>BSYQ01000002.1:1261873-2523747 GCA_030272585.1 Bryopsis sp. KO-2023
AAAAGTGCATATGCTACTTCGATGGTGTTGAAAAGTGGTCATGGTAGGCGAGTTTCTATAGGGTGTTTCCTCGCAACTCGCAAGCGTCGTTGTAAGTCACCAAGAAGTTGGTTCTTTGCTTGTGTTTTGAGCGTCAACAGCGAGTCATGCAAAACATCATACTCGTGCTGATTGAAACCTTGGCCAAGGTTATATCTCAAACGCATTTACCATCAACATGGTATTAGCGCCAACACATACAAATATAATATAAAGAAATCGAAGATGGGATGGTGGAAACAATGTTGAATTGGCTTAGGTAAAGTTCATGGAAGCCTCTGATAGTGAAGCTTGTGGGTGGCGCAATAGTGGTTGGCTGTGTTGGTTAGATTCGTGATAACTTGCTGGCTAACGCAAGTATACTTGTGGGGTTTGTTGGTTTAGACAACTCTCTAGCTAGCGCGGTTGTGAACGCTACTAGAGCACTTGGTTGGATAAGTGATTGCGTCAGGCAAACACTTAGACACACACACACACACAAACACACACACAAGCGGGAACACACCAATCCCACGAATCCCGAGTTCTTACAAAAGAAATAAGATGTCAAAACAACGAGTGGGCCTCTTAAGTACCCCTAAGTGTAGTACGCTGACGCATGCCCCAAACTCTGGGTCTAATCTGTCTTACTCGTGAACCCACATGCGTCAGCCACCCTCGGCTCTATCCCAAACTACCTCGTATAGCGCTAAAATACTAACAGCCTCTTTTTCATTTGCAACTTAATTTGGTGCAACTATGGCTTGATGTTATGTGTGACATCGCCAATGATAAGCAAGCCAACGAAAGAATGTGATGCTTGATGTTTCAATCATAGTGTCGGATAGAACAACTTTCATCATGCATGTGGCATGACCATCTACGTATGACATACAAAGCACGTGTTGTACTGATCATTATCGAAAGGATGGATCTGATATGTATATGGTCGGGGAGCTTGACCTCGCGCGTCTCGTTTTGGGCTCCGAGCAGATCGATCCTCTTCTTGTGGTTCTTCATGGTCCTTCGGTTGTCATGGATCCTGCACACATACCCCACATAGAACGTCGCTTACCTCGCACATGAACTAACCACCCCCCCACAGACAATCTTAGGCGGAGGGAAGCACAAACCACCCCAATCTGTTGCCTCGCACAGATCACAAACTTCCATGCACATGAGTTGTTTACCCCCGCTCTCGACTCACCGGTGTGTGATCCTTTTGGCCAGCGTTCTGTAGCCAATGCTGAAACGCGTTACCCCGCCAAATACACCCAGCTGGTTCTTGCGATGTAACAAAATCCTGGCAACGGTTTTCTTCATCATCTCCAGGAGTTCTCGTCGAATGTGGGGCGTGACAGTAAGGCCCCCAACCTGATAACCACGCACAGAAGTTTATTCTACCCGCTCACAACATGGATGATCCTGCATAGAGTTAAAAGTGCAGACCACTTACCGTGACGCCATCTGCCAGGTTCTTCCTAGAAGCTAACATCCTGAGGGGGCTTGTACTTGTCGGGAGCAACTCATGCGGCCAGAAATCCGTGATGAGCTGTGGATCTGAAAAATGTTACCGCCGCACAGAAGACCATTAGACCCGCACACACTTTAACCTCGCAAAGATGGTTGAACCTTACTTGGTTCAATCAACCGAAGTTCTTCTCGTTTCGGTAATGCCTCTTTTGTGACCACCACCGGCACGTTGTCGTCGCGTCCCACTATATGCTGGAACATCAGCTTTGCCTTCTAAGTTTTCGCCACGCTCGTGATCGATGCGACAAGGAGGTCCCTCGCAGGCGTGACACAATCCTGCACACATGCAGCGCCGTACAACAACTTAACACCCCCGCACAAAACACGTAATACTTCATTCCACTTACCTCGCACAGATACTAAAACACTCCGAACACAGACAATAAAGCGACGCAAATAGGACTTACCTTATCTACCAGTTTGATTACTCCGAACGCCATAGACTTGCGGACCAGCAGGTGGGATCCGAGGGTGGACATGGCGGCAGAGGCTTCAACTTTGCTGATGACGCATTGCACCGGTTTC
Organism: Bryopsis sp. KO-2023; assembly: GCA_030272585.1. Classification (NCBI taxonomy): domain Eukaryota; kingdom Viridiplantae; phylum Chlorophyta; class Ulvophyceae; order Bryopsidales; family Bryopsidaceae; genus Bryopsis; species Bryopsis sp. KO-2023. Next base: position 1,263,950 of record BSYQ01000002.1, read on the forward strand.
GAGGACAAACCTGGGCTTGACCAGATATGCATTTTCCGACAAAGTGGAAAGTAAATTGACCGCCAAGTTTACCACACTCCCCCACATAACATTAATACCCCCGCACACAAAACAACACTCAACAAACAAAACCCGGCACAGAGCTCATACAACCCCGCACATGCTTACCGATATCAAAGCGGAGGTCGTCATGGGGGTGACCTCCCCGAACGCATTCGGTGTCGCTCCCGGCGCCCCCAAATACAACAATTATGCGGAGGTATCTTTCATCACCATTTTTTGGGCCTCCATTGAGTTCAAGACCCAATTCTTTTAAAAATATTCAACAGCGATAAGATTTCAAAGCGTTGCATGAGCGCCTGCTAAAAATATTTCATAAGAAATGACGTTTGGCTATGTATAGCATTAGATGAGTTCATCGATAGACTAACAATAACCACATTTGCACCGAGAAGATGTATCAGGATCGTCCCCACCAGTGGACCACGTGTGGTTACGCAAAACTCAAATATTCTCCATAATGCTTCTGTAGCAACAAGATACCTACAATTCTCATATGTTGAGATTTAAAAAAATCACCCTACAAAGCAAAATTTATTTTGTTTGGTTCTTTGTATATTTACTTAAAGAAATACTCCACGATGTTCATGGTTGCATCGACTTCCACGTTGTTGTTGCATTGATACATCTTCATTCTGTTCAAATGCCTTCTCCAACCCTTTTGAACATCCTAGGTCGGAGATGCTACTATCGAGAATCTACAGGTCAAAAAACTTTCAAGAAATTTAAAGCATCGTCAATAAGGCCACGCTTTTAGGGTCTGGTGGCGGCAGCAGAAAAAGATGGGCTTTTTTAGCTGTGGTTGAATGATATCTTTCCTGCAGATTGTTCTTGTTACGACTGCTGCAATTAATTTGTATTAACCCGCTAATCTCTAGCAAAATTAGAATCTAAGGGAGCGTCGACATTGAACTCAATTGTTTGAGAAGTTGAAAGAGAGGGGTTTATGTTGTGATTCTTAATGATACATTATCCGGAAAAACATAGTGATTCTTTCTTCTAGTGAAGTGGGACATTAGACGGAACCCAAAACACATAACCTCGTTTTTGACGGCCTTCAAACTCACTCTTTAAGCTTCGAACGCGAAAACCTTGCAACTCTTTTGGAGTGTTATCCGAGGTTGCGTAATGAGGACTCCTCATTTAGTGGAAAAATTCTTCTACGCAAAAAGATGAAGGGAAAATTGTAAGTCTCGGGGAAAATATGGTGCGTAACACGGCGCTAGATCGACAGGCGCTAGATCGACAACGTCGAGTCAGCATTTCCGTACGATTCTTTCGACAGTTTTCGGATTCGCACTCCGCGATCGACTCCCGAATTTCTGACGTTCGACGTTTGCAGTTTCTATCAAGCACAACACTTTTTCCCGTCCCCTGGAAGTGGATCGTGCAAATCACGAAAACAGAATGTTTTGGTTGGTTTTAGGGTTTAGGGTTTTAGGGTTTTAGGGTTTAGGGTTGCGCGACCGGCGCGCCGCGAGCGATGTAGACCGGCGCGGTCGCCGCGACCGCGAGGTAGACCGGCGCGCGCCGAGCGACCGCGGATTAGACCGGCGCGACCTGCGAGATGATCGCGTGGTTTGTACGATCCACTTCCCAGTGGACTGGAAAGAGTGTTGTGCTTGACAGAAACTGTAAACGTCGAACATCAGAAATTCGGGAGTCGATTGCGCAGTGCGGATCCGAAAATTGTCGAAAGAATCGTACGGAAATGCTGACTCGACGTTGTCGATCTAGCGCCGGTCGATCTAGCGCGGTGTAGCCATATGGTGTCAACGTCAGAGCTGGGCAGTAACCCGTTTGTAACGCACCGTACCGTAACGCACAGGGTCGGTACAGTAACGTGTCCGGTCGGTGCACGCACCGACCGGACGTTTCAACACATTGCACACGTTACAACAACGACCCAGTCGGTACAACAACGTCCAAGTCCGGTACAACAACGATCCGACGTTACTGTAACGCCAAAGCGTTGTTGTAACGCGGTACGTTATCAGTAACGTCTACGCCGGCTGCTATAACGTCCGCACCGAGGCAAGACGTTACAACAACGATCGGTTGCGTTACGTGTAACGATAACACGTTACAATAACGGCCAGGTCGGTACAACAACGTAATGACGTTGCAATAAAGTCATGTGGATGACGTACAAAGTGACCCCCGCAGGGTCCCCAGAACCCAAGGGAACCGAGTGGGATTCGAACACCGTACCGCACGGTGTCGAGTCATCTACACTGAGCGCTAAGCCAAGTGGACCACGATGGTTTTGTGGCTGTTGCGATGATATACCTTAATCTGTTTGTAATTCTGTGAAATTAGGGTATATTATTGCAACAACCACGAAATCATCGTGGTCCACTTGGCTTAGCGCTTAGTGTAAATGACTCGACACCGTGCGGTACGGTGTTCGAGTCCCACTCGGTTCCCTTGGGTTCTGGGGACCCTGCGGGGGTCACTTTGTACGTCATCCACATGACGTTATTGCAACGTCATTACGTTGTTGTAACGAACATCGTTACTCGAACCGTCTATAACAACGCTAGTGACACGTTGCAACAACGACCCTTTAACGGGTGCCGGTCATTGGCGACAAAGTATTGTACCGACCCGGTACCGATGTTGTACCGTAACGTGAAAATATCCGATACCGTACCGTACCGTAACGACCCCTTACGGTACGGTACGGTACGGTTCGCACTGTGTTTTGGGGGTCGTTACGGTACAGCCCAGCTCTGGGCTGTACCGTTGACTCAACGTCGACAATCCTCCCCGGTATGCGTGGATTCGTATTTTTTCCTTTTTTCCTTAACATATCTTACCATATCTCAACTAGCTGAACATGGTCAAAAAAGGGAATTCCACTCGAATTTGAAGCAATTCATGGGAGGGTCCTCTTAAGCAAGCTTTCCTTTTGTTCGTTTTCCAACTCCTTGCCTCCACGATTGTCGATCCTTGTGAACGCAATCGTTGTTGTTGCATGGAGGGCACTTGGTGTGCGGTTGGGACTCTTTACGGAAGCCTCTTACTCTTTGCATGTGCTTGAAAAGACACTTCAGGCGCTCCAGGGACTAGCATTAAGCAAAAAAGTCCTTACGCTATGCTTCAAAACCACCATTTTTGTCCCTTTCTTGTGCCTATGACACACACCTCCAACGAAAATCAAATAAATATATTACATGAACAATCAATTTTAAGCAAGAACATCGTTTCGACTTAATGTTGTACTTTATATCCTCGATGATCACATCAAAGTAGTGCTATACCCCAAAGAACGTCCAAAAAAATCTAGTCATTGTTCATCTACGACACATTAATCACCATAATACATTGTTGCCACGGGCCTAAATAAGGCATTTATCAGGAAATGATGAGCAATATGTTTAATACAATGTACTTTCGTACCTCTAAAATAAATATAATATTTGTGTTCCATGCATCAACACATGAAAACAAGTTCGCTGATTAAAAGAAAACCTAGCTATTTTGTCCCAAGTATGATGCCAAGAATCGTGTAGATGCGACATTAAAAAACCCACGCGTAACGGAGCGTTCTCTTGCTCCAATCTCCCTCTCTGATCCTGCTAGTAGTAACTGATTACAGAATCCTCCTCTGCCAAGAGCTCGGTTAACGCCCGAGCGGCTTCCTTTGCTTGAGCTGTTCCCGTTTCGATACGTTCGATCGCCTCTTTCACTCTTTGGAGGTATTCGACCATGGTGGCGGTGCTAGGGTTGGTCCTGGGTTTGCAGTTGTTGACGCCGGTACTCTTTGTTTCCATCCTTAGAGCTAGTGTTAGTCTTTTAGCGCTCACGAGGTAGTTTGGGATAGAGCCGAGGGTGGCTGACGCATGTGGGTTCACGAGTAAGACAGATTAGACCCAGAGTTTGGGGCATGCGTCAGCGTACTACACTTAGGGGTACTTAAGAGGCCCACTCGTTGTTTTGACATTCACTTTACTTTGTAAGAACTCGGGATTCGTGGGATTGGTGTGTTCCCGCTTGTGTGTGTGTTTGTGTGTGTGTGTGTTAAGTGTTTGCCTGACGCAATCACTTCCCAACCCAAGTGCTCTAGTAGCGTTCACAACCGCGCTAGCTAGAGAGTTGTCTAAACCAACAAACCCCACAAGTATACTTGCGTTAGCCAGCAAGTTATCACGAATCCAATCAACACAGCCGACCACTATTGCGTCACCCACAAGCTTCACTATCAATTGGTTTCGGAGCGAGGCAAGAACTTTAAGTTCTTGAGATCGAAACTTGTGAACGTGGCGCAACAAACGTTCTTGTTTGTTTGTTTGGTAGAGAGAAACTCCAACCGTGGTTGAGTACTTCCAAATAGTGGCTGAGAGACCATGGCTGACCGTGAACACGCATTGGCAGTGCGCGAGCCTCAAGTTGAAGAGCCAGGGATTGAACCTGAGTTCGATGAGGAATTGCCTGACGCACCCAATGTGGTGTACCAACAAATAAATGTCCAGAACATCCACAATGTCCAGCAAGCAGCTGTCGACATAGACATGGGAGCTGATGCGGAAGCCTTAAGAGAGGATGTGGATGCGGTCCATGACCGTGTGGACGATTTAGCCCACGGGCTAAGGGGTCACCTGCAGCAAGTTGACCAGACACTGGGGCAGAGGCTAGCCCATGCTGAGGCCTCTGTGTCGAACCAACTGGCTGGTGCATCAGAGGTGATCGGGCAGGCGCTGGAAACACAGCACCAGCATGCGCGACAGGTTGAGGCCACACAGCATGCGGTGGTGTCGCAACAGGAGAAGCTGGATTCAGTAGCGGCTCAACATAGTCGATACGAGCAGAGGCTATTACGCCAAGATATCGACCATAGAAAAGAAAGAGCCGAGATCAAAGCTTCTGTGGACGCAATAACGAGGAGGATGGATGCCGCAGACATTCTAGCGGACTCTCGTTTTGCTGACCTAAAGGAAGCAACTGAAGCATCAGCACTTCAGTTAAAACAACTCTCTGAGTTATCCCTTGTTCAAGGGCGGAGAATTGAAGGCTTATTAGGAACTGTTGCGGATTCCAACGAAAAAGTTGAACGGACTCTAGAATTGTTTCGGGAGTCCTTGCACAAACAAGGTGCTGAGGTGAAGCGTTTGCAGAGCTCCAGAGTAGCAATTCAAAAAGATTTGATTGCCTTGGAGAAAAAGGCATCCAAAACCTGGGATCAGCAGCAAGATGCAGCTGATGTGGTTGCCTTAAGATTATCTGGCCTGGAACGAAGCATGGAGGATGTGAGTGGCGGAAGTCAGAGTGCCCAAAGTGGAAGTGATGCTCGAGCAGTATCACCAGAGCGAGAAGAATCAACTTCTCCTGAGCCTGAGGACTCAGCCTTTGGGATGCCACTGCCAAAGAAATCAGTAAAGCAGTTGGCTGCATCATGGCCGCCACTAGACCAGAGCTTCGCGGTAGGAATGGTTGGGGCAGGAACCTCAACAATACCGGCTCCTCCAGCAGTACAGGTCGAGGAGGGTGAAATTGTTGCTGCAGAAGCACCACCATGCACTGCAGTGGACAGCGCACCAGACGCTGATTTCACATTCCCTCAATTGATACCTCCGAGTACAAGAGCTCAGCCTGGAGTACGCATCTCAGAACCCGACTCTGCCGATGGATCACGTAGACCCACACGAACTAACCCAAGAGTTCTCTCCTCAGCAGAAGTGTTATATCAAATTGATCTTGAGCGTGCTAAGGCACAGGTCAGAGAAGAGAAAGGAAAAGAACCCATGCAGATTCCCACACGTACTGGAAGATTGGGACTTGGGTTAAGTGCATTGGGAGCAAGGGTAGAAAATAATCCCTTTGCTGCACTTGGTTCATATGAGTCTACTGGTGGACCCAGTCGAGTTCCTCGCATGCGAGGTAACTTTGGAGACCCTGGTGATGACGACCCAGATGATGATGGCGGTGATGATTACCGCGACAGACGAAACCGCCCACCTTCCCGCATTCCAGGTGCGCCTGATGGCGGAGGAGGTGGTGGCGGCGGTGGAGATGGTGGAGGCGGTGGACCTCCCGGTGGACCTCCTGATGGAGGTGGAGGTGGAGGTGGCGCTGGACCAGCAGGCCCAGGACCTCCTAGGCAAGGACAGTGGTTGCCTAGCACCGTCAAGTTGCAAATGCCTCGCGCATTCAACGGAAGTGGAGAACCAAAAGCCCGTAAATGGCAAGTGCTCATGACGCGGTACTTGAGAACCTGCGGAGTGCATGAAGCACAGTGGCAATCGATTATGGCCACTAACCTTTATGGGGCTGCCTCGGATTGGTTAACGATGCAAGAGTTGAAAATTCACCGAGGTGAAAGACCACCCTTCCGTGACTGGATGGACTTCATGGATGGCTTAGCTACAGCTTTCGAATTCTCTAGTGATCGAGATGAAGCGTGGCGTGACCTCCACAAACTCAAGCAGACTGGAACCGTGAAACAGTTTGTAAAAGAGTTTCAGCGGTTAGTCTTGAGGATTCCAGACCTCGAAGAGGATCACCAGTATTTGCTCTTCGTGGATGGACTTAAAAGTGAAGTTCAGAAGTTAGTCGCAGCAACGGTACCTCGAGATGTCGAGGCCGCCATCATATCCGCCGAACGATTGGAAGCCCTTGGAGTTGGAACACAAGGCCAAGGAGGGCAGACCAATCAGAAAAAGAAAGGAGTCTGGCGTGGTGGAAGAAAGAAGAAAGGCCAGAATCAGGGTCAGCAGCAGCAGAACCCCACACCACCAGCCCAAGCACCACCACAAGCTGCCGCAGGGGTGCAACAGCAGCAGCAACAGCAACAAGGACGAGGAGGAGGACGTGGTGGTGGTGGACGTGGACGCGGTGGTGGTAACCGTGGAAGAGGACAAGCCAATCAGGGAAGACAGAACCCCCAGGGGGGAGGGGGATATCATTGTTATCTTTGTGGAAAGAAGGGTCACCCTGTGAGGCAATGTCCTAGATTGGAGGAGGTGAAAAACCTCCCCGATGTAAAAAAAATGTTAAACTGACTGCCAGGCAGGAAACTGCTTCGTCTGAGCCTGGCCGACGCAAACGTCGTAAGCGAAACAGAGTTCGTAGGCGGCGTAGGAAGCATAGATCAAAAGTAGGTGCCTCGAAAAAGGTTAAAAGTACTCACAGCGGAAAACCTGAGGAGCGGACTAGTACACCGCGTGAAGAGAGAACAGAGACACTCTCCACATCTACCCAATCGGCACATGACAACTGCGATTGGAACAATGAACAGAAGGAAAGCACACCGGATGAGATGGACGCGCCTCATGCGTCATCTGCATCTCTTCCCTCTGTTAGTGAATCTGTGGGCTCATTGGAGTCGCAGAGTAGTCTACAGGAGTCCCTGCCTGCAGACGTAGACGATAGTGGGTCAGAAACAACCCAACGGTCTACCACAGAGCGAGTTAATGTGTCAGAAGTTCGATCAACTTCGTCAACCAAGGGTGACACATGCCCTCTGTTAAAAATTCAAGAAGTGCCTGTGAGAGGGTACGAAGTAAAAGCACGGATCAAGACCACGGACCTTTATGCATTCATTGATTGTGGAAGTACCGCAAACTATATCAATGATAAGGTAGCGCGTGATCTCGGGTTGTCGATTACACCAAGCTCAAAGAGAGCAATGTTGGCAAACGGAGATATTAAAGAACTGGCTGGCAGCTGTAACAACCTCCGAGTAAAGATAGGAGGGCTGAAGTGCAAAATGAAAGCGGATCTGTTCCCAGACCTTGGTTATGACCTAATATTGGGCATGCCTTGGTTGCAGAAAGAAAACCCCCGCATAGACTTTCAGCAGAATGAGATTTCAGTTTGCAAAAACAGCCAAGTGTTTCATCTCCCGTTGCGACATCCAACCCAAGAGAGTATTGAACCTGAACGAAAAGTACAGTCGATACTGCAAGAAGTGCCAGTGACTGAGTGTTCAGCTAAGAGAATGATGCGTCATCTCAAAACAGAGACAGCATTCATGGTTGTAGTGCAAGAGTCTGAAGAGAAAGCTTTAGGCCAACATGAATTGCCTGACGCAATAGAGCGAACACAGCCATTCAACACTGAGGATGAGATTGGCAAACTTATTCGTTCAGACACCCCTGCCGAAATTAAAAAGGTGGTAGAAACACACCGTGGTGTGTTCCCTCGTGATTTACCCCCAGGGATCCCTCCGAAGAGAAAAGGTCATGAGTTCAAGATAGACCTGGAGGATCCAACACCTATCCATCGTCCAATATACAAGCTTTCACCAGCAGAGCTGGATGAAGTGAAAGCACAAGTGGACTACCTTCTGGAACAGAAGAAAATCAAACCATCCGAGTCCCCTTGGGGCGCGCCAATCCTATTTGTACCGAAAAAGGATGGAGGCTTAAGGATGTGTGTGGATTACAGGTGGATCAATAAGGTGACGGTGAAAAACCGGTATCCTTTACCCCTGCCAGAAGAATTGATGGATAGAGTGTTCAAAGCCAAAGTGTTCTCAAAGTTAGATCTGCGATCAGGCTACTGGCAATTTCCAGTAAGGCCATCTGATACAGATAAAACATCGTTCCGCACGAGATACGGTCACTTTGAGTTTTTGGTAGCGCCTTTTGGGCTAACCAATTGCCCAGCGCAATTCCAAACTCTAGTGCAAGACCTACTCGCAGAGTTTTTAGATGATTTTGTTGTTGTCTTTATCGATGACATACTCATCTTCTCTGAAAACATGGAACAGCATGCCAAACACTTAGAGAAAGTCCTGTCGCGACTAGCAGAATATCAGCTTTTTGCTAAGGCAAGTAAAAGTGAGCTGGCTGTCGCAACAGTAGACTATCTTGGCTACCGCATTAGCGGAAGTGGGTTAAAACCACAGGAACAAAAAGTGAAGGCAGTGAAGGAGTGGAAGGAACTGCAGAGTGTTAGTGATGTACGTAGTTTCCTTGGAATGGTTTCATACTACAGGAAATTCATTCCCCAGTTTGCACATGTTGCTGGACCACTCCATGACTTAGTGAAAAAAGACCATCCCTGGAGATGGGGACAGGTTGAGCGTGGCGCATTCAATGAATTGAAAAAGCGTCTAAGTCAAGCTCCCGTCCTTATTTTTCCAGATGCGTCACTGCCTTACACTGTGATCACTGATGCGTCGAATGAGGCCATCGGTGCCGTGTTAACACAGGATCACGGAGAGGGGCTACAGCCAATAGCTTACCTCTCACGTAGATTCAATCCTGCCGAGCTTAACTATGCACCATACGACAAAGAGTTGTGTGCAATATGTTATGCGATGGTGCAGTGGAGACATTATCTAGAAGGTTGTGCGGGTGGAGTAACAGTGTTCACTGACCACCAACCTCTGACGCATATTCTGTCGCAGAGGAACCTTTCTAGAACCCAAGCAAGATGGCTTGAGGCGGGGTACCTGACTTCGATCAACCCCAAGATCTCCTATATCAAAGGCAAGGCTAATGTGTTAGCAGATGCTCTCTCCCGCAGTGTTCCTAAGCCCGTGGAAACTGCGATGAACATTTCCACTTGGCAAGTGCATCAAGCAAGCCAAGACGAGTGGAAACAAGCCCTCCAAGCTGATAACTCCTTGGTGAAGATATTGCGGAAGCTTGAGAGTGGCGAGGAAGTTGAGGGATATTTCCTCAGAGAGGGAATACTCTGGACGGTCCCAAAGAGAGGATTAGTCGAGAAAGTGGTGGTTCCTAAAGGCCAGCGCAATAAGATTATGAAGGAGTGCCATGAGACACCTTCAGCAGGCCATACAGGACCAGCGCGAACAGGAGAAATCCTAGCGCGGCGATATTGGTGGAAGGGGTGGATGAATGAGTTGAAGGCATTTGTGCGCGAATGCCCTGTGTGCCAACAAATAAAGGCTGACACACAGAAGCCTATGGGCTTACTTCAACCCCTGCCAATACCTGAGCGGAAGTGGGAGCAGATTACCACTGACTTGGTGACAGATCTACCAGCATCTAATGGGTTTACTGCTGTAGCTGTCTTTGTCGATAGACTTACCAAGTTTGTGCATTTCGCCCCATGTACTAAAGAGCTTACCGCTGCAGGATACGCCCAACTTTTTATCGAACATGTTTACCGCAACCATGGCCTACCTAAAGTGATTGTGTCTGATAGAGACCCTCGCTTTACCAGCAAGTTCTGGCAGACGCTTTTTAAAGCTCTGGGTACAGAGATTCGTATGAGTACAGCTTACCACCCTCAGACAGATGGGCAGAGTGAGGTTACCATACGTACTCTGGAAAATTTCTTAAGGCCATATGCTGAGAGGTATCCCCATAAGTGGGTTGAGTATTTACCTACAGCAGAGTTTGCAGCAAACAATGCAGTGAATGCGAGTACAGGGTTCGCACCTGCATACTTGATGTATGGGTACCATCCAGAAACACCAAACATTGGTGGGACGGCAACGCAATTTCAAGTGGAAGCAGTTAAGACTATGGTAGCACGGATGGCACAGGACTTAGATACCGCAAAAGCATATTACTCTAGAGCACAACACAGAATGTGTGTGAGTGCAAACAAGAAGAGGAAAGATATTGCTTTTGAGAAAGGGGATAAAGTCCTGATAAAAAGCCGTTTTATTCCGTTGGCTGCTTTGAACAAAGTGAGTCCCAAACTGCGCCGTCGATTTGTGGGTCCCTTTGAAATTGTGGAGAAAATATCAAAGGTGGCTTACAGAGTTCAACTTCCGGAAACATGGCTCATTCACCCAGTGTTTCATGTTTCTAAGTTCAAGCGTTATCACGCCTCGAGTGATAACAGCAGGCAAATACAACCTCCAGAAGGAGAGTTGATTGGTAGCGAAGTAGAGTATGAGGTCGAAAATATCCTAAGGGCTAGAGGTAAACGCAATCGTGAATACCTAGTGCTGTGGAAAGGATACGATCTACTTGACGCTACTTGGGAACCTGAAGCTAATCTGGTTAACGCACCAGATATACTTCGCGCATTTAAAGAGAAAGAAAGAAAAGAGTTGCAGAAAGGAAGAGAATAGGGAAACAGAGTGTTTGATGGCTAAGGTGGAACTCCTTATTGCAAGGGGGCGCGAAAAAGGATACCTTAGAAAAACTCTGTCGACTTCCAAACCAACTCTTTAACTTTAATGCGTTAGGTGCCTAAGTTATTTGGCTGGCGCAGTAAGTGTAGCTTCAGTAGTACTTTAGAAACCGGGCAAACGATGTCACATTCGAGATAGTGTGGTTGTTCCGAGAAAACCCCTATCAAGTGACGTGTTGAGGTGGTCTTGACGAGACTCCAACCGAGCGAAACGTTGGTGTCTCACCCCAATAACTCAACGAGGAAAGTGTACGAGTCACCCAGCCTTATAAGCGCAGCCCTCGAACCATTTTGCCCTAGTGTTTGTGTAAACGGAGCGAGCTCCTGAGTGAAAAAGAGTCTAAAGACGCACAAACCGTTGTTATTTCTTTCTTTCCGACGAACATAATGGCTGCCGATACACCCGCCGCAATTATTGCGAGGTTGGAAGCGGAGGTAGCTCAAAAAGAAGAGGAGCTGCAGCACTTTACGTCGACCGCAGAGGAAGTGCTGCAGAACAATGAGGCCTTAACCCGGCAGCTCTCAGGGTTGAGTGACCGGACGAAAGCAGCTGAGGCTGCGAAGGAGGCAGCGGAGAAAGCCAAGGATAAGGCGGAGGCGGAAAAGAAAGAAGCGGAGGACAAGACTAAGGTCTTGGAAGAAAAATTGGAAGCCATGAAGCTGAAAAAGCAAAGGTTCCAATCTCACATGATGGCTAACCATCGTGAGAATGACCTCCGCAAGCAAGCTCTTGGGGGAATGGTGGATCGATTTACCGCGGTAGAGGAAACGCTGCAGCGAGCTGTAGCAACCGCGTGGAGTGCAGCAGCCAACAACCTTAAAAAGGAATTGGCAGAACAAGAGCTGCAGATCGATTTGCTGGGAGAGTCCCTCAGAGACGGCTCTGAAAAACTTCAAGTGCAGAGCGAAACAACGGACAAGATGCTGCGTTTGAACCCGGCGGTGCCAGCACCACGGGTACGCGAAGAACTGGATCGCCAAGTCCAAGTTCTGTTGTCAAACGCAACACTTGATCTGGAACCGTCCAAGGACGATGATGCGGGAGGCTCAAGCAAGGGCAAGGGGAAAGGGAAAAACAAACGCCCAAGCTCGCCGTGTAGGGATGAAGATCCACACGGAAAGAGAAGGCGAGAGGACGGTGACGATGAAGGTGGTGAGCCACCGAGGGATCGTATGCCTGGAGATGCAGCAAGAGCCAACTTGTTACTCAAGTTAAAGGCTGCCGCATTAAAGACTCCAGCACCCTCACAACCAGCACCAACAGTTCAGACTCCCGGAGATGAGGCTACCGCAATAGCACCGGGGGAGGACTTATTCGACATGAGAGAGGAGGAGCTTTTGGACTTGGATTTTAACGAAGAAATTGACTTCGGCAGTCCACCTCCTAGGCTCGAAGGTCCTAGTTCTGAACTGGAGGACGGGGAAATAAGGAATGATGAAGGGCCAAGCCAGGTGACAGAGGTTCAGCGTGCGGTCCATCCACCGTTGGAGTTAGCTCCAACAGAAGCAGCACTTCGGGCTTTCCGAGAAAAGGTTAAGCTCAGAAGACTAAGGGCGGCTGCTCAGGACAAAGTGGATGCTGCACCTAGCGAAGTGAACCTGTCACGGGAGGATATCGAGGAGGCTTGCAACCCCATCACTGCGTCAGAGAAATGGCCGAAGGTCCAATATACTAACCCCAGGGACCGAGCCTTGCAAAATTACCGCGGCAACCGGCACTTTCACGAGTTGCCCATGTGCATTTGGTGCGGGAGAAGCCCAATGCAAGCAAGTGCTCAGCGGCTGACGCAGAAGAAGTATTCCGTCCTTCCTTGTGGTATCACCTTGTGTGTGATGCTCACTGGTTGGCATACTCGATGCTGGGGCGCATCGTCACGGCGGTCCAAAAAGTCGCGGAAGTGGACAACAAGTCCATCGCCACCGTCTCCCCATTCTCTCTACCTGCCCATATGTTGAAGCTGACACGCTCGACGTTCGAAGAAATCCCTTCGTTCCCGGCTGAGCACGAGAAGTTGCCACACTGCAACATGTGTGTGAAGCGGCAGCTCAAAGTGTCCGGCATCACAAGGGATCTGCCATTCCTTAAGTCCAAGAGGGTGGCTGCCGCATTTGATCCCTGTGTCCGGTATCGTGCAGTGCAGCAAGCGCATGCGCAGGAGCAGCGTGCTAATCAGCAAGCGCAAGCGCCGGAACAGCGTTAAGGAGGAGGGAAAAGGAGTTATCGTCGACCAAGTGTGTGCGTGCAGCAGCTGTCAGAGACGTCAGAGCAAGAGACAGGTCCACGACAGTTGGGTGTGGGTATGGGAGTGGGTGAGTTTTATGTTTGTGTTTTTGTGTTTTTTTTTTGTTTTTCTTTGTGTTTTGGTGTGCGTGGGCGCCCACTTTTTGCGGGGGGGGCGTATGTTAGTCTTTTAGCGCTCACGAGGTAGTTTGGGATAGAGCCGAGGGTGGCTGACGCATGTGGGTTCACGAGTAAGACAGATTAGACCCAGAGTTTGGGGCATGCGTCAGCGTACTACACTTAGGGGTACTTAAGAGGCCCACTCGTTGTTTTGACATTCACTTTACTTTGTAAGAACTCGGGATTCGTGGGATTGGTGTGTTCCCGCTTGTGTGTGTGTTTGTGTGTGTGTGTGTTAAGTGTTTGCCTGACGCAATCACTTCCCAACCCAAGTGCTCTAGTAGCGTTCACAACCGCGCTAGCTAGAGAGTTGTCTAAACCAACAAACCCCACAAGTATACTTGCGTTAGCCAGCAAGTTATCACGAATCCAATCAACACAGCCGACCACTATTGCGTCACCCACAAGCTTCACTATCAGCTAGAATGCAAGAATCGATATCTAACAGCTTGCTTTTCGCAAAAGCAACAGAAGAGTTGAATATATTCCTTTATGAGAATATGGAGGGGAGCATACCAGTCCATGACGTTTCCCGTAATAGGATCAAACTGGTGGTTGGAGAGGATGATAACTAACATTAAGGGATAAGACCCATGGGTTTCCTACCAAAATCTTGAGCATGGTAGATCAACAAGTACAATCTTTGGTCTAGCTTCAACCAAGCCCCATCATATGTTCGCGAATCTTAGAAATGCCATTGTCTAATGGAGCGTCAAGAATTCTTATGCTTCAAAAGATTAAAAGTCAACTAATGCCATTGATGTTAAACAAATGAGACTTGTGGGCTTGTCGAACCTATGTGCCATGTCTCCGTAGTACTTGCCGAAGTATAGACCATCATCCCGGGTGACGAAGACAATCAGCGAGGGAGTATAAGGTTGGTACTCCTCTGAAGATTTCGGTAATAGTGGTCCCCTTCATGCTCAATACACAGGCCTACCATTTCCAAATCCTCTTGTATTTGTTCGACAACTGCCTCAACATCCATTTTTTCCAATTTACTCGACTCTGAACTCTCTAGATCGCCTACATCTCTAGTAGGTTCGTTTTGTTGTTATTCCACAAGATCCTCCTCATCGGTGTTGAAATCTGAAGCGCGTCCATCGTAAGCAACAAGAAAAAGAGTAAAACGAAAGAGGGCGTATCAATAGTCCTCGTTCCTGATAGGGTTGCGAGAAAATCTGCAAAGGGTTTTTCTTTTTCGTCATCCTCCGATGTATTATCGCTCAACGTTTCTTGTTCCACCGGGTCACATTGATGCCTTTAAACGACCCAAGAATGATTAGGTATCTAACCTATCCGAACGAGCGATCCTTGCAGTTGCTGAACCATCCTGGGTCTTTCGGTAAAGGCATGTCTTTTGGCTTGAAACACTCTTTCCTCTGACCATGAAACACCATGGCTTTTGGGCATCAAAAACCTACCCTCCATGCTTCCCTTCACGGTAGCCAAGATCTCCTTGGCAGATCACTCGGTGATGCAAGAAGGTTGTTTTTGGCTGGTTCGTGCATCCCCCTTCAATGTTTCTATCGTCTCCTTTGCATACTCGCTATCTATTAAAAGTCCGAGTAGGGGACAAGTTTTATCTGCTTAAGGCCGCTTCCAATTCAACTTTTTCTTTGCATAAAACCCCCAAAACAAACCTCTATAATTTAGATCATTTGGCGTTCATCTCATCGGGGGATATGCACATATTTTGTTCCTTTCGGTCCTCCTGTCGCGGTGATCGGCCCCTCATCAGGGCAAGGGCGGCGCAGAGCGAAGTAGGTCCTCCACATGTCGGTGATCAGGGTCGTCCAATACGCGGTGGTGGGGATTTTCCTCATCTCGGTCTCGCACTTCCAGCACCGCCCCTTAAAGACCTCGTCGGCTGACAAGTCGGGCCGATACGTTGGGATCCTCCCCCTTCAAAATATCCCGCACTGCCCGCATGATGATTCGAAACACCCCCGCCTCCTTGAAGATCGTCTCCACCTTGTCCACATCCTTCAACACCTCCAAGTTCGGTAAGGAGCCGTGGTTCAGGAAGCGGGGAGCGGGAAGCGTTGTCTTTGTTCGTGGCATCGATGATCGTGGGCGTGTGACCGTTGGGGAGCTGATATGTCTTATCCGTCATATACCATTTAGAGAGACGCATTCCAAAATCCTCCATGTATTGTGATTGTTTCTTCTTGAGCAAGGCATAATATCTGTTACGCTCACTTCTTGCTACTTGTGAAAAAGGAAAAGCTCGCCGTAAGCATCTAACCCTCCAATGAAAATCAAACCAAACCAGATCAAACCAGAGTTCATCATCACGTCCTAGTTTCCTAAAAAACCCCAGAATATACTTCCAAACCAAAACACAATTCATCGATTCTTAAAAACTAAAGGATAAACACAAGATCATGGGAGAAGATATTTTTATGTCTTGGATGCATCGTCGATTGATTCTTGGACCGAACGTAACCATGTTAAGATGAAAGTCATGTTTTTTAAGTATTGAATTCCTCTGTGTCCAACCCCTTCGTAATCTTGGATGTAAAAAATTCTTAAAGAATACCTCATTTTACTGATGAATACCATTCCTCTAGTTTGATGAATGTGCGACCATGAAAACCCGAGTTTAAGCTTTTGGAAGAATACTTTAATGCCCCTATCTTAGTATTTTTTTGTGGATATATAACCACCTATCATCGTCATACGTAACAACATTCAATCTTTACGTTAGAAAGCTTTTTACCTTTACGTGTTTTAACCTATAACTCGGAGAAGTCATTTGGAACTCGAGGTGATCATTGACGTGGAATTTAACAGTTCCAACAATAGAGCTCAATAATTAGTATACATTAGTGGAAAAAAACCCGACAAAATGTTGGAGTGTAACATTGTTATGTGGGCGGTACGCAAACCACGCACAAAAGAAAAAAACCCATTGAATTTAGACACGCAAGAAAATTTGTAAACGAAGAATGAAAACCTGAGTAAAGTATTTACGACCGTCTTGGAACTCCCTGAACGGCTGGAAAAACGAAGTCATGCAGTGTATGATCGATTTCAAATTTGTTATATCAAGAAGCTTGAAGGAATAAAAAAACCATCTATCCCCCCCATAGAAACATAGGAAAAAAATTATCCAAATGTTTTCGAAAGCAAAAAAATATCGAAACTAGTATTGCCGTATCACTTCTCAATTCGTTATGGTGACGCCGATGACACTGGGCACGGTGCTTATTGGGAGTATATGTTGTGTTCAAAAAAGTATGTGCGGAAACTACCCTTTTATGTTTCACCGCCTTTGCTCCCCACGGCTTGAAGAGCTCTCCAAACGCAACTTCATTCGCAATCATCCAATACATAAAAACATATATACATATTCTAAACTAGGCATTCTTCATTCAGCCTCTTTCATCATTAACCAATATTTGCTCGGTTTTCCGGGCATAAAACATCCATTCGGAGGTAACACCAGTAATTTGTTGATACTGGATGCAATAGCTCCAGGGGGTTCGTTTATCTGGGTTGGTTTGTTGGGGCACCGAAAATTGTTGCCTGAGTCTTCGATCCTATCTTTTCTTTCCCCTAGCCCCACGAAATTCGTATCTAGATTCTTGCCATGTGGCAGATGATTTCCTCGGACGATGTGGTAACGACTAGGAGTAACCTCAGTGCTTCCCAAGTTTAACTACAATTTTGATGACCCAAAACAGCTCGTATTCAAGCCTTAGGTGCGCACTTCACCGCGTTTATCTACCTTGCCCCCTCGCTATGACTGATTACATCGGTTCCAAAGCTTTCTTTGAACACGGGCCGAGTGTTTTTGATCAAATTCAGCCGGATAATTTCCGAAATTGACTAGGTTCTCGATTGGCTCTCACATATGGCTTCTTGGGCCGGGTATCTTTATCTTTATAACACCAAGTATCTTCTCGAGCTTTTTAGTGCTTGATCCTTGGGACACCTCTTTTTTGTGAGATTCTTCATCAATGTAGAAAAACGAGACCAAAACACGGACTCAAGAATACGATGCAACTATCATTGTGAACATAAGGTGGTGAATGATTGTGATCATGTGCATCGCATGGAACCAAACGCACCACATGTTTCTTCCAATGTTCCAAACAAATAAGGGGATGCTTTGGTTGATACGGGGGCGACTTGGTCATTTCCTTAATCGTATAGTTCTACAATTGGGCTTACATGAAAATATGACGCCAATAGATATTAAAGTTCGATATGCTAACAGATCATTTCATGGATCGTATCGGATATTGAATATTCCTATTTATATAAATTAAAGTGCCCAACTCATTCAACGCCGCATCTATGTGATTTAAGGCAAGGGCCCCCCCATGATTCCAAGAATTGGTTCAATGGTTTGTGGACAGGCGTTTGTAAGTGTTGTTGGCGTCGGTTGCTTTCATTTACTTTTCTCTCTTCCTTTTACGGACGAACCACCTTTTTTCGAGCCCTTGGGCTATTGAACCAGACAGTGCTTTGGTTTTTGACCTATGAACAGGTGTTTTCTTGGTTCATAACCGTTCTGGGCTTAATTCGTTGGTTGGCACGAGTGTTACAAAAACCTCCCAGAACCCCCCCTCGAAGCCTCCTTAACCCATCAAACCCCCACTCATTGATGGGACCCATGACGTCATGTCATTTGGGCGAGGCACCAGGGTTCTTGAGCTATAGGATCTCCTATTGGGATCCTATGGACCTTAAGCTCTGACTAGGGTATCACTAGCGCCCATAGCTAGTCTGTAGCTCTAGCTAGTGTATATAAGACATCTTGGTGATCACTCGTAACAGTGCCCCCTCCTTAGATGTGAAGCCGTCTCGGGTTCACTAGGAATCAAATGCATGATAGGCATCATACAAATGATAGTGTCTAATCTACACTATATTAAGAGAGGAGATCATCATCATCCAGTGGCCAACAGTGATATGATGTCTCAAACCTTCGCTTGTGATCTCCTTCGGATCGTGCGAGGTGGTACAATCGATTGTGCTTGAGATTGGTGAAACTCGTCGACCAATTCTCGCGCGTGCACGACATTCTGTTCCGGTTCCCATGAGTTGTGCTCATGACCGTATCCAACCCATTTCACTAGGAATTCTGTGTAGCATTTCTTGCCCCTACGTCGCTCTCTGCGATCAAGAATGCGTTCAACCTCCCATTCTAAGTCACCTTCAATCTCGATAGGTGGCGGGGGTTGTACAGATCCTTTAGCCCAATATGGCTTCAAGAGTGGAGCATGGAACACCGGATGTATGGGCAAAGTATCAGGAAGCTTTATTTTGAAAGCAACCTCATTTATTTGACGCTCGATAGGGAAAGGTCCTACCCATTTCGGCGTTAATTTCCGCGATCCTGGATGCTTTAACCTTAAGTTTCTTGCATCAAGGAGAACAAGGTCTCCAACCTTGATCTCTATGGGAGCCCGGTGACGATCAGCTTGAGCTTTGTAGCGTTGCTGAGCCGCCTGAAGGCGTTTCTTTGCCTCAACAATCCCTTCTCGGATTTCACTCGTCATTTTCTGAACTTCTGGTACAGCGACCTGCTTTGGTCCTTTTCTAGGGATCTGAGCAGTCAATGCTGTCCATGGATCTTTTCCATAGTTCAGGAAGAAGGGTGTTTCTCCAGTTGCTTCTGATCTTGAGTTATTTATTGCAAACTCAACAACCGGTAATAAATCAGCCCAATTTCTTTGGGAAGGCCCCACAAAGTGGCGAAGAGTATCTTGCATCACTTTGTTCATCGCTTCGGTTTGGCCATCTGTTTCTGGGTGATAAGCCGAAGAAAGGGCTTGACTGATTTCCCATTAATCACACAACTCCCTAAAGAAGTGTGAGACAAATCTTGGATCTCTATCTGTGACCAATTTCTTTGGCATGCCATGAGCTTTGAAAACATGGTTCACAAAGAGATTTGCTGCCTCAGCCGCACCACAATCCGTTCGAGTTGCAGCGAGATGTACCATTTTGGTTAACATGTCCACAAAGACAAGGATTGCATCATAACCTGCTCCACTAGATGGTGGGAGGTGAGTGACAAAATCCATCGAAACATTTTCCCATTGTGCATTCGGAATAGACAAGGGTTTTAGGGGACCTTGAGGGTTTCTTCGCCTACCCTTGTGCCTTTGGCATGAATCACATCCTTGCACATATGATCTGATATGGTCCTCCATTTGAGGCCACCAGAATTGTCTCTTGATTTGCCGTAAAGTCTTAGCCACACCAAAGTGTCCACTATAGACTGTACTATGGCAATCATGGATTATATCCTGTCTCAATGTTCCAAAATTTGGTACAGCCAGCACATTACCATTCCACCAGTAACCATCTTGATATTGTAACACCTGGGCAGCTTCCAGTGTGTCATACCAAGGGTCCTTAGTGTACCCTTCAGTCAACCTATCTATCAACTGGGTATAATAACCCTGAGGCGGAGATGGGTCCACAGAGTCCCGCCGGCTAGAAACCAAGCCACGTGATCTCCCGGTCTCGCATAATACTCCAATAGATGGTGAGCAAGACGGTATCCGCGACAAGGGATCAGCCACGTTTACTCGTCCCGGTCTATACTCCCATTCAAATTGGAATTCATGGAGTAATGCTAACCAGCGAACCTGCCGTCGATTCAAGGTCGATTGGGAATGGAAAAATGTGTTTGGACTATGGTCTGTGATTACTTTGAATTTGCTATCAGCCAAGTAGCATCTCCATAGTTGAAGTGCATAAACTGTAGCATACATTTCTTGATCACTTGTAGTGATAGTAGAACTCGGGTTTAGGGTTATTGTGTAGTACAATGGGATGTACGACAGGGTTTATAGGGCAGGGGGCCCTCCTGTAAAAATTAATCTTCCCAGTGACTCTCTCTCTCTCTCTCTCTGTGTGTGTGTGTGTGTGTGCTTGTGTCTCGGGGTCCTAGACCCCCTTATCATTTGGTTTCGGAGCTGGTCGAGGCCAGGCGCACTCCACAGGCGAACTCGCGCAACCCCCCCAAAGATCTGACCCTAGGGATTACTAAATCCCACAGATCTGGAACTCGTTAGTTCCAAGGGGCGTGAGAGGGCGAAGATACCTTTCGAGAGTGAGCGATACTCTCGCGTTGTCGCTTACAACGTCCAGGCGAAGTCGCGAAACAATCGGAGTCCACTAGTGAACTGACTCTCAGATCTATAGATCTGTAGAAGTCGAGAGAAAAACGTCGGAAAAGCGCAGGAAAAACAGTCGTTCGGGCAGGCGACCGCGTGAGCAGACGTTCGAAACACGAACGTGCGACTGTACCCCGGAAAGTTCGGAAACGAGAGCGAGACGACTCTGGTTCTGACGACCTGACAGAAACCAGACCGTCCACCGCCCCGTCCGATTACTAACAGTCACTCTTTCCGGAGGACAAGTACCGCACCGTCTGATTCCAGTCGGAATTACTAAATATCGCTGGAAAATCTCACGACGGATAGTAGCTTACACCCAAACACTGTCTGACACCAGAAAGTTCCCATCTTTTCCCGCGGAAAAGTCGGAAACAGTTCTACGGAAAAACCGAGAACTTTCCTGTTCGCTAACACAATTCCCGGCGGATTTCACTCAAATAACATGTCCGGCCAGACGCCGCCACAACTACCACCTATTCCACCTCCCGAGGAGGAAGTGGTGGAGGATAACCAACTAATTCCCGTGGTCTATCCAGATGTGGTGCACCCACCAGCGCAGCAAATACATGATTTGCAGTGGGACAGACATGTACCCGACCAGGTTGAGGAACCGGACGCAGACTTAGACTCTGAACAAGAGTCGGAAGAGTCCGGGGACGAGGAGTATGATGAGGATATGGAGGACGTCCCGACAATAGAAGTCACCAACATCCTTCACCATGAACATCAGCACATAAACGTCCACCAGCAGGAGGTGCACGTTCATGGTGTGGACGAGGGACAACTTAGGGACACAGCTGAGCATGTGTATGCCGCTGTCTCCTCGAATGTGCAAGAGGTCGCACAAAACCTGGAAGGACAAGTTCACGAGCAGGTTCAGCGTGCAGAGTCGACCTTAAAAGGCGACCTGAAAGAGGAATATGAGCAGTTCGTGCTCTATGTCAGGAAGGAGGCCCAGAAGCTGGTCAACCAAAATACTGAGTCTATAGAAAGACAACAGAAATTGTTAGACCACCAGCACAAATTGCTGGAACAGAATATAAAGTCCACAGAGCGGATCGACAGAAATCTGTTGGGTAAATATGATAACGAGGCTATTCTGCAAGAGCGACTCGATCGACTGCAGGAATCAGCCCGTACCCAAGCTGAAGCTGTTGATCAGACCAATGCGCTCAGGGAGAAACAAATTCTGTCTCTGCAAGCCTCTCTGACAAAAGTTGCTGAAGGTATGCGCCTACAGCAGACAACGCTGGATAACCTTGCTAGGACTACTGATGAGTCTCGGTGCGAGCAAGTCGACCACCAAGGCCAGCTAGATACACTCTCAGGCCTGGTAAGCCAGAGCCTAAAAGTGTTGCGGGACTTACACCAAGCCGAAGAACAACGCAAACAAAGAAGAGCGGAACGAGGCAGTGTGAGTTCTGATGACACTGCAGGAGGACACAGGTCGATGCAACTGATGGAGAAATTTCTATCAGACGCGACAGAGAAACAGCAGACTTTGGAAAGTAACCTATCCAAGTATGTTGATTCTAAGTTCAAAGAAACACTGAGTGCGTGGAAAAAACGGGAGAAAGTTCGAGTCCCGGCTCAGGACCCAGTTGTAGTGGGTATGATGGGAGCAGGAACTGGCACGGTCACTTTGCCGGCCACGACAGCTGCAGCCACAAGCGTTCCTTTTGTGTCATCCACTCCTCTTACCAGTATCCCATTTCCGGTACCACCTGTTCCGGATCTGAGTACTTTTACTGGTCTAACCACATTAGGAGGATTGGGTGGTCGCAGCCCATCGACAACTGTCGCAGACTCCGTGGGTGGAGGTTCTCCATTTTCCTGGGGTTTATTTACATCCCCAAGAACACGGACGGCATGGAGTCTTGCGCCGCCACAAACTATGGCAATGGGCGCACCATTCGGCCAAGCGGGTCAACTTGGCACAGCCAGACCCATACTTAGTGTCCCTGTAACGAGTGTGTTACCACCAACGACATCCATGTTAACACAACCACTGACGACAGTTCCGCTGTCTGTCTTCTATCCAATCCCGGCTCTTAACACCCAACCTGGTACCCAACCAGGAAACCAACCAGGCACCCAACCAAGTTTGGGACAATCCGTAAACCAATACGGAGCACCTTCCGCGAGCAACCCGTATTACGGGTGGGGTTCTTATCCCTCAACTCCATCAAGCCAGCCACAGGGTGGAAATCGATCTGGTGGTGGTGGAGGGGGACCCGGAGGTGGGCCTGGGGGTGGAGGCGGAGGCGGAGGAGGACCACCTGGAAGTGGAGGGGGATCTTTCCTTTCCGGACCAGGTGGAGGTGGGGGTGGTGGATGGCCGTACCACCCAGGTGGAGGTGGAGGTGGCGGAGGTGGAGGTGGGGGTCCTCCAGACCCTAACCAAGGCTTTGCTGCTCCGCAAGATCGCCACGGACGGATTCCGTCATCCGTTCGTATTCCTTTCCCAAAGGCCTTCTCAGGTGATGGTCAGCGGTGGATCAGAGATTGGCAACTAGAAATGACGGTCTATTGCCAGACTTTGGACATCGATGAGAGCGTATGGTTCAGGCTCTTCCGCAGTAACCTGACCGGAGCTGCTGCTCAGTGGCGAAACGTCCAGGATCTGCGTACAAGGGAAGGAAAAAGACATCCAATCACAAATTGGATTGAGTTTGTTGAGGAACTAGTCCAAGCATTTGAACCCACCAGAATGTCTGATGTAGCCAGGCGCTCCTTACGGAACCTGAAACAGACTGGGTCAGTGCATCAGTACATTGTTGCTTTCCGAGAACAAGTGCTGAGGATTCCCAACATGACAGATGAAGAACAATACTTCTTCTTCGTGGACGGGTTAAAGTTCCATATCAAACAACAAACTGTGGCTCAAGTGCCGCACGGCATTGAGTTGGCGATCCAGACGGCGGCTCGTCTTGATGCTATTGCCTCATCCGGAGGAGGAAACTTTCGTGGCCGCGGACGGTGGCGCGGAGGTAAAGGCCGAGGCCAAAATAAAAAGCAAAACCAACCCCAGACTGATAAGGCAAACCAGATGGGTGGCCAACAGCAACCTCAGCCAGACCAGGCACAAAACATTGGCCAAGGTCGAGGTCGGGGAAGGGGTGGTGGCCGAGGTCGCGGACGAGGTGGTGGCAGGAATCAAGGACGTGGAGGTGGAGGCGTAAATCCTAAATGCTATATGTGTGGAAAAACTGGACATATTCAAAGTAAGTGTCCAGAGGGCGAAAAGTTCAAGAAATGGTTAAACGAAAAAGCCGGATGAACAGAGCCCAGACTCGTTCGGCGAAACGCAGAAGGGCACGCCGTCACAGATATAAGCAGCGCCAGAAACTTCTTAGAAAAGAAAGGTTAGCTCGAAATGCAGAAGTGAATAAAAGAGCACAAGGGGAAATAGAAAAGAATGCTACCCAAGGTGCAGAGGGATCGATTATGAGTGCTAAGTTGGAAACTCGATCCAGTAAGTGCAGCACGCTTACTAGGACAAGTTCAGAATCCAGTTCGGAACCTGTCGACTCTGTTCATGGAGACCTTGGTAGTCCTGAAGGAACTGAGAATTCGGTATCGTTCCCGCCTCAAGGAACGAAACGAAGTCCGGAAGGAAGGGAACCCGCAAGGGAATCAAATAAGCCTGCCACTCGTTCACCACCAACTGACGAGTCAGCAGCCCCTGTTCAGGGAACAGGTAGAGGACAAAAAGTGGATGAAGGTCAGTATTCACCTTCTGAGCGTATGTTACCACTAGGAGGTCCTAACCATTTGAAATTTATGGGATATGAGATCCGAGCCAGATTAGGAGGAGTACCGATCTCCGCCTATGTTGATTGTGGTGCAACGGAGAACTACATTACCAAGAAACTAGTTACGAGACTGAAACTCGAAACAACCGAGTGCAAAAAGGGAGTCACTTTGGCGGACGGAACCCTATGTTCACTTGATCGGCGATGCGAAGACTTGCAGCTCAGGATGGGTACTTATACCACAACCCTTTCCGCAGACGTCTTCCCAAACCTTTCATATGACATGATACTAGGGCTTCCTTGGTTGATGCAGACCAATCCCAAACTGGACTTTGCAACAGGCACGCTCAAAGTTCCAGTGGGTGCTGGATGGACAACTGTTCCTATGAAGGAACGACCATCAGACTACTTACAGCACCTAGCACCGGCTATTGATACAGTCTCAGCGAAGAAGTTATTCTCGCTCGTGAAGAACAGTCCAGAAGTTGATCAGGCATACCTTGTGGTTGTGCGACCAACCACCCCGGAAGATATGGCACATCTCATGCAGTATCCATATCTGGGAATTCCAGAAGAGCGTTTGAACGCTACTGGAACCACACCAGCTTATCTCCAGCCGGATGTGGAAAAGGTAATGCATTCGGGTCTCGACCCAAGGATCAAGGCTGTCCTCACAAGTTTCAAGGATGTGTTCCCGAAAGACTTACCACCCGGCGTTCCTCCAGTCAGAAAAGGCCACGAATTTAAGGTGGACCTGGAGGACGAACAAATGACCCCAATCCACCGTCCCTTGTACAAACTCTCTCCAGCCGAGCTGGACGAAGTTAGGACACAGGTGGATTACCTCCTCGAACAAAGGAAGATCCGACCCTCCGAGAGTCCCTGGGGCGCACCCATACTCTTTGTTCCCAAGAAAGACGGAGGGTTGAGAATGTGTGTGGATTACCGTTGGATAAACAAGTTCACGGTAAAGAATAGGTATCCACTCCCTCTTCCTGAGGAGTTAATGGACCGTCTCGCCAGAGCGAAGATCTATACGAAGATCGACCTCCGCTCAGGCTACTGGCAGTTTCCCGTTCGACCCAAGGATACTCCCAAGACGGCATTCCGGACGAGATACGGACATTTCGAATTTCTCGTGTGTCCGTTCGGAATGACCAACTGCCCAGCCCAGTTCCAGACCATGGTTCAGGATTTGCTGGGGGAGTTCCTTGACGAGTTTGTAGTGGTGTTTATCGACGACATCCTGGTCTTTTCCAACTCGGTGGAAGAGCACGTCGAGCACCTAAAACTGGTCTTTGAACGGTTGCGGAAACATAAGTTATACGCAAAAGCCAGTAAGTGCGAAGTAGGGGTAGCAGAGACGGACTACCTGGGGTATCATTTGTCGGAAAAAGGCCTTCAACCGATGCAGGATAAGGTTAAGGCTATTCAACAATGGAAGGAGTTAACTTCGGTCACTGATGTGCGAAGTTTCCTGGGAATGGTGTCTTACTATCGTAAGTTCATTCCTGAGTTCGCTAGGATTGCGAGTCCCTTGACAGATCTAACCAAGAAGGATACTGTCTGGGAATGGGGGCTGAACCAACGCAATGCCTACAACGAACTTAAGGATCGGATTAGCCGCGCACCGATCTTACTCCTTCCTGATCCGGCTAAGGAGTACACCGTAATAACGGATGCATCTGGAACTGCATATGGAGCGGTTCTTACCCAGGATCATGGGAAAGGTTTGCAACCAATTGCATACCTTTCCAGACGATTAAAACCAGCTGAAACGCGATACTCCGCATATGAGCGGGAGCTGGGGGCAATAGCGTATGCTTTAGCCCAGTGGCGACACTACCTTGAGGGATGCGATGGGGGTGTGAAGGTGTTGACGGACCACAAACCGATCACCCACTTCATGAACCAGAGCACGTTGTCGCGGACCCAAACCCGGTGGTTAAACTCAGGGTTTTTCCAATCCATAGGTCCAAAAATCGTCTATATCCAGGGGAAAGCCAATGTCTTGGCTGATGCGTTATCCCGGAGCCTTCCTGGTCCGCCAGACCAGCTCAATAACCTCTCCACTTGGGAAGTGTTAGAGAAGGAGGCATGGAAAGAGGCTTTGAGAAGTGATGAACAACTCAAGCCTATCTTTGAAAGGATGGAACGAGGGGTTTCTCCGCAATACAAGCTGGACGACGGGTTCTGTATTATACCAAGACAGACCCAGGTCCTAGTTTGCTTGTGGTCCCTGCTTCTTTCCAGAAACGGATTCTGGAAGAGCATCACGACGTTCCCAGTGCAGGTCATGTTGGAGCAGACCGCATGACCGAAGTACTTACCCGCAGTTACTGGTGGAAAGGCGTTGGGTTAGCCGTAAAGGCATACGTAAAAACGTGCCCAACTTGTCAACTAAACAAATCGGACTTGCAAAGACAGAAAGGTCTTTTGCAGCCGTTGCCTATCCCAGACCAGAAATGGGAACAGATCACGACGGACTTGGTTACCGACCTACCGTCTTCCCATGGCTTCACAGCAATCGCTGTCTTTGTAGACCGATTGACGAAGTATGCGAGGTTCGTACCCTGTAACAAAACTATCACGGCGCCAGAATACGCAAAGCTGTTCGTGGAGAACATATACAAACACTACGGGCTGCCTAAAATCATAGTTTCGGATCGGGATCCAAGGTTCACAAGTTTGTTCTGGACCTCCCTTTTCAAACTTTTAGGTACCCAGCTCCGGATGAGCACTGCATACCATCCTCAAACGGATGGGCAGTCGGAAGTCACCATCCGGGTGCTGGAGGATTTCCTGCGTCCGTATGTGGAACGGTACCCAGACCGTTGGGTGGATTATTTGCCGACCGCGGAATTTGCCGCAAATAATTCACGGAATGTCTCCACAGGCTACGCGCCAGCCCATCTTCTGTATGGCCAGAACATGGGGCAGATAGTTGTTGCCAGGAAGGGAGTTCGGACGGGCGATGAATCGGAAATGGCGGCTGAGATGGTACGTCGAATGGACGACCAAATGCGAAACGCTAAGGCGAAATACGCAGAGGCACAGAACCGCATGTGCACCTCAGCAAACAAACGTCGAAGGAAAGTGGATTTTCAGGTTGGCGATGAAGTGCTGGTACAAAGCAAGTATATTCCCCTTGCTTCACTTCAGAAAATTCCACCGAAAATCCGCCGGCGATTTGTTGGACCTTTCCGGGTGGCTAGCCGAATTGGGGCTGTCGCCTACCGTCTTGACCTTCCCGACCACTGGAAAATCCACCCAACTTTCCATGTGTCGAAACTGAAGGCTTACTCTCGGCTTGATGACGATCAGCGAGAGATAGACGCTCCAGAGGGGGAGCTAGTGGATGGAACCATCGAATTCGAGGTCGAGCGCATCCTTAGAGATCGGGGCACTACTCGCAAGGAGTACCTGATCCTTTGGAAGGGCTACGATTTGATGG
The DNA here is from genome assembly GCA_030272585.1 of Bryopsis sp. KO-2023. Taxonomy (NCBI): domain Eukaryota; kingdom Viridiplantae; phylum Chlorophyta; class Ulvophyceae; order Bryopsidales; family Bryopsidaceae; genus Bryopsis; species Bryopsis sp. KO-2023. Next base: position 1,291,826 of record BSYQ01000002.1, read on the forward strand.
AATCCACCTGGGAGCCAGAAAGCCACCTGGCCAATGCCCAGGACTTGCTGAAGGAGTACTTAGCCAACAAACCGGAGAATAAACAAGTGACCCAGTCTAAGAAAAAGACTAGGGCCCAACGCAGAACTCGAACCTAAACAGGGATCATTACCACTCTGTTCACGCTCGACTTAATACTATCCTTCCGGCTGGGGGAAAAATATTAAGCCGAGAAAGTCGATTTGGAACGCTATCCAGATGGGATACCAAAAAGACTTAGGAAAAGAGCACCAAGTAGAACTCCCGGAAAAGCCTAGGGAAAGTTTCCATCTTTTCCTAGGGAAAGTTTCCATCTTTTCCGGCGAACGGGTTGCTATCTTTTCCCGTGACAGAACTGTGAACGGTTCGCAGGACGGGCTAGGGGTCAGTTTTCTTTCCGGGGAGGTTTACCTAACGCACAACTCACACGCTCATAGCGACTGACAACAGGTGATGGGGACATTGGATCAAGTGATGGGTTAATGTCCGACCTGGAGGTCACGTGATTGCGCCGCAGGTGGAACTGAGTTGACATAAGCAAGTTAGGGTAAAATCAAATAGGCACAAACCCGTGTGGTGACGGCGACCTCCATAGAGTGTCACGTTACCGAGGTACGTTAGCTAATACGCCTAGCGTATCTTAAAGCAGACTTGCGATCATTTTGGCCTGGTTATTCTCGGCGCGCATACAGAAAAGTCGGAGACTAGTCGGAGAACAAAGCGCAGCCAACAAAAAGAGAATGCCAAAGCACAGCCCGATCATGTGGCGCAGTGGTGAAAAAGCGGTTCAGGGAAAGGAGTCGAGTGGAAAACAACTGGGTGGCAGCGGAAAAACGAAAGGCAGTGGCGGCGAGAAAGGCGGAAAAGGAAAAAGTGGAACTCTCGCCGACGCTTGCCCACCCAGAGGGGAACCCAAACCACTTATCACACCACCTAAGGCGAAAATCATGAAAACTCTCCCAGCTCCTTCGGTGCTTTCGAAACTTCGGAACTTCGAAACGTCGTTGCTGAAAGGAACCTCCAAGATCGTAATTCGCCCACCGACAGAGTTGCCGGAAAAACTGCCGGAAAAACCTAGTTCCAGAACAGGAAAAACACTCGACCGTGACGCCGACCCAGCTACTCTCCAAGCTAGGTGTCAACGGTTGCAAGACGATGTGTTGGAACTCCGTGCAGAACGCGACGCACAACGCGCGCGGGCGGATCAAGCAGAGAAGCACCTGAAAAAGTTTGAGGGTGCAGCTCAGAGACTCTGCAATCAAGTAACCCAACTTGAATACGATCTGAAAATCGCTCAACAAGCGAGAGGAACAGCCGAACAGGAGCTGAGGCAGCTGCAAAAGGAACTCGATTCTGCGAACCAGACGCAGAAAAAGCTGAAAGCGCAGCTGACAAAACAGCAGCCGCACCTGACGTCCACAGACGAAAGGTCGGCCTGGCAAACGGCTGTGTACTCGTCTGAGGCACAGTCCGGGTTGATGAGCCGGTTGCTCCACAGCGTTCCCGCACGTCTTGGGGACTACGTGGAAAACCTTTGTCGGGCGACGATGGACGACATCATCGAGCAGGGTGCTGGAGCTGCTGCTGCGATCAGAGACGGAGAGGAGCCTGTCTACTACGGCAAGGGAAGCGTTCCGGTTAACCACCGGCTTGCCGGGTATGACTATGCGCAGGTGGATAAAACGCTGGACAGGATCAGAAATCGTGCACCGGGGCACTTCGAAGTTCCCGACGTTGCAGACGATATGATCTCTGAGCCACAACCCAGGAGAATCCGCGACCTGACCGGGGGACAGACCGGGGGAAAGACCGACGAAAAGTCGGCGCCCAAGAAAAGGAAGGAGAGAGAGGAAGAGGAGGCGCTCGCCGACATGTCCAAGAGGTTCAAGGACAGGCGTGGGGAAAAGCCACCGATCTGTTTGTGGTGCTATTCGCCGCCGGCGCTGGCGAATAGCTACGTGATCACCACATGCACGAGCCACACGGTGTGCCGAACCCACTGGAACCTCATGATTATCCTCGTGCGCTTATACGGGGTGTGGCAGGAACAGCGAATCGACCCGCCACAGGTTCAGCTGAAGGACCTACATTTGGACATGCGGGAGCCAGACTTCCAGCCACTCCTTCAGGCTCCACCCACGACCCAGACTCTCACCGAGTGCTATCAGTGCTTGCGAAGGGACATGGGCTTTCCGAAAGGCCTTGCCCTGAAGCGGTTGGGTCCGTTGGTGAAAAAGTGGGCGGAGGAGTATGAGAAGCGGGAAAAAGAGAGAACACCCGAACCAGAAACAAAAGGAGAACAAGACCCAAAACAGGACGAAGGAAAAAGCAGGAGTCCATCCTCGGAGCCCTCGTCTTTGGGACCTCTTCCTCCACCTGTGGATGAGGATTTCCCTCCTTTGGATTTGGATGAGGACGAGCCTCCGATCGACTTGGTGGAGGAGCCAGTCGATGACCCAGCTGACGAACCAGCTGAACAACCAGCCGGCGGCTGAGATGGCTTCTGGAGTGACAACGAAAAGCAGACCAAGCCGGAGACCAAGCTACCGTCCAAGCCAGAGACCAAGCCTCAAGACAGAACGGGGTTTTTCTGTGGGGTTGATCATGGGTTTGGTTTGGGATTTTTCATCGGTTTGTTTGGGGTTTAGTTTGACGTTTAGTTGGGGTTTTTGTTGTGGGTTTGTTTGGGGTTTCTTTTTCTTCTCGTTCGACCTTTTTCTTTCTTTCTTTCCAGGGTTGTGACGGGTGTGGACACCCTCTCGTGGGGGGGGGGACAAATTGATAGTAGAACTCGGGTTTAGGGTTATTGTGTAGTACAATGGGATGTACGACAGGGTTTATAGGGCAGGGGGCCCTCCTGTAAAAATTAATCTTCCCAGTGACTCTCTCTCTCTCTCTCTCTGTGTGTGTGTGTGTGTGTGCTTGTGTCTCGGGGTCCTAGACCCCCTTATCATTTAGACCAATTCAGTTGTGGGCCGGTAAGCTTTCTACTCTCATATGCAATGGGATGTCCCTCTTGAAGGAGAACTGCCCCTATTGCATTGTTAGAAGCATCCGTAATTACTTCAAAGGGTTTGGTAAAATCCGGCATAGCCAAGCAAGGTGCTTCTGTTAATGCCTTCTTCACCCCCTCAAAAGCGGCCTCACAAGCTGGAGTCCAATCCCATGTCTTTTGCTTTTTCAGCAAATCAGTGAGAGGTGATGCCAAAGAAGAGTAACCTTGGACGAACTTACGAAAGTAATTGGCAAGCCCGAGGAACGATCTCAAATCGTGTACCCCTTGTGGACGAGGCCAATCTCGTACTTTATTCGTTTTGCGAGGGTCTACAGAGATACCTTTGCGACCTACAATGAAGCCAAGGTAATGCAACTCTGTTTTGTTAAAGTCACATTTGGACTTCTTAAGGAACAATTTATGTTCTCTTAATCTTTGCATCACGGCTCTTACATGGGCCACATGTTCCTCTGGTGTTTTTGAGTAAATCAAAATGTCATCAAGGTAAATCAAGACATATTTGCCTATCATTCCCTGAAACACATGATTCATCAGTGTTTGGAACACTGCCGGAGCGTTCGTTAATCCCATTGGGAGAACCCGGTACTCAAATAACCCAAAAGGTGTTTTAAAGGCGGTTTTGGGGATGTCTTCCTCTTTGACTCTCATTTGCCAATAACCGGCTCTGAGGTCAAGAGATGTGAAGCATCTCGCGCCTTGTAACTGATCAAGAAGGTCATCAATTCGCGGGATCGGGAACTGATTCTTGATAGTTACTTTGTTTAAACCCCTATAGTCAATGCACATCCGGAAACCTCCATCCTTTTTAGGAACAAAGAGGACCGGAGCGCCCCATGGACTAGCACTCGGCTGAATTAATTCTTTTGGATAAGAGTTCGGACAACTGGTCCTCTATCTCTTTCCTTTCAGCAGGGGTATATCTAAATAAGGGTCTATTGACCGGACGCGTTCCCTCGACCAAAGGGATATCCGCTGCCACTGCCCTTTCTGGAGGATATTCCGCCAAACCAGAAATAAACAAATCATCAAAGTCCTTCAACAGAGCTTCCATTTGCTCCTCAGAAACTATGTCTGATTCACTCGTTTCATCCGCCAATTTCAGATGGGATGATATCTCTTCCATCTCACGAACTACCAACAAAATAGGTTTTATTGAAGTATCTTTCAACTTCCTTTTCACCTGTGGTATCGAGAGTAGAGATGCAACCTGTTTTTGGGGAATATCTTTACCCGTAGCTTTGGGTAATAATCCCTGACGAAGCAATATTCGTTGATGGGATGAAGTCGTTAAAGCGCACTTCTTCTCAAAGAAGTCTAAAACCGCTTTACGCTTCTGCAACCACGTATCACCAAGAATAATACCAAATCGATCCAAAAGATCCAACACCAAACAATCAAGCTTCTCTCGATAGCCTTGAATTTTCAGTGTGATCTTTGTCTCTCCCATTATATCAATATTATCCCCATTTGCCAGCTCAGCCTGTGATCCAACGGTAGCTCGATAAGCTATCCCATTTTGTTCACAAAACTGTTTGGACAGGAAGGCTAATCCTTTAGCTCCTGAGTCCAAAAGATAATGGGCTGGGATTCCACTCAAGAGGCCCTCAAAATGCATTGCAAGCTTATCTTGCATGAGAAGCTCTGTTGCTTCCTCTGGCATTTTGGGTACGGGTGGATCATAGAACACATTCACGGGCCAAGGAATGCCAGGAAGTCTTTTCCGACTTTTCCCCTTTTTGGCTGTGAATAAAACTGTTCCCTTCTTGTATTGTGCAATCAATCTCATTGAGGTCAAGGCTGGATGCAACTCTTTAGACTTGCTGGAACAAGAATGCAACAAGAAGTATCATGGGGAGATCTCTTCTTTGCGAGAAGATAGTGATCGAGATATTTGTTGATATCCTTGAAAGGAGGATTCAACCACACATGCTGTCCACCTAAATCTCTTTCCAGAAATTCAGAAGGTGTGCAAAATGTATTACATAAGGCACTGTTCACATCCGAACACCCATCCAACGTAAATACGCGGCCTGAAAATGTCTCAAGACGTTGGAACTCCGCCCTTGTAATTCCTTGGTGAGAATCTTCTCTCTCATCCCTAAATTCCACAGAAGATTTCATTTCTTCACTCTTTTGACTTCTGGTCAAGATTGGTGCAAGAAAAGCATCACAATCAATGTCCATTGGGTCAATTGTGGAATGTGGATTCAGATTCTTCTGATCTCTCAATTGTGTCCACTCAAGTGGGACTTCACAAGAACTGAGGTTCACCTTTTTCGATTGACCACACTTATGGCCTCTTGCCCATGGTTCCCCACAGAACCAGCATAAGCCAGCTTTCTTGCGAGCCTCCCTCTCACTCTCGGTCAACCGTACCACCGGTCTTCGTGAGGGCTGAGTGCCACTTTGAGCTTTAAGCCTTGGTTACTTAGGCTGATGCCTCTTCTTACTTCCTTTGGCTGGATCTGAGAAGGTAGTTTCCATACCTCTCTTTTTAGCCTTCCGGTCCGTAGTTTTCAACGGAAAACGAGCATCGTGACCCGGGGCTTTAGCCAACACATACGTTCGCAAGGCTGAGTAGCTTCTCCATTCCCGACCAAGTGTATCAGTCTCCACTTGTTTGCACAAGTGTGGATGGAGGCCCCTCAGAAGGATCCAACACTTGGTAGTGTCGTCCATTGGCTCTTTTCGCATTGCTAAGTGAGCATCCACAAAGCGTACGAAGCCAGGAGTATCGACCTTCTGGTCAATATGATCCTTGCAGGAAGTAAGGGCATTTTTTATGGAGTAATCTGTGGCAAGATCTCCAAATGTGCCATCTTCCAGGACTTGGCAGAATTTTTCCCAAGATAAAGACCCGTCCTCGAGTTCTTCCTTGGGTACCCTGGCCAATAAATGTCGGCGGGGTTTTGATCCGAGGAAAGTAGGTGCAATCACTCCCCACTCCTCTCTTGGGACTTTTGCTGCCCTGAAGTACATGGCTAATTCCAAACGGAATTCTGGCCACGGGACTTTGCCCTGGTACTTTTCAGGTTTATCAGCAGTCACTCTTCTGGTTTTGCCCAGGCTAGCATCTTTCTCTTGTTTGGTCACTTCAGACCTGAGAGTGCTAGGGGACTGTGGTCCCTCTGTTCTTTCACTTGGAGAGTCCTCATTGACTTCATCCAGAACAGACCCTTCTTCTAAGGCAAGTACCTCTTGTTCTTCTTGACTCATGGTCACTTTTTATTTTGGTTTCCTTTGGACACAAACCCAACACAGCAAAACACTGGAAATTTGCCCAAAACTCTGAAACCCAACTTTTATCGCTTCACTAGCCCTTCGAGGACCTCTTGGGTCTCCTCGAACTCACAGAACTAGCTTTCCAATGATTCAGAAAAACAAACCCTAACTTTGTCGGGCTGTAACTTTTCACTCACAACTCCGAACGACCTCAAACAAGTTCCAAACAAAGCGTCGTGTTCTCGGCTTACTTTTAGACTCCTGTTTTGTCCAATTTCGAGTTGTTATGGCGTACTTATGCGTCAAAACGTGACGCGCTCTCTTCCTGCTCCGAAACCAACTGTTACAAAAACCTCCCAGAACCCCCCCTCGAAGCCTCCTTAACCCATCAAACCCCCACTCATTGATGGGACCCATGACGTCATGTCATTTGGGCGAGGCACCAGGGTTCTTGAGCTATAGGATCTCCTATTGGGATCCTATGGACCTTAAGCTCTGACTAGGGTATCACTAGCGCCCATAGCTAGTCTGTAGCTCTAGCTAGTGTATATAAGACATCTTGGTGATCACTCGTAACACGAGTGTCCAAGAATGCAGGGGATATTCAACGTGGTTGGTTGCCCCTCAAGTCACTTGTGCGTGTTGATAAAGATGACTATGTGAGATCCACTGCATACTAGTCGTTTGCCTCACACGTGGATTTGCGCTATTTTGATAATACCCAACCATCTCAAGTACCGTTCATACTCATATTTCATGATTAATACTATCTTCTTGATGAGCTCCGCTGGGAGCTTATCGCGTCGAGTCAATGCGCTCCTTCAATATATATATATATCTTTCATCTGCAAAATCCTTGAAAAACTTCGGTGGAATACCATCTACCTCAGGAGAAGAAGATCGAGGGAGAGAACGAATAGCGTCACGTATCTCTTCGGCCAAAAGAGGAGCAGTAAAAGAGCCCGGATCAATCATCGGAGCAAAAAGCCAAGGAACAGGGGGCGCACCCCCATCAAATCGGGATGGCAAACGAAAAAAATCCTCATAATAATCATACCAAATAGATAAATCCACAAATTCCCCCGAGTCTTGGGAAGAAAGCCAAAATAATTAGAAAAAACGTGGATTAGAATAAAACAAACCTTCAAGGTACTTCAATACAGATTGAAAGTGATGGGGTCGAGAAGTGTCTGGCTGTTTTTATGGAGTTGTCGAGAAACGAGAGAAGGACTTGTGTGCTGGAACGTTAAAAGAATTGGACGGCCGGCTTATCTTCGTTTCGAAAAATTGAAAACCAAATTTTTACTTAAAGATAATGAGAAAATGTTAGTCTTTTAGCGCTATACGAGGTAGTTTGGGATAGAGCCGAGGGTGGCTGACGCATGTGGGTTCGCGAGTAAGACAGATTAGACCCAGAGTTTGGGGCATGCGTCAGCGTACTACACTTAGGGGTACTTAAGAGGCCCACTCGTTGTTTTGACATTCACTTTACTTTGTAAGAACTCGGGATTCGTGGGATTGGTGTGTTCCCGCTTGTGTGTGTGTTTGTGTGTGTGTGTGTTAAGTGTTTGCCTGACGCAATCACTTCCCAACCCAAGTGCTCTAGTAGCGTTCACAACCGCGCTAGCTAGAGAGTTGTCTAAACCAACAAACCCCACAAGTATACTTGCGTTAGCCAGCAAGTTATCACGAATCCAATCAACACAGCCGACCACTATTGCGTCACCCACAAGCTTCACTATCAATTGGTTTCGGAGCGAGGCAAGAACTTTAAGTTCTTGAGATCGAAACTTGTGAACGTGGCGCAACAAACGTTTTTGTTTGTTTGTTTGGTAGAGAGAAACTCCAACCGTGGTTGTTGAGTACTCCCAAATAGTGGCTGAGAGACCATGGCTGACCGTGAACACGCATTGGCAGTGCGCGAGCCTCAAGTTGAAGAGCCAGGGATTGAACCTGAGTTCGATGAGGAATTGCCTGACGCACCCAATGTTGTGTATCAACAAATAAACGTCCAGAACATCCACAATGTCCAGCAAGCAGCTGTCGACATAGACATGGGAGCTGATGCGGAAGCCTTAAGAGAGGATGTGGATGCGGTCCATGACCGTGTGGACGATTTAGCCCACGGGCTAAGGGGTCACCTGCAGCAAGTTGACCAGACACTGGGGCAGAGGCTAGCCCATGCTGAGGCCTCTGTGTCGAACCAACTGGCTGGCGCATCAGAGGTGATCGGGCAGGCGCTGGAAACACAGCACCAGCATGCGCAACAGGTTGAGGCCACACAGCATGCGGTGGTGTCGCAACAGCAGAAGCTGGATTCAGTAGCGGCTCAACATAGTCGATACGAGCAGAGGCTATTACGCCAAGATATCGACCATAGAAAAGAAAGAGCCGAGATCAAAGCTTCTGTGGACGCAATAACGAGGAGAATGGATGCCGCAGACATTCTAGCGGACTCTCGTTTTGCTGACCTAAAAGAAGCAACTGAAGCATCAGCACTTCAGTTAAAACAACTCTCCGAGTTATCCCTTGTTCAAGGGCGGAGAATTGAAGGCTTATTAGGAACTGTTGCGGATTCCAACGAAAAAGTCGAACGGACTCTAGAATTGTTTCGGGAGTCCTTGCATAAACAAGGTGCTGAGGTGAAGCGTTTGCAGAGCTCAAGAGTAGCAATTCAAAAAGATTTGATTGCCTTGGAGAAAAAGGCATCCAAAACCTGGGATCAGCAGCAAGATGCGGCTGATGTGGTTGCCTTAAGATTATCTGGCCTGGAACGAAGCATGGAGGATGTGAGTGGCGGAAGTCAGAGTGCCCAAAGTGGAAGTGATGCTCGAGCAGTATCCCCAGAGCGTGAAGAATCAACTTCCCCTGAGCCTGAGGACTCAGCCTTTGGGATGCCGCTGCCGAAGAAATCAGTAAAGCAGTTGGCTGCATCATGGCCGCCACTAGACCAGAGCTTCGCGGTAGGAATGGTTGGGGCAGGAACCTCAACAATACCGGCTCCTCCAGCAGTACAGGTCGAGGAGGGTGAAATTGTTGCTGCAGAAGCACCACCATGCACTGCAGTGGATAGCGCACCAGACGCTGATTTCACATTCCCTCAGTTGATACCTCCAAGTACAAGAGCTCAGCCTGGAGTACGCATCTCAGAACCCGACTCTGCCGATGGATCACGTAGACCCACACGAACTAACCCAAGAGTTCTCTCCTCAGCAGAAGTGTTATATCAAATTGATCTTGAGCGTGCTAAGGCACAGGTCAGAGAAGAGAAAGGAAAAGAACCCATGCAGATCCCCACACGTACTGGAAGATTGGGACTTGGGTTAAGTGCTTTGGGAGCGAGGGTAGAAAATAACCCCTTTGCTGCACTTGGTTCATATGAGTCTACTGGTGGACCCAGTCGCGTTCCTCGCATGCGAGGTAACTTTGGAGACCCTGGTGATGACGACCCAGATGATGATGGCGGTGATGATTACCGCGACAGACGAAACCGCCCACCTTCCCGCATTCCAGGTGCGCCTGATGGCGGTGGAGGTGGTGGCGGCGGTGGAGATGGTGGAGGCGGTGGACCTCCCGGTGGACCTCCTGATGGAGGTGGAGGTGGAGGTGGCGCTGGACCAGCAGGCCCAGGACCTCCTAGGCAAGGACAGTGGTTGCCTAGCACCGTCAAGTTGCAAATGCCTCGCGCATTTAACGGAAGTGGAGAACCAAAAGCCCGTAAATGGCAAGTGCTCATGACGCGGTACTTGAGAACCTGCGGAGTGCATGAAGCACAGTGGCAATCGATTATGGCCACTAACCTTTATGGGGCTGCCTCGGATTGGTTAACGATGCAAGAGTTGAAAATTCACCGAGGTGAAAGACCACCCTTCCGTGACTGGATGGACTTCATGGATGGCTTAGCTACAGCTTTCGAATTCTCTAGTGATCGAGATGAAGCGTGGCGTGACCTCCATAAACTCAAGCAGACTGGAACCGTGAAACAGTTTGTTAAAGAGTTTCAGCGGTTAGTCTTGAGGATACCAGACCTCGAAGAGGATCACCAGTATTTGCTCTTCGTGGATGGACTCAAGAGTGAAGTTCAGAAGTTAGTCGCTGCAACGGTACCTCGAGATGTCGAGGCCGCCATCATATCCGCCGAACGATTGGAAGCCCTTGGAGTTGGAACACAAGGCCAAGGAGGGCAAACCAATCAGAAAAAGAAAGGAGTCTGGCGTGGTGGAAGAAAGAAGAAAGGCCAGAATCAGGGTCAGCAGCAGCAGAACCCTACACCACCAGCCCAAGCACCACCACAAGCTGCCGCAGGAGTGCAACAGCAGCAGCAACAGCAACAAGGACGAGGAGGAGGACGTGGTGGTGGTGGACGTGGACGCGGTGGTGGTAACCGTGGAAGAGGACAAGCCAATCAGGGAAGACAGAACCCCCAGGGGGGAGGGGGATATCATTGTTATCTTTGTGGAAAGAAGGGTCACCCTGTGAGGCAATGTCCTAGATTGGAGGAGGTGAAAAACCTCCCCGATGTAAAAAAAATGTTAAACTGACTGCCAGGCAGGAAACTGCTTCGTCTGAGCCTGGCCGACGCAAACGTCGTAAGCGAAACAGAGTTCGTAGGCGGCGTAGGAAGCATAGATCAAAAGTAGGTGCCTCGAAAAAGGTTAAAAGTACTCACAGCGGAAAACCTGAGGAGCGGACTAGTACACCGCGTGAAGAGAGAACAGAGACACTCTCCACATCTACCCAATCGGCACATGACAACTGCGATTGGAAAAATGAACAGAAGGAAAGCACACCGGATGAGATGGACGCGCCTCATGCGTCATCTGCATCTCTTCCCTCTGTTAGTGAATCTGTGGGCTCATTGGAGTCGCAGAGTAGTCTACAGGAGTCCCTGCCTGCAGACGTAGACGATAGTGGGTCAGAAACAACCCAACGGTCTACCACAGAGCGAGTTAATGTGTCAGAAGTTCGATCAACTTCGTCAACCAAGGGTGACACATGCCCTCTGTTAAAAATTCAAGAAGTGCCTGTGAGAGGGTACGAAGTAAAAGCACGGATCAAGACCACGGACCTTTATGCATTCATTGATTGTGGAAGTACCGCAAACTATATCAATGATAAGGTAGCGCGTGATCTCGGGTTGTCGATTACACCAAGCTCCAAGAGAGCAATGTTGGCAAACGGAGATATTAAAGAACTGGCTGGCAGCTGTAACAACCTCCGAGTAAAGATAGGAGGGCTGAAGTGCAAAATGAAAGCGGATCTGTTCCCAGACCTTGGTTATGACCTAATATTGGGCATGCCTTGGTTGCAGAAAGAAAACCCCCGCATAGACTTTCAGCAAAATGAGATTTCAGTTTGCAAAAACAGCCAAGTGTTTCATCTCCCGCTGCGTCATCCAACCCAAGAGAGTATTGAACCTGAACGAAAAGTACAGTCGATACTGCAAGAAGTGCCAGTGACTGAGTGTTCAGCTAAGAGAATGATGCGTCATCTCAAAACAGAGACAGCATTCATGGTTGTAGTGCAAGAGTCTGAAGAGAAAGCTTTAGGCCAACATGAATTGCCTGACGCAATAGAGCGAACACAGCCATTCAACACTGAGGATGAGATTGGTAAACTTATTCGTTCAGACACCCCTGCCGAAATTAAAAAGGTGGTAGAAACACACCGTGGTGTGTTCCCTCGTGATTTACCCCCAGGGATCCCTCCGAAGAGAAAAGGTCATGAGTTTAAGATAGACCTGGAGGATCCAACACCTATCCATCGTCCAATATACAAGCTTTCACCAGCAGAGCTGGATGAAGTGAAAGCACAAGTGGACTACCTTCTGGAACAGAAGAAAATCAAACCATCCGAGTCCCCTTGGGGCGCGCCAATCCTATTTGTACCGAAAAAGGATGGAGGCTTAAGGATGTGTGTGGATTACAGGTGGATCAATAAGGTGACGGTGAAAAACCGGTATCCTTTACCCCTGCCAGAAGAATTGATGGATAGAGTGTTCAAAGCCAAAGTGTTCTCAAAGTTAGATCTGCGATCAGGCTACTGGCAATTTCCAGTAAGGCCATCTGATACAGATAAAACAGCGTTCCGCACGAGATACGGTCACTTTGAGTTTTTGGTAGCGCCTTTTGGGCTAACCAATTGCCCAGCGCAATTCCAAACTCTAGTGCAAGACCTACTCGCAGAGTTTTTAGATGATTTTGTTGTTGTCTTTATCGATGACATACTCATCTTCTCTGAAAACATGGAACAGCATGCCGAACACTTAGAGAAAGTCCTGTCGCGACTAGCAGAATATCAGCTTTTTGCTAAGGCAAGTAAAAGTGAGCTGGCTGTCGCAACAGTAGACTATCTTGGCTACCGCATTAGCGGAAGTGGGTTAAAACCACAGGAACAAAAAGTGAAGGCAGTGAAGGAGTGGAAGGAACTACAGAGTGTTAGCGATGTACGTAGTTTCCTTGGAATGGTTTCATACTACAGGAAATTCATTCCCCAGTTTGCACATGTTGCTGGACCACTCCATGACTTAGTGAAAAAAGACCATCCCTGGAGATGGGGACAGGTTGAGCGTGGCGCATTCAATGAACTGAAAAAGCGTTTAAGTCAAGCTCCCGTCCTTATTTTTCCAGATGCGTCACTGCCTTACACTGTGATCACTGATGCGTCGAATGAGGCCATCGGTGCCGTGTTAACACAGGATCACGGAGAGGGGCTACAGCCAATAGCTTACCTCTCACGTAGATTCAAGCCTGCCGAGCTTAACTATGCACCATACGACAAAGAGTTGTGTGCAATATGTTATGCGATGGTGCAGTGGAGACATTATCTAGAAGGTTGTGCGGGTGGAGTAACAGTGTTCACTGACCACCAACCTCTGACACATATTCTGTCGCAGAGGAACCTTTCTAGAACCCAAGCAAGATGGCTTGAGGCGGGGTACCTGACTTCGATCAACCCCAAGATCTCCTATATCAAAGGCAAGGCTAATGTGTTAGCAGATGCTCTCTCCCGCAGTGTTCCTAAGCCCGTGGAAACTGCGATGAACATTTCCACTTGGCAAGTGCATCAAGCAAGCCAAGATGAGTGGAAACAAGCCCTCCAAGCTGATAACTCCTTGGTGAAGATATTGCGGAAGCTTGAGAGTGGCGAGGAAGTTGAGGGATATTTCCTCAGAGAGGGAATACTCTGGACGGTCCCAAAGAGAGGATTAGTCGAGAAAGTGGTGGTTCCTAAAGGCCAGCGCAATAAGATTATGAAGGAGTGCCATGAGACACCTTCAGCAGGCCATACAGGACCAGCGCGAACAGGAGAAATCCTAGCGCGGCGATATTGGTGGAAGGGGTGGATGAATGAGTTGAAGGCATTTGTGCGCGAATGCCCTGTGTGCCAACAAATAAAGGCTGACACACAGAAGCCTATGGGCTTACTTCAACCCCTGCCAATACCTGAGCGGAAGTGGGAGCAGATTACCACTGACTTGGTGACAGATCTACCAGCATCTAATGGGTTTACTGCTGTAGCTGTCTTTGTCGATAGACTTACCAAGTTTGTGCATTTCGCCCCATGTACTAAAGAGCTTACCGCTGCAGGATACGCCCAACTTTTTATCGAACATGTTTACCGCAACCATGGCCTACCTAAAGTGATTGTGTCTGATAGAGACCCTCGCTTTACCAGCAAGTTCTGGCAGACGCTTTTTAAAGCTCTGGGTACAGAGATTCGTATGAGTACAGCTTACCACCCTCAGACAGATGGGCAGAGTGAGGTTACCATACGTACTCTGGAAAATTTCTTAAGGCCATATGCTGAGAGGTATCCCCATAAGTGGGTTGAGTATTTACCTACAGCAGAGTTTGCAGCAAACAATGCAGTGAATGCGAGTACAGGGTTCGCACCTGCATACTTGATGTATGGGTACCATCCAGAAACACCAAACATTGGTGGGACGGCAACGCAATTTCAAGTGGAAGCAGTTAAGACTATGGTAGCACGGATGGCACAGGACTTAGATACCGCAAAAGCATATTACTCTAGAGCACAACACAGAATGTGTGTGAGTGCAAACAAGAAGAGGAAAGATATTGCTTTTGAGAAAGGGGATAAAGTCCTGATAAAAAGCCGTTTTATTCCGTTGGCTGCTTTGAACAAAGTGAGTCCCAAACTGCGCCGTCGATTTGTGGGTCCCTTTGAAATTGTGGAGAAAATATCAAAGGTGGCTTACAGAGTTCAACTTCCGGAAACATGGCTCATTCACCCAGTGTTTCATGTTTCTAAGTTCAAGCGTTATCACGCCTCGAGTGATAACAGCAGGCAGATACAACCTCCAGAAGGAGAGTTGATTGGTAGCGAAGTAGAGTATGAGGTCGAAAATATCCTAAGGGCTAGAGGTAAACGCAATCGTGAATACCTAGTGCTGTGGAAAGGATACGATCTACTTGACGCTACTTGGGAACCTGAAGCTAATCTGGTTAACGCACCAGATATACTTCGCGCATTTAAAGAGAAAGAAAGAAAAGAGTTGCAGAAAGGAGGAGAATAGGGAAACAGAGTGTTTGATGGCTAAGGTGGAACTCCTTATAGCAAGGGGGCGCGAAAAAGGATACCTTAGAAAAACTCTGTCGACTTCCAAACCAACTCTTTAACTTTAATGCGTTAGGTGCCTAAGTTATTTGGCTGGCGCAGTAAGTGTAGCTTCAGTAGTACTTTAGAAACCGGGCAAACGATGTCACATTCGAGATAGTGTGGTTGTTCCGAGAAAACCCCTATCAAGTGACGTGTTGAGGTGGTCTTGACGAGACTCCAACCGAGCGAAACGTTGGTGTCTCACCCCAATAACTCAACGAGGAAAGTGTACGAGTCACCCAGCCTTATAAGCGCAGCCCTCGAACCATTTTGCCCTAGTGTTTGTGTAAACGGAGCGAGCTCCTGAGTAAAAAAAAAGAGTCTAAAGACGCACAAACCGTTGTTATTTCTTTCTTTCCGACAAACATAATGGCTGCCGACACACCCGCCGCAATTATTGCGAGGTTGGAAGCGGAGGTAGCTCAAAAAGAAGAGGAGCTGCAGCACTTTACGTCAACCGCAGAGGAAGTGCTGCAGAACAATGAGGCCTTAACCCGGCAGCTCTCAGAGTTGAGTGACCGGACGAAAGCAGCTGAGGCTGCGAAGGAGGCAGCGGAGAAAGCCAAGGATAAGGCGGAGGCGGAAAAGAAAGAAGCGGAGGACAAGACTAAGGTCTTGGAAGAAAAATTGGAAGCCATGAAGCTGAAGAAGCAGCGGTTCCAATCTCACATGATGGCTAACCATCGTGAGAATGACCTCCGCAAGCAAGCTCTCGGGGGAATGGTGGATCGATTTACCGCGGTAGAGGAAACGCTGCAGCGAGCTGTAGCAACCGCGTGGAGTGCAGCAGCCAACAACCTTAAAAAGGAATTGGCAGAACAAGAGCTGCAGATCGATTTGCTGGGAGAGTCCCTCAGAGACGGCTCTGAAAAACTTCAAGTGCAGAGCGAAACAACGGACAAGATGCTGCGTTTGAACCCGGCGGTGCTAGCACCACGGGTACGCGAAGAACTGGATCGCCAAGTCCAAGTTCTGTTGTCAAACGCAACACTTGATCTGGAACCGTCCAAGGACGATGATGCGGGAGGCTCAAGCAAGGGCAAGGGGAAAGGGAAAAACAAACGCCCAAGCTCGCCGTGTAGGGATGAAGATCCACACGGAAAGAGAAGGCGAGAGGACGGTGACGATGAAGGTGGTGAGCCACCGAGGGATCGTATGCCTGGAGATGCAGCAAGAGCCAACTTGTTACTCAAGTTAAAGGCTGCCGCATTAAAGACTCCAGCACCCTCACAACCAGCACCAACAGTTCAGACTCCCGGAGATGAGGCTACCGCAATAGCACCGGGGGAGGACTTATTCGACATGAGAGAGGAGGAGCTTTTGGACTTGGATTTTAACGAAGAAATTGACTTCGGCAGTCCACCTCCTAGGCTCGAAGGTCCTAGTTCTGAACTGGAGGACGGGGAAATAAGGAATGATGAAGGGCCAAGCCAGGTGACAGAGGTTCAGCGTGCGGTCCATCCACCGTTGGAGTTAGCTCCAACAGAAGCAGCACTTCGGGCTTTCCGAGAAAAGGTTAAGCTCAGAAGACTAAAGGCGGCTGCTCAAGACAAAGTGGATGCTGCACCTAGCGAAGTGAACCTGTCACGGGAGGATATCGAGGAGGCTTGCAACCCCATCACTGCGTCAGAGAAATGGCCGAAGGTCCAATATACTAACCCCAGGGACCGAGCCTTGCAAAATTACCGCGGCAACCGGCACTTTCACGAGTTGCCCATGTGCATTTGGTGCGGGAGAAGCCCAATGCAAGCAAGTGCTCAGCGGCTGACGCAGAAGAAGTATTCCGTCCTTCCTTGTGGGTATCACCTCGTGTGTGATGCTCATTGGTTGGCATACTCGATGCTGGGGCGCATCGTCACGGCGGTCCAAAAAGTCGCGGAAGTGGACAACAAGTCCATCGCCACCGTCTCCCCATTCTCTCTACCTGCCCATATGTTGAAGCTGACACGCTCGACGTTCGAAGAAATCCCTTCGTTCCCGGCTGAGCACGAGAAGTTGCCACACTGCAACATGTGTGTGAAGCGGCAGCTCAAGGTGTCCGGCATTACAAGGGATCTGCCATTCCTTAAGTCCAAGAGGGTGGCTGCCGCATTTGATCCCTGTGTCCGGTATCGTGCAGTGCAGCAAGCGCATGCGCAGGAGCAGCGTGCTAATCAGCAAGCGCAAGCGCCGGAACAGCGTTAAGGAGGAGGGAAAAGGAGTTATCGTCGACCAAGTGTGTGCGTGCAGCAGCTGTCAGAGACGTCAGAGCAAGAGACAGGTCCAAGACAGTTGGGTGTGGGTATGGGAGTGGGTGAGTTTTGTGTTTGTGTTTTTGTGTTTTTGTTTTTCTTTGTGTTTTGGTGTGCGTGGGCGCCCACTTTTTGCGGGGGGGGCGTATGTTAGTCTTTTAGCGCTATACGAGGTAGTTTGGGATAGAGCCGAGGGTGGCTGACGCATGTGGGTTCGCGAGTAAGACAGATTAGACCCAGAGTTTGGGGCATGCGTCAGCGTACTACACTTAGGGGTACTTAAGAGGCCCACTCGTTGTTTTGACATTCACTTTACTTTGTAAGAACTCGGGATTCGTGGGATTGGTGTGTTCCCGCTTGTGTGTGTGTTTGTGTGTGTGTGTGTTAAGTGTTTGCCTGACGCAATCACTTCCCAACCCAAGTGCTCTAGTAGCGTTCACAACCGCGCTAGCTAGAGAGTTGTCTAAACCAACAAACCCCACAAGTATACTTGCGTTAGCCAGCAAGTTATCACGAATCCAATCAACACAGCCGACCACTATTGCGTCACCCACAAGCTTCACTATCAGAAAAAGTGAGAGACAATCTTCGAAAGCTAAAAGCTGCATCTACATCACTAACATCCACTCATCTTTTCTCATGACTGATCTCAAGAATGTACCTATCCCTGAATCTTGCTTTGGGGGTTCTATTCATCTAGTCTAATCTATCCTTGAGGCTCCTAAACCTTTTAAGCCTTTCTTAATCTTCGAGAAAATAAGAAAAGATATGGGGCATATGTTCTTGGATATTCGAGGTGCTTTTGCTCATGTGTCGCTTCCTGGGCCTTTTAAGGGTAGACATAAGCAAGAGATCGAACCTCTTCTTGTTTTTCTTTCTGTGAGTATTTCAAGAATTTCTGAGATGTGTGCCCATCCCATCTTCTCTTAGGGAATATGATCAAATTGAGGCTATTGGGTTATTTAGTTCTTTGTTTTCGCCGATTTCTTCCCGAGAAACATAAGAAGCATCAAAGAGAGACGTTGCTTATCGATCCTAGTTGACCGGAAGGCACTCTTTTCAACCTATCCATTTATTTTTCTGCTTTTTAATTTTACACTAACGGGGTGCTTAAAAAACTGTTCATGGGTTCATCGAAGAGGGCACGTTGCGTGAATGAGAGAGAATCTCTCGCAGAATAGGGCCGCCCTAAGTGAGTTGCTGGAAACGTTGGTGTTAAGAAGTCGGACGACAATTTCCTGTTCAAGCAAGAACTGGGAGTTCACAAGCTCAAAGGCGCATGTGGCTCTCTGTGGACACGAGGAAACGACGAACGAGACTGTGACCGTCGGCACTGTGGATCCGACTATAGATCAACAAAGAGCGACAGCACCAACAAGGGGTCGTAATGGAGCACAGGAAGTGCCAATGACGACAAAGAAAAGAGGTGGTGCTGCGCACCGCACATAAGTGTTGATGGCGATGGAAAGGCTGTGCTGCAACCGACGGAAGTGTCGATGGCGAGGGGGAGGTCGTGCTGGAAAGAGAAGAAGTGTTAAGGCCGACCAACGACAGATCCTGTTGCAAAGACAGGAAGTGCCAATGGCCACCAACGACGAACAGCGTGTTCCTTAGACTGGGGCTGCTTACGAGAATGCTGTGCGACCATAGGCGCAGCCAAGGGGGGGCCTGGGGGGGCCTGGCCCCCCTTAACAAATTTCTGGCCCCCCCAAAAAAGCTAGCAAGAAAAGAAAAAAAATTCCTGTTCAACAGATTTTCTACTGCACGTTACAAAGATTCAAAGTGGCCCCCCCCAAGAATATATCGGCCCCCCCTTCCCCGAAATCCTGGTTGCGCTTATGTGTGCGACGGACTTGTGAAAACCTAGTGCCGTGTTCACAAAGGGAAGAAGCCATGACACTCTTTTACTTTTCCCCAAAACGGATCGTCAAGGGTGTTGAACGAGTGAGCCTTACAAAGATGGAGGAGCGTTGGGTGGAAAAGGGCCTCTTCTGGGAGCATGGAAACAGACCGCAGGAAAGTTGAAGCTCGAGGTAGCCAGGCGCAGGTCGCGGTAGAGTGGCCAAATCAGTCACCATCAAACACCACCAGAAACCGGCGTATGTTGGGCTGCAGCTTGACTAGAAGCAGCAAGAATAATACAGGCATCAACAGGGTCTTATTTTGTTTTTGTGATCAGAAGTCGCTTGAGGATTCACCAAACATGGTCCCGATCGGAGAGAACCTGCAGGAGGTTTTTCTCGAGGAGGAAGGGAGTGATGTGGTGTTGACTGTTGTAACGTAGTTTGCACAGTCGAACAAAAGAGGACGCGCGTGAAAGTTCTTTTCAGGTTGGACTACGAGCTGGAGGATTTCTGTACTTCTGGTGGTCACGACGGCACAGACTTTACTACTACATCCCAGAGCTTGGGTTATTGGACCGCGTCTGGAGAAACAGCGCCGCCACTTGAGTGAGGTGCCTGGAGAAAGAGAAAAATTGTTGCGCGCCCTGGAGGGAGGAACCTTGTTGCGCGAGACCGCCAGCGAGGGAAGTTCGCATGATCCTCATTTCAAACTAACGAAAGAAAGGGGAGGAGTGACGCCAGTGGATCCGGGAAGAGGTGGACGTCACTTGGGTGGTCCAGTTTTCGGCCACCACCACAGGAGGAGAGAGTGATCAATGGCCAGACCCTGGATCCTGTTTTCAGATGGAGATACTCAGGGGTAACCGGTCTGACGACGGGTCTGCAGAGCGGGCTGGCGATCAAACCTTGTGTGGCGCGGCGGGTGCGCACCGTGCGACACAAGTCGGGGGAAAGCATATCGTCAGTTTCGGTTGCTGTGGGTCGTTTTGAATGCTCGACTTCGGTCGGTCGAGGGTTGAGGTGTGCGCGCTATATGTGATTGAACCGTACAAGAAAGAGGTCCTCGCTCCTCCCTATGCGTGGGACCAAGAAAAAACAAAAAAAACAAAAACAAAGAAACGAAAAATGGATGATAAAAAACGACCTGTCAGTTTTTTTCTCCCCACTTCCCCGACACTCCTTTTGAACTCAGGTCAGCTGAGGGGTGGCGGGTGGACTTTCTCTGCGAGTTTTTATTTTTTGCTGGATTGGTTGATTGCAAAAGAAAAGAATATCCCCGAGGTGCGTATCGTTCAGCAGAAACGGCTGATTTGGCTAGAACTAGCCTTTTTTTTTTTCCTTCTCCAGGAGGGAGGAAGTTTCGGGCTATTTCTGTAACACACACGAAATATCACGTGGATCCACGTGTCCATCAAGTCACAGCACGAGCCCTTGACCTTCTTTTTGGGTTATCTGGAAGCGCAGCGGTTTTTTTCGGGTTTTTTCCGTTTTCTCTAGGGATGGGGAGGAAAAGGGATACACGCCGGCGGGGTTAGGTGTGGAAAAAACAATGCGTTCGAGAGAAAAAAGGATTTCGACCAGAAAATAGACAGGATGTATGGTTTTCTTTCTCTTTTTTTTCGATACGCAGGTCAAGTAAAAGGATCTCGGGAAACGCAGGTTTTTTTTGTTTTTTTTTTCTTTTTCCTACCCTGCAGGGTTTCTTGTTTACATTTTTTCTCTTGGAGAAAGTTTCTGGAAAAGAGGGCAGTTTTCCAGTTATTTTTTAATTGTATGAAAGGTTCCTTGAAAAAAGTTGAAAGGAAAAGATTGAAGGAAAAATGTTTAACTTTTTTTTTTTTTTTTGATCTTCCACAGGGTTTAGGAAAAAATTAGTGGATGGAAGAAACCTGAAAAAAAACGAAAAAAATGTAAGGGAAAGGGGGCAAAAAGAAAACAGCTCCTCGGTAATTTTGAGTTTTTTTCTTTTTATAAAATTTTTAGCTTTTTAGTTTTCATTTCTTTTCATCTCATAATTATTGTTCTTTTTCTTATACCTTGATTTCAGAGTGTGAATTTTTAGGTTTTTATTTTATTTAATAACTTCTACTTTTCTCCTTCTACAGGAAATGAACCACTGAAAAAAAAAGAAGAGGAAAATGTGCTGCTCTTCAACCAACATTCACTTGGTAATTGGATCAATCAGAGTTTCGTTTTGTAATTTTTGACAGTCTGTTCTTTTTTCCCTCTAAAATTAATGTAGTATTGTGTTTGCTGCAGTTTTTTTTTCCCTCTAAAATTAATGTAGTATTGTGTTTGCTGCAGTTTTTTTTTCTGTTTGCCTTTATTTATTTTTTTTTCTAAACCCAGGTGAATTTTGTCATCACAGAAAAATAAAAAGCGGGAAAGAATAGAGTGAAAATAGACTCGCTGGTTGTTTAATTAATTAATTAATTTACTTATTTTGTTCCAACACAGAACTGTATATATCTATATATTTTTAAAAGTCAAAAATTGGGGCAAGTAAAAACAAACTAGCTGATGATTTTTCCTAGTTATTCTTCGATGCACAGAAAAAAAAGGGTGTTCTTTTCTGAAAAAGAAAGGGGGAAGCGAAAAAGCCTTCACATTTTTTTTTCCTTTTTTAATAAAGGGACCAAAACAAAAAAAACCTTCCCATATATATATATTTTTCTTCTCCTAAATAGAGAGAGCAAAACAAAGAAAACCTTCAGGTTATTTTTTTCCCTTTTTGATAGAGACGGCAAAGAAAAACAAAAACCTTCACAGATTTTTGAATCTTTTTCTTATTAGAGGGAGCCCAAAAAAAACAAGCGGAGCAAGAAAAGGAGCACAGGGGGCAATGGCTCCCGAAAGACGCTTCGGCACCCAGAGGTTTTGTCGTGCACCTAGAAAAAACGGAAACGAAAAAAACAACAGAAATATATGACTTCCTGTATATTGCTGTTGTTTATCTTTTTGAACCCCTAATATTTATTTTTGGTTCCATAAGTTTGTAGAGAAAACCTAAAATATTCTCCGGGTTCTAGGAAGCCATACCTATTCCTCACGTTTCAAACTCACCCCCCGCTCGTTATTTCAAGAAATCGGATGGTTGGAAGAATCTATTCAAGAATATTTCAAGCAATCGGATTCTTCCAACCATCTGGGATTGCTCAAAACCTTCACTAACAGAAAAGAAGACCTTGCCATTCTTGTGAGTGGGTTGAGTTGATCCGTATCAAGTGCTACGCACCGTCTTTGTCGCTAGGACACAGTACCATTGCTAGCTTGTGATTGCATCGACGTATATGTATTTATTACGGCCGTCCAACCACCATAACAATGTCGTATATAAACATCATATATCAGGATGTTCTTTTAAAAATCATCTTGACCTGATATGTTCTACGCATACATACTATACTAGCTTGATCTCTTTAGAAGGAATGACGTTATGACCGTCCGCCAATGTAAAAATGATTTTGAGTTGATCCTCGCTCAAAAATATTATAGGTTTCCTTGATACTAGTTCTAATAAATCATAACTTTAATAAGCTGAGCTGATTCACCTTTGAAAAAACGTGAGCTATTTTTGATACTTCGTGCAATCATGGTTAGAGCTAGTCCCTCTTCTCTTGAGCATCATAGACCAATAAGATATTTTGTGTGAGGCTAATTGAAGCAAAAACAACCCCTTTTGGTACGATATGGGCTAGCTCGACACTCGTGTAGAAAGGGTGATCCCTCTTTCGCAATGACATAGGCTAACCTGATGCTTGATGTAAGAATAATTTGAGGCAACTCCCTATCGTTGAGCAATATATACGTGAACTTGGTGCTTGGAGTAACCATAAAGACTTAGGGGCCCTGAATTTTAAAATACTGGGATATGGATAACCACCAAACTCATATTTTTTTCTTTTTCTATTGCAAGAGCTGCAGTAAAGCTAACTGCAACAATGCCAGGAATTCAACATCTGCTAAGTATAGAAATACTTCTAAATAATCATAAAACAATATAAGCTAGCTTTGGCTACGTACTTAGATCAAAAAAATTTGATAATGAGGTAACTAATATCACGATTGATAGCTCTACATAATTAAAACCAAAAACAACTAAACTTGCTTTATTTAACCCATATACTCGTTGTATAACGCTTCCACATGTTGCTTTTATTAAAAGCGATGCTTGTAGCCGACGCACCATCGCTCGGAGAAACTCTTGACTTTAAATGTTGTGTTCAAAAACAACGATAAATCCAGCCCTGGGATTCATCTTGCACCTATCTCTTGGGCGTGCGCATCACGTCTAATGACGTGCCCACGGGGTCTAAAGTGAAAAGTCCTCCGTTATCGCACGGCATGTATCCCGAGTGTCATCCTCCTAAGAGCGCGTGAAAAAGTAGAGGATGGAAGCGATGGGGATTTCTGGCTGGCCAGTCATCAACCTCCTCTATACAATTGGTGATAGATATGTTCTAAAAGGGCGAAAGAAAAAACGACTAATAATCTTGGAGGTCGTGAACATCATATGATTCCCTCGTTCGTTATAGTCATAAGGTCCTGTCACATTGTTTCTTCGTTAGATAGGTGGTTGTTGCCCTATTTATCTATCAACAGTTTCGTGAAAAGTCCTAATAATACGTCTATCCGCATTTATTTAGTGCAATTAAATATCGTAGTGCCAAAATTACCTCGTGGAGCAGCTTCACAGATACGAGGGGTGAAACCGTGGCGAAGCCTTATTCTTCTTAGCTATTCTGAAATATAGGCGAATATATGCATGATTAATGTAATATAATACTTAATATATTTAAGTAGGCCATTACCACAAAGCCCCGTACAATATATCTTACCTTTTTTCAGACAGTTTCGGTGGCCCTACTTTGGATGAAGAAAATCAAAAAAATTTGTTTCAACAATCGTTTTGAGGGTTCCGAATGAAACATTACATTTGGGGAGGACGCTTAAGTGATCTCCTTTTGGTCTATTGCTCTTTGACATTCAACCCAACAAACCTCCTTGGATCAACAAAATAATTTGTCTAAGTGTGTGTCTCCTTTATGTCCTTGTTGGATATCTTTTAGACACAACAAATGACAAGACCATGACAAAAGTCTTAGGGAATAGGGAATGGAAAATTATCCCGACCGTGGAGCAACCAAACTCTAAGATCCATTCTTGTAATCGACCCTTTTTAAAACTTGGCGGAATACATACATGACACTCAATTGATTATTTAAGAGATTGTCGCGACATCATTGCCTTCGTAACCTCTGTAGCTCTTCGTCTATAATAAATAAAACAACCTTCAATGCAAAAGTGAAGCATTCAACTTGTTTTCTTTCACGAAAGAGTGAGAATATTAATTCCATAAACAAAAATACAGGATTTAGTTGCTAACTCTCCATAAACAAAAATACAGGATTTAGTTGCTAACTCTGTCTTCTTCAAGTTTTTGTTGATCTGCTCTTCTACTTTTTAAAGCACATGTGGGGCTGCGTCACAACGTGCATGTTTTGTGTAACCCAAGGCACTATGCTTGAAAAATAGGCATCCAAACTATTTTTACTAGCGAGCTTAATTTCATTAAGCTCAAGCGGGAGTGTTGTTCATACCCATAGCTTGATGGTTGGTTAGAGAACATTAAGTCGCGCCATATGTTGCGTTGATCCGAAGTAGAGAGCTGGAAATCTGGTGCAACCAGAGGCGCACAACACCCCTTCACTGTGAAGATCGATACTATTTTCTTGCGTGAATCGCTAAAAAGATTCAAAAGCAATATAACTAGAAACTCGATAAGAATCTAGGATTGATTGTAATGGTGACAAGTGGGCGAGGATCCGAAACGTAGCTATGAGCTTGACTCACCCATATATGCCCCATTTCCCTATTCTATCCAAATATTGACGAAGAAAATCGAAATTATCAGCAAAAGAGACAAATTCGAAAAAGGAAAACAAGGTTGCCTCGAATGTCAAATGTCGAATGTATGTGACCCACCAAGATTCGATTATTCTAATGTAAAGAAAGGGTAATAGGCGGCTGGTGCCCTTATCTTTTCAACTAGATTTTCCAAAATCATTGTAATCTTATCGGCTCTTCATGAGCCCAAAAGTTGTCTCCACCTCGTCCAAAGAGCCCCAGTACCGGATTTAAATTTCAGTTTGTGGAGTTTGAGAAACATATTAAAAATAAATTTCCAAGAGACACCATCTGATCCCCTCCGGCAATCCTCTTTACGAAAATTGACTATAGGGGCACTCCCCTCGTGTGACAGTATCCCAGTTTCTTGTCGAAAAAGGGCGAGACACGTTGGCCCCGAGGTATTCCTGTCGGTCTCTCGGTTCTCACCTATAGGTAGATTGGACCACTTCTTTGGATCTTTTTGCGGTTTCCACCGAAGCCGTTTGGACCGATTCCTCGCAACACTTATGCTCAAGTACCTGCTATCCAAAAATGCATTTTTCGAGTGAACGCACAACACAAGGGGAATATATGTTATCTCTGTTTTAGAAACGGAAGGAATGTTCCTGGCGTCGTAACACGCAAGCACAATTTTTTCTGAGTACAATAGAGTGCACCCTACACTTCGATTCGAAGTATTTTATCAAACAATTTTTAGGAACGAACTTGTCCATTGAGTCAACGAAAGGATAATGTTTGGTTCGCTTGGTGAACTAACCCCCACCTAGGCTCATTGACAAATGTTAGAACACCTCTCGGCACTACCTGCGTGCGTCCTATGAAAACGCAAGAGAAGCAAGATCAAACCTTGATCTTGAGCGACCCTTACTCCTACTTTTATTGTACCCGAATGTCCTAGAAAAAACAATCCGAGAATCATGATCAAATCTTCGCAGTTTTGAAGAGTCCTTGACTTCGTCCTCAATTGCTTAGTGCTGGTTCATGAATTTCTCCTCCATTCGGCCTACCAACGGTGTGTGTGGGTCCGTCTCATCCTGAGTTATTTCACTTCAACAACGATATTTTAACACATCATCTTGTTTGAAAAACCGAACACAACATTTGGTATCTACTATCTGGTCTCGTACATAATGAACACATCTTCCCTATCTAGTAGAGAATTGTACCAAGGCACCATTCATTATCCCAGGCTGGGACGACTCGTGTGTTACTCTATCCGGCTTGTGTGTTCCCACCACGTTACGTCATTATAACTTGATAATCACTTTTGGTGATTCACGTCTTTATTTCAACCAATACGAGGCATCGCTTGGCGCTCCTTTCTCTAGGAGGTTGTCTTTTACGAGAGCGTATTTTCAATCGCAAATAGGGATGGGAACAAAAAATAGATTGGATCCACTCCCTTCACGACCTGAACGACAACAATGATAGGAGAGTTGGTGGAAATCAGGAACCGAAACATACATCCGACCTTGTCAATGCCCTTCCGTTTCAAATTAACCACGCAGTCCCAAATAATTCATTGTAAATACCCGGTCACCATTTAGAAATCTTTAATATATGAAAAGATCTTTGATCAAGAATGCGACGAATAATTTCTTGGAATAAACATGCACGAGGTACTTATCCTTAAGGTGATATTGTTCAACGGTTTCGTTTTCGTTCGAATTCAAATCAAAACAATGGCGGTTAGTCTATCGTGATAAGGCATGTCGAGGGGTCCATATTCGATGTCTATTACGGTGAAATATATCCAAATCGAGGTAATATTATCAAATAATAACACTCTTCGTGGGTAGAAGAATAGTCACCTATGGTTAAACAGACCGATCCATCCTTCGGCGATCCATTGTGATCTATAGTTTTCACGACAACTTGGGTATGAATAGTAGTTGGTTGCAGAAACCTCCTTTTCTTGAGCGGACATACGTTCTAAGCAACCTCGCTATTTTTGTAACTGCTATTCTTCGAGCGCGTAAAGCTATTTCTCATCCGCAAACTTTATCACCAATGAAGATGCATTAGAGGAACAAACACCAAGTACACCTTTTCATCTCATCTATTATATTCACTAACCCTTCACGGGGCCTGGCTAATGGCGAAACCAAGCCGCGTGCCGCTCGTAGAGGGTCTTAACGACCCTATCGACGGCTCCGCATGCTAGGCAGTGTGGCGTCGCGGCCTTCAAACGCTTCCGCGTTTCATCGCTATCCACGTTTTCCTATCGTGACCGTTTCCGAACAGACATATAAATTATCACCTCATACATTATATCATGTCACAAGAGCTGGAAAAAAGCTGTTGTATGTTGGCTTAAAAACTAAGAAACCAAAGTTGTCGACTTATAACGAATATGGAGCTGACTATCAAAGCCGTCAGTGGCCTCCCAAACGGCTTCAGGGCCTCCAAAAGGGCGGCGATATCGGTAAGAATGACGACGAAGACGAGGGTTTGTTACATTATCTCTCACGCGCTTCAAACGAGACCGAGAAGCTCGGTGGAGAGGAGCATACATCATCATTTCTTGGTCGGGGCCAGCATCTATATCTCCCCAGAGCGGTCATCGTAGGTGCCACACTTCCTTCTGCCTCCTCCCCCCTCCTTGATAATGCCTTCTTCGGTGTAAAAACCATATTTGTTTTGGAAGTGTTGAATATAGAAGTCTTTTTGTAGCGCCGGCCTGGTGGACGTAACACTATTCGATGACAACTTATGTAAGCATCTCCAAAAACACAACCATCAACCCAACACTCTCTATCTTAGCCTCGCACGCATAGCCGCACAGTTGCCTCAACAAGACCGTCCACAATAACATCGGTAATATGTCGGTAGTTGACCATATCCCTGCAACATCTGTCGTGACTTGTAGTTGTTGAAGCGTTGCTGATTCAAAAACTTTTTCAGAAGCCCGAGTCTTTACTTCTGCCTTCGATCCTCCACGATCTTGGCATGTGCGAACCTCCTGCAAGGAATTAAACATAAACTTACCCAAGTCCCGATTCCTCTTGGACTGAGAGCAACTGTTGGTGAAAGCGTAGTGTACTTAAACCCTTGACCACTCCTCCAAGTCCCGGAGGATTTATTCGTGGTGAGAAGCGTGGAATTAAAGAATGCGACTTGTCGCCCTTTCACCCTGCAGTTCTGCAAGGGAAGAAAGGTTTTGTCACCAGGGAACCCGTGGATGTAAGCTCATATGTAATTTTCGAAGCATGGTTGCTTCCCGTGAACAAGCACTCACTCTTCATTAACCAATCTTTTTTAACAATGGATCTTTCTCCAAAGAAATCATTTCATCGACTCAAGGAGCCACACTATAAATACACCTTTTCTTGCTTCAAGCGAAGGAGTGGTGCGATCGTTTTAAAATAATGTTAACACTGTGCGACCAAAATTATATCCTTCCTTAAGAGGAATTTATTGATTATTGCTTATTTCACTCTAGTGTTCCTCATCACCCCCCAGCATCTGAGCCTTGTCGTATACGATTGTTTCGTATTTTCCTTCATGGCGTCCCAATGAGCATCAATAACAACCTTCTTGGCTGCCGCCCCTCCGAATGAAATAGGACAAGTCAATACTTTGACAGAAAGCAACAGTGATCAAAAACAAGGATAATTTGCTTTATCATTCTTTATGAGCATCTCGATGGTGAGCCTTCCCGTAACATTAAGAACTAACCACCCACGAACCAACCCCCTATCGTTGAATCACTGAAAAATCCCTTAGTCGGAAGCCACTTGCTTTCTCGAACCTTCTTTTGGTACATGGGTCTGAACCCTGTACGCACGAAATAGAGCCCGCTGTACTGGTTGACGATCTGCTTCAACCTCCTCGACCACTGGTTTCGTATCGTTCGCTTCAAGCAAGCGGGGCAGTTTTCGGCCGGGAAGGGTGCGTCGAGATCTGGTATAGGTTCCACATTGTTGCCGAGGAGGGGCGTCCGGGTATTTTGCACCACGTCTTCGTTCTCAGGGAAGAAGCCAACTTCTCGATGGAAGCAAACCACCCAAGCTCCTAAGCGCAGTCCCGCATTGTGTGCCAGACATGTTATGTGCCGCTTGCACCCAACAAGATAACCATATTGGGGGCAGACGAGCCTTCCCGTGGCAGAGCACACCAAGCAGCCCGGGAGGTTGGCGTCCACTGTTACTTTTGTCGCTCCTGTCGTGTTTCCCATTTCCGTCGTTGCTATAGGTGGTATCATATCTTGTGTGTTAAAGCGCTTGCATCGTGTCTTCTAGATGATCGGACCAACTTCCTTCACGTTCCGAACGTATCTTACGAAGTCGATCAATCAAAGTGCAGTTATACCTTTCCACCAAACCGAGCGATTCATGTCGATGTGGACCTATAAAAACTTGCCGAGTCCTGTCAATAAGACACCATACCGAGATTTTTGTTGTATCATTATAACTTGCATTATCGGATACCAAAGTTTTCATTGGTCCTTAACGTGCTCGCCATTTCATAAGATCATCCCGAATTTTTAATCCATTCACGTTTTTATGTCCAAACGCTTCACAAAGTCTCGTGCAAGAATCCACCATACAATGAATAAATCGGATACCTCCACGTCCCGGCACAAGCGGACCGATTACATCCATATAAATGCATCCCCCGGGTCGCGCTCCAAAAGGTGGTGCTCCAAATGATATATGTCGTTGAAGAGGACGAAAACGAGTACAAATAGGGCAAAATCGAATGATTTTTCTTATCTCCTTTTCCGACATGACCACGTCTTCTTTTTGCAAAATGAAACGCATTTTTTTGGGTCCCCAATGTGCTTTCCAGTGGCACTCCCATACCTTATCTTCTTGTTGCGCAAGAGTTAACGTCGTAATCTTTGGTGCTTGGCGAGCGGTTGGTCTCAATAGTGAATCCGTTCCTTGGTGTAGATCTCCGGGTATAAATTGAAGTCGAAAATTCTCCTCATTTCCAAGTATCCACCCCTGAATGCACCCCACCAGAAGGAGCCGGGCATGCAAGAATGCTAGTTGACTGGTTTTATTGTTGATACTAACTTTGACCAAGCAGGGTTGGAAAGAATCGAGAACAGGGATGAAATGTGCTTTTTTTGCATTCGGCTCGTAGACTCGCTCAACACCACGCCCGTACGGCACGTTTGTCGGGATTGGAAGTAACACCGGGAAAATTTCCCAAGTTCCATTGACGAACAATAGTTTCACTATTCGTTTGTGCCACCGTTGAAATGCTTCCTCGAAAACCTTTCGTTTGTTGACATGCCCAAAGAAGAGCACGGAGTTCTCCCAAGTATGACGAGGTTAATTCTTCAATCCGCTTGCTTCCCAAATCGACCAAATGCTTCTCCCCCTCCTCATCTCCTGCAAAGAGAAAAAAGCCCGCAAAATTGCCCGACCAATCGCTATAAAGCAAAAATTTTGCGATAGGCATATTTGGCATTCTTAAGGCATGGTGATTCTTAAGAGTATCGGTCACAATTTGATGTGTAAGCGTGGTAATGTCTTCCCACCGTTCTTGTGGCAAGAGCTTCATCTTAGCCAATTGAAGATATTTTCGAAGAGGCGCTATGTGACGCTCGAACGTCGGCACATGTTGACGGCAATAGGTAAAAATCCCTATTACCCGCTCCAAATCTTTCATACTTTGAATCATCCCGAGTTCCTTCTTGGTGGTACGTTAGGTAGCAAGGGAGAGTTGTCCTTGGGACACCTCATACCCAACAAATTTAACCCGATCCGAGATCCTTTCAACCTTGTGGAAAGCCACTTTAACCCTATGTTCTTCGAGACGTTAAAAAACCGTAATCACCTTGTCCACAAGTTCCTGGATGTTTCCCGCACCAAGAAGTAAGTCATCCGTGAATTGGACCACATCGAGTCCTTCAAGGATGGCCTCCAAACGTTCGCTAGAGAAGATAGGGGACCAACTTCAACCTTGAGGTAGTCGGCACCATCGGAAGCGTTTACTGTGCCACATGAAACCAAACATAACCGAGAGTCGTTTTTCCACCGGTATGCAAAAGATTGCATCTTTCACATCAATTTTTATAAACACCCTCCACGTTGATGGAATCTCCTGAAATGCCCGTCGGACATCCTTTTGAATCGTACCATGTCGTGAAAAATAGGCGTTTAAGCGACGAAAGTCATTCACTAGACGAATCATTCCACTTGGTTTCCTTATCACGATGAGCGGATTTAGGTAGAGCTTCTCATTCATAGAAACGGGCTTCAAATATGCTATTTTGACGAATTGTTGAATGACTTCATCTACCTCCCGTGGATCCGCAACATCTTCCGTCCGATATTCCGTGCGTACGCCGGGCTCCATAGGTTCTCGCCAAGATACTTCGATATGTCCGTATCTCTTGGGCGGTGTGTATCACGTGAGCAAATGTGAGCGATGTTTAACAAAAGCGGCTCTTCCCGGCGGCGATTCAATTTGCACAAGGTTACAAATTCGTAAGAAAAGAAATTAACCACAAAAACCACACAAATCTTGTAAGCGCACTGTGATACCAAGCAAGAACTTACATAACTACCTAGTTTGGATCCGTTTAAGCTTGTTCTTGTCGAAGAATATATATTGCGACCAAGCATTTCCGCATATCAATCGATACAGATTTCAACATTTCAACATCATAAAAAGTGTGTGCACAAGATGAGTCTGGGAATCTTTTTTCCCCACCACGTCGTGGGTCATTTCTAATCATCGAAGCAAGGAAATAAATCTTGAAAAACCGGATACCTTATAAGCACGTAGAAGGCCAAGGCAAGTAGGCCAGAATCCTGTGGTTCTTTTGTTCGTAATACCGAGTGGGAAAGGGGGTCGACGCTTGTTTTATTTTCTGAGCACTCTAATTTTAGCGCCATCACGGGAAAATTTTGTGTTTGGCTTTTTGAGATAATGCTTACCTTAATCTCCTACATGTGGCCTACAATCATTTGTGGCAAAGCTCTCCCAATCACCTCTTGAAAAACAACACCAACAACCCACGATGCCTCCTTCGTCCCCGGTGAACGCCACTAGAGGCTCGATCAATCTTCCACCGCATTTGGGTCTCTTCCCTGTTCGAATTCCATAAGGAGGCCAAGAAAAACCGAGCAATAAGCTCACTCAAAAAACGAAGCAGATCTCCTCGAGGATTCTCCATAATCCCTCCCCCCCTCGACAATCACAAATGCAAACTGTCATGAATGAAGGTAGTTAATATGACTCACCCTCTTATGGCTAACCCCCCACGACAATCACAGTTGTTAACTGTTATGGATGAAGGTGGTAACTATGGCTTCCCTCATAAAGCTTACATTTCACAAAGGGCTCCGTTCTTTTTGAAGAAATCTCTCCGGTGATAGAACCGGCTATACGAACCGCCTAAAGGTCACTTTTCTAGGCCTTCCTTACTCTGCCTAGTCATTTATCGACCTGGGTGCGGGGTATGAAAGCTCTTCTAGTCCCCTAACCGCTCTCCCTAGGTCTCGGGGACGGACCAAGATTGATATTAAGATTGACATTGACTCGATGTGGGAATATATACATGCCTCTTTAGGATCAACTGATCCTCGTTGCATAATCCTTATTACGTAATCCTCGGAAACCCATGGGAGACGCAGAGAAGTGTAGGTCTTCATAATTCCGGTATGCGTTATCACAATCAACATAAATACCTAGCATTCAAGCATGACTTAGAAATATCCGGAATGCTATGCTCGATAAAGACATGGTACCATATTACCTTTGCTATTGCCACAAACGGTGCCCACACAATTTGCACTTAGAGAGTCCCACCCCCTGTCACAGTAACACCTTCTCTCCTTCCAGGCCACAAAACAAATCACACTCGGCAACTGCAACGGCCTCATGAACCATGATTCCAAAAAAAAACTCACAATTTTTTTTTTTAAATACTTAAACAAGAAGAGGTGGAGTTATAACTTCACTTGTTCCCTCTTTTTTCTTTTTTCTTCTAAGATAAGACAATTTTTCTTTTACGATTCTTTCAAAACAGTTCATAAACCCAGATGTTCTAAACATAGAGAGATAGGGTAAATTGCGAGCCTTTAGTTTCCCTTTCGCGGAAGAATTGCTCCCGGTATGGCAATCCTTTCTTCTTAAGCCATAATTGATAATAGCACGATTCCTAGTCAAACCAAGACGTGCGCATGTCATTTTTGGTTGGTTCAATTTCGGAACGAGAGTTTTGCGTGAGTTTTTATGTTCTAATATTATCCGAAATTGTAAGTCTTGCTAAGTGAGCAGCTAATAATAGTGCACAAAGCTTCAAATGGGGCGATTATACCGTTAAATGATGCCAGCAACCAAAGCAAAGTTAAGGAGATCAAAATGTCTCCTTGCGTTGGAACCAAAATCTTCTGAAACACTAAGTTAACCTCTCATGAGAACAAACAATTTATTGTAACTGCCATTGAAGTCGCTTCTATTGGATTTGAACAAGAGTATGAATAAATTAAAACATCTTGTATACATATTATCGAGTAGTATCCAAACGATAACGTTGTTTTTTTTTCTATATATATTTATATTCTAATAAATATATATCTTGTTTTCTTTCCCGTTTTTCAAGCATTTTTAATTTTCTTACTCAAGGCCTGCTCCAGCTTTGGCTCTTGTGCTACCCTTCAAGGTGGATTTATCGAAGCAAACAATCGCGGTAATATTTCTTTCTGCTTTTTGGATGGAGCCGTTTCAGAAAATGATACATATGTATGTATACAATGCTTTCATCTCGGTGAACTGTGAGCGATAGTGTTTCAAGCACAATCGATGTGCGTCTAAGTTTCACCCCGCCTGAAAGTGCAAAATAGTGCTCAGATTGAGCATTGGTCTTGCTAAGTTTCCACCCATCAAAGCATCTAACATTGTAACAGAATCGTCTTTGATGCAACGTCATAATCGTTATGGCATTGCGTTCCATAATGTAGCTGTCGCTCTAGGCATCTCCGTTGTAGTAACAACGTAAAGTGTAAAGTGTAACGCCACTTTGGAGCTAAGCAATTCAATTTGTCCTGCATACACTTCTACGTTTTAACGAATACTTCTTCAACGTTGCAGCAATTTGCATCATACTTACATTATTCTACTTGATGTCGTTTGTCAACCGCTCAAGGAATGGCATGGTGTGGATGAAAATCAATTTGCTTCACCAAACACTAAAATTCGCGATTGCAAGATCATGAAAAAGTTACGAGTCCATGCACTTAAAAAGTTGTAATGGTTGTGAGCACAACATGCTTCACATATCGCCCACACGGCAGGATGAAGTCCAACTTATGACCTCAGCGAACGAGAATGAAGCTCTCATGTGCACCACTTCTCATCTACTACTTATGGAGGCTTCGTAAGTGAGCAATTAGTGGTCCCGAACCATCTTTCTTTTTGAGTTTTGTTGAATATCTACTGTTAATAGCTCGGGTCACACCTAGCTCCCCATCAAGTACAGTAGTCCCCCGTTATAAGACCTGGTCTGTTCTCTGACAAAAATCGGGTCTTTTAGAGGGGTAGGTCTTATCGAAAAATCAAGATAAATTGGGTTCTATTGTGAGTGCGTGAGAATAGAAAGTCTACCTCTATTTCCCGGATTTCTTTTATAATTCCTTACCTTGATTTTCGCTCCCGTATATCTAGTCCCGTCGATAACTCCATGTCCAAGTTCATCTCCATGTCGTTTGGCATGTTATCACCTACGCCAAAAAAATAAAATAACCTCAATAAATTTGATCTTCCACAACAGGTGCATGTTTCTTTTGTCGTGTCAAACGCTTGGGCGTGGCGATGATGTCCGTACGCTATAATACGCGGACATGTCCCACAAAAACAACCCAGATTTCGGATCACCGCGGCTGATAAACGTCGTAAGTCTTATTAAATTTCGTGGTAAGACCATTGATGGGAGCGTCAAAGACCATATTTTCGTTGCCTCACACAAAGATGTGGAAGTGTGTGCCCTCATCGCGCTCTCGTTGTTGCTTGTTGAACGGGAACACGGCCAGCGGCAGCCACCTCCCGATGTGTTCTCCGCCGAGAGGGGTTGGTATCAAGTCCACGTCTTTTAAAGGGAGTCCTACAAAACAGATCGAGTCACACGCGCAAGGAATGTGAGAGGCACTAAACAAGGCGAAGGTCCATACAGAGCACCCGACACACTGTGCCCACATCTCGGGCGCGAATGAATTCCGCAAATCCGGGTAAATTATTCTTTGAAACAAATAAAATCCTACATCTAAAGATAAAACCGACCAGGTAATCAAAGAACTACGATAATAAGATTCGTGTATGGTGCACAACTGATAATTCCACGGTACGCTCGATGAATTGTCCTATTTTCACACGATGCCACCAGATGAAATTCTCAAATTGGTGCGGTTGGTGCGGAATCCTCGTCGTTCTTTGATTAAAATTTAAGAGCTTATATACCTTTGGGTTTTTTTGCTATTTCTCCATTTATGCTCTAGGCCGGTTTTTCGCACACTCCACGATATGTTTCGCCTGGACCTTGACCTAGCTCAGTTCTTCTCCCAAATATTTCACTCCATCTTTCCAAATGTCGAGCTCCACCAGGCCAGCAAGAAAAGGGTAGAGTGGGAAGGAAACTTATTCGATGGGCTGCAAAAGAGGCCAAACCTACGAATAAGTCGGAAGTTTCTACAGGAAAAACTTCAACACTCCCCACCGCAACAAAAATCTCGCTTTCAAAGACGACCATACATATATGGGGTCTAGCCGGTTTAATCATGTTTCCTAGAATCAATCTTCTTGCTAACAGGCAATGAGGGGCTAGCTACGGAAAGGAGTGCTGGTGAACAAATAGGAGTTATCAGTTATTGGGTGGCGACAATTGGAGAGGCGGTGACAATTCAGGGTTTTCTTCAATGAACAATATTTTCTTGGTTATTCTCGATCGGTATCCTGAAAGTGATAAGAAACAAGACGTCACAAATGAGACATCGGTTATATATGAGTTCACTTGTTGTACAACATGAAACAATCTAACCTGGAACTCGAAACAAAGTGCGCTATAAATGAATGTCTGAGAAAAGAGGAAATATTGAACAATACAGAACTAGTTCTGAACAAGAGACGACTATCGAAAAAAAACTTTCTATCCAATATTTTAATGTATTAACCCGAGTCAACGTGCGGTGCAAACATTCCGCTTGGTACAACATAAATCTACATGAGCTCGGCAGTGGCTCACAAGAGGTCATACATATTTGAGACGGGAGGTCTATATAATAATATATATATCTATATTTTAAAGTCCTCAATCTCGGACGAAAAAAGAAACACCGCCCGATATAGATGGCAATACCACGAATCGCAACTCACTGTTGTTGTACTACAACGCCGCTACACCCACTTCCCGATATTCTTCGATTATGATGACTACCTCATGCTAAACGTTTTCCTTCGGTTTTCTAATCATGTGGGTCGCATGCTCATTCATCAAGCAAATTATATGCTAGAGGTGGTGGTGGTTTTTTTATCCTTAAAGAAGAAGCAAGAAAAAATGTCCCTGCTCGAACCTGTTGATAACTCCATATAAGATAAGATATCTTGCATAAAATCGGTTGGGATAAATGTTTTAATTTTAAGGGTCGTAACGTCCAGCAAAAAACAGACGTAGTGTGTGTGCTTGGAATTTCTAGTGCAAAGTACAGAGTCCGACTTGGACATGTGTTTTGTTGTTGACAAACATCACACTCCCTACATCGAACCTTGCATGGGTAAGCTTCCTCCGACCTTTGAACACATTACTCTAGCTCTCTAATTAAAGTTTCTTCCACGTGATTGTGCTTGGAAATATGTCATTTGTCACACGTTCTTATGAACAATGGGATATTAAACTCTTCTGGTTTCGTCCATATATTATAATACTCCTCAACAGTCAAAAATGAATAGTCCCCACTGCCTTGTCCCTAATCTAAAACAATTATACCTCAAAGTTGCAAAATATCAAATTGATAAGAAAAAAAGCATGTTACAACAAACAAAATATGTATAATTAGAGACATTTCATGAACAATACTTTCTTGCATTAAATTGTGTCTTTGGGTTGAAACAAGAAAATAAAAAGAAAATGTGTCGTCAGCCCTTGCAAGAAGCTTTTCCCTTTGCACCTTGTCCTTTAAATATAGATGCTTGCATGTTTTGTTTAGTATCTAACTCACTCGGACCTTTAAATATGGATGCTTGCATGTTTTGTTTAATGTCTGGTTCACTTGGATTCTCTAGCGTCCCAAAGGGCACCTTCCTTGATCTTTTCAGTCCGATCCATCGGCTCTAAAGTTTTTGATGAGAATCTCTTAGGCTCCGCTTATCTTAATTACGCTCGCTTCTCCTAAAATGTGTCGAAATTCTTCCAACGATCCAAGCGCCGAAAAAATGTCTTTGATTCTGGAGTCGTCACGACTCGACAAGTTGTAGCTTCTTCCGTATTTTTCTTATCATTGTTACCATGTTTCTTCTTTTAGTTTTATGTGTTTGCGCACCGCTTCCTTCTCTGTTAGTGAGATCTATTGTACACGCTATCATGAAGGCAACAACAATGAGAGATCATGTTGGGCATCCATGATGAGGTCTATATCACTTTCTTATCATTGTCCCAAGTTAATCAACCAGCCCTATCGCCTTGGAATTTTAGAAAACAATTTGATTCATCTTGAGATGAGGTCCATTTGGGTGCGTTTCATGAATTATTTAACTTTGCAAGCATTTTCTCAACAAAAATATATGAGGAAGAGCGGAATCATCAAGATGATCCATTAATAGTTCACCTCGGTTTAATGATGACCCCGTTCATGCTTGTTTCGTGTCTAAAGCAGTTGGCTGTGCTCGCCAAATATCATTCTCGTGGCCACGTAAAATTCTAGGCTTGTGAGCTAACAATACCTTTGTACGTCATTGATAACCACGTACACAAATCTAATAACCCAATACGAAGTGTAAAATGTTCACACCAGCCCGATAAAAGTGAAAGCTTAGTGATGCGATCATCGAATAACCGTGACCTTCAGGAACGTACTATGTGTCCCAGTTTTGAGAACGCACGCTCCCTAGCAATTGAGCTGCTTGGGAGAGCAAGATATCGACGAGCCAGCGCTGGTTATTGGTAACCTAGCCTAGTGTTTGTTCCACCATAATAATGATTAATTTGCATTAACACCACTTAAACGACCGGTTTTCCGTAGACCGGAAGAAAAATATTGTTCTTATAGGACTTGTGGCACAATTAGTCGATCAAGGCACCGATCGAGACAACAACAATCAACTGCAAGAGCGTCTCTCGCACCTCGCACCTAAAGTCGTCGTTTATCTCCTCAAGCTCAGCAATTTGTAAATAGCGGGCATCCATTCCCACTTGGCACTGAATCTCCCTGGAAACGAATCCCATTCTGTCTGGCAGTGGGGTCCACCTGTTGGCCTAGTCCAGGGCTGACCTTTTCGACGTAATGGCTTGGCCTCAAATATTTCGCAACCGATATTTGATTTTGGACAATCTCGAAAGTAAGAAGCAAAAGATTGATCAGTTCAACTCGTGCCTTGTACCAACTTCTGGAGGAAGACATTCCCCTCATATGACACTTTAACCTGCTTGCTAAACTCACCTAGGTTGTGGAACGTTTTGAGGTGCGTTCTCATCGGTTGGGCCTCCCCCGCATCTTTTGCGAAAAACACACATTGTTAAACAACGAATGGTTTGTGGGGTTTGTTGGATTATAATTTGTGTGTGTGGACACACCTTAAGGTGCACCACTATTGACCAATCTGTTCATTCGATAGTTATGAAACAGACTACTATCCTCGCCCTTGGCGCTTGAGTGTGTCGTTTCTTATGTATCCTTGGTTTCTAGACATTTTCTAAGGTATTCAAACCTAATATTTCTTACAGACGACCTAACAACTATCGGAAAAATGAATGTGTCGTTATCAACTTGCTTGATTCACAAGGTTTCCAGATCCGAAACTTAAGCTTCTCAGATAAACTCGTTTGAGAAAGAGAAAGTAACATGTGACCACTCGATTCGAGAGCAACAAATTATTATTACAACTATCTTGCCTACACGGGCCGAATGAGTTGCACTGAGCCAAAGTTCCAAAAATTAAAGGAGGATGATATAAGTTTCACTGCGGGAGGTCATTGCAGCATTGCGTCTTGAAACAATAAATAAGTTGTTTTCTTTTCGCTAAAGGCCATACCATTTTTTTAACCCACTCTAATAGTGATATGTTAGTAGCCGCATCATTATCGCACAGTTCTTAATATTTGATATGTCGGGCTCAAGATTGGGGACCATACCGAGATGTAAAAACCATGTGATAGTTAAGGTGGAGACCATGGCTAGAGCTTCCGGATATGAAGTCTATACGCTTTACTTGCCACAATCGCTGCCCCTAGCTGGTAATATTGCTGTGAACGCTTGCTACTTCGGTTTTTTTGAACCTTACAAAAATTTTCTAGGTTTGCTGCTGGCGATCTACCATCCGTAATGGAGGGTTTCCAGTTTTTAGTCAATGAATATACATATCTCTCAAAGCGTGCAATTCATCCATTACTCAGCCCTTATTTCATTAGGTGGAGGTTTCTTTCTTTTTTTTTTGTGCTGATACATTTTTGGAGGCAGTCTTGTCAGTGTGGGTGTTTCTTTTTTGTTTTCTTAATACAATCTTCTTTTCCTCATACTCCTTGAATCCCTTTCTTCACTAAAAGAAAAAGAAACCCTACGTCCCAGTTTTTTAATTCGGTTTCGCATAACCCTCTTTTACTATTAATGAAAAGAATGTATTTTATTATTCATTTACCGGTGCGGGAGCTCCATCACGTTGGGCCAAACATGTTTGTTTGGCGTACCAATCATATAGAAGATGTTCATCAAGGTTTCGCCTTCATCTTTGCGGGGGAATATCGGTTCCTACAACACATAGAAGAAAAAGCTAAAAGGCTTCGATTATTATGTAGAGATTTGCGGGTGGTGGGGAGCGAAGAATTAAAGGATGCGACTAGTGGAGGAAAAGTTCTGTTACGAGGGAACCCATGGACGTAAGCCGGTCGCTTCCGTAAACAAGTACTCGGTCTTCATTAACAAAACTTTTCTAAATAATGAGGGATTATCCCCACCCTTAGGAGTCCAGGTTGATGATAAGTCATATTGTTGGTGGCGATTCACTTGTATCGGAACTAGGCCATTCTTTCTGGTATTGTACAAGGGTGTGTTTTTATTATATCAAAAACCATAGCAATAGGGCCTTGTCGTGTTTCTATCTCGAGGCCGTCCACTTTGTTTGGACTTTTTTTAGAAAATTGGGCGGTTTGATAGGTTCCGGTGTTGCTCGATTAAACGTCACAATAATCGCCCTCGACCCAACTATTAGTAATCCATCTCGTTCGGTGATTAAAATAACCACTCACCATCAATAAAAGTATCAGGGTCATATAATATTGTTGTATTTGGTTGAATCCCGAGGTACTGGATTTTTTTTTTTATATCTATATTCGCGTATGGATTAGCCGCTACATGATTACCCGGGGATAAGGATTATTATTGGATAATTTTAAAAAAGATTCGCTCTTTTTCTCCCTACTTGTTTCGCCGGTATCCATGGTAATTACTAGCTCGCTCTCTCGCTCTAAAATCCGAAAAGAACTATATGCTATTTTTTTCATCGGACCAAACCCTGTGCCCATGGGTTGATCTGGGGGTCATTATTCTATTTTTCGAAATAGTACAATGTACATTAACGGAGAGAGGTCGATTAGAATCGATCTCATTTGTTACCTACTAGCTCAAAGATTAATGTTGTCCCCGGCTAGCGTGTGAAACTGAAAGTTTATATATAACATCAATCAAGCGGGGCAATTTGTATTGCATGACTTCACACTTGCAAGAAAGTGATTTCTAGGTCTCTTGTACGAAGACTTCTTAAGCTATCTAAAAATAGACCTTCTCTTTCACCTCAAATTTCCCTTCCTCGGGGAACACGCTGTTGTTCCGCCCCAAACCAACTGGGGCACACTTTTGGCATGCTAAGTAATCGGAAAGTTTCCCTTGTCATTAGTTTCTCTCTTCTTTTGAGAGAAAAATGAGACAAGCCATGACTAAGTCATGTAAAGTTCCTACTTGCTTGTTGTACGTATGTTTGCACTTTGATCTATGAAAGGTCCTCAACGCTTTCTCCCCGGTAAAAAGAATTAACGCATTCATGCATCGTATATGATGTAACATCTCTTCTCATCAACAATCTTTTTGTTGTATCTTATCTAGTTTCTAGCAACGTTTCTCGCGTTTGGAAAGACCCTATGTCAACAATGCATGGAAAATACTGGACAACCATATCATGAAACCGCCGGACGTACAACTGCATGGAAAACTTTCCAATTGCCTAGCCTTAATCCCTGGTCGGTCGGTCCCAAAGTGCTCTTCAAAATGACTCAAAAGTCCTTCCATACTCGGATCCCCTACACCCAACTACCTCAACGAGGTACAATAAACGTACCTTTCGCATTGATCTTCTTCCTCTGTAGAGCTACGTTGGAGGAGTCCCCTTTTGCAAGGATATTCAACACCGTTGCTTCAAACATGCGCCATAACCTATCGCTTTTTTCTTTCCCCTAGAGTGTTATGGCCAACCAATGTAACATAGGGTTGTGTCGAAAACGAAACTAGGCGATCATTGAACATTAAAAGCAGTTGAGCATTTGTGACTAATGGAAGCGTTGCTGGCTAAAAGTTGGACTAGCTGGAGGTCTTTTTCTTTATTTCTTTTGACAATCTAAATAGATGTGCTCCCGTTACTGTCTCCTTCAAGCTGAGGTTCAAAATCCACTTCACGAGGCCGTCGCTTTCTCAGCAAAAAAAAATCGTTCATGACTTTAGGCGAGTGCTTCAAAATCATTCGGCTGGTAATAAAGGTGATTGGCTTTCTTTTGCGCATTTGGCGATGTCGATTATCTCTTTTTCAATCGTTGTCCGTTTTTATTTTTCTTTGTATTTTTTTTCCACCACCGGTCCATTCCAGCACATAACGAAACCAATGCCAAAAACAATAACACCAGCTTGATCGCCATGGTTGCGTCCCTGATCAATAACAAGTCTGCCGCCACCTTGCTCTTGCTGCAATTTAACCCAGTCTTGCCGTTCTCTGTTGCCGCATTCATCCTTTCAATGAGGCGACAATGCGACCTGTCCACTATCCACGACTTTGATGATGATTGCCCCACACGTCTTGACCTACCATTGAACTTTAATTTCCGTGGAAATGTCTCCTTTCTTTTCATTTGCTCGTCTCTTTGTCTTTTTTGCTCGTCTCTTCGCTTGCACTTTGCGCATGGACAACAGGTTTGACATCTTGGGCATTTTGTTTTTAAAACCTCTTCAAGGGTTTTGCCGCAACGTTGCACGCACCTGTACAAGCAGCCTTTTATAAAAACGCAGCCTTTTATTTTTATATTTATTAAAGAAAAAATACTGGAAGCTACCTGGAACAATAGGACATGACACATTGCTCTGTTTGGTTGGAACCCATTGCACTGCCACTTCACGTGC
This sequence comes from Bryopsis sp. KO-2023, assembly GCA_030272585.1. NCBI lineage: Eukaryota > Viridiplantae > Chlorophyta > Ulvophyceae > Bryopsidales > Bryopsidaceae > Bryopsis > Bryopsis sp. KO-2023. The sequence goes on from BSYQ01000002.1 coordinate 1,334,232, forward strand.
TGCTTGGAACAGTAGTGGCAGGATTTCGTCTGCTCTATAAGGCAGTATTCATCCTGCATCAAACAACATAAACCTCAATAGGTTGAGGTTAAAAAAAAACATTGGAAGGTGCTTTGCACCTGGACTTTTCGTATTCGAAGATTTTGACAGGTGGTATTCTCCGGAAGCATAAGGTACAACCTTCATTACTTAGTAAAAGCTTATTTTTCCCAAATACCTTTGAAGCTAAATTTCATTTTTTTTATTTTGGAGTGTAAATAACGTCTGACACCTACAAGTTTTTTGAGACGATTTGCCGCAATTCATGCGTCTTAAAAAAGCAATTCATGCAATTCTTCTTTCATGTTTGCAACTCCATCGTCGAGAGAAATTAAGATGCAACATACCAAAAGTTGAAACCGAAAAAAAAACAAGCTTTTATAGATGATTATCTTGAAGGGCAAGAAAATTTGGCGAGAATCCGTGCATTTACTATTTCTATGGTGCTTTTGCTCATGTGTCGTTCCCTGGGCCTTTTAAGGGTAGACATAGGCAAGAGATCGAACATCTTTACTCTCTTTCTGTCAGTATTTCAAGAGTTTCTGAGATGTGTGCCAATCCCACCTTCTATTAGGGAATATGATCAAAATGAGGCTATCAATTAGTTCTATGGTTTCGTCAGCTTCTTCCCAAGAAACATAAAATGCCTCATAAGAGAAAATTTTCTTATTGACCCTAGTTGTCCGTAATGCACTTTTCTCTGAATCTATCTTTTTCTTCTTTTTTTTTTTTTTCTTTTTGCTTTTTTACTCTACACTAACGAGGTGCTTAAGGAACTATTCGTAAGTTCATTGGCTAGTGATAAATTGCACACATTAATTTCCTGTATTGTGGGGAAGAATGTTTTGAAAAACTTTATTGGGTTTTAACCACGTCAACAAAAGTTGGTGGCTATAGTTGTGCCTCATATTATCGATGGTCTCTGATCCGGTAACTTGCACCCGAGTTGCAGCACGCTTGTTAACTTAGAAAAGCATTTTCCATATAAAACATAGAGTTGTATTCTTTTGTCTCGCAAATACAGAGTTCACGAACCTGGTCACTGCTCCGGATAAAAGAGGAAGTGCTATAGGTAGCACCCAAACGTTTGTGTACGACACATCTCTTCATGAGGGAATTTCAGGCCAAAATCTGTTTATTAAACCCGAAAAGTGAAGGAAATCAACTAATCTAATCGAGTTTCTTGTTTTGAAAAGCTTTGATCTTCATTTGATTCTTTTTTGTCGATCCTTATTCTTATTTTTTTTATTTCTTGCACATACTTTTGTGAGACAACTATGTGCTTTTCATGTTCAAGATACCTCACCTACTAATCCATCCATGTGGATTAAATGAGGAGCCAGCAGTTACATCTTTCTCACAATTGCCGAGAATTCCTCGGTTTTTTCTCGGTTCACTTCTTCTCCACTTGGAACTTTAGGATTAGCGAACGAAAGTAACTTTCGTTATGTTGCGAGCTAAGTTTTCGAAGTAATCATCAGACCTGGGCCCCGGCAAGTTTTAAAGGACCGGACCGGAAAACCTTTACTAGACCGGATTTGACCTGTCTAGACCGGTATCGCCTGTCTAGTACCGGTCTTACTGGTGTGACCTTGTTTTAGACCGGTGTGACCTGTTTTAGACCGACGCCAGGTGGGCTGCCTGTCCAGACCGACCTGGCGCCTGTCTAGAACAGGTCACGCAATCACGGGTCACACAATCAAGCACATAACTGGGAATTAATCAATTGGGAGCTGACTTTTTATTAATTAAAGGATAAAGTTATATTATTATATGTATTTTTAGTATGACTAACGTGAGCCAAGCTCACCTGCCACCGACTAGAGGGAGTCGGTCGACTCAAAGGGGATTCGAACTCGGGTTGGCTAAGTCCGAGTCGAGAGCACCAAACCAATGGCGGACCCCACCACAGGGACGCTCAAATGGGGACCGTTACCTTTGGGTCTTTATTCGGAAATGAAAGGCATTATGGTTGAATGGACTTTTTGGGTTCGAATCCCAATGCCTTCACATTGACAAACTGTTTTTTTTCTTAAATTTGTTGCATTTGTCCCCATACCGTGAAAACTTTTTTGCCATCCCTGTTCACGAAGTGAAATTTGTCTAATCTAGCACAAGGAAGGAATCGAACCCTCACAGTCTCAAGAGTGAACCCACGATTTGCGCCCATTAAAACCGTGAAACGATAGTCGATGTTATGAATGGCGCTAGCCTTTTCCATTAATGTGATGGTGCTGACGATTGCTTTGTTTCTTTTGGCCTTCAACAATCGACCACCTTGCAACCATAGTTGACTCAGCGACTGTCAATAATCATAAGATTCCGAACTCTTTTGGCAAACGAAGTCTACAAAACATCAAATGGAAGTGAAGATGAGCATTCAATCCACGATGTCAAAATTTTACTACTTCTGCGTTACAATTTAGGAAAGTTTGAATAGTTTAACTAAGTGCTAGAAGAAAGTTAGTTGTTGAATGAAACAAATAAAGGTCAAATTATCCAAAGAATTCAACCAAGGATGTCATAGAGCTTATGAATGGTTTCGAAATACCCATGAGTTTTAGAAGAATGCTTATCTATATCTTTCCATATATATTTTAATGCGCTTGGTTAATCCACCTAGATTATTAAATTACTTTGGATGCATTTGATTAGATATAGCAGAGCGCCAGAAGTGTGTTAATCTTGAAAATGTTCATAACATTGAATTGTTCTTTTTTTTCACGTAGTTGTTTCTATATGGCGGTCGTACAAAGTTGGCACCAAATTAAAAAAAAAGATGTGAAACAGGAAAACCAGGAGTTTTAGGGCTAGAAAAGTCTTATCGGAAGTGTGAGAATCCTCAATCAGCTCATATGTCACAAACGATAAGAGGTATATCCGAGATACTTTTTCCTTCTATTTGAAACGTGGATGAATTACAAGGTGCCTCCCATAACAACGCGTGCCATTAAAAACCAAACTCAGTACCAAGGTCATCTCACAACGTCCCCCAGCAATCCTACCACACGTTACACTATTAATATAAAGCATTCGCACAACGTTTAACGATTGAAAAATCCCATTTTGGATGAATGCAGCTCAAAAGTGGCATGGGCTTCTCAATTGTTTTTTTGTAGGCATCAAGGGCGACTCCCCCAAGCATAAATAAAGGGAATTTTCGAGAAAGTAGAGAAGATAGCCAAGGGTTTTCATGAGCTCAATTCTTGTGGTGCGTTGGTGATGATCAATACATCCTAGCGACACGTCCTATAGAACAAAATGGGCTATGATCAAACTCAGTGTGAAGATATACATATCGCGACGTTCATTTCCTCCATAGCTTGAGTTCACTAGGATTTATTTAGGGAATTCTCTTTTTTTTATCTGTTAAATCAGACGGTTGCAACATTATGTGTTCGTGGTTTCTTTCCAACAATTGATAACACACCATGAAATGAAAAGCAACTCGTTGATTCAGCAAAGACTTTTCAAAAAGTCGTGCTCGAATGTCGGATGCTTTTTCTATTGGACATGAAAGGCTTTTTGAAGAACTCGTCTAGTTAGCTAATAGCTTTCACCGCAATAAGAGTTCAAAATTTTTGAACTTTCGATTCAAGTCGTTCAAGCAAAATTTGTGAGAGGAAAAAAAAAAAATCGAATACAAAAACCACCAAGTTTCGAATTGCATACCGGGCACGTGACTTGTTTGATTTCCTTGGCTATCCACCTGGTGACGCGACCATGCAACAGACGGACACACTCGACGAGAGGGAAAAAAAAAAAAGAAAGCAGATAGCCAGGAGGGGGGGCGCAACACGATGGATGGGTGGATTTTTTTTATATTGTTTTCCGGTGTTACATATCACATGATCGCATGGAATTGACCCAGGATTGTTACTTTCCTGTTTAAAATACTGAGTCGAATGGTTCTCTGATCACCCGAATAGCAATTTCCAGAATTTCACTACTTTCACAAAAAGCGGAACTTCGACGGGTATTTTCAGGAAGAAGAGGGCGAGATAGAGCAAGTTCCGCCTTTTCCCATTACCTCCTTAAATTTTAAGTTTAAGTTAGTTTTAATTCTGAAAATAGCATTTGGAAAAGGCGGACCTTGCTCTATCTCGCCCTCTTCTTCGTGAAAATACCCGTCGAAGTTCCGCTTTTTGTGGAACTTTAGCGGTAGTGAAAACGGAACAACGACGGAACTTCTTATCAACTTAAAAAAAGATCTGATGTAGATCTTGACCATACTATGGATCTGATCGATCTGCCAGAACCAAGGTAATATTAGGTCGGACTAGTGATCCGACCTGATAACCGCGTCCCATAACCGATATTAGTAATGATCGGTTTTTTTTTTTTTTTTTTTTTTTTTTGCTGATCGGTGACCGTGATCGTGATCGGCCGATCAAATGTTGATCGTGATTGGGATCGGTCGACCGATCACCGATCACGATCACTGATCTGATCGGCTGCTTCGATCACGATCACGATCTCGATCAAGCGCCGCGACCTGTCGGCACTTGATCGATTAACTCTGATCGGTGTGATCGTGATCGGATACAGGTCCGATCATGATCGGTATTGATCATTTGATCGATCAATTGATCGGTCTAGCGAAAATGTTTACAAGTCACCACCCGCAGGTGTTTCTGAGGTAGAGGGATTCGAACCGGGTACCTACCGGACTAGAAACAGACGCACTAACATTTGGACCACTCGGAGCCACGGTCACTAGGTCATCCGTGTCATTATATACGTGATCTGTCAGTCCGACAAACTGAGGTATATAATGACACGGATGACCTAGTGACTGTGGCTCCGAGTGGTCCAAGCGTTAATGCGTCTGCTTCCAGTCCGTTAGGTACCCGGTTCGAATCCCTCTACCTCAGAAATACTTGCGGGTGGTGATTTGTTGGCATTTCCAAAAATACCGATCATGATCGGGCGCGAGCCGATCATGATCGGCGACACCGATCCCGATCTCGATCAAGCGTCGCAACCTGTCGGCACTTGATCGGCCGACTCTGATCGGTGTGATCGTGATCGGCCGATCAAAGTCGACCGATTTGATCGGTCAGTCGATTAGATCGGTGATCGGCCGATCTCGATCGATGATCGGCCGGACGGATTTGATCGGCGATCGATCTAATCGGAAAAAGCCGATCACGATTTAATCGGTCGGGCCGATTAATCGACGACCGATCAAATCGTGATCGGATCCATAGTATGATCTTGACCCACACCACACGTCGTTTTGGTTGAAGAGTCGTTTTAGACCTAGAAAAGGCAGCTAAAACGAAAGAAAAAATATTTCCGAGCACGACGCACTCTATCGCGTGCGAAACGAGTGAGAAACGAGGGAGAAACGAGGGAGATATCCTAGTTTCTGTGAAAAATACAGAAAGCTGGGATATCTCGTTTCTCACTCGTTTCGCACGCGACAAAGTGCGTCGTGCTCGGAAAGGCGTCTTCTTACGTTTGGTTCCATTCTCAAACGGGTTCACTGCTTTCCTTACCCGCGAAACGAGCGAGACACGAACGGAACGGGGTGGATTGTTCATTAGTAATACTCTTGGTAACATTGACCGTTGTAATCACTGGCAACGGCGAGCGCCGTTGCAACGGCTTTCTGATCGTTAACGGCGTTCTAACGGCCATTAACGGTCACACGGAACCGCTGGCGGGAACGGTACGGCAACGGCCCGGCGGGTTGGCAGGCAGGGTCTAAGGTTGGCGGACAGGCAAAGTCTAAGGTTGGCAAGCAGGCAAAGTCCAAGGCGGGTTGGCAGGTATGGTCTTCCAAAAACCAAAAAAACGATTCAAGCTCTCATAAACTCATTAATCCGATGTCGAAAGTATCTTCTCGAAACCGCAAGGAATTAACGTTGTGGTGGATACAACGTTACGGAAGCATCCGTCTCCTAGTATCGTCGAGCACTTAGAGACATCGACCTTGCCTCTTAATGACGCGGGAATTGAGTCCGCAGACATCGTGCTACAGCCAGGAACCCAGGTAGTGATTAACTGTTGTACAATAGTAACACACGTGTTGATTCGATGCTGTGAGTCTCACGTGAATGTCATAGTACATTAGGTTCCGGACCCCTAAACTCGAACAGGGATCCCCTACCCTACAACCATCATAAGCCTACCCCATAGACAATTTTACCAAAAAGCTGCTTCGACTTTCAAAGAAAATGTTGAGATAATTTCGGTATCTTTGACAACACCCTGTTTTTTCTTCCTGGGAACATGTTTCAATAGAGCTTTTAAATTTAAAAATAATTTTCAAATAAGTGCGCTTGCACGCCAAATGTCGTCTTCTAGTTCTGCCGACAACCTTGGCTAAAGTTTTTGTTTTTAGTGCCGATTGTTTTAGTGCACATGGAAAGTAACGATTTTTGGGCATCAATGCAAGGAATTTTTTACGTGTTCAAAGAGCAAGGAAAATGAGTTTAACCACAGTCCGGGCCCTGTGGAAAAAAAATCATCAATCCATGTCATATATCTGTATCTCTTAGATACTTTGCGTAGAGGCGTGTTTGTTGAACATGAAGCCTTCAATCGTCTCCAAATTGTCGTTTGCGAAGGTTCTAACTCTGCGTTTGCTCATTTGTAAGAAGAAAGCACTTTGAAATACCATATTATTATTATCGCCTTAGGTCGAAATATATCATGATCTTCATCCACCCAACCAGTATGTAGATCATATGCTACGCCTCTTCTACTTGAAGCGATATCTTGTTTTTTCTGCTAAACCTTGTGGCCAAACATGAGGTTGAAATATGATATCTATTTCTTTCGGAAAAAAAATGACCTACCTGGATGCAATAGTTTTTTATATAAGGGCTGGAGCAGGGGAAGCGCTTCGATTCTTGTTTTCCTTTCCTCATCAATGAGACAAACTTGTAGTTCAACTTTATTCCATTGTAGAAAATATAGTCGTGTTTTTTTGGGGGGCGGGTAGAGCTACATGGTCGTTTTTCCTACAAAGCTCATTAATACAGCTTTCCTTTCCATCTAAGCACATTATATTCCACTCGATGACGATAGTCCTTTTTTTTCGATGGAAGGAATACTTGTGTCCACCAACTTTCTTTTCTTGAAAGAATTATCGACCTTCCGTGCCTTGAAGGAGGCACATCACACGCCTTGGTAAAACGTTGAACATTTTTGTTATAAATCATCGGAAAAACATTCGAGAATAAGGGATTCTTTCGTGGAACAATCAATCCACCCATGGATCTGAATCATTTCGGGTTCAAGCAATGATTAACAAAGGTGCTTTTTCAAGGGAGTTCGCACGAAAATTTTTACTGCTCACAAATCAATTTTCGACAATGACCAAATATAATTTCTAACGAAGAAAACTCTTTCATAGTATACATTTATATATATATTGCTTAGGTTATAGACAATTATACATCATGCCAAGAGTAGCTCAACATAGCACATCAAAAAGTTGTTATGGCCGTCCCAATCACTTTATCAAAAGGCTACGATGTAAATGAAGGAGAGTCGCTTGATGATGAGAATGCATACGTTCTCGCGAACAGAGGAAAACAATTACTAAACGAGGGAAAACGATAGGCATATTGTCATTTTATTTAAAATGGGTTCAACATGCTAGTTTTAATCAAGGATCTTCTTACGCTTCGGCAGGAGCAAAAGTGTTGACACCCCTCCTGGCCTTTCTAACTAAAACACCGAAATAAAGAGGTACCTCCCGGCTCTTACAAAATATGGAGGATATAAGAGACGAAAGGGTGGGCAGGTTGAAGGAGCAAAAAAAGGAAGCATCCTAGACCCCTTATCTTGGAATGCGTTTTGGACTCATTTAGATGGACTATGTCTTGCTTCATGACGTGAACCCAATAAACTAATCTAGACCTATTTCTAAATTCGCCGTCACAACAAGATTCCTGTCGCTCAACCCCCGTCAATCAATTGATCTGAATGTATTGTGAATGGTGAACCAAAAATTTATGCGGTTGAAAAAAGATGCGTATAGCTTGTTAACATTCCTTTCGTGCTTTATTCCATTTTGGTTGTAAAGAAGAAAAATCCATAACAAGTTCCAACCCCAAATATCAGATTTACTTTCTTGATTTTCTTATTTTTTTTCTATCGTATCTATCGCGCTTCTTCGCACAAAAGGCAACTATCTATCTTGTAAATAATTCTCGGGTAAGCAAAATCCCAGTTCAAAGAACAATTTTGATGTTCAAAATTGTTCTTTGTCAACAATCGTGGCTTTTATATGATAGCTATATATATAGTACCGCACGTACCTCGTTGATTAGGCTTCATTATCGCAAAAACGACACAATTGTCGATATGTTGGAAGGCTTCTTTGAAATGTTCGTCGATAACATACTTTATCAGTGTTCTTAACGTTTCCGGCTTCGTCTAAATAACTTGTTGTCCCTTGTATGATGGTTGGAAAATTCTTCACATGCATAATAAAGCTCCTCACAAGGTAGCCTTGCTCGGGATGGCATTTGTTTAGACATGTTGGTATCATTACCTTTTGAAACAACATGGACTTGCTTGACGCTCAGTGTATAAACAATGTTAGGTGGTCCCTCTTCCGCAAGAACATAGGCTAGTCCGATGCTTGATGTAAGAAATGATTTGAAATATTCCCTTTCATTGAGCATATATGGACCAGCTTTATGCCTGGTATAAGAATCATCTTGACTAGTATCCCTTCGAAAACAATTTAGGCCAACTTGGGTTGGATACTTGGGTTAAATAAATGATGAGGTAACTAGTATCAAGATCAATAGCTCCAAATAACCATATTCATGCGCGATTAGCATAAAAAAACACCAAAAATTGCTTTAATTTGCCCCATATACTCGTTTTTCGTTTTAAGACTTTTTTTTTTTTTTCCCTGCACAAAAAGTGTTTCTTGCTTCTGGAAGTGTTACATAATTACTCAGTAAATTCTTTATCAAACATTCCAATGTAAATGTTAACATTCCTTTAGAAAACATATATCTGAATGCTACCTCATTTATCTACAAAGAGTTTTGTGGAAAGTCGTAATAGTGTGCATGTACGTATTTATTTTATTCGATCAAATATGGTTCCCCCAAAGTTAACTTGTCGTTCACGAGTCGTGGAGTAGCTTTGGAAATACGAGGACAGAAACATTGGCCATAGTTTGTTCTTTGTACACGCTATAATCACATAACCCTAATTGGAATATCTTAGTTGTCTCCCGACGTTTTTTGAAACCTCTGCCCTTACTATGGATGAACAAAATCAAAAGCTTGTTTTGAAAGTTGTTGAGGGTTTTTGAGTGAAACGTTGAATCCAAAGGACACCTAAAAGATTTCAATATATTGCTTTGCATATTAGTGTTCAGCCTAGCCAAACTTCTTGGATCGATATAAGATTATGTCCCAAGTGTGCACCTATTTTTTTTTATTGCCACGGATAGGCACACCGAAAAAAAATTGTTTGGAAATATGATTGAAACATCATCCTAATCGAGCAACCTAACTCTTTGGTGTCTCAACAAACATTAGTAAAAATACCTAGGTCCTTGAAAATAACCTCCTTTGAAACCTGGAGCTCCCCCACCACGGTGGTCAATATCAAGGCCAACATGACGACAATGGAAAAAAGCCTTTAACCACATCAATGCAAAAATAATAATGTAGTGCAGTTGTGGTACTACTATCGTATGTCTGACTTGGATAGGCCTAGGTTAGTACAGGGTCATCTCAAAGTACGATAGTACTACAGAGTATACTTAAAGGGCGCTGGCTTAGGTTCAAACGTTATTTGTTGAACATATTTCCCTTCTGTGCTCCTATGCGTCCATACCCCAAAGGCCCGACCAACAGTACGTTGAACCAATCATCCACATGGAGGTGTAACATTGGTATCGGAGCCGGCGAAAGGTCTAGCAAAGGTCGACCGAGAGGCGAATTCGCGCGCGAGAACCCCACCCAAACCTAATACGAAGCTTGCTACAAAACCTAACACGCCTGGAAGTACTACTACGAAGTGCTACTACGCTCGGAGGTCCTACTATATCAAGGCGGACTATCGTGGAGAACTGCCAAGGGCGGACTGTAGCGCAGCGGGCTAAGGCTTGGGTGGCGGCTTAAGTGTTGGAGCAATACTGAAGAATCAGAAGTGTGCTAGCAGACTGTGTGCAAGCGGGCTACCACAGGACTACACATAGCGGACTAATAGCTATCGTTGATGGCGGATTTGTCAACACTAGTGTGGGAAGAGCGGACTTCAACACAGTGTAGGGAATTGATATTCGTGAACTTCTGCATGTGGTTTTTATTGCATGATTATAACCTTCGTAGCGGCGAAACTAGGGGATATACTCTTTGTGGCACAGAGGCCTTGGCATGCACTTGCACCATTGCTAAGGCCATGGTTCTTAAAGTGAGCTCTTAATTTCTCTTAATTTCACACCGTTTCCTTTTGGTGCATACATTCACGTGCATGAGGCTTTCAAGTAGATTTGTTCTTAATCTAAAATATTTGAACTCCGTCCTCATGCGGTTTATCCGAAAGAGACCTTGACATCATTTGGAAGAGCATAAATCATGCTCCTTTATAGCCCCGTTGGAATTAAGTTCAACGCCAAGAACATTCTATCGGTGGAATTGAATCCTGAAGATCGAGTTCTCAATGTCGACTCAACACCAGACCTGGGCGCCGACTCGTTGGACCGGACCGGACAGGACCGGCAACCACTTTCTGGACCGGATTTGACCTTTCTTAGACAGGTCAAATCCGGTCTGGAAAGGTCAAATCCGGTCCAAGAAAGGTCAAATCCGGTCTAGTAAAGGCCACCTTTTCTAGACCGGATTTGACCTTTCTGGACCGGATTTGACCTTTCCAGACAGGTTGTCGCCTGTCTAGTACGGTCATACTCGTGTGACCTGTTTTAGACCGGTGTGACCCTGTTTTAGACCGATGTGACGCCCAATATGACCTGTTTTAGACCGACCTGGAGCCGGTCTAAAACAGGAGAACAACCCTGTCAAGACAGGGTCGTTCCGGTTTTAGACAGGTCACATCGCCGGTCTAATAAAGGCGAAATGTGGGTGTGACCTGTCTAAAAACGGAAAATCTGTCAGAAAACCGGTCCAGATTTCTGCAGATTTCCGAGGTTGATTGGACCGGAGTGGACAGGACCGGACAGGTCACAACCTGTCCGGTCTTGCAAGGACCGGCGTTTTTTCGTTGGACCGGACAGGACCGGACAGGTCAGCCGGTCCATGGACAGGTTGGACCGGACCGGACCGGTTTTTCGCTGCCGGTCCGGTCGGGCCCAGGTCTGCTCAACACTATACTCCTATCATACATTTCACTGCAAGTCTTCGATAGTTAATCGATGACAAGTAGAGCATTTCAACCTCAAAATATTGCATCACTCTAAAGTATCTTGGGGCAAGCCCTTTGCTAGTAATCTTCTCAATTCCCTTGTATCTTGGGGCAAGCCCTTTGCTAGTAATCTTCTCAATTCCCCTTTGTGCGGCAGTCGATCTCTTATTCCTAAGCCTCGTGAGAACAAAGATGTTATAACCGCATGCACTTCTTGTATAAACCAAACACAAAACTTAAAGAAAGCAAATAGAATCACCGTAGAAAAACTCGTCCACTCATGAGTTACTCGATACTCCGTGATATCTACAACTCCAAGTCGCCACATGAACATGCCTCTGTGCGAAAAAATCTCAATGCCTCTTGCGTTTCTCTCTAATATTATATATCAACTTGGATCATCTTCGTGAAGAACTGGTTCAGGCCGGTTTCGTTGTCCCGGCGTAGTACCTCTCGAACAGCGCCGTCCACATTTGGGCTGCTCCTCCCTTATCACGATTGCCAGAGCAAGAGTGGACGGGTCGACATCCAGAGCAAACATTCGATCTCCGCTAATGGCTTTTTGGGGTTCATGCAAAACACCGATGTGTAGCCATAGCATAGTGGTATAATTGTCGTTGCAAATGGAAGTGCAAAAGTAACTAATCGATATCTTGGCGGACGAGTACTCCTTATCACAACTTGTTATTCGCGTTTCGAACGAGAAGGAGTTCCATCCAGACCTACGTTAAAAAAATAAAATATAAAATCTCAATGAATAAAAAATATTGATCAACATATTAAAAATATTAAAATACCTCGCATGTACGACCGACCGGCTGGTTCGCTGCTTATTGTTCGTTGTTTGATGGATTTTATTCTATAAGCCAAGAAGTTCCTATGAAAAGAAATACAAAAAAAAATCAAAAATGAATGAATGTCAATGAGAAGGCACGCAAACAAACGTGTCACCCAAGCTTCAGTTCGATCAGGTCTAGTTAGCTCCCACACAGCTTCGCCAAAGGAACTTCCACCGTTTGACTTTCAATCAAGGCCTTCGCTTCTGAAGCGGTACACATCACTCATGTAGGAAGTGCTTTAGGCTTTTTGCGTTGAACTGGCTTCTTCTTCTTAGGTTGTGGGGGTGACTTGGCCTTTTCAAATACTGGCATTAGAAGTCGTCCTTCCCAATTCTTATTTTCATACTTACTAAAACTCGAGTCCGCGCCATTTGTACACCGTACAACATAACCACACACAATCACGGCGTCGCCACACATACGATCATTAATCGCCAAAAATACAACACTGTAACAGTGGTTGTAGCAAACACATAACCATGTTGCATAGGAAGGCCATCGCCGCGTTTTTAGACAGACGGCTCTCTTCTTTTGGTTTAAGAATCACCTTAATTGAAACATGTGATATGCTTCTTAATTCGTCATTCCCTCGTCAGTCAAAACCCTTTCCTGCAAATCACAACAAGCCGTGATGTTGGAACATGTTATGGTCCTCAACGAAAAACAAACGTTGATGCTTTTTTGAAACTTTTTATGTGTGACATCCTCCCTAACAAAAGTGCGCAATATTTCGGAAAATGCGGTTTTCTTTCTCAGATATGTGTGATGCGTATGCAATCCTTGAACGAATTTTAAAGTGACATTCCTCATCCAAGTATAAACACAAGTCATAGCCTCGTTCATTAGTCGCGCTTTGATATCGATGTCGCTCGATGCATCGGTTATATATATTTTAAAAAAATATTGATAAAACTTAAAATCTTTTTTTTTTTTTTCAAGTACGGTCGCTCCCCGCAGAAACTCGCAGTGTTTAGCTATGATACTTCCAATGTGGGAGAAAAACTTAGGGCTATGCTTGGGGGGATGAAATCAACAGAACCAAGTAACCTAAAGAGTGTTGATTTTAAGTCTCATGTACTTGCATGACTCTTGTACCCAACGGTTTAAACGAGAGTGGTTCCGCTTTCCACCCTAGGGGTTCGGTGTGTCTTTCGACATGATAATTCAGTATCGTTTTGGTTTTAACCTTGGCTTCGAGGCTTTGGTGCCACATTAAAGTATCTGCCTGCTTTTCTCTACTTGTTGCTAAGCATGAAGCTTTTTCCTTCAGAGAAATTTCCCAACCTGTTTTCTTGAGTTGTGTGGTGGACTACTGAAAGGGTGGTTTCTTGCGGGGGGCGTACGAGCAGCGTCGCGCTGCGGATGCTCAGTTGAGCATCCCGAGGGGAGTGCGCGAATTCTCTTCTCGTGAGTGACGGACTCGGAGAAGCGCACATACCACCGTAAGTGTTCAAACCCTTTTCTGCTGCTGCGAATGTTGTTGCATTTCTGGGTTTGATTCCACAGCCCCCTCTTTTTTCATCAACTTTTTTCGAATACCTCAAGTACTGAAACAGAGCGTTCTCAGCGCTGCAAAGAGATCAAAATTCGGCAAAAAAAAGCGTGAGGAGAAGAAGCTCGTTATCCCAACGACTGATCCCCCCCCCCCCTCCCACACCGGCTCCTCTTAGCCCTTCCCACGACGCTCCATCCAAGCCGCACCCACCCGCCGCCACCACAGCTCCAGGATGTCGACACCCCCACCACACACCCAACCCTTTTAGCTACCGCCCCTGGAGCTCCCCTCACGCCCCCACTTCCGCTTGTACGACATCCGCCGCCCCGGAGCTCCGTCAGTCATCCCACGTGATCCCAACCACTTTTTGACCATCTCTGGAGAGCTTCCCTACCAACTACCAATCCTGCACCGAGATCCATCGCTTTAGGCACCACTTTTCCCCCAATCGCATTCCATACATCGCTGTGGAGTGCACAAGATTCGGCCTTCCAAAACCTGGCGACCCACCTCAGGAGCTGAGCATTTCGAAATTTTCGAAATTTCGATGAATTCATTAAAAAAAAAGGTATGTTAACAGTTCCATATACACTGTGAAAGCTTCTCCTTTTGAGCCGAGACCTCGAGTTGTCTAGGAAACTGAGCGAGCATAACGAGTGATGTTATCCCAGGTGCGTCCCTTTCTGCGCAAAGCATCGGCGCTTCATACATCTCCGCCGGAGTTTCAAGGTCTGCCCCAGCCCTGGCGAGGTCGTCGCATGGTCGTCAATGAAGCCACCACGACCCCCCCACTCCAATAACTCAGTCGCTGGGATAATGAGCTTCTCCTCCTCACGCTTTTTTGCCGAATCTTGATCTCTTTGCAGCGCTGAGAACACTCTATTTCAGTACCTGTGGTATTGGAATCTAGTTGTATCAATTGATAAGAAAGGGGGGGGGGGGGGCTGTGGAATCCAGCCAGCAATGCAACAACATTGGTAGCAACAGAAAAGGGTTTGAACACTTACGGTGGTATGTGCGCTTCTCCGAGTGCGTCACTCACTCGAACGATCATCTCAGGATGCTTCCAGAAGCGTTTTTGGAAAAGCATCGTTATCCTGCCTTCGTCTAGCTTATATGACTACCTAAACTGTAGTTGCGTCACAGGTGCTCCGTTTCAGCAGAATAACCCTCAGGAAGACTATTGTGAAAAGGGTGAATGAACCGAAGGGGATGATGGGATGAATATCATTATTAGGGGAAAATGGGGGAATCTTACAAACAAATTGGGACAATTGCATGACGGCAGAGTTGTGCCGAAGTCGTTTTTGCGACAACGACAACGGCCGTTAACGGTGTTAACGGTTAACGGCTGTTGTCGTTGTCGCAAAAACGACGTCGACACAACTCTGATAGATTTTCCAATGATGGGATGTGGGTGCGAGGACTGGGAGCTATCAAAGTGTGAGTGAAATCCGCTCTTTATTGAGTGTGGTGTGATGCAGAGTGTGAAGCGGCACGGCGGTTGTAATTGTAAGCCGTGCCGTTTCAGCTACAGTTTCATTTGGCGTTTTTGGCGGGGACGACGAACGGTCGCGCGCCAGAAACCCCTTGTGTTTAAAAAGGCAAAACACAACCCATGTAAACAAACACATTTACAGCGAGTCGCTAGTGAACAAGGCTTGTACTCGAGAGGTGTTCCAACCGTTAAGAGTGAAACGGCGTCGAGTGGACGTCTGTAAAAGAAAACCAACGCAAACAGTGTCGACTGACGAGAGACGTCAGTGAAGTGCGGGATAAGATGAGCAGAGTTAAGAGAACAACACAACATGGTTTCGGAGCCGGAAAGATAGGGAGAGTGGTAGGCCTGTTGTTGACAGCCGTGATGTCGGTAGACGCACAGAATGTGTTTACGCAAGGATATGTCGACGACGTGAGAGAAATACAAGGTTTGCGTGAGGAGATCGATCGCCTGGGAGAATGGCGGGGTGAAGAGCGCGTGGCCTGGACGTTTGAGGTAGCAGAAGCGCAAAAGATAGGAGCGAAAACTGGTAGTTCGCACTTCGTGAACGACGCTGCAGAAGCGAAAGCAAAAGAACGCGAAAAGAAAACAGAAAGCGTTCTGGCTGGGATAGAAGAGAACGAGCCAGAAAAGAGCTCGAGTGCGTGGGCGTGGCTTTTTGGAGAGAAGCGTCAGAAGGTTGTCGTGGTAAAAGGGTGCGTTTCTGTCACGTGCTGCTCGCGCATGATTATGGAATTCGCGCAGTCAGTCATGATGTTGGCGTTGGAGCACCTGGGTGCATTTTTTGGAGATCCGCTGAGATATATCAAGGAGGGATACGATTTGATAATACCTGAAGTGAGGGAAAACCTGGGAATTTTATCCAAGGTGCTGGGATGGTTTTTTTTAATAATGGCCTTGAATGTAGTGGCCTGTTTATACTTGTACCTTGCTAACCCGAAAAAGGTGGTAGCTGACTGTGCTGGATGGGGTTTAAAACTACCACTGATGCAGGTAGTTTCCAAGGTTATTACTAAACTGTGGGGTTTGATAATTAAGACGCTTAGGGTGCCAAAGATAGGGCATGATAGTGTCGACAAGACTGCTGAGGAGATCCGCAATCTGAAAGTTGAATTACAGGCCCAAAGTAAGATGTTCAAAGAGATGATGGAAAGTGATGGAGGCAGTCGGACTGAGCGACAATACCGTCCTACTTGTGGGAACTGTGGAAGCAAAACACATCGAGCTGCCGACTGTACTGAACCACGAAGATGTTTGTGGTGTGGAAGTAAGGATCACGGAATTCAGCGTTGCCCAAAAAAAGCACAAGGTGTGCCCAAGTCCTTCCCAAAAGTACACTTTGCGGGGAATGCAGATCGAACCGGGGACCCCTCTGAGGCAAGGATGGAGAATGACACCACGCTGATGTATACACCTATTGTGCTTGTCGGAAGAGCAGTGAAGTTGTGTTCGATAGACACTGGAGCGGAGGTTAACATCTTATCGTCTACTGAGTGCGTAAGGCACGGGATTCCTTACGAGCCGGTTTCAGGGGAGCACATAATTGGAGTGAGTGGGGAGCAAAGCCCCATCCTAGGGCGCACAGTTCTTGAAGCGGTGGTGGGCCCTGCCGAACCAACCCCCCTGGAGTTCTTTGTGGTGAAGAATGTGACGAACACTTTGTTGGGATTGCCTGGGCTTCGAGCTTGCAAGCTGACTGTGGACTGCGAACGTGGTGAGCTGAAGTGTGATTCTACTGGGAGGCGCGTGAAAGCTATGGTCACCCAGAAGCAAAAAAACTGAGTGGCCCCCCTTTCGACAGAAAGGGGGGGTCGGTGGAGCTTATCGCTACCTGGGAGCCTGAGAAAGGAAATGGGTATTCGCAAAAAGAGGATTGCGTGCAGGTGCTTAGTGGAAAAGCACGATTTATTCCACCCCACACTTGGACTAAAGTGTATTTGCCGTTTTCGATAACCGTGCTGAGCATAGTGACTTTGGTCAGTGCAATATAACCAAGCGAGTTGAAAAGATTGTAGCGCAACAACCTTCTTGTTGACCTCTTTTGAAGACGTTTTGGGTTTCGAGGAGAACAGAGATACAAGCACGCAAAACGCTGAGACACGCCGCAGGGACAGATTAGAGGACTTTCTGATGGCGGCTATTTTTAGATGACGTGTGACGACAGCCAATCTCTTGGATGGCTTCGCAACATTGGGTCGAGGGAATACATCGTTTTCCAACCAACAATAATTAGTAAACTCGAAAGAGAAATAAAGATTGTTAACAGTTTACCTTACGTTTTGAGGAGTGATGTTTGAGGAAAACGACCCTCTCAAACTCACGTTATTTTTTTGCGTGTTGTCTAGGCAATCGACTTCATTCCCGAACTTGGCATACATTCTTGCGCTGAAAACGATTAAGCAACTAGCGAGCTGTGCCCGAATTTGTACGGTGGAACCAAGAGCATTTTTTATGTAAAAGTCGCAGAGGAGTACGTTTATTCTCCTTTCCAGAAAACGATGCTTTAGTGCTATCAAGCAATATAAAGAAAACCTACATATAAATAAATGTATGATAAGAGGAAGAAAAAGCAGAAAAAGTGAGCATGAAACCCATCTATCGGATGTTGCAAGACGATCTAAGTGATTTTCTCTTATTTCAACATTGCATCCTTGGACCGGCTGAATAAAGGGGCTCCAAAGCACGCTTCCAAGTTGCCAGAAGTGGAGCGAAACCTAAAAAAGCAAAGTCGAGCAATAGGAAAAGAATTTCCGGAGAAAAATAATATATCAATAAAAAGCAAGAAGAATGTGTTGTTTATAACATGCCACATATATATACATATTTTTTTTACTTTTTTCTTGTTTTTGACAAGGGTCCTCAATGACTACGACGCGGGATGCTTGTTAACCATTAAAGAGGAAGTCAATCAGGTGTCCCCAAAGTTTCGAGGACGTTGATATCTGCCCGCTATGTTCTAGATTTGATTGGTGATGATACTACTATTAGGGAAGTTGGAATCACCAATGGTTATGCAAGGGGATCGAGGAGATCTGGATTGGTGGCCCCATCCACCTATAGCTTCTTGTTGTTGTTTGTATCAACCCCCCCCCCCCCCCCCCCCCCCCGTTGAGAAACCTTCTGTCCACCCGCCGAAGCTCAAAACCAAAGATGGTGTGCAATTTAGTGCACACCGTGCACCCTCTTCAACTAACTGAAAAGATAGGGATTCGTATCATGCTTGTAAAAAGTTGCAACATGGAAATCAACCCATCCCAAAAAAAGTTGAGAATATAATGAAGAGTCCGAGTGACCAAGGAGGGGGAAACATAGAATTTCTCCTTTTGGCTTGTCCTACCCACCGTAACAGGTGGAGATGTGAAAGTTTCAAAGAGAGCTAATGGGGTCGATGAATTCTTTTTGATAGAAGCATTTCTAGCAGTTTTGAAACCGCCAGGACGTGGTTCTTTCTTCAACACCCCATAAGAAATACTATCAAAGAAGGATGTAATTAGAACATTTGGTCATGCTCGAGGAAATTTCAATCAGTTTTATTTTGTTGCGAAATATTTACCGATATGTACTTGAAAGAAGAGAGCCCGACTTAAGAGACGATCACGAGGACATGTCACGTCGAAAAAATTTCCAATCGGTAAAACGTTGCTTGGTAAACGAGTGTTTTGGCAAGATTTCCCTTAATTGCATGATTTTAAGCCCATCCATCATGTCTTCGAAATAAAACCGATGATAGTGATACAAAAAATTTCGATAGGCTAAAAAATATTAATAGGTGATAGAGAAAATGATCGTCTCATAGGGATCATAAGTTAAGCTAGTATGAGTCATAACACCTTCAACAATGACGTAAATTCGGACAATGTGTGGCCTTGTGATTACCTAACTGGTTGTGCATCGAATCTGGTACACATTGATGGCATGTTAGTGGCGGCCAAAATAAGAGTTTGAGGGCGCCACCTATTTTTTTCGGGGTGAAATTGTTACCATCTTGTCTAGACTACAATAGAGGCTTCCAAAAGGGTTCGCACCTTTACGTGTCCATATGGAATTCTCAAGGGGAACACCCTAGAAAAATGTTCTATAGAAAGCGGTTTTGCGATGAACAGGAAAGATCCATAAGAAACAACAAGATCTTTCTCTCAAAGTAAGGAACATAGAAACGAAACGACAAATGTCCCAAAGATGATGAGCAAATGTTCTCAAATTGCTTACTAAATTTAAACGACCTCGGTATATCCTCACTATAATTTGTCAAGTCCTAGCTGGTCTCCACGCACTACAATGACATTCACATGTGCAGGCGAAGGAACTTGCGTGCATGTGTAGCGACGTTGGACGCTGTAACAGCATGATTCCACACTTGTCATTCTTGGTCTGGGTGCATCGGGTATTGCATCTGTGGATAATGTATTGGTCGAGATATTTGTTGCGTTCGCTACAATGGAGCAATTAAAATTCAGAAGGAACCTACCGCCATTTGTGACGGACATGGACCTGGAACAATTACATGCTGCTTAAGGGAGACGATTTTTTTGAACCTCGACACGGACTATGAATTTAGAGGCAAGTCTCATTCTAGTCTATATGTTAAGAATTACCTAATGCACCTTAGGTGTATAATATTCTTCACCAAGAGGTGTTGCTTTTTTCAGGTTTCGTTTGTCTACCAATGATCTTTGATCTTTGATGGATTTAACGTTAGGTACCTCATAAAGCTCTTGTACTCAAAATTTGATTTCCTGTGCCGGACGTGCGATCAAAGAACCCAAGCTCCCGCCCCGAAGGTTTTTATGAATGGTCGGCCCGCTGGGAAGTTTAAATAGTAGCAAGTCAACATGGCAACAAGATATTCTTATATGGATACATTTACTTAATGGAAACTTTAATGATAACGTATCATGTCAAAACCAGAATTGTGAAGCAAAAACGACCCCAAGATATAAGCGTATCCAACAACGGCACATAAAAAAGGAAAAAGTTAGTTGAATCAGCCAACGCCTCATATTTTTTTTCTTCTTTCAAAGCTTTTCTTTTTAAACGTTGAAGAAGGTTACCCTTATCACAACAAGTCAGACAATAGTTTTGGAGGTTGGGCTCGCGAGTCACGCGAGTGAGGGTTCTTTTATAGCGAATTATTTTGCCACCGACAAATTTGGATAGGATGGGGAGAAAGGCAATTGACTTGGAAGAAAAAGATTAGAAAACCCTGAAATCGATTACATTATCCTTGTATAGGTGTGTTTATACCAGGGCTGCCAAATAGAACAACATGTGATTTGGGTCAAGAGAATGGTGTGGGGAGTCTACTTATAGAATATGGTTTCTAGGATCAAGACCAGGTCCAAAAGAAAGGGAGGGAGGTGAGGGGAATTTCAGTTTGGCATTTGATGCATTTTACTTAAAAAGTATCATTTGATAATGCTTTTTCTCCACGAAGTCGCGGAAGTCTTATACCTCTGATACACCAAACTTGAAGACCGGAATGTCAAGCGAGACACAGAATCAAGCCATTACATTAAATGACATGATGTAGCACTATATCAAAAGAGACATATACATATATATGTATATATATATATATATATATGAGTATTTGAATGTGTTGGTGGGGACTGATACACAAACCAAATCAGCTATAAAACCACAAAAAAACGATCAAACAACAAAAGTTGAGGAACACGAACGAAAAAACCAAACATGCTAGCTCCGCTTCCCGATCTGGTAAGGAGCCAAATTTCCCAAAGATTTATTCAAAGGAACTTGTTGTCAGCGAAACGATTTCAGATACGTTTGCTGCTACCACGATCTTGTGCGGTATATTATGTCTCGTTTGCGATGTTTGTTTTCGACCCGAAAATCTTTGTCTACGGTGTGTGGGATGGATAGCCTCTCGAGACCATTGTATTAGTGGAAACAAACTTGAAGAAAAAGAAAGGCATTCAAGGAATACAGGGAAAAAAGGTCACCTGATCCGAGTAACAACAAGAAAAGGAGAAGAACCCAATATAAGTGGCCAAATCCCCAAAAGGTCTCTTACTGTGATAAGATAAATGTGTACGATGCAATGTCGCAAGTGTGCCTTCTCATTTGATGATGTACGCTATTAGTCGTTTTAAGGTAGTTTGGGGCTAGTTCTAGGGGGCTGACACGCCTGATTGAACCCTGTGAGTTGGGTGGTGCGTCAGCAGTGCTTTGTACGACCTTGGGGGTATTTAAGCGCCCTTCTTAGTTGTTTGACATTCTTACTTTGTATAGACTGAGATTCGTGAGATCCCAGTGTGTTCCTGAGTTGTGCCGAACAGACCTGGGCCCGACCGGACCGGCAGCAAAAAACCGGTCCGGTCCGGTCCAACCTGTCTATGGACCGGTCCGATCCTGTCCGGTCCGGTCCTTTAAAACTTGCCGGCGCCCAGGTCTGGTGCCGAAGTCGGTTTTTCGACAACGACAACGACAACGACAACGACAACGGCCGTTAACGGTTAACGGCCGAAGTCGTCGTCGCAAAAACGACTTCGGCACAACTCTCCCTTCGACAATTTTTTTTCATATTCATTACACAGAATCACCCAAAAATTAGAGTCAAAAATACACACCCGCACCCACCCCCACCCACACCAGAGTTGTGCGCCGTTGCAACGACGCACACCTCTGGTGTGTTCCCGCTTGTGTGTGTGTTTCAGTGTTTTGCCTGACGCAACTCACTTTCACTAAGTGTTCTAGTAGCGTTTACAACCGCGCTAACCAGAGAGTTGTCTAACCTCAAACCCCACAAGTATACTTGCGTCAGCCGCAAGTTATCACGAATCCAACTAACATAACCAACTCAATCACTAACTGCGTCACCCACAAGCTTCACTATCAATTGGTTTCGGAGCAAGGCAAGAACTTTAAGCTCTTGAGATCGAAACTTGTGAACGTGGCGCAACAAGTGTAAGCACTTGTTTGGTCGAGAACCCCGACTATGGTTGTTGAATTCTCTCAAGTAGTGAACTGAGTATGGCAAACTAGGATCCAAAATATACTATTTGGTGCGGGAGAAGCCCAATGCAGGCCAGCGCTCAAAGGTTGATGCGAAAAGAGTACTCAATACTTCCTTGCGGGTACCACCTTATGTGTGATACACATTGACTCCCGTATAACATGTAATAGTTGATGCAATAGTCGTCAACGCACAGGTACAAAACAAAGCCGTACGTGCCATATCACCCTTTGCGATGCCAGCGCAATTACTCAAGTTGACGGGAGAAACCTTTGCGCCAGTGCCACCTTTTCGGAAGGCAACAGACCGTCTACCGCATTGTGCTATATGCTTCACTATCATACGCCTCACGAGGTGTAGGGGATGTACGCTATCCATCCAAATTATTAATACTCTTTGTTTTGTAGCGAGACGTTTTAAAATGCGAGCCATACGTATGCATTTTTGCTAAAATAATCGCCCGAGGCATCCCACTCATCGCTTGCACCGTGCATTGCCGAGGAAATGTTGGAGCTTTCCTGTTCGAAGTGATCGCTGTGTTGGATTAGCACATTTTTTTTCTCCTCTAAGATATTTCGGTATCGTCTACAGATTTCGAAGAAGACGTCACATGATGTGTTTGATTAGGGAGATTTCTTTGGTAGTATCACTCAATATAGACCTTGAGGCAAGAATAAGTAGATAGTACGCTTGAATATATAATATACTAGTCGCGGCATATGATGGACTGAATATAAATAATGAATAATAATGTCCAGACAAGACCTTGATAGATAGGTAGAAAAGTTGATAACACGAATCGTCGATTTGAGAAGAGAGAGAAAAAATCATGAGCCCACACTATAATCCATAATCAACCCTGGCTTTAATGTGCATGTGAGTGATATTCCATCCTTGATCACTTGTTGTGCCATCACATGTTGACACATCGTGTTTATGTGGATCCGGAAATTGTGCTTCGAGGGGCAATTTTGCGAAAATATAGCCAGAGCAGAGGCTTCGTACGAGAGAGGCAAACAAATTGATCTTAACATGAGTGCGATCGACAAATTCAGCCCCACGGGTGAGCACCTCGGCTAAAATGGGGAGAGGATTGAGAAGACGATACTATGTATGCAAGAACTTGGCGAACACAATGAACGAGTTAAGGGAATAATGAAGAAGGAGCACCCAAACAAACGCGATATATCGGCCCTACCTCTGCCTCGTTGCTTTTGAGATAGATTGATGATATTCTGGGCGAGTTTTTGTATCAAGGTCGCCTACACGAACTCTTTGGGTAATTGTGTTGCTGTTCTTTTGAAAAATGAGAGACAAATCAACTCCGAGATGGATTTGAAGAAAACTAACGAATTACATTATCCATCCTCCCGCAAGACAACCTCTTGCCCACAACGGTAGCAAGGGTCATATTTGTCTTAGGGTTTGCGTTCTTGTTGATTCTTTCACTCATTTATTTAGTTTTGGTCTGGCTCAAGCCAGCGTCCCCTCGACTAGAAGTGGGGGGAGAAGCAAACTAAAAGTGCTTCGACATTTGGTCAATCATCATGATCTAGTGGAGCTCACAATGAAGCCATAAATTTTGGTTGGGTGGCCAGGATTTGGAACAGAATCAATTCAGATGGAAGTTATTGACATTGAGATAAAAGATGATGTGGAGGAAGTTAACAGCACAAGGTATCACGGCGATGCGACGAGTATGAAAAAAGACTCTACCCCTGATGAGAAACTTTTACTTAGGTCATTCTTGCTTGAAGACCGCATGATCTTGAAACTCAATAAAGATCTGAAGGATCATTTACCACGAACATGTGGGCCTAAATACAATGTAGATGAGTCTTGCAATGTTGCAACGCCGCAGATCTAACACCGCTACAATGAATTAGTGACCGACCATGAAAAGTCATTCAATTTATCATTTCCCACCCAATGGTGCTTGTTTCTTTAATGCGATCTCAAAAGAATTTAGTGGGGACGAGACAAAAAAAGGTGTCATGGGAAATCTGACTACTGATCTTGAGGGAATGGGCGGAAATATATGTAGAAAGTGTATGAATTTTTTGCTTGACGTTGAACAATAATAGAAAGCTATAAGGTGTCAAATGAAGCAAATTGATGAGTTTAGATTCAACGTATGTGTTGACGATGCTAATTGATTGAAGGATTGATACGTTAAGATCATGCAAAACAATCAGCTCTAAAACTGTGACGGCCCCCCCCTCCTCTGAGAAGAAGATAGGAAGTACTCTATCGATCAAGGCAAGAGACATTTCACCTGCATTTCAAATGCATCTCATCGACAAACAGACTCGAACAGTTGAAAAACCTCCATACACTCAACGTTATCTAGATTAAAAAAGTAGTTTCTCTTTTCTTCATGCCCATGCCCTAATGCGCCGCTTGATTTTGTTTTTGGGTGTTCCACCACATCCAAAGTTATAAAGCGGGATTGATGAAAGAAAAGAAAGATTAATAGACGGGGGGACAAACGACCACTCGACATTGAGAGGAGTGGTCTATCTCGCACTAAATTTGTATCGATGCTTTAAATATGTCTCCTTCGGATTTCCATGTGGTAACATATGCCGACGAACTGTTCCTAGCTACTCAAGGAGTGATGGACCAGGCACAACTTTCATCACAAAGACTTGACTCTCTAGCGTCTTGTATAAAAAAATACGAAAACTTCTTAACCTTTTTGATGATCAGAAAGTTTCTGACAGAAATAAATACAGATTGGTGTTCGGATGGCGGTGGTTTTGCATTGTGGGCGGGCCGTCGCCTTATTTAGATCGGGAACCGGGTCAACCCAAAGGGAACCAAGGGCTGTCACCTCCCATTTAGGAGAGCTCGGGACGATAGTCTGGGCTTTCAAAGGATAGGCTAGATGGTGTGTGGAACTGTCCTAGAGATTTCCACGGACTCAAAGTTCCCATCAGAAGTTAAGGAACCCGGGAACGCGAGGGCAAGACGAGGACTTGAGGTTGCCTTGATGCTATAACTAAATCTAGGGGATTTTTTCTTCCTTTTCTTTTATGACGACTCTATCTTAATGCTCTGTTGATTTTGACTTCGAAATTGATATCGAAAAGTTGGGAGTTCTTTCCTTCCATAAAATTACTATTTAGACATTCGACTGGCTCCGAAAATTTAGATATTTGCACGAATTCCGACGATGTTATTGAGCCACGCCCGAGTTATTTTATTTCTATCAATTACCAAAGGGAAAAGAAAACCTGGCCGACCATGCCATCATGGTGACATCGAGCTCAAATGAGGTATTGAAAAGATTTGAAAAAACTCTCATTAAAAATATTTTTGTGGTTGAAAGTAAGATAAGATTCCCGTTTACCCCAAAAATGTTTTTAGACAATACCTAGCGTGTCGTAAAAGATTATGATCTTGGAAGTCCATCTTTTTTAGACGGTTTTTAGAAATAATAACGGAGGTTGAAAAGCTCGATTTCTTTTGGATCTTGATGGACGGTTTAAATTTATTTCTTGCTTAAGGTATATGGACCTCGAGTGTGCAAAGAAATAAAAGAAATAGTTCTTCCCTAAACGAAACAGTTCGAGCGAATGCAAGGTTGGAAGGAGTTGGTTGTTTGATGGCGGATAAGTCCGTGATATGAATCGCAAGCCGGAGACGGGACTTGCATGTACTCCCTCCCCGCACCATTTGATCTAGTTTGGATCATCCGGATTTTCTTTTGCCTAACCTTCAAGTTCCGCGAGCCGATTAAAGGGGTGTTGCATGATAATTTATTTCTTAATAATAAAAACTCATATTTCAAGGTTTTGGGGTAAGGGATAGGTAGTTTCAATGGGTTAGGGACATATACTCCTAGAAAGGTACATTCTTTTTCAAAAGTCGAAGTAGCCTCAAGGTCGAAAAAATACGGTAGTTTTCAAACCACTCATCATAAACAAAATCTTGGACAATTGTGAGGAAGTGGTCCGACTCTTGGGCAGGCCTTGGAGTTGCAAAAGTGTTCATTGAAGAAATACGCCAAAAGCTAAGCTATTTTTGTGGAGCTTGTTTAGCTGTGCATCTGTGGGTCGTGGCCAAGTGAGCGTCAACGACTTGTCGGAAAATTCCTTTTACTTTCACAAGTTCTTTGCTTGTCCCCCCAAGATGAAAATTTTATAGAAGTCTTTAAGGCCTTCAAACCAATTTGCCTTAGAAGCGATTATCTCCACGGTGTTATTGAGTATAAAGTTAGGGCCCCCGGATACGACGATGGTTGAGGACGACAACTCAAGCCAAATTCGCCCCAAGATGCTAGATTGCTTGCAAGGTGCGCACGAGGTCCCAGCTCATATGTATAACATGTGGGGTCTTGAGCGCATGCAACGCGCTTTGACATCAATGTTGGGGAGTAACAATCATCCGGTCGCATCAATTGTAGAAAAATGCTTCTAGATTTTGAAAGGATATTTTTTCTTGAACTAATAATGGTACCGAATGAAACAAAGGCGTTCATAGAGGACAACAGAGTTTTAAGGATGTTTAAGAAAATAAAAACGCATAGGCTTCAATCAAATACGTTGTCTGCTACGACACAGTGACGGTAACGTATCAGTGCTCCCTAATATGAGCGATACAATTGAGTGAGCTTGAGCAACAAGACTTACAAACTCGTTGGAATTCACTTCTGTTTTGGAGCACATCACTGGGTGCAGCTTTTCATTATCAAAGTAGAGAAAATCTTTCGGAAACGTTTGCGGGGATCCCTCGTTCGAGAGCGTTCGATAAAGAAATAAAATATATGAAGCTTAAAAAATAAATTCGGGACTGGCTCGGCCAGATTTGCTAGGTTTGATCGGCACCTGGTCACCGGCCCACCTCTGGTTGGGTGTTGGACAGATTGACATATCATCAATCGTCAGAAAAGCTTAGTGAAGGTTAAAAAAGAAAACGACGCACCCAAAGAACCAAATCCACCTGAAGTTCTTAAAAGCGAGCGGCTCAAGGCCGATCAATTAGATTATAAGAACTCTTTAAAGACTTTAGTGATACCGATCCTTTCGGTAAACTTCGAAAGGGCCATCGAGTATAGGACGGGTGTTGCGGCAACAAGTGCCGAAACAAACAAAACAACGAGACCTAAAGTTGCAGACAAAGGAATGCGACTCTTAGGAACGTGAGGCGTATTAGGTTAACGTCTTGAATGTGTGCTTCGTATCCCTTTCTTTGATGAGGGGCAAGAATGCCTTTGTTAATAGTTATGGACCTTTAGAGCAACATTTCTTAAAGGTATACCAAAAAAACCGTTAATGTGGCCAAGGCATGTATCACGTAAGTTGTACACCTATCCAATCGACCGATTTGGATCCGGGGACATGCATCGACATGAATTGAAGTTTGAAATTCAAGTTCAACATAAGTGCACATGAAATTTTGCAACAAATGACAAGGCCGAGCGCATTATTGACACGTTTGAGAGAAAATGACAGGACCGAGTTCTTAATTATATCCTGAGCCCTATCTTGGGGCGCTTGATAATTCAGCAAGTCATTATTGAATAGTCCACTTGGTGGCGTTGATGTTATTGAAAGCTACGAAGCTTGATGGAACCCAGCAAAAAAGGGACGGCTAGATGAGAGCAAAAGCATGAAGCAACAACACAGGGAGGCCTCCCTGTGTACAACTACTGACGAGGTTGGAATTTAACTCTTCAAAACGCGCTGGAAACACCTCGTGGAACGGGATGTTTTCAGTGTGGCTCAAAGGAACGAGAGTGGAAGTTCCAGAAGATCTGTTTTCCCATGGTTCATTTTAGAAGCATTTCCGAGGTGTGGTTATGCTTGCGAGAGTCACCCACCATTTCGTGCGAATAGGTGTTTTGTCCGACCTTGAGGTTGTTTGTGATAGCATGACTCGCTTAGCAACATAGTTCAAGGGATGCTCTTTTTCCCCTCGAAAAGCTAGCATATGATCGTATTCTCAAAGACGCACATGGTTACCATGTTCTTCACTAATGATAAGGAGTTTTTTCGCTTGGTTCCGCCCTACAAGCATGCTCACTACTCCTCGGTGATATCTCTCCGGTAATAGTCGGGAAAACTATGTTAAGTAATGAACTTCTGCTGTGTCAACGCATACACAAAGTTATAGGTCGACGAGATATATCTATGCGTGTAGCGATTTGTCGAACAACACATACGTCCACCATTGTAATTTTATTTTTTCGAGAGATTGGGCAGTTTCTAATAAACCATAGATTTCTATCTTATGCAATGCAACGAAACTTGTTGAACGGCTATTGATAACTCTCCAATAAGGACTTTCGGTTGAAGCAATTAAGTGCTAAAGTCATAATCGCGTTTTAAGAAGGATGTAAAAAATGTGCGACATAGAGTGGCGAGACGAGATACAGAAAAATTCCTTGACAAACAACAGGGAGGGCTGGGTGAATCCTTCTAATTAAAGAGAAATAAGACATACTTCAAGATTCATTCTTGGAAATAACAAAGCATCCTTTCAGGTTGTATTCTTATAAGAGGCATATTCTTATCAGTTGGTTACCCTAGGCCGTGGAGATGATATCCGAATGATGCAATTCTGCGACTTCAGCTTATGGATAAGGAAAAAGATCGGCTCCCATTATATCTTAGTGTTATATATAACCAAACACAAAGGCAAGAATAAACATAAATGAGCACATTGACTACCTCGCATTGATTCCACCAAAGGACGTTCACATATGTGCGCCATCAGCACTAGGAATATTCTTCGTCGTCTAAGAACATATGAAAAAAAAAGCCCTTCCCATCCTCGGGCTCGATTGATTGACAGTTCCAGTTCATGCGTGAGAAACTTGCGCTCTTATTCCTTGATTTTATGCTTTAGATTTACATTTATTTTGATTACGATAAACTCCGTTCCTACATCCCCAATTTCTTTTAAACGCGAAAAAGAGAACCAACACCTCAGAAAAAGGGGGTGAGCATTTTCATGCAGTTTTTTTGAACTTGTTGCCTCCTTCGAAAGAGGTACATTCCGGTGCGATTAAATGCCAAGTACCTTTAATATGCCTCGAACAATATTTTTGTACTTTATTTTATTACTTTATCTTTTTCATTTTTTAGAGAATTGAGGGCAGAGGGGAGAGGTATGAAGAGTCTACCCTCCCCATGCTTTTAATTTGTCGAACGTTACCCGTTTTAATATAGAGTTTGGTATATTTTTTATTTTTAGGGTAGGGAATCTAAATGCTTTTTTGATAGAGTATACATTGGGAGAGAAAGAGAGACAAGCCGGGGCTCCAAGTCAAGCGTCAGATAACTCTCGTATACGTTCTTTGCCCGCACCCCCTTCCACCTCAACACCGCTCAAGACTCTTAGTAGTGAAAAGATAAGTATAAAGTAGTGAAGTTCTAAACGAAACACCCCTACGTAGTACCAAACGTCAAGTGTACAAACCACATGATAACAAGAGTTTTACACAGTGTCCGATATTTTAATGAAAAGAAAAATTAGACATATTTCGAGGTATGATTCCTTAAGGTGTGCAAATATGAAAGAGGCAACGAAGAGTTATTTGATTATACCGTATGTACCATATCTCGCAGTTTTCAAGGTAGTGAAAGAAAGGCGACAGACATTGGGGGTAATAAGATTGCGTGCCATTGGAAGTATATGTCACGCACTTTGTTCGATGCATAAATCATAGCCTGACGTGGTTACAAATGCTTTTGTATAAATATCGCGACAATTTTTTCTTTCCCAGAATCATATTATAACATACCACTACGTTCTAAAAGGATACATTGTTTTACCACACGATTGGATCAGCTAAAAGTAAAGTACTTTTGCCAAGGATTGACTTCGAGTCACATATCTTACCAAGGAAGAATGGGGTCAAGGTAATACCATTCACTTTACATAATGCTTAACTCGTCTCTAAGGTGTGGTTGAACAAGAAATACCTTCCACATTTTGTTTCACGACAATACGTGAAACTCACGGCAGTACGTGAGTTTCATTGTAAAAGGCATTGCTTGATCAATGAAAATGTATGCTAGCTGAGTAGGTGGTATTATAACATCCAAGGTAACTCAAGGCAACGGCGAATTAACTACTAACGTCCTGTTTCTTACTTAAGTTTGCCCAATATCCACGAGTTATCTATTTACTCCAAGAATTTCTTAACAGTATAGGTATATCGTGATTGAGAAGGGTCTCTCTAGCTCCTTTGAAGCAGTTTTTCAAAAAGAAGAGGAAGATCTTGAGTTCATGAGGAGAGATGAAGCATAGGGACAACCTCTGCAAATGAGGGATGTTATCATTCACGGATGCATAACATCCCGGATACGTAGGATTGCCGACGTTGGTTTGTATTTTAGCGAGTCGACGCTCGTTTGTATTTTAGCGAGTCGATGCGAACGGCATCTAAGGTTGTTGGTCTGGAATCCGTTTACATATAGACTCAAAAGGTATCATGTGGTGTCTCTTGAAGTCGAAGACTCATTACCATGGCTAGCTTTTAATCAACTCCACGCATTTTGTGGGATATCCTCAGTTGCCGCTAAACTGTTTAGTCGAACCGTTCATAACTAACATACATAAACCACACGAGACGTTGTTTTGATGCAAGTATCTCTACTAAGGAGTACATTCGTGGACCTCATTGTTCAAGCGAATAGCAAAGGGGCGATTAACAATACCTTGAATATTAAAGTGGAAGGGAAGAGGGAGTACAATTAGTCTAATTACATACAATATTTTTATGCAAATAATGGAAATAAGGCACGGAGTCTTGGGGGGTTTTCCCTAAAAGGAAATTACAATTTTGTTCTACGTTGAAGTTTTTCCCTTTTTGAATTACCTTTTTTCGTTTTTCCTCGGAGTCCGGGACGGTGACAAATGCATCCAACCTAAAAAGTAAAAATAAGAAAAACAAACGTGGTGAAGCGGTCTTTCATATTTTTTTGAAAAATCACTTTATTTTGAAATGTTGAAAACAAAGGGTATGCTTTTGTGTGGTGATTGGAAAAAAAAAAAAATGACAACGTGAAGAAATTCTCCCAAACATATGCTTCTGTTATTTTATAAGTTCTAAAAAACAATCTGAGGGAGTAAAAAAGACTACCAAGACAACAAAAATAAAACTTGTTTTCACGGAATTAATAATAGAAAAAGTACCAAAAAAAATCAGCAACTTACCAAGGGAAGTGTTGGTTCAAGGCGAGCTCATTCTTACAGCTCCTTTTCCTATATAAGGCAAAAAAAAAAAAATCAGAAGGAAATAATTATATCATGTAGAAAACCTGATTTTAAAGAAGGCTCCAGAAATAGGTTAAGTGCTTTTTCAAAACTTACTCAAAAATGTTTTTTTAAATGGAAAAAAAGAACAGGTCTAATTGCAAAAAACTTTATTTTTGTTTTTCTTGTTTTTTTTGTTACTAAAGTAAAAGGGAGGAGGGGAAAAAAATATACTCTGTTCTCTTATTGAACCAAGAGAACACTTGTTGACCCTGAATACAAAGAAAAGCTCTTAAAAAAGAAAAACTGGAAATTAAGTTTCACTCTTAAAGGAAAAAATAGAAAAAGGAAATAAATCAAAAAATAAAAGAAGGAAATCCAGTCTGTCTTAAATAAAACTTATAAAATAAAATGAAACTTCCCCCTAATACCTTCTTTTCGCATAAATTGTTCAGGAAATAAACAATGAGAAAGGAATAAATGAGAG
Organism: Bryopsis sp. KO-2023; assembly: GCA_030272585.1. Classification (NCBI taxonomy): domain Eukaryota; kingdom Viridiplantae; phylum Chlorophyta; class Ulvophyceae; order Bryopsidales; family Bryopsidaceae; genus Bryopsis; species Bryopsis sp. KO-2023. The sequence goes on from BSYQ01000002.1 coordinate 1,366,125, forward strand.
GAGGAAAAACCAGTTCACAATTTAAAAGTAAGACTGGTGAAGAAAAATTTAACCGAATCCCCTCAGGAAAAAGAAACAGAAAAAAAAAATATTTTTTTTTTCTAGTGGAAAAAAAAGGATATTTTTTTGAAAACAGCCCAAACCCTCCCCAGCTCCCCAACACACACACATACACAAAACATAATATAAAAAAAATGAGGAAAAGCATTTTTTTTTTCCTTTCAAACCTCGCACATGTTCTCGATTTTTTCCGTCAGTCATCAAGGCTTCCAGTACTCTGTTGCCTTGGAAAAAAAAATGTAAAAAATAAGTTGAATAAAATTTAATATCTCTGTTTTCAAGAAAAATAAGAGGAAACAAAAAAAAGACAGGGCATCCCCACAGAGCCCTCCTTTGTTTTGCCCCCCCCCCCCCAAAAAAAAATGGAAATACAAGGTTTGATATTATTGGTGGCTGCCCCCCCCCCAAAAAAACATATACAAAAAGAGATATTGGGGAAAAAATAGCCCTCCACAGAAACCCCTATTTTTCCTCCAAGAAAAATTGTGGAAAAACAAAAGAAATTTCACAAAAATAGAGAGAAAAACAGAGCAGCAAAAAAAATTGGTTCACTTTCTACTAAACCCTCTGTCCCCCCCCTCCCCCCCCCAAAAAACAATGAAGCAAAATAAAATAGAATAAGAGTGATATTAAAAAAAATATATACACGGGTCGATTCCACACCGTCGACCTCCTGTTCTCCATTTTCGTTTTTCGCCCTTCTTTGTTTTTCAGCTCCGACGCTCTCTCCCTCTCTGTTTATAAAAAGAACGATTCAAAATATTTCTGAAGCTCATCTCAGGTGTGAAAAAAAAAGTACGTCGGAGTGGAGGGGATCGTTACGTTTCAAACAGGAGCGCGTGCATTCTTTTCTGTTGAATTTGTTTCTGAAAAAAAAAGAAAGAAAAAAGAACGACTGACCCGCACCCTTGAACGCGCGCGACAGAGTTTTCCTCCCTCACCTTTCGCTTTTTCTCTTTCCTTTCGCCATGCTCGCACCCAGCGGACTCTTTTTCTCTTTTTCTTCTTCTTTTTTTTTTGAACTGGAGAGGGGGGGGGGTAGACAGAAAAAAGGTAGGTTGGTCTTTGCATTACCTAATCGAGGTCAGCGGATTTTTTGGGACGCCGAAAAAAAAAAAATCCCTCTCACCACGATCCCTCTCATCATCGCATGGTGTCGAATGGGTTCTTGTATGACCGACAGACACACAGGTCTGACTGGTGTCCACCAGTCTGACATAGGCGTCGAAGTGTTTTCAGAAACAGAAGCCACACAGGAAAAAACTCATACAGACACTCATACAGACTCAAAACAACTCAATCCAAGTTACAGAAGTCCTGTCTCTGTCAAGAAAACACTTCGAAAAAAAGACGTCACGCCACCAAGTGATCGTCAAAAAGAATGGGGAAAACACAACAGTCCCTTAGAGAATTCTCGAACCCAAGGGCCTTTCCGAGCACCCTTCGCTCCTAAGTTCACACAAAGATTGAACCCCCAAGAACCTTCCTATCCCCTTCGCACATTCTATCGACCTTTTCTAGCACCATGTGGTCAGTCCTACTCCCTTGCCTCTTCGAAGAGTTCACCCTGTCGCAACACAACCGCCACGCAGGAGTAGCACGCACGTACATGCGCGTGCGTCCAGTCGTCACCCCATGTCCGACTGCGTCACCCAATGTCCGACTGCGTCACCCAATGTCCGACTGCGTTACCTCAACGTTCGCTACGGAACGTGTGGAGAGCTGTGCACCTCCAATAAAATGTTTCTCCAAGTACCTCCTGGAGGTTGGAGGTCGGAGGTTAGAGGTTAGTTAGCTTTTCTGAGTGGAGGTCGACAGCTCTGAACGTGTTAAAAAATCTGATTGCCTTAGATTTGTTGCAATAACAGCGAAAGAGAGCCAACACCCTCTATGATGCTGGAAAAGATCCGAAGAAAGCCCTGACGAAATGTACCTGCCACACCTCCACTCTTTCGTTTTCTTTGGTTATATGGAGCGCACACTCCAATGGCAGGGACAGCACCAAAGAGGTCTTCTCAAAGAGAAATTCAGTGCGTGCTTTTGCTTAGATATCAATGTGCGGTCCTTGAAGGTTCGGCCTTCAGGCCAGTGTTTCAAAACACTTGTCTGCCGGCGAACCGGAATCAATTCAACTTGACTTGTTCCATCGACTTGTTCACTGACGCTCAATCACATGAACGTCAAAAATACCCCAGTGTAACTTCACATTAATTCGAGCACGCTTCATCTCGCTCAGTTCGTTTTTGTTCCATACAACTCACTCCCTCAACCTGGTTTAGGACAATTCCTTCAAACTTGACAATCCAGTTCCCTTGCTCCGAATCTTGTTCACTTTCTTTTTCATTTGGCCTGGGATTTTCGACCTCGATAAACGCCTCCTATCGCCATTTTCTCGCATTGAAACCGAACTGTCGATCATCTGCGCCTCCACAGGGCCACAGCAGCGACCCCTATCATAGCACCCCCGATCAGGGAGCACCTTTTCCAGAACCGTCTTCTTCGTCTCCTATCATGTACATCGAGCATTTCTTGGTCGGCCGGCGTTCCACTTGGAGGTTTCTCCGCCGCCATTTGGATGGATCCGTGGTCAGCTCGCGAGGTCGAGCTACCTGCAGGGGGGGCGAACGCAGACTTCCCACCAGGTCGAACCCTGGCACTGAGCGCATCCTCAGTTTCCCTGGAAGCCCTGGAAAGACAAATTATATTCGTTAACAGTCAATACCCAGGATAGTTTTTGAAAACACAACTCAAAAACTGCTGTCCAGTTCCTGTACCCTGTCCATCCTTCCTCGGTGCTCAGATCCCTTGAGGTCCACGTATCTCTTTTTTCAGTGTGCGCTCGCTTCAACGATGCCTTGATAAACGATGTCCGCATCTTTAGTGTTCCCGACGTCGATGCAGGGCGTTGGAGGCATTGAATCTCGTTGCTTGGACACGCCCCCGCCTTAGGGCCGTACCAAACCTCCCAAAGCTTCTTGGTCGAACCCGGGAGCCTCCCCATCATGGGGTTCCCGTTCAGAACAAGCTTCTTTAGCCCTTTTATGGCACCCAGGGCGACGGGCAGATTGTTAAGGATGTTTTCCGCCAGACTCAGCTCCGTTAGAGCATAGAGATTCCCGATTTCAGCTGGTAGCACCCGGATCTGTGGAACAAACATGACTCATGTTACATGAGTGCTCAATGGGGATGCTTTTCATCATACGTCAGTACTCGTTCAAGAGCGGAGGCGCAGCGAAGTTCCCTACCCTGTTTTCGTCCAACTTCAAGACCGTTAATGACGTCAGTCCTCCAATCTCGGGTGGAAGGGTCGTTATACAGTTCCGGGATAGAACAATGACCTTCGCTTTCTTCTTCTCTAATAGCTCCTTTGGGACTTCCTGTAGTCCCCATTGTTTGGCCAAAATCGTGTATTCGCCCATCATCTCCTGAACGACACCACACAACAAAGGTTCACAGAGTAGGTCGAGGCGGGTTGAAAATATGAGAGTTCGCAACATGCGTCATACAAGCGAGAATTCGATCCCTCCTTTCAGTTTGGAAGTTTGTGTGTTACTGAGAGAAAGCTTTTGTGGCACCTCAGTGAGTTTTTTTCTTATCAATCGTAAGCAATGCTGATCAAGAAAGCAACCCCCAGGAGAAAAAAAGGTTGTTCTCATGGAGCTACCGCTGTTTGGCAAAACCAATGAAAATAGACGGAAAAAGAAGCAACGAGAGCGTCGCTGGCGATCAGCTGTGAGAAAGCATATCACAATGCAGCCCCCCTGCTTTGTATTGCTCGACAGTGTACCGGTTTGAAGGTCTCATTCTTGCTTCAGCAATTTCCTGAGGACATTTTACCACTGCCCAAGCTGCCGAAATGCTAGAGAGACTTTTTGGTAGTTCAACGCACCGTCCGAAAATCAGCGTCTGACATCCTGTTTGATTTTGTCGTGATCGGCTCCGTGGCGGCGACTCTGGCGGCGGACACTCTTCGAAACGACGACCTCTTCGACTGCGCAAGCGAGACGACCAGATGCTTGGTGAAGATAACCTTTCAAGTATGGAAAGCTTACTTTCGATGGGCGAAGCTCAAAGTCAAGGTTGCTGGGCCCTAACTGTAACTGCTTGGTTGACCCTCCTCACTCGAGTGAATCAGAAATACGGAACTGAGGCAAAACACATGGGTAGAGAAACGGTCACTGAAACGGTTGCGGTCCCGGTCTTGACAAAGATCATAGAACCGGTCACGCTACAGACCCAAACCGTTCTCAAACCTCTCTCTAGTCTGACCCGGCCCTATCTGTTTAAACAGTTGAGAAATTTCTCAACTTTCAAGCATTGCAACAAAGCGAAACAAAAAGAAGAGAGGGAGGAAAAGATCCCCACATTTGTTCTATGGAACATCGATGTTTAGTTTTTGTTGGTAGTGAATAAAAAATCTAGGCAATCATCCAAAAATATTTCAAGATATGCCATGCCAGAGCCTATAGCTTTGGGGACATCACGCGTCACGCATCACCCAGTAATGCATCACGGGCTCTATGGATGTTTTAAAAAAACAATTCTGATATGTCGATGTCTTGGGATGTTAAAATGGGTGTAAGCCCAGAGGCAAAACTCTTTTTCTTACTTGAACTCAAACAACTGCAAGTTTCTGGACTTAACCAAATCTTGAACCCAGAATGGCACCAACAGCTCCACCTGACTAATATTCATTCCTGACTAACACCGAGAATCCTCAGTCAGACTGGCAGCACAGCCCTAATCAGAATGAAACACCGGGTTCTTCACAATCTGGGAGCATCGTTCCCTCCCGATAGTTGATGATTCGCCTCCAGTTGATTGAATAGATGGAATCTCATAGGTTGATTACAATCAGATATAATTAAAGAGTTTTAAACACTCCTTGCTGGCTCAGGGTTTTTCATTGTATACTCCCGATGCTTCAGGCCTTGGCCTGGCATGTATTGTGATATTCCTGGTTTGTTGGATTCCCCCGATCGCTGAACTCTGGCTGGAAAAAGTAGGAGTGACTTGGCACCTCCCGCGAGAGGTCGATAAGAAGTCGATCGATCGATCGGTTTCCTATTTCGAGAGCTCAGCGAAGAAGGGGAAAAAAAAGGATCTCTGCATATTTTTGAAGGGGAGGGAAGAGAAAGATTCCTGCATATGTTAGGATACCTGTGAGCCACAGGTTTGGTTTGATCTTGAGGGAAAGGGGGTGTGTAGCTGGTAGAGTTCTGTACTGATTCTGGTTCTGTACATCTACATCTTGAAAACGATGTTACAACCAAACCATCCATAGAAATGTTGACAATTGTAAATTAGTTCTGTTTTTGGAGAGAAACGACCGTGGGGTGACTTGCCTGACACTTTTCCCTAAAGATGAATACGCACTCTACAAAACGCCATCCGCATTTTTTACTGAACAGGTTTCCACAATGCTGGATACAGGCCTCTATGAAATAATAAATTATATTATTTATATATACCTCTCAATATTGAGACGATTGCAACCCACAGAAACGCAAGACACGCCAGGCCATAGCTTGTAGATAAACGAAACGATTCACTTTTGGAAGGAGCATTTATGCTCGTTCTGTTTGATAGCTTCCCCGTGTCGTTGTCACTGAGACTGTGTCGTGGGGGTTAATGAACCCAAAGCCAGAACTGGGGATCGTCAACAACAATCGCTCGTGGGGTGGTTTTCTTTTTATTCGGTTTTGGAAATGTAGAATAGGAGGATCGAAGCTTCTCAACGGCCTGTTGTGTGTGAACCGTTTTGCATTTGAAAACCAACTCTAGGGATCTCCTTTTTTTTTACCTCTCCTTCTTCGACTTGCCGTTCCTTGTATTTTTGCGGTGAATAGTTTCTCGTGAGCACCCGTGGCGCAATGGATAGCGCACCAGACTTCTAATCTGGGGGTTGCGGGTTCGAGTCCCGCCGGGTGTGAACGTGCAGCGTTTGTTTCCTGGATCTGTAATAGCTCTTTTTAGATTGAAAGTACTGTACGGAAAGCCAAACGGTCAAGTTTTCAGCACACGCAGTGGAATAATGCTGGACGAAATGCCAGCCAACATGAACGACATGCACCGAGTGATAAGAGGATGAACGAGCGCCAAAGAAGCCTAAGACTCTGCAAAAATCCCTTTGAAGTTACAGTGACAACCTCTAACAACCCAGCATCCCAGCGCCTATAAACGTTATAAGTCTCATTCTCAATCATGGGAAACTGATCAGTTTCCCATAAACCCCATCCATTCGGAATATATACCTAAAAAAAGCGCGATGTATGAATAGAATTCCGGATGCAGCTTTCGTGGTGGGGTGTGGGGGGTCCAAGAGCAGGTGCATTTTAGCTAGACGAAGGCAGGATAAGGATCCTTTTCCAAAAACGCTTCCGAAAGCATCCTGAGATGATCGTTAGGGTGAGTGACGGACTCGGAGAAGCACACATACCACCGTAAGTGTTAAAACCCTTTTCTGCTGCTGCAAATGTCGTTGCATTGCTGGGTTTGATTCCACAGCCCCCCCTTTTTTATCAACTTGTTTCCAATACCACAGGTATACCTAAATAGAGTGTTATCAGCCCTGCAAAGAGATCAGAATTCGGCAAAAAAAGCGTGAGGAGAAGAAGCTCATTATCCCAGCGAGTGAGTTATTGGAGTGAGGGCGTCGTGGTGGCTTCATTGACAACCATGCTTCGACCTCGCCAGGGCTGGGGTAGACCTCGAAACTGCGGCGGAGATGTATGAAGCGTCGATGTTTTGCGAAGGAAGGAGCGAACCTGGGAGAACATCACTCGTTATGCTCGCTCGGTTTCCTGGACGACTCGAGGTCTCGGCCCAAAAGGAGAAGCTTTCACAGTGTATGGAACTGTTATACCTTGTTTCGATGGATTTATCGAAATTTTTAATTTCGAAATGCTCAGCTCCTGAGATGAGCTGCCAGGTTTTGGATGGCCAAACTTTTCGCCCCCCACACGAAGTACGGAATGCGATTGAGGGAAACGTGGTGCCCAAAGCGATGTATCTTGATGCAGGATTGGTAGTCGGTGGGGAAGCTCTCCACAGATGGTCAAGAAGTGGTTGGGATCACGTGGGATGGCTGATGGAGCTCCAGGGGCGGCGGATGTCGTACAAGCGGGAGTGGGGGCGTGAGGGGAGCTTCAGGGGCGGTAGCCAAAAGGGTTGGGGGTGTCAACATCTGGAGCTGTGGTGGCGGCGGGTGGGTGCGGCTTGGATGGAGCGTCGTGGGAAGGGTTGAGAGGAGCCACTGTGGGAGGAGGGGTGAATCACTCGCTGGGATAACGGGCTTCTTCTCCTCGTGCTTTTTTGCCGACTTTTTGTCTCTTTGTAGCGCGGAGAACGCTCTGTTGCAGTACCTGTGGTATTGGAAAGAAGTTGATAAAAAAGGGGGGGCTGTGGAATTTAGCCAGCAATGCAACAACATTCGCAGCACAGCAGAAAAGGGTTTGAACACTTACGGTGGTATGTACGCTTCTCTGAGTCCGTCACTCAAGAGAAGAGAATTCGGACACTCCCCTCGGGATGCTCAACTGAGCATCCGCAGCGCGACGCTGTTCGTGCATCCCCTGCAGAAAATTTCTTGCAGAGTTTAAACCACCCTTTCAGTAGTCCACCACACGACTCGAAAAAACATGTTGGGAAACTTCTTTCAAGGAAAAAAGCTTGATGCTTAGGGACAAGTGAGTAAAAGCATCCCCGAGACGCGTTAGCCCCACGTGTCTTGCGCCACTCCAGGAAGAATCGACAAGGCCTTGCCCGACATGGCAGTGAAATGAGCGATTAGAAAAAAAACACAAGAAGAGACCAGACGTACTCACTGTTGTCCTCCCTCACGGAGTCTTCAGTCAACGGAGCCAGCGGAGATTGATCATGGCGCCACAGGCGTGGCACCCCCCCAAAAAATATTTCGAACCCCCCTCCCCCCAAATCCTGGCTGCGCCTATGCCCACTGGTGGCCAAAAAAAGGATTTGGCGGCGCGCGCTGAGCTGTGGAGCTGTGTAAGGAGAGGCAGCTTCCCCGGTCTGAACCGGTTTTGAACCGGCGTCGTGGGGGTCGAGCGGTTGGGTTGGTGGAACGGTGCGTTTCGTTTTTCTTCACCGCTCCATTCTCGTCGCGATGTCTGACTGACTGGCAGGTCGTCCGCTTCCTTTCCTTTTTTTTTTTCCCCTGTGGATGAAAAATCAGAGATGTGTGGCGAGTCACTCCTTGAAAATGTGACGTAGTTTTTTTCTGGAAGGATCAAAATAGCTCCATTACGTAAGCGCATATCTGGACGACCTTCGCCCCTCCTCCCCTGCGCGCTCTTTTCGAGTTTTCCGACAGCAAGCAGTTTTCTCAGTCTGTTTTTTTTTTTTATAAAGAAAAACGAGGTTTTCTTTTTTTGCGCCTGGGAAGGGAGGGAAAGGGAATCAGATGCGCGCCGAATCGAAGACTGAACGCATCCTCCGCGCCGGGCAAAAGGGAGCGCATCTCGGAAGTACAAGGGAAAGAAAGCCGCGAAAAGAGAAACAGGGTAGGCCGATTGGATCTCCAAACGGACGAAATAAAAATGAAAAAGATTGCTCCGTCGTTTTTCTTTCCCTTCTTCCCTTTTGTTTGGCCGTTTTCCTGTTCCTCGTTCGCTTTTCCAGTTTTTTTTTTTTTTTTTTTTCAGGTGGAGGGAAGAAAAGAGGATGTCGCGGTGATCGAAAGATGGCGAACTATGCCTGCCCCCCTTTTTTTTCCTATCCAAAAAGAGAAAAGCAAAGGGGGTAGGTTTTTTATTTCTTTTATTTCTGTTTTTTCCCTTAAAAACAGAAATTAAAAAAAAACAAAAAACAATGTAAACCACTTGTGTTCAAATCCACTGTAGATAAAAGAGAACTTACCACAGTCTTGTGATTAGTTTTTTCCATTTGTTTTTTTTCGGGCAGAAAAAAAGGATGAAGAAAAATCTGGATGAAAGGCAATTTTAGTTTATTTCATTTTGGAATCAGTTTTTTTCTTTTAGCTCCAAAAATCTGGCATGAAGTTAAAAAAAAAGAAAAAATCTCATGTCATATATCGTACTAGTAACTTTTTTTTTCCTATCCTTTATTCTCTTCCCATTCATATTTTTCAGAGTGCGTTTGAAAAAAAAACAAAAAAAAAGTTCCATTTTTTTTTCCCCTGAACTGTTAGTTTCCGAAAAAAAAAACAATAAAAAAACTCGGCAATGCAAATTGGCCAGTTTTTCTTATTTCCAGTTTTCTTATTTTCGATTCCGATCATAATCAGAGTTAAATTTTTTATTCGATAAGTAGTATACATTTATTACCTGTTCGCTGATTTTTTTTCCCTTCTGCTTTTTATTTTCATCCTTTTATAGGAAATGGAGCTTCAGTCGGGAAAAAAAAAGGGGGAAAAAGCACTGCCCATGAAAATCTGCGGTAATCTTATGAAAATATATTTTATTTTGAATCGATTTTTTTTTCTTTTCTTTGGGAGATATGTCATCCTTTGTTGAGCACAACCTGTGTTTTTTTTTCTCCTTTCTTTTCTGTTTTTCAAAAAAAATGACGGTATCCATTGCTGGGAATAACCTGTTTTTTTCTTCTCCTTTTTTCTTTTTTTTCTCTTATTCTGTCCAGGAAAGGCAAAAAAAAAAACAAAAAAAAAAAACAGGTGCACATACTTTTGCAAAATATCTGTTTTGGTTTTTATTTCTATTTTATTTTTCTACAGGTCTTCAGAATGCGCATTATATTCAGCCAACTCGTGGAAAAAAAAAGAAGTCAGAAGGTAATTTAAAAAATCAGCGGAGATTAAAAAAAAGGGGAAAAAAAAGTAGAATCAAATATATATATTTATATATAACAATTTCCGAAAAGAAATGGGTTGCTGAAGCTCAAAATGAGGTCAACCTCACAATCTCAGCTCAAAAATTACAAAGTGACTTCGAGCATCTCCATCGGTGGTCGATATTCACCGTTTAACTCGACCACCGGTGGAGATGCTCGAAGTCGCTTTGTACTTTTTGAGCTGAGATTGTGAGGTTGACCTCATTTTGACCCCTATTGAAAGGGGGTCATTCAATTGGGTAGTTGCTCTACAGTTAAGACTCTGGCTTCTGGTATCTCAAGGGAATCTAGTTGGAACAGGTGTCGTACTTCTTACGGTGTAGAAATATGAATTCAAAACCCCCCTTTCCCGAAATGAGGTCAGTCTCACGTTCACAACTCGAAAATTTAGAGTCAAAATTACGCAAACAAGCGACAAATTAGTATCAAAATTGCGTAAATTTGCGACGAATTAGTATCGAGATTGCTCAAGTGGGCGACAAATTAGTAACGATAGTCGCAACGTGCAAGCGTGCATGAGTTCAACTAAGATTTCGAACACCGGTGAAGATGCTCTTAGAAACGGTCCGAAAAAAAAGTGAGAAAGTCCTATAGACTTTTCTTCCGTATTTTTTATTGTTTCTTTTTCTTTTCTCAAAGGCGAGGGAAGGGGGAGTGACCCCAAAAGTAAAAAAGTGTCCAAAATTAAAACATTGAAAACGTAGTTGCGTTACACATGTGGCTCAAGTTCTTTCAACTGCTTTAATCGAAATCACGTTGTTAGTTTAGTCGCACCCTCTATCTTACAAGATGAGCGATATTCCCCCATCCGGAAAAATATGATGGCTTTTTGACAAGCTTAGATGGCCGTCGCAACTAAACCGATGGCCGTGGTCCTTTTCGAAAAGGAACATTGTCGTTTACTTTGGAAAGAAAGAAAAGCTTCGCCACCTTTCCGATTGGCAAAAATTAAGTCCGGCTCAAAAAAAAGGTACAACTATGTTTCTTCGTCTATCCCCATGTGTCAAACTGATCGTTCTTTCTTGTCTCTATGTTTGGGGAGAGTCAATGTAAGGGGGGGGGGGCATCTGAAATGTCGCTTGAAAGATATTCTCGCACCTAAAATAGCAAGTCAACCACTAGCTCGGTGTGTTCTTGCTATTTTCGGTTGGTTTGTTACACACCATTTCAATATACTCATAAGATTCTATTTATTCTCCCCCCGGGGGTGGAAAGGGGGGGGGAGGCTCTGTGTGAGATAGAAACCGTGATATCAACTATCATCTCAAGTACTTGTCTTTTAGACTTGGCTTCTTCGTGAAAGGTCTAGTACCGTTCTCTAGGCTATTTATAGATTATTTATATGTCCGTTAGTAACTTATTTTCTGTATATATTCATTGAGATTGATTGGTCTAGAGCTCTATAAAAAAAAAGGCGGTTGCTAATAGTCGGATACTAGCATATCAGGCTTGATTGCCCTGCTTCTCATCCCCAACACTGAGTCCGGCATCCGTCTCATCTTGCTAGCCGTTGTACTCCCTCGACGCACGTCTTCCAGTATGGGGTGCACCAATAAAGTACCATAGCAACAATAAGGTATCTCAACGCGGACTCGAAATGGCCTAGGGTGTCCATCATGCGGGGATCGCTTAAGCCCCTCCCTTGAGAATGTTTGATGACAATAAGGCTTATGTTATCGTAATTGGAGGAAGGGTAACAATTGTTAGGACAAAAGTCACTTCCTATCATACTATCATCACCGCTGTGATGCTTTATCCTGGGAACACCGCCTTATTTGCATACAACATCGATCAATCAACGTTGTTTTTAGGTCGAGCCACTCATCGTTGCTTCTGATACGATGTCTTATCACGACCTCGAGACAATCTCCTCGGGTGACGAAGGAACTATACTAAGATAATATCAATCGCTCCATCGATCGGATAAATAGTGGGGGAGGCTTTTCGATATCCTGTTGCTAACTGAAGGGTTACGTAAGGAATTCGACATAATTATGTAAGGACACCTTCATAGGAAGTGCGCGGAAAACTATGATCGGTAGGTTCTAATTCAATTATATAAAACTGATCTTGCATCAATGTAAATGCATTCAGCCATGTTTTCAAATTTGACGTTCCTAAGGATATCCTTACCTTAATTCGAGCATCTTGTTCAACACACGGAATGGCTGGACCCTTTTTTATTTTATTTTATGGTTGACAAGGAGATGCTTCATATAGATTACAGGATACATTTAAGTGAAGAACATTTACCTTGTCTCTTTGTACATATTTTTCAATGCATAAACAACTCCCCTCAATAAGATATCTAGAACAATTGAGACGAATATATATTCCTCGATCGTTACCATAACTGCAATGACTGAACTGTCGTTCCTCTTTGATGGGATATTGCAACTTCTTGTATTATATCACACTCTTAATAACCCTGTGGAAAAAACAAGCCGTACTACCTCAAACTCGGGATCATTTCTTTCTTGGTGTACACTGTACTCGTCAGACTAAGCGAACCGATAACAAAATCATCTGCCAAAGCGTCATCTTCCTAGGATATTATCGATTGGAAGTTCCAAGTTGTCATATGTGGTTTCGAATATCAGGTTGATACGGTACCGGTATTAGACGGTTCGTGTATTGTTCAATCGTTAGGCCTTGGGGCCTTGAGGCCTTATAGTCTAGTCGAATGTCGTTCTATATGATCGATCTGCTCTTAGGAATTCCACGACTTATGAAGTTGTACTATATGATAGGTAAAATTCCCATTCTTTGTCTCGAGAGCAAAAAGGGGTTGCAGGGTAGGACATATTTCTACTAGTAAGAATTTTTGCTCAAGGTCCAACACCTTGAAGTGATCCCACGACGAAGGGGTTTGATGCCAACATATGCCGGAAATGGGAAGACGTCAATGACAAAAATATTGGCATGTGAAATGGGGATTCGTGGTCTTATATAACTTTATTATCGATATTGTGATGGTTCTTTTCTCTAAATGCTCATTATCTTCAACTAACATCCCACCTCACTTCGTTGCTCCATGAGCATTCCTTCATAGCTTTTGCTTCAATTTTGCTCCACTGTAGGGGTACATTTTCTCTTAGCCAAGCCTCAAATTGCTCCATATGTAAATATAGACTAATGGGTTTAAACATGCGTCACTTCTTGAGAAAATACTTGCCAAGTCTTGTAATTTTTTTTTTTAGATCCATGAGATTAGGGTTGCTGACTAAGTTTGCTCGAAAGCAACTCAGCCGGTCTTCTTCCCTACTTTTCTGGTAGAGAAGCTACCATTTTATACGCAAGACCCCTTTTGTGGCCATTTTGCGTTGAAGAATTATTATCGCGACCATATCCTATCCCCTTTCCCCGAAAAAAAAGCATGTGCATATGTATTTTTCCAAGAGCATTATGGTTAACTACTCATCAAAAGACGTCTTCCTTTGATCTTTAAATTTCCCTTTGACGTCTTATAACCTCTCGGTTAAGATCAATCTTCGACTTGGTGCCCACAATCCTTGTCTCATCGCCAATAATAACGAAAGTATGGCAGTGTCACTAAAGTGCGGGGGTGTTTAATTGTTACTACCGGTGTAATTCTTTGCCCTGCGTCAACAAAAGGATGTTGGATGGACATTGCGAATCGTGACAATTCAACAACATTGAGTTTCTGACTGTAACTCCATCTATCATGATAGATCGTTCTTCCCAAATGGGCAAAGGGGTCTACCCCCCTATTTGTTTGTGAAATTCCTTCGAAGTGTGATTAGCTCCCCCCCGGCATGCAAAACAAAAAACGAACATAATAATTTCAAGGTGAAGTGAACTCTTAGTATCACGACCACCTGCATCTTTCATAGTGCCTATTGTAAGGATTATGCAGTTCAGGGGAACATGCTCGTTTGACAACATATTGTCTCCACACAACTGTGACACTTTCGAGCTCACAAAATCCGCAGGCATCGAATGTTGCTAGGGGAGGTGCAAGAGTCGCAGTCTTTACGTCTATCCTTAGGCGGCGTCACGCTGAAATCGAGTTTTTCAACCTTTGTTAATATTTCTAAAAATCGTCTGAAGAAGATGGACTTCCAAGATCTAAATCTTCTACGACACGCCAGGTTTTGTCTTAAAACATTTTTGGGGTAAGCGGGAATCTTGTCTTACTTTCAACCAAAAAAATCTTTTCAACGAGTTTTTTCAAATCTTTTCACCACCTCATTTGAGCTCGATGTCACCATGATGGCATGGTCGGCCAGGTTTTCTTCTCCCTTTGGTAATTGATAGAAATAACTCGAGCGTAGCTCAATAACATCGTCGGAATCCGCGCAAATATCTGAGCAGCAGTCCTTGATCTATAAGTATATACCTTTACATGTTTGCAATAGCGGGGGGCTGATTATCTGGGGGAATTTCAAGACTTTTTTGCTCATTTTCTTCTTAGATCCTCATAGGTCGATCTCATATTCTGAGAGATAGAAACAAAAAACTGCATGCAAAAAAGTAAGAGGCAAAAGCTCAAAGACCACCACCTGAATGGAAAAACTTAAACACGCAAGTAGAGATTATGGATGTAAAACATTATTGTTCATGGGTTGCCCCTTGGGGTAATGTTAGCATTGATCAATTCTCCTCTTACTTTGATGATTAAGAAACGGAGACACTTCTGAGCAAACTAAGGTTGAAGCCAATAGTTGAATTGATCTTCCTTGATTATGCATTGAAACTCTTAGCTTTGTCGAGTTCGAATGTATGTCCTTCTTGCCGCTCATGTTTCCCCTATGGTACCTCATGAGATTCAACTCTCCGTGCGTAAAAAAGCTTTCGCCGATTATCATTACTGAGTAGTCTATGTTGGGATGGAAAAGAAAACCCCAAGATAAGTTTTGGTTGTGATAAGTTAGGTGTTATAACACCACTTTCGGCCATTCTTCACTATTTTGCTCTACTCCATTTTGGAAACAATTAAGTAGTTTGGGCTTGTAAGTCGGGAGGTAGGTTTTTTTTTTTGAAATATAGTCTAAAATGTAGGCATATAAGTTGCGTTGGTTTAACCCGTTACTTGGAATGCAAAACTTTCATGCAACTATCATATCCTTTTTATTGAAAAAAAAAAAGTTTCCCAAATCAATCCAATCAAAACGATTGACAAGGTCTCCTCAATCTGGATTCGCTTTCCATATTCATACGCCTGAGATGTGGCTTTAGCATAGTAGATGATAATTACATCCAAATCAAGCCGATTTTTCAGAAAATAATTAGCCTTCGCATTCACTGAGTTGTAGTGACGTTGCAAAAGAAAACTCTGTTACATAAGAGTGATCGAGGCGAAATTCAAAAACATATGTTCTAAGCGGGGCGGCGTACTTTCAACTTGGTGGCAACGGAAGTTGACAAGGTCGGCTTGCAGTCGCCTCGCTAAGATCTGAAACTATCGAAAAATGTTGATTGAGAGACATTCTACTTTTTGTAAAAATACCACTATAGCTCGATTTTTTAACAATGGAATAATTCTTCATCCTTACAATTCCTCGCATCTTGTCGTTAAAGCGTAGCTTTCCGAGCATTACATAAATTTGCTTTTAATTTTTGGACAAAAGTTTATTATTTTTTTTCTCTCCGAAGGAACCTCATGTAATCCCCATTGATTAAATTCTTGATTGATACTTTAGAGTATGGCTAGGTTGTCTCGGTAAGAGGGTAACTGTTACGACTAAGATGTGACATTGACTGTCAAGGAAAGGCTTAAGGACTTTTTCAAGCCCTCGCGATCGCCTTTTGTATTAAGTATGGGAGGTGTCCGCGGGTAAATCTACACAAATTATTTAAGTCCCTATCGTGTCCTCGAGTGAAGTCCTTTTCCTAACAAAACAACATCATTGTGCTGCATACGTAAAATTCGATGCATCCGGAAAACCACCCCAAATTTTTGGTGGCAAGACGAGAACTTCTTCATGGCATGATACAATCCCATCCAAGTAGTGCCTTTCGGTATGCGACAACGACTTCCCCCCCCTCATCATCCCCGTTGCAGTCTTTAGAGGACTAAAGAATGTAGATTCAATATCCAATTCAAAATCTCTTGTCGTACACCACACCTCTTCCCTTTTCGTTTTTCCCGCTTCAACCAAGCCTTTTTGAGGATGCAAACTCTTTTCGCCATCAAATCGGGTAGTATGTCCCGACGTTCACTTTCATTTTTGATATGCAGTCTACCGGAGCACTCTCTCGTATGGGCAAGAATGTCAACTCGACATCCATCTCGTCTTTGTTGCGCGAACGCATGTTTTAACAATTTTTCCGCATGAATCTTCTATTCTTTCTGTCGACGTCCCTCGAAGACGGTGCCCCTTACGTTTTCTTAAACAAACCATGCGACACGAAGATTGCAACCAACCACACAAAGGACTTTTAATGAAAAATGTTATGGTATATATCTGGATGACCCCTCTATTTTCGTTCTGTGGGAAGAATTAATTACCTGGGTCGTGCGCAAAATCCTTAGCGCAACTAACAATAATACTCTCTATATGTTTATCTCTACTTTCACGACTTGGAACCATTCTCACTCGCGTCGAGAGTCTTGTAGTTTGTGAACTTTCAATTGTTCTGGAAGGTTATATTTTTCATTTGGGGTTGCCTGGTTCGAGAAAACTACGATCTTCTACAAAGGGAAGGACAGAAAAAGGAAACGCATTCCACTCGTTCCAAGATGGAATGAATGATGACCCAATCATCTGATTTGTTGTCCAACATAAGTGTGACAAAGCATTACATAGCTTTTGCCCGTATTTTTATGTTCCATGGTTTGCCCTGTGGTGGGAGTCGTCACTCCTCACACGTTCTTCTTGCTATCGTTTTTTCTTATTCTAAGAAATTGTTAAACCAAGATTTTAAGGGTGTAAAAGGGTTAGCCGCGATTTAGCTGCCTCCACCCTTGTCCGAACAATGCCACAAACCAGATTACACGATGTAGACATTGACTTTGCGATGAGTGCAAAAATGTTTCTAAAAGACAAGAAAAACTGCACATCTTTGATATATAACATATGCCGCTTTGTCTCGTACCCATCAACTTAAGTTTCAGCCGAATCATCTGCAGTCTGTTGCCCCTCAACATTTATCTTTCCGTCGCTGTGAAATTTGCAATCTTAGAGCAGCATGAGAATCTGACGAGTGTGTTCAACACATTGGCACGAAGGCACGTTATATCTACCAAAGTCGTAATTACACCCTTGAACTAAGAAAAAACATATTGGCAAGATATTTTTGTGTTGTCGTCACATTATCAACAAATGTTACGAATCGAATTTTTTGTGTTCCCGCCTATCTACTAGATAGTATCCAATACTCTCGTTGCCTTGCTTCAAGTTGCTTCCCTTTTCCAAAAAAACTTTGTTTGTGATTCCGTATCACTACACGCCGGCGTCTTATTGGTAATGCAAAAAAGCTCGTCGATCACCTGAAAAAAGCTTGGATTCATAATATGGCTATTAGGTTAATTATCATTCAAATCCTTTGTACTCTTTTCGGACCTTCTTTTTCTTCTTTGCTATGTACATCGAAGGTAAAATTTACTTCCGGAAGTACTATGTTTGCCATCATAACTTCAAAACAAGCAGTTGTACTTTGACTAACTATACAATTCTATTTTGTTGGACGGACATTTCAAAAACGTTATTCTCCTCTTATTCCGGATTCAAATCATAATCTAAATTCTAAGGGTAATGGCATCCATTTTTTTCCTGCATTTGTTGTATCAAGTTTTGAACCCTTTTTGTTCCAACCCATTTGCGAGTGTACGATTCAATTCTGAATACGCTTCCTAGGTACCCTTTCGATTCTATGATCTTTACGCATCAAAGTGCGTGGTTCCAAGGCATTTTCGGAGTCCAAGGAAAGCAATATCGATGATTGTTTTCTACATGCTATTGTTGTGTTCTAAAATCTCTTTCTTTAAGCTTTCAGACTTCGCTATCTGATGGTTCCTCGTTCCCTATCTCTTGTTCTTTCCTTTTGCTTTATAACTTAGGATCGTGGTTTGAACACCCTACGAAAAGAAAACAAAGAAAAAGTTTTTCTCCCCGCTTTTCATCTTAGGACCGTGGTTCGAACACCCATAAAAATAAAACGAGTAGGGCAATAAACACCCGAACGACATACAAACCTCTTATCTACGGAGTTAAAGACTTTTGAAGAAATGAATAAAGACTTTATGCCATAGAGTAAAACCATTTGCAAACATGACATGCTTTCGAAATTCTTATTCCATCTAGCGTGAATTAATAAATTATTTAATATTCCCAATCTCTTCCGCAAGTCGTCGAGGAAAGTTCCCCATACCTGATACCTGATGAGCTTGAGCTTTTTTTTTTCCCATACGTTCCCAAAAATAGTGAAAATCTCACGAGCTACTTTTTAAATATATATATACTCTCCGCTATCCCTGAGGTGGTTTGCAACAATAAGATATTGAACGTGCTATTGCAATTAATAACCTTGTTCATCATCAATTATTATTGCCATTCACGCCTAGGTTTCCCCTTCGTGCTATGTATAGGTCGTTATGCACTGTATCGAAGCAACGTTGCCCCACTGTAAATATAGATACAGCTTTATGGTACCCTGTCAATTTAGCTCCAAGAAGCTTCCCTCCAATACAGCACACAAAAGGCTCACGTAACTCCTCATACATGGTTCTGAATCTATGAGTATCATTCCAAGTAGCGTTGCAATCCATTGATTGACGTTCGAGCAGATGAACGAGCTTGTGACCATTATTTGAGTTTGTTGGACTTCTATCTCGAGATCGACACGTGCGTGATGGTAAGGTTGTTTCTTGTCCCTGTATGGAAAGACTAGCTCGGTTTTCAAGCGAGGGCGGAAAAAGCTGGAGGGTCGTGATATAAAATCAAGAGGAGAACACTTGATAGTGGATTAAGAGAAGATGAGGCAACTAATATCAAAATTGATAGCTCCAAAGATCTACAATCGTGCGTGACTTCCAAAAACGCCAAAACTTACTTTTTTTCCTCCGTATGTTCGTTCTTCCGACTTTGTTATTTCGTACGAAAAGTTTTTTCAACTTGTTGAAGTACTATATAATTGCTCCAGCGGTGGAATCCAACATTTATTGAATTTTCTATGCATCCTTCATCAACATTCCAATATGAATGTTAGCATTACGCAACCCATATGTTCATTTTGATGACGATATATGCTTCCACATGTTGCTTTTATTAGAAACGATGCTTGTAGTTGACACACCATCGATTGATATGTTCTAAGAAGACTAAAGAATTAATGAAAGATAATCTCGGAAGTTGAACGTCACATAATTTCCTCGTTTGGTATGGCCGTCAACCACTATAACATTGTTTCTTTGTTAAAATAGGATTTTTTTTTTGGATGCCACAAAAACTTTCGATTAACCTACCGTCGAGCCCAAGGCGTATTGCCTTTGGAGCACGAACATGCGAAAGGGTCCCTGGGGGCGCTCCAAAACTTGGTGTGTATTAGGATTCCGCGATGATCTGCAGGAACAAATACAAATCAGAAACTGATGTAAACCCTGTACATAACGTTGGTAACCTTGCACACAAATAATAACGGTTCGCACACAGCTGTAAGACACAACATGTTTTAACTTTATTCTCTTCTCCTTGTAACCCCGCGCAGGCACAACATAACCTCGTAGATGATAGACTCTTTTTCTTCGCAACCGACTAATATTCTCCACAAGGATCGTCCACTTGCGTTTCCTCGCGATCATGGGAATCTCCTTCGAAGCCGACAAGCTCTTTGCCGCTATCTATGGCACACAACACCACATTTCCGGACAGACTTTATAAAATATTACACAGAAGACCATAAGCAAGTCAACAAAATAGATGTAGTCACGTTTAGACATTTTATAACCTTGTACACTTTTGATTCTTGATTGTATTCTAATTTTTTTGATATACCCTCCCACTTTCTGAAGAGCATGAGGGGCGTTGCACCACAACGCGCAAGTTCCGTGTAAACCTAATCACTGCGCTAAAAATAGTAATCCAAACTATCCGTCCGTAAGCGTGTTTAATGAAATCTTAAATCCCCTTTGTTATCCTTGTTTTTTCTATGTTATGTATTGCTTAAAGAAAGATCGGACGATTGCATGGTGTTCCGAATTAAATAAATGCAAACAGTCATATATAGTTTTCTCTAGATGAGCAAAGTCACACTTTATGGTTAGTAAATCTTATCGAAAACTCGAAAAAGAGTTTCCCTTGGACCGAATCCGAATCCGCTCGCTTGTTAAATTTGAGA
Source organism: Bryopsis sp. KO-2023 (assembly GCA_030272585.1). Taxonomy (NCBI): domain Eukaryota; kingdom Viridiplantae; phylum Chlorophyta; class Ulvophyceae; order Bryopsidales; family Bryopsidaceae; genus Bryopsis; species Bryopsis sp. KO-2023. The sequence goes on from BSYQ01000002.1 coordinate 1,386,312, forward strand.
ATCGCAGCGAACTACTTATTGCAAGAAAGCTCGTTTCAAGCCCTTTTCTGACGCCCTCTCAAATATCGAAAACAATAGAGAAGCTGAAAAAGTTTCTGGCGCAGAGTGATGGAAATTTAAAATCTAAGACCTACCTCGGGATAGTTCCCCTCGCTCCCTAGTAAACACAAATTCCACAGCTTACTCGTCACTAGAAAGCATATTTCAAGACGTTTCCAACGCCCTCCTAAATATCTCAATCGGCCAAGTAGTAGTGTGCTCTTCGATACCGAGGGCACATGCATCTATGCACGACTTCGTTAAGTACAGATTTAAACAAGTACAGATTTAAACAGGTACAGATTTAAAAAGGTACAGATCAAAACAGGTATTGATCAAAACAAGTACAGGGAGAATGAAATTTGGGTTGTTAACTGGCGTAGTAAATGCGCGGAGTGGGGTCATGTTTGTGAATGCGTGTAAATGCGTGCAATTCTTGTGGTTCCAACGGATTCTGTAGATCCCGATTCCGTTGAGAAACGAGTAAGATATGCCTATTTTTCTTCTCTGCACTAGAACGATTACCTTGCGCTCGACAAAGCAAGAGCAAAAGTTTTTTTTTTCTTTCTTGTTCCATAGTCTAGAGACTATAGCAACATTCATATATACATACCTAAAAAGTTTAATGCATGTGTGTTTCAACTTTTCATTTTGTGTTACTTTGTAGGACTTTCTTCTACAATACAAAATCTTCAGTTACAAGGATAATGGTTCACTTTCATCATACCCTGCATGTAATCAACATCGAAGCCAAAATTTTCTTGAAGAAAAAAGGAACACAACGATAATCACATTTTTATCACCTCTAATGAAAACGAAACATAAGATATGTTGCAATGGGGTACAACCATAGTATTTGGAATGCAAGATAAAAAAGTATGACACAGATTATTATAGTATAACTTGATTCAAATCTTGTGAGCCTGATTATGTTCATTGAGTTTGTATCAAGAGTTTATATTGTCTATATTGTTTGTATATACAGTAGACACCGCTTTATCGAACACATTCGGGCCACGCTTTTTCGGGCATAGTAAGCGATTGTTTTACAAAACGGTGGCTGACATTTCCCCTTTCCCAGACTGTCATAGCCTCGGCGCTCCAGGCCCACTACCAAACGGCGCAAAGTTTCGGTTGTGACGTCCAGAATTAGAAGGTCGACAGTTGTGTATCCTTATTGCAAACGGTTGTGAAAAGAAACAGAAAAAGAAGGTCGACAGCTGCGTATTCTTAGTGCAGTGCGTCCGTTTTGTGCGACCGTTTCGCATTCCCTTTGCGTCGCGCGTTCTCCGTTCGACCATTCGCGAATGAAATTCGCGATTGGTTTGGCTGATTATCCGATGGTCGGGCTGATAAAACGATGGGTTCCCCCCCCTGAAAATTCCGTTCCTGGCGATTTCGGCTTAAAAGGCGGTGGGTTTGATTATCCGGGGGCGGACAAAGCGGTGTCTACTGTATTTTGAAGTCACGCAACTACGCACAGTTACATGTGAATCCTCCATAAATGCTCGCAGTCACGCAGCCGCAGTCGCAGGCACGCAGCCGCAGTGAACAACCTAGATTGAGATAGCAAGCTGAGAAGGTCCGACATAGTGGACATAAGTGGAGGTGTTAAATACTTAAAATACTTTCCTTGTTTTCAATCCCTTTGAGAAAAGTCGTTATTCTTTTGCATTGATCGCTAAAACAAAATGCTTTTATAGGCTAAAGAGTTATGACGTCGTTGCTTGAGTTTGTTATTCTTTAGATCGATCAAGGGGTTTTTAGAATTTGATTTGTATTTTCCGGAGCGCGAGTTTAAAGCATCATTCATAATTTACGTTTCGATTGACTTGTGCCCCTACCAAATACAAATAGAGGTGGAGGAAGTGACGACTTTAGCAGCTTGTGACGACTCTCTCAGTGCTCCGATCGAAAATCTGTGCTCTCCACAAGATAGAGCTGCTCCTGTACATACGTGTACATACCTAAAATTAGTAATCTGAACAAGTATGTAGTAAGTCACGATCGTTTGAAAACGATGAAAAAGGGAAAACATTCCGGTCCAAACAATTTCTGATTAGCTAACAAATGAACGATTTTGGCGGCTCCTGACGACTTTCAAAGCGGTCGGATCACCCTAACAAAAATATATATAGCGTCCGAATTGCTTGTTGGAGCTAAGAAAGAATCTATTTCGATTGGACTTATAGACTTCTTCGAACTACCCTTATTTATCTCTTGGATCAAATATGTAGCACTCATTTTTTCAAAGCTTACTTCAAGCATTGCATCTAGCATACATCCAGTATAATTGTTCCTTAGTAAAACTCTTGTATGGTCAAAATTTCCGATATTCCCACTGAATTTCTTTAACATTTTAAGATTCTGGGTCCAAATGATATGGGTTGGGTAATATTTATGTCGACCGCGCTCATAAGTTGAATTCCCGGATAAGCACAAATATAATTTCAGGAGGATAATACATCAGAGTTTTCAAGTGGATTGGGGGCTCTCTTTTTACCGAAAAGGCTTGTGTATCTACTGGACCGTGATTTGCTCCATACCTAAATCTCTAGGCGATGTAAGACATCCGATTCAACCATGTTCATATATATGGGGAAATTAGTTGCCTCTATCCCTAGCATTGGTTGGGATGATGGCTCCCCTATCAAGCGACAAAATCAGTTGAGATGGTTATTGTCGTTTCAAATCCTTCGCAGGTCAAAAGCGCACTCGTTTCTTTTGCTAGTATAGATATTCGGTGGTAAGGGGGTAATCAATTTATCTCCATCATATATTGCTTGAGAATCCCGTTCTTTAAGTACCAACGAAAGTCTTGGACAATCGTTCCGATGTCAATTAACCATATCTTTTAGCCTACGTTGAGTTTTATTGTTTTTCTTCCGAAATTCATCCACTTTCCGTCGATAGTTCGAATCCAAATGCCATTCCTCACACATGCTTTATGTAATCCCTTGCATCGTGGGTGCACATTTTCTAACGTGATTCTTTGAAGCCGGCTCTTTTTCTACCCTTATTTTTGTTCTTGGTATTCATATTATAGGACAGCCTAGGTTTGATTCAGATTTGAAAACAGTCATGGTTGTCTAAAAAAGTGCACCGGAAGTGAGGAGGATGGTGTGTTTTCACATCACCCTAGTGTAGCTAACTAGGAGCCTGTGGTTCTTTTTTCAACCGGGTGTCTAAACTAGGATCTTTTGAAGCGATTAGAAGCCGCGAAGTTGATGATAGTCCACTCAGAAAAATCGCTGCACTTTCGAAAAACTAAGGAAACTCTTAGCAAAAACACGTTTGCCCAGTCGTCTGCGAATCTAGCCCGTTACTGTAAGTTGTGAGTTTCGATTTAGATCACAAGAATAGAGCTCTAAGATGAAGACATGAGAGAAATTGAACTGAAGAAATCGGCTAACCTTTTAAGGATTCCGTGGTCTAGGAAAAAGGGTTTAGGGTTCAAAAAAAAAAACAGAATCAACTTTTTAGATAAACCAAAATCGATAGTAAATTAGCCCACGAGATTCTTTAGTGTTTTCAATATACGTTTTTTTATTCTCCGGTTTTTAACACCTTTCTTTTCCGTCACGTAAGAGGTTGACGCCTACTTGTTACCATGCCAAGAACTAAAAAGATCTTCACGCGTGGTGTCGGCTCCGACGTAACTAACGGAAAAGGAATTAAAAAAAATAATTATTATCTTTCTTCTTCGTTGTTCACGACAAAATCCCTTCTAATTTCACTAATATCAATCTTATAGGCTAACCGGTATCTGAATATATATATATTAAGACAACGATTCAACCAAACTAGCCTTGTCACTCTATCACTCTATCATTTAGATAATCCAGAAATCATCCACTTAATACAAACGAATCAAACTCACTCTGAGCAACTGTTATAAACTTTGTCAACTTTATCAACCTAAAACATTGTTACTAGTATCAGGTCCCTTAAATTTCCTACTCGCATACTCTATTTTGGATGGTCCGTCCACTCGTATATTGATATTGTTCGTTGACGAACAAGGTTACTTGATATATTATCGAGCCGGGTATTTAAGGTAGTCTTCAACTGATGCAACCCATAGTTCTCTTTTTCAATTGTAGACGAGAGGGTATGACACCTTAACTTTTCCTTACGACTCATCTTGTGGTCACTTTATTGTAAACACAAAAGTAGGGTTTTTCGAGTTCCCTTCACAAGACCCTAGGTGGTACTATATCGAAACTTGTATTACTTATAGGCAGGCATCTACAAACGCGGGAGTTCCCACTTTTCCCACATTTAAGCTAATTGTGGGAGTCCTCAGATTTTAAAAACGGGAAAGGTGGGACAACACACAAATTGAGAAACACAGTGTCGAAAGTCCAACTCTGAAGAAAAATATCGACTTAAAAAGTCAAAGAAACATCGTATTTCCCTCCCCTGCCTCATTGGGCGTTCTCAAACCACTCTCTTCACAAGCAACATAGTTCGGTTTTGTCCGTCAAACAACGTTATCCTCAACCGCCCTGGGCTTCGAGGAGTGCGCGTGGAGCTTTTTCAAAGCTGCATATTGCCGTGCTTGCAATATCCCTTCTAAAGAAAAATCCAAGATCCTCTTTCGATAAACATCTTTTTCCCAACCCAGCACCGAAAAATCTCCCTCAACGGTCGCGGTGTTTGGAAACGTGAAGGCAATATCGCCACAAAATCGTTGAAGGTTACTGAAACGATACCCAACAACAGCCCATGCATCGACAAAGGATATACTCTCTGATGATGAAATATCCAAGTGCTCCTTCAAAGGCTCCTCCACGTTGTACGCATTGCAAAGCGAGATAAAGTCCCTCCCAATCTTATGAACTTCAGAACTCGTCATTTTCTTGAGCAACCTGGCTTCATGCTCGAGTAGGAAGGCGCTAAATTCTTCAGGGCTTGTATGAATGAGTTCGTGAGGTAAAACTGAGGGCAACACATCGCATGGCTCGTTGTCGGAGTCCCGTCCTGCAACGATTTCGCTGATTCCATTCACTCCTTCGACAAACATCTTTGCAGTGGCTGCAACCAAAGATTGTTGCGTGTCTTCATTGAGCTGTCCCAGCTCCCGGACTACCCAAATGTCGAAACCCTTGATGCAATCCCGTGCATCCTTGTGGCTCACCGCGAACCGACCGCACACCTCAGGGCTGGAAGTGTCAACCCTTAAAACTTCGTCTCTCGTGAGCGGACCTTTAATTTGCATCATTCTTGCATATGTTCTTGTCAGGTTGTCAAGCGACCACCTTTGCTCCGAAAGCAAGGTTGTGTTTCCTTGCAAAGAAACAAACACTTTTTTGGCCTCCTCGGCAAATGCGTGCACTCCAAAGAGAAAAATCCACCACTCGATTGTTGGCATACACCTTGGCTTCTTGGCAGTGAAATGTTCCTTAAGCACTATAATATTCCTTGTCAACCAAGCGCATGTAGAATACATCGAAATCCATCGAGTATCCGCAAATCTCGGACAAGTGGAACGCATGGAAGTGACCAACGTTTGTTGTCTTCGGAGGTGACCAATTGTTGCGGTCAACGTCGACAAAAACTCCTCGTTTAGAGCCCTCTTGAAGACGCGTTGCATAACCAAATCCAGTTGGTGGAGACCGCACCAAACACGCACCAGTTTCCGATTTGTCTCCTCCTCAACAAGGGTAGCAAGTCCCCGAATGCAACCCGTCGTTGAGCGGGCTCCATCGGTGCAAACGCTTAATATAAAGTCTCGCCAATCGGGATGCAATACATCCATCAACCTCACAAGTGCATCGCACATTAATTCCCCACTGTGTTGATCAAACAACGGAATTGCAAAAAGATGAAAGTTATAAAGAGTGCCTTCCACTGCGAACCGAACTCTCACGTCCAAGTAGGACATTCCATGAATAGTAGAAGAGTCGAGAGCAAGAGAAAAACCGGTGACACCTCTCATACACTCACTGAGCATTTGCAGACCGTGGGCGCAAACCACCCTGATATAATCCGATGCTATCTTTTCCGTGCACCCTGAGTAGAAGGCCAAGCCTGTCTCATCTCGAACAAGTTGAACGGTACGAGCAGCAAGGCGAAATGAGGATCCCATTCCAACAATTCCAACAAGCAAATCAAATCGCTTGATGGTTTTAATGGTGACGGTGTACACATGTGCCCCAATATTTCCTTCCTCGTCCCCACTCCCTTCGGACAACTCTTCCCTCTCAAACAAGCACATTGCACGAGAATGTGAAACCCCTTCAAAGTCATCTGGGTGAAACAACATATCCCCAATAATGTCGTCCACAATTTGTGCATTCAGAATAAACCATCTGACAGTAGAAGAATACTCCAAATGAGAATCCAGTCTGTTGACAAAAGGAGTCGCAACTTTCTGAAAAAACTCGTCCTTTGCCGATTTGGAGCACAGCTCCTGATATTCTTTCCATGCCTTGGGATGTTCACGCTCCAAGTGCTTCGTGTAGAGATCAGTTCGGAACGTTGAAAAGTACTTCGGCCTCTCGGTTTTCTTCCTCTTCCTACCAGCTCCCCCATCTCCAGGCGACTCGCGACCGAACACCTCACAAAACTTGCAGATACAGGACGACACTTCGCCAGTATCCTGGTGACGCGCGGTAATCTTCAACCCAAACTGTGACATGTGACTTTGCTTGAAGGACATCAAAGTCTTCTTAGACTTCTTCTTTGGTGGCCGTAACACTGCATCTGATGGAGACGCCATTGGCGCTCAAGTCGACTGACACAACAAGGAGAACAAACGTGTCAAGGCTGAACCAGCAAGGGAAACAAACGTGTCGAGGCTGAACCACCAAGGGGAATGATTGAACCAGCAAGGAGAATAAGCGTGCCAACTTGACACTGCGAACTCGAGGACAACGAGCATGTCCAGTCTCAACGAGAACAAGCATACAACGAGCGTGTCAAGTCGACACTTTTCGTTACACCAACAGCTGAGCTTTCACAGCCGAACTAGGTTCGCGAACACTCACTCCTTGACGGTTCGTTCTTTGCCTAGCAGACGTTGGGCCGAGACGGGTCGTTCTTTGCCTAGCAGATGTTGGGCCGAGACTATTCTTCAGTTTCCAATGGACACTGTTGTTCTTATATTAGACCAGAGAGTGTGCTGTGGAAATTGTGGTGGGACGCTGTATCGTCCCACCACAATTTCCACAGCACACTCTCACTACAGCCACGAAATTGGCACAAGACTAATTCGAATTATATGTTCTTACGAACTCATGATCAGACATGGGCTGAGACCCCTGTGCACAGGACAGGACAGGACAGGACAGGACAGGACAGACTGTCTGTGCACAGGACAGGGTCGGACCTGTGCTGCACAGTCGCACAGACTGCACAGCACAGCACAGGCACGGTCTGTGCAGTTTCTGTGCAGATTCTGTGCAGATTCTGTGCACAGTCTGTGCAGATTCTGTGCTGTTCTGTGCAGTCTGTGCGTCTGTGCGCACAGGTCCGACCCTGTTCCGTGCACGGACAGTCTGTGCTGTTCTGGCCTGTGCAATTCCGCTGCACAGGACAGACCTGCACAGGGTGCACAGAACCCGTACAGAACCCTGTCCTGTGCAGCCCATGACTGCTCATGATCACATCTCCCAAGTTCGAACTTGATGCGCGTCACTGGGCGCTCACAGCGACCGATTTTGGCGGTTTTATGACCAAATTCGACTTCACTAAATACGGGAGTCTTGGAAAATAAAAAGTGGGAAAAGTGGGAAAATTCTGCAAATTCCCGCGTTTGAAGATGCCTGCTTATAGGTGGGACGATTGTGCCGCACAAAAAGAAATATACAAGGAAAACAAAAATGAAAACGCCGTCACCACCACGGTCGAAACATGTCGAGGAAACCTCCCAGACAATGAATGGCACCCAATGGAAACCTCCCAGGCATTGGTGCATGTGAAAGGATCTTTCAACAAGAAATAACTTCTTCGTTTCGGGGTGAATTGTGGAATATAGTGCCCCGACTCTTGGTGGGTGGGTGAGTCCTCTCCTCGTCAAATCAATTGCTAAAAAAATGATATAAGATGCTTACATGCTTTTAGCATTAAGAGCATTTTTACGACCTACTTTTTTTGTGTTCAAATTTTCATCAATTGCTCTCTTAAGCTTTTTGACACTCTTCCAACCAACCAAACGCCGGACATTGTTGTTAAGCTCCACATCGGGCCCGAATCTACTTTGAACACACATGGATCATTGTTAGTCAACCTTCGATTTGCCTTCTTTTTTTATGCTCCTCGTTGCGCCGACATATGTTATCAGCTAGCTCCACAAATGAACACTTGCGGAGGGGAAAAAAATACAAATTCTTGACACTCTACATGGAAATTCATTAGGAATTGTTTACGTTAGGGATATGGTAACGCCTAAGAAGCGATTCTTGAAGTGGAAGTTGATTCGATACTCCCTCTTTAGATCTCTACAAGATAACACACATGATCAACAATCCACATATTTCCTCATTTGCATTTTATCGAACAAATACCTCGGGGTATTCGACACGCTTGAGCTTGTCGATAAAACTTAGTGAACAATTAAGCATAGATATGTACTTTTATCTCGAAAATGTCCATCTTTGGTTAGGTCCATTGTCAGCGTGGCTCTCATGCAATCTTTCATCTTATGTACAAGAAATTCATCAATATTGAAGGTCGTCCAGAAGTCACAAGAGTTATTTATTCCCGGTTGATTTATTCCCGCGCAAACTCCCTCCTCGAGAGCTCCGACTTCCCTACAGTGGCGACTTGTAACCTCTGTCCATCCTTGTTGCGAATTTTAGAGTCTTGGGTTTTCTCCTGGGAAAAGCGAGTCTATTTCTGTTTGCAACAAATTCTTAACATTGATTTACGGGTCAAACGTGGCTTCGACTTAAGTTAGATCCAATCCTCGGAGGTGTCGAGATGCCACTTACCCTTAAGAATGATCAAATCTCGTGGAGAAAGCTATACCCTTTCACGACGTCTTCGATAGTGTGTATGGCACAATCAAAACAATTGAGCCTACATCGCAACGACTACGAACAGCTAATCACCCCCTCGAAACTACACCAAGGCCCACTCCAACCTCTCGTAAAATAGAACCCAATCGCTTTTTAATATTTCTACGAGAGGAATCATAAAACCCTTCCAAGCATGATACGAACTTTGCACAAACAGGACACAAGGGTGGTTGCTTGTTCCGACACTTATTGCAAACAATGTATTTGTTCGTCCCAACAATCTTTCTTGCTCCAACTTTTGCATTTGGGCACAACTTGAAGAAAGGCAGCTCAGCCCGGTCATCGATATCTACCCCATCCTTCACATCCCACACCGTATCCGACCGAATATCAGGGTGGTAATAGCGTGATGTCCCAAAAAGAACGCAAAACAACATGTAAAATATCGCACGATTTGCGTATTTATTCACACATTCCTTGTAAGCTTTAGCGCCTTCGTCATGCAAAACTGACGACCTTTCGTCAGGAGCATGTTCTAGACCACACTTTCCACATGTTTGACTTCGACGTGGACGCACAACACTTCACTTTAAAACCCGTTCACAGCTTGAAACTCTCCCAAAAAAACCCAGCTTGTGTATCCCTCTCCGAACATTGCAACGGAAAATGGTTAGTCAAGATCCAAAAGAGATCGAGCTTTTCAACCTCCGTCAATATTTCTAAAAACCGTCTAGAAAAGATGAACTTCGAAAATCATAATCTTCTACGATACGGCAAGTTTTGTCTAAAAACATTTCTGGGGTGAACGGGAATCATATCTACTTTCAACCACAGAAAACTTTTCAATGTGACTTTTTTTAAATCTTTTCACCACCTCAAGTGGTGAAAAGATAGATTGTCAAGATTGTCAAGTGTCGACAATCTTCCATGAGCTTCGTGACACTCTCTTGTTATGCCATCGTAAATTTTGTTCTCATCCAAGATTCAACCTGAACAGATGCGATGTTTTTCTTTTTGTGAGTCGGTTAGGGGGTTTACTTAGTAATCGAGCGCGAGAGGGTGCCTCACCCACATGGGTGTGGGTGTCTCTATATATGTGAGGTGAAGGACTCGAACCTCCTAACTTCCTATTCACAACAAAGTCACTTGACAAGGTCGAGTATCGTATCTCCCAAAGCTCAGCATCTATCAACGTCGCGTTCCAAGACATGTCGCTTTTTGATTTTTCTTAAATCATAGCGTTCTTCTCCTCCAACATATCTTTTTGCCGCCCACTTTGGTCCTTGAAAACCTATTTGTGTAAAAAGAAAAAAAACAACGCGAAACCTCAACCTAATACTAAAGAGAGATATGATCCACTTCTCTAGCATCAGCTTCAACACGTGAGCGTATTGAGGATATCAATATTCTATTATTGAGCATATACAGAGCTTCCTTGATTCGGTGCAGGCCAAAGGTATTTTCGAGTTGGACATTTTGTAGAAACGGAGTGAAATGCGGCAACCTAGAAAAGATAACGGGGAACTCGACGGTGTAACCAAGAAAATACGCATATTTCAGTTGGATTCCGGATCTTTCATGCTACATGCATATATATATATAGAGAGAGCTGCTTGGCGTTGCTCCATGGTTCGTTCTGTTATCACGTGACGCATTGGTTCATTTCTCCTCATCGGATACTCATTATCATCTAGCCTACACATGGCAACATCGAAGTCCTTGGGCTAGCGATTCATGTGAGCAGGTCTGGGCGGTGTTGATCCGTAACCCTTGGGTCATGTTTTTTCTTCTCCTCTCCTACATTGGCTAAAGGTCTATTGCTGTCCACGGGGTCTATTATGGTGATAAGATCCGCCACATTCCCATCCGTAGCGGGGGGGGGGGGGGGGTCCTTGCGCCTGAGCAGGTCGCCACTTGAGGGCAACGACATAAGACAACTATAGAGCTTTATCAGTTGTTCTTCAATTTGAGAACAAAACGGTGCTTGACCAAATTTCTTATGAGCCATCTGCTTGGTAGTAAGGTGAAAAACAAACGCCCTCCTCCTGTACCCTGTGCACTTAGTGTGCTCCACTGTTATGGTGTCACAAGCGCTACATCCACCCCCTTTCCCTCCTAGCTGTAACACCCTTCATCAAGGAAATCCTTCCTCTTCGAATTGTTTGACCTAAGCATTGAGCCTTCACGCTTTCTTAAACAAGATGCAAGAAGAATAAGCCTCCTTACCTCGCCAAAACAAACTGATGTTTTCGTCAAGTAAAATGATTCCGCTTTTGGTTGAGGGGGGGTCACAACATCAAAGACACATCGGCATACTATGGATCTGATCGATCTTCTAAAACCAAGGTAACATCAGGTCAGACCAGTGATCCAACCTGATAACCGCGTCCCAGAACCGATATTAGTAATGATCGTTTTTTTTTTTTTTTTTTTTTTCGTTTTGTGCTGATCGGTGATCGTGATCGTGATCGGCCGATCAAATGTTGATCGTGATCGTGATCGGTTTACCGATCACCGATCAAAACAGCGAAACCGATCACGATCACGATCAAGCGCCTCGACCTGTCGGCACTTGATCGGCCGTTTTTGAACGGTGTGATCGTGATCAGTCGATCCTGATCGGATGCAGGCAGGTTCGATCATGATCGGTTGATCGGCACATCAGTGCGGTTTGCCGATGTAGTCGGTCCGCCAGGGATGAAACCGATAATCACAACCGATCAAATCAAGCGTTAGTTAGGACGTGTCGTAGTTGTGTGGGTCTCGAATATATCGACCTGCCCTCGTAGACTTCACCACCCGCTCCTTTCCTTTTGTTATTTCGTGCGTTTCTTTTTTTGTTGTTTCCTTCGCCACCACCAGACCTGAGCCCCTGGCCTGAACTGGCCGCTGCTAAAATGACCTGAAAGCGCGGTCGTACGTGGACGCGATTGAGCGCAGACCTGATCTGTGCTTTCCCGTCGGCTTTCGTATCCGCCACAAAGATGCCGAACAGATCTACCTGCACCTGCTCACACTCCGGCTCCACTTCGGTCTCAGTTTGATAAGGATTTGTCGCTGATTTGTTGCTAGCCGTTCTAGGGTTTGTTTTAACAGTATCTGTTCTTTTTTCACAGGGACCTTTTCTGAGGGCTGAAAGTGCTCTAGACTCCGCCCTGGGTGACGACCACCACGCCGTGTACCTGCTCCGAGCCCACGGAGAGTTGAACCCTCCAGTGCGTGCTGTGGACCAGGTTCTCGACACAATCACGGTGCTACCACCCGGTCTGGGCCGCTCAAGGGGTTTCACGCTTCTGAACCAGGACCCGGCCTACCCTTATAGCGTTCCAACTGGTGAGAAGTGAAGCAGGAACTGGATTTGTTGTTGTATTTCTTGTATTTGTTTTCCCCCCAAAATTTGTGAATCAGGAACTGAATTTGTTGTTGTATTTCTTGTATTTGTTTTCCCAAAAAAATTTGCATATGTTTTTTTTGTAGAACTGCTCCCGGAAAAAGGGCTGGTGGGGCATCTGGATCAGATCCGACGAGAGGTGGATGCCATGCACCTGAAGGATCTGCGACGGAGCAGCACATTCCAATTGGATCGATCTGCAAGTAGAAGCACCTGAAGCACCTGCCGACACAGGTGTGGAGTTGTTTGGAACATTAGTGGCCCTTGAGGCATTATGTTGCTTTTGGTATTGTTGTTGCTAATGGACAAACTCCGTATTCATATTCAGAGAGTGAAGCGTGGTGGACTGCATATGAACCTAAAGTCGGAGGAGGCAGTGGATCGGGGACTGAACCTGATGAACCTGAACCTTAAGTCACCCGCGTAGGTGGTGGTAGGGGCCCTCCACCTGGTCAGCCCCGAGGACCCCCCCCAAACATGATCCGACCTGGTCAGCCGCAAACAAACCGCACAGGATGGGAATTTGGCGGGGGTGGTGATCAAGGATGGAGAGGTGGTGCAGAGTTTGGCGGGGGTGGTGCGCAACGAATGAGAGGTGGTGCAGAGTTTGGCGGGGGTGGTGAGCAACGAATGAGAGGTGGTGCAGACCCGATCGGACCCAGGCCTGCAGACCCCAGACCTGAACACATGAACCGTTGGCCGATGGACTTCGATGGGCATCAATGCGAAGAAGACGACTACGGGTACCCGGTCAGAAGAGGAAGGACGATGATCCGGGTCATGTCAGATCGGAGCAGGGAGCAGCACAGATCTGCACAGAGGGAACGGATCCAGATGGTTACCGAGTACGCCTTTTTCCCAGACTATCAGGTTCAGTTCCCCATCACCTTCGCCAGCAACAGTGACCTTCTACAATTTCTTCAGAATGTGTATCTGGAGAACTCATACAGCCTCCACAGGATCCGAGAAGCATTGTTTCTTCACGATATCCGTATAGATGAGAGGCATGTCTAGCGTGATCTCGACACTGGACCCGTACATTTTGCGAACCGTCCTGCAGACAAGAGTGTCGTGTATCGGGTCAGAGGTGTTTTTCTAGGTGGTCCGCTCCATGAGGAGCAGGAGCCTCCCCCCAACCAATGGTGAACCCCAAACCTGATCTGATCTTATCTGGACCTTCACAACTGATTGGGTTTTGAATTTGACGCTGTTTTTGATTCGTGTGTTTTCTGGGGCTGCCGTGCTTTTTTTTCCGAGGATCTGTTCAGTTTTTTGTGCACGGGAGTTGTAATGAACATGGTGATCTTATGAGCCACATTTCTGTTTTGTTCGGTGGTCATGTGCTTGGATTGTATGGACTTATGGGCTTTGGTGTAAGAATGTTTTCTGATTATTTGCTGCTCAGCCCTGAGTTATGTGTTTTGGAGTCTTAAGGGTTGGAATTTCCAACCTGGAAATGATTCATAACTGTTAAGACACTTTTGAAGTTCTGAAATCTTGTTTACATCTCCAAAAAAAACAGGCTAGATCATTTAAAAAAAAAAAAACAGGCCAGATCATATCAAAGAAAAAAACAAGCCAGATCATATCAAAAAAAAAACATCATATGAAAAAAAACACAACATATAAAAAAAAACAGGTCAGCAGAACATATCAGAACATGTATACCCAGCACCCACCCATCCAAGAAGAACCAAGGCAAAACAGGACAGAACAGATCATTCACTGAGCATATGCAGATTGTCCCGGATCAAGGTCAGATCCCGCACTTTGGACACCTCCATCTGCCTCCTGCGCTTGTTGAGCTGATGTCCATTCACACTGAACATCCGCTCAACAGAGGCGCTGGAGGCAGGGATGCAGAGGTATTCCGCAGCCACCGCCGAAACTGTTGGGAACACAATTTGGTGTACCCTCCACCAATCCAGAACAGATGCAGTACTTTGAATCACTCTTCTCACCCCACAAAATCTGTTCCACTCCTCAGACAAAGAACCGCCCGGACCAGAAGGAGGAGGACACACACTCAGCCAGTCCCGTTCTGGATTCTCACTTTTCTTTTTTTTCCTTCGATCTCCTCGTTCGCGGTGAGGGGGAACTGTTGGGTTGTTTTCTGATCTGCCCTGGTATTCCTCCATCAGGTGCACGCACTCCTTCAGCACATCTGCAACCCACTGATCAGGCCTGGGATATTGGTGCACCAGTTTTGGAAAGCCTCCCCGGGATCCCCACAGATACCGAGTCAGCTCAGGGTCGTCCAGTGCCAGGCGGGTCGGATCCAGATGCTGCATGCACCCCACTGCCAGGAGCCATTCGGGGTCATCGAATTCCTTGTCCATGAAGGTGCGGAGTTTGTCCCGAAAGGCTGTCACATTTTGATCCTGAAACACCATGGCGTCTATCGCAGCGCTGATCCGGGCCATGAGCATCAGAACGGCACTGCCCGTAACCTTTTTTTCTGCCTCCAATACTTTCGTGGCTTCCTTGTACGGCTTCAGAGTGTGGTACAATTCCAGCAGGGTACTCCAGTCTTCAGAGCTGAGCATGTATTGGGGGGGAAGGAGTTCAAGGAGCTTGATCAAATCAGGTTTCAGGATCAGAAACCGATGTATCATATACCAGGTTGAATTCCAGCGGGTCTCCACTTCCAAGGTCAGTCTCAGCACTTTCTGTGATCTCCGAACAGGTCCAGGGCAGTCGGCAGGTTCCTCCACATCATCCAGATCGTCGGGACAAGGTTCTTCATCGCTTGAATACATCCGGTCAGGTGCTGTTTGGACAGCATGCTCCTGACTCAGGTCTTCGTTCTCACTAGCCTCCTCTTCTGGAGCATCCACAATCTGAACCTCCTCCTCTAAATCTACAGGCAGGGTCTGATCAACCATGCTGATGCCTACCCCTGAGGCACCCGTCGATGAAGCGATCTGATCAGCCACCAATTGATCAGCCACCAATTGGCGGGCAGCCTGGGCACGTTGTGCTTCCTGTTGAGCTCGTTCTGTCTCCACCCGACTGATCTAAAACTCCTTTAGCTTTTCCCAATGAGTGGAGGCACCCATGACGGTCCTGCAGATGTAGTGTACCCTGGTCACTAGGCTGTTCAGATCAGTTGGGGCGTGCTTCAAGGCTTTCTTGACCCCAAGGTTGATCCGGTGGGTGCCGCATCCGTGCCAGTCGTGTTGATCGCCCTGCTCGCAAGCGAGACCCATCCGGGCCTTATGATCTGTTACTATCATAGTTCTGCCGATGTCGTTTTTGCGACAACGACAACGGCTGTTAACGGTGTTAACGGTTAACGGCCGTTGTCGTTGTCGCAAAAACGACGTCGACACGACTCTGATAGATTTTCCAATGATGGGATGTGGGTGCGAGGACTGGGAGCTATCAAAGTGTGAGTGAAATCCGCTCTTTATTGAGTGTGGAGTGATGCAGAGTTGTGCGCCGTTGCAACGGCGCACAACTCTGGTTTTTTTTTTTTTTTTTTTTTTTTTACATCGGGTTTTACCCTAAGGCATATCACCGCGATGACCGGTGGCTCGCGGAATCCGTCCAAGTCCACAACTCTGGTTACTATGCTAGCCCGATACTGATCCTGACCGAACTCCTTCCTGATTTCGTTCATTTTTTGGTAGATCGTCCAAGCAGTTGCATTTCCGTTCATCTCCCAGGTGCTGAGGCTGATCCGCTTCAGTTCGAACATGCCCCGTTCCAGATCCCGGTGGATATACACGGCGCCCATGGCAAACCAGTGCTTGGGTTGCTGGGACCACCCATCAGCAACAAGACAGGGTCTGAATCTTCTTAGATTCAGTTCCTGCATCTTTTTCCTCAGATCCTTTGCAGCCAGACCAACACAATGGGACATGGATTTGGCGGACAGAGGCGGAGCAGATGCGTTGAGTTGGCTGCAGAGTTTGCGAAAGTGGTCGTCTTCCACGATTCTGAACGGTGCCCCAGGGCTGACCACATAGCACATCACCTTGTCGTGATACTGTTTGAACTCCCGGGAAGTGGCCCCCCATTTTGAGACGTACGTCAAGGTTTTTTGCTTCCCAAACGATATGATCTTTTCCCCCTATCGGCTCCGTTTCTGATTCCTTTCCTCGTGCTCTACAACTTGTGCTCGATAAACATCGAAGCCAACACTAACAGCCAGCTCCATTTCAGTGCTACTTCTGATACCATGTTTGGCCGCATGGTTCACAAGTGACATATACAAGGTTGTCACCACAGATTCTGCATGGTACAACAGTTCTGTTACGTTGATCCTTGAACACCATTAGCTTTCCAGCTTCGTTTGTCACAAACATCGGATCAGCCCAGGTATTACCCCGCTTCCTACCATCTGGATCCATGTCTGCATTCAGCAGTGTCTCCCTTGTACCAGATCCCATCACTGCAGGGCAGCACAAACACTTCACCCACCCCCCTAGCTGAGTCAGTTGCACAAGGCAGTCACCTCGAGTGACCAGGTTGAAAACAAAACATCACACCAGTTCAGAAATCGGAGTAACGCACTGTTTTCGGGGTCGGACGTTTGCCCTGAGCCCTGTTGCCCCACGGATGGAACGCTGCTCTGAGGACGCCTTCCCAGACCCTCCGCAGATCCGCTTGCGGATCCGCTCCGCTTCTGTGGTGCGAAGATACGGTGCATCTGTTTTGGGGCACTAACGCGCGCTTTTCCCTTTCCCTGCCGAACCATTTTCCATGGCGCGAGTGGCCCCGATGTGACCTGAGCAGTATAAGGTGTTGATGGGAACAGAATCCGTGTACGAACATACCGTGAGTAACCACCGGCGCCTAGCATGACCAGATGCGGCCGCGCAACGGGAGGCAGTTCAAAGTCGGCTGATCAAATCGGTCAGCCGATCAGATCGGTGATCGGCCGATCTCGGTCGATGATAGGCCGGACCGATTTGATCGGCGACCGATCAAATCGGCAAACGTCGATCACGATTTAATCGGTCGGACCGATTAATCGACGATCGATTAAATCGTGATCGGATCCACAGTATGCACATCGGGCTACCCATTGTTCACAGCTTTTATACGATCTTAAAACTTTCTCATTGATGCTTGAAAACTATGTGCAGTAGAGGTCAGCTCGGATTCTTCAAGTTCCAACTGAATTCTTTGGTGACTTTAGAATAAGAGTTTAGACTAATGTCTACATTTTAAACTAGCAAGATATGGTCGATTCCGACATTTATCCTCTTGTCGCACGACAATGGCATATCTTCAAAGCTTTAATTAATCCGCATGCCCTCTGGGTTAAAATGAACAAAACAGATACTCCTCTCTCAAAACACCTGAGGATTATAACGTACACATCATTGTTGTCATGTAACTTCTAATTGCTTAGTAACAGATGAATTAATCGATATGGCCCTCCCTTTTACCTTGAGGGACACGTATGTCTTGATCAAAACTTGCTTCAAGAATTGTGGTTGCGGCCACCTCGCAGCGACCTCTCAAAGAAAAAAAGAAAATATTCATGCTAGATATGAAAACAAGTTGTGACATTAGGAAGTTCAATATCCCCACCCCTAATTTTTTTTAGATGCGGGAGCGTTTGGTCAATCCGGGCACAATGCGGTGAAAACCCACCTAAGGGATCTTGAAGTAGATGTTGGGGATCCCCCTTACCTCGGCAAGGAGATGTGATTGAAAGGAATCGATGGTCAATGTATTGTGATCAAAGGGTATTTCATTGAGTATCGCTCTGGTCCGGGACTCCCGGTCAAGTAAGACCGGGTAAGTATTTTTGGGTTGAGTCTCCGCCTACAACGCCTCCGAGCACTGTAACATTTCATCTACCCAAAAATTGTTTTAAAGTTTACAAAGCTCGGGGTCTACGCTACATCCTAACTTTGCATGCAACGCCCAGTGGGTAGTCATAGAAGAAATCACCAGAGCGATTTAGAGCAGTAATGTATTAAGAGGGGTGCTTCTCACAATCAAATTAATATTAATGCAACTCTCCTAAAATTAAAAAACTTTGGCTCGGATTGGATGCAATCGATAACTCGGTAACAATGTACCTAACGCTGTTTGGATCTCCTAACATTCTTATAATTATTGCGTTGGAAATCTTTCCATTGGTGATGAACTTGGTAACCAAACTGGTAAGCGAACTCCAAATAAATGGATGGTTGTATGCCGAACTCATGGATCGGGAATATCAACTCACACAAAACACCTTTCTTCAAAATCTTCACTACAACTTTAATGGTCTACTTCCTCGAGCTCAGTATGATATCCTTATAAACGCATTCAACAAGTTCTTGTTGGTGTTCAAAAGCGTATTAGGAGAGGTAACAAAAAAAATTAACCCTTGAAAGCTTTGCTCTTGTTTTCTAATCTGTGAGAAAGTCTGTTCTCACTTGGGTATTTTTCAAATTCCTTCTTCTCGTCCTCAGAGCTACTCGCTTTAAGCGCAGAATCAATATTGCCCATGAACTACAAACTACCGAGCTCAAAAGCACAAGTCCATGACCTGCAACTAATGCCCAAGGTTGTGCTTTTTTCTCTTTACACCCTACGCAAAACAGGGCCTTCAATTTCAGAAAAGAAAATTTAGGGCTTTATGTCTATCACATCATCAAAAAGCAATTTGGTATGGACCGACTTTCTCAACGTATTGCGGCTCTCCACTGCCTCGATTGCATTGACGTTTTGTAATGTCACAAGGGCATCCTGCAACATTTTTGTGCGCCGCTAAGTAGTCTTGCAAGCGTTGTGTTTCCAACAAGATTTCTGTTTTCTCATCTTTTGGGACGTCGGTGTTCTCGTCTATTGGGGCGTCAATTCCCATTATAGTACCTTGAGTCAATTGTTCCTACGAGAAAACATGAAAAAAAAGAAAGGGAACGAGACAAAAACAAACGAATGAGAACGAAACGATTAAGAGGAAACCAAAGAAGGGTTTATAATACCTTTTTCTCGATTGAGAGAAGTTTCGAAGAAAAAAAAGGAGAGAAAACCGATGAAAAAATTAACGGGTAACTTCTTCACCTCGTAGTGATCAACAGACCTGGGCGCCGGCAAGTTTTCAAGGGCCGGACCGGACCGGAAAACCTTTACTAGACCGAATTTGACCTTTCTTAGACAGGAACACCTTTCTTAGACCGGACTTGGCCGGTTTGACCTGTTTGGACCGGTTTTCGCCTGTCTAGTACCGGTCTTACTGGTGTGACCTGTTTTAGACCGATTGACCCTGTTTTAGACCGGTGTGACACCTAGTGTGACATGTTTTAGACCGACGCCAGGTCGGTCTGGACAGGTGGGCTGCCTGTCCAGACCAATCTGGCGCCTGTCTAGAACAGGTCCCACAATTAAGCACATAACTGGGAATTAATCAGTTGGGAGCTGACTTTTTATTAATTAAAGGATAAAGTTATATTATTGTATGTATTTTTAGTATGATTAACATGAGCCAAGCTCACCAACCACCGACTAGAGGGAGTCAATCGACTTAAGGGGGATTCGAACTCGGGTTGGCTAAGGCCAAGTTGAGAGCACCAAACCAATGACGGACCCCACCACAGGGACGCTCAAACGGGGGCCGTTACCTTTAAGTACCCGTTTGTTACTATTGCTAAAAATAGGTACTTGAAGGTAACGGCCCCCATTTGAGCGTCCTTGTGGTGGGGTCCGTCATTGGTTTGGTGCTCTTGACTTGGCCTTAGCTAACCTGAGTTCGATTCTTGTTGTTGATCGACAGCCTCTAGTCGGTGGCTGGTGAGCTTGGCTCACGTTAATCTTACACTAAAAATATAAAAAAACAATATTACTTTGTTCTTTAATTAATTAACTCACTTCTTGATCGATTGATACACAATTAGCACGTAGTATGTGCTTAATTGTGTGACCTGTTCTAGACAGGTGCCAGGTCGGTCTAAGACAGGAGAACAACCCTGTCAAGACAGGGTCGTTCCGGTTTTAGACAGGTCACATCGCTTGTCTAATAAAGGCGAAATGTGGGGTGTGACATGTCTAAAACCGGAAAATCTGACAGAAAAGCTGTCCTGTTTTTTGTAGATTTCCGAGGTTGACTGGACCGGACCGGACAGGACCTGTCCGGTTTTGAAAGGACCGGCGTTTTTTCGTTGGACCGGATAGGACCGGACAGGTCGGCCGGTCCATAGACAGGTTGGATCAGACCGGACCGGTTTTTCGCTGCCGGTCCGGTCCAGCCCAGGTCTGGTGATCAATGCTAAGATGAACTCAATGCAAAAGTGAAAGAAAGCAAACCGATGCGCTTGTGCTTTTTAAAAAGATTTTTTAAAAAAGTAGGAAGTACCATAAAACTCACGCCTATCGGGGACGTAATTCTCGGACCGGGGACGCGACTGATTGGACCCGGCTCACGTGCGAACGACCGGGGACCAATCCGTCGCGTCCCCGCGTCCCCGGTTGCGCACAATTATGGAAATCCCATAATTCTGCAATCGAGCGTTTTTTGTGCAAGGTTTCTGCCACGTTTTTCCGTGTCGTGCAAGCAAGCCAACCAGCCGACAACCCAGGAGCGTGTTTTGACTCGATGGGAGACGACAACGAGCGAGTCGTCAGGGAGGTGGCGAGGGAGAAGAGGTAAGGAGGTCTAGATTGGAGTGGAGGACGCGGACGTCGATCGGATAAGGTCTCAAAGGAGGAGTCCTGAAGGAGTGGAGGAGTGGAGGTGTGGAGGAGTGGAGTTGGAAACGTGGGAAGAGCCGCCATGATGGCTGGTGGAGTTGGTGGAGCACTGGAGCAACTTCCGCAAAAAGTTTGCTCGAGCTTCCTGGCAGGTACTCTCAGGAGCTGTGGCGGAAGATCTATTCTCTGCTAGATTTTTTTAAATGATGGAAGTAGGGACCAGGATCAGTGGTTCTATCTTTGATTTCTTTTCTTTGTTGTTATAACAGAGCAGTAGTTGAAACTCTGGGGGTTGTGGAAAAAACAAGCTACTGTGGAACCAACTAGTGTTGGCTATCGCCTCCTGAAGAAATATGGCTGGAAAGAAGGGACTGGACTTGGGCCAGATGGGAAGGTAAGGTGAAACTGAGAAGGGGGCGTGGAGGACTCATTGCGACCACTGCTTCCGGTTTCTTCAAGAAAGAAGAAATCGTTTAATACATTTTTATATTCTGGCGATGAGAAATCTTTTGTTCACTAAGGGTTGCAAAGTTCCAGTGGAGGCATGGCATAATCGTGGTAGGAGGGGAGTGGGCTGTCCTGACCAGCGACAGAAGGCTCCGGAAAAGTCCACTGATGTTTTGAAAACGAAAAAGAAGAAGAAGAAAAAAAAGGAAAAGGAAGAAAACTGGTCCAAAGGTTGGCATCCCTGCCGGTTGAGAGACAGAACAAGAGGAGCAATTGAAAATCGCTGTTGCAAGGTGATCGATCACAAGAAGTCTGCATTCAGGCAGGTTGGAAGTCGATTTTTTTTGTCCCTTTCCAACCTAAATCGAACCTTGGGCATAGCTGCAGGAATTAATGGCTATAATCGAAATCCAAGGTCTGGGAGCTGTATATTTTTGAAGGGATCGATTCAGAGGTTTTTTTCTTTTGGCACAGGTATTTGGTCCACAGCTTTGGAGCTTTAGGGGTCTGTCTGTTCCATCTTGGCGAAAGTTTTGGAATTGAAAATCCAAGCTATGCCGTCATGCACGAGTTCGAACAGTGCAGCCAAGATCAATGAGAGAAGTATGTGATCCAGAGTGGGACAGGTTGTCAATTGACAGCCCCACCAGGTTTTGGCTAACTGCAATCGACGGTACCTCAACGGCAGTTCCTTTGTATAGTTTGACATGTCAAGGGTCAACATGAGAAAAACCATCCAGGTGGACTTGATATGGTCAGCGCCAAGGTTTTGATGTGCTCCGTCGACAAGGAGAGGAAAAAAAAAGCCCTTAAAATTGATTGACGGATATGGTGGTTGTATTTTTGTATATCCTTGTATTACTGTTGTTTGCCTCTTGCGTCTCCAAGCTTTGTGAGCTCACTGTGTCGTTGTGGAGTTTCAGTGAGTCGAATTAAGATGGCGTTCACGCATTCTCCCTTTGTTCACTAATTCTGTGAAGTTAGCCATGTCTGCTGAACCGTGAAGTTCAAATCCGGATAAGGTCGATGGACTTGAGACGTTGAGCGAGGGTCGTTAGCTTAAAAACCTTTTGACGCTCCTCATCTGTTACATAGCTGTGGGTCTTACTAATGAGTATCGAGTGTGGTGGAACGCAATCTCTCTCACAGCTGTAAAAAACGCAGGTAAGAGATAACATCTTTTCCATCCAGGTTTTTCTTTTTTGTTCCTTTTTTCTCAAGCACGTGGTCGCCCTTTGTTGGTGCAGGCTTCGTGTTCGTTTTTGTGCTCCCGGATGAGAGTTTTGGATATCGAAAAGGGTCGACAAGGTAGTACAGCGCTGTGGGCTCTTAACGAAGGCAGTAAGAGCTTCTCCCCGTGTTGTTGATGCTATGTTAAAGGGTTGGGCCTGCTATCTGAGATATAGGTGGGCTGGAATCTTCCACCTCTTGACTGGATTTGGTGAAACCAAAAAACCGCGGGGTTACTTTGTTATGGTTTGAAGAGGTATTATGAGTTTTCGATGTTTCCATTTGGAGGCTCCACATTTTAAGAGCTCTTTTCGAAGCCTCTGAGAGCTGTGTTGATAAAAACCTTCCTGCCTAAGGGTTTTTCTTTGTACACTTCCCATGCTGTCGGCCCTGGCCTGGCATGTGTTGTAGTTTTTTGTTGACACTGTCAACTTGACAGTAGTTATCGCAAACTCGGCTGACACTTCTCAATCCGTCCTTCCCTGTTTTCTTTGCACACCCCCGATGCTTTGGCTCTCTGTCCCCCACAAGTTCTGGAATAGTTTTGTTATTCAATCAATCAATATAGTTTTGTTATTGGTCTTCTTCACTGACCTTCCATTCCTTCGTTCCGTACGCGTATCACTCCTTTTGGGGCAGAACGAGTAACGGTCGAAGTCTGCAAAAAGAAGTAGAAATGTAGATTTCAACGGTGGACGAATATTCTGAGCTGGCGCAGGAGCTATTTTGAATCAACTGATCATTGGGACAAAAGAGAACCATCCAGCCAGCAAAAAAAAATGGTAGACTTTCGCCATTGCTCGCAAAATAGAACCATCCCCCAGCGAAAACCTATTGGCCATTGGTGTCTTCAGTAAAAACCATTGAGACTCACAATGTAATTTGATGTTTGCTTGTGTTCAGTAAACCGTCTACTCCTCAAGCGAATCGAACCGAGAAGTCCAGAAACTGGTCCCTATTCTTATACTCTACTGCCAACACCAGCCACAGTGATAGTAACCATGAGGATCGTGGTGTTCACCAGTTTGTTCGCTGTCGGGCTGTGCGCGAGGATGATTTCAATCGCGAGAAGCGCACACCGACGGAACGAGACGGTCGACAGTGTCGACAGTGTCGACTCGACACAGATACGGACTCCTCGTCGTCGGACGACGATAGGGAGAGTCAAAGCTGGGTGAGTTGTGGAAGGTTTGCATTCGTTTCGCCTACCATAAGTGTGATTCAACGAACAGTCAGTCAACGGAGTGATATGGAGCCGTTTGGAATGTGTTGTGTAAAAATATTACATCTCAATATTCGTCCATTGATCTCCTCGGTTCCCAACTATTACCCAACAATTGATCTGTGACCGATCAGGTACCGGGCCATCAAGTCCAAACACCTCAAAAAAACCTACAGAAATGTCCATGATAACCCTAAGTACTCCTACCCCCCACCAACAAACAACCACCAACTTTGAAAATCCCAGAAGATGAAAACAAAACCCCCACATTAGAAAAAGAAAACGACCCCCAAGAAAACCGAAAAAAAATGACTGGAAAACCCGTCAACGCAAACCACTGACGAACAAACAACTTCAATAACTTTGAAAAACCACTCCTGATTATAGTTGAATTGGCGGCGAACCCCAAACCCAAGACCAAACTCAAAAATGAAAATATGCCACCATAGATCCATGAGTAACTACACCACCGCTGTAATCCAAAAGAAGAAGAGGAAAACAAAAAACCCCCCACCAAACTTCTCCACCATTTCCAAGTCTACGATTAAAAATTCAACTCCCCCAGGCGACTCTAAACCAATCGACGACGCACCCGACTAGCTCGTGGTGAAAACGAAGCGTACTCGACACCCCATCCACCACCTTCCACTGCCACCGTATTCCGCAAAATTGCTTCCGCATTCCAAATCTGAAGCCGATATGCTACCCGCTGCCAAAGGTGGGCTACTGTCACCCCAGGGTTTTCCCCGAGACGTTCGGCTAGGATGTGGCCAATGTGTTGTGTCGTTTTTTTGCGTTTCTTTTTGTCGAAAAAGAGCTCTCTTCAACTTAAAGAGAGCCCCAGTGAGGCGGCTCCCGTCCAGGAGCCGTGGCGAACGGTCTGACAACGAAAGGTCTCCACCTTTCCACAGGCTTTATGGTCGCTGACTATCTGCAGGAGAGAGTATACAACGTTTCTATGACGCGCACCACGGACGTCTTCATTCCTCTGATCCAGAGAGTTGGGTTAGCCAACGAGCTGGGAGTCGATCTCTACGTCAGCATTCATTACAACTCTGCGTGGCCGACTGGCCACGGTGCTGAGGCCTTCGTGCACGCAACGAAGGGAGAGGCGGCTGGGCTGTGCGCTGAGGCGGTGCTGTCGGCGGTCGTTGGGACGACTGGCTTCAGGAACAGGGGGGTGAAGAGTGGCGAGTACTACGTTCTCAAACATACCCACATGCCTGCCATACTGATTTGTCCAGGGTTCGTCAGCAGCCTGCGCGACAGTGAACAGCTGGGGAAGATTAGCACGATCAGAGATATCGCTCAAGCCATCGGTTCGGGGATCGATCAGTATTTTTCGCAGCACGCCGCCGGATATTTTCTTGCCCAGCCTTGATGAAGTTAGGATGGTCGACTGTTTCCCCCAAGAAAGACGGATCGACCTGAGTGTGTCTCTTTTTGGCTCTTTTTTCGGGGTTTTTTCGTTGCTTTTCAACAAGTGGGGCATGTTGGGGGATTTCTCTGGACCTTTTTTGTTTTTTTAGTTTATGTACGTTATTTCGTAACAGAGGACGTCAGAGCTTCTGTGTGGGTCTGTTAGTAATTATGTTCTGAGGTGTTTTTTCTTCAATCTAGGATGGTTTGGTAGTAACATCCTTTTTAAAGATCTTTGTGTTTCTCAGTACAAAACCCTGCCAGCTACACACACCCTTTCCCTCAAGATCAAACCAAACCTGTGGATCACAAACATTCAAACATATGCAGGAATCTTTCTCTTTTCGCCCCTCCAATTATATGCAGAGATGTCTTTTTTCCCTCTTTCGCTGAGCTTTCGAGATGCTGCTGCAACAAGAAATCGATCGAGAGGCGCCAAGTCACTCCTACTTCACCCAGCCCGCGTCCAGCAATCGGGAAGACTCAACCAACCAGAAAAATATACAATATATGCCAGGCAAGAAGCCTACAGCATAGAGGGGTCTACAATGAAAAAACCCTGAGCCAGCAAGGAGTGTTTAAAACTCTTTCATTAAATCTGATTGTAATCAACCTATGAGATTCCATCTATTCAATCAACTGGAGGCGAATCATCAACTATCGGGAGGGAACGATGCTCCCAGATTGTGAAGAACCCGGTGTTTCATTCTGATTAGGGCTGTGCTGCCAGTCTGACTGAGGATTCTCGGTGTTAGTCAGGAATGAATATTAGTCAGGTGGAGCTGTTGGTGCCATTCTGGGTTCAAGATTTGGTTAAGTCCAGAAACTTGCAGTTGTTTGAGTTCAAGTAAGAAAAAGAGTTTTGCCTCTGGGCTTACACCCATTCTAACATCCCAAGACATCGACATATCAGAATTGTTTTTTTTAAACATCAATAGAGCCCGTGATGCATTACTGGGTGATGCGTGACGCGTGATGTCCCCAAAGCTATAGGCTCTGGCATGGCATATCTTGAAATATTCTTGGATGATTGCCTAGATATTTTATTCCCTACCAACAAAAACTAAACATCGATGTTCCATAGAACAAATGTGGGGATCTTTTCCTCTTTCTCTTCTTTTCGTTTCGCTTTGTTGCAATGCTTGAAAGTTGAGAAATTTCTCAACTGTTTAAACAGATAGGGCCGGGTCAGACTAGAGAGAGGTTTGAGAACGGTTTGGGTCTGTAGCGTGACCGGTTCTATGATCTTTGTCAAGACCGGGACCGGAACCGTTTCAGTGACCGTTTCTCTACCCATGTGTTTTGCCTCAGTTCCGTATTTCTGATTCACTCGAGTGAGGAGGGTCAACCAAGCAGTTACAGTTAGGGCCCAGCAACCTTGACTTTGAGCTTCGCCCATCGAAAGTAAGCTTTCCATACTTGAAAGGTTATCTTCACCAAGCATCTGGTCGTCTCGCTTGCGCAGTCGAAGAGGTCGTCGTTTCGAAGAGTGTCCGCCGCCAGAGTCGCCGCCACGGAGCCGATCACGACAAAATCAAACAGGATGTCAGACGCTGATTTTCGGACGGTGCGTTGAACTACCAAAAAGTCTCTCTAGCATTTCGGCAGCTTGGGCAGTGGTAAAATGTCTTCAGGAAATTGCTGAAGCAAGAATGAGACCTTCAAACCGGTACACTGTCGAGCAATACAAAGCAGGGGGGCTGCATTGTGATATGCTTTCTCACAGCTGATCGCCAGCGACGCTCTCGTTGCTTCTTTTTCCGTCTATTTTCATTGGTTTTGCCAAACAGCGGTAGCTCCATGAGAACAACCTTTTTTTCTCCTGGGGGTTGCTTTCTTGATCAGCATTGCTTACGATTGATAAGAAAAAAACTCACTGAGGTGCCACAAAAGCTTTCTCTCAGTAACACACAAACTTCCAAACTGAAAGGAGGGATCGAATTCTCGCTTGTATGACGCATGTTGCGAGCTCTCATATTTTCAACCCGCCTCGACCTACTCTGTTAACCTTTGTTGTGTGGTGTCGTTCAGGAGATGATGGGCGAATACACGATTTTGGCCAAACAATGGGGACTACAGGAAGTCCCAAAGGAGCTATTAGAGAAAAAGAAAGCGAAGGTCATTGTTCTATCCCGGAACTGTATAACGACCCCTCCACCCGAGATTGGAGGACTGATGTCATTAACGGTCTTGAAGTTGGACGAAAACAGGGTAGGAAACTTCGCTGCGCCTCCGCTCTTGAACGAGTACTGACGTATGATGAAAAGCATCCCCATTGAGCACTCATGTTTGTTCCACAGATCCGGGTGCTACCAGCTGAAATCGGGAATCTCTATGCTCTAACGGAGCTGAGTCTGGCGGAAAACATCCTTAACAATCTGCCCGTCGCCCTGGGTGCCATAAAAGGGCTAAAGAAGCTTGTTCTGAACGGGAACCCCATGATGGGGAGGCTCCCGGGTTCGACCAAGAAGCTTTGGGAGGTTTGGTACGGCCCTAAGGCGGGGGCGTGTCCAAGCAACGAGATTCAATGCCTCCAACGCCCTGCATCGACGTCGGGAACACTAAAGATGCGGACATCGTTTATCATGGCATCGTTGAAGCGAGCGCACACTGAAAAAAGAGATACGTGGACCTCAAGGGATCTGAGCACCGAGGAAGGATGGACAGGGTACAGGAACTGGACAGCAGTTTTTGAGTTGTGTTTTCAAAAACTATCCTGGGTATTGACTGTTAACGAATATAATTTGTCTTTCCAGGGCTTCCAGGGAAACTGAGGATGCGCTCAGTGCCAGGGTTCGACCTGGTGGGAAGTCTGCGTTCGCCCCCCCTGCAGGTAGCTCGACCTCGCGAGCTGACCACGGATCCATCCAAATGGCGGCGGAGAAACCTCCAAGTGGAACGCCGGCCGACCAAGAAATGCTCGATGTACATGATAGGAGACGAAGAAGACGGTTCTGGAAAAGGTGCTCCCTGATCGGGGGTGCTATGATAGGGATCGCTGCTGTGGCCCTGTGGAGGCGCAGATGATCGACAGTTCGGTTTCAATGCGAGAAAATGGCGATAGGAGGCGTTTGTCGAGGTCGAAAATCCCAGGCCAAATGAAAAAGAAAGTGAAGGGAGAAAAGGAAACAAGATTCGGAGCAAGGGAACTGGATTGTCAAGTTTGAAGGAATTGTCCTAAACCAGGTTGAGGGAGTGAGCTGTATGGAACAAAAACGAACTGAGCGAGATGAAGCGTGCTCGAATTAATGTGAAGTTACACTGGGGTATTTTTGACGTTCATGTGATTGAGCGTCAGTGAACAAGTCGATGGACTGTTGAACGGGATAGAAGGGAACAATTAAGTTGTAAGAGTTGAATTGAATTGATTCCGATTCGCCGGCAGACAAGTGTTTTGAAACACTGGCCTGAAGGCCGAACCTTCAAGGACCGCACATTGATATCTAAGCAAAAGCACGCACTGAATTTCTCTTTGAGAAGACCTCTTTGGTGCTGTCCCTGCCATTGGAGTGTGCGCTCCATATAACCAAAGAAAACGAAAGAGTGGAGGTGTGGCAGGTACATTTCGTCAGGGCTTTCTTCGGATCTTTTCCAGCATCATAGAGGGTGTTGGCTCTCTTTCGCTGTTATTGCAACAAATCTAAGGCAATCAGATTTTTTAACACGTTCAGAGCTGTCGACCTCCACTCAGAAAAGCTAACTAACCTCCGACCTCCAACCTCCAGGAGGTACTTGGAGAAAGATTTTATTGGAGGTGCACACCAGTAGCGAACGTTGAGGTAACTCAGTCGGACATTGGGTGACGCAGTCGGACATTGGGTGACGCAGTCGGACATGGGGTGACGACTGGACGCACGCGCATGTACGTGCGTGCTGCTCCTGCGTGGCGGTTGTGTTGCGACAGGGTGAACTCTTCGAAGAGGCAAGGGAGTAGGACTGACCACATGGTGCTAGAAAAGGTCGATAGAATGTGCGAAGGGGATAGGAAGGTTCTTGGGGGTTGAATCTCTGTATAAACTTAGGAGCGAAGGGTGCTTGCAAAGGCCCTTGGGTTCGAGAATTTTCTTAGGGACTGTTGTTTTTCCCTCATTCTTTGTGACGATCACTTGGTGGCGTGACGTTTTTTTTTTTTGAAGTGTTTTCTTGACAGGGACAAGACTTCTTTTGGGATAACTTGGATTGAGGTGTTTGAGTCTGTGTGAGTGTCTGTGTGGGTGTTTGCCTGTGTGGCTTCTGTTTCTTGAAACACTTCGACGCCTATGTCAGACCAACGGACATCGGTCAGACCGGCAAAATATTCAAAAATCACTATTTTGTCTTCTTTCATCACTATTTTCCGAGCTGTCGCCCTGGTCGGTCAGGACAGCGTCACAGTCCGACTCCCGTCACTCCGATGCTGTATGTCCGACGAACAAAAAAAGGGGGGTTGGCTTTAGGGTTTAGGGTTAGCGCGACCGGCGCGCGCCAAGCGAGTGGGCTAAACAAGCGCGGGGTAGACCGGCGCGACCGGCGCGCGTCGAGCGACCGCGAGGTAGACCGGCGCGCGCCGACTGTCGGACTGTGACGCTATCCAGACTAAAATAGTGATGAAAGAAGACAAAATAGTGATTTTTGAATATTCAGCCGGTCAGACCTGTGTGTCTGTCGGTCATAAAAGAACCCATTCGATCTTCCCATGCGATGGTGAGAACATAGCAAATCGTGGTGAGAGGGATTTTTTTTTTTCCGGCGTCGCAAAAAATCCGCTGACCTCGATTAGGTAGTTCAAGGACCAACCTACCTTTTCCTGTCTACCCCCACCCTCTCCAGTTCCAAAAAAAAGAAGAAGAAAAGAGAAAAAGAGGCCGCCGGGTGCGAGCATGGCGAAAGGAAAGAGAAAAAGCGAAAGGTGAGGGAGGAAAAAAAATCTGTCGCGCGCGTTCAGGGTGCGGGTCGGTCGTTCTCTTTTCTTGCTATTTTTTTCAGAAACAAATTCAACAGGAAAGAATGCACGCGTTCCTGTTTGAAACGTAAGGATCCCCTCCACTCGGACGTGCTTTTTTTTTCACACCTGAGATGAGCTTCAGAAATATTTTTAATCGTTCTTTTTGTAAACAGAGAGGGAGAGTCGGAGCTAAAAAACAAAGAAGGGCGAAAACGAAAATGGAGAACAGGAGCTCGACGGTGTGGAATCGACCCGTGTTTATTTTTGTTTTTATATCATTCTTATTCTATTTTAGTTCGGTTTATTTTTTTTTTATTTTTTTGGGGAGGGGGACAGAGGGTTTAGTAGAAGTGAACCCATTTTTTGCTGCTCTGTTTTTCTCTCTGTTTTTGTTACAATTATTTTGTTTTTCCAGGGTTTTTTTTTGGGGGGGGGGAAAGAAAGGGGTTTCTGTGGAGGGTTGTGTTTTCCCCAATATCTTTTTCATGTATGTTTTTTTTGGGGGGTGGCAAGACAAATGGGGGTTCTGTGGAGATGCCCTGTCTTTGTTTTTTTTTTCTTTTTTTTCTTGAAAACAGAGATATTGAATTTTATTCAACTTCCTTTTTCCAATTTTTTTTTTTCTAGGCAACAGAGCGACGGAAGCCTTGATGACAGACAGGAAAAAATCGAGAACATGTGCGAGTTTCGAAAGGGGAAAAAGAAGATGCTTTTTCTCATTTTTATATATATTTTTTTGTGTGTGTGTGTGGAGCTGGAAAGGTTCTAGGCTGTTGAAAAAAATGTCCTTTTTTCCCACTAGAAAAAAAATATGTATTCTTGTTCTATTTTTTTTTCCTGAGGGGATTCGGTTAAATTTTTCTTCACCACTCTCACTTTTAAATTATGACCTGGTTTTCCCCCCTCTATTTATTTATCCCTTTTTCATTTTTTATTTTCCTGAATAATTTTTGGGGAAAGAAGGTGATAGGGGAAAAAATGGACATTAGTTCTATTTTCAGGAATACTGGATTTTCTTTATTTTCTTATCTATTCCTTACAATTTTGTTTTTTTGCCTCAGAGTGAATCATAATTTCCAATTTATATTTTTAGTATAGCTTTTTTAGTATAGCTTTTCTAATCAGGGTCAATAAGTGTTGTCTTGGTTCAAAAGAAAACAGAGTCTTTTTTTTTCCCTCTTCCCTTTTTTTTAGTTAAAAAAAAAAAAAGAGTTATTCCCTCTTCCCTTTCTTTTAGTAACAAAAAATAAAAAAGAAGAAACAAAACTCCTCTGGGGGTGATATATTCTTTTTGTCATAAAAAAAAGTGTTTCACCTTTTTTTTGTTTCTTTTCCAGCCAGGGTTCAAAATCAAATCAGGAGGAAAAAAAAAGTGCAAAACAGAGAATTTCTTTCCGAGATCAGCTGATGATCTAGATGGTCTTCCACTTATGGTAAGAAAAAAAAAGAAAAAAGAAATTGGATGAATAGGAACACAGAGGCAGGTCCCCCACAGCTAGAAAAAAAAAGAGAAATACAATGACAAAAAAAATATATTGTTGGTGCTCAAGAGGGTATGGGAGAATTTTGTTGAAGGAAAAAAATAGAAAAAAAAAAATTAAGTTTAACGTTATTTGAACCTTTTTTTTTTTCCGTTTAAAAAGGATTTTGTGAAAATGAGCTGACCTTTAATCGACACTTCCCCTGGTAAATTGCTGATTTCTTTTTTTTAACTTTTTTAATTAATAATTTCCATAAGAACAATTTTTATTTTTATTGTCTTGGTAGTCTTTTTTACTGCCCCAGGCTTTTCTTAGAACTTTCGAAAAAAAAAGTATCTGTTTGGGAAAATTTCTTCATCTTGCCATTTTTAAAGCTTCTTTTTTATCGAACGAGTTACTTTATGATTTAATTTTCAAATTTCTTACCCGTTTTCTTCATTCTAATTTTTTTTTCCCAATCACCACACAAAAGCATATCCTTTGCTTTCAACATTTTCAAAATAAACTGATTTTTCAAAAATATTTAAAAGGTTGCTTCACCACATTTCTTTTTCCTTATTTTTACTTTTTAGGTTGGATGCACTCGTCACCATCCCGGACTCCGAGGAAAAACCAAAAAAACGGTAATTCAAAAAGAGAACCTGATTTGCATGGAAGAAAATCAAAATTTCCTTTCGGGGGAAAAAACCTCAGAACTCCGTGCCATATTTCCATTATTCGCATCAAAAAAAAAATATTATATGTACTTTTTAAATTAATTGTACTCCCTCTTCCCTTCCACTTTAATATTCGAGGTATTGCTACTTAACCCTTTGCTATTCGCCCGAACAATGAGGTGCAGGAATATACTCATGAGTAGAGATACTTGCATGAGGACAACGTCCGGATGGCGTATGTAAGTAATGTTTGGATAATTCGACTAAGCGGTTAGGCGACAACTAAGGATCTCCTACAAAACGAGTGGAGCTGATCAAAGCTGTTCATGATAATGAGTCTTCGACTTCTCGAGACACAAGGGGATGACTTTTGGGTTGTACGTAAACGGATTCAAGACTACTCCCAAACAATCGCGATCGCAATCATCGCTTTCCTTGCATGCGAAGCAAGAACAACCTCGGACGCTGTTCGCGCCGACTCGCTTAAATATAAATGTGTGTCGGCAGTCTTACGTATCTACGTATTCGTTTATCTGTGAATATAGCATCCCTTATTTGAAGAGGTTGCCCCTTTGTTTCATCTTCTTCATCTCATGTGGTTCACATGTAAGATCTTCCTCCTTTTAAAACCACTTCGAAGGAGCCAGAAAGACCCTTCTCAATCACGATATGCCTATACTATTAAGAAGTTCTTGGAGTAAATACATTATTCGTTGATGTTGACAAACTTAGGTAAGAAACAAGACTTTAATAGTAAAATCGCAACAGTCAAATCGCTATTGCCATGAGATTTCCTGGCCGCTACAATACCACCTACTCTGCCAGCATACATTTTCATTGATCAAGCAATGCCTTTTACAAGCAACCTCACGTACTGGCTTTGGTATTGTCGTGAAGCAAAATGTGAAAGGTATTGCTTGTTCAATCACACCTTAGAGATGAGTTAAGCATTATATTGAGTAAATGATATCACCTTGACCCCATTCTTCCTTGATAAGATTTGTAACTCGAAGTCAATCCTTGACTAAAGTACTTAAAGCACGCAATCTTATCACCTCCAATGTCAGTCGCCTTTCTTTCATCGCCTTGAAAATTGCGAGAAATGATGCATACGGTATTGTCAAATAACTCTTCGTAGCTTCTTTCATATTAGTATACCTTGAAGAATATATCTCGAAATATATTCTATTTTTCTTATCACAAAAAAACCCGAAAATTGTGTAAAACTCTTATTATCGGGTGGTTTTGTACACTTGATATTTGGAACTGCATAGGGGTGTTTCGTCTAGAACTTCGTGACTTTATCCTTATCCCATCACTGCCTAGAGTCTTGAGCGTTGTTGAGGTGGAAGGGGGGTGGTGGCAAAGAACGTACACAGGAGTTTTCTCACACTTGACTCGAAGCCCTAGCTTACCTCTCTTTCTCTTTGAATGTGTATTGTATCAAATGGGCGTTTAGATTCCCCACCCTAAAAATAAAGAACACACCAAACTCTATCGTAAAACGGGTAACGTTAGGCAAAATAAAAGCATGGGAAGGGTAGACCCTTCATACCTCTCCCCTCTTCCTCGATTCTCTGAAAAATATAAAAGATAAAGTAATAAAATAAAGTACGAAAGTATTGAAAGAATGTATCAAACCACATCAAGGGCACTGAGAGATACATCAAAGACACTTGGCATTTCATCGCACCGGAATGTACCTCTTCAGAAGGAGGCAACAAGTGGAAAAGAATTGCATGAAAATGCTCACATCATTTCCGAGGTGTTGGTTCTCTTTTTCGCATTTAAAAAGCATTGGGGATGTTGAGGGGGGTTACTTGAGTTAAGTCAACAGCGGAGTTAATCGTACCTCAAAATATATGTAAATCTAAAGCGTAAAATCAAGTGGAGATTGTCGATGCCCTTTGCCCCACAATATTGGCGAAACGAATAGAGGATGGATCTTACTTACCCTCGATTGCGCCTCTAATATTCTCAATATATTATCTAAGATGGACTGCGCTTCTGCGGGAGAATTGCATAATCGTCGAATTTTTCCAATCTGGGGGAAAGAAGAAAAGAAAACTTTACACAATGCGGATCATGAGTAAGGCCTGCTACGGGGTAATAATAATGTGGGGGTTGATCGAGTTGATTAACTTGATTGATTTATGGGCCCAATAAAACCATGTTCTAGCAAATAATCGATTTGAGTTTTTACTTTCTCTAACTCGGCCGGACTCAAACGCTAAAGAGGCCGATTAGGTGGTTCTTGATTTGGTTCTAACTCAATCGAAAATTCATGGCCTAACCGCTTAGGGGGTAACCCCTTTGGTAAATCCGGAATAAGAGCGCAAGTATCTCACGCATGAACTGGAACTATCAATATTGATCGAGCCCGAGGATGGGAGGGGCTTTTTTTTTTCATATGTTCTTGACCAACGAAGAATATTGCTAGTGCTGATGGCGCACATATATGAACGTCCTTTGGTGGAATCAATGCGAGGAGTCAATGTGCTCATTTATGTTTCGTCTTGGCTTTATGTTTGGTCATATACAACACTAAGCGTAGATATGACGGGAGCCAATCTTTGTTCCTCATCCATACGCTGAAGTCGCGGAAGTGCATCATTCGGATATCATCTCCACGGCCTAGGATAACCAATTGATAAGAATATGCCTCTTATAAGAGTATAAGCTGAAAGGATGCTTCGTTATTTCCAAGAATGAATCTGGAAGTATGTCTTTTTTCTCTTCAATTAGGAGGATTCATCTAGCCCTCTCTTTTGTCGATCGAGAAACTTTTCTGCGTCTCGTTTGGCCACTCTATGTCGCACATCTTATACATCCATCCTTAACGCGATTATGACTTCGGAACGTAATTGCTTCAACCGAAAGTCTCTTATTGTAGAGTTATCAATATCTACAAGTCTCGTTGCATTGCATAAGATAGAAATCTATGGTTTATTAGGAACTGTTCAATCTCTTGAGAAAATAAAATATTACAATACTGGACGTATGTCTCGTAAGACAAGTCGTTTCACGCATTTACATATCTCGTCGACCTATAACTTTGTGTCGTCGTTGATATAGCAGAAGTTCATTACTTCACATATTTCTCCTAACTATTACGGGAAGAATATCACCAAGGAGAAGTGGGCATGCTTATAGGGCGGAAGCGAGCAAAAAAGCTCCTTATCATTGGTGGGGAACATGATGACCATATGCATCATTGAGAATGCGGTCATATGCTAGCTTTTTGAAGGAAAAAAGGGGTACCCCTGGATCTATGTTGCAAAGCGAGGTATGCTATCACAAACAACCTCAAGGTCGGACAAAACTCCTATTCGCACGAAATGCTGGGTGACTCTCACAAGCATAACCCCACCTCCGAAATACTTCTCAAATAAACCATGGGGGAAACAAATCTTTTGGAACTTCCACTCTCGTTTCTTTGAGCCACAGGGAAACATCGCGTTCCGCGAGGTGTTTCTAGCGAGTTCTAGAGAGTTAAATTCCAACCTCGTCAGTAGTTGTACACAAGCAAGCCTTCTTGCGTCGTTGTTTCATGCTTTTGGTCTCATCTAGTCGTCACCTTCTTCCTGGATTCCATCAAGCTTCGTAGCTTTCAATAACATCAACGCCACCAAGTGGACTTTTCAATAATTACTTTCTTGGGGCGTCAATTGTCAAACGCCCAAGATAAGGCTCGGGATGAAACTAGAAACTTGGCGGCCGGTCATGCCATTTTCTCTCAAATGCGTCAATAAAGCGCTCGACCTCATGATTTGTTGCAAAATTTCACGTGCATTTATGTGTAACTTGAATCTCAAACTTAATTCATGTCGATGCATGTCCCTTGATCCACATCAGTCGATTGGATAAGGTGTATAGCTTTCGTGATGCACGCCTCGGCCACAATAACGGTTTTTGTGGTATACCTTTTAGAAATGTTGCTCTGAAGGTCCATAACTATTAACAAAGGCATTCTTGCCATACTATGGACGTGATCGGAAATGATCGGCCGTTCATTTTCGATGTCAGGACAGGTCGTTTCACTGATCTGACCTGACACGATCTCGTTCCACATGATTCTAAAAATGATCGTTTTTTTTTTTTTTTTTTTTTACCGATCATGATCGATGATCGTGATCGTGATCGGCCGATTAAAACCTGATCGATGATCGTGATCGGCCGATCAAAGCCTGATCGTGATCGGGATCGGGCTTCCGATTATCGATCTGATCGGCAGCTCCGATCACGACCACGATCACGATCAAGCGTCGCGACCTGTCGGCACGTGATCGGTCGATCAAGATCGGTGAAACGCCGATTGATCGGCCGTTGATCCGATCAGCTCCGACCATGATCGGCCATGGATCAATTGATCGGAATTTAATTTAAGATTCCGATCATGATCGGTCCCATAATCAATTGATCGGTCAATTGATCGGTCTTACGAAAATGTCCACAAGTCACCACCCGAAGGTGTTTCTGGAGGTGTAAGGATTCGAACCTAGGACCTCACCGACTGGAATCAAGCAAATCGACGCTTAGACCACCCTGAGCTGCGGTTAGAGTGTGCTCCGTGTCATTATATACCTGATCAGTCAGTCCGACAAACTGAGGTATATAATAACACGGAGGACCTAGTGATCGTGGTTCAGGGTGGTCCAAGCGTTGATTTGCTTGATTCCAGTCGGTGAGGTCCTAGGTTCGAACCCTTACACCTCCAGAAACACCTTCGGGTGGTGACTTGTGGGCATTTGTGATGGACCGATCAATTGACCGATCAATTGATCATGGGACCGATCATGATCGGAATCAATTGATCATGATACCGATCTGATCGGCAGCTCTGATCCCGATCACGATCTCGATCAAGCGTCGCACCCTGTCGGTACCTGATCGGCAGTTTTTGATCGGCCGATCACGATCAGGCCGATCAAAAACTGCCGATCAGGTTGGGCGACCGATCAGATCGGTGATCGGATCCATAGTATGATTCTTGCCCCTCATCGAAGAAAGAGATACAAAGCACACATTCAAGACATTGACCTAATACGCCTTACCTTCCTAAGAGTCGCATTCCTTTGTCTACAACTTTGAGTCCCATTGTTTCGGCATTCGTTGCTGCAACACCGTCCTATACTCGACGGCCCTTTCGGAGTTTACCAAAAGGATCTGTATCACGAAAAACTTCTAAGACTTCTTATAATCTAACTAGTTGGCCTTGAGCCGCTCGCTTTCAAGAACTTCAGGTGGATTAGCTTCTTTGGGTGCGTCGTTTCTTTTCTTTAACCCTCACTAGGCTTTTATGACGATTGATGATAGGTCAATCTGTCCAACACCCAGCCAGAGGTGGGTGGTGGCCAGGTGTCGGTCAAACCTAGCCTACCTGGCCGGGCCGGTCCCGAATTTTTTTTTCAAGCTTGTCAAGACGGGTTCATATAGGTTGAGCTGGTTCGGCCAATTCGAACAAAGCTAACCAGGGCAAGAGGTCTGGGCGGGTCCTGTTCCTGGGCCCCCCGCCCACCTCTGCACCCAACCTGTAGCGAATCAGGGTTTCTGCCAGCCCTGCAGTACGTCAGCAGGCTTGCTGACAGTGCTGCAGTACTTTAAGTAGGAGTCTGGTTGCCCTGAGGCAGCGTACAGTCAGTCAGGGTGTGCTGTCAGTGAAGTAGTACGTGGACTACTGAGCTGTCACCTAGAATGTTCTAGAAGGTCGCTCAGCACCACAGGAATGGCCGTGGGGCTGAGCTGGGCTCTGATTGACAGGACTGCAGGATCTGATAGCTTGTAGTACTGATGCAGACTGATGTTACAGCCTATGATCAGTTGGGATCAAGGCTGCTAGGGTATTCTATAAGTTCTTGGGGTTTGAACGTTCTTGTAACTTAACCTAACCTTGGTTTGGAACTTATCTCGCCCTTGAACCTTGCTAGGTTCAAGTGTCTCTCTCATGTCCGTTCAATAGAACAGGCGGTTCGGACTGGCTGACTGACAGGGTCGCAGTCTTTGGTGGACAGAAGCGGAAAAAGCGATCTGCAGGGCAGAATCGTTACACAACCCCTACCTGTTGCAAACATATCGCTTGTGAAAGTTTTCTTCCTAGTGGTACTCCCCATGACGGCTTACTTTTCCACCATCGTCTATCCTCAACGTAATATTTTCCTCACCCATAAAAAAAGAGAACCCCAAAATATATAATAACAACTTGGAGAACGGGTTTTGTGCCTTTGCTGAAATAAAATTCACTTTGATCGTCCAACTTAATAAGATACGACAAGGAAAGGTATTCGAAATGACTTAGAATGTTGAACCCGACCCACGAACCATACGATCCACCCACTTGAACAAGGGCATAACCTCTTGCTATTGTTCCCTTTCACGCCCATCTTGAACCTTCTAACCACCCCCTCATGAGTATCAACCCCTTGTCCTTGAAGAACATCTATCAAAGGCAACACACTTAAATATCCATGACCTGAAGTCTTCAAAAAAAAAAAAACTCTTTTAATGTTCCGTTTCTACCCGCCACGTATCCCATGTTTACATCGCTAAGTCTGACATGGGAGAAAGCGCACGCCAGCAGAATTGGTGTCCGAAAATGTATTCACAGAAAGCGTTACGCAAGTTGTTTCGTTTTAAACAAACCAGAAAACTTCACACGCACCTTTTCGCGATTTCCCATGCCCTGGGGCTGCGGCATATCTCGCCTTGTGTAGCTTCCCCCTCCTATAGTATTCGTTCAAGTGTCACCAGGCATTGCACTTGGTTTGAAGTCTGATATTGTAATAAATTGCTTGTAATCCTTTACACATTGTGTTTTTGGCCTCCCGCAGTCGTGATCACGGTGGACATTAAACCTGGGCGATGATCCAAGTGAGTTGTTGTAGTTTGGCGGTTGAGGTGATGAATGTCTGCCAGCCCGACTGAATGGCTTTAAGACCCGTTGAAACCCATGGGTGTCATGGGGTGAGGGTCTTTTCAATACGGTATGGCATGCTTCTTTCCAAAATTGAACGACATCAAGTTCTTTTTGGCCTCTGATCCCGATGTTCTTTCGGCACGTTGCCGCTGTTTGTTCGTCCCAGTGACGGCAACAACGGCCTCCTCAAGACTTCAATAAACTTGTTCGTTTCTTTTAATGGATCGTTATGTGCCTAGCAATCGTCTCGAAAAAGATACCAACTTGCTTCCAGACCTGGTCAACTCCTCGCTATTGTTTCTGCCACTAAGATAGGTAAGCCTTGTTCAATATTGTCCGGCCTTCTCGCCTGCAAAACATCAATCAAACGACATCAAATCAACATTGACCTTCGTCATCCATTTCATGAGGTTTGCAAAGGTCACTAAAGGGCTTCCACCAATTTTTGGCATTCAACGTTTTTTCGAAACTTTCTCATCTATCACCCTTATAATCCCTTTCATCGGAGTGTCAATAAAGATTCTAGAAATCGCTTTGTGATTTGGTTTATTTTTCGGAATTACATCGTGTCATTATGGAAATGAGCACCAATGGAGCCCCTGGGGAAGATTCCATCTCTGTTGTGGTAATGCAGAAGTGTTTCGGGGTCCTGAAGGTACCTTTATCCCATGCTTCCACGATTACGTAATAAAATAGAATTTTCCCAACTGTTTGGAAAAGAGCAAAGGTCTCCATCATACGTAAACAAGGGACAGATTTGCAAGATATTAAGGCCTATCGACCAATAAGTCTACTCAATATTGGCAAAATTATTAAGGGAATTGTACGAGATAGGATCGTGTATGTTATGGATGACGGGTGCAAGGCACAATATGGCGCCATCAAGAGGGTCCTATCCCTCCGTATGATGCATCAATATGACAGTTCGTATGACAACCAACGGAAATAACACAAGCGCGTACATCGTCAAATCTAATGTAATCTCGTTTAAGTCCTATGGATTGAATTTTTCTCTAGATACTTTGGCAAAAATGGAAGAAGCAGCCTTAAATCGTTACATTCGGAAAATCATCATGCTTTTGCAATCATGATTGAAGCAACTTCGATATCCAACTCAGATCATCGCGTTTTTTCATCGAGATCGTTCCTAAGAGCATTCAATATTTTTTCAGTACATATGCAAAAGGTACAACGTGGCCTACCATATATGGCCATGTATGGTGTAGATTTGTCGGAAGAGTTTTGGTGCATACTTGAAAGTTCCATCAACAAACCAAATTTACTTGTCCAATCGAGATTCCAAATACACAAACTCGCTTGTTAATTCTTGCCCTTCTATAGCCACTATATGCGGCTAGGCTAAGAGGTGCTTGAAAAGATAAAAAACGTATGTGAATTCTTCATGATGAGCAGCCAACATATCAATAAAAAAGGAGTCCTATTCGCGATGGTATGAAGCAAGCAATTCATATATACGATATGATATCATCGATATCTTATGTGAAAGCTTGTATGATGTATGACACAAGTACTATCTATCTTACCGTGTTTTGTTTCAAATTGAACGCATCTTAACGTTTCTAAGCAAGGCGACTTTCGGGTTTGGAGGAAACGCTTTTCTCCCGTATTTTATATGCTATTGATAATTTTTGCGCTCTCCTCCGAATCTCAGGCGACCCAACGTAGGTGGCTTTTTAAAAGATGCGGGTACTGGTATAATATTTCAAAAAAAACATTTTTCGATGTTCCGTGACGTTCTTCTTAAGCTTTTCCAAGTTTCTAACTCCTCTACTCGTACACCTCAACAAATTCGACACACACATGCCCACAGCAACATATCCAGATTCAATAATGAAAGACAAAAATTTTCCAAAACTGGAAGTGGACCGCAACGCGGCTACTTCTATTTTCAAGAGATATATTTCTTTGAATGGAATTTCTTCGAATGTTATTTTTTTAGAGTTGGTATATTTTTTCATAGTAAGGGTTAAGTCTCCTCATCGATACATGCATGCAACTTTCAACAAGCATCTTGATTCGGTTTTGATTACACACCTTGGTTTTCCCGATAATAAGGTAAAAGTTAAACCAAGCTTATTTAATTTGCGAGCCTTTTTCAACTCGAGCAAAAATTGATCCAAAGAATCTTGTTGCTCCACAACATTTTATTCCGTAAAGATGGAGAAAGCGATTTAATCAAACCAATAGTCCTAACAAATAAAACTTGAATAACAAGTTCTAGTCCAAACCCTCTAGGCGGCAGCTTGTAGGAATAGGATATGCTGGATTTACTTCATGCGCTTGTTTGACGCATTTCCGCCACATCTCTTGCCTTGATCGCCAAGGTCACATACTGCTCCGCCCGGTGCAGCTGGTCCCAAAAGTAGTGCGTGCATGCATCGGCTTTGGATATGTTCTCCCTGGCTTCTAGTTGGCTTCTAGTGTATTTTCTCCTCGTCCTCCTTCTATCGACGACTAGCCCAAGCGAACTCTACTTCCAACCTCGATATTATAGTCCGATTAGTCGTTGAGTGACCGTTCAAGACATCATGTATGAGACTTCGGTTATATCTTCGCATTTATTATTTGCTGGTACGTAGAAAAAGGATGGGTTTAACATAACTGTGCTCCCTCTTGTGTGAAAGCATTGGAGTAAGAACCGATGGCTTCTTATGTAAACACCTCAGAAAATACCAACATCAACCCAACACTCTCCATCTTAGCTCTGTACACATAGCCGCACGAGTAACTAAACATGTCAACAACATCATCGGTAAAATGTCGATGTTGATATAAATGTCGATGTTGATATAAATGTCGATATACATATGTATATATTTCCCCCTTGCCTCTATCTCTTCTTTCAAAAGGCTTGGGCCACTTTAAAAAAAGCCTTCCCTGTGAGCGAGGCGCTGCCCTTTTGTTTTTGTCCACGAGGAAGCTCCATGAAGAGAAAGCACTCCTGTAACGCACGCTACCAACTGTAAGGATTCGGCAGAATCAAAGGAGATTCAGGCAGACCTGCAGGCTTGCAGACTGGCAGTGATTGGGCTGACAGATTAGGCTGCAGGTTGACTGCTATGATTCTGAAGAAGCAAGAATGGTTCAGGTCCTTTAGACCTGCAGACTGATAGACTGGTAGTCAGCAGATTGGTAGACTGACGAAGTGGCAGAGTAGTCGGGCGGACAGGTTGGCTGACGACAGACAGGTGCTGACAGCGCTGCA
This sequence comes from Bryopsis sp. KO-2023, assembly GCA_030272585.1. Classification (NCBI taxonomy): domain Eukaryota; kingdom Viridiplantae; phylum Chlorophyta; class Ulvophyceae; order Bryopsidales; family Bryopsidaceae; genus Bryopsis; species Bryopsis sp. KO-2023. The sequence goes on from BSYQ01000002.1 coordinate 1,428,860, forward strand.
GAACGTGGGCTGCAGAGCTGGCAGGCAGGAAGTTCTAGAAGGTCTTAGGTGGCAGACTCAGAACCGCAGTACCCTGCAAGGTGTCTGAGGCTGCATGTCATGGAAGGGACTGAAAGGGACTTGGCAGTTTGATGGTCTGCAATACTGATGCAGACTGATGTTATGGCTTAGGATCAGTTTGGATCAGGGTTGGCAGAAACGGTATAAGTTGTGGGGGCTTGGACATTCTTGTAACTTAACCTAACCTTAGTTTGGAACCTGATCTCGCCCTTGAACCTTGCTAGGTTCAAGTATCTCTCCCATGGTCGTTTAATAGAACGGCAGTTCAGACTGGCAGACCGGCAGGGTCGCAGTCTTCAGTGTATTGAAGCAGAAAAAGCGATCTGCAGGGCAGAATCGTTACATTGGTTTCGGAGCAGGCTTGTGACAAGATCACAAACGAGTCTGGCAGGCTGCAGAGGCAGCAGTATGCGCGGCAGGCGCGCAGTGAGAAGGCGCAGAGGCGCAGGACACTGGCAGGCACACAGCACAGTGCAAAGCAGAGGTTTGCAAGGCAGACAAACGCCAGTGCTTTGCAGATTTGCAGTTATCTATTGGAGTGTTCGAGTGTGCTGTGTGAAGGAAAGTCGCTGAATCAGCGTCAGGAGTAGAATGGGCGCAGTGTGTGTAAGAACACTGCGGCAGACAGATTCGTTACAGTGGTGTGTAGAAGCGCAGCTTACACACAGGCGCGCAGCATTGTCAAGCGCAGCACGACTATGCAGCGTCGCAGGAGACGTTGGGTGGCGCAGCATTTGGAGGATTGCGTCGCAGGTGTAGAACTGCGCAGCAGATCCAGGAATGCGCAGCAGATCCAAGATTGCGCCGCAGATGCAGAGTTCTACCGCAGATGTGGAATTACGCTGTTGATACAAGGTTGCGCAGCGAATATGGAAATGTACCGCGGGCAGGATTGCGTTGCAGACAGAACGTGCGCAGGTTTTGCTGGAAGTGCGCAGCGAATGTTGGCACTGCGTAAGTGGATGATGTGACGCGCAGCAGCCACAGGAAAGCGCTGCACATGCGAAATTGCACTGCAGACGACAGAGTTACGTTGCGTGCAGCGGATTGCAATGTCGATGGGACATTTCGCGCAGATGCAGGCTGGGCAGCCTATGCAGGATGCAGGGACTGCGCAGTGTTTATGGAACTGTGCAGCTCTTGATGGAAGTTCGCAGACGATGTTGGGACTGCATGTCAATTGAAGGAACAGCTGATGCAGGGATCGCGCAGCTGACGCAGGAACGCGCAGCTCTGTGCAAGGTCGGCACAAGGTGCAGGATCTGATGGACTTGCACAGAACGTGGCAGGATGTGTGCGAGAGTGAGAATTGCGCAGCACACATTAAGTTGCTGCGACCAGGAAGAGTTGCAGTGTACGCAGTGAGTGCGACTGATGCAGGCATCGCTTAACTGACTCAGGTTGAGCGCAGGTTGAGCGTAAGTTGAGCGCAGACGCGAGATGCAAGAGTGTTACGTGCTTGCAGGGTTACATTTGAGTGATCTGATCATTTCGTTGGTTGATTGAAGTGACTTTAGAAGTAGTGAGCTTCAGATTGATTTCAGGATCAGGTGATCTATGATCTTCTGATTGCAGTACACATTCTGGAAAAGATGTTTGATCACTTTATAAAGGATTTCAGAGTTGCAGTCAAATTTTCAGGCTGAAGTGAGGGAGATGTTTTGAAAGGCTTTGATTGATCACAAGTTAGTGGGGAAAATTCTGGAAAGAGTCTTTGAGACCATGCAGATTTTTCAGGGAAGTTTTGATTTATTGTTTGAAAAGTCTGGTGGTGATATTTGACAGCTTTGTTGATCAGAAGTTCGGATTTTTCTGATCAGAAGTTCCTCCTTGTTTGCTTGGATTTGTGCGTCTTTAGTGGAGAGTTATCCTTGGCTCAGTTGGATTGAGCAGTAGTGGTCGACTCATCATTTCAGAGTATGGAAGATTGCAGTGGAAAAATTCTTGGTTTCAGTGGCAGGTCAGGTCAGCTCTGATGTGATTGTGCATACATATTTTGGATGTTTCTTGCCACATTAAGGCTGATTGTGATTGTGGGAACATTTACAGGTGTTTCAGTGATTGCACAATAGCTTGAGGGAATTTTTCAGAGTCGTTTCTGAACTTGAAATAAGAAGAACTGCAGATCAGAACTTGTTTAGAGTTGCTTGCAGAAAGCTAAGGCATCTTTCAGTTCTCCTATTGATCGGTGGAGGTATAGTGTTTGTGTTTCTGTTGAAGGGTTGTCTAGTCTTTTTCTTGATGAACCCTATGGTATTTTGCTCTGATTTCTGAATAGACCAGTGGCAGGTTATTCTCAGAAGAATGTCAATGACATGAAGTTTTCGTTCTATAATAGACTAGTGGCAGATTATTTTCTGTTGTTTGGTGGGACAAGTGACAGAATATCAGTCTTTTTATAGATCAGTGGCAGATCATTTTCTGTTGTTGGCAGGGCAGATATTAGGTGTCTTGGCAAGGTATTTTTCTGTGGCAGCCTTGCTTGGCAGGTCAGAAAAAGATGTAGATTTTTGAAGGGACCAATAGGCCCATGGAACTCTTCTTTAGTAGGCTGAGTGATAGTGGTGAATTGAAGAAATGTTTGGTACAGCAGTAGCTGGTCTTTTCTTCTATTATGGGTGTTCTGAAATAGGACATCTTCTATTTTCCGCTAGCAGAAAGTTTTCAGTCGGATACATTGATATGAGGGCAGGTTATTTTGTTAAAGGATGCCCCTTATTGAGCAGTAAACAGTTGCTAGTGATTAGAGAATTTTCTGGAAGGGAACAATACTCAATTGTGGTAGTATTGTTAGAGACTGAATTTTCAAAGGTAGTCTAGGGAAATTCTGGAAATTAAGCTGTTTGAAAATACTGATTGTCTTTCAAAGAGAAAAGAAATCAGATGGGGAGGATGAAGTGATAAAGCAGCCACATCCTACCCATTGATTAGGAGGGTATTTTCATTGGTAGATGGCAGCATTTTCTCGGTACTTAGGTTTTATTTCAACAAGACTTTGGTGGTAGCAGAGTTGGTTGAAGAAGCTTGGTCTTAGAGAAAAGAAATTTCTGGTTACACTCTTGGTTATTTGTCTTTGAGGTGTTGGAAAATAGATTTTCAGGATATATCTCATTCTGGAAGTTTATTCAGGTTTCCAGAAAAATTGAGACAGTTATTGAATTAGCAGTGGTACTCTTGAGGCAGAGAAAAAGTGCAGAAGACTATAGGGCAGATGGCTGAACAGAAGAGAAGTTTTCTTTGCTTGTTTGGTATAGTTCTGTTCTTCCTTTTTCATTTGGATGAAGAGTGGTTGCTGGTTTTCAAAGGGAGTATATTTCTGATAGTTATTTTGGTAGAGTTTCTATCCTGTTGGAAGCATAAAGTATATTAGTGATATGCTGGAGTCACCTGAAGTTTTCATGCATTCTTTACACAAAGAAACTGTGGCAGATTTTTGTGTTTGGACTGCCATAATATACTTAGTGGTTTGTTGTGACAAAAGAAAGAGGTGCACTCAGTATTTTGCTGATTTATTAGGGTAAAATAGGAGGAAAAGAAAGGAAGTTAAATGTGGCAGATTTTATATCCTTGTGCAACCACATTATAGTTAGGTGCTTTTTACGAGAAGAGTACAAGTTGAAAAGAGAAAACAAAGGAAAGAGTTTAAGGTGATAGCACCAGGTGGTGCTTATGGGTTGTGAAGTGAGAAAAGGAGAGCAAGACTTGCAGATATCTCTTGCAGATGCAAAGCCATGTGTAGCTACATCTGAGGAGATGGTGCATGAGTGGAGTGCCATGTGAAGCATACACCCATGTAGGACAACTGAGCGGGGAAGCTAAGATCAACATCCCTCAAGAAAGTTGCTCAGCCCCAAGTTTTGAAGGAAGAGGAAGTCCAGGGAGGACTTGCAGGAGTGAGAAAAGAGGCGAAAGAGGACAGAAGTGGAGTGTGAGAAGGCCGGCGTAGCCACTCACACAGGGTGTTACCTCAGGGGAGGGTAGCCTATGGGCGCGGAGTCCATTCCGTAGTTGGAGTGCCGGTGCAGCCGCAACACGGAGAAGTAAGTCTGGTGGATGGAATTTCTGCAGGTGGTGGTCCAGGCAGGGACACTGGTGCAGGAAATTCTGGAGGCCTTGAGGAGAAGGTGAGCAGTGCTGCAGGTGGCCCGCTAGGCGACGAGGGGGACGGTCCCCCAGGGGACTTGCAGACTGCGCAGTTAACGAATTGGCGGGCACTCTGATGGAGGCAGAGTCTCTCGCAAGTAGGTCAGTGGATGAATTGGCGGGCACTCTGATGGAGGCAGAGTCTCTCGCAAGTAGGTCAGTGGATGAATTGGCGAGCACTCTGATGGAGGCAGAGTCTCTCGCAAGTAGGTCAGTGGATGAATTGGCAGGTACTCTGATAGGGGCAGAGTCTCTCGCGAGTAGGTCAGTGGATGAATTAGTGGGTGTTGCCGCAAGGGCAGTAGCATCTGCTGGAATTTTTAAGGAGGTTTCAGGGAATGAGGAGGCTGGTCGGCCGAGTGGAGCCACCACCTCTCAGGTCTCGGAGGCAGGGGGTGTAGGGCCATGTGGGGTCGCACCTGACCTGCATGATTTTTCAGTGTATGTCGATTCTGATGGTGTTCTGCAGGCACATCAGACTTGATTTGGTGAGCGAGAAGTTATGGGCTGGGTAGACCTAATGAAGTCTACTTTAAAGGACATAGTCTAAACTTCGAAGTGAAGTGTACATGCCAGGCAGGCCGTGTGCGGCGTGCGGCTGAAATGAGAATACATGCCAGGCAGATTGTGTACGGCGTGCGATTGATCTTTATGGAAGTGCAGTGGACATGCCAGGCAGGCCGTGTGCGGCGTGCGGCTGAAATGAGAATACATGCCAGGCAGATTGTGTACGGCGTGCGATTGATGTTTTGAGAAGGAACTGAATTTTTATTGTCGGTGATTTCGTGACGTGGAGAAAATCGTATATCGATAGGTAGGGATGTAGAATTGGAATATCTACATCTTGCCTATAAACTGGAAGCTAGCTGGGGTTCTGAAATTGGCTAGAGAAATTTTCAGATTGATGAAGGAATGTAGCTGAATCGAAGGAAAATACAATGATCTTTTCTAGGAGTTGCAGAGTGTGAAGAGACCTCAGCTCTAGAGGAAAGAGGATCAGAGTATTGGTTTAGAGAAAAAATATCTGATGCATTGTGAGATTTATCTTCGTGGTGTTAGTATTTGTCGCCACTTGAGTATGGCTAATTAAAATGTGCAGATACAGAAACCTACAGAAGAGCTTTCATTTCAGTTTTGTTGATGGAAATTAGTTTGGCAAATCAGTGGCAGAATTACAACATTTGAAAGGCTTGAAAATGAGAGATTTGGGCTCTATTTCAGACTGCAGATGGAGTTGCAGTTTTTGCTTGAAAGGAGGACTCTGATTTCTATTTTACAGGTCCATAGACTGGTTGTTGAGCTGAAAAATTTCTGAGGGAAATTCAGGGTTCCCTGTGAAAGATATGGTTGTGTCAAACTGCATCAGAGATAGCAATTTTCAGTGACAGAAGTTGGTATTGTTGCAGTCACTTTTGGACTTAATTGGCAGTGACTGAAATCTGGAAAATGCTTTATTTTGATTCGATACATTAGATCTGGTTTGAGTTGCAGATTTTCAGGAGATCAAGAAAGAAAATCAGGGGTGAAGTCTATATTTCTGATTTCTTTGAGAAGTTTAAATATACATGGACCAGCGGTAGTTCAAATATTATTGTGAGAAATATAAAGCTCAGAAGGAAAAGCAAAAGGATTTTCAATTTCTGAAGATCTATCTCTGATTTTGTGTTTGAGTCAGTGGAAATCAGCAGAGTTAGAGAAAAGAAAAGAAAGGTTTTCTCGGACTTTCATTCAGGATTCAGATTTTCAGGTGGATTTCTTCTTGAGTTTGTTTGCAGTGGTTAGACATGAAGTAGCATGAGTTGGCAACTCTTTTATTTCATGACGATGTACTAGTAAACACAATGGGCTAGTGTTTGAACTTGATGCATGGATAGCATGGTGTCAAAGATCAGGAGCTGAAGGTTATGACATTCGATGGTCAGGTTCAGCTTTACATACAAAGAAACAAAAGGGTCAGTGAAAATTTTTGCAGGAGATCTGGACATTTGTTATGGGCAGTTGGTACATTGCAGGTGCAGAACCTGTTAGCTGCAGGAACACTTTGCAGGGCTGCAAAATTTTCTGTGTTTTCTTTCTTTTCTATTTCTTTTCTAGTCAATGAATCAGAAATAGCTTTGATCTTTGGTGGCGTAGTTGGTGTATATTTGTGTGAGGACAAAATATATCAGAAAGGTTGAGAACTGAACATTTGGTTACAATCTGGGGCAGCAGATTTTTCTGACTTTGGCAGAGCAAATTCAGGCCTTCAGTTTTTCAGGCTTGTTTTCTGAAGTAGTTTGTTCAGTTGTTTGGGGTCATTTGGCTGCTCCGAACAGCTCAACTTTCTGTAGCTGGGACAGTGATATGGTTTTGCATGGTTGCATGGTTTTGCTTGAGGACAAGCTCCATTTCAGATGGGGAGGGGGCCTCGGTCGAACCGATGCGTTTCATTTTTGTTTTTCCACAATTGCACTTATTTCAGCAGTAGGTGTTGCAAAGAGACACACATCTTCATCAAGGTTCTAAGGAAAGGAAGAGGTTGTTAGTAGTACTCTTTCAGAGCTGATGGGAATTGATGGATAGTGTTTGCAATATCTTGGTGGTCAGTAAATATGTGTTCTCAGTTCTACTATTCTTGCAGAGTGGATTAAGCAACTAGGCATAGTTCACTACTTTGGGACGATGCAGAATTAAAACATTTGCAGTCTAGCAAGGGTGTTTCTGGTGGACTAAAATATTCTGGTACATGGCACATATTTTGTTGTGCATTTAGTTGGTTTGGAATTTACAGAAGTTTGCATTACCATTGATTGAATCAGTTAGATTGATGCTTACTTGAGGTTTACTGAATTTCAGAGGGTACATTGGTATGGATTCTTTCAGCACTCAGTTGTTGGATATTTATCAAAGAAAAAGGAAATATCACTGAGTGAAGTCTTGCTGGTTGAAAGAAAGGGTTGATTTCATTAAGTCAGGATAGGCCAAGTGGAATTTCTGGGTTTCCATATGTTCTGATTTGTATAGATTCGTATATGGGAAAACCGGAGAAGACATAGAGGAATTCGGGAACAATTAATGCAATCAATCTGTAGGTACTCTGAACATTCATGACTCAGGAGAGAGGAAGCAGGAACAGAAGGGAGCATGCTCAAGGGAAAAATTGAGGAGCAAGCTCACTTCTTCATTGAAGAACATCTGGAGACTTGTTGTTGCAAGATCCTATCGCTCGCTTTTCATTGCTATGCGGAAGGCTAACTTGGTGGAGACATGTGGCAGCTCACTATGCAGCAAGGAGCTTCAACTCTGAGGAGCTGCTGGAGTGACTGGTGATCTCTTGGTTTTCAAAAGGTTGGAAACTTCTTTCGGGAGACAGAACTTCAGTCATTCAACCTTCTTCTTTACTCCAAGACAGTTTGCATATTGTGAAAGTGGTATTTTGCTGAGTTGCAAATTTTGGCAGCAACAGTTTGTAGAGTTCTGGATTGTGGTAGTACCAGTTTGCAGGGTTGCAGACTGTGGCAATAGTTGCAGAGATAATTTGCAGACAGTGGTGGCAGTTTGCAGGTTTTCAATATGCAATTGTTGAGTTGGAAATTATGGGACACTATGAAGTTTCAGAAGTTTTGGTAGTTGCAAAATATTTGGTGTCTTTCTTTCATCATTGGCAAATGATATTTCTGAATAGCAACATTCATATCGTAAAGAAGGCAGAAGGGTGAATTGCTGAGCCTCTAAAAGCTGCAGCAGATTTTTGTTATTTTTCTGTTAGATTTTCTGATAGTCGATATGAAAATCTATGGAGTTTACAGACTGCAGAAAGGAATTGAATTTTGTTCAGTAGCACATTACAATTCCGAAAGAGAAGTTCGTTCGGTTTTCTTGTTTGTGTTGTTGGGATTTTTCTGAGCAGTTTGCTAAGCAATTCAAAGGTATACATCAGAATGTTGAGAAAGAGGCTATACTTTATTTTGCAATTTTTCGAAAAGATATTTTCAGTGGTCAGTCCTTCCAAAAGGTGTTTGGCAGTTGGCAAGATGGGATAGCAACTTTTCAAACTGAACTTTGAGGCAGAAGTTTCTTTGGGTGTTTGAAATCCAAGGGACAAGGTTGTTATCGTTCTCTTAGGGCAGTAAGGGACTACTGCCAACTAGATGGGGAGGAATGTAAGGATTCGGCAGAATCAAAGGAGATTCAGGCAGACCTGCAGGCTTGCAGACTGGCAGTGATTGGGCTGACAGATTAGGCTGCAGGTTGACTGCTATGATTCTGAAGAAGCAAGAATGGTTCAGGTCCTTTAGACCTGCAGACTGATAGACTGGTAGTCAGCAGATTGGTAGACTGACGAAGTGGCAGAGTAGTCGGGCGGACAGGTTGGCTGACGACAGACAGGTGCTGACAGCGCTGCAGAACGTGGGCTGCAGAGCTGGCAGGCAGGAAGTTCTAGAAGGTCTTAGGTGGCAGACTCAGAACCGCAGTACCCTGCAAGGTGTCTGAGGCTGCATGTCATGGAAGGGACTGAAAGGGACTTGGCAGTTTGATGGTCTGCAATACTGATGCAGACTGATGTTATGGCTTAGGATCAGTTTGGATCAGGGTTGGCAGAAACGGTATAAGTTGTGGGGGCTTGGACATTCTTGTAACTTAACCTAACCTTAGTTTGGAATCTGATCTCGCCCTTGAACCTTGCTAGGTTCAAGTGTCTCTCCCATGGTCGTTCAATAGAACGGCAGTTCAGACTGGCAGACCGGCAGGGTCGCAGTCTTCAATGGACTTGAGTGGAAAAAGCGATCTGCAGGGGCAGATTCGTTACACCAACGCTGATACGTTGTGGATAAACGTCGAAAGTATTTGGATTTGGATGGCCTCTTGTTACGGTCATTGGGTCTTTAGCGATTGTAGCACCTCGGTCGTAGCCTGCATCCTGTATGTAACGAATGTTCCAAAAAAAAATCCACGATTAATCTGGGTTTGTTGGAACCTCGTTTCGAGATTAAAAAAATATCGGGAGAGATACGCAATCATAAGTACAAGTGCAAGAAAAAGTCCAATACTGTTGCGGTTCTATTCTAGAATCCTCCAGATAGCTAAGCAAGGATGAAATAAGGTCATCATTCCTCGATAATGAAAATAAGTAGGAGTATATCCTTATTTTCATGCTTTTTATTTTAAAATTAATTGTTTAATTCTTTACTTCTCATCCTGAATGTTCTCTTTTTCAATTATAGACGAGAGGGTACGACAGCGTAACTTTTCCTTACGGCTCATGTTGTGGTCACTTTATCGTAAACACAAAAGTAGGGGTTTTTGAGTTCCCTTCACAAGACCCTAGGTGGTACGATATCAAATAGTACTTATATGTGGGACAATTGTGCCGCACAATAAAAAAAAAAATATATATACAGGAAAACAAAAATGAAAACGCTGTCACCACCACGGCCGAAACATGTCGAGGGAACCTCCAAGACAAGGGCACATGCACTGGTGCATGTGAAAGAATCTTTCTACAAGAAGGAAAATCATCCCGTTGCCACATTATTTCTTCGTTTCGGGGTGAATTGTGGAATTTAGTGCCCCAACTCTTGGTGGGTGGGTGAGTGAGTCCTCTCCTCATCAAATCAATTGCTAAAAAAATGATATAAGATGCTTACATGCTTTTAGCATTAGGAGCATTTTTACGACCTACTTTTTTTATGTTCGAATCTTTATCACTTGCTCTCTTAAGATTCTTGACACCTTCCCAACCAACCAAACGCCGGACACTGTTATTGAGCTCCACATCGGGCCAGAATCTACATTGAACACTCATGGATTATCGTCCATCAACCTTCGATTAGGGAAAAGAATCTTTCCAAGCCCTACGCCCCCACACCTGATCAACACACTCCAAGGGTTTAGACCACTTGAACAAAATAAAGAATACCATGCTCTATATCGCTCATCTCCTTCGTTGTGTAAAGGTACTAGCGGCTATAGAGCTAGTTAACACTCCACGCCTTGCTAGTGACGACCATATAGGAGAGCTCGTATGATCAACCTTAAATCCCCTAGGAAGTTGCTCTCTTTGAGACCTCTTCTGTTGTTTCTTGCAATTCGAATAAAACCTTCTTTGATTGGCAAGAGCGTGTATCGCACCTGGCCCAGGGGGAAAACCAACTATATTTAGGTCAGCCTCCAAAAACTATCTCTCTGTAGTGCACCCTAAAGTGCGATTTAAAATTTTCTACTGTCTTTCGTATCTTTCGTCTCAACACCCTTCGAGAACAAAAACAAAAGCTTGATTTCATGAACAAAAGTGGATCATAAGGGGTATAAAACCCTTGTCTTTTAAGTTATGACGGATAGGACCTGGTGAGTTAAGACCAGAGCTGGGCAGTAACCCGTTTGTAACGCACCGTACCGTAACGCACAGGGTCGGTACAGTAACGTGTACGGTCGGTGCGCGCACCGACCGGACGTTACAACACGTTGCACACGTTACAACAACGACCCAGTCGGTACAACAACGTCCAAGTCCGGTACAACAACGATCCGACGTTACTGTAACGCCAAAGCGTTGTTGTAACGCAATACGTTATCAATAACGTCTACGCCGGCTGCTATAACGTCCGCACCGAGGCAAGACGTTACAACAACGATCGGTTGCGTTACGTGTAACGATAACACGTTACAGTATAAACGCGTTTGTAAGGAACACCCTGGAAGCAACGCTAGGCTAGAAAAAAGGCTTAGTGATTGCAGAAGGAACACCATTGCAAGGAACGAACGGCTAGAATTTCGTTTATTAACTAAATAAGGAACGATAAGTTAAGGAACTAATCCAAAGAAACATTACATATCCTCATCCATTCACGCTCTCTCCCCTGGGCAAATTGCCATCATCTTCACCACTCGAGTCACCACTACCGGAGAGCTCAGACCAAACCTCCCCCTCATCGCTTCCAGTGTCACTCTTTTCGTGATCAGTCTCACTTTCGATTTGATCACTTCCATTTTCAAATGCCTCCTTCAAAATATTAGCATACTCAGGTAAGCCCTCAATTTTTATCTTTTCATGACCCTTTTCTATCCCCAATAGAGCTCCTGTTCGCTCAAAAACTTTCCATAAGGTCTCTTTTTTCTCCAAAAGGACATCCCAAGCATCTTTGAGCCAATGCGTCATGACTATTCTTCGCTCACTTGCGGTGAGCGAAGACGCATCCCACTTTGCTGCAAATTTTTTGTCCTCCTCCAATTGACGATTCATTGCCTCCATCATATGGTGTTTCACCATAGCTCCAATCCCTTGATCAATTGGTTGTATCAGATGACTGGTATTTGGAGGTAAAAGCCAAACCAAAACTCCATTTGAATCCATCGCCTCACGAAAGGTTGATGCAACTTGGCTCGTCACATTGTCGCATAGAAGCAAGGCATCTTTTTTCGGGTGCTCGTGCCTGACAAACGGAGCAAATATTTCTCGAGCCCACTTCACAGATGTGTTGGTATCTGCCCAAGCCTTTGGCTGGAATAATACCCGAACTCCCCTTGCATAAGACTTCTTTTCTTTTTGAGAGATCCGCAAACCTTTTCCTCGAAAGATTATGCATGGAGGAGGTTGCTTCCCAATCGGCCTGATACACAATTGAAGGGTTGCGGCTCGTTTCTCAAGACCACTTCCAGTTCCTTGCACCCAAACTCGAGTCGACCCCCTCGGCTCAATCGTGGTATCCCTACCCTCGTTTATAAAAGGACAAGGCACTTGATCAACGTTATATCGAACCTCCGGAGAGAATTTTCCCCAATTCTCATCACAATCCGAAGAATCTAAACGAGTGTTCTCCAACATTCGACGAAATTGGATGTGGAATTTTTTCACCTTCTCAAGACCATCCTCTATCCGGGCCTTTTTATTCGAAACCTTCCGGATAGACAAGGACCACCTCCGTCGAAACTTGGACAACCAGTCATTAGATGCAAGGAATTTTTTACCAGGGTATTCCGTGACCATCAAATCCTTAGCCATTCGTTTTACTATTGCCGACGTCATTCTTCTTCCGTTGCCCCTTCCCTCCATGATTTTTGCAAACAGTTTTTCTTCCATGATGGGATATCTCCCCCTCTTGCCCCGGCCACCCTGAATTCTTTTTTGCCCTTCTTTCCATCGGTATACCATCGACTTTGATACCCCAAATCGTTCAGCAACACTCCCCATGCTTTTTTCTCCTTCCGTCTCTTGCAAAAAGTCGATGACTTTCTTTTTGAATTCTGCAGAATAGTGTTTTCGAACCGGTGCACCTCCCCTCTTTTCGACCTTTGCAACAGTCTCAGGCTCCAAAGATTCACTCTCATACCCTGAATGTTCGTGAATTGCTGTGCTTGGGAGAGAGCTTGATGCTCCTCCTTCGTGCTTGAATTGTTTGTGGACAGCTAAGGCAGGGGCATGGGAAAACTGCATTCCACACTCCAAGCAAGCATATGTCTTTCCTTCCTGCATTGCAGGCAGCGCCACCTTTTTCTTCCCTTTAAGCAGGGCCGCCAAGTCCATCTGCTTCAATTTCTTTGGCTCCTTCCCACGTCTTGGGTCTTCAGAAGGGCCGCCCTCCTCAACATTCTTCCTTAGCTCCTGCAACAGGCGCCCCTTTTCGCAGTCGAACTCCTCCTTCGACAAGACCCCCTTTTCGTACAAGACCCCCAGCTCGCTTAAGGCTTCAGAGACCTTCATAGCGCGACGAGTCGACCTCGTACCTTTCCCACCGCTCACGCTTCGCGCTGCGTTGTCTTGAGCTGGTGTGGGTAAGCGTGGATGAGTTGGGAAGCGTGAATGCGATCAGAGAGTGACGAAAAGTGAATCATCATTATGTAAGGGTCTCACAGAAAATCGCGTCGAGAACAAGGAACGAAGGCTGGGAAAGGTGCTATCAGTACTACAAGGAACGCTCCCACAAGCAACAAGGCTGGATGAGCGAACACGTGGGTAGCATTACAAGGAACGTGCCAGGCTGCCCAATCGTCGGCGTTCCTTACAAACGCGTTTATACTGTACAACAACGTAATGGCGTTGCAGTAACGTCATGTGGATGACGTACAAAGTGACCCCCGCAGGGTCCCCCGAACCCAAGGGAACCGAGTGGGATTCGAACACCGTACCGCACGATGTCGAGTCATCTACACTGAGCGCTAAGCCAAGTGGACCACGATGATTTTGTGGCTGTTGCGATGATATACCTTAATCTGTTTGTAATTCTGTGAAATTAGGGTATATTATTGCAACAACCACAGCATCATCGTGGTCCACTTGGCATAGCGCTCAGTGTAGATGACTCGACATCGTGCGGTACGGTGTTCGAATCCCACTCGGTTCCCTTGGGTTCTGGGGACCCTGCGGGGGTCACTTTGTACGTCATCCACATGACGTTACTGCAACGCCATTACGTTGTTGTAACGTGTTATCGTTACTCGAACCGTCTAGGGCGGTACAACAACGCCAGTGACACGTTGCAACAACGACCCTTTAACGGGTGCCGGTCATTGGCGACAACGTATTGTACCGACCCGGTACCGATGTTGTACCGTAACGTGAAAATATCTGATACCGTACCGTACCGTAACGACCCCTTACGGTACGGTACGGTACGGTACGGTTCGCACCGTGTTTTGGGGGTCGTTACGGTACAGCCCAGCTCTGCCTTAACTTAAGACCAAGTCAATATATATCTTGCCCATCACACAAAAGTTGTGCAACACAACCGATGAATGGACAATGCAAAAAGCATGAAAACTCTGTGCTTCTTGAAAAATCATCTACTTCTTGGACATAATTCGAGTTGCAAATGAGAGGTGAAAATTTTTTCCCCACTATCGCACACGCCTTTTTTTGGCGAAGAACCGCTTCCGACGATTTGCACCAAACTCCTAAGTGGAGTCGCAACCCATTTTCTCAAAGGATTTTACTGGTATCTACATTTCATAACCTAGAAATCGATGCATGTATTACCAGGAAACTCCAAGGAAATTTCATTGATGTATTGATCTTGCACCTGAAAACTTCTGATTTGGGTGTGAAGCACTATTGCAATCGTGTTCCTCCAGGCATTAGAAACATCCTCGCCAATTGTCCACGAAAGCTTCGGGGTTTTTTTCAGCGAAAAAAAAAATGTAAGCGTGTACCCTGTGGACCTCAATAGATGACGCGGCCAAATGAATTGTGGGAGCAATGACTAGAATGAACGGTGTGAGCGCTTTCTTAACCGCCTCTGGTTGGTCGGGGTGATGAACAAACTTGGTCAATTACAAATACTAGTCAAAGACATGACAAACTAATGATGCCCAGGCTGCGTATTCTCCAAAATAACCCGACCGCTCTCCCAACGCTGCAGCAACCCGCTGTCCACCCACAGTATCCTGAATGTCAAAGAATCGTCCAAAAGTCGCGTGCGTCGGTCTCTCAACTGGGTTGGACGGTGCATGAGGGAGGGAGCGTCCCGGCTTGTCACGGAGCGTGGCTGCGAGATTTGTTGGGATATAAGAACAATGATACCGTTGCTTCTTAATAGTGTAAATATCCTCGTGATATTAAAGCAGCAGCCGCGTCATAGATGAAGTTTGGTTTTGAGCTTTCAACAGTTTTGCCTTTCGCACATCTTCCCATTCAATTCAATTTCAATTTACACACCAAAGCGGCATGTACTTGATCCTTCCACGGCATTCGTGACCTGGGGGTAACGACAAGGTCATTGGCGCAATTTTTAATACAAATCGCGATTCACGGGAATATAAAAAGGGCATCAAAAGCAATCCTTGCCCCTCCCCTTTATATTTCTACGTTCTGAAAAACGATGGTCTGCCTCTGATAACGTTAAGACCTAGAAACAAAAGTATTGAAAATCGAACAAATATTTCTTAAATATTTTTGTAACAAGGGAAAGAAGCAAGAAGGCATCGTGGAATCGAACCCCTATCCGTCCCATTGGAATGCCTCTTTTTTTTATAGTGAGACACCCTACGAAGGGAAACAAATATGACATCTTTAGTACCAACAAGCTCCTTTAATTTATTTTGGAAAATATATGTATTTTTTGACTATTATTTTGGAAGAGCGATTTCGAGCTCCACGCACGATTTAGGCTCGAAAAAGCACACACTTTTGTTATCGCACTAAGTGATAGTGAAGCTTGTGGGTGACGCAATAGTGGTCGGCTGTGTTGGTTGGATTCGTGATAACTTGCTGGCTAACGCAAGAATACTTGTGGGGTTTGTTGGTTTAGACAACTCTCTAGCTAGCGCGGTTGTGAACGCTACTAGAGCACTTGGGTTGGGAAGTGATTGCGTCAGGCAAACACTTAACACACACACACACACAAACACACACACAAGCGGGAACACACCAATCCCACGAATCCCAAGTTCTTACAAAGAATAAGATGTCAAAACAACGAGTGGGCCTCTTAAGTACCCCTAAGTGTAGTACGCTGACGCATGCCCCAAACTCTGGGTCTAATCTGTCTTACTCGTGAACCCACATGCGTCAGCCACCCTCGGCTCTAACCCAAACTACCTCGTAGCGCTAAAATACTAACACTAAGTGTGCGTCCGGTGTGAACACTATCGAGTATTTTTGTTCGAAAGTTTCAAGGCTCTTCAACAGAGGCACATACCCAACATGTTTAAAAAATATTTATATATTTGCCTCCCCCCCTTTGAAAACATGCTTCTCTACAGCATGCGCAAGTGTCGAGAGATTTGCAGCTCGACCGATAATCGAGTCAAATCCTTTGTCATCATATAAATCTTTTGGCTGAAAACGCGTTTTAAAAACAGAGACCACTTATCGGGAAAATGAAGAGTAATCAATTAACCGTGAAAATTTTAAATATTTTTTTTCAACTCATTGAGAAACTCATTGAGAAACCCATAAGACTGGACTCTGCCCAGCGTGCAGCTAGCAAACTAGGTGCGGACAGGAAAAGGGTTCTCCTAGTGGATGTCGATTGCAAGTCCCCATGCTTGTGGGGTATCCCCTTCTTCGGACTCTGTGTAGCGGGTCTACGGCACTGTAACACTCTGCCAGCATCCCAAACCCGTTTCCAGCATGCGTTATTAGCGCAGATGCGGTGTTTGCAGTCTAGAGAGTACATAGTAGTGTGTACACTGCGAAAACATAGGATGCAGCCCATGTTGGTGGCCTGTCATCCGCTAGCTGGTTGCGTGGGACTCCGTTGCAGGGGGCACAAGTACATCCGTCCTGCCAAAAATTTTATCCCGGGTTGCAGCGTACTAGAGTAGGTAGAGGGACTGGGGTGGGCGTAAGCAAAGGTCTTTGTGTAGGTCCTTGCGTATAAGTTGCAGGGGCAGAATGTACCAAATCTTGAAATTCAATTATCGATAGAGTCTCTATCGCTTGAAGAAAGCCAACATGAAACATAAGCTAGCACTGAATAAAAGACCTAATCGGCATATCTCTCTGCAACACTCTTCCGCCATTCATCTCTCCAATTCTCGAAAACCTGGTATCGAAGCATAATTTCCGTTGTGCATTTTGATAAATGATGAAATAAAAGTCTTGGAGGATATCGAGTGCTTCTATTTAACCGTCGAAATCTTTTTTTTTGATATTTTCGAAAATAAACTCATTACTTCGAGATTCTGATTTATCCTATTCTCATTGATAGTAGTTATGGCTTGGTTAATGGTTTCTAGTGGTATCCCGTAGGTAGATGGGTTGATCGCGTTTTAGCGTGACTGTGTGTGTGATAGTGTGATGTGTACGACCCAGGGTTACTTAGGTGGGGACAGTTCTATGACAAACTTCTTGCTTGTGGTCTTTAGCCCTACCACTGGGCCGAGGGTGTTTGAGGGGGTTAAGGGTGTAATAACGAGTTCCCTCGTTCCCTTCTATGGCCTGGGACGTCTTCGACGCCTGGCCTTTGTCTGTTTCCTTAGGGTAGATCTTTTACCCTATCAGGGAACACCTAGAACTGTTGATTATTATTTATCTTTCCAAAGGTATACTTTCTAAACATAAATTGTAAAGAACATGACCAAATCCTTAAATCTTTTTCTGGCAAACCTCTTTCCATCGATGTACTTCTCACACTCAAAGCGACACAATCAACAAGTTTTCAACCGTGTTTCTTTGGGGTAGTACTCGCAAGGAAAACCTCCAAGACTTGACAAAAAATGGGGTTCGAAATCGATGAAACAAACGAACACTTGAGCACTACCTGAATTTTTTTGAAGTCACGCCAATTGCAAACTAGAGCTGTATCAGAACTTCAATTCCATCAATATGTGACGATTGCTACACAGTATCGCTTACAGGGTGCCCAATGGGCACTACCGATCAATTCGCCTTGTGAATTGCCCAACCGTGAGTTATAAGCATCTAAGAAAAGTTTTATCTTTATTGCTTTTATCAAGGATATAGCCAATCGATATTAACGATACAATCACAACGAACACCAAGCTCGAATTCTTGAAAACAGAAAATATCTTTGACGTTGGAAGAAGAAGAAAAGAGTGATAGTATTGGCGCAAACTAGTCTAGGAGTTCGCTTTGCTCCTACTGAGGCATTCTAAGTATTCAAGCGAAAACTAAGAAAAACGTCACTTCAAGAGCTTTTATTGAGAAAACACTTTACCTTCAATAGCTACCAATAAGTTAGAATATCGTTGTGAATATATATATATGTGTGTGTGTATATAACAGTCCACTTGACAGATGTACATTACACGTGAAACAATGGTAGAGTCCTTCTGGTTTGCAGCGTTTCCTATCACCACTCGAGGGCATTCCGAGAAAATATGTGGGAAAATTCAACGAATGATCGCTCTACAAATTGTGATGGCTTTAAGCCAAAAAAGAGCTAATTTTGTAAGCTACAAAACGTTTGTCGACAAAACAAGATTCTTAATGAATACTTACTCTGTCCCGTTATAACTGTCCACTTATTTTTGGGGTTACAGTTCAAGAGTGAGACATCCAATTGATGTGACATTTTGTGGGCAGCATCTCTGATACACGCGGATAAAGCCCACAAAAGTTCAGATCCATTGGTGTAGAGGTTGCGATGCAGTGACTCCGAGACCAGAAAAGAGGCAAAAACTGGATTTTCACTTCGACGACTTTTATTTTTTGCATACCAAAATTAGCCCAAAACTGTAGGATACTGTTATCAAGCAACAATATACACTTCTTATAGTGTATCCCCAAAATTTGCTCTGAAAATTCCACCTGGCCTCTCGTGTAATGCGCTTGGTATTCCGTATCAAAGTCCCATTTTCCTGGTAGCTTGGTGACTTTCGCTCCTATTTTCGAGCGAACTGGCGCGCAGAGGTCTCTTGAATTGCGTTTCCGACGTTTGCGAGGTCGAGGTGGAGTTCGCGCATTGCGTCGCTACTTTCGGTTTCAGAGGTCGACTTTCCTCGCTTTTATAGTCGTCACGATTTACTCAACGACGACATCGTGCGTTGCTCACTCGTTCAATTACGACGAAAGTTTGTGAGCTCGCCACAGAACATGTAAAGAATGTATGTGTTCACAAAATTTTGCGGCAAACGATGAACGTTTGACGTGTCAAAACGTTCACAGGGAGGTGAAAATCCAGTTTTTGCTTCTTTTCTGGTCTCGGAGTCACTACATCGCAGCCTCTACACCAATGGATCTGACATTTTGTGGGCTTTATCTACCTGTATCAGAGATGCTGCCCACAAAAGTTCACATCAATTGGATGTCTCACTCTTGAACTGTAACCCCAAACATAATTGGACAGTTATAACGGGACAAAGTAAGTAGTAAATTTGATTTTATACCATTCCTTTTTCTAGAGTCCGATTTCCTTCCTCAAAAATGTTGAATAGCTTTCCATGTTCGTCTTCGTTTTCTATTTATATTTTTGCTGGAAATTGCTATTCGGGTGATCAGAGAACCATTCGACTCAGTATTTTAAACAGGAAAGTAACAATCCTGGGTCAATTCCATGCGATCGTGTGATATGTAACACCGGAAAACAGTATAAAAAAAATCCACCCATCCATCGTGTTGCGCCCCCCTCCTGACTATCTGCTTTCTTTTTTTTTTCCCTCTCGTCGAGTGTGTCTGTCTGTTGCATGGTCGCGTCACTAGGTGGATAACCAAGGAAATCAAACAAGTCACGTGCCCGGTATGCAATTCGAAGCTTGGTGGTTTTTGTATTCGATTTTTTTTTTTTCCTCTCACAAATTTTGCTTGAACGACTTGAATCGAAAGTTCAAAAATTTTGAACTCTTATTGCGGTGAAAGCTATTAGCTAACTAGACGAGTTCTTCAAAAAGCCTTTCATGTCCAATAGAAAAAGCATCCGACATTCGAGCACGACTTTTCGAAAAGTCTTTGCTGAATCAACGAGTTGCTTTTCATTTCATGGTGTGTTATCAATTGTTGGAAAGAAACCACGAACACATAATGTTGCAACCGTTTGTTTTAACAGATAAAAAAAAAGAGAATTCCCTAAATAAATCCTAGTGAACTCAAGCTATGGAGGAAATGAACGTCGCGATATGTATATCTTCACACTGAGTTTGATCATAGCCCATTTTGTTCTATAGGACGTGTCGCTTGGATGTATTGATCATCACCAACGCACCACAAGAATTGAGCTCATGAAAACCCTTGGCTATCTTCTCTACTTTCTCGAAAATTCCCTTTATTTATGCTTGGGGGAGTCGCCCTTGATGCCTACAAAAAAACAATTGAGAAGCCCATGCCACTTTTGAGCTGCATTCATCCAAAATGGGATTTTTCAATCGTTAAACGTTGTGCGAATGCTTTATATTAATAGTGTAACGTGTGATAGGATTGCTGGGGGACGTTGTGAGATGACCTTGGTACTGAGTTTGGTTTTTAATGGCACGCGTTGTTATGGGAGGCACCTTGTAATTCATCCACGTTTCAAATAGAAGGAAAAAGTATCTCGGATATACCTCTTATCGTTTGTGACATATGAGCTGATTGAGGATTCTCACACTTCCGATAAGACTTTTCCAGCCCTAAAACTCCTGGTTTTCCTGTTTCACACCTTTTTTTTTAATTTGGTGCCAACTTTGTACGACCGCCATATAGAAACAACTACTTGAAAAAAAAGAACAATTCAATGTTATGAACATTTTCAAGATTAACACACTTCTGGCGCTCTGCTATATTTAATCAAATGCATCCAAAGTAATTTAATAATCTAGGTGGATTAACCAAGCGCATTAAAATATATATGGAAAGATATAGATAAGCATTCTTCTAAAACTCATGGGTATTTCGAAACCATTCATAAGCCCTATGACATCCTTGGTTGAATTCTTTGGATAATTTGACCTTTATTTGTTTCATTCAAACTTAACTTTCTTCTAGCACTTAGTCAAACTATTCAAACTTTCCTAAATTGTAACGCGGAAGTAGTAAAATTTTGACATCGTGGATTGAATGCTCATCTTCACTTCCATTTGATGTTTTGTAGACTTCGTTTGCCAAAAGAGTTCAGAATCTTATGATTATTGACAGTCGCTGAGTCAACTATGGTTGCAAGGTGGTCGATTGCTGAAGGCCAAAAGAAACAAAGCAATCGTCAGCACCATCGCATCAATGGAAAAGGCTAGCGCCATTCATAACATCGACTATCGTTTCACGGTTTTAATGGGCGCAAATCGTGGGTTCACTCTTGAGACTGTGAGGGTTCGATTCCTTCCTTGTGCTAGATTAGACAAATTTCACTTCGTGAACAGGGATGGCAAAAAAGTTTTCATGGTATGGGGACAAATGCAACAAATTTAAGAAAAAAAACAGTTTGTCAATGTGAAGGCATTGGGATTCGAACCCAAAAAGTCCATTCAACCATAATGCCTTTCATTTCCGAATAAAGACCCAAAGGTAACGGTCCCCATTTGAGCGTCCCTGTGGTGGGGTCCGCCATTGGTTTGGTGCTCTCGACTCGGACTTAGCCAACCCGAGTTCGAATCCCCTTGTCGACCGACTCCCTCTAGTCGGTGGCTGGTGAGCTTGGCTCACGTTAGTCACACTAAAAATACATATAATAATATAACTTTATCCTTTAATTAATAAAAAGTCAGCTCCCAATTGATTAATTCCCAGTTATGTGCTTGATTGTGTGACCCGTGATTGCGTGACCTGTTCTAGACAGGCGCCAGGTCGGTCTGGACAGGCAGCCCACCTGGCGTCAGTCTAAAACAGGTCACACCGGTCTAAAACAGAGTCACACCAGTAAGACCGGTACTAGACAGGCGATACCGGTCTAGACAGGTCAAATCCGGTCTAGTAAAGGTTTTCCGGTCCGGTCCTTTAAAACTTGCTGGGGCCCAGGTCTGATGATTACTTCGAAAACTTAGCTCGCAACATAACGAAAGTTACTTTCGTTCGCTAATCCTAAAGTTCCAAGTGGAGAAGAAGTAAACCGAGAAAAAACCGAGGAATTCTCGGCAATTGTGAGAAAGATGTAAATGATGGCTCCTCATTTAATCCACAATAAGATGGATTAGTAGGTGAGGTATCTTGAACATGAAAAGCACACAGTTGTCTCACAAAAGTATGTGCAAGAAACAAAAAAAATAAGAATAAGGATCGACAAAAAAGAATCAAATGAAGATCAAAGCTTTTCAAAACAAGAAACTCGATTAGATTAGTTGATTTCCTTCACTTTTCGGGTTTAATAAACAGATTTTGGCATGAAATTCCCTCATGAAGAGATGTGTCGTACACAAACGTTTGGGTGCTACCTATAGCACTTCCTCTTTTATCCGGAGCAGTGACCAGGTTCGTGAACTCTGTATTTGCGAGACAAAAGAATACAACTCTATGTTTTATATGGAAAATGCTTTTCTAAGTTAACAAGCGTGCTGCAACTCGGGTGCAAGTTACCGGATCAGAGACCATCGATAATATGAGGCACAACTATAGCCACCAACTTTTGTTGACGTGGTTCAAACCCAATAAAGTTTTTCAAAACATTCTTCCCCCCAATACAGGAACTTAATGTGTGCAATTTATCACTAGCCAATGAACTTACGAATAGTTCCTTAAGCACCTCGTTAGTGTAGAGTAAAAAAGAAAAAAGAAAAAAAAAAAAAAAGAAGAAAAAGATAGGTTCAGAGAAAAGTGCATTACGGACAACTAGGGTCAATAAGAAAATTTTCTCTTATGAGGCATTTTATGTTTCTTGGGAAGAAGCTAACGAAACCATAGAACTAATTGATAGCCTCATTTTGATCATATTCCCTAATAGAAGGTGGGATTGGCACACATCTCAGAAACTCTTGAAATACTGACAGAAAGAGAGTAAAGATGTTCGATCTCTTGCCTATGTCTACCCTTAAAAGGCCCAAGGAACGACACATGAGCAAAAGCACCATAGAAATAGTAAATGCACGGATTCTCGCCAAATTTTCTTGCCCTTCAAGATAATCATCTATAAAAGCTTGTTTTTTTTTCGGTTTCAACTTTTGGTATGTTGCATCTTAATTTCTCTCGACGATGGAGTTGCAAACATAAAAGAAGAATTGCATGAATTGCTTTTTGAAGACGCATGAATTGCAGCAAATCGTCTCAAAAAACTTGTAGGTGTCAGACGTTATTTACACTCCAAAATAAAAAAAATGAAATTTAGCTTCAAAGGTATTTGGGAAAAATAAGCTTTTACTAAGTAATGAAGGTTGTACCTTATGCTTCCGGAGAATACCACCTATCAAAATCTTCGAATACGAAAAGTCCAGGTGCAAAGCACCTTACAATGTTTTTTTTTAACCTCAACCTATTGAGGTTTATGTTGTTTGATGCAGGATGAATACTGCCTTATAGAGCAGACGAAATCCTGCCACTACTGTTCCAAGCAGCACGTGAAGTGGCAGTGCAATGGGTTCCAACCAAACAGAGCAATGTGTCATGTCCTATTGTTCCAGGTAGCTTCCAGTATTTTTTCTTCAATAAATATAAAAATAAAAGGCTGCGTTTTTATAAAAGGCTGCTTGTACAGGTGCGTGCAACGTTGCGGCAAAACCCTTGAAGAGGTTTTAGAAACAAAATGCCCAAGATGTCAAACCTGTTGTCCATGCGCAAAGTGCAAGCGAAGAGACGAGCAAAAAAGACAAAGAGACGAGCAAATGAAAAGAAAGGAGACATTTCCACGAAAATTAAAGTTCAATGGTAGGTCAAGACGTGTGGGGCAATCATCATCAAAGTCGTGGATAGTGGACAGGTCGCATTGTCGCCTCATTGAAAGGATGAATGCGGCAACAGAGAACGGCAAGACTGGGTTAAATTGCAGCAAGAGCAAGGTGGCGGCAGACTTGTTATTGATCAGGGACGCAACCATGGCGATCAAGCTGGTGTTATTGTTTTTGGCATTGGTTTCGTTATGTGCTGGAATGGACCGGTGGTGGAAAAAAAATACAAATAAAAATAAAAACGGACAACGATTGAAAAAGAGATAATCGACATCGCCAAATGCGCAAAAGAAAGCCAATCACCTTTATTACCAGCCGAATGATTTTGAAGCACTCGCCTAAAGTCATGAACGATTTTTTTTTGCTGAGAAAGCGACGGCCTCGTGAAGTGGATTTTGAACCTCAGCTTGAAGGAGACAGTAACGGGAGCACATCTATTTAGATTGTCAAAAGAAATAAAGAAAAAGACCTCCAGCTAGTCCAACTTTTAGCCAGCAACGCTTCCATTAGTCACAAATGCTCAACTGCTTTTAATGTTCAATGATCGCCTAGTTTCGTTTTCGACACAACCCTATGTTACATTGGTTGGGCATAACACTCTAGGGGAAAGAAAAAAGCGATAGGTTATGGCGCATGTTTGAAGCAACGGTGTTGAATATCCTTGCAAAAGGGGACTCCTCCAACGTAGCTCTACAGAGGAAGAAGATCAATGCGAAAGGTACGTTTATTGTACCTCGTTGAGGTAGTTGGGTGTAGGGGATCCGAGTATGGAAGGACTTTTGAGTCATTTTGAAGAGCACTTTGGGACCGACCGACCAGGGATTAAGGCTAGGCAATTGGAAAGTTTTCCATGCAGTTGTACGTCCGGCGGTTTCATGATATGGTTGTCCAGTATTTTCCATGCATTGTTGACATAGGGTCTTTCCAAACGCGAGAAACGTTGCTAGAAACTAGATAAGATACAACAAAAAGATTGTTGATGAGAAGAGATGTTACATCATATACGATGCATGAATGCGTTAATTCTTTTCACCGGGGAGAAAGCGTTGAGGACCTTTCATAGATCAAAGTGCAAACATACGTACAACAAGCAAGTAGGAACTTTACATGACTTAGTCATGGCTTGTCTCATTTTTCTCTCAAAAGAAGAGAGAAACTAATGACAAGGGAAACTTTCCGATTACTTAGCATGCCAAAAGTGTGCCCCAGTTGGTTTGGGGCGGAACAACAGCGTGTTCCCCGAGGAAGGGAAATTTGAGGTGAAAGAGAAGGTCTATTTTTAGATAGCTTAAGAAGTCTTCGTACAAGAGACCTAGAAATCACTTTCTTGCAAGTGTGAAGTCATGCAATACAAATTGCCCCGCTTGATTGATGTTATATATAAACTTTCAGTTTCACACGCTAGCCGGGGACAACATTAATCTTTGAGCTAGTAGGTAACAAATGAGATCGATTC
Source organism: Bryopsis sp. KO-2023 (assembly GCA_030272585.1). NCBI lineage: Eukaryota > Viridiplantae > Chlorophyta > Ulvophyceae > Bryopsidales > Bryopsidaceae > Bryopsis > Bryopsis sp. KO-2023. The sequence goes on from BSYQ01000002.1 coordinate 1,453,677, forward strand.
TAATCGACCTCTCTCCGTTAATGTACATTGTACTATTTCGAAAAATAGAATAATGACCCCCAGATCAACCCATGGGCACAGGGTTTGGTCCGATGAAAAAAATAGCATATAGTTCTTTTCGGATTTTAGAGCGAGAGAGCGAGCTAGTAATTACCATGGATACCGGCGAAACAAGTAGGGAGAAAAAGAGCGAATCTTTTTTAAAATTATCCAATAATAATCCTTATCCCCGGGTAATCATGTAGCGGCTAATCCATACGCGAATATAGATATAAAAAAAAAAATCCAGTACCTCGGGATTCAACCAAATACAACAATATTATATGACCCTGATACTTTTATTGATGGTGAGTGGTTATTTTAATCACCGAACGAGATGGATTACTAATAGTTGGGTCGAGGGCGATTATTGTGACGTTTAATCGAGCAACACCGGAACCTATCAAACCGCCTAATTTTCCAAAAAAAGTCCAAACAAAGTGGACGGCCTCGAGATAGAAACACGACAAGGCCCTATTGCTATGGTTTTTGATATAATAAAAACACACCCTTGTACGAGTACCAGAAAGAATGGCCTAGTTCCGATACAAGTGAATCGCCACCAACAATATGACTTATCATCAACCTGGACTCCTAAGGGTGGGGATAATCCCTCATTATTTAGAAAAGTTTTGTTAATGAAGACCGAGTACTTGTTTACGGAAGCGACCGGCTTACGTCCATGGGTTCCCTCGTAACAGAACTTTTCCTCCACTAGTCGCATCCTTTAATTCTTCGCTCCCCACCACCCGCAAATCTCTACATAATAATCGAAGCCTTTTAGCTTTTTCTTCTATGTGTTGTAGGAACCGATATTCCCCCGCAAAGATGAAGGCGAAACCTTGATGAACATCTTCTATATGATTGGTACGCCAAACAAACATGTTTGGCCCAACGTGATGGAGCTCCCGCACCGGTAAATGAATAATAAAATACATTCTTTTCATTAATAGTAAAAGAGGGTTATGCGAAACCGAATTAAAAAACTGGGACGTAGGGTTTCTTTTTTTAGTGAAAAAAAGGGATTCAAGGAGTATGAGGAAAAGAAGATTGTATTAAGAAAACAAAAAAGAAACACCCACACTGACAAGACTGCCTCCAAAAATGTATCAGCACAAAAAAAAAAAAAGAAACCTCCACCTAATGAAATAAGGGCTGAGTAATGGATGAATTGCACGCTTTGAGAGATATGTATATTCATTGACTAAAAACTGGAAACCCTCCATTACGGATGGTAGATTGCCAGCAGCAAACCTGGAAAATTTTTGTAAGGTTCAAAAAAACCGAAGTAGCACTAGCGTTCACAGCAATATTACCAGCTAGGGGCAGCGATTGTGGCAAGTAAAGCGTATAGACTTCATATCCGGAAGCTCTAGCCATGGTCTCCACCTTAACTATCACATGGTTTTTACATCTCGGTATGGTCCCCAATCTTGAGCCCGACATATCAAATATTAAGAACTGTGCGATAATGATGCGGCTACTAACATATCACTATTAGAGTGGGTTAAAAAAATGGTATGGCCTTTAGCAAAAAGAAAACAACTTATTTATTGTTTCAAGACGCAATGCTGCAATGACCTCCCGCAGTGAAACTTATATCATCCTCCTTTAATTTTTGGAACTTTGGCTCAGTGCAACTCATTCGGCCCGTGTAGGCAAGATAGTTGTAATAATAATTTGTTGCTCTCGAATCGAGTGGTCACATGTTACTTTCTCTTTCTCAAACGAGTTTATCTGAGAAGCTTAAGTTTCGGATCTGGAAACCTTGTGAATCAAGCAAGTTGATAACGACACATTCATTTTTCCGATAGTTGTTAGGTCGTCTGTAAGAAATATTAGGTTTGAATACCTTAGAAAATGTCTAGAAACCAAGGATACATAAGAAACGACACACTCAAGCGCCAAGGGCGAGGATAGTAGTCTGTTTCATAACTATCGAATGAACAGATTGGTCAATAGTGGTGCACCTTAAGGTGTGTCCACACACACAAATTATAATCCAACAAACCCCACAAACCATTCGTTGTTTAACAATGTGTGTTTTTCGCAAAAGATGCGGGGGAGGCCCAACCGGTGAGAACGCACCTCAAAACGTTCCACAACCTAGGTGAGTTTAGCAAGCAGGTTAAAGTGTCATATGAGGGGAATGTCTTCCTCCAGAAGTTGGTACAAGGCACGAGTTGAACTGATCAATCTTTTGCTTCTTACTTTCGAGATTGTCCAAAATCAAATATCGGTTGCGAAATATTTGAGGCCAAGCCATTACGTCGAAAAGGTCAGCCCTGGACTAGGCCAACAGGTGGACCCCACTGCCAGACAGAATGGGATTCGTTTCCAGGGAGATTCAGTGCCAAGTGGGAATGGATGCCCGCTATTTACAAATTGCTGAGCTTGAGGAGATAAACGACGACTTTAGGTGCGAGGTGCGAGAGACGCTCTTGCAGTTGATTGTTGTTGTCTCGATCGGTGCCTTGATCGACTAATTGTGCCACAAGTCCTATAAGAACAATATTTTTCTTCCGGTCTACGGAAAACCGGTCGTTTAAGTGGTGTTAATGCAAATTAATCATTATTATGGTGGAACAAACACTAGGCTAGGTTACCAATAACCAGCGCTGGCTCGTCGATATCTTGCTCTCCCAAGCAGCTCAATTGCTAGGGAGCGTGCGTTCTCAAAACTGGGACACATAGTACGTTCTTGAAGGTCACGGTTATTCGATGATCGCATCACTAAGCTTTCACTTTTATCGGGCTGGTGTGAATATTTTACACTTCGTATTGGGTTATTGGATTTGTGTACGTGGTTATCAATGACGTACAAAGGTATTGTTAGCTCACAAGCCTAGAATTTTACGTGGCCACGAGAATGATATTTGGCGAGCACAGCCAACTGCTTTAGACACGAAACAAGCATGAACGGGGTCATCATTAAACCGAGGTGAACTAATAATGGATCATCTTGATGATTCCGCTCTTCCTCATATATTTTTGTTGAGAAAATGCTTGCAAAGTTAAATAATTCATGAAACGCACCCAAATGGACCTCATCTCAAGATGAATCAAATTGTTTTCTAAAATTCCAAGGCGATAGGGCTGGTTGATTAACTTGGGACAATGATAAGAAAGTGATATAGACCTCATCATGGATGCCCAACATGATCTCTCATTGTTGTTGCCTTCATGATAGCGTGTACAATAGATCTCACTAACAGAGAAGGAAGCGGTGCGCAAACACATAAAACTAAAAGAAGAAACATGGTAACAATGATAAGAAAAATACGGAAGAAGCTACAACTTGTCGAGTCGTGACGACTCCAGAATCAAAGACATTTTTTCGGCGCTTGGATCGTTGGAAGAATTTCGACACATTTTAGGAGAAGCGAGCGTAATTAAGATAAGCGGAGCCTAAGAGATTCTCATCAAAAACTTTAGAGCCGATGGATCGGACTGAAAAGATCAAGGAAGGTGCCCTTTGGGACGCTAGAGAATCCAAGTGAACCAGACATTAAACAAAACATGCAAGCATCCATATTTAAAGGTCCGAGTGAGTTAGATACTAAACAAAACATGCAAGCATCTATATTTAAAGGACAAGGTGCAAAGGGAAAAGCTTCTTGCAAGGGCTGACGACATATTTTCTTTTTATTTTCTTGTTTCAACCCAAAGACACAATTTAATGCAAGAAAGTATTGTTCATGAAATGTCTCTAATTATACATATTTTGTTTGTTGTAACATGCTTTTTTTCTTATCAATTTGATATTTTGCAACTTTGAGGTATAATTGTTTTAGATTAGGGACAAGGCAGTGGGGACTATTCATTTTTGACTGTTGAGGAGTATTATAATATATGGACGAAACCAGAAGAGTTTAATATCCCATTGTTCATAAGAACGTGTGACAAATGACATATTTCCAAGCACAATCACGTGGAAGAAACTTTAATTAGAGAGCTAGAGTAATGTGTTCAAAGGTCGGAGGAAGCTTACCCATGCAAGGTTCGATGTAGGGAGTGTGATGTTTGTCAACAACAAAACACATGTCCAAGTCGGACTCTGTACTTTGCACTAGAAATTCCAAGCACACACACTACGTCCGTTTTTTGCTGGACGTTACGACCCTTAAAATTAAAACATTTATCCCAACCGATTTTATGCAAGATATCTTATCTTATATGGAGTTATCAACAGGTTCGAGCAGGGACATTTTTTCATGCTTCTTCTTTAAGGATAAAAAAACCACCACCACCTCTAGCATATAATTTGCTTGATGAATGAGCATGCGACCCACATGATTAGAAAACCGAAGGAAAACGTTTAGCATGAGGTAGTCATCATAATCGAAAAATATCGGGAAGTGGGTGTAGCGACGTTGTAGTACAACAACAGTGAGTTGCGATTCGTGGTATTGCCATCTATATCGGGCGGTGTTTCTTTTTTCGTCCGAGATTGAGGACTTTAAAATATAGATATATATATTATTATATAGACCTCCCGTCTCAAATATGTATGACCTCTTGTGAGCCACTGCCGAGCTCATGTAGATTTATGTTGTACCAAGCGGAATGTTTGCACCGCACGTTGACTCGGGTTAATACATTAAAATATTGGATAGAAAGTTTTTTTTCGATAGTCGTCTCTTGTTCAGAACTAGTTCTGTATTGTTCAATATTTCCTTTTTTCTCAGACATTCATTTATAGCGCACTTTGTTTCGAGTTCCAGGTTAGATTGTTTCATGTTGTACAACAAGTGAACTCATATATAACCGATGTCTCATTTGTGACGTCTTGTTTCTTATCACTTTCAGGATACCGATCGAGAATAACCAAGAAAATATTGTTCATTGAAGAAAACCCTGAATTGTCACCGCCTCTCCAATTGTCGCCACCCAATAACTGATAACTCCTATTTGTTCACCAGCACTCCTTTCCGTAGCTAGCCCCTCATTGCCTGTTAGCAAGAAGATTGATTCTAGGAAACATGATTAAACCGGCTAGACCCCATATATGTATGGTCGTCTTTGAAAGCGAGATTTTTGTTGCGGTGGGGAGTGTTGAAGTTTTTCCTGTAGAAACTTCCGACTTATACGTAGGTTTGGCCTCTTTTGCAGCCCATCGAATAAGTTTCCTTCCCACTCTACCCTTTTCTTGCTGGCCTGGTGGAGCTCGACATTTGGAAAGATGGAGTGAAATATTTGGGAGAAGAACTGAGCTAGGTCAAGGTCCAGGCGAAACATATCGTGGAGTGTGCGAAAAACCGGCCTAGAGCATAAATGGAGAAATAGCAAAAAAACCCAAAGGTATATAAGCTCTTAAATTTTAATCAAAGAACGACGAGGATTCCGCACCAACCGCACCAATTTGAGAATTTCATCTGGTGGCATCGTGTGAAAATAGGACAATTCATCGAGCGTACCGTGGAATTATCAGTTGTGCACCATACACGAATCTTATTATCGTAGTTCTTTGATTACCTGGTCGGTTTTATCTTTAGATGTAGGATTTTATTTTTTTCAAAGAATAATTTACCCGGATTTGCGGAATTCATTCGCGCCCGAGATGTGGGCACAGTGTGTCGGGTGCTCTGTATGGACCTTCGCCTTGTTTAGTGCCTCTCACATTCCTTGCGCGTGTGACTCGATCTGTTTTGTAGGACTCCCTTTAAAAGACGTGGACTTGATACCAACCCCTCTCGGCGGAGAACACATCGGGAGGTGGCTGCCGCTGGCCGTGTTCCCGTTCAACAAGCAACAACGAGAGCGCGATGAGGGCACACACTTCCACATCTTTGTGTGAGGCAACGAAAAGATGGTCTTTGACGCTCCCATCAATGGTCTTACCACGAAATTTAATAAGACTTACGACGTTTATCAGCCGCGGTGATCCGAAATCTGGGTTGTTTTTGTGGGACATGTCCGCGTATTATAACATACGGACATCATCGCCACGCCCAAGCGTTTGACACGACAAAAGAAACATGCACCTGTTGTGGAAGATCAAATTTATTGAGGTTATTTTATATTTTGGCGTAGGTGATAACATGCCAAACGACATGGAGATGAACTTGGACATGGAGTTATCGACGGGACTAGATATACGGGAGCGAAAATCAAGGTAAGGAATTATAAAAGAAATCCGGGAAATAGAGGTAGACTTTCTATTCTCACGCACTCACAATAGAACCCAATTTATCTTGATTTTTCGATAAGACCTACCCCTCTAAAAGACCCGATTTTTGTCAGAGAACAGACCAAGTCTTATAACGGGGGACTACTGTACTTGATGGGGAGCTAGGTGTGACCCGAGCTATTAACAGTAGATATTCAACAAAACTCAAAAAGAAAGATGGTTCGGGACCACTAATTGCTCACTTACGAAGCCTCCATAAGTAGTAGATGAGAAGTGGTGCACATGAGAGCTTCATTCTCGTTCGCTGAGGTCATAAGTTGGACTTCATCCTGCCGTGTGGGCGATATGTGAAGCATGTTGTGCTCACAACCATTACAACTTTTTAAGTGCATGGACTCGTAACTTTTTCATGATCTTGCAATCGCGAATTTTAGTGTTTGGTGAAGCAAATTGATTTTCATCCACACCATGCCATTCCTTGAGCGGTTGACAAACGACATCAAGTAGAATAATGTAAGTATGATGCAAATTGCTGCAACGTTGAAGAAGTATTTGTTAAAACGTAGAAGTGTATGCAGGACAAATTGAATTGCTTAGCTCCAAAGTGGCGTTACACTTTACACTTTACGTTGTTACTACAACGGAGATGCCTAGAGCGACAGCTACATTATGGAACGCAATGCCATAACGATTATGACGTTGCATCAAAGACGATTCTGTTACAACGTTAGATGCTTTGATGGGTGGAAACTTAGCAAGACCAATGCTCAATCTGAGCACCATTTTGCACTTTCAGGCGGGGTGAAACTTAGACGCACATTGATTGTGCTTGAAACACTATCGCTCACAGTTCACCGAGATGAAAGCATTGTATACATACATATGTATCATTTTCTGAAACGGCTCCATCCAAAAAGCAGAAAGAAATATTACCGCGATTGTTTGCTTCGATAAATCCATCTTGAAGGGTAGCACAAGAGCCAAAGCTGGAGCAGGCCTTGAGTAAGAAAATTAAAAATGCTTGACAAACGGGAAAGAAAACAAGATATATATTTATTAGAATATAAATATATATAGAAAAAAAAACAACGTTATCGTTTGGATACTACTCGATAATATGTATACAAGATGTTTTAATTTATTCATACTCTTGTTCAAATCCAATAGAAGCGACTTCAATGGCAGTTACAATAAATTGTTTGTTCTCATGAGAGGTTAACTTAGTGTTTCAGAAGATTTTGGTTCCAACGCAAGGAGACATTTTGATCTCCTTAACTTTGCTTTGGTTGCTGGCATCATTTAACGGTATAATCGCCCCATTTGAAGCTTTGTGCACTATTATTAGCTGCTCACTTAGCAAGACTTACAATTTCGGATAATATTAGAACATAAAAACTCACGCAAAACTCTCGTTCCGAAATTGAACTAACCAAAAATGACATGCGCACGTCTTGGTTTGACTAGGAATCGTGATATTATCAATTATGGCTTAAGAAGAAAGGATTGCCATACCGGGAGCAATTCTTCCGCGAAAGGGAAACTAAAGGCTCGCAATTTACCCTATCTCTCTATGTTTAGAACATCTGGGTTTATGAACTGTTTTGAAAGAATCGTAAAAGAAAAATTGTCTTATCTTAGAAGAAAAAAGAAAAAAGAGGGAACAAGTGAAGTTATAACTCCACCTCTTCTTGTTTAAGTATTTAAAAAAAAAAATTGTGAGTTTTTTTTTGGAATCATGGTTCATGAGGCCGTTGCAGTTGCCGAGTGTGATTTGTTTTGTGGCCTGGAAGGAGAGAAGGTGTTACTGTAACAGGGGGTGGGACTCTCTAAGTGCAAATTGTGTGGGCACCGTTTGTGGCAATAGCAAAGGTAATATGGTAACATGTCTTTATCGAGCATAGCATTCCGGATATTTCTAAGTCATGCTTGAATGCTAGGTATTTATGTTGATTGTGATAACGCATACCGGAATTATGAAGACCTACACTTCTCTGCGTCTTCCATGGGTTTCCGAGGATTACGTAATAAGGATTATGGAACGAGGATCAGTTGATCCTAAAGAGGCATGTATATATTCCCACATCGAGTTAATGTCAATCTTAATATCAATCTTGGTCCGTCCCCGAGACCTAGGGAGAGCGGTTAGGGGACTAGAAGAGCTTTCATACCCCGCACCCAGGTCGATAAATGACTAGGCAGAGTAAGGAAGGCCTAGAAAAGTGACCTTTAGGCGGTTCGTATAGCCGGTTCTATCACCGGAGAGATTTCTTCAAAAAGAACGGAGCCCTTTGTGAAATGTAAGCTTTATGAGGGAAGCCATAGTTACCACCTTCATCCATAACAGTTAACAACTGTGATTGTCGTGGGGGGTTAGCCATAAGAGGGTGAGTCATATTAACTACCTTCATTCATGACAATTTGCATTTGTGATTGTCGAGGGGGGGAGGGATTATGGAGAATCCTCGAGGAGATCTGCTTCGTTTTTTGAGTGAGCTTATTGCTCGGTTTTTCTTGGCCTCCTTATGGAATTCGAACAGGGAAGAGACCCAAATGCGGTGGAAGATTGATCGAGCCTCTAGTGGCGTTCACCGGGGACGAAGGAGGCATCGTGGGTTGTTGGTGTTGTTTTTCAAGAGGTGATTGGGAGAGCTTTGCCACAAATGATTGTAGGCCACATGTAGGAGATTAAGGTAAGCATTATCTCAAAAAGCCAAACACAAAATTTTCCCGTGATGGCGCTAAAATTAGAGTGCTCAGAAAATAAAACAAGCGTCGACCCCCTTTCCCACTCGGTATTACGAACAAAAGAACCACAGGATTCTGGCCTACTTGCCTTGGCCTTCTACGTGCTTATAAGGTATCCGGTTTTTCAAGATTTATTTCCTTGCTTCGATGATTAGAAATGACCCACGACGTGGTGGGGAAAAAAGATTCCCAGACTCATCTTGTGCACACACTTTTTATGATGTTGAAATGTTGAAATCTGTATCGATTGATATGCGGAAATGCTTGGTCGCAATATATATTCTTCGACAAGAACAAGCTTAAACGGATCCAAACTAGGTAGTTATGTAAGTTCTTGCTTGGTATCACAGTGCGCTTACAAGATTTGTGTGGTTTTTGTGGTTAATTTCTTTTCTTACGAATTTGTAACCTTGTGCAAATTGAATCGCCGCCGGGAAGAACCGCTTTTGTTAAACATCGCTCACATTTGCTCACGTGATACACACCGCCCAAGAGATACGGACATATCGAAGTATCTTGGCGAGAACCTATTGAGCCCGGCGTACGCACGGAATATCGGACGGAAGATGTTGCGGATCCACGGGAGGTAGATGAAGTCATTCAACAATTCGTCAAAATAGCATATTTGAAGCCCGTTTCTATGAATGAGAAGCTCTACCTAAATCCGCTCATCGTGATAAGGAAACCAAGTGGAATGATTCGTCTAGTGAATGACTTTCGTCGCTTAAACGCCTATTTTTCACGACACGGTACGATTCAAAAGGATGTCCGACGGGCATTTCAGGAGATTCCATCAACGTGGAGGGTGTTTATAAAAATTGATGTGAAAGATGCAATCTTTTGCATACCGGTGGAAAAACGACTCTCGGTTATGTTTGGTTTCATGTGGCACAGTAAACGCTTCCGATGGTGCCGACTACCTCAAGGTTGAAGTTGGTCCCCTATCTTCTCTAGCGAACGTTTGGAGGCCATCCTTGAAGGACTCGATGTGGTCCAATTCACGGATGACTTACTTCTTGGTGCGGAAAACATCCAGGAACTTGTGGACAAGGTGATTACGGTTTTTGAACGTCTCGAAGAACATAGGGTTAAAGTGGCTTTCCACAAGGTTGAAAGGATCTCGGATCGGGTTAAATTTGTTGGGTATGAGGTGTCCCAAGGACAACTCTCCCTTGCTACCTAACGTACCACCAAGAAGGAACTCGGGATGATTCAAAGTATGAAAGATTTGGAGCGGGTAATAGGGATTTTTACCTATTGCCGTCAACATGTGCCGACGTTCGAGCGTCACATAGCGCCTCTTCGAAAATATCTTCAATTGGCTAAGATGAAGCTCTTGCCACAAGAACGGTGGGAAGACATTACCACGCTTACACATCAAATCGTGACCGATACTCTTAAGAATCACCATGCCTTAAGAATGCCAAATATGCCTATCGCAAAATTTTTGCTTTATAGCGATTGGTCGGGCAATTTTGCGGGCTTTTTTCTCTTTGCAGGAGATGAGGAGGGGGAGAAGCATTTGGTCGATTTGGGAAGCAAGCGGATTGAAGAATTAACCTCGTCATACTTGGGAGAACTCCGTGCTCTTCTTTGGGCATGTCAACAAACGAAAGGTTTTCGAGGAAGCATTTCAACGGTGGCACAAACGAATAGTGAAACTATTGTTCGTCAATGGAACTTGGGAAATTTTCCCGGTGTTACTTCCAATCCCGACAAACGTGCCGTACGGGCGTGGTGTTGAGCAAGTCTACGAGCCGAATGCAAAAAAAGCACATTTCATCCCTGTTCTCGATTCTTTCCAACCCTGCTTGGTCAAAGTTAGTATCAACAATAAAACCAGTCAACTAGCATTCTTGCATGCCCGGCTCCTTCTGGTGGGGTGCATTCAGGGGTGGATACTTGGAAATGAGGAGAATTTTCGACTTCAATTTATACCCGGAGATCTACACCAAGGAACGGATTCACTATTGAGACCAACCGCTCGCCAAGCACCAAAGATTACGACGTTAACTCTTGCGCAACAAGAAGATAAGGTATGGGAGTGCCACTGGAAAGCACATTGGGGACCCAAAAAAATGCGTTTCATTTTGCAAAAAGAAGACGTGGTCATGTCGGAAAAGGAGATAAGAAAAATCATTCGATTTTGCCCTATTTGTACTCGTTTTCGTCCTCTTCAACGACATATATCATTTGGAGCACCACCTTTTGGAGCGCGACCCGGGGAATGCATTTATATGGATGTAATCGGTCCGCTTGTGCCGGGACGTGGAGGTATCCGATTTATTCATTGTATGGTGGATTCTTGCACGAGACTTTGTGAAGCGTTTGGACATAAAAACGTGAATGGATTAAAAATTCGGGATGATCTTATGAAATGGCGAGCACGTTAAGGACCAATGAAAACTTTGGTATCCGATAATGCAAGTTATAATGATACAACAAAAATCTCGGTATGGTGTCTTATTGACAGGACTCGGCAAGTTTTTATAGGTCCACATTGACATGAATCGCTCGGTTTGGTGGAAAGGTATAACTGCACTTTGATTGATCGACTTCGTAAGATACGTTCGGAACGTGAAGGAAGTTGGTCCGATCATCTAGAAGACACGATGCAAGCGCTTTAACACACAAGATATGATACCACCTATAGCAACGACGGAAATGGGAAACACGACAGGAGCGACAGAAGTAACAGTGGACGCCAACCTCCCGGGCTGCTTGGTGTGCTCTGCCACGGGAAGGCTCGTCTGCCCCCAATATGGTTATCTTGTTGGGTGCAAGCGGCACATAACATGTCTGGCACACAATGCGGGACTGCGCTAGGAGCTTGGGTGGTTTGCTTCCATCGAGAAGTTGGCTTCTTCCCTGAGAACGAAGACGTGGTGCAAAATACCCGGACGCCCCTCCTCGGCAACAATGTGGAACCTATACCAGATCTCGACGCACCCTTCCCGGCCGAAAACTGCCCCGCTTGCTTGAAGCGAACGATACGAAACCAGTGGTCGAGGAGGTTGAAGCAGATCGTCAACCAATACAGCGGGCTCTATTTCGTGCGTACAGGGTTCAGACCCATGTACCAAAAGAAGGTTCGAGAAAGCAAGTGGCTTCCGACTAAGGGATTTTTCAGTGATTCAACGATAGGGGGTTGGTTCGTGGGTGGTTAGTTCTTAATGTTACGGGAAGGCTCACCATCGAGATGCTCACAAAGAATGATAAAGCAAATTATCCTTGTTTTTGATCACTGTTGCTTTCTGTCAAAGTATTGACTTGTCCTATTTCATTCGGAGGGGCGGCAGCCAAGAAGGTTGTTATTGATGCTCATTGGGACGCCATGAAGGAAAATACGAAACAATCGTATACGACAAGGCTCAGATGCTGGGGGGTGATGAGGAACACTAGAGTGAAATAAGCAATAATCAATAAATTCCTCTTAAGGAAGGATATAAATTTGGTCGCACAGTGTTAACATTATTTTAAAACGATCGCACCACTCCTTCGCTTGTAGCAAGAAAAGGTGTATTTATAGTGTGGCTCCTTGAGTCGATGAAATGATTTCTTTGGAGAAAGATCCATTGTTAAAAAAGATTGGTTAATGAAGAGTGAGTGCTTGTTCACGGGAAGCAACCATGCTTCGAAAATTACATATGAGCTTACATCCACGGGTTCCCTGGTGACAAAACCTTTCTTCCCTTGCAGAACTGCAGGGTGAAAGGGCGACAAGTCGCATTCTTTAATTCCACGCTTCTCACCACCAATAAATCCTCCGGGACTTGGAGGAGTGGTCAAGGGTTTAAGTACACTACGCTTTCACCAACAGTTGCTCTCAGTCCAAGAGGAATCGGGACTTGGGTAAGTTTATGTTTAATTCCTTGCAGGAGGTTCGCACATGCCAAGATCGTGGAGGATCGAAGGCAGAAGTAAAGACTCGGGCTTCTGAAAAAGTTTTTGAATCAGCAACGCTTCAACAACTACAAGTCACGACAGATGTTGCGGGGATATGGTCAACTACCGACATATTACCGATGTTATTGTGGACGGTCTTGTTGAGGCAATTGTGCGGCTATGCGTGCGAGGCTAAGATAGAGAGTGTTGGGTTGATGGTTGTGTTTTTGGAGATGCTTACATAAGTTGTCATCGAATAGTGTTACGTCCACCAGGCCGGCGTTACAAAAAGACTTCTATATTCAACACTTCCAAAACAAATATGGTTTTTACACCGAAGAAGGCATTATCAAGGAGGGGGGAGGAGGCAGAAGGAAGTGTGGCACCTACGATGACCGCTCTGGGGAGATATAGATGCTGGCCCCGACCAAGAAATGATGATGTATGCTCCTCTCCACCGAGCTTCTCGGTCTCGTTTGAAGCGCGTGAGAGATAATGTAACAAACCCTCGTCTTCGTCGTCATTCTTACCGATATCGCCGCCCTTTTGGAGGCCTTGAAGCCGTTTGGGAGGCCACTGACGGCTTTGATAGTCAGCTCCTTATTCGTTATAAGTCGACAACTTTGGTTTCTTAGTTTTTAAGCCAACATACAACAGCTTTTTTCCAGCTCTTGTGACATGATATAATGTATGAGGTGATAATTTATATGTCTGTTCGGAAACGGTCACGATAGGAAAACGTGGATAGCGACGAAACGCGGAAGCGTTTGAAGGCCGCGACGCCACACTGCCTAGCATGCGGAGCCGTCGATAGAGTCGTTAAGACCCTCTACGAGCGGCACGCGGCTTGGTTTCGCCATTAGCCAGGCCCCGTGAAGGGTTAGTGAATATAATAGATGAGATGAAAAGGTGTACTTGGTGTTTGTTCCTCTAATGCATCTTCATTGGTGATAAAGTTTGCGGATGAGAAATAGCTTTACGCGCTCGAAGAATAGCAGTTACAAAAATGGCGAGGTTGCTTAGAACGTATGTCCGCTCAAGAAAAGGAGGTTTCTGCAACCAACTACTATTCATACCCAAGTTGTCGTGAAAACTATAGATCACAATGGATCGCCGAAGGATGGATCGGTCTGTTTAACCATAGGTGACTATTCTTCTACCCACGAAGAGTGTTATTATTTGATAATATTACCTCGATTTGGATATATTTCACCGTAATAGACATCGAATATGGACCCCTCGACATGCTTTATCACGATAGACTAACCGCCATTGTTTTGATTTGAATTCGAACGAAAACGAAACCGTTGAACAATATCACCTTAAGGATAAGTACCTCGTGCATGTTTATTCCAAGAAATTATTCGTCGCATTCTTGATCAAAGATCTTTTCATATATTAAAGATTTCTAAATGGTGACCAGGTATTTACAATGAATTATTTGGGACTGCGTGGTTAATTTGAAACGGAAGGGCATTGACAAGGTCGGATGTATGTTTCGGTTCCAGATTTCCACCAACTCTCCTATCATTGTTGTCGTTCAGGTCGTGAAGGGAGTGGATCCAATCTATTTTTTGTTCCCATCCCTATTTGCGATTGAAAATACGCTCTCGTAAAAGACAACCTCCTAGAGAAAGGAGCGCCAAGCGATGCCTCGTATTGGTTGAAATAAAGACATGAATCACCAAAAGTGATTATCAAGTTATAATCACGTAACGTGGTGGGAACACACAAGCCGGATAGAGTAACACACGAGTCGTCCCAGCCTGGGATAATGAATGGTGCCTTGGTACAATTCTCTACTAGATAGGGAAGATGTGTTCATTATGTACGAGACCAGATAGTAGATACCAAATGTTGTGTTCGGTTTTTCAAACAAGATGATGTGTTAAAATATCGTTGTTGAAGTGAAATAACTCAGGATGAGACGGACCCACACACACCGTTGGTAGGCCGAATGGAGGAGAAATTCATGAACCAGCACTAAGCAATTGAGGACGAAGTCAAGGACTCTTCAAAACTGCGAAGATTTGATCATGATTCTCGGATTGTTTTTTCTAGGACATTCGGGTACAATAAAAGTAGGAGTAAGGGTCGCTCAAGATCAAGGTTTGATCTTGCTTCTCTTGCGTTTTCATAGGACGCACGCAGGTAGTGCCGAGAGGTGTTCTAACATTTGTCAATGAGCCTAGGTGGGGGTTAGTTCACCAAGCGAACCAAACATTATCCTTTCGTTGACTCAATGGACAAGTTCGTTCCTAAAAATTGTTTGATAAAATACTTCGAATCAAAGTGTAGGGTGCACTCTATTGTACTCAGAAAAAATTGTGCTTGCGTGTTACGACGCCAGGAACATTCCTTCCGTTTCTAAAACAGAGATAACATATATTCCCCTTGTGTTGTGCGTTCACTCGAAAAATGCATTTTTGGATAGCAGGTACTTGAGCATAAGTGTTGCGAGGAATCGGTCCAAACGGCTTCGGTGGAAACCGCAAAAAGATCCAAAGAAGTGGTCCAATCTACCTATAGATGAGAACCGAGAGACCGACAGGAATACCTCGGGGCCAACGTGTCTCGCCCTTTTTCGACAAGAAACTGGGATACTGTCACACGAGGGGAGTGCCCCTATAGTCAATTTTCGTAAAGAGGATTGCCGGAGGGGATCAGATGGTGTCTCTTGGAAATTTATTTTTAATATGTTTCTCAAACTCCACAAACTGAAATTTAAATCCGGTACTGGGGCTCTTTGGACGAGGTGGAGACAACTTTTGGGCTCATGAAGAGCCGATAAGATTACAATGATTTTGGAAAATCTAGTTGAAAAGATAAGGGCACCAGCCGCCTATTACCCTTTCTTTACATTAGAATAATCGAATCTTGGTGGGTCACATACATTCGACATTTGACATTCGAGGCAACCTTGTTTTCCTTTTTCGAATTTGTCTCTTTTGCTGATAATTTCGATTTTCTTCGTCAATATTTGGATAGAATAGGGAAATGGGGCATATATGGGTGAGTCAAGCTCATAGCTACGTTTCGGATCCTCGCCCACTTGTCACCATTACAATCAATCCTAGATTCTTATCGAGTTTCTAGTTATATTGCTTTTGAATCTTTTTAGCGATTCACGCAAGAAAATAGTATCGATCTTCACAGTGAAGGGGTGTTGTGCGCCTCTGGTTGCACCAGATTTCCAGCTCTCTACTTCGGATCAACGCAACATATGGCGCGACTTAATGTTCTCTAACCAACCATCAAGCTATGGGTATGAACAACACTCCCGCTTGAGCTTAATGAAATTAAGCTCGCTAGTAAAAATAGTTTGGATGCCTATTTTTCAAGCATAGTGCCTTGGGTTACACAAAACATGCACGTTGTGACGCAGCCCCACATGTGCTTTAAAAAGTAGAAGAGCAGATCAACAAAAACTTGAAGAAGACAGAGTTAGCAACTAAATCCTGTATTTTTGTTTATGGAGAGTTAGCAACTAAATCCTGTATTTTTGTTTATGGAATTAATATTCTCACTCTTTCGTGAAAGAAAACAAGTTGAATGCTTCACTTTTGCATTGAAGGTTGTTTTATTTATTATAGACGAAGAGTTACAGAGGTTACGAAGGCAATGATGTCGCGACAATCTCTTAAATAATCAATTGAGTGTCATGTATGTATTCCGCCAAGTTTTAAAAAGGGTCGATTACAAGAATGGATCTTAGAGTTTGGTTGCTCCACGGTCGGGATAATTTTCCATTCCCTATTCCCTAAGACTTTTGTCATGGTCTTGTCATTTGTTGTGTCTAAAAGATATCCAACAAGGACATAAAGGAGACACACACTTAGACAAATTATTTTGTTGATCCAAGGAGGTTTGTTGGGTTGAATGTCAAAGAGCAATAGACCAAAAGGAGATCACTTAAGCGTCCTCCCCAAATGTAATGTTTCATTCGGAACCCTCAAAACGATTGTTGAAACAAATTTTTTTGATTTTCTTCATCCAAAGTAGGGCCACCGAAACTGTCTGAAAAAAGGTAAGATATATTGTACGGGGCTTTGTGGTAATGGCCTACTTAAATATATTAAGTATTATATTACATTAATCATGCATATATTCGCCTATATTTCAGAATAGCTAAGAAGAATAAGGCTTCGCCACTGTTTCACCCCTCGTATCTGTGAAGCTGCTCCACGAGGTAATTTTGGCACTACGATATTTAATTGCACTAAATAAATGCGGATAGACGTATTATTAGGACTTTTCACGAAACTGTTGATAGATAAATAGGGCAACAACCACCTATTTAACGAAGAAACAATGTGACAGGACCTTATGACTATAACGAACGAGGGAATCATATGATGTTCACGACCTCCAAGATTATTAGTCGTTTTTTCTTTCGCCCTTTTAGAACATATCTATCACCAATTGTATAGAGGAGGTTGATGACTGGCCAGCCAGAAATCCCCATCGCTTCCATCCTCTACTTTTTCACGCGGTCTTACGAGGATGACACTCGGGATACAGGCCGTGCGATAACGGAGGACTTTTCACTTTAGACCCCGTGGGCACGTCATTAGACGTGATGCGCACGCCCAAGAGATAGGTGCAAGATGAATCCTAGGGCTGGATTTATCGTTGTTTTTGAACACAACATTTAAAGTCAAGAGTTTCTCTGAGCGATGGTGCGTCGGCTACAAGCATCGCTTTTAATAAAAGCAACATGTGGAAGCGTTATACAACGAGTATATGGGTTAAATAAAGCAAGTTTAGTTGTTTTTAGAAGTTTAGTTGTTTTTGGTTTTAATTATGTAGAGCTATCAATCGTGATATTAGTTACCTCATTATCAAATTTTTTTGATCTAAGTACGTAGCCAAAGCTAGCTTATATTGTTTTATGATTATTTAGAAGTATTTCTATACTTAGCAGATGTTGAATTCCTGGCATTGTTGCAGTTAGCTTTACTGCAGCTCTTGCAATTGAAAAAGAAAAAAATATGAGTTTGGTGGTTATCCATGTCCCAGTATTTTAAAATTCAGGGCCCCTAAGTCTTTATGGTTACTCCAAGCACCAAGTTCACGTGTATATATTGCTCAACGATAGGGAATTGCCTCAAATTATTCTTACATCAAGCATCAGGTTAGCCTATGTCATTGCGAAAGAGGGATCACCCTTTCTACACGAGTGTCGAGCTAGCCCATATCGTACCAAAAGGGGTTGTTTTTGCTTCAATTAGCCTCACACAAAATATCTTATTGGTCTATGATGCTCAAGAGAAGAGGGACTAGCTCTAACCATGATTGCACGAAGTATCAAAAATAGCTCACGTTTTTTCAAAGGTGAATCAGCTCAGCTTATTAAAGTTATGATTTATTAGAACTAGTATCAAGGAAACCTATAATATTTTTGAGCGAGGATCAACTCAAAATCATTTTTACATTGGCGGACGGTCATAACGTCATTCCTTCTTGAGAGATCAAGCTAGTATAGTATGTATGCGTAGAACATATCAGGTCAAGATGATTTTTAAAAGAACATCCTGATATATGATGTTTATATACGACATTGTTATGGTGGTTGGACGGCCGTAATAAATACATATACGTTGATGCAATCACAAGCTAGCAATGGAACTGTGTCCTAGCGACAAAGACGGTGCGTAGCACTTGATACGGATCAACTCAACCCACTCACAAGAATGGCAAGGTCTTGTTTTCTGTTAGTGAAGGTTTTGAGCAATCCCAGATGGTTGGAAGAATCCGATTGCTTGAAATATTCTTGAATAGATTCTTCCAACCATCCGATTTCTTGAAATAACGAGCGGGGGGTGAGTTTGAAACGTGAGGAATAGGTATGGCTTCCTAGAACCCGGAGAATATTTTAGGTTTTCTCTACAAACTTATGGAACCAAAAATAAATATTAGGGGTTCAAAAAGAAAAACAAGGACAATATACAGGAAGTCATATATTTCTGTTGTTTTTTTTGTTTCCATTTTTTCTAGGTGCACGACAAAACCTCTGGGTGCCGAAGCGTCTTTTGGGAGCCCTTGCCCCCAATGCTCCTTTTCTTGCCCCTCTTGTTTTCTTTTTGTGCTCCCTCTATTGAAAAAAGAGAAAAAAAATTTCTGTGAAGGTTTTAGTTTGTTTTGCTACCAAAAAAGAAGAAAGAAAATTCTGTGAAGATTTTTTTGTTTTGCTCTCTCTTAAAAAAATATATATATACATATATATATACATATTCTGTGAAGGGTTTTTGTCTTGCTCCGTCTTATAATAACGAGACTTTCCGACTGATTCGTGAATGGGTACAACACACAGAGAACACACAGTCTTGGCCCAGAAGGGACTTACAAGGATATTGCAACTATTTCCATCCATCAATAAATATCTGTTCCCGTCCTGTACTGCCTCATTACTCACAGTACCTCTTCCTTAGTACTGCCTCTTTACAATACACATTCCCGTACTTTCCTAACCCATCTTCCTATCTCTTGCGTCATCCACCTGACTCCACCCTCTCAATCCTTTACACGCTTCCCCTGCGCTATCGATTTAATATTCCCACATCGACAACCGACATGGCTTCACGAAATCAACATGAGTCAAAAACTTGCTTTGGTCTGGATCATTAACCACACACCTGTGCCTAGACACATATCCATCAAACAGACACGGTCCATACCAAAATGCTTTCAACTTTTCCCCTTCAGACCTCATTCGAGTGTGGTCGTAACACCAAACCCACTGCCCAACCTTGTAACTTTCCTCCACGAACTTTTGTTTGGATTGTCTTTTCTGTCGACCAAGTGCATCTCGGAACCAAGCAACGCCGACATCATTTCTCCATTGTTGATCAGAAATCGGCTTATCCCATATATCTCTCCTTTGCATCAGCTGCCTGGGAGGAAAACCTGTAGCATCATGCGGCATTTCCTGGATCAACTTTTCGGCTTCCTGGACTTGCTGAGGCCACTCCGTTATCATCTTGTCATCAGTCATGCGCTTAATGCGGTCCTCCAGTGTGCGGTGGTACCTTTCAATCAACCCTGCACTCTTATGGGAGTATGGAGGCACATACTCGTGCTTGATCCCAAACTTCTCCATTACAGTCAAAAATCGTCGCGAAGTAAACACAGCAGCATTGTCAGTCATAACAACCTGAGGCTGCCCATGTGATAGTATCCAAACTTCCAGAGCTTGACTCACAGCAACAGCATTTGCACTTGGCACAGGCCTTGCTTCAGCAAATCGGGAGCAGTGATCAATGGTGGTTACCAGATACATGGAGCCATCAGTCCCCTTTGGGAAAGGCCCAACCACGTCCATGCTGACTGCTTGTCCAGGCCACCCCCCTCGTTTCGTATCTCCCCATGGTGCCTTCTCCCTTGGTCGCTCATATTTTTGACAGACGACACAAGCGTGCACATAGGACTCCACAATAGGCCGAGATATTTTTTCTCCTCGCATTCGCAACACCTTCAACATTTTCGCGACGCCAAAATGGCCCCTGTGCGCTTCCTTAAGAAGTTGGTTTATTCGCTGCTTCCTTTCCTCGTCAACGTGGTATAGAGTCAGCTTTGCTCCTGTCTCATGACTCGCCCAACGTGAAAGTAAGTCGGCAAGCACATTGACTTTACCTGGCAAGTGCGTAAAACGAAGATTGCCGCCGACCGTGTAATTTCCTGTGATATAGCTGAGCAGACGCAGCATCCTTAGATCGGTATCGTCAGTCAAGCTCCCCGAATTAAACTTTTTAGCCGACCCTTCGGAATCGGTAAAAACCTGCACATTTGCTCCTCCCGTAATCCACGCTACTTTCTTTAGCGCGCGAACAATTGTTTGCGCTTCACCTAGGAAGCTGGATACTGCCCTTTTGCTCGGAGAGTTCAAATGTGATCCCAAAAACACAAGCTGATCACCTTGCGTTAATGCATATCCCCCGGCGGCCGACGACCAATCCGTGTACAGTTGGAAGTCCTCCCCTGGCTGCTGCATCCGCATATCGTACACTGCACTGAGAACGTCCGCCACCACTGTTTGGAAACGTTCGTTGACGAGATCCCAATCCGCTTCTCGCCCTACAGCCGATAATTCTTCGTACATTGCCTGTACTTTCCTCGCAAACCCAGGCACGTGTCCTTTTACTACGTTCAGCATTCCGAGCGCCTGTTGTAGTGTCTTACGCCCTTGTATTTTTGGTAATCCTTCACGCAGCTTTTGGCAGTACGGTTCCAAGCTTACTGTCCCTTGTGAAACCTCAAATCCGAGGAAAGTGACTCGGCTTTTCTTCAGCTGAGCTTTCTCCTTTTTCACTTTAAATCCGAATCGGTCCAAGATTTGAAAAAGGGATTGTAGCTTTCGGTCGTGTTCCCACTCATTGCGGGCTCCGATGATAAGATCATCAATGTAAACCTCGGCGTCCAAATCGGGAAATATCTTCCGAGCTTCTTCCAGTACACGAGTGATAATAGAATGAAAAATTAGTGCGCTCCCGTTAAATCCTTGCACTAATCTCCGAAACCTGTACCGCTTCTTCCCCATGCTGAAACAGAAATATTGGCTGAGCTCTTCGTCAATTCCCAGATTAAAGAAACCATCCTTGAGATCAATTACCGAAAAAACCCGGTATTCGGGATTCAGCCGCGATAGAATGGTTTTTACGGGAGTGAGAGGAGTTTTCCAGGTTCGAAAAAGCTTGTTGATTCGCCGACAGTCCAACGTAATTCGTACCGCTGTGCTCCCTGGTTTTTGGAAAACCAAGGGCTGTGAAAACAGTCCGCGTTCATCCCAACGCAACTCTTTGACGATCCCCCTTCGTTCGAGGGATGCGATCTCGGCTTCGGCTGCTCCTTCCTGTCCCATGGACAACGGCTGCCAGTCACTGGAAGCGCTAAAGCTCGCAGTTCCGATTTGTTCTAGGTCAGACATCGTGATAGTGAGAGCGGCCATATCACGTGATAACCCACTCGAATCTGGTGACAAATCAAAGACTCGAGGAAATCTTTGCATAAGTTGAGACAGACACTCATCGTGACTTTCAGGTTCGAATAAGTCGTTGCTCAGAACTTCTGCGTTTACACCATGAGTCTCCCCCTGGACATCCCACTTTCCGTATCGTCCCCACTTAGAACGCCGAACATCCCAAACTTTTGTTTCACTCCGCTCTGTCCCTCTTTGTTCCTCTTTTCGCCGAATCCAACTTCCTTCCTTTCCATGTCCTGTAGAACTTCGCTCCTGTTGCCTCCAGTCAGTCTCTGCTTTTCGTATATACGGCTGTTCAGAAGCACTACGTCGAATTCTGGACATCGCACATCGACCATCAATGTCAGTCACCTCCTGTAAGCGTCCTGGTATAAACCACGCCCTTGTCTTTGGGGTCACATGCTGTATTTCACGGCTATCATTGACGAGATATCCAAATAAAGTGCCCCCCACCCGCTGTTTCATCACCAATCTAATCCCCTTTGTATTAAGACAGTCAATAATAGGTCCCCGAACGCCTTGAAGCTCATAAGGCAAACTCAAAACTGCAACCTCCCCTGGTCCCAAAACAACACTTCGGTTAAGATAAAAAACGACCACGTCCTTGTACTGTTCGGGATAGTACTCCACCTCCTGAGTTAGCTGGATTCTTATGCCTTCCTTGTTCGTCCTACCATCGTTTCCTGAATGCACGGACGACTCGCACCCAGGACTCCTTTTTTTGTATCTTCTTGAGTACAGACAGCGGGCTGCACTTTGGCTTTCTCCAAAAAAATCGCCGTGGCCAGCTTGGCTCCCTTCTTAAGCAGGACTGGACAACTTCGCTCATTGTCCACACCAATGACGATAGGCTCTCCTTCTGTGGGCCCAGCAACCAGTTGCGAATGCACACGTAACCCATGTTTATCTGCGTGTACGTTTCGCGGCTTAACAGCCAGAACCACATTCCCGTGAAGAAAGCATCGAGCAGAGGAAACGACTTGTGTAGTTCGTCCAGGCCCCAGTAAGGTGTCATTTCCTAGAGTCAGTACACATTCTCCTGAGTCTGCTTGGGTCTCCTTTTTTTGCCCTGCTGATGCTTCCTTAGTAGTAGCTGAAAAACAGATTATTTCTGCCTCTGTTTTTTTGTCTACCAAACGATCAGTCCCTGGGTCTATGATAAAGCCTAATATCCCGATGGCCTCTTTTCCCAGAATGCTCCGTCCATGCCCTTCCAAAATAGTGAACTGCAGCTCAGACTGGTTCTGCCCGACTTCGACCATTGCTGTGGTTGTTCCGAGTGATTGTACACTGTCCTGTGTGATGCCCTGAATAGACATCTTTCCTGGATGAAGTGGAAGTCCAAACTTTCGTAACGTCTTCTCATAGAGAATACTGACTGCAGCTCCTGTGTCAATCAAGAACTTGACTTGCTGTCCTTTGATAACCCCATTGACATGCATAAGTCTTCTGTTCTGTTGGCTGCCATCCGAAGTATTCCCCACCCCCACATATGCTTCGTCTCCTTCCGAGTCAGAATTCATCCACACCGTGCTGACAGTGTTTTCTTCTTTCGTATCCACATGCTTGACTGGCTTTCCTGCAGTGACCCCCTTCCCAGACATAGGCTTTCCTGTCAGTGGTTTCTGCGAAGGACCTCCCCCCTCCGTCTGCGCATTGGTGACTATGTCAGTAAGTCTTTCGGCTAGCCAGGGATTCCGCATGGCCTTTTGGACTGTTGTCAAAAGTTCGTTCATACGCGAAAGCTGAAGTGGGAACGTTACCAATCCCTTGCCGTTGATCGGAAATACTTCCAGTTTGTCTTCACCCTCCATATAACTCTCTGCCGAGTGTACTTTTGCTTCCTTGTTTCCTGCGAGGCCCAAAGCTTCCCAGTCGCTGGCTAGCGAAGTGGCGTCTTCAAGCGTGGTCGGCTTACGCGTTTCGACTTGAACGCGAATATGGGGGTGAAGTCCCGCCAAGTAGTGCCCAACCAATTCTTCCTCGCTAGCTTCTGGTATTCTGACGGCCAGTTTGCGAAACAGAGCGTTGTACTCTTGGACACCCTTCGTTCCTTGAGAGCAGTTGCGTATCAGTCTTCGAACCCTTGTGTTGTCATCCTTCCTTGCAAATTGACTCTTCATCTTTTCTCGTAGCAGCTCAAAAGAGAGAGTCCGTATGTCAGTTCGTTCCAAAAGAACCCTGTACCAGCTTTTTGCGAAACCACGCAACATAGTCCCGACAAAGCGCACCCGCGCAGTCTCAGAGCTTTCACCTATCAACTCAAGATATTCGTGTATTCCGAACCACCAATCCTGGAAGCTTTCGTCAGGTTTTTCCCCAGTAAAATATTCGGGCGTACCAAACTTTACTTTGGCCACTGTATGGTGACGGACCCCACTTTCAATTGATGTTCCGTTTCTTCTTGCTTCACGGCCACCTGGGCTGGGTACCGTAAAGACCTCTTCATATTCACTTTCTGGTGGAATGGTTACCCGTTCTGGGGTTGGCCTCCGGCCTTGCGAAGCCTCCAGTGCCGACATGCGTAGTTCCAACTGCGAAAACTCTTCCCGTAGGCTTGCTTGAATAGCCCTCACAATTTCTGACTCCATGGCGGTTGCCTGCCCCAGTTGTGAGCCCTCCGCCAAAATCTCTCCAGGTTCTCCAGGCTCATTCATGGCTCCGAAACCATATAATAACGAGACTTTCCGACTGATTCGTGAATGGGTACAACACACAGAGAACACACAGTCTTGGCCCAGAAGGGACTTACAAGGATATTGCAACTATTTCCATCCATCAATAAATATCTGTTCCCGTCCTGTACTGCCTCATTACTCACAGTACCTCTTCCTTAGTACTGCCTCTTTACAATACACATTCCCGTACTTTCCTAACCCATCTTCCTATCTCTTGCGTCATCCACCTGACTCCACCCTCTCAATCCTTTACACGTCTATTACAAAAGGAAAGAAAAAATCAGTGAAGGCTTTATTTTTTGCCCCCCTTTTTTTTAGGAAAAGATCACTCTTTTTGAATAATAATTAGAAACAAAAAATCATCAGCTAGTTTGCTTTTACTTGCCCCAATTCTTGACTTCTTAAAATTATATATATATACTGTTCTGTATTAGAAAAAAAAACAAAAAAAATCAGCAAGTTTATTTTCACTTCATTCCTTCCTGCTTTCTATTTTTGTGTGGGAGGATAAATCACCTGGATTAAAAAGTTGATAAAAGAAAATTCAAGACAAATAGAAAGAAAAAGAATTGTAGCTAATACACTACTACATTTATTTTTGAGGGAAAGAAAAACAGATTGTCAAAAATTACGATAGAAAAAATTCTAATTGATCCAATTACCAAGTGAATGTCGATTGAAGAGCAGCGCATTATGGTTAGTTGCGCTAAGGATTTTGCGCACGACCCATGTAAATAATTCTTCCCACAGAACGAAAATAGAGAGGTCATCCAGATATATACCATAACATTTTTCATTAAAAGTCCTTTGTGTGGTTGGTTGCAATCTTCGTGTCGCATGGTTTGGTTAAGAAAACGTAAGGGGCACCGTCTTCGAGGGACGTCGACAGAAAGAATAGAAGATTCATGCGGAAAAATTGTTGAAACATGCGTTCGCGCAACAAAGACGAGATGGATGTCGAGTTGACATTCTTGCCCATACGAGAGAGTGCTCCGGTAGACTGCATATCAAAAATGAAAGTGAACGTCGGGACATACTACCCGATTTGATGGCGAAAAGAGTTTGCATCCTCAAAAAGGCTTGGTTGAAGCGGGAAAAACGAAAAGGGAAGAGGTGTGGTGTACGACAAGAGATTTTGAATTGGATATTGAATCTACATTCTTTAGTCCTCTAAAGACTGCAACGGGGATGATGAGGGGGGGTAAAGTGGTTGTCGCATACCGAAAGGCACTACTTGGATGGGATTGTATCATGCCATGAAGAAGTTCTCGTCTTGCCACCAAAAATTTGGGGTGGTTTTCCGGATGCATCGAATTTTACGTATGCAGCACAATGATGTTGTTTTGTTAGGAAAAGGACTTCACTCGAGGACACGATAGGGACTTAAATAATTTGTGTAGATTTAGCCGCGGACACCTCCCATACTTAATACAAAAGGCGATCGCGAGGGCTTGAAAAAGTCCTTGAGCCTTTCCTTGACAGTCAATGTCACATCTTAGTCGTAACAGTTACCCTCTTACCAAGACAACCTAGCCATACTCTAACGTATCAATCAAGAATTTAATCAATGGGGATTACATGAGGTTCCTTCGGAGAGAAAAAAAATAATAAACTTTTGTCCAAAAATTAAAAGCAAATTTATGTAATGCTCGGAAAGCTACGCTTTAACGACAAGATGCGAGGAATTGTAAGGATGAAGAATTATTCCATTGTTAAAAAATCGAGCTATAGTGGTATTTTTACAAAAAGTAGAATGTCTCTCAATCAACATTTTTCGATAGTTTCAGATCTTAGCGAGGCGACTGCAAGCCGACCTTGTCAACTTCCGTTGCCACCAAGTTGAAAGTACGCCGCCCCGCTTAGAACATATGTTTTTGAATTTCGCCTCGATCACTCTTATGTAACAGAGTTTTCTTTTGCAACGTCACTACAACTCAGTGAATGCGAAGGCTAATTATTTTCTGAAAAATCGGCTTGATTTGGATGTAATTATCATCTACTATGCTAAAGCCACATCTCAGGCGTATGAATATGGAAAGCGAATCCAGATTGAGGAGACCTTGTCAATCGTTTTGATTGGATTGATTTGGGAAACTTTTTTTTTTTCAATAAAAAGGATATGATAGTTGCATGAAAGTTTTGCATTCCAATTAACGGGTTAAACCAACGCAACTTATATGCCTACATTTTAGACTATATTTCAAAAAAAAAAACCTACCTCCCGACTTACAAGCCCAAACTACTTAATTGTTTCCAAAATGGAGTAGAGCAAAATAGTGAAGAATGGCCGAAAGTGGTGTTATAACACCTAACTTATCACAACCAAAACTTATCTTGGGGTTTTCTTTTCCATCCCAACATAGACTACTCAGTAATGATAATCGGCGAAAGCTTTTTTACGCACGGAGAGTTGAATCTCATGAGGTACCATAGGGGAAACATGAGCGGCAAGAAGGACATACATTCGAACTCGACAAAGCTAAGAGTTTCAATGCATAATCAAGGAAGATCAATTCAACTATTGGCTTCAACCTTAGTTTGCTCAGAAGTGTCTCCGTTTCTTAATCATCAAAGTAAGAGGAGAATTGATCAATGCTAACATTACCCCAAGGGGCAACCCATGAACAATAATGTTTTACATCCATAATCTCTACTTGCGTGTTTAAGTTTTTCCATTCAGGTGGTGGTCTTTGAGCTTTTGCCTCTTACTTTTTTGCATGCAGTTTTTTGTTTCTATCTCTCAGAATATGAGATCGACCTATGAGGATCTAAGAAGAAAATGAGCAAAAAAGTCTTGAAATTCCCCCAGATAATCAGCCCCCCGCTATTGCAAACATGTAAAGGTATATACTTATAGATCAAGGACTGCTGCTCAGATATTTGCGCGGATTCCGACGATGTTATTGAGCTACGCTCGAGTTATTTCTATCAATTACCAAAGGGAGAAGAAAATCTGGCCGACCATGCCATCATGGTGACATCGAGCTCAAATGAGGTGGTGAAAAGATTTGAAAAAACTCGTTGAAAAGATTTTTTTGGTTGAAAGTAAGACAAGATTCCCGCTTACCCCAAAAATGTTTTAAGACAAAACCTGGCGTGTCGTAGAAGATTTAGATCTTGGAAGTCCATCTTCTTCAGACGATTTTTAGAAATATTAACAAAGGTTGAAAAACTCGATTTCAGCGTGACGCCGCCTAAGGATAGACGTAAAGACTGCGACTCTTGCACCTCCCCTAGCAACATTCGATGCCTGCGGATTTTGTGAGCTCGAAAGTGTCACAGTTGTGTGGAGACAATATGTTGTCAAACGAGCATGTTCCCCTGAACTGCATAATCCTTACAATAGGCACTATGAAAGATGCAGGTGGTCGTGATACTAAGAGTTCACTTCACCTTGAAATTATTATGTTCGTTTTTTGTTTTGCATGCCAGGGGGGGAGCTGATCACACTTCGAAGGAATTTCACAAACAAATAGGGGGGTAGACCCCTTTGCCCATTTGGGAAGAACGATCTATCATGATAGATGGAGTTACAGTCAGAAACTCAATGTTGTTGAATTGTCACGATTCGCAATGTCCATCCAACATCCTTTTGTTGACGCAGGGCAAAGAATTACACCGGTAGTAACAATTAAACACCCCCGCACTTTAGTGACACTGCCATACTTTCGTTATTATTGGCGATGAGACAAGGATTGTGGGCACCAAGTCGAAGATTGATCTTAACCGAGAGGTTATAAGACGTCAAAGGGAAATTTAAAGATCAAAGGAAGACGTCTTTTGATGAGTAGTTAACCATAATGCTCTTGGAAAAATACATATGCACATGCTTTTTTTTCGGGGAAAGGGGATAGGATATGGTCGCGATAATAATTCTTCAACGCAAAATGGCCACAAAAGGGGTCTTGCGTATAAAATAGTAGCTTCTCTATCAGAAAAGTAGGGAAGAAGACCGGCTGAGTTGCTTTCAAGCAAACTTAGTCAGCAACCCTAATCTCATGGATCTAAAAAAGAAAATTACAAGACTTGGCAAGTATTTTCTCAAGAAGTGACGCATGTTTAAACCCATTAGTCTATATTTACATATGGAGCAATTTGAGGCTTGGCTAAGAGAAAATGTACCCCTACAGTGGAGCAAAATTGAAGCAAAAGCTATGAAGGAATGCTCATGGAGCAACGAAGTGAGGTGGGATGTTAGTTGAAGATAATGAGCATTTAGAGAAAAGAACCATCACAATATCGATAATAAAGTTATATAAGACCACGAATCCCCATTTCACATGCCAATATTTTTGTCATTGACGTCTTCCCATTTCCGGCATATGTTGGCATCAAACCCCTTCGTCGTGGGATCACTTCAAGGTGTTGGACCTTGAGCAAAAATTCTTACTAGTAGAAATATGTCCTACCCTGCAACCCCTTTTTGCTCTCGAGACAAAGAATGGGAATTTTACCTATCATATAGTACAACTTCATAAGTCGTGGAATTCCTAAGAGCAGATCGATCATATAGAACGACATTCGACTAGACTATAAGGCCTCAAGGCCCCAAGGCCTAACGATTGAACAATACACGAACCGTCTAATACCGGTACCGTATCAACCTGATATTCGAAACCACATATGACAACTTGGAACTTCCAATCGATAATATCCTAGGAAGATGACGCTTTGGCAGATGATTTTGTTATCCGTTCGCTTAGTCTGACGAGTACAGTGTACACCAAAAAAGAAATGATCCCGAGTTTGAGGTAGTACGGCTTGTTTTTTCCACAGGGTTACTAAGAGTGTGATATAATACAAGAAGTTGCAATATCCTATCAAAGAGGAACGACAGTTCAGTCATTGCAGTTATGGTAACGATCGAGGAATATATATTCGTCTCAATTGTTCTAGATATCTTCTTGTGAGGGGAGTTGTTTATGCATTGAAAAATATGTACAAAGAGACAGGGTAAATGTTCTTCACTTAAATGTATCCTGTAATCTATATGAAGCATCTCCTTGTCAACCATAAGATAAAATAAAAAAGGGTCCAGCCATTCCGTGTGTTGAACAAGATGCTCGAATTAAGGTAAGGATATCCTTAGGAACGTCAAATTTGAAAACATGGCTGAATGCATTTACATTGATGCAAGATCAATTTTATATAATTGAATTAGAACCTACCGATCATAGTTTTCCGCGCACTTCCTATGAAGGTGTCCTTACATAATTATGTCGAATTCCTTACGTAACCCTTCAGTTAGCAACAGGATATCGAAAAGCCTCCCCCACTATTTATCCGATCGATGGAGCGATTGATATTATCTTAGTATAGTTCCTTCGTCACCCGAGGAGATTGTCTCGAGGTCGTGATAAGACATCGTATCAGAAGCAACGATGAGTGGCTCGACCTAAAAACAACGATGATTGATCGATGTTGTATGCAAATAAGGCGGTGTTCCCAGGATAAAGCATCACAGCGGTGATGATAGTATGATAGGAAGTGACTTTAGTCCTAACAATTGTTACCCTTCCTCCAATTACGATAACATAAGCCTTATTGTCATCAAACATTCTCAAGGGAGGGGCTTAAGCGATCCCCGCATGATGGACACCCTAGGCCATTTCGAGTCCGCGTTGAGATACCTTATTGTTGCTATGGTACTTTATTGGTGCACCCCATCCTGGAAGACGTGCGTCGAGGGAGTACAACGGCTAGCAAGATGAGACGGATGCCGGACTCGGTGTTGGGGATGAGAAGCAGGGCAATCAAGCCCGATATGCTAGTATCCGACTATTAGCAACCGCCTTTTTTTTTATAGAGCTCTAGACCAATCAATCTCAATGAATATATACAGAAAATAAGTTACTAACGAACATATAAATAATCTATTAATAGCCTAGAGAACGGTACTAGACCTTTCACGAAGAAGCCAAGTCTGCAAGACAAGTACTTGAGATGATAGTTGATATCACGATTTCTATCTCACACAGAGCCTCCCCCCCCCTTTCCACCCCCGGGGGGAGAATAAATAGAATCTTATGAGTATATTGAAATGGTGTGTAACAAACCAACCGAAAATAGCAAGAACACACCGAGCTAGTGGTTGACTTGCTATTTTAGGTACGAGAATATCTTTCAAGCGACATTTCAGATGCACCCCCCCCCCTTACATTGACTCTCCCCAAACATAGAGACAAGAAAGAACGATCAGTTTGACACATGGGGATAGACGAAGAAACATAGTTGTACCTTTTTTTTGAGCCGGACTTAATTTTTGCCAATCGGAAAGGTGGCGAAGCTTTTATTTCTTTCCAAAGTAAACGACAATGTTCCTTTTCGTATAGGACCTTAGTTGCGACGGCCATCTAAGCTTGTCAAAAAGCCATCATATTTTTCCGGATGGGGGAATATCACTCATCTTGTAAGATAGAGGGTGCGACTAAACTAACAACGTGATTTCGATTAAAGCAGTTGAAAGAACTTGAGCCACATGTGTAACGCAACTACGTTTTCAATGTTTTAATTTTGGACACTTTTTTACTTTTGGGGTCACTCCCCCTTCCCTCGCCTTTGAGAAAAGAAAAAGAAACAATAAAAAATACGGAAGAAAAGTCTATAGGACTTTCTCACTTTTTTTTCGGACCGTTTCTAAGAGCATCTTCACCGGTGTTCGAAATCTTAGTTGAACTCATGCACGCTTGCACGTTGCGACTATCGTTACTAATTTGTCGCCCACTTGAGCAATCTCGATACTAATTCGTCGCAAATTTATGCAATTTTGATACTAATTTGTCGCTTGTTTGCGTAATTTTGACTCTAAATTTTCGAGTTGTGAACGTGAGACTGACCTCATTTCGGGAAAGGGGGGTTTTGAATTCATATTTCTACACCGTAAGAAGTACGACACCTGTTCCAACTAGATTCCCTTGAGATACCAGAAGCCAGAGTCTTAACTGTAGAGCAACTACCCAATTGAATGACCCCCTTTCAATAGGGGTCAAAATGAGGTCAACCTCACAATCTCAGCTCAAAAAGTACAAAGCGACTTCGAGCATCTCCACCGGTGGTCAAGTTAAACGATGAATATCGACCACCGATGGAAATGCTCGAAGTCACTTTGTAATTTTTGAGCTGAGATTGTGAGGTTGACCTCATTTTGAGCTTCAGCAACCCATTTCTTTTCGGAAATTGTTATATATAAATATATATATTTGATTCTACTTTTTTTTCCCCTTTTTTTTAATCTCCGCTGATTTTTTAAATTACCTTCTGACTTCTTTTTTTTTCCCCGAGTTGGCTGAATATAATGCGCATTCTGAAGACCTGTAGAAAAATAAAATAAAAATAAAAACCAAAACAGATATTTTGCAAAAGTATGTGCACCTGTTTTTTTTTTTTGTTTTTTTTTTGGCCTTTCCTGGACAGAATAAGAGAAAAAAAAGAAAAAAGGAGAAGAAAAAAACAGGTTGTTCCCAGCAATGGATACCGTAATTTTTTTTGAAAAACAGAAAAGAAAGGAGAAAAAAAAAAACAGGTTGTGCTCAACAAAGGATGACATATCTCCCAAAGAAAAGAAAAAAAAATCGATTCAAAATAAAATACATTTTCATAAGATTACCGCAGATTTTCATGGGCAGTGCTTTTTTCCCCTTTTTTTTCCCGACTGAAGCTCCATTTCCTATAAAAGGATGAAAATAAAAAACAGAAGGGAAAAAAAAATCAGCGAACAGGTAATAAATGTATACTACTTATCGAATAAACAATTTAATTCTGATTATGATCGGAATCGAAAATAAGAAAACTGGAAATAAGAAAAACTGGCCAATTTGCATTGCCGAGTTTTTTTATTGTTTTTTTTTTCGGAAATTAATAGTTCAGGAAAAAAAAAAATGGAAGATTTTTTTGTTTTTTTTTCAAACGCACTCTGAAAAATATGAATGGGAAGAGAATAAAGGATAGAAAAAAAAAGTTACTAGTACCATATATGACATGAGATTTTTTCTTTTTTTTTAACTTCATGCCAGATTTTTGGAGCTAAAAGAAAAAAACTGATTCCAAAATGAAATAAACTAAACTTGCCTTTCATCCAGATTTTTCTTCATCCTTTTTTTCTGCCTGAAAAAAAAATGGAAAAAATTAATCACAAGACTGTGGTGAGTTCTTTTTTTTCTACAGTGGATTTGAACACAAGTGGTTTACAGTATTTTTTGTTTTTTTTTAATTCCTGTTTTTAAGGGAAAAAACGGAAATAAAAGAAATAAAAAACCTACCCCCTTTGCTTTTCCCTTTTCTGATAGGAAAAAAAGGGGGGCAGGCATAGTTCGTCATCTTTCGATCACCGCGACATCCTCTTTTCTTCCCTCCACCTGAAAAAAAAAAAAAAGAAACTGGAAAAGCGAACGAGGAACAGGAAAACGGCCAAACAAAAGGGAAGAAGGGAAAGAAAAACGACGGAGCAATCTTTTTCATTTTTATTTCGTCCGTTTGGAGATCCAATCGGCCTACCCTGTTTCTCTTTTCGCGGCTTTCTTTCCCTTATACTTCCGAGATGCGCTCCCTTTTGCCCGGCGCGGAGGATGCGTTCAGTCTTCGATTCGGCGCGCATCTGATTCCCTTTCCCTCCCTTCCCAGGCGCAAAAAAAGAAAACCTCGTTTTTCTTTATTTAAAAAAAAAACAGACTGAGAAAACTGCCTGCTGTCGGAAAACTCGAAAAGAGCGCGCAGGGGGGGAGGGGCGAAGGTCGTCCTGATATGCGCTTACGTAATAGAGCTATTTTGAACCTTCCAGAAAAATATACGTCACATTTTCAAGGAGTGACTCGCCACGCATTTCTCATTTTCCATCCCCAGGTGCAAAAAAAGGAAAGGCAGCGGACGACCTGCCAGTCAGTCAGACGTCGCGACGAGAAGGAGGGGAGAAGAAAAACGAAACGCACCGTTCCACCAACCCAACCGCTCGACCCCCACGACGCCGGTTCAAAACCGGTTCAGACCGGGGAAGCTGCCTCTCCTTACACAGCTCCACAGCTCAGCGCGCGCCGCCAAATCCTTTTTTTGGCCACCAGTGGGCATAGGCGCAACCAGGATTTGGGGGGAGGGGGGTTCGAAATATTTGGTTTGGGGGGGGTGACCAGGCCTGTGGCGCTATGATCAATTTGCGTTGGCTTCGTTGACCAGAGACTCCGTGAGGGAGGACAAAAGTGAGTACGTCTGGTCTCTTCTTGTGGTTTTTTTCTAATCGCTCATTTCACCGCCTCGTCGGGCAAGGCCTTGTCGATTCTTCCTGGAGTGGCGCAAGACACGTGGGGCTAACGCGTCTCGGGGATGCTTTTACTCACTTGTCCCTAAGCATCAAGCTTTTTTCCTTGAAAGAAGTTTCCCAACATGTTTTTTCGAGTCGTGTGGTGGACTACTGAAAGGGTGGTTTAAACCCTGCAAGAAATTTTCTGCAGGGGATGCACGAACAGCGTCGCGCTGCGGATGCTCAGTTGAGCATCCCGAGGGGAGTGTCCGAATTCTCTTCTCTTGAGTGACGGACTCAGAGAAGCGTACATACCACCGTAAGTGTTCAAACCCTTTTCTGCTGCTGCGAATGTTGTTGCATTGCTGGCTAAATTCCACAGCCCCCCCTTTTTTATCAACTTCTTTCCAATACCACAGGTACTGCAACAGAGCGTTCTCCGCGCTACAAAGAGACAAAAAGTCGGCAAAAAAGCACGAGGAGAAGAAGCTCGTTATCCCAGCGAGTGATTCACCCCCCCTCCTCCCACAGTGGCTCCTCTCAACCCTTCCTACGACGCTCCATCCAAGCCGCACCCACCCGCCGCCACCACAGCTCCAGGATGTTGACACCCCCACTACATACCCCCAACCCTTTTGGCTACCGCCCCTGAAGCTCCCCTCACGCCCCCACTTCCGCTTGTACGACATCCGCCGCCCCTGGAGCTCCATCAGCCATCCCACGTGATCCCAACCACTTCTTGACCATCTCTGGAGAGCTTCCCTACCGACAACCAATATTGCACCAAGATCCGAGCACCACTTCTCCCCTAATCGGATTCCGTACTTCGGTGTGGGGGGCGAAAAACTTGGCCTTCCAAAACCTGGCAGCCCACCTCAGGAGCTGAGCTTTTCGAAATTTCCAAATTTCGATGAATTCATCGAAAAAAAGGTATGATAACAGTTCCATATACACTGCGAAAGCTTCTTCTTTTGCGCCGAGACTTGTCTAGTAACCTGAGCGAGCATAACGACTGATGTTTTCCTATGTGCGCTTCTCCCTTCTCAAAACATCGGCGCTTCATACATCTCCGCCGGAGTTTCAAGGTCTACCCCAGCCCTGGCGAGGTCGAAGCATGGTTGTCAATGGAGCCACCACGACCCCCTCACTCCAATAACTCAGTCGCTGGGACAATGAGCTTCTCCTCCTCACGCTTTTTTGCCAAATTTTGATCTCTTTGTAGCGCTGAGAACACTTTATTTCGGTACCTGTGGTAGTGGAAAAAAACTGATTAAAAAGGGGAGGCTTTGGAATCCAGCCAGCAATGCAACAACATTCGCAGCAGCAGAAAAAGATTTGAACACTTACGGTGGTATGTGCGCTTCTTCGAGTCTGTCACTCACTGGAACGATCATCTCGGGATGCTTGCGCAAGCGTTTTTGGAAAAGGATCCTTATCCTGCCTTCGTCTAGCTAAAATGCCAGCACCTGCTCTTGGACCCCCCACACCCCACCACGAAAGCTGCATCCGGAATTCTATTCATACATCGCGCTTTTTTTAGGTATATATTCCGAATGGATGGGGTTTATGGGAAACTGATCAGTTTCCCATGATTGAGAATGCGATTTATAACGTTTATAGGCGCTGGGATGCTGGGTTTTTAGAGGTTGTCACTGTAACTTCAAAGGGATTTTTGCAGAGTCTTAGGCTTCTTTGGCGCTCGTTCATCCTCTTATCACTGGGTGCATGTCGTTCATGTTGGCTGGCATTTCGTCCAGCATTATTCCACTGAATGTGCTGAAAACTTGACCGTTTGGCCTTCCGTACAGTACTTTCAATCTAAAAAAGAGGTATTACAGATCCAGGAAACAAACGCTGCACGTTTACACCCTTCACACCCGGCGGGACTCGAACCCGCAACCCCCAGATTAGAAGCCTGGTGCGCTATCCATTGCGCCACGGGTGCTCACGAGTAACGGTTTCCCGCAAGGATAGAAGCGACGGCAAGAAGAAGAATGAACGTAAAAAAAAAAAAAAATCCCCAGAGTTGGTTTTCAAATGCAAAACGGTTCACACACAACAGGCCATTGAGAAGCTTCGATCCTCCTGTCCGACATTTCCAAAACCGAATAAAAAGAGAACCACCCCACGAGCGATTGTTGTTGACGATCCCCAGTTCTGGCTTTGGGTTCCTTAACCCCCACGACACAGTCTCAGTGACAACAACACGGGGAAGCTATCAAACAGAACGAGCATAATTGCTCCTTCCAAAAGTGAATCGTTTGGTTTATCTACTATGGCCTGGCGTGTTTTGCGTTTCTGTGGGTTGCAATCGTCTCAATATTGAGAGAAATAATATATTATATTATTTCATAGAGGCCTGTATCCAGCATTGTGGAAACCTGTTCAGTAAAAAATGCGGATGGAGTTTTGCAGTGTGGGTATTCATCTTTAGGGAAAAGTGTCAGGCAAGTCACCCCACGGTCGTTTCTCTCCAAAAACAGAACTAATTTACAATTGTCAACATTTCTATGGATGGTTTGGTTGTAACATCGTTTTCAAGATGTAGATGTACAGAACCAGAATCAGTACAGAACTCTACCAGCTACACACCCCCTTTCCCTCAAGATCAAACCAAACCTGTGGCTCACAGGTATCCTAACAAATGCAGGAATCTTTCTCTTCCCTCCCCTTCAAAAATATGCAGAGATCCTTTTTTTTCCCCTTCTTCGCTGAGCTCTCGAAATAAGAAATCGATCGATCGATCGATTTCTTATCGACCTCTCGCGGGAGGTGCCAAGTCACTCCTACTTTTTCCAGCCAGAGTTCAGCGATCGGGGGAATCCAACAAACCAGGAATATCACAATACATGCCAGGCCAACGCCTGAAGCATCGGGAGTATACAATGAAAAAACCCTCAGCCAGCAAGGAGTGTTTTACCCGCTTTAATCAACCTATGGGATTCCACCTATTCAATCAACTGGGAGCAAATCATCAACTATCGGGAGGGAACGATGCTTCCAGATTGTGAAGGACCTGGTGTTACGTTCTGATTGGGGCTATACTGCAAGCCTGACTGAGGATTTTCGGTTTCAGTCAGGGATGGATATTAGTCAGGTGGAGTAGTTGGTGCCATTCTGGAGTTCTGGGTTCAAGATTTGGTTAAGTCCAGAAACTTGCAGTTGTTTGAGTTCAAGTGAGAAAAAAAAGAGTTTTGCCTATGGGCTTACACCCATTTCAACAAATCCAAGACATCGACATGTCAGATTTGTGTTTTTTTTGAAACATCAATAGAACCTGTGATGCATTACAGGGTAATGCGTGACACGTAATGTCCTCAAAGCTATAGGCTCTGGCATGTCTCGAAATGTTTTTGGTTGAGTGATTGTCTACTAGACAATCACTAGACAATGTCTAGTTTTTCTACTTTGCATCAACTAAAAGTAAACATCGATGTTCCATGAAACAAGTGTTTTTGTTTCGCTTTGTTGCAACGCTGCAAAGCTGAGAAATAGATAGGAGTGGGTCAGACTAGAGAGGGATTTGAGAACGGTTTGGGCCTGAAGCGTGACCGGTTCTACGACTGTTATCAAGACCGGAACTGGAACCGTTTCAGTGACCGTCTACCCTTGTGTTTCGCCTCATTTCCTGAACTTCTCATTCACTCGAGTAACGAGGGTCAACCGAGCAGTTACAGTTAGAGCCTAGCAACCTTGACTTTGAGCTTCGCCTGTCGAAAGTAAGCTTTCCATATGTCAAAGGTTGGCTTCACAAAGCATCTGATTGTCTCGCCTGCGCGGTCGAAAAATTCGTCGTTTGTAATAGTGTCCGCCGCCAAAGTCGCCGCCATGACAAAAAGTTCAAACAGGATTTCGGACGCAGCTTTTCGGACGGTGCGTTGAACTAAATTTACCAAAACTCTCCCTGGCCTTTCGGCATCTTGGACAGTAGCAAAATGTCCTCAGGAAAGCTGAAGCAAAAAAAAGAACTTCAAATCAACACACTGATGAGCAATACAAAGCGGGGGGGCTGCATTGTGATTTGCTTTCTCACAGATGATCGCCAGCGACGCTCTCATTGCTTCTTTTCCCGTCTATTTTAATTAGTTCAGCTAAACAGCGGTTCTTTTCTTCTGAGAAGAACCCTTTTCTCGCCTGGGGATTGCTTTCTTGATTAGGATTGCTTACAATTGGAATGAAGAAAAACTCACTGATCAGTACCACGAAAGCTCCGTCCTTATGAGGTACCACAAAAGCTTTTTCTCAGTGGTACACAAACTTTCGAAGTGGAGGGAGGGTTTCGCGCTCAAATGGTGCTCCCTGATCAACCATATGGATCATAACAGCCTCAAATCATTGCGTGAATTTTTTTGTGATGTGTCGTTCAGGACATGACTGGCGATTTTACAGTTCTGGCCAAACAATGGGGACTACAGGAAATCCCACAGGCGCTGCTGGAGAAGAAGAAAGCAAAAGTCATTGTTCTATCCCGCAACTCCCTTACGACGATTCCACCCGAGATAGGAGGACTGATATCATTAACGGTCTTAAAGTTGGACCAAAACAGGGTAGGAAAATTGAGCTGCGCCTCCGCTTTTGAACGAGTACTGAACGACGAAAGACGTCACCATTGAGCACTCATGTGTGTTCCACAGATCAGGATCCTACCAGATGAAATCGGGAATCTCCATGCTCCAACGGAGCTGAGTTTGGCCGATAACTTGCTCAACAACCTTCCCGTGGCCTTGGGTGCCATTACAGGGCTGAAGAAGCTTGTGCTAAACGGGAACCCAATGATGGAGGAGGTTCCAGGCTCAAAGAAGAAGCTCTGGGAGATCTGGTACGGCCCCAATGCGGGACCGTGTCCGGCCAAGGAGATCCAGTGCCTCCAGCGCCCCGCAGCCACCTCAGGAACACTAAAGATGCGGACGTCATTTGTTATGGCATCGTTGAAGCGAGCAAATACAGAAAAAAGCGAGACGTGTACCTCTAGGGATCTGAGCACCGAGGGAGGATGGACAAGGTAAAGGAACTGGAGAGCAGCTTCTGAGTGGTGTTTGAAAAAAATATGTTTCGATTGACTGTTAACGAATCTAATTTGTCTTTCCAGGGCTTCCAGGGAAACTGAGGATGCACTCAGTGCCAGGGTTCGACACCCTGGTGGGAAGTCCGCGGCCGTCTCCCCTGCAGGTAGCTCGATCTCGCGAGCGAAACACGGATCCATCCTAGTGGCGGCGGAGGAGCCTCCAAGTGCAACGCCGGCCAGCCCATCAACGCTCAACGACCATGATGAACGAAACAGAAGACGGTTCTGGACGCGGTGCTCCCTGATCGGGGGTGCTGTGATAGGGGTCGCTGCTGTGGCCTTGTGGAGGCGCAGGTGATCGGCAGATCTTCGGTTTTACTGCGAAATGATTTCAACTGGAGGGGTTTTTATCGTGGGGGAAGTACAAGGCAAAAGGAAAGGAAGGTGAAAGGGAGAAAGGGAAGGGGATTCGAAGCTAGGATTTGTATTGGCAAAGTTCAATGACTTGTCCTGAACCAGGTTAAGGGAGTGAGATGGACGGAGAATGAATGACCTGAGCGAGCGTGTTTGAGTTGGTGTTAAGTTCCACTCGAGTTTTCTAACATACATGTGGTTGAGCGTCAGGCAAAAGTCGATGGACTGGGGAATGGGATAGAAGCAAACGATTGTGTTGTAAGAGTTGAATTGAACTGATTCTGGTTCGCCGGTAGACAAGTGTTTCGAAATTATTGAATGAAGGCCAAAACTTTACAGGCCGCAAACCGATATCTAAACAAAAGCGCCTGCTGAATCACTGAATTTGTTTGCGAAGACCTGATTCATTTGGCAGAGAGGGAGGAGCTGGACAACTGGTCCATTACTTGGGACTGGGACAAGGGAATTGAACCTGGAAGATGGTTGGGGTGGTGCCGCAGTGATGAGCGATCTGCAAGCGTCGCTTGCAAGCGACCCCGGTTGCGTCGCAACAACTCATGTGGTGGTCGAAAAGATATCTTTAAGATACTCCTGAATGGAAGGAGCAATGCTGGTGGTGCTGGAATCTGTCATGGAGCATGCGAAATATCAAGTTATACGACGTCGACGATGTTTCTTTAGCTGAACGAGCGTGTGGGGTGGTTGTGGATGAAAAAGTGGCGCACAACTTTACTTGAAAGCCAGGTAAGGGCTTGCGAACTTAACGAAGAAAATATCGGAGAATGAGACAGCTCAGCTTCTGAACGTTTGCAGGGGAAGGAGGGACATATTGAAACCTCTTTTTGATCGGGGAGAAGTGACGCATTCACCTTAGTTTCTAGGTTGGTGCTGTCCCCGCCATTGAAGTGTGCATGAGAAAGAGTGGAGGTGTGGCAGATACATATTCCTGTGGGTTTCTTTCCAATTTGCTGTTGTTGTAGGAACAAATCTAAGGCATTCAGTCGGACATGGGGTAACGACTGGACACGCGCATGTACGTGCGTGCTGAGCCTAAGCGGCAGGGCGAACAGGCGAGGAAGTGAGACTGACGACGTGGTGCAAACGGTTACTTGAAAGTGCAATAAAAAGAAGGGAAGGGTGTGGATCGAATCTCTGTATGAGCTTAGTATGGATGGATGCTTGCAAAGACCTTTGGGTTCGAGAATTTTCTTAGGGACAGGACTTCTGTAAAGATAATTTGGGTTCAGGTGTTTTGAGTCTGTGTGAGTGCCTGTGTGGCTTCTATTTCTGATAACAGTTCACTACATCTCTATGTCAGACTGGTGGATAGTGCGTCTGTCGGTCTCAAAACAACACCGTGCGATGATGAAAACAGTAAATCGTGCTCAGAGGTTTTTTTGTGTTTTTTTCGGCCTCCCAAAAAATCCGCTGACCTCGATTAGGTAACGCAATGACCAACCTGCCTTTTCCTTTTCCTGTCTATCCCCCCACCCCCTCCAGCCAAAAAAAAAAAAAATTGACGGAGAAAAAGAGGCCGCCGCCTGCGAGAAAGGCAAAGTAAAGGGATGGAGAAGAAGAAGGAAAGAAGAAAGGTGAGGGAAAGAGAATCTCGCGCGCGCGTTCAGGGTGCGGGTCAGTCGTTGTCTTTTCTTTCTTTCTTTCTTTCTTTCTTTCTTTCTTTTTTTTTTTCAAAAAGCGAATTAAACAGGGAAGATGGGATTGCGCGCGCTCCTGTTTGAAACAGAACGAACCCCTCCACTCCGACGTTCTTTTCTTTTGAGACTTGAGTGGGGCTTCAGAAAAATTGTCAGTCGCTGGAATGGCGGAAAAAGGAAAGGGGAGAGGGAAAAAACAAAAAACAGAAACCCTTGTCGAGAAGGTGAGCAACGCGCGCGGGCGCTTCTGAAGCGATTCCCCCCCTTCCCCTGCATCCTCCCCAGATCTTTTTTTTTGGATGCAACACCACAGGGTTGAGAAAAAAACAAGAGGGTCGCAGCGCATCAATTTGTTTCACCTTCTCTTTGTTAAATTTCTGAAACCTGTTTTTTCTCTTGTTCTTTTTTTTTCACAGAGAAAGAGCGTCGGAGCGAAAAAGGGAAGAACGGCGAAAAACGAAAATGGAGAACAGGAAGTCGACGGTGTGGATTCGTCCCCTCCATTTTTATTTTTATATTACTCTTATTTTATTTTATTTTGGTTCATTTTTTTTTGGGGGGGGGGGGGAGAGAGGGTTCAGCAGAAGTTGACCCATTTTTTTGCCGCTCTGTTGTTTCTTTCTATTTTTATTCAAATTATTTTGTCTCCAGTTTTTCCAGTTTTCTTGGGGGAGGAAAGAAAGGGGTTTCTGTGGAGGGCTGTTTTTTCCCCAATATCTCTTTTTATGTATGTTTTTTTTTTTTGGGGGGGGGGGGGGGCAGCAACCCAAAAATATCAAACTTCTTGAACTTCTTTTTTTATTTTTTTTTTTTCAGGCAACACAGCGATGGGAGCAGTGTTGATGACTGATGGAGAAAAAAGTGAGAAAGTGTGACATCTTTTTTTCCACATTGAGGAAACACAAACTAGCTTGTCCATATTTTCTTTACTATACATAATGTGGGAGGGGCCTAGGGAGGTTTGGGTCTGTAAAAAATAGCCCTTTCCTTTTTCTCTCGACTGAAAAAACAAATTATTTATTTGAAAAACAGTTCTGCAGTTTTCTCCGCTTCAAAGATAAATTTTCCGGTTTATGTTTTTGTTTCTTCCACCCTGAGGGAACTGATATCGTTTTTTTTTGTTTTTTTTTATTTTTTTAAAAGGGAACCGA
The DNA here is from genome assembly GCA_030272585.1 of Bryopsis sp. KO-2023. Taxonomy (NCBI): domain Eukaryota; kingdom Viridiplantae; phylum Chlorophyta; class Ulvophyceae; order Bryopsidales; family Bryopsidaceae; genus Bryopsis; species Bryopsis sp. KO-2023. Next base: position 1,495,585 of record BSYQ01000002.1, read on the forward strand.
TAAGTTTAACTATCTAGTTATCTCTTTTTTCCATTACCTATTCAGAAAAAGAAGGAATGAAAAAAAGAGAAAAAGAAAAAAAATCAGTACTTTGTTTTAGGGAAAAGAGGGTTTTCTTCTTCCGATTATTTTTTTTTTCTGATTTTTTTTTTCTTCTCAAACCAGGATTGAAAACGAAACGAGGAGGAGGACAAACGCAACAAAAGAGGTACTCGCACTTGAATCTCTTCCAACTCATAGTGAAAGGGAAAAAGTAGAAAAAAGAAAAGAAGTATGTGCGGTATATACCGTATTTTCTCTATAGTGTCACACTCTCTAATAGTGACGAACTCTTTACTGGTGTCGCACTCTCCAATACTGACGCAGGGCGCCAGGGGGGAGGGGGGGGGGTCGAAAGAATACAAACCCTGTCTCCAATAGTGGAAAATGTCAAAAAAAAAGTTCCAATAGTGTCTCTCTCGGGGGTATATTGACAAAAATACAAGCCCCGTCTCTAATTGTGGCCCACTCTCCAACCGTGTCCCTCCCTTTAGAGGTACATCGAAAAAATAGTGACTCGGGGTTTCTGGTAGAAAAAATACGGTATATATTTTTGATGATATGAATTTCCCATAATCAAGAAAATTAAAAAAACCCATAGAGTGCCCCAGATTTCATTTCTATTTTTTTGTTTTCTTTCGAAAAAAGAAAGGGTGATACAAACTTGTATTACCTTTCATATCACTTTTGGGTAAAAGAGTGATAAAGCCTTGTATCACTTTTCTTATCACTCTTTCACCCGGGGAGTTTCGTAGCTACACCGCTTTAAGATTTATCTTGTGAAATGTACGACCCTAAAAACTATTAGTCATAATCAACCCCTTCAACTCGTGACACTTCGACGCCGAATGCAAAGGATACAGTTCACTCATATTGGAGGGTCGACTTTCGCTTCGAAAATCCTTAATGAATGGCCGGGGTTGAGCCCATGAACATCGATGCAACTGATGCATATTGGACTTTGTTAATGTGTACTTCCACGACGTTTGAGCATCTTTTTAGTATGTAGGAGCTAGAAGAGTCCGAAAGCAAAGGATTAGACAATGGTTGTCGCACTCGCTTAAAACCTCTCCACCCTACTTGACATAGACTTGCTTTAACTTGAGCGATATATCGAAAATGTGGGGTGCATCCCGAAAGACAAAGTCAATGTCCTCCGATGTGTTACATTAAAGCCCTTTGGAATCGTATATCATATCGTCTAGTTGTAGCGTTGGCCACCTTGGACAATACAGGTATCAAGAAATATCATTGTTAGAAGATTATCGAAGTAGATGATCTTTTATCAGCTATGCCCTTCCTTCCTCTTCTAACCATTTGCGTTGTTACTAAGCCTGGCTGAGATTATCAATAAATTATTCACAAGCAATCCCGGTCTGTATGGTCCTATTAGGTACTTGCCTATTATCAAATCAAACGTGAAGTTGGCAAGATATCAATATCACCACCGAGTCCCCTCCAACAAAAAAACGCCATACGTGAGAATTGCCCCATTATATTACCATAGATTTTGCTTGCTGTTTGCAAAGCCTGCATCTGTTAAAGTATTTGTTCGCTGGAATTATTTGTTTGTCTTGGTGTATCTTTTAAAGTATTGTGTCGCTTGAAGTACACTGTCTCCTGAGTCATCTCTTCTGTCATCTTCTCATGTCATCTCTCTATCTTTATTAAATCATCAGGGCTTCCCACTAAAAGAAAGTGCGATATCAATAGAATCAATATCGATACTTCGACGACATTGCTTGGGAAATGTGAAACCACAATGCTCCGATTTTTACTGGTACAAAGCCACTATGTATATGAAATTCTATGTACACACGTTGGAAAACATTTATTTGGTTTTTGGTGGAGTCTTTCATACTTTGGGCTAAGGGGCAAGTTACTAGTTATGCAGCTTATCTTGTTAAATGGGCAAAAAAGACTGGAATTATTGATCCTGTTAATTATTTTCAAATGGATCATTGTAAGAGCCCACTACCAACACAAACACATTGAAAGAAGTGGTGATCATTGCAAAAGCTATTTGATTATAATATAAAATTATCCCTGAACTCTCCGAAAAGTTAAAACTATCAAGAAATATCTTTATTGAAAGATGCCTTTGGGCCGTTACATCACTTGGCACTTGATCGCTCCAAAAAGAGAAAAAAGGTTGAAACAAACGCGACAAACGGGCCTCGATCTCAACTACCAAGAGATACTTGAAGCACGTCAACCCAAGGTTTGTGTGGAAAGTTTCCCACCGATCAATGTGCGTTAGTAAAATATGTTAGTAAAATATGTGAGAGAGTTGCTTGGAAAGATGAAATATGTATGTCTAGTTTTTCATGATGAGCAACCATCAATGCAATAGAAAAAGGTATCATTCGCGATATTATGAAGTAAAACCGGCCTTCGTGCGAGTCCACAAACATCTTGGACACATCTCTATGAAGAACTTATCAAGGCCGGTTTCATTGTGCTGGTGTAGTACCCCTCAAACAACATTGACCACATTTGGGCTGCTCCCCAATTATCACGATTGCTAAAGCAGGAGTGGATGGGTCGACGTTGCTCTTAAGAAGAGACGCCAACCTCCCCGAATGGCAACGGCCAAACTAGTACACACATGGACAACTTATGCGTTATGCAGATAGTGTGACTCCAACACGTTATAAAATATTTATCAGCGACTGCATGCATCGTCCACTTGCAGTTCGCCGAAAAAGTCGTAGTATCGATTCGATCACAACTTCAGGATGTAGCACCATGCGGTTCCGCACAACACATATACCATGATGTCCATTACATACAGATCCATCATTGCCTTGTATGCCTTAGCTTGTGCATCGTTGACCAACACGGGGGAATCATGACCGGGGGCGTGTTTTGGCCTGCATTGACCTTCGCCAGATGCCCGGAACGTGGCATCGTGTTCGGTCGGGTGATAAAGGTCGCGCACGCGGTGTATACGAGATTCCATTGATTCCTCGTCCATTATAGACGAAGGTCCCTCATAACCCGCCATTATGTAACAGTATCACACACACACGACATGAATCAAACGAATACGCATTGACCCCGGTCCGAACCCGCTTATACGATTGTTGATCAAAGGTTTATTATTTTATCTGTTATTGCCACGACTTACAAGATTTTCCGATAACATGCGAATGTTATTTATCACTTCGCCGTTTTGCTATCATCTTTTCGATGTTATTTTTAGGTTGGTTCATCTTTTAATTTGTTTCCCACGTTACGGAACTAAAAAGTCGATAAGATAATCGTCTTCCTTTCTTCGATTTCAAACAATCTTTTACAAGTTTGATGTATTCTCCTCCGATCCGTTCCCCTCTACACATCCGAGTTCCCGGTCCCTCATTTATTCGATCCGCTGAAACTTCTTTTTTTTCTTGGAATCTTCGAGACGCCAAGCGGGGCTCTCGCCATCTTGTTTTTCTACTTCGCTTCGAGCCCCCTTACGACTATACGCCTCTATCATATCGACGGAATCGAGAAACCCCGACATCTTGAATATCTTAGTCAACACTTTTACTTTACAAAAAATGAAGTTGTAAGATCCAACTTGATCATCCGACATTCGCTCCCAATCTATAAGGATGCACAAAAGAAAGATACACATCGTTTTTGCCCATTTTCTTAACACGAATCAAGAAGTAAAGGTCATATTTCAAACGCAACCTCCGCCGCGACACTCCTGGGAGCTGATCCAAATGGCGCCCAACCCGGGAAACCGTAAGAGATGTCAGATGGAGATCCCCAAGGGTTAGATAGCGGAAGCTCCGGCGTCGGAAGGGAAGAATCTTGCAAGGTTCCTTTTGAAACGATTCCACCGCAAACAAAAAAAAGAACGGAAAAAAATCAGAGCAACACTTAACTCGGTAACACTTACCGAGTCTTAGTTTGCGTCAGGTTTTTTTCTTCCATAGGACTCGGCGTTGCGACTGCGAGTGTTTAAAAGAATTCGAGTGCAATGCCCTCTGGTTGGGCATGGAAACAAGCCTAATAACACCTGCGCCAGGTGCTTTCTAACGATAAGATATGGTTAACATTCATCGACGTGAAAACAGTTTTTGCGTAAAGTATTAGATCAAGGGGGAGGTGTATCGCCTCATTTTCAACATACGTACGAATACTCTCCTTTTAAACTTTGTCAATAGAGATGTGCGCCAGCGAAAAAACCTTTTTGGACCTTGCACGATACGATGTTCATGCCAAACAACCATCAAAGGCTTTTTTAACATTAGCCTCAGAGTCTATAGTGACAGTGGGACATGGGGCTATCATGCCGAGCCCTGCCACCGTGACACGGGTGATCAGGGCTATGTTTTCGGCGGTTGCCCGTTCTCCTCCCAGGCCCACCGTGGCCAAGACCCTTCGCTCGAGGACCCACCCATTTGCAGCCCCCTCAGTCCCTCCACCCTTTTTTTCTGTCACCCAATGCCCAGTTAGCGTTATAAATTTCATTTGGGCCCGGATGCTCCACAAATCACAGGTGTAGGAGGTCTGAGCTACTGACCAATCCTCCAGCCCACTAAGCTTCTCCACGGCGGTGTTTTTCAGGTCTTGGATTTCTATGTTCGGTGCCTTCCGGTCGAAATCGGGGGATTTTGGGTCAAGGCGTTTGCAAAAAGCTCTAAAGGCGGGTGATTCCACCAGGCTCAGAGGCAAACAGTCCCCGGTGATGAACTGAGCCGTATTTGTGAGGCACCTTTTGTATGCACGACTGCCCGGTTCCCAGGGTTGAGGGAGGGCCTGACCATCCAACCATCTGTTTGCCACCTACTCACTATCACCAGGAAAAAAACGCGCTGGCGGAAGGCCAAACAACATTGGAGTAGCAATCCAACCAATCCCGCGGGATAACTTTGTCTCCCTCCGAAAGAATATGTGTTTGTAAAACCTCTTGGAAGAAGTATCGACAATTCGCGAATCTGGAGGATCCCAATCTTCTGAGAGACATTTGTGCTTTTTTCCTTAGTCCCTTTTTTGGCGCTTTATGGTTGATAACATTGTTCCTGACCTTGCATACTGAATACAAAGAAAGGGTAAACTTTTCTTCTCTTTTCAAGGGGCGTGGCAACAAAAGAAAAACTCGAATACTCACTTGATATCTTGAGAATTTGGCTTTCGTGATGCCGATCCATGTGGGTCAGACCACGGCAATACCAAACATGTGGTGATGTGATAATCCTTCACCACCCCGTACTCACAAGGTCAAGAGCGGACACTTCTATATATCCATGGCCAAGGACGATCTCGTAAGCTATCTTTTCTTTCTTTCTAAGAGGTTAAAGTGAATGGTGTCACTTCAGTAGCAACAACTTTTATAGTATCCATAGCGTTCACTCTTAATATATGGCTTCATTTCAACATCTTGTGATTGCGTTCATGGGATTAGGGCCCCTAATTTAGGGGTTCAAGGTTTTGGGTGTTAACTACACGCAAGAGCAAGTGGGAAAAACTAAGAACCTTCACTCAAGTCGAGGAAGAAAAGATCTTCGAGCCAGAAAGTCCGAAGCAGAGTTGTCTGCAAGTCTGAAACGTACTATCTTTTTTCGAACGGCTTGTTGGATAAGGTTTTTTTTACGATTCAAAACATACAAACAGGAACACAAACCCTCTTTATTTCCTTGTAATCCTAAGCTTGATTGTACTTTCACACACGCTGGCTAGGAACTCTCGCCAGCGTGTCACTCCTTGTTCGCGCTTCTTCGTGTTTCTTCGCGCTTCTTCGCGCTTCTTCGAGCTACGTCGCGTCCTTGTCGGTTTCCTTTACCTCTCGCGCCGTTTTGTTGAGCGTCAGAAGCTCATCACCGGTGTCCTCGTCTCTTCCACTCCTTTGTTGATACTCTCAAGCTTCAAATCGTTTCCGATAAGTAGTAAATATATATATACTTATATATTGTACCCTCGAATTAAAAAGTGCAATCGTGTGCCAGCTATTCGTGCATCCAAGAGGCCAACCGTCCTTAATGCCCTTATGGCTCTTATTCTGCCCTTGCCCTTATGGATTTTATGCTGCCCTTGCCCATATGGCTCTTTCCTTCCTCGCAAGGATCCGGTAAGCTTCGGGGTTGCCCACAAATTTGTTCTAAATCTTTGTCTTGAACGCCTTTTTATAGCTATGCGACTCTTTGCTCTGCAAAATACAATATAGAGCTAAAAGAAAGGCTTGCTCCCACTCGAATCTAGCCCAATCATGACAGAAGAGAGGCCTTGTCCACATTGACCGGATGCGAAGTTGCACAACGATGTATATAATATATATATATACTCGTCAATGTTTATTGTTGATGCGACTCGTCGGGAAATATATTAGAAGATGCAAATCTCATCAGCGTTCCTTCCATTTCACCTTCCATACGACCACAAGAGACGACTTCAATTTATCACCTAGCACACTAAACATGAGTTCAACTCAAACAAAAGGTTGAGACATAAAGTAGACTTTTCTTTTGTCAAAAGATTGAAGGCTCAGCTTTTAATTACGCCTTCAAGAAAATTGCTCGGGTGGTTTGAAAATGATTAGCACACAGCTCTAGTGAATAAGAGAGGGCTCGATCATATCGGCATAAGCAAATCCCTCTAAATCGGGTCTACTTTTGAGAAAACATATCTACTAGTACGTCCGGTCAGGGAACATTAAAAAACGTGGTAAACCAAAGACAATATCCGACAAGTGTTACCTGTTTTCGATATTTAATAATTCTGTCTATCTCACAAGGACTTCGACGATAGAAAAAAAATTTTTTATTTTGGCCATCCCACTGTAACAATTTTAGTAACTCGTCACTTTTGTCCAGCACTAGAGTTGAACCAATGAAACGTCCAACCTAGATATCGTGCGAACAACCCGTGATTTTGAATCTGATAGGCGAAGCATCTCAAATGAGTCAAGGCAATACAAAAATTCGACATCGAGTCGACATTTTCGTCCTCATACCTAGCGAATATCTCAAGCATATTAAGGGTTTCCTCAACCTCCCTCCCATCTATCTCCCAAACGTTGCGTGCACGTTCTTTACAGATATTCTTCATTTCTGGGTAGAACTTTATCGCTGGGCCACTGTTATAGACGCGACCAAGAACGACTAAACGAGAGAAACCATTCCTCTTAAATCCCCCGTATCTTTTCTATGTCTCATTGAATTGGTTTGAAATTCTTACAGGAGGTGCAAAAATATGCCATCAATTGTATCACAATTTTGAGCTTCTTTGGGTGACAATTAATTGAGCTTTAAACAATTTTTGTGAATTTAAAGGGATGGGCGGAACCCGCCTGTTTTTCGTTCGATTTCCGGGAAATAAAGTGACTCATGATCACAACAAACAACCCGAGGGTGTTCAATCAATTAGGAGAAAATAAAATGTTTTGATGTCGATGCATCGAAATTAAGATGAAGGAAAACCCAGTCCCTTCAGAACTCTGTTAAAAAAGCTATCTAAAGAAAAGTTTTACTGGAGCAAACCTTTAGATATGAAGAAAACGCGTCGATTTTATACGTAAATCGAAAATCAAGACCTTGCCTAGTCGTCAATAGAATGCGTCCCTGCTTGCTGTAGATTCCTAATCAGCCAACAAGTGCGGTGTCAAGAGAAAAAATGGCGCAGAATACCGATATCCCTGGTGGGGGACAACTTCTCGAAAAAGCAGGTGAGAGTGCGAGATGAGTGCGAGTCTGCGGGTGAGAAACGTCGACCATCTGGCGCAGATATGTGTACTCCGGGCAGTCAAATAGGTGTCAGCGTGTCTCGATAGCTTGTGAACCGCACAACTCGCAAGTGCGAAGGTGCCGAGGGACGTTGTCGAGTGTAACCACCATCTACGTCGCCTTAACATATTAGGTCACCTCCACAGAAGGAGTGCTGCCACAGAAGTGGGACTGTGGCAGCAATGCAGTAATGATTGTGGTAGAGGAGCCTACCAGCCACAGCACGGGTTTTTATAATGATTTGTCAAGGTTTCTAAGGGTAGTTGGGGTGTAGTTAGACCGTCCATTTGTTAGGTTCAATAAAGGGTAAGTAAGGGTTATTATAGGTCAAAGAGGTAGCTAGGTTGTAGCTGAAGTCCATTGCGGCTGAAGCTACAGTTTTTGTATTTATAAAGCACCTCCGAACACATTCGATGTAAGCTCGTTTTTGCTTGATTCGTCCTTCGCCTTCTCTCCATTCTTTGAATACTATCACGTACCCACGAGCCTTTAGGCTCTTGTTCGTTCTCCCCACGATCAGACTAGCTGCAGCTGGTGTTCCACAATCGGTGGCGACGACGTGTTTGGTGGTTACAGTCGAGGCGCCCAGTGTGCTCCCGTAATGTGAAAAAATAAATAAAAAAAAAAATATATATATATATATATTTATTTTCTGATCGGGAATAGAAATAGAGCGAGACTGCGGTCCGACTAGTGAGAAGTGTCAGCGACATGTTTATTTGGCCTGTTGGATTGAGCAGTCGATAGTCGGAGGTAATCAAACTAACAAGTAGATCGTAGTACGCTTCCTTGTAGCGTTGATTCCAGGAAGTGATGTCCAGCAGAACTAGCTTTCCTTGTGGCGGCACCCTTGACCGTAACGAAAGCTTATCCAAAGATTGAGAGAGTCGTCTGGGTTGGTGCGGAGTCTGCCAGTTCTGCCTATACATGCGCACATGTCCACAGCCGCGATTGCTGGGGTTTGCTCGAGAGGAGGGGTTTGGTGAGGTTGCGGTGATAGGTGCTCGCTGAATTCATCTGATAATTTAGCCAATGGAATGGAGCTTCTGTTCCTAGAGTTCGAAGGCTTTGTATCCATATCATGCATGCCCTTGTCATATTTTCGTCATCGGATTTAAACGTATGGTCATGGTGGAGATGCATCAGCCCCCATATGGCGTCGAGGTTAATGTGCAAGGCATGGACGCTAACGTGGCCGCTACCAACACATAACCAATCAAAATCAAGTGCATAACCCCAACATTTATTGAACAAGAGAAAAGATATTCTTTTAGGGGAAGCATCAACAAATATTTAAACTTAATCTATCGATTTCCTTCGAGGATGGGTCCTCATAGAGCATTTAGGATCGTATCATTGGGACCATTATATCCAACCCTCCCTAGTCTATTACCTCTTTTCTTAGCCTCAAGTTTCAATTTTCCGGCTACACTTTGGCTACGCTTGGAACAATTCAAAGTTTAAAGTCTTATCCTCACTTTCAAACTCAACAGACCCTTTTGCCTTCCAGTCCGGGGTCGCTCCTTTCGAAGACATATCAGAGATTCCTGTCTACTCGTACTTAACCTCCATCCTGAACTCTCTAATCATTGGTAAATACATCACATTGACAGTCGCATCAGTGTCCACTAAGAATTTTACACATCGTTCAACATCCTGAGGCATTCTGAGCGGAATATGAGCATTACAGAAGAAGCCACCTATATGAGCTTCTTGCATGGAGTTGACTGTGCAGTGTGAAATGTACACAAAGTTTTATCCTATATAGTCTCTTTAATGTGGTAATTAAGATATTTCATTTTCCCTCATGAGTGCAACTCGAGAACGTAAAAATCAAGAAAACTAAAACGTGAATGAATTACAAGGTGCCTCCCATAACAACGCTTGCCATTAAAAACCAAACCCAGAACCAAGGCCACCTAACCAAGCCCCCCGGCAATCCCATCACACGTTACGAAAACTCTCCAAGCCTCCCCCGTTCCAAAAACGTATGTTAAATCATCAAATGCTAGTTTTTTTGTGGGAGTGGGAAGTTTTTGTTATTGAACTTTGCAAGAAGATGAAACCTCCATTCTATTTGGAAAACCATCTACTTCTTGGACATTAATAGAGTTTCTAATGAGAGGATGAACACTTTTCCCATCGCGGACCAACGAAAGGGTTCTTTTTAAAAACGGGATGAAGCAGTGTCGGACGCTCCCGGTCGCTCCATCGACGTCGGGATTCCATTCGGCGAGGGCCCTGACGACGTAAGCGCCGGTCCTGCCGTGGACGAAGTCCTCCGTCTTAAGAAAAAAACAACCCTCACCCCCTTCCCGCTTGTCGTCGCATACCTCTAACTTAACTTTACTTTACTTAAATGTGCTCTGTGCTCTTCCCGCTCGTTGCCGCATCAAGTATCGATGAACGCCGAGGAGGGGAATGGACGTGAGGGGAATGGCCTGCTCCTGCCTTTTTGGGCGAAGAACCGGTTCAGGTGTTTGCATTAAACACTTGAGTGAACTCCAAGCCCATTTTTTTAAAGGATTTCACTAGTATCCACATTTCATAATCTAGAAATCGAAAAATATAATCTCAATCGACTATTACTATGAGAATCATGATCGAATCTTGCAGCTTAGAAGCGTCGTCGACTTCATCCTCTATTGCTCAGTGCTCGTTCATGAATTTATCCCAATCGATTTGGCTTACCGGTGGTGTGTGTGGATTCATCTCATCTTGAGTAGTTTCGCTTCAACAACGATATTTTGGGCACATCATCTTGTTTGAAAAACCAAACACAACATTTAGTATCTACTGTATGGTCCCGTAAATGATAGAAACTTCTTCCCTCTCTTGTATCTAATTGTATCAGGGCACTATTGATTATCCCAATAAGCAGAGAGCCCAATCACTACCAGCCTTTGTGAGCTTTGTACCAAGCTTAAGTGAAAAGTTGCCAAGACCTGTAAATTCTCATATTTATTGTACATTCCTTTTTCATGGAAAAATCTTATTAGGCAATCCCATGTTTCCAAATAATGTGGAAAAAATGGGTTCAAGATATAAACCAAATAGAAAAAGGACACAAAACGGTTGATAAAACGGTGGCGTATGTTTGCCCGCCACGTCTCCCTCCGGAAAAAAAAGAAAAAAGATGGACTTTCCTCGTTTCAACGACGCGAGCATTTTAACAGACTATCTACTCCTTCACTGGCGCACAAATTTCAATCTTTAAACCGCAAAAGATGACAAAGGGAACACAAAAGATCAAAGGGCTTAGAGCGTCCCTTTAAAATATGCCACTACGGATTTCGATCAATGCAGTAGCAAGGAACTGGTTCATTCGATTTCGCATACTTTTTTGGTAGACATAATCGTTGGAGCCACAATTGCATCAGACTACTGAGGAAATGGTCAACGACTACCAGATTCTCAAAGACATGAAGCCCTTTTTGTCATCAATGATGGTCTAAGTATCGAACGCCTTTTTAAAATATATCCTAGCGATAGATAAGTTCTTCCAACAAGGGATGACGTTGCCTACAGTGCAACGCTCAGAGTCAACGTCTCCTTTAACGATATTGCTTTTCTGGATGCGTCGCTCATTTAGAATATCAACGACACGTTTTGCCAATGCTTCCTCTTTATCGACGCGATGACCCGATGTCATAACCTTGCACATGTATTCAATAACTTCATAAGCTCTTCGCGTGACATTTTCTAGGTCCGTTATATTTCCTATGAAAAGCGTTGCTTGCATTTTTACCGTGGATATAACTTATCTAGAACCCTTGGAAGATATGAGAATGAGCGAAAAATATGTATAGAGGATTTTTTCACCTTGAGACTCTCACTAATCACTACTAGTTGGATTCTTTTTGCTAAGTCTTTTCACTTTTTTTTACCAAAAGGGAGCTTATTTAGGGAACTAATTGAACTTTTATCTCCCTTCAACACCCCCCCTAGTGGCCCATATATCATGGGAACTATCTCTATCTGAAAACCTAGAGCAAGTGGGTCATAGTGAACCCTCTTCTCTCTATAATTTCTCACTAAGGTTAAACTCATTTGGGCAAGCCACATCAACAACGAATCCCCTCTTTTCCTGTTTATCAAGAATAACTAGGTTTGATTTGTTGTTGCACGGCTGGACAACTGTTCATTGGTAGTCCCCGAAAACTAGCCATCTGTCATTCTCTAAAGCTGCCGAAATACCCCTTCCTATTTCTCTTTCACTCCTAGATCTAAGATCGAATCCCGCCTTGAACCTTAAATACAAGTAATAAACCATTAGGGCCTGGTCATGTCTTTTTTTGTACCCTTTAAATCCATGTGTTGTTGCACAACTAACAGCTATGTGAGTTATTGTCTTAGATACTTCCCCACAAAGCCTACACATTATCGTTGTCCCCATTTTTTTAACGTAGTCCATCTGCCAGGCGCCCGCAAACCCTTGATTGAGGTTCAATCCACCCTGTTTAAGTGGTTATGAGCCACTCCCGAGATCAAGTTTCACCCTTGGGGGTCCACATCAACCAATGCTTCTATAGGTTCAACAAATATGTTAAAAAAACATCATCCAGACGTTCTGAAACCTTCATTGCCACAAATATGCATTAAAGAAACGGGTGGGAACATTCAGTTTTGCTCGATCCAGCCGATCTTGAAGCTTCTAATCTCTTGCAAACGTTTGCGCTGGATTGTTGATAGGAAATGAGACCAGCCAATTATTTGGTAGTTCCCCAAGAAGACGGGATTTCACCAAGTAGGGCTACTTTTTCTTGATCTTTTTCTAGTTAAATTCGGGCAAACAAACATTGCTCGAATAACAAAATAGCCGAAAAGAGAATGTCACGAGACTTCATCCACATGAGTCAGTAGCTTCCCAATCTCACTCTTTATTCGATCAATTGCTTCATCCGTGTCTCCGATAGGAATATTTAAGACAAAAAGATCTTTCCTCTAGATTTCCGGATCCTTTGGAGCTCTCGCTCAAAACTTCTCATGTTCTCTTTTCTTTTCACTAAAGTCTAGCCAACAAATTTCCTCGAGCTCTACTTTTTCCTTCCTAGAACGATTAGCCTTACGGCGTTCCACATCCCGTGCCTCTCTCGTATATCCGGGAAAGCTTCCAGGAGGGAGTCTTACCTTTCCTCGGTAATGGACTTCCCGCCCGAGGTATCAATTTATAACCCGCCGTTGGGCTTACCGATGCTGAGGGAGCGAATAGATCAACGTCGGTGGTGACTTCCACTTGAAAAAATATTCGCGTTGGTCAAGATATCGATTTCTTAGTCCCTTCACCATCACACTCAAGCTTACCCTCCAACTCAATTCCTTTCTTCCGAAAGCCGAGTAATGCTCTTTCCGACTCGGTTTGTAAAGCCGAATGAAACTTCTGGATATTGAAATGCTCTATGTTGAAGGAAATTTGTAATAATACATACTTAAGATGCCTTTTGCTCGAAATCCTCGACCTCTAGCTCCTTCCCTACATATCTTTTTCAATTTGGCACCGGCATTGTTTTATTGCTGATTATATATGAATCGCACTTATAAGAGTAATGCTATGATCATTGTAAAGTGTTTTTTTTTCTCCTCGCATAATACTACGAACTTCCCCCTTCCATGGGATCATATTCTTCTACTTTTGAAGATGTCAAGTGTTGATATATGTTTGTGTTACCGTGGCGACGGTTGTAACAGTTTGATCGTAGAGGATCTTTATCAAAGGCTTCATGTCTACACCGATTGAAGCAAGTCAACAATATTTTGACGGGGCAATCAAAGAAGGCCTAGTGAAATTTTTGTCGCCATGTTTCTTCTGGATAGCTCGAACCATAATTTTTTTTTCCTAATGTCAACGCACCACAATGAACGGTATCTATTTGCGGAGCTGTGTTGATCGATCACCTTTGCTTTGCTTGTACATTATCCCCCTTTTTTTATGCTTATTGCTCTCCCAAGCAGGCTCGAAAAACAGTTTGTCATACTAGGATAGTCTAAGCACTTCTATTGTTGCTGCAACAGTGGATGAAGGATCTAAAATCATTTCTCATTCAAGCGCCATGTAACAACCTTATATTGTTCAATGCAATAATCTTTTGTTACAGTGGCTACATATAGACGGCTATGACATCTTTCGTCGAAAATATCGCCTTGCCTATCCAATGTTTCTTAACTTCCATGCAACAGCTTTAGAATTAAGTCCTACGGCTACATATGATCATCATGTCAAAACGAGATTGACGTTTTCTTTCGATCGTTCCATTCATTTTTCCTTTCGTCGATCATTCGCTCCGAAATGAAATAACTAACTTTCAAGATGCGATGTTCATACAGGCTTAACAAAATAAAAAAAAAAAAAAAACAAAATAAAATAAAACAAAAAAAAAATAAAAACAAAAAAAAAATAAAAATGCCTATGATTTAAAAACAAAGAAAAAGAAAGGTAGGTAACTTCGTTTGTTTTGACGAACAACCGCTTCATGCCTCATACGGCCCTCCACTAAGTCGCTTATTAAACTTTTTTAGCATCAAGAGGAACTTGGAAAAAGGTGTCCATCACACATTATTATGATCTTTTTTCGAGTTTATGAAGAAACTGGAAACGATCTCTTAGACACATTGGACGATTGCCGGTTCAATAATCAAAAGTCAACCACAAATCCAAATTCCCCTCTTTGTTTTTTAGGTATAACCAACACAAGATGAAAAGTAAGAGAAGGCGGCAAAAAAAATTTCTTTCAAAATCTTTTTGGCTACTATTTTAGCGTCAAAATTTTCTTCTTTATGATTTTCGTATTCTGAAATTAATTTCCCCTTGCTATAATTCGATCCAACTGAACTGTAATGTTATCAACATGACACCAATCATTCGTGAAACGTGAAAGAAGTCTCAGAGACATCCGATGTCAAGCTAATGAGATGTAATGAAAATGATTTTTTCAAGGAAAAACCAATTAAGAAATAACTAGATAAGGATCCGTCTCTTCTTAAATTCTTGCTAATTCATCATGCTGAAACTGAATGGATTTGAATACTTGGTGAAAACGACCCCACTAAGACTTCGCACAGTTAGGAACAATCACAAGCTTCATCAAAAAACAAAAAGGTAGGACGAGTGATAGTGTGAACGGGTTTGTAATTCGATAGTGTGAACGGGTTTGTAGTTCGATTTAGGATGTACGACAGGGATTATAGGGCAGGGGGCCCTCCTGTAAAAATTATTCTTGGTGAACTCTCTCTCTCTCTCCTTGTGTGTGTGTGTGTGAGTGATAGTAGAACTCGGGTTTAGGGGTATGGTGTAGTACAATTGGGAGTACGACAGGGTTTATAGGGCAGGGGGCCCTCCTGTAAAAAATAATCTTCCCAGTGACTCTCTCTCTCTCTCTCTCTGTGTGTGTGTGTGTGTGCTTGTGTCTCGGGGACTTGTGTGCCCCTATCATTTGGTTTCAGAGCTGGGCGAGGCCAGGCTCACTCCACAGGCGAACTCGCGCAACCCCCCCAAAGATCTGACCCTAGGGATTACTAAATCCCACAGATCTGGAACTCGTTCGTTCCAAGGGGCGTGAGAGGGCGAAGATACCTTTTGAGAGTGAGCGATACTCTCGCGTTGTCGCTTAGAACGTCCAGGCGAAGTCGCAAAACAATCGGAGTCCACTAGTGAACTGACGCTCAGATCTATAGATCTGTAGAAGTCGAGAGAAAAACGTCGGAAAAGCGCAGGAAAAACAGTCGTTCGGGCAGGCGACCGCGTGAGCAGACGTTCGGAAACGAACGTGCGACTTTTCCCCGGAAAGTTCGGAAACGAGAGCGAGACGACTCTGGTTCTGACGACCTGACAGAAACCAGACCGTCCACCGCCCCGTCCGATTACTAAAAATCACTCTTTCCCGGAGAAAAGTACCGCGCCGTCTGATTCCAGGCGGAATTACTAAATATCGCTGGAAAATCTCACGACGGGTAGTAGCTTACACCCAAACACTGTCTGACACCAGAAAGTTTCCATCTTTTCCCGCGGAAAAGTCGGACACAGTTCTACGGAAAAACCGAGAACTTTCCTGTTCGCTATTACAATTCCCGGCGGATTTCACTCAAACAACATGTCCGGCCAGACGCCGCCACAACTACCACCTATTCCACCTCCTGAGGAGGAAGTGGTGGAGGATAACCAACTTATTCCTGTGGTCTATCCAGATGTGGTGCACCCACCAGCACAGCAAATACATGATTTGCAGTGGGACAGACATGTACCCGACCAGGTTGAGGAACCGGACGAAGACTTAGACGACGAACAAGAGTCGGAAGAGTCCGGGGACGAGGAGTATGATGAGGATATGGAGGACGTCCCAACCATAGAAGTCACCAACATCCTCCACCATGAACATCAGCACATAAACGTCCACCAGCAGGAGGTGCACGTTCATGGTGTGGACGAGGGACAACTTAGGGACACAGCTGAGCATGTATATGCCGCTGTCTCCTCGAATGTGCAAGAGGTCGCACAAAACCTGGAAGAACAAGTTCACGAGCAGGTTCAGCGTGCAGAGTCTACCTTAAAAGGAGACCTGAAAGAGGAATATGAGCAGTTCGTGCTCTATGTCAGGAAGGAGGCCCAGAAGCTGGTCAAACACAATACTGAGTCTATAGAAAGACAACAGAAATTGTCAGACCATCAGCAGAAACTGCTGGAACGGAATATAAAGTCCACAGAGCAGATCGACAGAAATCTGTTGACGAAGTTTGACAATGAGGCAATTCTGAACGCGCGACTTGAGAAGTTGCAGGAATCAGTCAGTACTCAAGCTGAAGCTGTTGATCAAAACAGTGAGCTCAGGAAGAAACAAATTTTGTCTCTGCAGGCTTCTCTGACAAAAGTTGCTGAAGTTGCCTACAGCAGACAACGTTGGATAACCTTGCTCGAGCTACTGATGAGTCTCGGTACGAGCAAGTCGACCACCAAAGCCAGCTAGATACACTCGGAGGCCTGGTTAACCAGAGCCTTCTTTATTTCCTTATAATCCTAAACTTGATTGTACTTTCACACACGCTGGCTAGGAACTCTCGTCAGCGTGTCGACGTATTCACTCCTTCTTCGCGCTTCTTCGCGCTTCTTCGAGCTTCTTCGAGCTTCTTCGAGCTACGTCGCGTCCTTGTCGGTTTCCTTTACCTCTTGCGCCGTTTTGTTGAGCGCCAGAAGCTTATCACCGGTGTCCTCGTCTCTTCGACTCCTTTTTTGATACTCTTAAGCTTCAAATCGTTTCCGATAAGTAATATATATATAATTATATTTTGTACCCTCGAATTGAAAAGTGCAATTGTGTGCCAGCTATTCGTGCATCCAAGAGGCCAACCGTTCTTAATGCCCTTATGGCTCTTATTCTGCCCTTGCCCTTTTGGATCTTATGATGCCCTTTCCCATATGGCTCTTTCCTTCCTCGCAAGGATCCGGTAAGTTTCGGGGTTGCCCACAAATCTGTTCTAAATCTTTGGCTTGAACGCCTTTTTATAGCTGTGCGACTCTTTGCTATGCAAATTACAATATAGAGCTAAAAGAAAGACTTGCTCCCACTCGAATCTCACCCAATCATAACAGAAGAGAGGCCTGGTCCAGATTGACCGGATGCGAAGTTGCACAACGCTGTATATAATATATATATATACTCGTCAATGTCTGTTGTTGATGTAACTCTTCGGGAAATATACTAGAAGATGCAAATCTCATCAGCGTTCCTTCCATTTCACCTTCCATACGACCACAAGAGACGACTTCAATTTATCACCTAGCACACTAAACATGAGTTCAACTCAAACAAAAGGTTAAGAGAAAACATAAAGTAGACTTTTCTTTTGTCAAAAGATTGAAGGCTCAGCTTTTAATTACGCCTTCAAGAAAATTGCTCGGGTGGTTTGATTATGAATAGCACATAGCTCTAGTGAATAAGAGAGGAGGGCTCGATCATATCGACATAAGCAAATCCTTCTAAATCGGGTCTACTTTTGAGAAAACATATCAATTAGCCCGTCCGGTCACAAAGACAATATTCGACAAGTGTTACCTGTTTTCGATATTTGATAATTCTGTCTATCTCACTCGGACTTCGACGATAGAAAAAATCATTTTTGTTATGGCCATCCCACTGTAACAATTTTAGTAACTCGTCACTTTTGTCCAGCACTAGAGTTGAACCAATGAAACGTCTAACCTAGATATCGTGCGAGCAACCCGTGATTCTGAATCGGATAGGCGAAGCATCTCAAATGAGTCAAGGCAATACAAAAATTCGACATCGAGTGGACATTTTCGTCCTCATACTTAGCGAATATCTCAAGCATATTAAGGGTTTCCTCAACCTCCCTCCCATCTATCTCCCAAATGTTGCGTGCACGTTCTTTACAGATATTCTTTATTTCTGGGTAGAACCTTATCGCTGGGCCACTGTTATGGACGCGACCAAGCACGACTAAACGAGAGAAACCAGTTCTTTTAAATCCCTCGTGTCTTTTCTATGTCTCATTGAATTGGTTTGAAATTTTTACAGCAAGTGCAAAAATATGCCATCAACTGTATTACAATTCTGAACTTCTTTGGGTGACAATTAATTGAGCTTTAAACAATTTTTGTGAAATTTAAAGAGATGGGCGGAACCCGCCCGTTTTTCGTTCGATTCTCGCGAAATAAAGTGCCTCATGATCACAACAAAACAACGCAAGGGTGTTGAATCAATTAGGAGAAAATAAAATGTTTTGATGCCGATGCATCGAAACTAAGATGAAGGAAAACCCAGTCCCTTCAGAACTCTGTTAAAAAAGCTATTTGAAGAAAAGTTTTACTCGAGCAAACCTTTAGATATGAAGAAAACACGTCGATTTTATACGTAAATCGAAAATCAAAACCCTGCTTGGTCGTCAATAGAATGCGTCCCTGCTTGCTGTAGATTCCCGATCAGCCAACAGGTGCGGTGTCAAGAGAAAAAATGGCACAGAAAACGGATATCCCTGGTGGGGGACAACTTCGAAAAAGCAAATGAGAGTGCAAGATGAGTGCGAGTCAGCGGGTGAGAAACGTCGCCCATCTGGCGCAGATATGTGTACTCCGGGCAGTCAAATAGGTGTGAGCGTGTCTCGATAGCTGGTGAACCGCACAACTCGCAAGTGCGAAGGTGCCGAGGGACGTTGTCGAGGCGCCCAGTGTGCTCCCGTAATGTAAAAACAAATAATAAAAAATATATATATATTTATTTATTTTCTGATGGGAAATAGAAATAGAGCGAGACTGCAGTCCGACTAGTGAGAAGTGTGAGCTGCATGTTTATTTGGCCTGTTGGATTGAGCAGTGGATAGTCCGAGGTAATCAAACAAACAAGTAGATCGTAGTACGCTTTCTTGCAGCGTTGATTCCAGGAAGTGATGTCCAACAGAACTAGCTCTCCTTGTGGCGGCACCCCTGACCATAACGAAAGCTTATCCAAAGATTGAGCGAGTCGTCTGGGTTGGTGCGGAGTTTGCCAGTTCTGCTTATACATGCGCACATGTCCGCATCCGCGATTGCTGGGGTTTTCTCGAGAGGAGGGGTTTGGTGAGGTTGCGGTGATAGGTGCTCGCTGACGAAGTGAGTGGCTTGTACGATCGTTTCCTCGAATTTAGTTCGGTGTGGAAAATCGCCTGTCTAACTAGGGGGGGGGCTAGGTGAGTGGAACGAGTGAATTTAAATCGATAAACAAACAATGATTATTAAATCGATAGAGCCAACGCTTGAAGGCCTCCCTTTACGTAACCGCATCTGGGGCTGGTCAAAATGTCGAAACGTCGAAACCAACGGCCTTTTTCGAGTTTTCTTCATTTTCGGATTTTTTTTTTTTCCCCTCGGGAGGAAAAATGACGCAGAGGAAAACGAGGAAATTTTTTAAAGAAAGAACCACCTAGGGTTTCTTTCAGGAACTATCATCTGATAAGAAATTCTTGGAGTAAATAGATAACTCCTTGATATTGGGCAAACTTAAGTAAGAAACAAGACGTTAGTAGTCAATTCGCCATTGCCCCTGAGTTACCTTAGTTGCTACAATACCACCTACTCAGCTAGCATAGGTAGTAGATGATAGATGATAGATGATCATCCTTTGTAGTTGATCAAGTGATGCCTTTTACAATGAAACTCACGTATTGGCTTTGGTATTGATGTGAAGCAAAATGCGAAAGGCATTTCTTGTTCAACTACACCTTAGAGACGAGTTAAGCATTATGTAAAGTAAATGATATGACCTTGACCCCATTCTTCCTTGGTAAGATATATAACTCGAAGTCAATCCTTGGCAAAAGTACTTTACTTTTAGCTGATCCAATCGTGTGGTAAAACTGTGTATCCTTTTATCGTAGTGGTATGTTTTAATATGATACCGGGGAAAAAAAACTATTGTCGAGATATCGATACAAAAGCATTTGCAAGCATGTCGGGCTATTGTTCATGCATCGAATAAAGTGCGTGACGTATAGTTCCAATGGCACGCAAACTTATCACCTCCAATGTCCGTCGTCTTTTTTTCACTGCCTTGAAAATTGCGAGAAATGATGCATACGATATTGTCAAATAACTCTTCGCAGCTTCTTTCATTGTACACCTTTAAGAATATATCTCGAAATATATTCCATTTTTCCTATCACAAAAAGACCAAAAACACCAGAAATTGTGTAAAACTCTTATTATCAGGTGGTCCGTACACTTGACATTTAGCATTGCGTAGGGGTGCTTCGTCTACAACTTCGTGACTTTATCCTTATCCCGTAACAGACCTGGGCACCGGCAAATTTTAAAGGACCGGACCGGACCGGAAAACCTGTCTTGGACCGGATTTGACCTTTCTTAGACATGTCAACTCCGGTCTAGAAAGGTCAAATCCGGTCCAAGAAACGTTAAATCCGGTCTAGTAAAGGCCACCTTTTCTAGACCGGATTTGACCTTTCTAGACCGGATTTGACCTTTCCAGACAGGTTGTCGCCTGTCTAGTACGGTCATACTCGTGTGACCTGTTTTAGACCGGTGTGACCCTGTTTTAGACCGGTGTGACGCTCAGTGTGACCTGTTTTAGACCGACATGGAGCCGGTCTAAAACAGGAGAACAACCCTGTCAAGACAGGGTCGTTCCGGTTTTAGCCAGGTCACATCGCTTGTCTAATAAAGGCGAAATCTTAATGTGACCTGTCTAAAACCGGAAAATCTGTCTGAAATTCGGTCCAGATTTTTGCAGATTTCCGAGGTTGACTGGACCGTATAGGGACAGGACAGGACCGGTCACAACGTGTCTGGTCTTGTAAGGACCGGCGTTTTTTCGGTGGACTGGACAGGACCGGATAGGTCTGCCGGTCCATGGACAGGTTGGACCGGACCGGACCGGTTTTTCGCTGCCGGTCCGGTCGGGCCCAGGTCTGTCCCGTAACTGCCTAGAGTCTTGAGCGGTGTTGAGGTGGAAGGGGGGTGGGGGCAAAGAACGTATACGGGAGTTGTTTAGCACTTGACTCGGACCGCTAGCTTGCCTCTCTTTCTCTCTCAATGTGTATTCTGTCAAATGGGCGTTTAGATTCCCCACCCTGAAAACGTAGAATACACCAGACTCTATTATAAAACGGGTAACGTTCAACAGAATAAAAGAATGGGGAGGGTAGACTCTCCATACCTCTCCCCTCCACCCTCGATTCTCTAGAAAAGGAAGAAGATAAAGTAATAAAATAAAGTATGAAAGTATTGAAAATATGCATCAAATCACATCAAGGGTACTTAGAGGTACATTAACGGTACTTGGCGTTTCATCGCACCGGAATGTACCTCTTCCGAAGGAGGCAACAAGTGGAAAAAAAACTGCATGAAAATGCTCACACCCTTTCCGAGGTGTTGGTTCTGTTTTTCGCAATTAAAAAACAAATGGGGATGTAGAAGGGGGTTACTTGAATTAGGTCAACCGCGGAGATAGTCGTATATCAAAATAGATGTAAATCTAAAGCATAAAAACAAGGAATAAGAGCGCAAGTTTCTCATGAACTGGAAGTATCAATATCAATCGAGCCCGAGGATGGGAGGGGCTTTTTTTTTGTAATGTGTTCTTGAAAGATGAGGAATATTGCTAGTGCTTATGGTGCACATATGTGAACGACCCTTGGTGGAATCAATGCGAGGTAGTCAATGTGCCCATTTATGTTTCGTCTTGCCTTTGTGTTTTGTCATATACAACACTAAGCATAGATATGATGGGAGCCGATCCTAGTTCCTTATCCGTACGCTTAAGTCGCAATACTACAACATTCGCATGTCATCGCCTCGGCCTAGGGTAACCAACCAATAAGAATATGCCTCTTATAAGAATACAAGCTGAAAGGACGCTTTGATATTTCCAAGAATAAATCATAAAGTTTACCTTTTTCTCTTCCATTAGAAGGATTCACCCAGCCATCCGTCTCGTCCGTGGAGAAACTTTTTTGCGTTCGTTTGGCCACTCTATGCCGTACATCTTTAACATCCATCTTATAACGCGATTATGACTTCAGCACTTAATTGCTTCAACCGACGGTCTCTTGTTCAGAGTTATCAATATCCGTTCAACAAGTTTCATTGCATTAAATAAGATAGAAATCTATGGTTATTAGGAACCGCCTAATCTCTCGGAAAAATAAAATATTACAATGTTGGACGTATATCTCGTAATACAAATCGCCACACGTATTGAGAGATCTAGTCGGCCTATAACTTTGTGTAGGCGTTAATATATCAGAAGTTCATTACTTAACATATTTCTCCCGACTATTACTAGAGGAATATCACCGAGGAATAGTGGGCGTGCTTATAGGGCGGAAGCCAGCAAAAAACTCGTTGTCATTGGTAGAGAACATGATGACCATATGCGCCTGTGAGAATGTGATCATGTACTAGCTTTTTGAAGAAAAGGGCATGTCTTCAGCTATGTTGCAAAGCGAGGTGTGCTATCACAAACAACCTCAAGGTCGGACAAAACTCCTATCCGCACGAAATGCTAGGTGACTCTCACAAGCATAACCACACCTCCGAAATGCTTCTGAATAAAACCATGGGGAAAATAAATCTTCTGGAACTTCATCCATCATGAGCAGCTGTGTAGAACTGGTTTCAACACCAATAATAGACAACGACAACGTCAAAACGAATAATCTCACCACCAATGGATTCTCTTTCTACTGCAATGCGTTCTCCACCAGGTGGGGCATGGGCTTTATTAATTGTCTTTCGGTGCACTTGGTCTCATACTTTTCTAGTGGGTAATTCTCACGCCAAACAAAGTGGGCCCGAAAAAAAGACCTGGATCCAAATCGGTCGATTGGATTAGGTGTGTAGCTTACGTGATACATGCCTTGGCCACATTAACGGTTGCTCTGAAGGTCCATAACTATCAACAGAGGCATTCTTGCCCCTCATCGAAGAAAGGGATACACAGCACACATTGAAGACATTGACCTAATACGCATCATTTTCCTAAGAGTCGCATTCCTTAGTTTGCAACTTTGAGTCCCCTTATTTTGGCACTCGTTGCCGCAGCACCGTCCTGTACTCGACGGCCCTTTCGGAGTTCTCATTGAGTATATGTTTCCAATGCTCAACCACAAAAATGAGGGCGCTTTTAAGCCAACCTAGCTTCGAAGAGAGCTTGAAGCATCCGTAGCACTAGTAGCAAAGTCCTTAGGGGGCCTTATCCCCACGAGTTTTCACAAATGTGGAAAGTGTCGTTTCCCCTAGTTCCGCGGATTGAACACCTCCAAACGCAAGTCAACTTTAGGACCCCATCCCCGAGTGATTTTTCGAGCTTCGGGGCAGAGTTGTACGTGTCTCCCCAACGTGCGAGTGCGGTTTTCCGCCTCTTAACCACTTAATAAACACCAAATTCTAGATCTCAGCCTTAGGAAAAGGCATGGGCTCAAAAAGAAAACTGGAGGTGTGACAATTGATCAAGTCAACTGATTCACATGGCATAGATGACACTAAGAACTCGATGAACTAAAAAATTGGTTTAGCTGAAGTGGTGCTAGGAAACGAGAGTTAAGTGTTTAGGACATGAAGCTCAGATGAAGGTAAAATTTTCTGAGGAATGAAAATGGGAAACGACCCTTGGGCGTGGAGATTTTGAATTTTCTGTAGCGCTTTGAGGCCGCGGAATAACAGCCAGGATGTATGGCTCGTTGCTCGGCGACATGAACAAGGCCTATCAACCAACAAATAAAAAAAGAATGAAATTTGAAGATGTGCTTGAAGATTTCGAGAGAAATCGTTATGTGTATATAATGGAAGCGGGTGTCTTCCCTTGTTCCAATGTCCAAACTGTCGAAGGTGGTTCCTATGGGTTTTTCTTTTAGATGTTGTCTTGCTAACCGGAATACTTCATAAAAATACGTCATACAAGCGTCTTAGTCAGCGACCGCCTTGCTTTCGTGGCAAATAACGACTTTGGGCATTCAAGAGGCGCTTTAAAGCATCCGCTACACTCAATTCTTACTTATCTTCCCTTCAAAAAGAATAAGTTGTAGAGTTTGTTCTAGGACCATTTACCACTCATAAGGAGGACGTGTTTTGAGGAAATATTTGGGAAGTACTTAATCGACCAATATTTAGCTGACACTAAAACAAATAAAACCAAGTTACTAGGTTTGCTGCTGGCAATCTACCATCCGTAATGGAGGGTTCCCAGTTTTTAGTCAATGAATATACATATCTCTCAAAGCGTGCAATTCATCCATTACTCAGCCCTTATTTCATTAGGTGGAGGTTTCTTTATTTTTTTTTTGTGCTGATACATTTTTGGAGGCAGTCTTGTCAGTGTGGGTGTTTCTTTTTTGTTTTCTTAATACAATCTTCTTTTCCTCATACTCCTTGAATCCCTTTCTTCACTAAAAGAAAAAGAAACCCTACGTCCCAGTTTTTTAATTCGGTTTTGCATAACCCTCTTTTACTAATAATGAAAAGAATGTATTTTATTATTCATTTACCGGTGCGGGAGCTCCATCACGTTGGGCCAAACATGTTTGTTTGGCGTACCAATCATATAGAAGATTTTCATCAAGGTTTCGCCTTCACCTTTGCGGGGGAATATCGGTTCCTACAACACATAGAAGAAAAAGCTAAAAGGCTTCGATTATTATGTAGAGATTTGCGGGCGGTGGGGAGCGAAGAATTAAAGGATGCGACTAGTGGAGGAAAAGTTCTGTTACGAGGGAACCCATGGACGTAAGCCGGTCGCTTCCGTAAACAAGTACTCGGTCTTCATTAACAAAATTTTTCTAAATAATGAGGGATTATCCCCACCCTTAGGAGTCCAGGTTGATGATAAGTCATATTGTTGGTGGCGATTCACTTGTATCGGAACTAGGCCATTCTTTCTGGTACTCGTACAAGGGTGTGTTTTTATTATATCAAAAATCATAGCAATAGGGCCTTGTCGTGTTTCTATCTCGAGGCCGTCCACTTTTTTTGGACTTTTTTTGAAAATTAGGCGGTTTGATAGGTTCCGGTGTTGCTCGATTAAACGTCACAATAATCGCCCTCGACCCAACTATTAGTAATCCATCTCGTTCGGTGATTAAAATAACCACTCACCATCAATAAAAGTATCAGGGTCAAATAATATTGTTGTATTTGGTTGAATCCCGAGGTACTGGATTTTTTTTTTAATATCTATATTCGCGTATGGATTACCCGCTACATGATTACCCGGGGATAAGGATTATTATTGGATAATTTTAAAAAAGATTCGCTCTTTTTCTCCCTACTTGTTTCGCCGGTATCCATGGTA
The DNA here is from genome assembly GCA_030272585.1 of Bryopsis sp. KO-2023. Classification (NCBI taxonomy): domain Eukaryota; kingdom Viridiplantae; phylum Chlorophyta; class Ulvophyceae; order Bryopsidales; family Bryopsidaceae; genus Bryopsis; species Bryopsis sp. KO-2023. Next base: position 1,521,125 of record BSYQ01000002.1, read on the forward strand.
ATTACTAGCTCGCTCTCTCGCTCTAAAATCCGAAAAGAACTATATGCTATTTTTTTCATCGGACCAAACCCTGTGCCCATGGGTTGATCTGGGGGTCATTATTCTATTTTTCGAAATAGTACAATGTACACTAACGGAGAGAGGTCGATTAGAATCGATCTCATTTGTTACCTACTAGCTCAAAGATTAATGTTGTCCCCGGCTAGCGTGTGAAACTGAAAGTTTATATATAACATCAATCAAGCGGGGCAATTTGTATTGCAAGACTTCACACTTGCAAGAAAGTGATTTCTAGGTCTCTTGTACGAAGACTTCTTAAGCTATCTAAAAATAGACCTTCTCTTTCACCTCAAATTTCCCTTCCTCGGGGAACACGTTGTTGTTCCGGCCCAAACCAACTGGGGCACACTTTGGCATGCTAAGTAATCGGAAAGTTTCCCTTGTCATTAGTTTCTCTCTTCTTTTGAGAGAAAAATGAGACAAGCCATGACTAAGTCATGTAAAGTTCCTACTTGCTTGTTGTACGTATGTTTGCACTTTGATCTATGAAAGGTCCTCAACGCTTTCTCCCCGGTGAAAAGAATTAACGCATTCATGCATCGTATATGATGTAACATCTCTTCTCATCAACAATCTTTTTGTTGTATCTTATCTAGTTTCTAGCAACGTTTTTCGCGTTTGGAAAGACCCTATGTCAACAATGCATGGAAAATACTGGACAACCATATCATGAAACCGCCGGACGTACAACTGCATGGAAAACTTCCTTGGCTGCATTGTATCATCTATTGCCTAGCCTTAATCCCTTTGTTGTATCTTATCTAGTTTCTAGCAACGTTTTTCGCGTTTGGAAAGACCCTATGTCAACAATGCATGGAAAATACTGGACAACCATATCATGAAACCGCCGGACGTACAACTGCATGGAAAACTTTCCTTGGCTGCATTGTATCATCTATTGCCTAGCCTTAATCCCTGGTCGGTCTGTCCCAAAGTGCTCTTCAAAATGACTCAAAAGTCCTTCCATACTCGGATCACCTACACCCAACTACCTCAACGAGGTACAATAAACGTACCTTTCGCATTGATCTTCTTCCTCTGTAGAGCTACGTTGGAGGAGTCCCCTTTTGCAAGGATATTCAACACCGTTGCTTCAAACATGCGCCATAACCTATCGCTTTTTTCTTTCCCCTAGAGTGTTATGGCCAACCAATGTAACATAGGGTTGTGTCGAAAACGAAACTAGGCGATCATTGAACATTGAAAGCAGTTGAGCATTTGTGACTAAGGGAAGCGTTGCTGGCTAAAAGTTGGACTAGCTGGAGGTCTTTTTCTTTATTTCTTTTGACAGTCTAAATAGATGTGCTCCCGTTATTGTCTCCTTCAAGCTGAGGTTCAAAATCCACTTCACGAGGCCGTCGCTTTCTCAGCAAAAAAAAATCGTTCATGACTTTATGCGAGTGCTTCAAAATCATTCAGCTAGTAATAAAGGTGATTGGCTTTCTTTTGCGCATATGGCGATGTCGATTATCTCTTTTTCAATCGTTGTCCGTTTTTATTTTTCTTTGTATTTTTTTTCCACCGCCGGTCCATTCCAGCACATAACGAAACCAATGCCAAAAACAATAACACCAGCTTGATCGCCATGGTTGCGTCCCTGATCAATAACAAGTCTGCCGCCACCTTCCTCTTGCTGCAATTTAACCCAGTCTTGCCGTTCTCTGTTGCCGCATTCATCCTTTCAACGAGGCGACAATGCGACCTGTCCACTATCCACGACTTTGATGATGATTGCCCCACACGTCTTGACCTACCATTGAACTTTAATTTCCGTGGAAATGTCTCCTTTCTTTTCATTTGCTCGTCTCTTTGTCTTTTTTGCTCGTCTCTTCGCTTGCACTTTGCGCATGGACAACAGGTTTGACATCTTGGGCATTTTGTTTCTAAAACCTCTTCAAGGGTTTTGCCGCAACGTTGCACGCACCTGTACAAGCAGCCTTTTATAAAAACGCAGCCTTTTATTTTTATATTTATCAAAGAAAAAATACTGGAAGCTACCTGGAACAATAGGACATGACACATTGCTCTGTTTGGTTGGAACCCATTGCACTGCCACTTCACGTGCTGCTTGGAACAGTAGTGGCAGGATTTCGTCAGGTCTATAAGGCAGTATTCATCCTGCATCAAATAACATAAACCTCAATAGGTTGAGATTTAAAAAAAACATTGTAAGGTGCTTTGTAGCTGTACTTTTCGTATTCGAAGATTTTGACAGGTGGTATTCTCCGGAAGCATAAGGTACAACCTTCATTACTTAGTAAAAGCTTATTTTTCCCAAATACCTTTGAAGCTAAATTTCATTTTTTTTTATTTTGGAGTGTAAATAACGTCTGACACCTACAAGTTTTTTGAGACGATTTGCCGCAATTCATGCGTCTTAAAAAAGCAATTCATGCAATTCTTCTTTCATGTTTGCAACTCCATCGTCGAGAGAAATTAAGATGCAACATACCAAAAGTTGAAACCGAAAAAAAAACAAGCTTTTATAGATTATTATCTTGAAGGGCAAGAAAATTTGGCGAGAATCCGTGCATTTACTATTTCTATGGTGCTTTTGCTCATGTGTCGTTCCCTGGGCCTTTGAAGGGTAGACATAGGCAAGAGATCGAACATCTTTACTCTCTTTCTGTCAGTATTTCAAAAGTTTCTGAGATGTGTGCCAATCCCACCTTCTATTAGGGAATATGATCAAAATGAGGCTATCAATTAGTTCTATGGTTTCGTCAGCTTCTTCCCAAGAAACATAAAATGCCTCACAAGATAAAATTTTCTTATTGACCCTAGTTGTCCGTAATGCACTTTTCTCTGAACCTATCTTTTTCTTCTTTTTTTTTTTTTTTCTTTTTTCTTTTTTACTCTACACTAACGAGGTGCTTAAGAAACTAATCGTAAGTTCATTGGCTAGTGATAAATTGCACACATTTATTTCCTGTATTGTGGGGAAGAATGTTTTGAAAAACTTTAATGGGTTTTAACCACGTCAACAAAAGTTGGTGGCTATACTTGTGCCTCATATTATCGATGGTCTCTGATCCGGTAACTTGCACCCGAGTTGCAGCACGCTTGTTAACTTAGAAAAGCATTTTCCATATAAAACATAGAGTTGTATTCTTTTGTCTCGCAAATACAGAGTTCACGAACCTAGTACTGCTCCGGATAAAAGAGGAAGTGCTATAGGTAGCACCCAAACGTTTGTGTACGACACATCTCTTCATGAGGGAATTTCAGGCCAAAATCTGTTTATTAAACCCGAAAAGTGAAGGAAATCAACTAATCTAATCGAGTTTCTTGTTTTGAAAAGCTTTGATCTTCATTTGATTCTTTTTTGTCGATCCTTATTCTTATTTTTTTTATTTCTTGCACACACTTTTGTGAGACAACTGTGTGCTTTTCATGTTCAAGATACCTCACCTACTAATCCATCTTATTGTGGATTAAATGAGGAGCCATCAGTTACATCTTTCTCACAATTGCCGAGAATTCCTCGGTTTTTTCTCGGTTCACTTCTTCTCCACTTGGAACTTTAGGATTAGCGAACGAAAGTAACTTTCGTTATGTTGCGAGCTAAGTTTTCGAAGTAATCATCAGACCTGGGCCCCGGCAAGTTTTAAAGGACCGGACCGGAAAACCTTTACTAGACCGGATTTGACCTGTCTAGACCGGTATCGCCTGTCTAGTACCGGTCTTTCTGGTGTGACCCTGTTTTAGACCGGTGTGACCTGTTTTAGACCGACGCCAGGTGGGCTCCCTGTCCAGACCGACCTGGCGCCTGTCTAGAACAGGTCACGCAATCACGGGTCACACAATCAAGCACATAACTGGGAATTAATCAATTGGGAGCTGACTTTTTATTAATTAAAGGATAAAGTTATATTATTATATGTATTTTTAGTATGACTAACGTGAGCCAAGCTCACCAGCCACCGACTAGAGGGAGTCGGTCGACTCAAAGGGGATTCGAACTCGGGCTGGCTAAGTCCGAGTCGAGAGCACCAAACCAATGGCGGACCCCACCACAGGGACGCTCAAATGGGGACCGTTACCTTTGGCCAACAGTCGACATTCGACCTTCAACCACTACACGGGTTGAAAGCTGTGGCTAACCCCTGCGCCGATTGACGACTGTGGACTTTGTTGGAGCCACTCTACAAAACACCCTCTGATAGTGATTTTAGACGAAATGAGTGGTCTGGGAGCGTTGAGGTGACTTGTATCATTAGTGTGACTCGTGATAGCCCTAGAGTACTATTTAAGGGACACGTAGTTAGACACTAGTTGGGGGGTTGTTTGGTTGGATTCGCTGTTGTAGGGGAACGCTCCCAGGGGGAGTATGTAGAAAATTTATTTCCACCACACACCCCACTATCAATTGGTTTCGGAGCTGGGGTCGATCGACGTCGCTCCTCAAGAGGTCGTGGTGGTCGAAAACGAAACGGGAGTGAAAAAAAAAAAATGGATAGAAAGATCGATTTTGAAAAGATCTGGACGAAAAGATCTGTCGACAGGGAGGAGGTTGTTTTTCCAGGGGTATCCCTGAAGTAGGCGAGGCGAAACCAAGGCGAGAGGGTTCCCAACGGGTTCCCAACGGGTTCCCAACGTCGCGGAAAGAAGAGGGCCGAAAATTTTCGACGTGAAAAGTTGGGCGATAGAGATCCCAGGTCGATGAAAAGATCGACAGGTCGAAAAACCCTCGATCTCGAAACGAAAAGAGTCGACAAGGGGAGGAAAAGAGACAGGAAAAGAAAAGAGGACCTCAGTCTGTTTTCTTGAGGAGAGTAGACCTGGAAATTTAAGCTCCTGAAGCTAGATTTTACAGGAATCTCCAGAAAGGCTTGTTAAGGGTTCTTAAAAGCCCCAAACTAAGCCTTACCTCCACCTAAGTCTGAGGACTTGCTAGGCGAAAAAGCCTAAGCTTTGTCGACTAAATTCGCCTAAGTCGCCAAGTTCTGCGCCAACTATAGAAAACTATAGAAAATTGCGCCAGGAACTGTCGACATGACTCGTTTGGTCACTCCAGAAAGTGTGACCCACAGAAAAACGCGCTGCAAGGCGAAAAATCTAACTGCCAGAGCGCGCGGCACGTTAACTTCAGCGTGAAAACGACCAAGGCAATGGCTGCCGCAATTGTGAAAAGGTCGGCGTGAAAACGACTAAGAGAACGGCTGGCGCAATTGTGAAAAGTTCGTCCACAGAAATGTGGTAAAAGCCGAACTGCGCCAACCTGTTGTGTTGAAGGTTGTCTCCACAGAAGTGTGGAAGGACAACTGCGTCAACCTATGGTTGAAGAAAATGTCGTTACCACAGAAATGTGGGAATAGGATAATTGCGCGAACCTATGGTTTCAAAGGTTGTTTCCACAGAGATGTGGAAAAAGAACTGCGCCAACCAAATTGTAAAGGTTTCCACAGAAATGTGGTTGAAAAGAATTGCACCACCCTATGGTTGTAGCAGCAAAGGTCGTCTTCACAGCAATTTGTGACAGGCGAAACTCGCAGAGCGCCTAAGGCAGAGAGGTAAATATAAATGCGCTACTCTCATTTATGTCTCGCGCAACGAAGACGAAACGCGCCAGGACGTTCAGGGAAACGTGGAAAAAAGCGTTTCAAGTCGATAAAACATCTTTTGCGTTATCCCAAGCGCCAGGAAGCGAGAAGGTATGGGAGGTGATCCTGGTGACGATAAGCCAGATGGTGATGGTGGTGATGACGACCGCGACAGGCGAACCCGCCCTTGGCCACACCCCTGCATTCCAGGTGCGCCTGATGGCGGAGGTGAAGGTGGCGGTGGCGAATATCATCCCAAGAGGCTGGGACAGCGTTGTGTTCAAGTGTTCTCAAGTAGGATAGTAGAGAACATGTGTGGCTGACGCGAAAACCAAGAGAACGTATGTGGTTGACGCGAAAAAGGATGGAGGCTGGCGAAACAAGGAAAATGCGCCAAGCTAGCCACCAAGGGTAAAAGATAAATGAACGCAACAGCTGACGACAGTATCGTTCCTGCAAAAAGCTGTAGTGCATCAGCAGGATATGAGAATAGCGAAGCTGACGCCGTTATCGACTGGAAAAACTTAGATTTTGCATATTAGGCCTAAAGGGAAAAGGAGAGTTCGTGAAAGAGGGTAAAGTTGCGATATAAAGGTTGAACTTTTAACCTAAGTTCGAGTCTGATGAGGCCATGGAAGTTGAGAGTGAGATGGCGCCTCTGACCCAAGTGGTTATAACGAGAGGTGAAAGGGTGCGAACCATGACTAGAGGTGGGCGAGGTCAGAAGGTCACTAGATCATGGAGGCGACTAGAGGAGGGTGAGGGCAAAAGTTCACTGGATCGCCGGGAAAAACCGCACCGCCGCAGAACAAGGCAAAGACCATAAGCTCAAGAGACTAGACGGATCGAAAGGATAAGAACAAAGGATTCTTTCTTCAGAACATCACAAGAAAGATCTTGGAGAACCCCCAAATAGACCCGCGAGAGAACGGTAACCCGGTAATCGCAAAGGGGTCAAGGCGAATGGAGTAATGGAGTAAGGTGGTGAAGCTTTCAAGGGTGATGGTTTTGGTTTTGAAGGCAATTCTAAGGTTTTTCGTTTCTTCTTCTGTGGACCAAGTCCAAAGGTGAACCTAAAAATATGAAAAGAAGTCAAGCATGTTGGACGCGACAGACCTTTGGTCTGTAAAGACAAACTGCGCCATTCTGCTAGAATTCACGAAGTTAGTCAGAGACCCTACACTAAGAGTGAAGCATGTTTGCTTTTTGCGCCAACCAGAGAGTGTTGCAGTAAGCTCAGGTTGATGAAAGAAACAGAGCGACCCCAGGTGGTTAGTTGTGTGAGACAATCACCACCAAGTGTTAAGTTGTCATCTCTAGGAAACTATGGGATGTACACTTCGTTGGTGAGAAGAAAAAGACGAGGCTATGGGAGTCGAACCCATATAAGAGCCAACGCCTCGATCTAACTTCCAGCAAAAAAAAAAGATCATGACGAAGCAACTGTGAGCTTCGTATTTACTGGGTGATGCGTGTGTTGCTGCCCAATGAGCCACTGTGTTGTGTGCGACGTTGCTGGAAGAAGCGACCGCCTGGTGGGAGTATTGTTGATGAAAAGTTGGCAAAAGGCGTGGAGAGAACTGAGTTGATGCTGGCTGACGCAAGTGACACTGAAGGTGTTGAAAAGCCACTAAGTGGGCAAAACTGACGCAAAATAGCGCAACACTCGAGAGAAAAGACACCAAGTGAGCGAAGTTGACGCAAGATAGCGTAGCTGTAGCGCTTGTCAGAGCTGTAACAGTAGCACTCCTTGAGAGGAGAGCCAAGGTGTTACGTTTGTCTAAGCACAACAGGCTGAGGACTACAGAAAGAAGACAATTACTACCCTGAACAAAGAAAGAACAAATGTGACGAGACGAAGTTTGAAGATATGTCCAAGTACAGGACGTATGTTGTCCTGATTGCGTCAAGCGTGTGTGTTGAATGCCAAGTGCAGTGCTTGAATTATTGAGAGAAGGCACCAATGCTAAGAGTTTTGCGGAAGAGAATGTGGACCAGATGTTTCTAAGTGCAGAGGTTGATGAGATTGAAGGAATTACCACAAAATTCATGCATATCGGGGACGTAATACTCGGATCGGGGACGCGACTGATTGGACCCCAAAGTCGGAGAGGTGTGGGACAAGATAACATTGATCTAGCAAACCATGATATCGGTTAGGAAGTCAGATATTGTTATATTCTCGACATTAACCACGATTGAAGGTTGAATCTAACTTGAAGAAGGGATCGGAATCGAGATCGAGATGAAAGCGTGCGATGAGGATAACAAGGCGAACGAGGTTGAGAAAAGAGAGGAAAACCTTGAAAAGTGAGGTCTCGCTTGACTTCTTATTGTTTTTCGATGATTTACTTTTTCAATTCATTTTTTAAATCAATTGATTAAATTAACCTTGAAAAAAAGATTCAGAGTCATCAAAGAAATAAAATAAAATGATCTATGAATTTAATTTGTTGCAGTAGCGTAAACATGCTGCTGGAGGTTAAGCGGCCTGAAGAAAAAAAAGCCGGGATCCAATTGAACTTTGTGCTTTGAGAAAAAAAATAATATAAGTCTCCCAAATCACACTTGGTAGAGTGTGGAGAATAGTCTTTAGAAAAATAAGTTTCTAAAAAAATAGTTTTCTTAATGAACGCCATGATTGTTGGATTGCTGGATGCCAGGAGTACTCGGCTCCTTTAGCAATATGTCTGTAGAGAGACAAACACCTCTACACAAGAATCGTCTTTAGAGATACGAAACCAAAGGAGAAAGCTCCGCTGATTGACTTTACTTTCTCAACAAGAGGCGAAATATTTTCAAGAACGACATTTTTTACAGAAGCTTCGAGAAAGAAGTTCTTTTGAAAACACTTAAGTTCGAAGAGGTATTTTACAGAGAAAAAAGGTTCGGAAAAAAAAAAAAAAGAGTTTACACGTGTTTCTTAACTTTTGTGTTAAAAACATATTGTGGGGTTCTCCGTGATTGTTCAAAAAGGGTGCTTTTGGAAAAGCTTTTTATGGATAACCGTTGCCTGATACGTGATAAATAGGAGGGTGTCCGAATGCGTTTTTGTCATATATTCTTTTTTCGAATCGGCCTCCAGTTGGGGGTTTCATTTTGTTTATTAGTAACTTTACTACCCTTGCAATTGGCCATAATATTTTAGCTAGTAGGCTGAAGCCATTGCACTAACTAAAAGTGCGAAAGCACAAAAATTTGCCACTGTTAAAAGTGAAATAAAAAGTATCGATTTGGAGGAGTTCTTGTGGAAGAAAAGAACTCTTTGTCAAGTATATGTACCATACTAGTGCGAACTTTGATTCAAATGTTCAAGGAATAATTCCAAATATGTTGGGATCTGCACAGGATTAACCAAATCAAACCTATTTTTGCTGATTTTTAATGATTCTCCTCAACACATCGATGTGTTTTTTCATCATGGACCAAGCCTCCAAGATCTTTCCATCTTGTCAAATTTGTTGCAAAACCATGTACGTCATGTTGTAGCTCGATCTAAATATATGTCAAAACATTATCGATGTGTTGTTATCTTGCGAGACTCCCGGGCGATGTTTGGAAAGGACAAGCAAAACCCGGCGCTAAACACCGACGCTAAAAACCGACTGGTTGAAGAACAGGTTCGAAAGAAAACTCAAAAGGGAAGAACAGGCTACGAACGAATTCGAAGAGCATATGGACCATACTTTTTCACAACTATACATGATTAAAGTTAAGAAATTTCCAGGGGGCTTATATTAAAAAAAGTATGGATGTTGAACGTCGGCGAAAGAAGGGAAAGTTGAGGCTGGTGCTAGCAAACCTTGCTTCTCAACAATCATGTTCGTTTTAGATATTTTAGCATATCGGATATCGGATCGGACGACTTAACTATAAGAAGAGACAAACAAATATGCCACATAGCAAATCAAGACCTCCGCATCTGGAGGCAATCACAAAAAGGTACAGAGCCGGAGAGGCACTGAACAGTGCCACTGTTGCGAGAATCGCAAAGGAGGTTGGATTAGAAAACCCGGACGGGGGGAATCGTATAATCGGTAAAATCAAGAGGCTGTGTGCTACTTCTTGAAAAGGAGAGGGGAATAACAAAGAAAGGGGGGGGGGGGGAATCAGGTCATGGTGTAATGAATGAGTGCAATGGTTTTTTCTGTGTTGGGGAGTGTTTTCTATGTAACCATAACCAAATAAAAAAAGTCAGAGAAAAGGTGCAAAAGGGAGCAGCTTTCTTGGCCGTCAATGCCCGATGTCTCACGTTCATGTGTATTCTGTGTATTTTGTTGATGTAGATGGTAAAAAAAATTAATAGGAGCACTGTGCAATAAGATTGATCATGATGAAAAATTGTTCGCCATGGGCTATTTGTAAAAGAAAGAAGTGCAGCATTTAAAAGACCCGAACATGCACGTGCAAACGAAAACGAAATTGAGATTATTGTTTAATGCAAAAAGAGTCGCACATCTGAAAGATTTAACGGGCAACAAAAGCAAATGGGAGGAAGAGCACGATCATGATATCCACTTGCAAGCATTTCGCAAAAAAGTGGGAGGGAAGGGGTGTGTATTTAAAATCTTAGAGATTCGGTCGTAACAAGCGAAGCTTAGGTCCGAAAAAGGGAAGCTTAGGGAGGCTAGGGAGGATCTCGACATGAGCACCGAGTGGATATCGGAGGAGGAAGATATGGTGATTGAACAATAAATTTTGTGCTTGTACACTTTTGTATAATGCGGAACTTTTGTGCTCTGCCTGAATTAGTGAAATTCACGACCGTCGTGAAGGCTTTGTGAACCCAAGGATGTGGAAGACATAATAAAGAAAAAATTCTGGAAAATTCGGAGAGTTTAGTGGATTTTCCAAGTGGTGGTCTAGCGAGAGCCCAGGAAAAACAAAAATCCATAATTTGGGAGGAAAGAATTTATTTACGTAGGTCAAACGGGGAGCTTTGTCTACAATCGGCAAAAAGGTGGTTGAGTTTTTCTTTACTTGTCACGGCAAGGAGACCCTAGTGATGAAACGAAAGAAAAATCAAGAGAAATCACCGGAGGAAGCCATTGGTCTTCACAAAGAATTTTGTGGCATTTTACATGGTAAAATCTAGCTAAATTTTTTACTTCCAGAGATCCTCTATTTTATTTATTAATTCTATTTTTCCTAAGCTTTTTCCCCCATATACAACAGAATTTAATGGTAAGAGAGTTTGAAAGATTTTTCTGGACTTTAGTTATAAAATCTGGGATATTTAAGAAAATTTGGGATGTTAATATTTAAATATATTCACAAATAAAATATTCATCAAAATGCATGGTTTGTTTTTGAAGGTGGGCGGCTTTCTTATCAAAACAAGGATGGAGTTTGTGATGCTCGCGCCTTCGTCGCAGCAACGGCTGCCGTATTTGCCCCGGATACGTTGCTCATTGGACAGTTCTACAGGAAAATCAAATGGAGTGTTGCCTTCATATCTCGTAAAGGTCTGGGACCTAGGCTTGGTGCAATAGTACACGTGTACAGAGGGAATATCGTGAGTATAGTCTCTTATTTTCGAAGTACTAGTATTAGCAAGGTCCCACTTTGTTCTCGGACTGTTGGGTTTATATTGCTTGTCAACACAATGAGGATGTTTACATCTTTGACGGTGGTTCTGAAAAAAGTATATCTAGGCTTAAAGTTTCTCCGAGCATGTGATCGTATGATGCCTTTTGCTGCACTCAACGAACCACCAAGACCGATTGTGGTGATCGCTCATGTTCAAGCATTTAAATTGCCACGATATGTTGATTCGTCAACTAACTGGTAATATGGCATTTCAAAGTAGTATTCCGCAAAAACGTTCATAAGTCTATACTAAGTTGTTCTCGACTTCAAAAAGGAGAAGAAATTACGGCGTCTAGAACCCTTGCACCAAAGAGTGAATGATATGGAAAAGGATTTCCAAGACGTATATTGTTTTGTCAGGGACCTACCAAGCCGAAGCGACCCTTAGCTATCAAAACATTGATGCGACAAGCTACGGACATGGTTGCAGCATCGGGACTGGAGATACCTTTTCAACCCGACACTATGGACAGAGCCGCAATTATGTAAGGACCTTCGTCGACAAAGGATGAGCATGAGAGTCTCGCTTCTTTGTACGAAGCTGTCACAGATATCAGACACCAAAGAGCAGGAAACTAGTCAATGATGGATTCATAGGAATAAGGAACTTGATGTCTCAAAAATAGGGAGAAGAACGTGTGAGGTAATCATCGACGCAATTATTAAGGTTTACTTCGAGGTGTGCCTTTAAACCCTGGTATTATCTCTCACAGACAAGCAACAATATCATATAAGGTGCCGGTGTCAGGATGGGGAAGCTTGATATTCATCCTCTCCACGTCTGATTTGGACTGTCAAACACCACGGATACTTCAGATATGCAAGTGACCCTATGCACCGGGTGCAAGAAAGTGTTCAATATTTTTGCTTGCAATAGGTATTAGGGATTGTTTCTACTCTATGGTAGTCATCCGCTCATCTTATTGAGTGCGAGAGTATTGTCGGTTTCAACAAGTTCCCAACGGGGGACCCCCTCAATTTTGGAAAATTAAACGGGTACTTAAAAGTAACGGCCCCCTTTTGAGCGTCCCTGTGGTGGGGTCCACTAGCGATAGTGTCTTCGACTCGGGCTTAGCCAACCCGGGTTCGAATCCTCCTTGAGTCGACCGACTCCCTCTAGTCGGTGGCTGGTGGGCTTGGCTCACGTCATTCATGCATTAAAAATGCATATAATAAATAACACTTCGTTCTTTAATCCATTGAATCAGTTCTCAATCGATTGATACACAATTAGCACGTTAAAAGTGCTTAATTGTGCGACCTCTTCTAGACAGGCTCCAGGTCGGTCTGGACAGGCAGCCCACCTGTCCAGACCGACCTGGAGCCGGTCTAAAACAGGAGAACCACCCTGTCAAGACAGGGTCGTTCCGGTTTTAGACAGGTCACATCGCCGGTCTAATAAAGGCGAAATGTGGGTGTGACCTGTCTAAAAACGGAAAATCTGTCAGAAAACCGGTCCAGATTTCTGCAGATTTCCGAGGTTGATTGGACCGGAGTGGACAGGACCGGACAGGTCACAACCTGTCCGGTCTTGCAAGGACCGGCGTTTTTTCGTTGGACCGGACAGGACCGGACAGGTCAGCCGGTCCATGGACAGGTTGGACCGGACCGGACCGGTTTTTCGCTGCCGGTCCGGTCGGGCCCAGGTCTGATTGACAACTCCATCTTCATTTACTCGTAGCGTTGCTAGGAGTAACGATATATGGTGGTCCGAATAGCCTCGCAACTAGCGAGTCGCCAGGTATCAAGAAGAGCTGAAATGCTGACCTGCTCTAGATTTCTCGTTAACAGAACTCTTTTTTTCCGCCTTCCGAAGCTTTCGTGAGAAGAGGTTCCAATTAGCTTTCTTTTGGAATCAAGAGTTATTGATGTGGATGGATGTAAGGCTATCCGATTCATTGATAGTCCTTCTGTCAAGCAATGATTGGAAACAGTGGTTCCCTTTGCTCGAATCTGCCATTAATTTGGATTAGGAGGGGGGGATTGAGAAGGTTTCCGGAAACATCATCCAAAATTTCGGAGGAAAGTCTCATAAATCTCAAAAACTTTGATTCGAATATTCAACTTCGTAGCAAAGAAACACCGAGTTTGGAGGAATGGTTAAGAAATGAGATTTTGGTTCACGACCAATCTTATAAGAAAACACAGCAGTCCTGATAGTGTTTAGCAATATGCGTGTGTGTTGATAGTATCATTTCGAGATTTTCGAGAATCCTACATTACGCGATTTCTCTTAGCCGTTTTTCACACGGTTTTTTTATGGTTGGTGCCCTGTTGTTCTCTACATCTTAGGATAATCACAACAAAATTAAGAATTTTACAAGCAAGAGCAAATGCCTGTTCTATGCCCATTCATTCGTTCTTTAAGTTGAAAAAGGAAAGAAAACACCTCAATGCATCACCCGTCCAACTCCGTTGAACGGCTAAGCGCATAGGCAGGAATTAAGCATCCACGAGCGCGAGCGAACATTTTATCTTATAGTACGTCTGCGGATATGTTAGTCGAAGAATGCACAATGCTTACTATTATGTCGCTCGCTTTGACAAGAAAAGTGACCGCCTTGATCATCTTTTCCCGAACGCTTACCGAAAATATACCAAAAGATAGCCTATTATAGAAAGTAGTCAAGAGAAATACAATTCGATAGATAGAAAGCAGATTCATAAAGTATTTCGAAACATCGTTTTTAGCACGACGGAGAGAGGATTTCGTTGTAGATTCTTTTTTCAAGGAGGAGGAAAGACTACAACCATGCATTTTGCATCCTCAAACGGCGTAGAAAAGTAAATAAATTCTATTGATTATAAGATTAAGAATAACGAACGGTGATGGCAATGGTTAAGGTCTTTCAATGACGACTCGTTGAAAAAAGACTCCTAACGGCAAACAGAAAGATAGAAGTTTTTGAAGCCAAGAGCCGTGGCCTTGTAGACATTGTCGCTTTTGAAATACTGACAGCCAGGATCCCCACCCTCAGCCAGCTTTGGAGTTGATTGATCTTGAATTTCCCGGTCGTGAGCCCCAAAGCAAAGATAAGGCGCCGCGCTTTACCTTCTTTAAGAGATTAGAAGGACAGAAAGAGAGCCATATGGCTTGCTTAACGATACAAACTTGAGTTTACGAGTTGACGCAAAAAACACCTGATTGAAACTCAAGAAATCGTTTCAATCTTTCTGGGGTCGATGCCTAAGCAAACGGGTGCTAGTAGCATCCTCTTAAATACTTCCTGTTAAAGGTCGGACAATACACCTTGTTGACGTATATGGATCGTTGAGGGTGTCGAGCGATATATTGTGTGGACCCACGTATATACCACACTATATGCTTCGAAAGAATACAAGAATCCGAACGCTCAGTTCGGAAGAACACTTTATCTAAGATATATAAGATTGCAATTGACCCTCAAACTTCATCTTCCGTAGCTCGGATATCGAGTCTTTTAATAAGTCTTTGGCTTCGTGGTGATCTATGGGGTTGACAACACTCTTGTACTTATTTTCGAAGGTGGCCCAAGTGAAAAGCGCGTTTGGATAATTCAATTGCGGTAACTTTTGTCACGATGTTTTTTCTCATGAGCGATGGTTCGAGGTTCTTTCACAATCGAGATTGAAGCGAGGCGGGCTCACGAGTTTTGAATTCTTTCGAGTGAACATAGGGATCTCCCCGACCCAACCGTGCATGCACTATAGATGCGATGTAGTGAATGTCAGCCTAGAAGTAAGTCTGAATGGGATAGTTGTCATACAGAATCAAAGATGTCCTATCCGATTGCTCTTTCGCGAGCGCTCTTCAACAAAATTAAATCGAATAATTCACACCATAACCAACAAAGAAACGAAGAAGAAAAGCGAATGCCACATAGAAATAAAGTAACTTCATCCATATTGATGAATCATTGTAAGAGAAATTCACACTGACTGATGCAAGAAGCAAAGCTAGCTCAAAAGACGGAAAAAATAAAATGTTGAGTTACGTAACACGTACTGGTCAAGATACTCAATAGCGCCATTGAGCTATTCTGATTGATAGAACGGAGCTGATAGCTCTAGCATGCGTACGCCATCTACACGCGATCGAAGGTGAGCAACTCCCGCATCGCATGGGTGCGGAAATGCCTCCGAATAGCGAGATCAATCTATTACTCTTAGAGTTTAATCCACAAGACCCCTTCAAATAGCAAGATTAAAAAGAGCGAGATTAGTCCATTATTTTCGGACCTGTAGCCACGTGTCCCCTCCAAATTGCGGGACCATGGCCTTAGTCCATAAAAAGTTGAAAAAAAGTGGCGGAGGCTGTTGTATATAATACTGGGCTAATAAGGGAGCGGGTGAACCCCCGGTTTGGGTTCCGTGCTCACCGAGGCACTGATCAGGCTCTCTTGCATATGGTTAATGATCCGGAGATAGATATCACGACGCGAACAGTGGCATACGTCGCTAGCCTCGACACCAAGTCAGCCTTCCACTCTGCTTGGAAGTGGGCACTACTGTCGCGTCTTCGACTCCTCCGGGTGCCCCATTATTTGGTGCTTTGGATTGTCTCTTCTATAGAAGAACATATCAATGACATCCAGGTTCAAGGGCAGGTATTTACATTCGAATTGGAAGCAGGGACCCCACAGGGCTCTCTATTGAGCCCGGCGTTGTTCATCGCCTTTAATGGAGTTCTGGAAGATATTTGGGCGACGGTTCAAACCCTAGCGGCGGCTGCTTTTGTTGATGACATTTTTCTAAAGGCACGTGGAGTTTCGGACGAAGATGCACTGTGTATAGTTTCACTCCACCACTTTGAAGCAAGGGAGTAAGTAACGAAGCGTTGGAGGATATTTCAAGGCATGTAGGTCTATTTCTAGACATGTTATGGAGAGGATGGTTCGCATGATTGGTATTATCAGGAGGGAGGATCACGGGGGATGTTTTTTTCACTTTTTGGTTTTGAATACGAGGGATACTGGAAGGCATGGTATAGTTTGTCAGCTCTTGCGCATTGCCTCTTATGATTTGGTTAAGAAATACGAGCAAAAAGTTAGAATGGAGCACAAAATAAAAGCTTATTGTCAAGTATTTTTTTTTTCATGCAAATTAAAAAAGGAGATTTTTTTTGGGAAAATTCTTAGTGAAACGAGTTTCAAAAGCCGCAAAAAAATAAAATAAAAATCTGGGTAAGGGTGCGAAAATAACCACTACTGCAACCGTGACGCTCGTTTTGCGTGCCTTCTCATTAACATTCATTCATTTTTGATTTTTTTTATATTTCTCTTCATAGGAACTTTTTGGCTTATAAAATAAAATCCATAAAACAACGAACAATAAGCAGCGAACCGGCCGGTCGTTCGTAGATGCGAGGTATTTTAATATTTTTAATATGTTGAACAATATTATTTATTCATTGAGATTTTTTATTTTTTATTTAAACATAGTTCTGGATGGAGCTCCTTCCTGTTCGAAACGCGAATAAAAAGATGTGATAAGGAGTACCCGTCCGCTAGGATATCGATTAGTTACTTTTGCACTTCCATTTGCAACGACAATAATACCACTATGCTATGGCTACACATCGGTGTTTTGAATGAACCCCAAAAAGTCGGTAGCGGAGATCGAATGTTTGCTCTGGATGTCGACCCATCCACTCTTGCTCTGGCAATCGTGATAAGGGAGGAGCAGCCCAAATGTGGACGGCGCTGTTCGAGGGGTACTATGCCAGGACAACGAAACCGGCCTGGACCAGTTCTCCACGAAGATAATCCAAGTTAATATAATATTAGAGAGAAACGCAAGATGCATTGAGATTCTTTCGCACAGAGGCATGTTCATGTGGCAACTTGGAGTTGTAGATATCACGGAGTATCGAGTAACTCATGAGTGGACGAGTTTTTTTGCGGTGATTCTATTTGCCTTCTTTAAGTTTTGTGTTTGGTTTATACAACAAGTGCATGCGGTTATAACATCCTTGTTTTCACGAGGCTTAGGAATAAGAGATCGACTGCCGCACAAAGGGGAATTGAGAAGATTACTAGCAAAGGGCTTTCCCCAAGATACTTTAGAGTGATGCAATATTTTGAGGTTGAAATGCTCTACTTATCATCGATTAACTGTCGAAGACTTGCGGTGAAATGTACGATAGGAGAATAGTGTTGAGGCGACATTGAGAACTCGATCTTTAGGATTCAATTCCATTGATAGAATGTCATTGGCGTTGAACTATTTGGAATCCAAGACAAAAAAAAATACACCTGGGAGTAATATATAGAGATTATTATAGTAAAACTTGGTTCAAATCTTGTGAGCCTGAATATAATTATTGATTTGGTATCAAAAGTCTAATATTGCTTGTATATAGTTTGAAGTCGCGTAGCTACGTGCGATTACATGTGAATTCTCCATAAATGCTCGCAGTCGCAGCCGCCAGCCACATATGGCGCCATCAAAATCAAATAAGGGAATAAGAACAGTTTGAAAAATATTTCATCGAAAACCTTAGGGTTGTTCAAAGTAAGACGAGGTGTCCACCAACCCCCAAAATGTTTGAAAACCAAAACTTGGTGCGTCATAAAAGATGGTGATTTAGGAGGTGTGGAAATACCGAGTTTGTTGGACAAGATAAATGGAATCATCAACAAAGATTTTCGATCAGTTTCCGCACCAAGGGGCAAACGAATCTAAGTAACAAAGTCGTGTTTTAGTTGTATGACTCATGAAGCATTCACTCATTCTCTCTTGGTCGAAGAAGCGCACAAGAAGTGAGGGAGTCCGGTTGGTACTCAAAAATTCGGGATGCCTTGGCATTGTTTTTTGTCGTCTTTGGGCCTCTGCGGATGTCGGAATATATATGTTTTCGTTGGGAACACGTTTTCCTTGCAAAACCCGATAGCCAAGGGTTTTTTCTTGCCTCACTCGAAGACAAAAACACACCACAAAGGGACTTGGATTTGGTCCACGGCTGCTTGAAGCATTGAAAAAAAAAATTAAAATAAAGCCTACGTCTTGACTAGTGAGCCAAATCTGTCCTTCAGCAGATGGGAAGCCTCTACTTCCGCTTTCCTTGCCTTGACAGAACAACTGTTCGACCTGTGCTCCACTCCAACCAGAAAGAAAACAGTCCTAGTAAGGCTTCCGCTGAAATTAACAGGCCATCACTACTTCGTAAAACCTCTGAAAGAGTTCTAATTCTATTGGAAAAGAAACGAAAAGATAATGTCGAGTTATATTACGGCTTGTATTCCCGATATGCCTAAAATTTGTATGGTGTGTACAATCTACAAGAAAGGCGAGGCAACATAGATAAGCAATGCGGGCACTCTTGTTCACCACCACATTAAGGTTCAAGGACGATGAAGATTGAACGCTCTGTTTCGCTATTATTTGGATATGAACACAAATCATGGAACGACTCTGCCGCCAGCAATAGCGTTTTGCTTTTTCTTCCTTCTCTCGAACGGGGACGGCAACGAATCTGTTGAATTACATATTCCTTGGTACAATCACTAATGAAGTTTTATCATGTATTGATGTTCATGTATGACGACATATCGGGATCAAGATGTCATTACCATAATGTAACTAGGGGGCCACAGCATCACCCGCCGAATATTAATTTTCGCAAGGGACTAAAGAGACGAACCAATCACGGCGAACACAATAAGTGCGATTTGTCGATATTGATGTCAATTTTTCAGTTTGCGACAGTGCCAAAAATAAAAGAAAGGAATTGAAATATTACTAAGGAATCATACTAGGGATCAGTCACGTATTCATCATAGGTTTTTGTTACAACCGTTAGCGAGTCGTGACAGTTTTAATCTCGACGATTTTTTTTTTTAAGTATCTAACCTTCCTAAGAATGATCGATAAAACTAGCCTTGTTTTTTAGTTCAATTCGATATCATTATCATGAACCTGTCCCCGTGGCTACGTTTTCCTCGTTTTTTTCTCGTATGACATACACTGAAGGGCCTCTTTCTTGCGCTCTAGTGCAAGTTTCTTTTATGCGATAGACTTTACTTGAAGACCACGAAAAATTACACCGACAAAAAGATGAATAACGGTATCGACCAACAAATCCTCCAAAATCTCTCGAGGAAAATGAGGGGTATTCGAGCTCTCTTTCTCTCTTTATCACTTCTTGTGACGGTATGATTACTGAGGTAGCTTTTGGAATAACTTCTCAACACAATTCTTTGCTAATGCCGAATATAAATTCGTCAATTGGATCCTTATAATCATCATTTGCTACAAGCCGACGTGTATTTTTACATGATATATAAAAATGATCATTGTGGTTGGAACCATATCACCTCGGGTGGCATACGTTGTTCTCTTAGAAATTGTTTCTTAATTCTAAGAGCTTGCTTAGGAGAGCAACAAGCATAAAAAAGGGCAATAATGTACAAGCAAAGCAAAGTCAATTGGTTAACAGAGCTCCGCAAATAGATACCGTTCATTGTGGTGCGTTGACATTAGGAAGAAAAATTGTGGTCGGAGCTATCCAGGGGAAACATGTCGACAATAATTTCACCAGGCCTTCTTTGATTGCACCGTACCGATCAAAATATCGTTGACTTGCATCAATCGGTGGAGACATGAAGCCTTTGATAAAGATCCTCTACGATCAAACTATTACAACCGTCGCCACCGTAACACAAACCTATATCAACACCGGACATCTTCAGACGTAGAAGAATATGATCCCGCGAAAGGTGGAAGTGCTTGGCATAAGGCGAAAAGAAAAAAGACACTATATAATGATCATAGCATGACAAGCATGATAAGTGCGATTTATATGTCATTGGCAATAAAACAATGCCGATGCGAACTTGAAAAAGATATGTAGGGAAGGAAATGAAGGTCAAGGATTTTGAGGAAAAGGCATATTTAATATTACATATTTCCTTCAACATAAAAAATTTCAATAGCGAAGAGTATCATTCGGCTTCACAAACCGAGTCGGAAAGAGCATTACTAAGCTTTCGAAAGAAAGGGATCGAGTTGGAGGGAGCTTGAGTGTGATGGTCAAGGAACGGTGAACTCAATATCATGACTAACGCGAATATCTTTTCAAGTGGAACTCACCACCGACATTAAATGCTTTTTTGATCTTTCCACTCCCTCAGCATCGGTAAGCCCAACAACCTTTCCGGAAATACAAGAGAGGCACGGGATGTGCAACGCCGTTGGGCTGATTGTTTGGGGAAGGAAAAAGGAGAACTCGAGGAACACGTGGAAATTTGTTGGCTAAAGCTTCAGTGAATAGAAAAAGGAACATGAGAAGGCAAGTTTTGAGGGAGAGCTCGAAAGGGATGCGGAGATATAGAACAAATATCTTTCTGTCATGAATATCCATACCGGAGAGTCTCCGACGGAGACACGGATCAACCAATGGATGCGGATAACCATGATATCGTTGGAGGAAAATTAGCTCAGCTATTGAATAGCGTAAGCACATTTAGTAATGTAATATCAATCGCGTTAGAAAAAACCGCCGGGAAGCGTGAACTCTTTAGATAGCTGGGCTGGGATTGATAGATGTTCTTACCGCGAAGTCCATATGTTCATCTTCAAGCCAAACAGTCTTTGAGAGGGGCACGAAGTCTTGGATCGGGACGTCATCATCGGACATGCCGCAGATAGTTAGGTGGTGGCTCGATAATTGGAGCAAAGAAAATCTCCTACCGTTCTGTGCCCGCTCTGAAAAGCATGTGTGCGGCTGGTCGGGCAATGTCAAGTCTCGTGCGCGCGACTTGCTAGACGGGCTGACGGGGAGTCAGAGACCGGAGAAGTATCAAGTCCAAGCGGCTATAGCTCAAGCGTTGTTTATTATTCGGTTCACGAATCAGTTTCATTACAGGGAAGTTAAATTCACTAGGTCATGTTTTTATATCTATTTAGGAATACCCTGCGGCATCTCTAACATCATCTTGATTTTGAAGATCGTCTGCCTTGTGGCTAGATCGGGCGAAGGAAGTGATCGACACAGATCTGGTGAAGGAAGTGATCGACACAATGTTGGAGAAAGGCATCATCACTAATCGAAAAGGGGTTCTCGATGACGACTGTGGCGCACGTGCACAGAAAGGCAACGAAGGAAATTGAAGAAGGTGTACAAGGAGTGTTGTGATACTGCCAGTCCCACTTAAGCCAAATATGTAAGAAGGAACGAAGAGAAGATTAGTCAAAAGAGCGCACGTGTATCATAGTGGGGAATATTCACGCAAAGGTATTGGAGCGAGCAAATCAATACACCAAATCTAATAATCCTTAAGCAAATAGGGTTCTTAAGAATTGACAAGGAGATTCGTAAGCGCTACTCAATAATTGTATTACGGCGAAATTGATGTTTGATCATCTCGAGGATTTTTTCTCAGCCTCCACAGATATATAGATCGAAATAACCTACAGTGTTTAGTTGCCTGGTTTTGAAATTTCGCGCAAAAGTCATCGCGTTTGGTGGCGTTGGTCGTTCCGATGTAAAGTTCAGCAAATGATGAAATTTGTGATCAATGACTGAATTGGGATATAATATCACCATGGTCGGAGTTGACACCCACCCGTTGTTTCTTGGATTTTGACAATCACCCGTTCTCCCTTGACGAGTAGAGTTGGACACTACATGGATGACCGTCTCTATACGTGGTGCAACAAAATATCCACGTAAAACATATCAACCATGTTCATCACCTGAAGATAGATGTCGATATGAGCATTGCGATTAAAGCAATCAGAGTGTACCGGACGCAAGCCCTTCAAGACTATACTCTTTGAAATAATATAAGGGTAAAGTTTGGGATTGTTGGAGGGACGTTCAAGAGCTTCTCAAAATTTTGTCATTCGCAACAGCGGCCAACGATTGATGAAGAATTTTGACGGTTATATCCAAGAACTCAATATCCTCCATGACTTTCATATCATCATTTTTGAAAATCCACAACGGAAATTATGCTTCAATACCAGGTTTTCGAGAAATGGAGAGATGAGTGGCGGCAGAGAGTTGCAAAGAGCTATGCCAAGTAGGTCTTTTATTCGATGTTAGCTTATGTTTCATGTTTATATTTGAAGTAATAGATCCAAATTATTAATACTTTTCGATTCATAAATATTGTTGGTTCCGCCTATGTCCATGCTACAGGGGGTAAACCCAAAAGTGTAAAAACAGACATGTTTGTGAAAAGTATTGATGCTCCCAAGTAGGTCCTTCAATTAGGTTTGCAAGGACTCTTTGCTTTGGAAACCACGAATCTTATTTGATAAAACCCAGGTTGTGAATTGTCTTTCATTTCTTTTTGCAACGAGATGTTTTAAAATGCGGGCCATTCGTGTGCATTTTTGCTAAAAAGATCGCCCGAGGCATCCCACTCATTCTTTGCATCGTACAAGACTGTAACCGCTTTCGAGACGACATGTGACAGATTGTGGATCGAACGGGGGTTTAGTGGCGAGTGTTTAGTGGAGTGTTCTACCACAACCACAACCAAAGTCCCGTCACACGACATACCCGAGCAAATGTTGGAGCTTCCGTGGTCGGAGTGACAACGTTGTTGGATAAGCTCATTCTTCTTTTTCTCCTCTAAGATACTCGGTATAGTCTAAAGATTTGAAAGAGGCGTGGTGTTTGGACGCAACAACGAGAACGCCGGCATATGATATGTTTGATTAGTGAGATTTGGTAGTATCACTCCAATCCACAAGAAAGGCACGCGAAAAGATTTGCGTATTACAGTATATCCCCGAAACCGAGCAGACCCTTGATATCTTCTTGGGAGGTATGGAGGACCTCGTTTTGTTAGATGGGAAAACCGTAGCCGTCGTCGAGCTATGTGAGGCGTTACAAAAAAAAGGGAGGGAAAGAGAGAGAAGGGGGCGATCAACATTATGGGCAAAGTAAACGGAATGGGAGGAGTTCACGGACGGTCCTATCCTGTCCTGTGCACAGGGGTCTCATCGCACGTCTGTTTGGTACGAAAAATATCACGTAAAGCTCTCAACCAAGTGCCATTGCATGGTCTTAGCATTCATAAGTTTGATCCAACCACCATGCAATCAGCTCGTGGTGCCGGAGTAACCATCATCTTGAAGTTTTGAAAAATTTTGATAGATGGTATTAACGTGGCGATGAGGGTGTTGGCCATTTGATTCAGTCCTCTTTTAGTACAAGAAAAACAAAGCTTGCAAGGAATGATTTGTTTTTGTTACCTTTGGTAATAGACTCTTTTTCTCAAATAGGTTTTAATGTAAGAGCGACATCATAAAATGTGTTAGAGCAAAGGTCAACCCTATAGTTCTGTACAATTATGATTCTATAAGCGAAGCGAATCTTCCATAACAGCATTTATACTAAAGATCACCCTCCAAGTTGATAAGAAAGAGTCGAGGCTCCGGCTCCATGAAATAACTGCAACCGATAAGAGGGCGGTGGAAGATTTGTATGGGAAACCTTAAAAAATAGTCGGTGTTTGGATTTACTATCGAGATGCTATATGGTGAGATAAAAAAAAAGATTTGAACGGGTTGGTGAACATCTCGAGCGACAAGGTAAAATGTTAAATACGAAACTCGACGCTTTGAATGAAAAAGTGGATTCGCTAAGTGAGCGTATGGCGGGTTGGGAACTCAGGATGGGGGTGATAGAGGGTCGCCTGGATTCTTTTGAGGGTACTATCGAGAAACAAAGGGACAAGAGAGATGAAAGACGCGATAGACCAGTTGTGAGCCACGTAGGGGGATGTGGATATGCAGCTCGAGACGGTGGATGCGTTTAAAGCGGGCCGATGAGCGCTTGGGGAATATTACTCTGTCCTTCCTCAAGGCGCAAGAAAGGTTATATATATATATATATATATGTCCCTAAAGTGTTGCACCTGTGTTTGATGCGCTATGGCGCTAGGGGATAAGAGAGTGGAAGGAAAAGGTCGTTGTATCTTCTTTATAACTTTACTTGTAAGGAAGTTCTATCTAACAAGACGCTTGTGGAAGGCACTCGTCCTACTCTAGGAGGGCGAGGGGACCTTGAAAAAAAGTAGCCTCGTTACATATTATGTCTTATGTGCGATGTTTGTTTTTGACCCGCGAGTTTCTTTCTACGGTATATGGGATGTACAACTACTCGAGACCACTATACTAGTAGAGACAACGGTGAGAAAAACAAAGGGAATCAAGGAGTATGGGGAAAAAAATTCATCTTTTTCGAAGAATGACATGAATAAGTGGCCAAACCCCAAGAACGTCTCTTTCTTTGACCTTTGACAAGGTGAATGTGTGCGATGCAATGTCGCAAGTGTACGTTGTATAACTATAGGAAAACCCCGTCATTTGATGATATACGCCTCACGAGGTGTAGGGGATGTGTGCTATTGCCATTCAAATCATTAGTACTTTTCGTTTCATAAGTATTGTTGGTTTCTCCAATGTCCTGGCTAAAAGGGGTAAACCCAAAATTGCAAAAACAAAGATGTTCGTGAAAAGTATTGATGCTCCCAAATAGGTCCTTAAATAGGTTTGCAGTGACTCCATGCTTTGGAAACCACGAATCTTATTTAGTGAAACATAAGTTTGTAAATCGTCTCTCATTTCTTTTCGTAGCGAGATGTTGTAATATGCGAGTTATTCGTGTGCACTTCCGCTGAAAGGATCATCCGAGGCATTCCACTTATTCCTTGCATCGTGCAAGATTGTACCGACAAGATAACTAAGAAAATTTTGGAGCTTGCGTGGTCGAAGTGACCGCGATGTTAGCTCATTCTGTTCTTTTCTCCTCTAAGAGATTTCGCTATATTCTACAGATTTCGAAAAAGGCGACACATAATGTGTTTGATTAGTGAGATTTCTTCGGTAGCATCACTTGATGATTACAACCCCGTAAACCTTGAGGCAAGAATAACTGAAACATTGCTGATAGTACGCGTGAATATATAGTATACCTGACTTGGCATATAATGGACTGAATATAAATTAAAAATAAGATGTCCAAACATGACCTCGATAGATAGTTAGACAAGCTGATATCACGAATCGTCGGTTTAAGAATAGAAAGACAAAAGCATGAGCCAACACTATAATCCATTAAAATTGTGGGGAAGCTACGTAGAAAGAAACGAAAACCGACACCACCTAGAGTAAAAAGGTGGCTCGACCAAAAAAAAGACGGATTAAGTCTGAATCTTAAGGAATTAGTATCATGGTTCAAACCTCGAAAATCTATCGTCTACAAGACGTGTTGCATCAACATTCGATAGGATACGCTAGAAGAATATCTGATGGGTATAGATGTGTCCACATAGCGCAATGAGCTAACCGTGTACCTCTTGGAAGTATTTCAACGAGCAGTTTAGGAAAAAAACCCAGAAAAGCTTTCCTGTTGATATCCTGAGCCCATTGTAGCACTCCGTGCAAAGACCTACGTCAACGAGCCTTTCAACCGACAAGAAAAGGGAAAATAGATTTCTGAGGAGCCGAAGACCAATTCGCCAAAGCGATGGCGGAGGCTCGCACTAACGCTAACGATAACCGCCGACTCCGTGAAGAAGTCACGAGATGGCAGAATTAAGTCAACTCCCTGAGATTGCGTTTCATGACCCTTTGCACTTCGCGTACAGAAGCTAGGATGAAGTCACACACTTGGAGAAAGGGCATTCCTTTGAGAAGCAATCACGATTCTAATGGAGAAACGAGAGATATCTTTTTCGTGGGATAAGGGCACCTAGTATAAAAGTATAGTTTACCTAAGACTTTATGTATTTAAATAGCACACCTTGGTTTTTGGAGATAATACACATGTTGGGGCCCATCAAATGACCGTTCGAACTCTTTGAGATGGGCGAATACCAACACAAACCGTAGAGTCCTAATTCTTGACAAAGGAGGCAAGAGAGGCTACAAGGACCACATATGGATATAGCGGGTATATCAAAAAGGTGGGTTCCCTTCGACTCTCGACATCGCACAAATACGAAGGCCACTATTGTGTCGACTCCATATTTGACCATCTTTTGTGTGGGCGGTGTGGTTATGTTCCCAACCTTCATCAGGAGGTCTTACTTCCCGGACCCCCATTAGTTTTCAATAGGACGGGGGTGGGGAAGGGAATCGCAACTGGCGATTTTGCATTGCGATTCTCAAGTCACTTTTTACTTG
Source organism: Bryopsis sp. KO-2023 (assembly GCA_030272585.1). NCBI lineage: Eukaryota > Viridiplantae > Chlorophyta > Ulvophyceae > Bryopsidales > Bryopsidaceae > Bryopsis > Bryopsis sp. KO-2023. Next base: position 1,547,440 of record BSYQ01000002.1, read on the forward strand.
GCATGATTGGAATTTTTTCCCCCTACGTAGATAATATTTTGGTTTTTCATTGTAGAGCGATAGTGAAGGAATGTAGTGGTTGAAAGGGAAACAAATGACTGGCTCAGAATAGCTCAATAGTGTTTGTGGCTATTATTGATTAGTCGTGGGAAGGTATAAGTTCGATATGGAAAGCTTGTAAACAAGAGACAGCGAACGTTTGTTCGCGTCGAGACTTTGCCTGAAATCTACGCGCTCATTTTACTTAAGTGGTTACAGAACACACCAATCCCACGAATCCCGTGTTCCAAGTAAGTAGAACGTCAAAATGAACAAGGGGACCTCTTAAGTACTCAAAAGTGTAGTACGCTGACGTATGTCCCAACCTCTGGGTCCTTTCAGTCTTACTCTTGACTCTACATGCGTCAGCCACCCTCGGCTCTATCCCAAACTACCTTGGAGCGCCAAAAACAACCAACACATTTAATCGCAAACTCGAAGTAGATCGAATGAACTTAAGAGCGAATCCAAAAATTCAAGATCTAGACAAAAAGGTATAAGATAAAATGTTCATGAGCCTCGACAATCTTCAGGACTCCGGTTCATATTGATGGCAACCACTTCACCCCCACGACCCAAGGTTTTCCTACTGCTGATATTGACTATAGTTATATAGACTTTGAGCTCATAAAAGAAACGTTCATTTCACATATGTACTTCCATTCGACTTCAAATACTTGGCGGCAAATATAAGGTAATGGTCCTAAATTTTGATAGCACCTACCTCACGGAGACTACCCAATTTTCCCTTCTTGTTTAACATTGTTTTCTTTGGGGTTTTTGTTAGAGATATTTAAAGCTAGTAACCGAACCCACGACGCTTGCTTATCCAGTTTTTTCCGTAAGTTTACCAACAAGGGCGAGGGGTAATGGGCAATTTTCTTTTCAACCGAACTGAAAAGAACAAGGGGTTTGAATCCCCCATGCCTCATAAAATTTTCCAATAATCCGGTTTCCCATGGACTTCATATCGAGTAACAAGTTTTTAATAGATTTTTGAGCAAGCGAATCGTGCATGTTAATCGAAATTTACTTTTGGTCAAGTATACTGGGACATTTTAAGACGACACGTTCAATCGGCTCACGAAAAGGAATTTTTGAGACGGAGTATATTCCAATATATTTTTATCATTTGTCAAGCGGTATTTTCGAATGGATTGAAAGGTCGCAAGTTCTTGGTTATCTACCGTTTGTCATGCGGGTGCTTGCGCCTTGAAAATTATGTCTTCTTGTCATTTATCGAACCACACCGGTAAAACGAGTTCCGAACCACTGAGAAAAGAATGGGAATACTTTAATTAAAGGGTGCAAGCAAAGGTACTTTCGGAAAAGCCGACGCACGTGAGGAATGGAACTAGTGGAGGAGAGGGAATGAAGTGGGATATTTCCTAAGAAGTTCAGAGTGGAGTTTCAGGGGTTATCGATTGTGGAGAGGCTGTACAGGGTGTTTGCATGTTTGGCAATACGCGTTGTGGCTAGATAAAAGTGGGACAAACCCTGTAAGAGGGATTACTTTGTTTGAGTAAAGTTGAAGAGTGTGTTCGTGTCTACCACAAAAGTTAACAGTAGGCTTGTGCTAGCTGTGTTGTATTCCAACCGAGGGGCAGCCCGGCTAATGTTGAAGAAGCCGCTCTTCGAAAGCCAACCTTAGCCCTTGCGCCACATCTGTGGGTGTTTTTCTAATCACAATTTTTAATTTGTTCAGCTTGTGTGCGTGTGTATTTGTGTGGAGATGTGGTGCTTGATCGTTGAGTGTGTGGTTATGAGTTAAACTGTTGGGTTCTCGGAAGGTTCGACTCCTCCGGCTCATACTTACGAAGAGAAAAACAAAAACATGCATACACACAAAAGATGATAGCGACTTAAGTGGACCCACAATGAGCTTTGTTTTTATGGGACAAAAGCGGAGGATTTGACCTTCGGATGTGATTTCTTTATCACGGACGCAAAGGTTATATCTTCAGAGCGAGTTCTCCTAGAGCCTCGTTTACAAGTCGACTTTACTTAGTTCCAGTGGGGCAAACTCCAACCTTTCGATCGTTTCACGATTTAATCTTTTCAGTTTTCGACGATCATAATTTCAGAATTCATGAAGTTTTTCGCACAAAAGAAGCGTTTCATTGAAGTCTCGGCCGGATTAACCGTCCCTATTTCTCTCGGGAGGATTAGCATCGTTATTTCAATGTTTGTGGCCTCAGGATATTGAATTTTTAGAAGTGATATTAACATAAAAGAGCCGCCCATCTTAAGGAGTGACAAGAAAATTCAACTACATATTGCTTCATGGAATCAATGAATTAATGGTGATAAATTATTCCCCAGCTTCTTAGAGGATATGGATGACGTTAACGTTATGGAGCTTCACAAATTTAGGGATCGGAGTTTATGTTGGGCTTTTATCTCTCTTCTCTTTTCTTTTTTCTTTTCAGAAAATTCGCAATAGTCCTTGATGAGAGATTACAACTATCCGCACCTTTTGACTTGGAGATATCAAAGAGCGAAAACTCAAAAGAATACCCCTGGGATCGTGGCTACAAAGAAATGATATGCCGATACAAATAAAATTTTCCCAAACATGGGTAAAATAAAATAATTTCGTTTTCTCGCGCCGGGTTTTTATTATACGGAATGATCGTCTGCGTATGTGAATCAATGCAATGCTTCCATTTTGTGAAAGAATCTTTAAGGGGTCTAAAGCAATTTCGAATCAACTTTAGACTTACGATAACCGCGACGAGCTGTCATCCGTCACATTGATACATTTGTGTGTTGTATCCCTTTCCGTAGCCCGACCTGAAATGGTTGATGATTGAGATTGACGAGGATTTCGCAACACAAATGAGGTCCCTCGGAGCACACCCATCGTGCTAACAGCAAAACTAAAGACAAGCAGATACATAAAATGCGTCTTTTATATCAAGCTGAAGTTATGAGCAAATGCGAAATGTTCCCTCTATCGCAAATAGAAGACACACTAGAATGGGCACCAAAAGTCAAAGAATTCAACGCCTTTAAATGTTTTGTAGGATCAAGGTGAGAGAAAGCAAACGATACTGCCGATGCATGAAACTTCCTTTGGTATACGCATTCACTCATATTGTTATGCTGATAAGTTTGAAGAGCTGGCCCCACATGCAACAGCGGTTCGTCACTCAAGCGTAGTAACTTACTACACCACTACTAGTAAGCTTTTAGAGGAGTTTATTTGTACATATATGGACGACATTTAACGATCACGTAGGGCACTCGAAAAAACGGTTTGGACGCTTGTCAATGTTTTCACTTGAAGAAAAGCAGTGTTGTCCATCCGGGGTTTTGAGCACGCGTTCAGAAGATCAAGGCGCTTCTGAGAGTCATTCAAGCAAATGTTTTTTTTTCCATAAAAAAAGCTTCGTGTGGGAAAGATGTTTTAAAATTTTTTTGCGACTACCTCAATCGTACTCAATTTCACCATAGGTGGATACCTAAGTCAGACACCAAGATCTTTTTTCGGTCCCGTGTTGCTCGTGACTCACACTTGACCTATCACCCACAGCTTTTATTGCAGGTGTTCTCGCAATATGAGTCTTCTTTTCCCTCAAAAATGCATCGTCTCTCGTCCTTTTCGATGTTTCTGAATAGTAAAGTTGTTTTTTTTGTATTCCGCTTCCCGAATTCCAAGGTGGGGATATTCCAAAGTACCAATAAACCTCACGGTCTCGCCAAAATTGGCAAAATAATATGGGGATTTGGAGAAGAAAATGAAATCGAGCAGAAAGAAAACAAACACCCTATTGACCACCACCCTTCTCATAAACCTCAAAGAAATCCAATGAAGAGTTGGAAAATAAGCGCTTCGTGGTATAAAAAACATGAAGTTTATCATTTGTTCTCAGCCCAAATTGAAGTTGTTTTTTTTATTGGTGTTCAAATATCTATCCACACGGCAAGACAAGCGAGTTGTACTACTACATCATACTCCCATGCTTATGAATGTTGATTGGTTGAAAATTTCATGTTCTTCGTTTAAGAATTTAATTTATATGGCCCCATCATCTTGTTCATTATCTTGCACGATACATCGTATTTTGTTTTTCTATATTTCCTTGGAATATCCCAGAGCTCGAAGTTCATGAAGCATGAGGATAATTTACGCAGCATTTTTTGTTGTTGAAGATTAACATTCAATCAAGTCAAGCGGAGGAGGTGGTGTTATAGATTCAAGAAAAGCATTCTTAATGGCCGTAACAAGTTTTCTTTTTACCGACCTCCGAAGAGATTATTGATATTATGGGGCGAAATCGCTAACACCAATCTTTGTTCTTATCCTTGAACACAACTATATTTTGGAGAATATTCTCCTGAGAAACAAGGACAATCAATGTGTGTAATTTGTCACCGACCCATAAACCTACAAGAAGTTCTAAAGTTCTTCTTTGCTTGCACAAAAACACGGGGAAGGGAACATTTATGGTTCTATCAATTATGATTCACGACAATTTTTGTAAGATCGAGATAACCTAATCGACGACAAACCATGAGTGCCTCACGAATCGTGAGTGATGATAATATCAAGTTTGAAAAAGTATGATGCGACGTATTCGGCAGAAGAGTCAAGGTTACAACTACAATAAACAAACTTTGTTAGAAGTGGGATGACCCTTAACAATGCATTTCCAAGATGATGTACGCATTGATGGACGTCTCTATCACTTGGAGGGCATTGCAGAAGTCTCACTTCTTTGCTGAATGCTAGGAAGGTAAACAAGGGAGTTTTCGAACGCTCCAAAAGTTCACCTCAACCCGATTGAAACAAAAGGGAACATATGATAGGCATACATACAAGTTTCTTAATTTTGAATGTCGTATTTTGTAAAGAAGGTTTGAAGCTCAAGTTATAGACTCGGACCATACAGTTCATAATGTCTTTTAATTCGAATTGAAGAATAATCCCCACCTATACAGTCAACTCATCAGCCACGTGCATAGAGAGCATGTCCGTTGGTCTTTGAAAAGCTTTGTGAATCATGTGTGTGTGCACTACCATCGGTTAACGAAGTTGCTTCGTGTTCTTTGGTACATAAGACTTTCAGTGTACTTTTTTTAGGGACGTATTTTCTAATTGAAAAAAAACCCTCAAAACCTTATGTAAGCAAATCCTTCCATCCTCTCTCGCCGACCTTTTAATGATTTTGTTTTTTTGTATTTTTTTATGTTTCCGATTCCCAATTGTTTCAAACCAGAGTTGTGCCGATGTCGTTTTTGCGACAACGACAACGGCCGTTACCGGTGTTAACGGTTACCGGCCGTTGTCGTTGTCGCAAAAACGACCTCGGCACGACTTTGAAACGTTTTTCAATGATGAGATGCGACTTCAAGAACGCAAAAAAACAAGTAGCTACGAAAGTGTGAGCGAACTCGCCTATCCAGTGAGTGTGATTTGATGGAGAGTTGTGCGCCGTTGCAACGGCGCACAACTCTGTTTCAAACAAGTGCGAACAAGTCGGTCAAATCGCGCTAAAAGGTAAAGTTTAATAGAAGAAAAGGCCTCTCTGTGCAAGAAGACACTAGGGAAGGTATTGTTGCAAGAAGGACAACACTTTGAAAAATGGTGTCACAAGTGGGGGACTATATTCAATGGGTCTGGGTGCCTTAATAGCTCTATGTCGAAATGTTGAATGGATCAGCGTTAAAGAGATACAACAGGGTGTTATGATGGGTAGTTCCATCCAATCCGATCCAAGCCTCTTCTAGCCCGCAGCAAATTCCTTTATGACTACCATCTCCTTTCCACCGAAATGAAGATTAATCAGGCCCCTACAAGCAGCTCAAGCCTCCTCCAAATCGCAAGCCCCGGCAGTTCCCAGCATGCTTGAATGTGTGCCTGGGGTCGAATGTTCATCCATCGATAGAAGAAAAACACTCCAACGCATAAGGTAAGGCTTTCCCCTTCGCTTGAGTGCAGTGCATTCCATTTTCCTATATCCAAAACCACGTGTTTTCTGCTGATGCAAGATTGTCCTCTTCCCTCATATACATCCCCCATCCCAACATCCCCAGAGCTACTACTTTGATGTGATCATCGGGGATATAAAAAGCAACGTTGAGTCGAAAAGATGTTCTTAGATGGACAGTTCTAGTGAGATATTTATCTGACTATCCTTGGGTGTGTGTGTCAAGTTCATCAAAAACGGGACAAAAAAGGTGGTTTTGGAGCATAGCAGAAGGACATTTCAGCCCTGTGCTAATCCTTGAAGGACCTAAAGTGTCAAGGGTTTTCTTAGTGCACGCAAAGAGTAAGAAGCTTCCAAGTTAGGAGTCCCAACCGCATAGCAACCGCCCTCCATGCAACCCTGGCGATTGCGTTCACAAGGATCGACAATTAATTGGAGAGGCAAGGAGTTGGAAAAGGGATAAAATGAAAGCTTGCTTAAGAGACCCTCCCATGAATTGCTTCAAATTCGAGTGGAAATCCCCTTTTTGATCATATTGGGTTAGTTGAGACATGGTTCTACAAGAAAAATTAAGAAAAACTTAAGGAAAGCATCGTCCCCGAGACTCCCGATTTTCCCTTCGTCTTTTTGCATAGAAGAAGCTTTCTCCTAAATGAGTCCTCATTATGGTCGTATCAAAAACGAATCTACTGAAAGATTTCATTCAACCCCGGTTAAAAAGAGCCATGTTCTTTTGTTGCCGCCACCAGACCCTGAAAGCGTGGCCTTGTTGACGATGCTTCAAATTTCTTGAAAAATCTTCGGCCTTCAAATTGTCGATAGTAGCTTCCCCGAGCTCGAATGTTCGAAAGGGTTGGAGTAAGCATTTGAACAGAATGAAGAAGTATCAAGGCCATCACAACGTGGAAGTTGCTGCAACCATGAACATCGTGCAGTACATATATAACGAACCCGACAAAATAAATGGTGCTTTTTAGGGTAATTTTTTTGAAATCTCAACATATGAGAATTGTAGGTATCTTGCTACTAAAAAATCACCATGGAGAATATCTAAGCTTTGCGTGACCACACGCGGTCCATTGGTGGGGAAGATCCCGATACACCTTCCAGGTGCAGATGTGGTTATTGTTAGTCCGTCGATAAACATCCAATGCTATACATAACCAAACGTCATTTCTTTTGTAATAGTTTCAGTTGGCGCTCATGCAACGCTTTGAAATCTTATCGCTATTGAATTATTGTTAAAAGTATTGGGTCTTGAATCCAATGCAGGCCCAAAGCGATTGTGGTGATGAAAGATACCTTGATATAATCGTTGTGTTACAACACGCGTTTTGTATGTTGTACGTAGATGGTCAAACCACGTGCATGAAAGCTGTCCTATTATATAAGCATCACATTCTTTCGTTGGCTTGCTTATCATTGATGATGTCACACATACATATTTCATCAACCCATAGTTGCAGCAAATAAAGTTGCAAATGATGAAGAGGCTTCCATGAATTTGACCTGAGCCAATGCAGGGGTACGAAGATGGCCAGATAGATGTGAAGGAGGGAGGTATCAGGAAATGTAAAGTAGCATCTTACGTTATTGTGTATGATAGCTTTGTACGATAAACTTGTACATTATTGTGTACAATTAAAGAACTCGCTGCTTCCAATTAGGCCGTTTGATGGGACTTGTTACACCAAAGATCTCGTCGTCGGTGTAACCTCTTTGTCGGAGGTGTTGCGCTTTCGAACGTGTGAGAGGCGCTATTGTGAGCGAGTGACCTCGTAAAGAATGTGTGAGAACGAGATGATTACAAGTCAAAAGTCCCCCCTTTTCTAACTGATTTGTCATTCCCGATGTCTTGGACGAGGTGTTGACGGGTTGACGATGTGTGGGTGAGTGTGACGTGTAGGCGATGATGTCTCGAGTTTAACACAATAAGTGTGTACATTGTTGTGTACAATAATCTCGCACAGTTTTTTTTCCAACGTGGTATCCACCATTCCATCTTCATTCTTAATACTATATTAGTATGTGATGGCGCTAATGCCTTGTTGATGTTAAGTACGCTGGACATAAACCCAAAATCTAGGAGAAACTTTTATTCAACATGAGTATGATCATTTGAACGAGTTGTCATCGACGTTGACATCACAAGCGAAGAAACAACTTCTTGGTGATTTAAAGCGACGCTATTGAGTTGCGGCGGAAAACCCCTTAGATACTAGGCTACCACAACTACAACTTTTTAACACCATTAAGGTATCATGTGCACTTTTGGACAATCCGCAGACCCAATCCCGCGATCGACCACGGCTTTGGAAAGGCATTCTTTGACCATGAAGCTTAGAAATGCAAACGATTGAACCAAGCGAGTTGAAAAGATTTTTAGCGCAACAACCTTCTTGTTGACCTCTTTTGAAGAGGTTTTGGGTTTCGAGGAGAACAGAGATACAAGCGCGCAAAACGCCGAGACACGCCGCAGGTACAGATTAGAGGACTTTTCGATGGCGGCTATTTTTAGATGACGTTATGTTATTGGCCCAAGTTCAATTTCTGTCCTTTGTTTCTACACTGTTTTTCTGTTTTTGTGAACATGCCGAAGCAAATAGGTTTCGGCACCCTGCAATGGCGTTAGAGCACAGACTGCCCGGCGTGCCCATCATGTTGGTGGATCATACGGAGCAGCTCCGTTTGAGAGAGGCACAACCGCGCGGACGGGAACCGCCCAAGGCTGGAAGAATTGCGCATGATCTTGCTGAAATGAGGCGAAGGTAAGCTTGACGTCGATGTCGACTGTGTGCTTTGTTGCCTTTTGTGTTTTTTTATCTCTAATGTGGTCATGGCTTTTCAATAGGGGTGGGCGGCGCCAGCAACACCGCAGAAGCTTCAACTGTTGCCGTAGTGGTTTATGTTGTTTGATGCAGGATGAATACTGCCTTACGAAATCCTGCCACTACTGTTCCAAGCAGCACGTGAAGTGGCGGTGCAAAGGGTTCCAACCAAACGGAGCACAATGTGTCATGTCCTATTGATGCAGGTAGCTTTCAGTATTTTTTCTTTAATGAATATAAAAATAAAAGGTTGCGTTTTTATAAAAGGTTGCATGTACAGGTGCGTGCAACGTTGCGGCAAAACCAAATTTAAGGAACACGGACGAGGAACTCTCGGACGCATCGATCCTTGAGGAAGAAGATGCCGATAGCGACTATGTGCTTGATGAAAACGAGGATGAGAATGTCAAGAAATCCATTGCTTGATTTTACAGAAAGTTGGTATTCAAGTTTCATATAAAAAAGCATGGAGTTATTAGAAGAAGTTCCTTGTTATTGTGTTCCCTGCTCTAGACGTAAGTCTTTCGATGATATACGCCTCACGAGGTGGAGGGGATGTGCGCTATTGCCATCCAAATTATTAATACTTTTCCTTTCATAAATATGGTTGGTTTCGCCAATGTGCAGGCTAAAGGGGGTAAACCCAAACTTGCAAAAACATACATGTTTGTGAAAAGTATTGATGCTCCCATGTAGGTCCTTCAAGTAGGTTTGCAGAATTTGACGCTTTAAAAACCACGAATCTTATTTGTAAAGTGTCTTTTATTTCTTTTAGTAAAGGAACGTAGTGAAATGAGGGCCATTCGTGTGCATTTTTGCTGAAGGATCGCCCGAGGCATCCCACTCTTTCCTTGCATCGTGTAAGATTGTAACCGCTTTCGAGACGAGATAGCCGAGGGAATGCTGAAGGTTGCGTGGTCGAAGTGACCGCGTTGTTGGATTAGCTCATTCTTTTTTTTTTTCTCCTCCGAGATATTTCGATATAGTCTTCAAATTTTAAAGGAGGCGTGGTATCTAGACGCAACAACGAGAGCGTTGACACGTAATGTGTTTGATTAGTGAGATTTCTTTGGTAGTATCACTCAATGAGTACCACCCCATATACCTTGAGGCAAGAATAATAGAAACATTGCTGATAGTATGCCTGAATATATTATACTAGACTCGTCATATAATGAACTGGCCATAAATAATGAATAAAATGTCCAAATAAGACCTTGATAGATACCTAGAAAAGCTGATATCACAAATTTTTAATTTGAGAATAGAAAGAATAAAGCATGAGTCAACGCTACAACCCGTTAAAATTGTGGGGATGCTACGCAAAAAGAAACGAAAAGGAACACTACCTAGAGCATATGGGTGGCTCGACCAATTACAAGACGGATTAAGTTGGAATCTTCAGGAATTGGTATCATGGTTCATAGTGCCAATCCTTCGGGGTTGTCAATCAGGCACTATAACATTCTAGCTCGCATAGCGCCATTGCGGTTGCAACTCTTTATCGTGAATCTTTTAACATGCCCAAGATCGTCGGTATGGTCATGGGATGGATCGAGTGATAGTGACACAAAGAAAGAAACTACTTTTCTAGTTTGAGATTTCTGGTCGCAGATATATATAGATTGATTTTTTGCTTCCTCACGAGTCATCAGTCCTGCGTGAAAGTATGATTCAAGCGAAAAAAAGCAAGCACGCTGCTTCTGATAACCACAAACACATGTATACATAACGGATAATGCCTTTCTCAAAGGCTCTTCTCTATCACTCAAGTCTATAGCATCGATCTCCAAACCGTGTAGACCAGCCCGAATTCGCACCCTAGTTGTACACAAACCCAGATTAAAAAAAGAAGACAACGCGTTCGTATGACAAAACGACGGTTTGAACCGATTATAATAAGCCACAATATGCGGATGCCGAGAACGCGACTGACCCACAATGTGTGCCTTATAGGCACACGCCCGGGTTGCTACGCCCACCCCCACAAACTTATCAAATTGTGGAACAAAGCGTGAATAATACATATCATTCGTGGTGCAAGTCAGTGCCCCTAGTGCCCCCGGTGATAGTGCCCCCTGTGGTAGTGCCCACTAATTCGTTTCACTTGAATTTAGTTTTGTGTGCGTTATGTTTTTGTCTATGTGGGACAGTATCGGGCTTTTGTGCAGGGGATAGTGGTGCAAGAGACTCCTAGGTTCTTTGTTAGCACTCCGGTGAAAGGGATTATAGGGTGTTCGATTAAAAAGTGACAAAAACAGTGAAGGACAAAGAAGGAAGGAAAAACAAAGAGTGGCCTCGTGTAGACCTCATGAAATGATTGACGAGGGTAAATGTCCATCTGATATCGTTTGCTTCATGTTTTGTATGCGAGAAGGCCGGACCATGAACAAGGCTTACACACCTTAGTGATAGAAAGAATACTAAGGAGCTGACCAAGTCTGAAAACAAGTTGGAATCTATCTTCAAGACGATTGCTACGCACAGAACAATCCATTAAAGTCTTCATGGAGCAGTTGTCGATAGGAGTTTGCGGGGAGGTTTTTCTGCATGGAAGCGCTAGAAAGACAATAAGAAATATTTGTACAATACGAGTTTTTGAACCTTGAAAGAAAAAGCAAAAAGTTTGACCGTGAAGGAACGCGGAGTAGGAAGAAGAGGTAAAATATCGAAGTTACAAGTTTTCAACAAAAAGAGATGGAGATTCGGCGGAGTGATATTTCGTGTGACTTTTTTGTATGCACTCAAATGTTCCACATTCCTCAACAATGTAGTAACAACATATAGCGAAGGTGCAGCAAGACGAAAACCTATTCGTGTCTACAGACAGAGTTCCTTCTCGAAAGACATACTGAGAAAAGAAAGGAAAGGGGAGATACGAGACAGTCGCCATGACTCGCACAAATCAAGGGAATAGAAGGGAACAAGTACGGAGACGAGTAAGAGGACGAGGTGGAAGAGGCCAAAACCTTCCCCCACACGCAACGTTAGCAATACAGCGTCTGAAAGGGCGTGTTGAACGCTTGCAACTTCGGGTGGACCATCTCGAGCTTCAAGCGAATACGTTTCAACGTACACTTCAAAAGAGCAGAGAAAACTGGGCGAATGAAAGATCCCGACGGATGGCAGGAGAGGAGGCAATGACACGTGCACATGGGATAATCCGAGAGCTGCAAATGCAGTTATAGAGATAGAGAACAGAGAATCAACGGGTCGAACCAGTGCATGTGGTAGCACTGAAGACAGAGCCATTCAAACGGAATAGGGACTTTTCCTGAAGAAAGCAGACTTGATCGATATAGCAAATGCAGTGCGGGACCCTGAGGGGGGTACGTCGCCGGTTGAGCAAAATGAAGAACATGACGTCATCATAAATGACGAAAATATCGACGGGAATATCGGCAGCGAAAATACTGCAGCTGATGATCAAGATTGCACCTTAAATATAGAGCAGGAGGGTGCAACAAATGCAAACCCAGGCGGCACAGCCAATGCAAGCCAGAGCAACGCAGCAAATACCGATCAAGATGATGAGACGTGGCTCAGGCATCCGCAATGGATTTGTTGCGACGCGTCCGATACGTTGGGAACTTCGTCGCCGGTTGAGCAAAATGAAGAACATGACGTCATCATGAATGGAGAACCATGGACATGTTCGGTCTGCTTTCATAGTCAACCGGCCCCATGACCGTGATGCCCTGTGAAAACCACCGCATCTGTGAAAACCCCGATTGCTGGAGAAAGGAATGGATATGTTTAGAAGTGTATTAACGTGGTGACACCAATCTTCAACGTGATTGTTGGTCTTAGACGATATGAAGGACAAACGATTGCAACGAAACATGAGACTTGGCGCATCTTATTGAATGAGCTCACAAGTTTTTAAGGAAGTCTGGAATGGTTTAATTTGGCACCGTATGTTGATGCAATAGCGATGTTGGATTTTTTTTTATCCAGTTGAATAGACTCATTTCCATCCTTTTCATAGGGTTGCAGAACGACTTTCGAATACTTTTATGCATTTACGTTTATCTAGACCATATAGTTAAACGTTTGAGGAAAGTGAATTACATCTCGTCTATCGTTTTTCGAGAAAATCGAAATGTTAAGGCTTTGCACATTATAACAATACTCCTGAAGTTAAAGTTTGTAGATGGAAAAGCTTGGTGTCGTTCCCGGATGCAACTCGAGATAGTTGCCTACGACGCGTGACTTATTACTTGCCATTCATGGCTACAGATTTAGAAGCTTCTTCAATATTGAAAGAAAAAGCTAACAATGCTAAGAATATTGAAAAAAGTTTGAGGAAAGAAATCACTCACGTGAGAAAAAGCTTGTTACGATTAAATCAAAGAGACGGAAAAGCGAGAGGTTGAATTCGAAAGTTGCCTAGGCGGCTAAATAGACAAAGATTTAACAAGCAAAACATGATATGCGCATCGCCTAAAAGAAGGTAGGGAAAAATTAAACAGCTAAAAAAAAGCACGATTGAATAGTTTGTAGGTACCTTGCCAAGGAAGAATGGGGTAAGATAATATCATGTACCTTATATAACGCTTAACACTTGGATAACTTTACGTTTCAAGAATACAGAAGTGGATACGAGGCGAGGTTTAGGGTCATATCTTTTGGGAACGACAAAGATTGTTTATTTTTTTGCTTTTCTTATATATTTCTTTCATGAACTCGTCTGTAAGGTGTACTCTTTGCTTGAATGCAACACCATAAGCCAGTACGTGACTTTCGTTGTAAAAGGCATTGCTTGATCAATGAAAATGTATGTTGGCTGAGTAGGCGGTATCGCAGTAGCCTAGTTAACTCAGATTTGACTACTAAAGTCCTGTTTCTTACTTAAGTTTGCTTAATATCAACGAGTTATCTATTTACTCTAAGAATTTCTTGATAGTATAGGAACATTGTGATTGAGAAGAGTCTCTCTAGCTCCTCATTTGGAGGAGTTTTTTAAGAAGAGGAAGATCCTGAGTTTCACATGAGGAGAGATGAAGCATAAGGACAACCTCTTCAAATGAGGGATGTTATCATTCACGGATGCATAACATCCAGGATACGTAGGACTGCCGACACTCGTTTGTATTTTAGCGAGTCGACCCGAACAGCATCTGAGGTTGTTCTCGCTTCGCATTCAAGGAAAGCGATGATTGCGAACGCGATTTCCATGATGGTCTGGTATCCGTTTACATACAGACTCAAAATTTATCATAAGGTGTCTCTTAAAGTCGAAGACTCATTATCATGGCTAGCTTTTAATCAGCTCCACGCATTTTGTAGGAGATCCTCGATTGCCGCTGAACTGTTTAGTTGAACCGTCCATACATTTCATATATAAACCACACGAGACGTTGTTTTGATGCAAGTATCTCTACTAATGAGTGTATTCGTGGACCTCATTGTTCTAGCGAATAGCAAAGGGGCGATTAACAATACCTCGAATATTAAAGTGGAATGGAAGAGGGAGTACAATTAGTTTAATTAAATATAATATCTTTATTTTCATGCAAATAATGGAAATAAGGCACGGAGTTTTGGGGGGGTTTCCCCATAAGGAAATTATGATTTTGTTCTACGTTCAAATTTTTCCCTTTTTGAATTACCTTTTTTCGTTTTCCCTCGGAGTCCAGCCCGGTCACAAGTGCATCCAACCTAAAACGTAAAAATAAGAAAAACAAATGTGGTGAAGCGACCTTTTATATGTTTTGGAAATATCTATTTATCTTGGGATGTTGAAAACAAGGGGTTAGCTTTCGTGTGGTAATTGGAAAAAAAGAAAAAGAAAATGGGTAAGAAATTGAAAAAAACCAAACAAACTCATTAAAAAAAACTCGAATATTTGCTGAGTTTTTTAGTTAGATATATATATACATATGTACCTAAGAGAAGAAAAGGGATAAAGAGTAACTATTTCCTGGCAAAATAGCACATATATATTTGAAAAGAAAAAATAATAATAATTGTAGTTCGTCAAATTACCTTATCTAGAAAGCAACGCATTTTTTCTCCTGCTCTATTTTTTGCTGCTCCAGTTTTCCTTCCCTATGATAGGTAAAAAAAAAGAAGAAAAAAAATTTGATGTCCACCAGTTGTATTCAAAAAAAAAAGAAAAAAAGAAAAAAAGAAAAAAAATCGAAAAGAAGGGGGGTAGGGACTAAAACTGAACAAGCAAATCATCAAGTAAATGATATATAATAAAGTAACTCATTTGAAAAAAAAAAATCAAAAAAAAAAAAGATGGTAAAGAAGTTCTCCAAAACAGATGGTTCTCATTTCTAAGAAAAAACCTAGTGGAACAAAAAAAAGACTACCAAGACAATAAAAGATAATACATATTTTTTTGGAAAATATTGATAAAAAAAGTACCAAAAAGAGATCAGCACATTTCCAAGAGAAGGGTCTGTTAGAGGTCAGCTCATTCTCATGGCTTCTTTTCCTATATATATCAAAAAAAAAAGAAAAACAGAAGTAAATAATTCTTTTTCATTTTTTTTTCCTTTTAAATGAAGAATTAAAGAAGGAAGTAATTATAACACAATAAAAAACCAGATTTTAAAGAAGGCTCCATAAATAGATTCAGTTTTTTTTTCAAAACTTGTTCAGAGATCTTTTTTAAAAGGGAGAAAAAAAAGAACGGGTCAAATTGTGGAAAACTTGTTTTTCTCCTTTATTTTTTTTTTCCATGAACAAAATTTTCCTATACCCTCTGGAGCACCGACAATATATTTTTTTTGTAATTGTATTTCTCTTTTTTTTTCTAGCTGTGGGGGACTTGCCTCTGTGTTATTACTACTCTTTCAATTTCTTTCCTAATTTTTGTTTCATTTTTTTTTTAACCATAAGTGGAAGACCACGCTCATCAGCTCATCTCGGAAAGAAATTCTCTGTTTTGCACTTGTTTTTTTTCCTCCTGATTTGATTTTGAACCCTGGCTGGAAAAGGAAAAAAAAAAGTCAAGGCAATTTTCTTGATTAAAAAAAGATTAGGTCACCCCCAGAGGGAATAACTTTTCTTTTCCCTTTTTTTTTTACTAAAGAAACAGGGAAGAGGGAATAAATTTTTTTCTTCTTTTTCTTTATTTTTTGTTACTCAAAAAAAAAAGGGAAGAGGGGAAAAAAATGACTCTGTTTTTTATGAACCAAGACAACACTTGTTGACCCTGAATACAAAGAAAAGATCTACTAAAAAACAAAAACTGGAAATTAAGTTTCACTCTAAGGCAAAAAATAAAAACAAAAAAATAAATATATAAATAAAAGAAGGAAACCCAATCTGCCTTGAAATAAAACTTATAAAAAAAACTTCCCCCTATTACCTTCTTTTCCCGAAAATTATTCAGGAAATAAACAATGAGAAAGGAATAAATAAAGAGAGGGGGGAAAACCAGTAAACAATTAAGACTGGTGAAGAAAAATTCAACCGAATCCCCTCAGGGAAAAAAAATATACTTTTTTCTAGTGGGAAAAAAGGACATTTTTCTCAACAGCCTAGAACCTCCCCAGCTCCACACACACACAAAAAAATGTAAGAAAATGAGGAAAAGCATCTTTTTTTTTCTCCTTTTAAAACTCGTACATGTTCTCGATTTTTTCCCGTCAGTCATCAAGGCTTCCGTCGCTCTGTTGCCTAGAAAAAAAAAAATTGGAAAAAATAAGTTGGATAAAATTTAATATCTCTGTTTTCAAGAAAAAAAAAATGAAAGACAGGGCATCTCCACAGAACCCCCCTTTGTTTTGCGACCCCCCCAAAAAAAACATACACAAAAAGAGATATTGGGGAAAAAATAGCCCTCCACAGGAACCCCTTTTTTTCCCCAAAATAAAAGAGAAACTGGAAAAAGAAAATAATTTTAACAGAAATAGAAAGAAAAAACAGAGCAGCAAAAATGGGTTCACTTCTACTGAACTCTCTCTTCCCACACCAAAAAAAAAAGAAAAAAAAAAAGGAACCAAAATAAAATAGAATAAGAGTGATATACAAACAAAAACAAACACGGGGCGATTCCACACCGTCGACCTCCTGTTCTTCATTTTCGTTTTTTCGCCCTTCTTCGTTTTTTAGCTCCGACTCTCCGTGTCTGTTTATAAAAAGAACGACTCAAAATATTTCTGAAGCTCATCTCAGGTGTGAAAAAAAAGCACGTCGGAGTGGAGGGGATCGTTACGTTTCAAACAGGAGCGCGTGCATTCTTTCCTGTTGAATTTGTTTTTGAAAAAAATAGCGAGGAAAGAGAACGACTGACCCGCACCCTGAACGCGAGCTCGACAGATTTTTTTTTCCTCCCTCACCTTTCCCTCTTTCTCTTTCCTTTCGCCATGCTCGCACCCAGCGGCCTCTTTTTCTCTTTTTCGTCTTCTTTTTTTTTGGAACTGGAGAGGGTGGGGGGGTAGACAGGAAAAGGTAGGTTGGTCTTTGCATTACCTAATCGAGGTCAGCGGATTTTTTGGGAGGCCCAAAAAAAAATCCCTCTCAGCACGATTTGCTATGTTCTCGTCATCGCATGGGAAGATCGAATGAGTTCTTTTATGACCGACAGATACACCGGTCTGACTGGTGTCCACCAGTCTGACATAGGCGTCGAAGTGTTTTCAGAAACAGAAGCCACACAGGCAAAAACTCATACAGACACTCACACAGACTTAAAACACCTGAATCCAAGTGTTATCTTCACAGAAGTCCTATCTCTGTTAAGAAAACAATTAAAAAAAAAAAAAAAAGACGTCACGCCACCAAGTGATCGTCAGAAAGAATGGGGGGAAAACACAACAGTCCCTAAGAAAATTCTCGAACCCAAGGGCTTTTGCAAGCACCCTTTGATCCTAAGGTCAAACAGAGATTAAACCCCCAAGAACCTTCCTATCCCCTTTGCACTTTCTAGCGACCTTTTCTAGCACCATGTCGTCAGTCCTACTCCCTCGCCTCTTCGAAGAGTTGACCCTGCTGCAACACAGCCGCCGCTCAGGAGCAGCACGGACGTACATGCGCGCGTCTCCAGTCGTCACCCCATGTCCGACTGGGTTACCCCATGTCCGACTGGGATACCTCAACATTCGCTACTGAACGTGTGTAGAGCTGTGCGCCTCCAGTAGAATGTTCCTCAACGTACCTCCTTGAGGTTGGAGGTCGGAGGTTAGTTAGCTTTTTTGAGTGAAGGTCGACAGCTCCAAACTTGTGAACCTGAATGCTTTAAATTTGTTGTTGCAATTGCAACAAAAGAGAGAAAGCACTCTCCATGATTCTGGAATAGATCCGAAAAAACACACAAAGGAATATGTGCCTGCCACACCTCCACTCTTTCGTTCTCTTTGGTTATATGGAGCGCACGCTCCAATGGTGGGTACAGTTGCTGTACTACAGCACCAAAGAGGTGTTCTCAAAGAGGAATTCAGTACGCGCTCTTGCTTGGGTATCAATATGTGGCCTGAAAGACATGGTTTCAAAACACTTGTTTGCTGGCGAACCAGAATCAATTCAATTCAACTCTTGCAACACAATCCTTTCCTTCTATCCCATTCCCCAGTCCATCGACTTGTTCCTGACGCTCAACCACATGTACGTCAAAACCCCCCAGGGTAACTTCACACCAACTCAAACACGCTCGCTCAGGTCTTTTTTTCCCCGTCCAACTCACTCCCTTAACCTGATTCAAGACAACTTATACAAGCCCTTGCTCCGAATTCCCCTTTTTCCTTTCTCCCTTTCATTTTCTTTTCCTTTTGCTCTGTGCTTTGCCCCACGATAAAAAGTCTCTCATATCGCTGTTGTCTCATATTGGAACCGAAGATCACCTGCGCCTCCACAGTGCCACAGCAGCGACCCCTATCACAGCACCCCCGATCAGCGAGCACCTCTTCCAGAACCGTCTTCTTGGTCTTTCATCATGGCCATCGAGCGTGGCTGGGTTGGCCGGCGTTGCACTTGGAGGCTCCTCCGCCGCCACTAGGATCGATCCGTGATTCGCTCGCGAGATCGAGCTACCTGCAGGGAGGACGGACGCGGACATCCCACCAGGGTGTTGAACCCTGGCACTGAGCGCATCCTCAGTTTCCCTGGAAGCCCTGGACAGACAAATTAGATTCGTGAACAGTCAATCACAAAAACAAAATTTGAAAACACAACTCAAAAGCTGCTCTTCAGTTCCTTTACCTTGTCCATCCCCCCTCGGTGCTCAGATCCCTGGAGGTGCACGTCTCGCTTTTTTCTGTATTTGCTCGCTTCAACGCTGCCATGACAAACGACGTACGCATTTTGATTGTTCCCGAGGTCGCTGGGGGGCGCTGGAGGCACAGGATCTCTCTGGCCGGACATGGTCCCGCATTGGGGCCGTACCATATCTCCCAGAGCTTCTTTTTTGAGCCCGGGAGCTGCTCCATCATTGGGTTGCCATTCAACGAAAGTTTTTTCATCCCCGTGATGGCACCCAGGGCGACGGGCAGGTTGTTCAACAAGTTATCGGCAAGACTCAACTCGGTAAGCGCATGGAGACTCCCGATTTCAGTCGGCAGCACCCGGATCTGTGGAACAAACAGGAGTGCTCAATAGTGACGTCTTTCGTCGTTCAGTACTCATTCTAGAGCGGAGGCGCATCTCAATTTCCTACCCTGTTTTGGTCCAACTTTAGGACCGTTAGTGACATCAGTCCACCTATCTCGGGTGGAATCGTCGTAAGGGAGTTGCGGGATAGAACAATGACTTTCGCTTTCTTCTTCTCCAACAGTGCCTGCGGGATTTCCTGTAGTCCCCATTGTTTGGCCAGAATCGTAAATTCGCCCATCATTTCCTGAATGGCACATTTCAGGCTGTTATGATCATTTTGGTTGATCAGGGAGGGCCATTTGAGCGCGAAACCCCCCCTCCACTTCGAAAGTTTGTGTGCCACTGAGAAAAAGCTTTTGTAGCATCTCAGTGAGTTTTTTTTATCCAATCGTAAGCAATCCAAATCAAGAAAGCAAATCCCCAGGAGAGGAAAGGGTTGTTCTCATGGAGCTATCGCTGTTTGGCTGAACCAATGAAAATACATGTAGACAAAAAAGAAGCAACGAGAGCGGCGCTGGTGATCAGCTGTGAGAAGCACATCACGATGCAGCCCCCTGCTTTGTATTGCTCGACAGTGTACCGGTGAAACAGTGGTACGGCTGTAACAACCGGTCTAAATTTTGCTTCAGCAATTTCCTAAGGATGTGTTGCCACTGCCCAAGCTGCCGAAAGGCTAGAGAGACTTTTGTTGGTTCAACGCACCGTCCGAAAATCTGCGTCTGACATCCTGTTTGAACTTTTTGTCATCAGCTCCATGGCGGCGACTGTGGCGGCGGACACTCTTCGAAACGACAAACTTTTCGACTGCGCTGACGAGACCAGTAGATGCTTGGTGAAGCTAACCTTTCGAGTATGGAAATCCTACTTTCGATCGGCGAAGCTCAAAGTCAAGGTTGCGAGCCCTTAACTGTATCTGCTCGGTTGACCGTCCTCACTCGAGTGATTGAGAGGTTTAGGAAATAAAGCAAAACACACGGGTAGAGAAACGGTCACTGAAACGGTTCCAGTCCCGGTCTTGATAACGGTCACAGAACCGGTCACGCTACTCGCTGGACGCTGGCTGGGAGAAGTAGGAGTGACTCGGTACCTCTCGATCGATTTTCAGCAGCGTCTCGAGAGCTCAGCGAAGGAGGGGGGGGGGAAAGAATCTCTGCATATGTTTGGGAGAGGGAAAAGAGAAAGATTCCTGCATATGTTTGAATATCTGTGAGCCTCAGGTTTGGTTTAATCTTGAGGGAAAGGGGGTGTGTAGCTGGTGAGGTTCTGTACTGAGAAACATATAGATCTTCGAAAAGGAAGTTACTACCAAACCATTCTACGCTGGAAAAAAAACCCTTGGAATATGATGACTGATATCGTCGTAGACGTTCATTCAGTTTCGTTCGTTGAGAAGAAAATCTTTGCTTAGACAGAGACTCGCATGGTGTGGGGTGTATCCTCGTTTTATCGTTCATTTTTAAAAGGAGTTTGCTCATTAAAAAACTCGGTAGATAATGTGAAGAAACTGAACAGAGTATCGCAAACCCATATCCGCGTGAGCCTGCATGCAGAGTCTTCATCTTAATTAGACGACTTATTGATTTATTGCTTTTCGTCGAGGCTGCCCTAGATCACGACAGAGTAAAGCGTGGAATCTAGAGTGTCTGCTCCTGGTGATACCATGCATAGATTCTCTTCTCTTTTTTCCCCCTTTTTCGTTTGGTACCTTATACTATAAGGTACCCATAGTATGGAGCATGGGTTGGTCGAACTATTCCGAAGAAAGTTTGTGAAACAATTGAATGCATACACAGCATGAGACTACTTTCTCAACACAGAAAAGCTCAGAACAATACATGGAGGGGGGAAACTCCTGAACATCCAGAGCATCCACCCTGAGCCAACTCAATATCATTTACAGCAATCCAACAATTGCAGCAATTGTTCATACTGTTGTTCGGTAGCTACAATGCAAAGGCTCAAAGCATCGAAAATACCCACCAGACCAGAAAATTTTGATTCAATGCAACAGACTAGTATCCTCACAAGATCTCAGGCCTTTTGCGACATACCACAAAGAACGACAGCGGAATGGCAATGGAAAGACAAAATGAAAAAAACTATCCATGGGTGTTCTGAGTCAGAACTTCTGACGACCGGCCGCCAAAGAGTGGTATTTTTTCTCGCGGTTGGCGGTTATGTGGACGGTTTTCATCTGTTTGAACCCCTTTTGTTTAAACAAAGGTCAATTTTGACCTTCAGGGCTCTACGTAAACACGGAACGCACGGGACGCCTTCATTTTTGACTGGCGATGTTTGCAATTGCCTGGTTCAACAGATTTTGTTGCGGTCCCCCTCCGAAGGAAGTGTTTTCGGAAGTGGTCGTGTCGTTGGAAGAACAGCCGCAGCAGCCGCCAGTCATATCTGAGGAGAAGCCACTAGTGTTTTCGGAAGACGGATACGGCGAGGAGATATTTCTTTCCGCTGCGTCCCTCTCCATACCCGACCCCTACCCTGTCCCACCTCCAACTCCATATAATTTCGTGGAAGATTCCGCCTGGGCAGCGGTAATAGTTTTCAGTTCGATTTCTAAATTTTTCTTTATTTTTTTTGGGTCAAATTCTAAAATTTAAACGCCGTCGTGTTCAACAGCTGCGAGTCCTGCGAGCCACAGTGAAATTGGAGAAGATCGTTGCAGCAAATAGTGATCTAAAGGTGAGTATAGCCAATCGCTTGAAATAGATATCATAAGCTGTTTGTCAATTGATTGGAAACTGCAAGCATCGCTCTGGTTTGAATAAAACAGCTCGGCGTGAATATGAGTGCTCGCAAAAAAAGAAAAAAGAAAAGCTGTCAGTGTATGTTGCATAGAAATTCAACATTTTGGTCGACGGAAAGTGATACATGCGGTTTTCCAGGTTTCGGACAGCGAATGAATGTCGTGAGAAATAAGGGACAGGAGCTCGACGAAAAAAGTTGTGGAACAGTTTTATGGGATGTGTCTGTCCAAGCAGATGGAATTGCCAATGCAATGAACGTGGTAGGTCTGGTCCGCCGAAAATGCCTGGAGACTGTGAGGGTGTTTTCCAAAGCGCTCAAGGT
Source organism: Bryopsis sp. KO-2023 (assembly GCA_030272585.1). NCBI lineage: Eukaryota > Viridiplantae > Chlorophyta > Ulvophyceae > Bryopsidales > Bryopsidaceae > Bryopsis > Bryopsis sp. KO-2023. The sequence continues at coordinate 1,569,866 of BSYQ01000002.1, forward strand.
CGTCATTGAGCCAACGCATCCAAGCTTCAACAAAGCTGCCAAGGCAGGAACAGTTTTAAATGACCTCAGCGGGGTGTCCACGGCGAGCCATATGGGACATTCTGCAGCATATAAAACTTCACGAGTGAATCACAGTTTGAGAAAGGAAGTCCTTGGTATCGATACCACTTTTTCGGTGAAAATCCCAATGCTCTGGGAAAGCGTTTTGAAGGACAGCAGGCAAAAGTGCCTGCAATGTGAAAGTCCCTCGCTTACAAGTTTTTTTCAGACGAGTTTTTTTCGAGCGCCTCATCTACCACGATATCGGAGCTGGCTTTCCAACCTTTCACTCACGGACCCAAAGGTTTTGGCTTTCTAGAGTATCACAGGTCAAGCCTGGACGACCAAAAGGTCAGTGTAAAGAAGTGTGAGAAAGTAAGAATCAACAATTCACTGGGATCTGTTTTTGTTTTTGGCAAATGAGAGACGTTTCGCATGTTTCACTCTAACAGATCAGAAGCGGGCATGAAACGACACCCTATTTTGGGGTTGAGCATGCACCATGGCAAAATATGGGAGACACAGCGACTGGGAGAAATTGAGAAAGGCGACGGCATGCTGAAACTCGACTCAATGAAAAATGTCAAGAAGGAAGGGCCAATATTGGTTTTGTCGGACGTACCTACCCACGATTCTCCTTTTCTGAAACCACAAGCGTTTTCATTGATCGAACTCCAGAGGGTCCTGATAAGGTTTGATAAAAGCACGCGCTCCCCCATCGACTCCCACATCACCATTGATGCTCAGACTGGAGCTTTATGCGGAGTGGGGGGGCAGGTATCGGTACGATCGAGGTGTTGGTATCGACACGTGGGGAGTTTGAACAAAGACAAGGGAAGCCAGTCCACGATCTGCGATTCTTGGAAATTTTGGCCAGAAAGCACACAGGTCCTAGCATCCAACGAGAAGGCCACAGGTGCAATGGATGAAAAACATAAGGACTTCCCCACCCCAAAGAAAGCTATGAGCGTGGAGCCTGTGGTGTGTCATGGTAACGCTCACTACCTAACGCAGTGGTTCACCAAGCTACTCATGAGAAGAGAATCTCTGATGTATGGACACGGCCCAGTAAAGATTGGCGTCGCCACTGATCCAAGCCGACAGGAAACTCTGGACTCCATTCACACTTTCGACGGGATTTCAAACTCAATGCATAGACTCACCAATCAAGTTTTGGTTGAGAGCGTGGGGATGGAGCACCCAGATGCTTTCAACAGAATCATACCCACCATGAACATCAATGAGTCAAACCTGATATCGAAGCTCGGGCAAGACCCTGTCGGAAATCGTTTCCGATTGATCATCGAGTTTGGCGCAAAATGGAGGCAAGGATCCGGATGGATGTATACTCTGCTTCGGAGCCTTCAAGCACCGAGTGTGGTCAGTGAATCCGACTAATGTTTGGATAAGAGTGGGCATATCTCAACACTAAGAAAACCTAATCATCCGTCCTCGTCTTGAAGGTGCAATTCAAGCAAGAGCTGAGCTTTTGTGTTTTGAACTCAATCAGGCTGCAGTTCGAGAAAGACTGCGCAAACAAAAAAGAAGAATTAACAATGCCCTGGAGGACAAAAACACGATTGGGCCCAAATTGTACCATAGACCGTGCGTGCGATATCCCACGGCCTGTTGTCTGGGAATAGACGCTGGATCTGCGAGGAAACCAGGTGAGTTGGTGGGCTTTCACTGCGCGATGGACACATCCCTCTTGAACGAGTCGAACAGGGAATCGTCAGATTCAACACCGGAGTATGTCAAAATTTCCCCAGTCAATTCAACTACTCCCTAACAAACTCTGTTTTGTATCCTCATTTACCAACCCTCACCTGGTTTACTTGACAATAGGCACAGAAAGCGCTCACCGAGACTCTGCGTGCACCGCAGTCGGGCTACTGAACGTATTGATGATGGTCAAACTTGCTCGGCGATCGCAGAAACAACTTGCCAAAATATCGTTTACAATTCAATGGACACGTTTTCTGCGAGAAATAAAGAGCTGCCAAAGTGGTTTCAAGCCAATCGCATCAGGACTGGAGCGACGAAAGGTGCTGTTGTCTTGACTGGGCCCGCAAAGCTTCCCGAAAACTATAGCGTGGAGCCTAATACGCTCTGGGAGAGTATAGCTCATGCTGGGAACGATTTTTTGGGTCAATGGCAAGCGATCGGTCACTGGTGGCTCAAAAGCTGGCTGTGGAAAGGGATGCCATTCAAACCATCAAGCTGCGTTTCGTCACAACACAGACAAAGAGATCGCTCCCTGGGACTCGTTTGCCTCTTTTCATGCAAGTGAAAAACTCCTGGCGCTTTTCGTCACAACAAAGTATTGCTGGAGATGTGCGTTCCTCCTTCAATATGAGGCTCGACACTGCCTTTTTCTTTGTCGAGTTCTAAAAGCTGAAACAAAATGTCGGAATCACTGAGAGCGGTCCTTAGACGTGTTATTTTGGAGTGACAGTTGATTGTTTGCTCATTAATCGAACATGAGCAACAAAAAGCCTGGGGCTGTTCGACAAGGAGGAAAAGTGAGACATATTTATCAAGAGAAATGAGCCATATATGGCAAGGCCTGTGTTGAAAGGTGTTCAAGGGGATGGGAAAAAAAAAGATCAGGAGGAGTGCTGAATCTGTATCCTTTCGTTTCGTTTCGCAATTTTTTGAAGATTTTTCTTGGTAGCAGGGAGATAGAGCTTTCCAAAACGTTCCCACAAAAGTGTTAGAATTAACGCAAAGAGACGCTTTACTCACAATCGCATGTGGTACGGGGTGGATCCTCTTATCTCTATATAAATATAGAACACTAGAACTGCACTTTGCCCGTGACAGACTTAGACAACAGTATGAAGAAATCAAGCGGAGTAACGCAAACAAGTGTTTAGGAGGGTAGTGCTGGTCCAGTGTAGGGATAGGTAAATGGGTTTTGGGTGGCTGCTCTCTTTCCCCCTTTCCTTTGAGATAAACGAAATGATCGGTGAGTTTTGTAAGGTCACTCTTTCCTTCCTACTGTGAAATTATATTGTGCACAAGTTTTCTTTCCACTATTCTCTCTCTGGGAAGAAAACCTCTGCGCACTTGAAAGTCCAGAAACGTTTCTGGACTTTCGGTTCGATTCGCTTGAAGAGTCAACGGTTTAACTGACCACAAGCAAACATCAAATTACATTGTGAGTCTCAACAGTTTTCTACTGAACACACCAATAGCCAATAGTTTCTTGCTGGGGGATGGTTCTATTTTACAAGCAATGGCAAAAGTCTACTAGTTTTTGTTGGGTGGATGGTTCTCTTTTGTCCCAATGATTAGTTGATTCAGAACAGCTCCTTCTGCGCCAGCTCAGAAAACTCGTCTACTCCCTTAATCGGTGAAATCTACATTTCTACTTCTTCTTGCAGACTTCGACCGTTACTGGTTCAGCCCCCAAAGGTCTGATATGCGGACGTAACAGGGCGCCCACGTGCTTGGGGGATGGAAAAAAAAAAGAAAAACCAGGCTGGAAAAGATTTTATCTTTTACTGGCGTTTTTTACAGTTGTAGAAGAGATTGCACACTCGATCCTCAATAGTACGACCCACAGCTATGTAACAGATGAGAAGCGTCAAAAGGTTTTTAAGCTAACGACCCTCCAACGTCTCAAGTTTATCGACCTTATCCGACTTTGAACTCCACGGATCAGCCGACATTGCTAACTTCACAGAATGAGTGAACAAAGGGAGAATGCGTGAACGTCATCTTAATTCGACACACTAAAACTCCACAACGCCGGCGTGTGGCGCCACAGCTCCTTGCAACGCTCGCCCCCCGGAAAAAACAAACTTTCTGAAGCTGTGAGCACAGGAACCCCCCTCTTTTTGCGACTTCCTGTACCTCGTCCTCTCTTGGAGCTACACCAGTCATCATCAGCCTTGCTCTTTCCCAAAACATCAGCCCACGAGCTCTGGTTGGAGCCACCGCCGCCGCCGCCGCCGCAGGACAACTCCACTCCGTCCCTACCCATCATATCTTCTCGCTCCCTGTGGAGTCCGTGAGGATTCGTAAGGCATTTTCTTACGGAGGGTGATCGTTTCCACATCCCTTCACGGAAGCTTGAAGGGTAGGGGGGGTGGCGGCGGCCAGTTGTTTGGATTAGGGCTGTTGCCAAATCGAGAAGAATGTTCTTGCAGAACTGGCCGACGAAACGAGAGCTGTCCAGCTGGAATACCTCCCAGGGGGATTCGATCTAAAGGGAATGACTCGTTTTGAGTGGGGCCCCAATTTCTCTTTGCACGTGTTGAACATCTTTTTTTACTTTTCGGAATCCTGAAATAGCCCCGTTACGTGAGCTCATCTGTACGACTGTCTCTTCCTCCCCCTGCCCCTCTTTGAGCTTTCTGGCAAGAGGGGAGGTTTTTTTTTCTTCCGCTGTACGACTTCTTGTTTCGCCAGGAGAGGGAAATATACATATGCCAACGAAGAAGATATTTTTATATAGGTAAGTGCCAGGAAAAACGATCTCGTTTCGTGCCAAAAATATAAAGTAGCGCTGAATGGAGGAGCGACAGCGAACAGGGTTCAACGCGACCAGAGATCAAAACGACGAATAAGATTTCGACCGTTCCCTCCCATCCCCCCGAGAAGAAAAAGAATCTACTCTTTCCCTTTGTTGTGTCGAGCCAATCCATGTGGACGTCGCGCTGGTTTAGTTTTTTTTCTTCTTGTCTTATTCTGTTTCATTTATTTTGTTTTCGCTGCGCAGGTCGACGAAAAAAAACAGACAAAATAACAAGGATGCTTGAGGAAAAAAAAAGAGAAGAAAGGTGCCTGGCAGTTTTTTGTTTTGATCTATAAGATTTTCTGGTGTTATAGTTTTTTCTTCAATGCTTTTTTTTGTTTTCAACTCCTCTTTAATTTTCAATTGTTTTTTCCTTCGACATTTCAGTGGTATATCTTTTTTTTGGTGCATTTTTGCTGAACTTGTCTTTTTTTATTAAACAAACTTCTGGAATATAAACAGGTGCTTTTTAGGAAAAAAAATATAAAGAAAATTTGCAGGGCATGAAAAAAACTCTTTTTTCTCCACTTTCTTCAGAATATAGTCAAAACTATACTTAGAAAAACTGGTCGATTTTGTATTACAATTTAAATTGGACCTGGCTTCTTATAAACCTTGAATTTATTTCAAAACTATCTATTTCTTATTCATTCACTCCATGACTGTTTTTTTTTAATAGTTTTTTTCCTTATTCACAGGGAAAAAACACTGGAGAGCGATGGAACTGAGAAATCACAAACCAGCATCCGGGAAAACACCAAGCCACAGGCTATTTTTCATCGTCTCTCTTTTTTCCATTTTTTTCTTTCTTATTCTTCGAGATCTGAAATTGAGTTGTGGTTTGTTTTTCATTCTTCCCAATTGTTTTCCTGACAAAAAACCCCTCCCCCTCCTAAACAGGCCTGGTGATTTTTTTTTTATTGGGTTGAAAAAATATGGGGTAGAAAAAAAAATCAAAAAAAGAGAAAAGCTAAAACTAAAAAAAGCTTTTGTCGTCACATCAAATTTTATTTTATTTTATCCGCAGCAAGTTTTTTTCTTTTTTTTCACTATGGGCAAAAATCCATATTTTGTTTTGGTTACTCAATTTTTCTTGATTCCCCCCCCCCCCCCACCAACCAGGTGCAGCCCCTTTTGCTGAAATAGATGTATTGCGGAGATGCAAGGTATTTTGTTTTTCTCACTTTATTTTCTATTTTGATTAGTCCTTGAATCCAGGTTGAGAAAAAACCCATTGATGCAGAACAAAAAACTACAAAAATCCTAGAATAACTTGAGAAGAAAAAGAAAATGACTGAATGATTTTTCCCTTAGAATATATGAAAATGTCGATTCTTCAAGGTCTTTTCTTTCTTTCCTTGACAAAAATATAAGCCAAAAACGGAAAAACAGTGAAAAAAAAAGATGAATGGATTCTAAACGACATGTAGATTCTTTTTAATTTTTAATTTCTTTTGAAGGTGACTTAAGTGGGTTCTTCCTCCCGGAGAAACAAACCGGATACATTCCTGAGGTAATATCTTTTTCGAATATATATCTTTTTCCTTCTTTTTCCCCCCCCCAAAAAAAACACGATAAAATTCCCTTCAATTATCTTGCAAAAAGGAAGAGTTTTTTTTCTCTCCGTTCCTTCAAATAACCTATCAACTTTTCCCCCCTCCTCTTTCCCTTCACCTTTTTTTCTTTAGGTAGTGTTCCATTAAATTAAAAAAAAGAAGCAATCCTCCCTCCCCCCTCTTCTCTCTCCATTAAAAAGTCAAGCAAACAAGACTTCATAGGATAATAAGGAGGTTACTTACAGTATAGTAGGTTACTTGACACCTCCTACGATACAAAGCCTACTAGTCAATTTTACGGCTTTACCTACTATTGGTAGTTGGCTACACTCTTAATCGTATTGGGTGCAGGTCATTTGATAATGGAAGGCAAGTCTACTTCTTGTGAGAAGCTCATATTTTACCTAACCCCCCCCCCCAAATACAATCCCCCCCTATCGAACGTGGTTTTCCTCCTGAATACAGTCCCCCCCTTCAAAAAAAAAATCCAAGTTCGACTGGGGGGGGGAAGAACCACGTTCGACGGATGATGCGAGTCGCGTCTGCAAGACTTCTGATTGTAGTGGAAATCCAAGACACGAAAACAAACAAACAGAAAAACGGTTGTGACGATTCTTTTCACACATCAGCTACATCGACGTCCGACTCAACGTTTCTGAGCGACGCTTCTATCCAAACATGGGCGACAGTGACATCGACCTCGAACTGGACGAGGGAAAAAAAGATGTGACTACTAGAGATGTGTTCAAGTGATTTTTTTTCAGGGGCATTGGCTACAGTTCTGGACGTAACCAAGTCAGGGGACATATTAATCAGAATTTTTGTATAATCCCCCGAATACAATCCCCCCCCCGAATAGAGTCCCCCCTTAAAACTCCCACACAACTGCAAATCTATAGTCCCCTGGGGGACTGTATTCGGGGGGGGGGGGTTACTAATTCTGTACAAAGTCTTCGTCAAAGTCTAAGTATCGTGTGGGTTGGCTACTTCTGGCTTAGTTGTAACTCGTCCGAAAAGTTTTTCCTTCTGGGCACCTTCAATTTCTTTGCATGCCCTAGCAACCAGGATTTTTTCTTTGTATCTCTTATCTTCCTTTCTACTCTCATTGCTCTACGATAAATATAAAAGTCAAATTTGCAATCGGATGGGTGCCACTCATTGGGTGGATACTCACCACTTGTTGATCATGCACCTATAAAAGGATTAAACGCCAAGAGGAGAGAGAGACGAAGTTTATAGATATCCATAATATATATGAATATATAATATTTTATATAAATATCGTTTCTCTTCCATAGTACTCGATTTTGAGCTTAGAGATGACCCCAGAGCTGTTGAGATAAATTGAAAACCAAAAGTACATGTGGTTTTGGCTCTTCTGGGTAACTATTTATTGAATAGATTCTATACCCCTCTTGGACCACCACAAAAGAAAAGATCAGGCTATACTTGGTCCCCGATTCTTCCACATGATGTCCTTAGTAACTTCGCTTTGTGGTTCACGATATCTCAATCCGATATCTCAGTACAATATTTTCCAGTTGGATTTTTTCTGGCTAGTCGTATAGGTAGCTGAATCGATCGATATCATGTGGGGGGTCTGTGCCGACGATCCACAAAAAATAACACATAATACACATAATACCTTTGTAGCTTTAAATTGAATTGTTGGTCGAACCGCTCGACCGACCGTATGGGACTATCTGGTCGAGAATTCTTGCAAGGGGTTGACAACTTAACATACCAAAATTCTTATTGTAGTTCCCCTCATCTACGGAAATGTCGGGTCGATCATCAGCAATCGAAACTTGTACTTAAATATTTGAAATGTTGAGTTCCATAATATATATATTTGTAAGAAGCTAGTCAAAAAAATAATGAAGGAAGCTCAAGGATTCATATAGTATAAATTCTGCCTTGGAAGACCTACGTCGTACGCCAAGGAGTAAGTGTGGGTCCAAGTCACGGCGCAACACATCCACCCCTAGAACCATGTATCAGTAAGGCATTAGAGACACATTGTCGTGACGAAAGTATCTTTTACTCAAACAAAAGTGTCGAATGCGAAATGCTTGCCTAATCTTCTCGTGACAATAAAACATTCCCTATATTCTTTGGATTATTATAAAGCAAGGCTTCATGTCGAAGCATTATGGCTCTCTACTGGTCGATGACATTAAGGAAGAAAAGTGCGAATACGATTATCAAGTAATGATTGGTCGGGACTGACTCAAGGTTTCCCAAGCTTTAGATGAGCTCAAGCACTAATGTAAAGGTTGCATCAACTATAGTACGAAGATGTAGTTTCTTCAATACAATTCTAATTTACTTGACGGAAGTCGAACGGACAACGAGGAATGACATTTTGCTAATGAATCTAAGCAAAATTGCATGCTTTAATTCCAAAGCACGACTTCAATTTCAACCGAAAATTTGTTATCCTTGATCAGGAATGAACTCACAACTTTTTCACATATCACATTTGGGACTAAGGCCCTAGGGTAGCTTAACCCAGCCCTCAAGTAGAGTTTAAATACAGTAGGCTTGAGACTTTTACTAGGGAGAAGAAAGCCGTCTCCGTCGAGAATTGGTTCTTCTCAATTACGTGCCCTTCACTTTTTCGATCAAGTTAGGAAAATCATGGTAACAAATCGCACACGAACATTCATATTGTACCTTCAGATGTTTCACGTTCTTCGAACATGAAACCAACATTTTCTTTCTTCAATCGGGCATATTCTTGAATTTTGGTATCGTTTCAACTTGGGGTTTAAAGTCTGGAGGCATCATTTCTTTTGTGCGAGTCTGAAATACTATTATAAACATTTGGACTACGCTTTTCTTTTGATTCCTCCCCCAGAGGTGTTCTTCAAAAAGTTTTAACTCTAAAAAGGGCTTTTTTGCAGGCAACCCTCTTGTTTTGGCGTTTGGGGGCAGTGGATTAAACGTGATCCAAGTCAATCACCCACCATACTCGGCTATATATCATCTTGATATCTTAAAGTAAACCAAACGACCTTAACATTGCCTATGGACTAAACCCTTGAATTCTAGCCGATAGTTTCTATGATCTTCAAACTGAAATAAAACATGGATTTTCCAGTTAATCGGCCACTTGCTTGCTCCAAGAATCGTTGGGTGCCGCGCACCTCATTCAAAAGGTTGCAAACCGAAGCACCAATTGTAGAAGGAGTTGTTATCAAAATGCTCAAATGCAAGACAACAAAAAACGAAACAAGAAAATATTCAATTACCGATTGCTTTGAACATCCATTTTATCTTACCGCACGCTCTGAGATGTGAAGGGGTTAAAAGCTCGTTCAGCTCCAGATCCCTCAGATATCTAGGCAAACAAGTGAGGCAGAACCAATCCTCCAAATTATTCACTATCCTACCCGAGAACGAAACAAAAACAGAAACACTCATAAAAAGCTTTCTTCTTCGAGTTCTTGTCCTAGACTTTTTGCGGTGCGTCATGTTTTCTTGAACACGTTTGGGCATATATTTTCGCTCGGGGTGGTAATTCGCTCTACTAGCTCGATTTCAAGTTGTAATTTCTTCAAGTGGATCTCTTCCCAACAATTATGATGATTTGGCCAACCCGTTCGTTCCTTCGTTGTGGATTTTCGTGAAAAAAGGAGACAATATTGTCAAATCTTTCTCAAACTGAAGGCCTATTGATAAACAAGACGCTGGAAAAAGCAAGGTGACCCAATCACGTCAAAGCTGGCATGATCAGATTATTGTAGATAACCACATGAGGATGCATCCTGGACCAATTCTTGGACCAAATGTAACCTTATTAAGATAAAAGGTAGATTTATTAAGTAATGAATTCGTCTATGCCCAACCCTGTCGCAATTTTGTAGGTGCTAATGTCTTGAAGAGTTTTTGATTTTGCTTGAGTGAATCATTCCTCTAGTCCTTGAGTTGGACAACTTCATCGACTCCATCTTACGTTGTTGAAAGAATACTTTATAAATGTTTTTCCAGCATTTTAAAATTCTTTCGTAGATATGCAACCCCCTATCGCCAAAACTTTCAGCGAAGAGGTCAAATATCGTTCATCGAGTTCGTTCTCAGAATCGATCTTATAGTAAATTTCAATAGATAATAAGAGTGTATTGATTGTACGTGATAATTAAATAATAATTTTTAGTCATTTATTGAAAAGTGTACCCAGACGAACACAAACCGAAGCCAAAGTTTTTGCAACAAAAGAAAAACTAAACTTAGGAAGTCTCTAAAAGATGGAGCTCGACAAGTCATCAAGAAGTGTTGGCCTAGGTTGATCGAGGGGGGAAGAGGCCCCCAATATTTCTAGGGTAGCGAGCTAGCCGCCATTCATTATTCAAATATATATCAAGAAAAGAATGCTTGAGTTAATAACGTAAGAAACTTCGAGCACAAGAATCTTTACATGCCGCCCCATCATCTTGCGGAGCATGTGCATATGTATTTTTCCAAGAGCATTATGGTCAACGACTACTCATCAAAAGACGTCTTCCTCTAATATTCATATGCCCCTTTGACTTCGCAATCGACGTCTCTCTTATAACCCCCTTTTTCAGATCAATCTTTGACTCGGTGCCCACAATCCTTGTCTCATCGCCAATAACAACGAAAGCATAGCAGTGTCACAAAACTTCAAAGCGTCTTCGTGTGTGATTGATTGAGTTCAACTCCATGAAAAATGAGGAAAGTTTCTTTCCTAGCTAAGTCACTTGAGTCAAGTGCTCGTGATACTCGATCAATCGGTTTCGCCAAAGGATTCATTAACCATGCGGGTGTATATCCCACACATTGCCCCAATATGTGTGGTTTTCTAGCGATGCTTGCACAACCCACGCATTGTGGCAATGTACACGGTGAACACTCTCTTTCATCGAAATGTCTCATGTTGCGGTTAATGCTATTCATGCTCCACTTCGAGCTACCAAAATACAAATAGGGATTCCCCACACCTAGCGTAGATACAATCAAGTGTCAAAAAGTACTGAGAGTAGGAAGTGGCCTCTATATATCGCAAAGGTGCACACAACTGTTCCTAAAAAGATGGGTCAACAAAGCACATCGAAAAAAGATACGAAGAGGAAATTCTAGGGGTGAATCGAAAGAAGATGGAGAAAACGGAGCGGGTGCATCGCATGCTTTCGAAAACATTAGAATAATCGCTATTTTGATCTAACATGTAGCAAGAAAAAAGTACCTATCCGGATTCAACGAATCCTATTACTTAACATATCTTTGTAACGTCCAAAAACCAACTTTCCACGAGGTTGACGATGCAATAGTAGATTCTAAAAGGGAACATTCAAAGAAGTCGAATTGCATTTATAACGTAATCGTGATCACACTTTTTCTTTGATGGATCTTTCTCGCTCGTAGAGGGAAGAAAAAAAGGCGATTGTTCATATTAAAAATTCCCTTTTAGCAAATGAGCACTCTTCTTTCCGTATTAATCGTAATTTGATACGTTCTTTGTGTTTGGATGAAAGTGAAATACGAACTAAATAGCCAGCATTTATTCATTTTCAGTTTAGGTGCATTGTCACGTCTATTCATACATTCTTAATTTACTATCAACACTCTCCAAAAAGAGCTGGACGCTTAGGCATTTCGAGATGCTAAAAAGATATATTTTCAATGCCACACTAAATATGTGCCAACAAAAGGCTCTTTGAGAGTTCTCCACTACCGACAATTTGAGGTCGCTCCAAGTTAAAGTCAAATTCTACTCATGACGCTAGGTTTGATCATAAGATCCCCACTCATCAATCACTTGTGTCCCAACCCTGTCCGCTCCCCCCCTCTTGTTTCACGCTTGATCACTCCAACCAAGATGTTCACCTCGGATATGAAGTAAAGCTTAGACGTCGTGCACTTTGCTTGAAATACTTGTGATTTTGATACTATAAATATCGATGCTATATCAATGCTACCTTGTATTCATAAGATGGCCCCCAGAAATATCGAAATGCCTTGAAGACGGATTGAATATTTTGTTCTTTTTGTGGTAACATTACTTTTCGTCGCTTAATATTCATCTGCCGGCTTTCGTTTTGTTCCGTCCTTGGCATAAACGTGTATTGAAAATTAAATACAAAACTCGGTACAAAATTTTTAAATGTCGACTTTTGCATCGTAGCTTTTATTCGTTTAAATAATTTGTTTCATCGGCCACATCCCCATTCTTATTCAACCATTCCTACTCAAATAATTTTGCAATTCTCATCCAAACAGCAAAGTATCAAGAGCAAAGGGTGGTTTCTTGAGCCGAGAGACTTGAGCGGTTGCCTAGCCTTCGGGAAACCTTCTAGCAGAGACGAAGAGGGACCCCCCCCATCACCAAGCCAACATCTTCCTCAACGAAGTTGGTGGGCGCCTATCCTGGCACTAGGGTCTCTGAGCCGGCATCTATTATGTGTTTGAGCTTCATCGCTTGCAATTGTGGTTTTCTCAAATTCCAAGAGGGTGTTTACCTAATGCTTTACAGGCCGGTCCATCTAAGGTAGTATATTCTTGATAAGCGCAATGTCGAGTAATTGCGATCTTCCAAACTTGAATAAATTCGATTGACTCTGTTATAGTTTTTTAAAATGCTGCAAGGCTTGCAAGGCCATCATAACAGCAAATGCGGTGCTAAAGGATTGTGGCCCACAATCACGGGTGAATCACGGCTGGATTTCGGTCAAATATCTTATTTCAAGAAAGTCGCCTCGATATCGTAGTTGGACCTCTTTGGAGTTTCGTTGCCGGTCTTCAGCGTTATCATGACCCACGGTTGGATGCTTTCCACCACACCCAGGACGTCCATCAGGGTGCCCTTCTCAAACAAAAATACGTAAATCAAGCATGTTACTCAACGTCAACTTTGAGTAAACACAAAGCAAATACTAGAAAAACATCTATATATTTATTTATCGGATATTGGATCAACTCCGGATCCAAGGGGTCGCCCAATTTTTTATGCTCGGTTGTCCACCGGGAAAAAATATCATGCTGCTCATATTTCGATCTCCGGGCAGAACTAGAAAATAAAGCGCAGCCAAAATTTTTTAGACCGAGGTGATCCGTCGAAGGTCCTAACCACTTGTTTTTTTTTACGCATCTTTTCTTTGCACCGGAACTCCAGGCCGCCTTGTTGTGCAACTGACGGCACTTTTGCATATCATACTCTTGCAATCCGCCGCAACATCTGTATTATATATTATTTTATAGTAAAATAATATATACTATATCTATGTCACTACTTTTTACATAACATTGCGCGTTTATCTAAGCATATACATGTTGTACAAATAAGTCACCGGGCGGGTGTCCTCGAAAACTCCAAGAAGGAGCTAAAACCTTCAGTTACCTTTAAGGAGCGCAACCACTCGAAATATTTTTTTGCTTAGCAATAAAACTGTTCGAAACTGATAGTGAAGCTTGTGGGTGACGCAATAGTGGTCGGCTGTGTTGGTTGGATTCGTGATAACTTGCTGGCTAACGCAAGTATACTTGTGGGGTTTGTTGGCTTAGACAACTCTCTAGTTAACGCGGTTGTGAACGCTACTAGAGCACTTGATTGGGAAGTGATTGCATCAGGCAAACACTTAAACACACACACAAACTCAAACACACACACTAGCGGGAACACACCAATCCCACGAATCCCGAGTTCTTACAAGTAAAGAGAATAGAATGTCAAATGAACAAGTGGGCCTCTTAAGTACCCTTAAGTGTAGTACGTTGACACATGCCCCAACCTCTGGGTCTAATCTGTCTTACTCGTGAACCCACATGCGTCAGCCACCCTCGGCTCTATCCCAAACTACCTCGTGAGCGCTATAAAGACTAACATATAAAGACTAACAGAAACACTTTTCACCCTTAAGAACAACAATTTTTATCCGGCTCAAGGTCGTCTAGCCCGGCATGCAAGAAATCGGTTAAGGTTTCCGGTGTAAACCTACCTACCGACGGCCCAACTTTTTTTTTCGATGGATGGAGGCGGACATGGACACGGGTGATCCTTTAGTAGAATATTTTTTTATGTGTGTGCGTGTGCTCCCGTCTAAAACATGTCTTTGATACACAAACAACATGGAAGAACTTGACGATTTATGGGCTGAGAGATAACGCAGCAAAAACCTAACTCCGTATGGATGAAGAGAAAACAATTTCGTGGATCGAAATATTTTGGAAGCTTCCTCACCAATGGTTCTCTCCGGCCTTAGAAGATTCCATTACGCTGTTCGAAACTTTAAGATTGTACCTTCTGATGTTTCACGTTCTTCGAACATGAAACCAGAATTTTCTTTCTTCAGCCGGGCATATTCTTGAGTTTTGGCATCGTTTCAACTTGGCGTTTGAAGTCTGTAGGCATCCTTTCTTTTGTGCGAGTCTGAAAAACTATTATAAACATATGGAATACCCTTTCCTTCTTTAAGTTCCTCCCTTAGAGGCGTTCTTCAAATAGCTTTAGCTCTAAAAAAGGGCTTTTTTTGCATGCAACCAACCCTCTTGCTTTGGCATCCGGGGGGCGGTGGATTAAACGGGATTCAAGTCAACCACCCACCATACTCGGCTATATATTATCTCGATTTCTCAAAGTGAACCAAACGACCTTGGCATTGCCTATGGACGAAACCCTTAAACCCTGAACTTCTGGCCAATAGTTTCCACGATCTTCAAACTGAAATAGAACATGGCTTGTGCTGCCAATCAGCCACTTGCTTGCTCCAAGAATCATTGGGCGCCGCCCATCTCATCCAAAAAATTGCAAACCGAAGCACCAATTGTGGAAGGAGTTGTTATCAAAGTGAGGCAGATCCAATCCTTTAACATATTCACTATCCTACCCGAGAACGAAACAAAAACAGAGACACTCATAAAAAGCTTTCTTCTTGGAGTTCTTCTTCTCAACTTTTTGCGGTATGTCATGGTTTTTTGAACATGTTTAGGCATATATCTTTGCTCGGGGTGGTAATTTCCTGTTCTAGCTCAATGTTAAGTTGCAATTTCTCCAAAGTTGAGCATCTCTTCCCAATAATTATGATGATTTTGCCAACGCGTTGAACTTACTATGTTTTATAGAGTATCATTTTGGCGCTCAGTTCTCCCGACACTTCGCATACTGTTGGACGGTGTATAGACCCAAGAAAGATGAAATAGATGTGCAAGTTGCTTCTACTTTAACATCGCATAAAAATAGAGTTAACCGGAAAAAAATTCAGGATGCATATAATATCGTCTCTAACGCCCAAAACAGGTGCTTATATCAGAAGAGAGGTTTGCATATGATTTCTTATCATTGATTTTATCCCAAACAAGAACTACTTTTATACTTCGAATCCGTTTCAACCTATCAACCGCGCTTAAGCATATACTAAGACGTTGAGATAGCTTCGGATCTAGCTTTCTCAATCTGCCTATGGGGCGTCCAAGTTCAGTTGTTATGGCCGCAGAACACTTTTACGTCAATGAGGAGGGCGTGCTAAGAATCTCTTGTATTCTTGTGGCGAACCCTTAAATAAGGAAAGGTTCCAGGTCACCGCGCAAAACGAGTAATCTTCTGATGACGCTCCAATACTATGGTTCAATAGCCAACATCATAAATTAATTAAGCGTGAAAATTGTGTTGCCAGAAGTAATATTTAGCCGTTCTTTTACCCGTCCACAAGTCAAACTCAAAGCATTCTTTCAGTGCAATACACCACATACGTGACTAGAGCTTTATACTGCGTGATGTCTTGCCTACGCTTCATAATCTCGACTTGGACTAGTTCTCCAGCTATAGTTTCAACAAATTGTCTTTTTTTTCTTCCAAAATATAACGTTTTATCCAACGCACTCAAGCTCTTAGTTTCTTCAAGCACCAAGTTATCGTTATCTGAAAAATATCTTTCAAACCGGTACCCCCATGGTACTTTTCCAATGAAGAAAGTTCCCTCGTTGCTCCCGCCGGAGCCCAATTTTAAAGCTATCAATGAGAAACGCGGAAAAATGCGAGTCATTAATGTGAACTCAACATCTTGCTATGGTGATTCTCAGTAGACTATTCCTTGAAAATAACTGGGGTAGTCCACAACTCTGGACTCGGGTTCTTATAGTCTGCTGGGCTAGTGCCGCGGGCAGAATCGTGGTTAACCGTATTCCAGGTCATCCGGACTTGGGTCCGTGCATGACCACACATGTATGATGGGGATCAGAATGGGGTCCTGACTGGACGCGGTCCACAGCTGGCACCATTCCAGGCTGGTAGACCGTAGTCCAGTCAGATTGCTTCTGCTGCAGGGAATAGTCCATGTCTATTCCGCTGCTGGGACTATCATAACCATTGATTCCGGTATCAACTAGTCCCCCCCTCGCCAGAACGAGTCCTCGCGTTCCACACATCTGTGTTAACGGAAATAACCAAGTACCCAAAACCCCAAGGTTTTACATACTTATTCGTTCAATGTATCAGCCCAATGTTCAACCCACAAAAAGAACCCTTATGCAGAAAAATGTTTATCTAGAACCCCCTTTTCTTGAATCTCATATACTGCCAAAATTTAGTCCCTGAAATTCCCTGCCCCCAGGTCTCCCAGACCTTGATCAAGACATCCCCAACAAAAATGGTCCCAGTCTTAAGGGAAAATAAGAAAGGAAAAACAACAGCAAGTTGGCAACTACCTGCCAGAAAAAGCCTTTCAATCCAATATCCCAAAAACTGGCCCCAACCCATAGGGGCTTTGAAAAAGAAAAACAAAGCAAACAAACAAACAAAAAACTGGAATTCCCAGCCAGAACTGCCATTCCAACAGTACCACACCCTTTTCTTCACCCAGGCCACACTCTCTGCAGTCTCAGTCCACCCGAGACATATCCAGATCCTGGTACATCTCGTCCTCGTTCGTTGGCGGAGGGACGTTAGAGCCAGTCTGGGTCCGGGCGTCATCCTCTGGTGGTTCCGTAGGCTCCTCGTCCATATCATCAGGCTCGCCAGAATTGTCCACAGGCTGGTCCTCCACTGGTGGAATTCCTGCTGCTTCCATGGCTAGTCCATAGGCGGTCACCCACTTCGTGATGAGGGTCCTCTGTTTGCCCATCCACCCTGAGGACGCTTTGTAGCACGAGGGGCACGGTCCGGTTGGTTCGTTGGGTTGCAGAGGTTTCACTTGGCCGCCCTCGAGGCTGTCTGCGATGATCTGGTCGATGCTCACTGGTAGTCCCTTGACCTCCTTCCACGAAACGCGCGTGTCGTGTCGCCAACGCATTGTGAAGTCTATGACGCGGGCAGGTAACATGTCCTTGGTCGCAGAGGTCCATATCCTCGGCCCTTCTCGGTCTGCTCTTAGGACATAAGAGGCACAACACACAGCCTTTTCCATAGCAGGAGGCAGTTTCCTCACTCTTCCCACTTTGTCCCTCACTTTTTCCACTGCCCGTCGCATCCTTTCTGCTGTCCTTCGCATACTTTTTGCCGTCCACGTCTCTGAATCCCGGGAGTGGACTGGAAGCAATCTAGCATCTTGGGGCGAATTTGGCTTGAGTTGTCGTCCTCAACCATCGTCGTATCCGGGGGCCCTAACTTTATACTCAATAACACTGTGGAGATAATCGCTTCTAAGGCAAATTGGTTTGAAGGCCTTAATGACTTCTATGAATTTTTCATCTTGGGGGGACAAGCAAAGAACTTCTGAAAGTAAAAGGAATTTTCCGACAAGTCGTTGACGCTCACTTGGCCACGACCCACAGATGCACAGCTAAACAAGCTCCACAAAAATAGCTTAGCTTTCGGCGTATTTCTCCCATGAACACTTTTGCAACTCCAAGGCCTGCCCAAGATTCGGACCACTTCCTCACAATTGTCCAAGATTTTATTTATGATGAGTGGTTTGAAAACTACAGTATTTTTTCGACCTTGAGGCTACTTCGACTTTAGAAAAAGAATGTACCTTTCTAGGAGTATATGTCCCTAACCCATTGAAACTACCTATCCCTCACCCCAAAACCTTGAAATGTGAGTTTTTATTATTAAGAAGGAAATTATCATGCAACACCCCTTTAACCGGCTCGCGGAACTTGAAGGTTAGGCAAAAGAAAATCCGGTTGATCCAAACTAGATCAAATGGTGCGGGGAGGGAGTACATGCAAGTCCCGTCTCCGGCTTGCGATTCATATCACGGACTTATCCGCCATCAAACAACCAACTCCTTCCAACCTTGCATTCGCTCGAACTGTTTCGTTTAGGGAAGAACTATTTCTTTTATTTCTTTGCACACTCGAGGTCCATATACCTTAAGCAAGAAATAATTTTAAACCGTCCATCAAGATCCAAAAGAAATCGAGCTTTTCAACCTCCGTTATTATTTCTAAAAACTGTCTAAAAAAGATGGACTTCCAAGATCATAATCTTTTACGACACGGTAGGTATTCTCTAAAAACATTTTTGGGGTAAACGGGAACCTTGTCTTACTTTCAACCACAAAAATATTTTTAATGAGAGTTTTCTCAAATCTTTTCAATACCTCATTTGAGCTCGATGTCACCATGATGGCATGGTCGGCCAGGTTTTCTTTTCCCTTTGGTAATTGATAGAAATAACTCGGGCGTGGCTCAATAACATCGTCGGAATTCGTGCAAATATCTAAATTTTCGGAGCCAGTCGAATGTCTAAATAGTAATTTTATGGAAGGAAAGAACTCCCAACTTTTCGATATCAATTTCGAAGTCAAAATCAACAAAGCACTAAGATAGAGTCATCATAAAAAAAAGGGAAGAAAAAATCCCCTAGATTTAGTTATAGCATCAAAGCAACCTCAAGTCCTCGTCTTGCCCCCACGTTCCCGGGTTCCTTAACTTCTGATGGGAACTTTGAGTCCGTGGAAATCTCTAGGACAGTTCCACACACCATCTAGCCTATTCTTTTGAAAGCCCATACTATCGTCTCGAGCTCTCCTAAATGGGAGCTGACAGCCCTTGGTTCCCTTTGGGTTGACCCGGTTCCCGATCCAAATAAGGCGACGGCTCGCCCACAATGCAAAACCACCGCCATCCGAACACCAATCTGTATTTATTTCTGTCAGAAACTTTCTGATCATCAAAAAGGTTAAGAATTTTTCGTACTTTTTTATACAAGACGCTAGAGAGTCAAGTCTTTGTGATG
Source organism: Bryopsis sp. KO-2023 (assembly GCA_030272585.1). Taxonomy (NCBI): domain Eukaryota; kingdom Viridiplantae; phylum Chlorophyta; class Ulvophyceae; order Bryopsidales; family Bryopsidaceae; genus Bryopsis; species Bryopsis sp. KO-2023. The sequence continues at coordinate 1,589,121 of BSYQ01000002.1, forward strand.
AAAGTTGTGCCTGGTCCATCACTCCTTGAGTAGCTAGGAACAGTTCGTCGGCATATGTTACCACATGGAAATCCGAAGGAGACTTATTTAAAGCATCGATACCAATTTAGTGCGAGATAGACCACTCCTCTCAATTTCGAGTGGTCGTTTGTCCCCCCGTCTTAATCTTTCTTTTCTTTCATCAATCCCGCTTTATAACTTTGGATGTGGTGGAACACCCAAAAACAAAATCAAGCGGCGCATTAGGGCATGAGCATGAAGAAAAGAGAAACTACTTTTTTAATCTAGATAACGTTGAGTGTATGGAGGTTTTTCAACTGTTCAAGTCTATTTGTCGATGAGATGTATTTGAAATGCAGGTGAAATGTCTCTTGCCTTGATCGATAGAGTACTTCCTATCTTCTTCTCAGAGGAGGGGAGCGCTCGTCAAAGTTTTAGAGCTGATTGTTTTGCATGATCTTAACGTATCAATCCTTCAATCAATTAGCATCGTCAACACATACGTTGAATCTAAACTCATTAATTTGCTTCATTTGACACCTTATAGCTTTCTATTATTGTTCAACGTCAAGCAAAAAATTCATACATTTTCTACAAATATTTCCGCCCATTGCCTCAAGATCAGAAGTCAGATTTCCCATGATACCTTTTTTTGTCTCGTCCCCACTAAATTCTTTTGAGATCGCATTAAAGAAACAAGCACCATTGGGTGGGAAATGATAAATTGAATGACTTTTCATGGTCGGTCAAGTCTAATTCATTGTAGCGTCGTTAAATCTGCGGCGTTGCAACATTGCAAGACTCATCTACATTGTATTTAGGCCCACATGTTCGTGGTAAATGATCCTTCAGATCTTTATTAAGCTTCAAGATCATGTGGTCTTCAAGCGAGAACGACCTAAGTATAAGTTTCTCATCAAGGGTAGAGTCTTTTTTCATACTCGTCGCATCGCCGTGATACCTTGTGCTGTTAACTTCCTCCACATCATCTTTTATCTCAATGTCAAAAACTTCCATCTGAATTGATTCTCTTCCAAATCCTGGCCACCCAACCAAAATTTATGGCTTCATTGTGAGCTCCACAAGATCATGATGATTGACCAAATGTCGAAGCACTTTTAGTCTACTTCTCCCCCCACTTCTAGTCGAGGGGACGCTGGCTTGAGCCAGACCAAAACTAAATAAATGAGTGAAAGAATCAACAAGAACGCAAACCCTAAGACAAATATGACCCTTGCTACCGTTGTGGGCAAGAGGTTGTCTTGCGGGAGGATGGATAATGTAATTCGTTAGTTTTCTTCAAATCCTTCTCGGAGTTGATTTGTCTCTCATTTTTTTAAAAGAACAACAACACAAGAGTTCGTGTAGGCGACCTTGATACAAAAACTCGCCCAGAATATCATCAATCCATCTCAAAAGCAACGAGGCAGAGGTAGGGCCTATATATCGCGTTTGTTTGGGTGCTCCTTCTTCATTATTCCCTTAACTCGTTCATTGTGTTCGCCAAGTTCTTGCATACATAGTATCGTCTTCTCAATCCTCTCCCCATTTTAGCCGAGGTGCTCACCCGTGGGGCTGAATTTGTCGATCGCACTCATGATAAGATCAATTTGTTTGCCTCTCTCGTACGGAGCCTCTGCCCTGGCTATATTTTCGCAAAATTGCCCCTCGAAGCACAATTTCCAGATCCACATAAACACCATGTGTCAACATGTGATGGCACAACAAGTGATCAAGGTATGGAATATCACTCACATGCACATTAAAGCCAGGGTTGATTACGGATTATAATGTGGGCTCATGCTTTTTTCTCTTTCTTCTCAAATCGACGATTCGTGTTATCAACTTTTCTACCTATCCATCAAGGTCTTGTTTGGACATTATTATTCATTATTTATATCAAGTCCATCATATGCCGCGACTGGTATATTATATATTCAAGCGTACTATCTGCAATGTTTCAGTTATTCTTGCCTCAAGGTCTATATTGAGTGATACTACCAAAGAAATCTCCCTAATCAAACATCATGTGACGTCTTCTTCGAAATCTGTAGACGATACCGAAATATCTTAGAGGAGAAAAAAAATGTGCTAATCCAACATCGCGATCACTTCGAACAGGAAAGCTCCAACATTTCCTCGGCAATGCACGGTGCAAGCGATGAGTGGGATGGCTCGGGCGATTATTTTAGCAAAAATGCATACGTATGGCTCGCATTTTAAAACGTCTCGCTACAAAACAAAGAGTATTAATAATTTGGATGGATAGCGTACATCCCCTACACCTCGTGAGGCGTATGATAGTGAAGCATATAGCACAATGCGGTAGACGGTCCGTTGCCTTCCGAAAAGGCGGCACTGGCGCAAAGGTTTCTCTCGTCAACTTGAGTAATTGCGCTGGCATCGCAAAGGGTGATATGGCACGTACGGCTTTGTTATGTACCTGTGCGTTGACGACTATTGCATCGACTATTACATGTTATACGGGAGTCAATGTGTATCACATAAGGTGGTACCCGCAAGGAAGTATTGAGTACTCTTTTCGAGTAAACCTCTGAGCGCTGGCCTGCATTGGGCTTCTCCCGCACCAAATAGTATATTTTGGATCCTAGTTTGCCATACTCAGTTCACTACTTGAGAGAATTCAACAACCATAGTCGGGGTTCTCGACCAAACAAGTGCTTACACTTGTTGCGCCACGTTCACAAGTTTCGATCTCAAGAGCTTAAAGTTCTTGCCTTGCGCCGAAACCAATTGATAGTGAAGCTTGTGGGTGACGCAGTTAGTGATTGAGTTGGTTATGTTAGTAAGATTCGTGATAACTTGCGGCTGACGCAAGTATACTTGTGGGGTTTGAGGTTAGACAACTCTCTAGTTAGCGCGGTTGTAAACGCTACTAGAACACTTAGTGAAAGTGAGTTGCGTCAGGCAAAACACTTGAACACAAACACACACACAAGCGGGAACACACCAGAGGTGTGCGTCGTTGCAACGGCGCACAACTCTGGTGTGGGTGGGTGTGGGTGTGGGTGCGGGTGTATTTTTGACTCTAATTTTTGGGTGATTCTGTGTAATGAATATAAAAAAAAAATTGTCGAAGGGAGAGTTGTGCCGAAGTCGTTTTTGCGACGACGACTTCGGCCGTTAACCGTTAACGGCCGTTGACGTTGTCCAAAAACCGACTTCGGCACCAGACCTGGGCGCCGGCAAGCTTTAAAGGACTGGACCGGACAGGACCGGACCGGTCGCAACCTGTCCGGTCTTGCAAGGACCGGCGTTTTTTCGCTGGACCGGACAGGACCGGACAGATTAGCCGGTCCATAGACAGGTTGGACCGGACTGGACCGGTTTTTCGCTGCCGGTCCGGTCGGGCCCAGGTCTGTTCGGCACAACTCTGGAACACCAATCCCACGAATCCCAATCTTTACAAAGTAAGAATGTCAAATAACTAAGAAGGGCGCTTACATACCCCCAAGGTCGTACAAAGCACTGCTGACGCACCACCCAACTCACAGGGTTCAATCAGGCGTGTCAGCCCCCTAGAACTATCCCCACACTACCTAAAAACGACTAATAGCGTACATCATCAAATGACAAGGCACACTTGCGACATTGCATCGTACACATTTATCTTATCAAAGTAAGAGACCTTTTGGGGATTTGGCCACTTATATTGGGTTCTTCTCCTTTTCTTGTTGTTACTCGGATCAGGTGACCTTTTTTCCCTTTATTCCTTGAATGCCTTTCTTTTTCTTCAAGTTTGTTTCCACTAACACAATGGTCTCGAGAAGCTATACATCCCACACACCGCAGACAAAGATTTTCGGGTCGAAAACAAACATCGCACACGAGACATAATATACCGCACAAGATCGTGGTAGCAGCAAACATACCTGAAATCGTTTCGCTGACAACAAATTCCTTTGAATAAATCTTTGGGAAATTTGGCTCCTTACCAGATCGGGAAGCGGAGCTAGCATGTTTGGTTTTTTCGTTCGTGTTCCTCAACTTTTGTTGTTTGATCGTTTTTTTTGTGGTTTTATAGCTGATTTGGTTTGTGTATCAGTCCCCACCAACACATTCAAATACTCATATATATACATATATACATGTATATGTATATGTCTCTTTTGATATAGTGCTACATCATGTCATTTAATGTAATGGTTTGATTCAGTGTCTCGCTTGACATTCCGGTCTTCAAGTTTGGTGTATCAGAGGTATACGACTTCCGCGACTTCGTGGAGAAAAAGCATTATCGAATAATACTTTTTAGGTAAAATGCATCAAATGCCGAACTGAAATTCCCCTCACCTCCCTCCCTTTCTTTTGGACCTGGTCTTGATCCTAGAAACCATATTCTGTAAGTAGACTCCCTACACCATTCTCTTGACCCAAATCACATGTTGTTCTATTGGGCAGCCCTAGTATAAACACACCTATAGAAGGATAATGTAATCGATTTCAGGGTTTTCTAATCTTTTTCTTCCAAGTCAATTGCCTTTCTCCCCATCCTATCCAAATTTGTCGGTGGCAAAATAATTCGCTATAAAATAACCCTCACTCGCGTGACTCGCGAGCCCAACCTCCAAAACTATTGTCTGACTTGTTGTGATAAGGGTAACCTTCTTCAACGTTAAAAAAAAAAGCTTTGAAAGAAGAAAAAAAATATGAGGCGTTGGCTGATTCAACTAACTTTTTCCTTTTTGATGTGCCGTTGTTGGATATGCTTATATCTTGGGGTCGTTTTTGCTTCACGATTCTGGTTTTGACATGATATGTTATCATTAAAGTTTCAATTAAATGTATCTATATGAGAATATCTTGTTGCCATGTTGGCTTGCTACTATTTAAACTTCCCAGCGGGCCGACCATTCATAAAAACCTTCGGGGCGGGAGCTTGGGTTCTTTGATCGCACGTACGGCACAGGAAATCAAATTTTGAGTACAAGAGCTTTATGAGGTACCTAACGTTAAATCCATCAAAGATCAAAGATCATTGGTAGACAAACGAAACCTGAAAAAAGCGACACCTCTTGGTGAAGGATATTATACACCTCAGGTGCATTAGGTAATTCTTAACATATAGACTAGAATGAGACTTGCCTCTAAATTCATAGTCCGTGTCGAGGTTTAAAAAAATCGTCTCCCTTCAGCAGCATGTAATTGTTCCATATCCATGTCCGTCACAAATGGCGGTAGGTTCCTTTTGAATTTTAATTGCTCCATTGTAGCGAACGCAACAAATATCTCGACCAATACATTATCCACAGATGCAATACCCGATGCACCCAGGCCAAGAATGACAAGTGTGGAATCATGCTGTTACAGCGTCCAACGTCGCTACACATGCACGTAAGTTCCTTCGCCTGCACATGTCAATGTCATTGTAGTGCGTGGAGACCAACTAGGACTTGACAAATTATAGCGAGGATATACCGAGGTCGTTTAGTTTTAGTAAGCAATTTGAGAACAATTGCTCATCATCATTGGGGCATTTGTCGTTTCGTTTCTATGTTCCTTACTTTGAGAGAAAGATCTTGTTGTTTCTTGATGGATCTTTCCTGTTCATCGCAAAACCGCTTTCTATAGAACATTTTTCTAGGGTGTTCCCCTTGAGAATTCCATATGGACACGTAAATGTGCGAACCCTTTTGGAAGCCTCTATTGTAGTCTAGACAAGATGGTAACAATTTCACCCCGAAAAAGATAGGTGGCGCCCTCAAACTCTTATTTTGGCCGCCACTAACATGCCATCAATGTGTACCAGATTCGATGCATAACCAATTAGGTAATCACAAGGCAACACATTGTCCGAATTTACATCATTGTTGAAGGTGTTATGACTCATACTAGCTTAACTTATGATCCCCATGAGACGATCATTTTCTCTATCACCTATTAATATTCTTTAGCCTATCGACATTTTTTGTATCACTATCATCGGTTTTATTTCGAAGACATGATGGATGGGCTTAAAATCATGGAATTGAGGGAAATCTTGCCAAAACACTCGTTTACCAAGCAACGTTTTACCGATTGGAAATTTTTCGACGTGACATGTCGTGATCGTCTCTTAAGTCGGGCTCTCTTCTTTCAAGTACATATCGGTAAATATTTCGCAACAAAACAAAAATGACTGAAATTTCCTCGAGCATGACCAAATGTTCTAATTACATCCTTCTTTGATAGTATTTCTTATGGGGTGTTGGAGATAGAACCACGTCCTGGCGGTTTCCAAACTGCTAGAAATGCTTCTATCAAAAAGAATTCATCGACCCCATTAGCTCTCTTTGAAACTTTCATATCTCCACCTGTTACGGTGGGTAGGACAAGCCAAAAGGAGAAATTCTATGTTTCCCCCTCCTTGGTCACTCGAATTCTTCATTATATTCTCAACATTTTTTGGGATGGGTTGATTTCCATGTTGCAACTTTTTACAAGCATGATACGAATCCCTATCTTTTCAATTAGTTGAAGAGGGTGCACGGTGTGCACTAAATTGCACACCATCCTTGGTTTTGAGCTTCGGCGGGTGGACAGAAGGTTTCTCAACCGGGGGGGGGGGGGTTGATGCAAACAACAACAAGAAGCTATAGGTGGATGGGGCAATAAATCCAGATCTCCTCGATCCCCTTGCATAACCATTGGTGATTCCAACTTCCCTAATAGTAGTATCATCACCAATCAAATCTAGAACATAGCGGGCAGATATCAACGTCCTCGAAACTTTGGGGACACCTGATTGACTTCCTCTTTAATGGTTAACAAGCATCCCGCGTCGTAGTCATTGAGGACCCTTGTCAAAAAAAAGAAAAAAGTCAAAAAAAAAAATTATATATATGTGGCATGTTATAAACAACACATTCTTCTTGCTTTTTATTGATATATTATTTTTCTCCGGAAATTCTTTTCCTATTGCTCGACTTTGCTTTTTTAGGTTTCGCTCCACTTTTGGCAACTTGGAAGCGTGCTTTGGAGCCCCTTTATTCAGCCGGTCCAAGGATGCAATGTTGAAATAAGAGAAAATCACTTAGATCGTCTTGCAACATCCGATAGATGGGTTTCATGCTCACCTTTTTTGCTTTTTCTTCCTCTTATCATACATTTATTTATATGTAGTTTTTTTTATATTGCTTGATAGCACTAAAGCATCGTTTTCTGGAAAGGAGAATAAACGTACTCCTCTGCGACTTTTACATAAAAAATGCTCTTGGTTCCACCGCACAAATTCGGGCGCAACTCGCTAGTTTCTTAATCGTTTTCAACGCAAGAATGTATGCCAAGTTCGGGAATGAAGTCGATTGCCTGGACAACACGCAAAAAAATAACGTGAGTTTGAGAGGGTCGTTTTCCTCAAAAATCACTCCTCACAACGTAAGGTAAATTGTTAACGATCTTTATTTCTCTTTGGAGTTTACTAATTATTGCTGGTTGGAAAACGATGTATTCACTCGACCCAATGTTGCGAAGCCATCCAAGAGATTGGCTGTCGTCACACGTCATCTAAAAATAGCCGCCATCAGAAAGTCCTCTAATCTGTCCCTGCGGCGTGTCTCGGCGTTTTGCGTGCTTGTATCTCTGTTCTCCTCGAAACCCAAAACGTCTTCAAAAGAGGTCAACAAGCAGAGATAGGACTTGGGCCAAATTTTTGGTCCGACTCCGGTCCGGTCCGGTTACGGTCGGGTTACGGTCACCGTACTACGGCCGTAACTCCGTACCGTAACCGGAGTAATATGTTGTTTTTACGGTACGGAACAGGTACGGTATAACTACGGTAGGCCCTAAATCACCGTGAAGTAGCGTGGTTCAGTGCTAAAGCGTTAGGCTGCAGTCAGTAGGGTCGCGGGTTCCAATCCCCCTGGGTTCCTTTGGAATCGCGGGACCCTGCGGGGGTCACTTTCTACGGTTTACGGTTGTTACGGCCGTTACGGTCGTTACGGTCCGGTACGGAGCGGTACGGAGTGGTACGGTGCTACGGTTACGGCCGTAAAAGTACGATTTTCTGACGAAAATTGTACTCCGGTTACGGTCCGGTTACGGTGGTTACGGTCCGGTTACGGTGACCGTAACCGTAAAGTCCTATCTCTGTCAACAAGAAGGTTGTTGCGCTACAATCTTTTCAACTCGCTTGGTTTAATCGTTTGCATTTCTAAGCTTCATGGTCAAAGGATGCCTTTCCAAAGCCGTGGTCGATCGCGGGATTGGGTTTGCGGTCTATCCTGGGTGGTGTGCGCACGGTGTATTGCACTGACCAAAGTCACTATGCCCAGCACGGTTATCGAAAACAGCAAATACAGTTTAGTCCAAGTGTGGGGTGGAATAAATCGTGCTTTTCCACTAAGCACCTTCACGCAATCCTCTTTTTGCGAATACCCATTTCCTTTCTCAGGCTCCCAGTTAGCGATAAGCTCCACCGACCCCCCCTTTCTGTCGAAAGGGGGGCCACTCAGTTTTTTTGCTTCTGGGTGACCATAACTTTCACGCGCCTCCCAATAGCATCACACTTCAGCTCACCACGTTCGCAGTCCACAGTCAGCTTGCAGGCTCGAAGCCCAGGCAATCCCAGCAGAGTGTTCGTCACATTCTTCACCACAAAGAACTCCAGGGGGGTTGGTTCGGCAAGGCCCACCACCGTTTCCAGAACTGTGCGCCCTAGGATGGGGCTCTGCTTCCCACTCACTCCAATTATGTGCTCCCCTGAAACCGACTCGTAAGGAATCCCGTGCCTTACGCACTCAGCAGACGATAAGATGTTAACCCCCGCTCCAGTGTCTATCAAACACGACTTCACTGCTCTTCCGACAAGCACAATAGGTGTATACATCAGCGTGGTGTCATTCTCCATCCTTGCCTCAGAGGGGTCCCCGGTTCGATTTGCATTCCCCGCTAAGTGTACTTTTGGGAAGAAGGACTTGGGCACACCTTGTGCTTTTTTTGGGCAACGCTGAATTCCGTGATCCTTACTTCCACACCACAAACATCTTCGTGGTTCAGGACAGTCGGCAGTTCGATGTGTTTTGCTTCCACAGTTCCCACAAGTAGGACGGTATTGTCGCTCAGTCCGACTGCCTCCATTACTTTCCATCATCTCTTTGAACATCTTACTTTGGGCCTGTTATTCAACTTTCAGATTGGGATCTCCTCAGCTGTCTTGTCGACACTATCATGCCCTATCTTTGGCACCCTAAGCATCTTAATTATCAAACGCCACAGTTTAGTAATAACCTTGGAAACTACCTACATCAGTGGTAGTTTTAAACCCCAACCAGCACAGTCAGCTGCCACCTTTTTCGGGTTAGCAAGGTACAAGTATAAATAGGCCACTACATTCAAGGCTATTATAAAAAAAACCCATCCCAACACCTTGGATAAAATCCCAGGTTTTCCCTCACTTCAGGTATTATCAAATCGTATCCCTCCTTGATATATCTCAGCGGATCTCCAAAAAATGCACCCAGGTGCTCCAACGCCAACATCATGACTGACTGCGCGATTTCCATAATCATGCGCGAGCAGCACGTGACAGAAACGCACCCTTTTACCACGACAACCTTCCGACGCTTCTGTCCAAAAAGCCATGCCCACGCACTCGAGCTCTTTTCTGGCTCGTTCTCTTCTATCCCAGCCAGAACGCTTTCTTTTTTCTTTTCGCGTTCTTTTGCTTTCGCTTCTGCAGCGTCGTTCACGAAGTGCGAACTACCAGTTTTCGCTCCTATGTTTTGCGCTTCTGCTACCTCAGACGTCCAGGCCACGCGCTCTTCACCCCGCCATTCTTGCAGGCGATCGATCTCCTCGCGCAAACCTTGTATTTCTCTCACGTCGTCGACATATCCTTGCGTAAACACATTCTGAGCGTCTACCAACATCAGGGCTGTCAACAACAGGCCTACCACTCTCCCTATCTTTCCGGCTCCGAAACCATGTTGTGTTGTTCTCTTAACTCTGCTCATCTTATCCCGCACTTCACTGACGTCTCTCGTCAGTCGACACTCTTTGCGTTGGTTTTCTTTTACAGGCGTCCACTCGACGCCGTTTCACTCTTAACGGTTGGAACACCTCTCGAGTACAAGCTCTGTTCACTAGCGACTCGCTGTAAATGTGTTCGTTTACATGGGTTGTGTTTTGCCTTTTTAAACACAAGGAGTTTTTGGCGCACGACCGTTCGTCGTCCCCGCCAAAAACGCCAAATGAAACTGTAGCTGAAACGGCACGGCTTACAGTTACAACCGTCGTGCCGCTTCACACTTTGCTGTCATGCAATTGTCCCATGTCCCAATTTGTTTGTAAGATTCCCCCATTTTCCCCTAATAATGATATTCATCCCATCATCCCCTTCGGTTCATTCACCCTTTTCACAATAGTCTTCCTGAGGGTTATTCTGCTGAAACGGAGCACCTGTGACGCAACTACAGTTTAGGTAGTCATATAAGCTAGACGAAGGCAGGATAACGATGCTTTTCCAAAAACGCTTCTGGAAGCATCCTGAGATGATCGTTCGAGTGAGTGACGCACTCGGAGAAGCGCACATACCACCGTAAGTGTTCAAACCCTTTTCTGTTGCTACCAATGTTGTTGCATTGCTGGCTGGATTCCACAGCCCCCCCCCCCCCCCTTTCTTATCAATTGATACAACTTGATTCCAATACCACAGGTACTGAAATAGAGTGTTCTCAGCGCTGCAAAGAGATCAAGATTCGGCAAAAAAGCGTGAGGAGGAGAAGCTCATTATCCCAGCGACTGAGTTATTGGAGTGGGGGGGTCGTGGTGGCTTCATTGACGACCATGCGACGACCTCGCCAGGGCTGGGGCAGACCTTGAAACTCCGGCGGAGATGTATGAAGCGCCGATGCTTTGCGCAGAAAGGGACGCACCTGGGATAACATCACTCGTTATGCTCGCTCAGTTTCCTAGACAACTCGAGGTCTCGGCTCAAAAGGAGAAGCTTGGATGGAGCGTCGTGGGAAGGGCTAAGAGGAGCCGGTGTGGGAGGGGGGGGGGAATCAGTCGTTGGGATAACGAGCTTCTTCTCCTCACGCTTTTTTTTGCCGAATTTTGATCTCTTTGCAGCGCTGAGAACGCTCTGTTTCAGTACTTGAGGTATTCGAAAAAAGTTAATGAAAAAAGAGGGGGCTGTGGAATCAAACCCAGAAATGCAACAACATTCGCAGCAGCAGAAAAGGGTTTGAACACTTACGGTGGTATGTGCGCTTCTCCGAGTCCGTCACTCACGAGAAGAGAATTCGCGCACTCCCCTCGGGATGCTCAACTGAGCATCCGCAGCGCGACGCTGCTCGTACGCCCCCCGCAAGAAACCACCCTTTCAGTAGTCCACCACACAACTCAAGAAAACAGGTTGGGAAATTTCTCTGAAGGAAAAAGCTTCATGCTTAGCAACAAGTAGAGAAAAGCATCCCCGAGACGCGCCAGTCCTACGTGTTCTTGCGCCACTCCAGAAAGAAACGACAAGCCCCTGCCCGACATGGCGGTGAAATGAGCGAATAGAAAACCACAAGAACCGGGAGCACTACTCACTTTTGTCCTCCCTCACGGAGTCTCCAGTCAACGAAGCCAACGCAGATTGATCATGGCGCCACAGGCCTGACCCCCCCCCCCCCCCCGAAATCCTGGTTGCGCCTATGCCCAGTGGCCAAAAAATGGATTTGGCGGCGCGCGCTGAGATGTGGAGCTGTGTAAGGAGAGGCAGCTTCCCCGGTCTGAACCGGTTTTGAACCGGGGTCGTGGGGTCCAGCGGTTGGGTGGGTGGAGCCGATGTCTGACTGACTGGCAGGTCGTCCGCTTCCTTTCTTTTCTTTTTTCCCATGGATGAAAAACGAGAAACGAGTCACTCTACGAAATGTGACGTATTTTTTTGGGGAAGTTTCAAAATAGCTCTATTACGTAAGCGCATATCTGGACGACGTTCGTCCCTCCCCCCTGCGCGCTCTTTTCGAGTTTTCCGACAGCAGGCAGTTTTCCCAGTCTTTTCTTTTTTTAGAAAAACGAGGTTTCGTTTTTTTGTGGCTGGGAAGGGAAGGAAAGGAAATCAGATGCGGGCCGAATCGAAGACTGAGCGCATCCTCCGCGCCGGGCAAAAGGGAGCGCATCTTGGGAGAATAAGGCATCGCTGTGAAGAAAGAAAGCCGCGAAAAGAGAAGCAGGGTAGGCCGATTGGATCTCCAAACGGACGTAAATGAAAAGAAAAGGATTTCTCCGTCGTTTTTCTTTTCCTTCTTCCCTTTTTTTCGGCCGTTTTCCTGTTCCTCTTTTGCTTTTCCAGTTTTTTTTTTTTTTTCAGGTGGAGGGAAGAAAAGAGGATGTTGCGGTAACCGAAAGATGGTGAACTATGGCTGCCCCCCTTTTTTTTCCTCTCAAAAAAACAAACTACTGGAAAAGCAAACAAAAACAAGCAAAAAAAGAAACAGAGTAGGTTTTTTTATTTCTTTAATTTCTGTTTTTTCCCTTTGTTAAAATCCACTGTAGAAAAAGAACCACCACAGACTTGTGATTAGTTTTTTTCATCTTTTTTTTCAGGCACAAAAAAGAGACGAAGAAAAATGTGGATGAAAGGCAATTTTATTTTATTTTTTCATTTTCAAATCACTTTTTTTTTTAAAGCTCCAAAAAAGCTTGGCCTGAAGTAAAAAGAAAGAAGAGAAAAAAACCTGTCATATATTGTATTAGTAACTTTTTTTTTCTCTCCTTTCTTCTCTTCCCATCCATCTTTTTCAGAGTGCGTTTGGAGAAAAAAACAAAAAAAGGAAAAATCCTTTCCCCTCCCCCCCCTGAACCGTTAGTTTCCGAGAAAAAAAAAAAATTAAAAATTTGGCAATGCAGACTGGTCAGGGTTTTTTTAAATAGTTCTTTTTTTTTTTTAATTTTTATTTTCAATCAGAATCTTCTACAGCCTTGAATTGAATTCCTGAAAGCAATTTTTTTTTTCAATATTACATGTTCGCTGATTTTTTTTTTCCATTCTTTTTTTTTATTTATTTTCATCCTTTTATAGGAAATGGAGCTTCAGACGGAAGAAAAAAATGGAGGAAAAAAGGACTGCCCATGACAATCTGTGGTAATCTTATGAAAACATATTTTATAGTTTTTCCTTTTTTTTAAATCGAAAATCTATCATCCTTTGTTGGAAACAGCCTGTTTTTCTTCCCTTTTTCTCCTTATTTTTTCTTTTTTTCCCGTCCAGAAAAAAAAAAAAAGGTTTGCATATACATCAGCAAAACATCTGTTTTGGTTTTTATTTTTTCATTTATTTTTGATATTTTTTTGTTTTTTCTACAGCTCTCCAGAGTGCGCTTCATATCCAGCCAGCTCGGGAAAAAAAAAAGAACTCAGAAGGTAAACTAAAGAATCACCGGACATTGAAAAAAAAGGGTGAAAAAAAAGACATGAATCAAATATATATCCAAAAAATACAATTTCTGAAAAGAAATTGGTTGCTGAAGCCCTAAATTAAAAAATAAATAAAATTAGAAAAAAACACAAAGCGACTCCGTGCATCTCCAAAGGTGGTCGCCATCTCGGTTTAACTCGACCACCAGTGGAGACGCTCGCAGTCGCTTTGTATTTTTCGAGCTGAGATTGTGAGGTTGACCTCATTTTGACCCCTATTGAAAGGGGGTGATTGGATTAGGCTCCTAACATACCTCAAATAAGAACTTATATCCTTGTCTTACAACTATATTTTCTCAGCACCCGTACGCCAACTATAGATTTAGTTAATTCGACGGGAGAATCGCCCCCTTCTCTCTTTGGTGAAAAAATCCTTGATTACCTCTCCTACAAGTATATACTAGATTTCGCTTTTGATGACCTTGATATGAGGCTCTTGTAGTTATTCTTTTAAGTAAGATGGATGAGTAATTGAACTCGGATATTGTCTATTATGGAAAAGTCAATGAGTGGACATGAATGCTTTCAATCTACTGAAGGCTAAACTCTCGATAACCCGGGTTACCGGGTTACTCTTCTTATGCAAGTGGGTTTTCTTATGCATCTCCGCTCGGTGTGTCGAGATGTCCATACCGGATCTCTGTCAGTCCGCGTAACGTCCGGGTATTATTGTATCGTTGAAGTACAACAACGTTCAAACATTACGGTAACAGTTTGTTGTGTCATACGTAACGACCCTACCTGACACGGGATGTGAGATAGGGTCGTAACATTACAAGTTTTGGGGGTTGTTACGGTACAATCCACACGTGCTCCCAAGTCTATCTAGCATAGGGAATTCCAAGAAGAGAAGGGAGCATTCCAACCAAAATTAGGATCCAATCGCATTCATGGCTAGAATACTCATTTCCGACTCTCCAAAGATCAGTCGACCTTTACGTTCTATTCATTATTCCCTTTGGGTCTTGCGATCACATTATCGGGACCGTAACAACCGAAATCGTTATTTTGTACCGAGTGCCCATTTTTATTTAGTAGGAGGTTGGAACTCGGTCATAGAGTTGCGGCTAGGACATAAAGTTCATCGAGCAAAATCGTTTTCTTTCATTTTTCTAGGACTGTATGAACCCATCAAAAAAGACCTGTCAGCATCACTCGTGTCAAACGTTCATAAATTTCATTGACCATACTAGGGCGGTATAATTCCTAGCACCTGTCGCTCGACGGCTTTGGTCCCAACTTGGCGACAAGTCCTTGTGACAGGTGCTTCTATGACCTTATGTTCCAACAAAAGCACTAACCCAGTTCTAGCACCAGCTACAACACCAACATTGGATAAGATGTCGATAGATCCATAGTTTATTCGTATCTTGCCTTTTCTATTAACTTGCGTGCTGTAAAGGCTCTAATGATATAATAGTATACTTTCGGAGCGTGGACGAAATGCTTCCACAAGGTCTTTACGTCAATGAACTTTGAAATGTGTGAAAAACGTTAGAAAAGCCTAGCAAGGAAAACTACATTCCTATTTGTCTATGTGACCTTTGAATCATGCCCTAGAGTGCCACCGATTTGATCTTAGCAACACCGCTATTAATAATCGGCGGGCTCCAATTAAATTTCGAAAAATTTATCTTTTTTCAGCCTTGTAAACGCATTCAGTCATGTGTTGAAATTAGACGTGCCTAAGGATGTCCTTACCTTAATTCAAGCATCTCGTTCAACACTCGGAATGGCTAGACCCATTTCTTTTGATTTAATACTTCACAAGGTGATGTCAAACATAACGAGATCCTTCATGCGAGAATAACTTGGCTCTTGAATCAGGAGGCGTTGTCCTTGATGCCTTATAGTCTAGTCGAATGTTCTTTCATATGATCGATATGCTTTCTGGAATTCCACAACTTATGAAGTGGTACTCTATCATAGGTAAAAATCCCATCCTATATCTCGAAAGCAAATAGCGGCTACAGGGTACGACATTTGTCTACTTGTAAGAATCCTTGCTCAAGGTCCAGCACCATGAAGTGATCCCACGACAGAGGAATATAATCCACTATAGATATATATCTATTTGTCGTGTTATTGTATCAACTATATTATTGGTATGGTGATGGTTCTCTTAGCCAAACCTCAAATTGCTCAAATATAAACTAGAGGGCTTAAACACTTCCTGAGAAAATACGGGCCAAGTCTTGTCTTACATTTTTAGATCCGTAAGATTAGGCTTGTTTAAGGCATCACTAACTAAGTTTGTTTGAAAGCAACTCAGTCGGTCTTCTTTCCTAATGTGTTGGTAGAGAAGCTACCTTTTCATCCCTAAGACCCTTTATGTAGCGGCTTTGTCCACGACACTGTAACACTCTCTTTTGCCATTTTGTATTATAGAATTATTTTATCGCAATCAGATGTTATCTCCTTTCCCTGAAATACATTGAATCTACCTAGACTAGCTGAAACAATCAGACGACGTCCTCAATGAGGACTCCTCATAGCCACCAAAAAATACAAATTCGACATATTTTTTCAGCCCCTTATCCAATCCATAGTTTTTTCCAGAGTTTGTAGCTTGATCACCACCCCATAATCATACTCCTTTCGTAAATTTCGTTGGTGAGTGTAGCGCGATTTGAGAAAAAGTTAAGACAGCTATAACACGGTTGAGATGTATCAAGAAATATCACTCCAAGACAATCATCGAGTACATATGCATGCACGATCCTTTGAAAAAAAATCGATCTGTAGATCCTTAATGAATGGGCATACCTGTGTAATAACAGAACGCCTAGGTGGAGAGCATCCACTTTGCGAGCTCAGTGGAGATATTTGAGCAATGGCTCGGAAATGTAGTGCCTAGCATCGCTCCCGTGTTGAAGCCTTCTGTCGGGTGGCTTTCTTTGCTCAGGACTTAATCCCAAAAATAGTAGTACATGCGGGGCCGATTGTAACTTAGCATCTTGTTCAAATCAATGTGTGCTGGTGTATGAATCACAACATCAAGTGCAACGGGGTAAAATGCCCCTCACCCCACTGTTGATAAATGAACTTAGGTCCAACCTGACCGCTCTCCTAAAAGCTCCTTCCCATACCAAAAGATCCTTGTACAACTTTCTGACCAAGCGCGAGTCGCTTTATTGGCGGACACGGGACAGTTCTTTAACTTCACCCTTTCATTGTGGTGAAAAATGGTTGCCCATAGAGCGTTGATACCCTCTATAAATCCAGCTACTTCATATCTTCCACACGATGCACAACCAGCCTATCCTATGTTGGCCATGAGAAATCATTAAAGACATAATGTCGGACCAATGAGTGCTTGCAAGATGCGGGAATAGATTCATCATACTCATCAACTGTCCAAATCTCTGTTTTCTCTAACGTCCCAACGATACTTCGCCGAGCACTTGGTGGGACACGAGGAAACCGCACACCACCACACAAGTTGTTGCTTTTTGGGGGTGTTAGCTTCCTTAAAGCATCCATGATCGTTACTTCTTAAAACTCCCTGTCGAGGTCGGAAGCAGTGGTGGGCTGAGACCCCTGTGCACAGGACAGGACAGAACAGACTGTCTGTGCTGTGCACAGGGTCAGACCTGTGCTGCACAGGTGCACAGACCTGTACAGCACAGCACAGACAGGGTCTGTGCAACATCTGTGCAGTTTCTGTGCAGTTCTGTGCCAAATCTGTGCCAAATCTGTGCAGATTCTGTGCAGATCTGTGCTATGCTGTGCAGGTCTGCTCACCTGTGCAGCACAGGTCTGACCCTGTGCACAGCACAGACAGTCTGTGCTGTTCTGGCCTGTGCAATTCCGCTGCACAGGACAGGACAGCACAGGGTGCACAGAACCTGCACAGAACCCTGTCCTGTGCGGTGCACAGGACAGGGGTCTGTCCTGTGCAGCCCATGACTGGTCGGAAGAGGTATAGACTTGGGGAGCAACATAAAGGGCATCTATCTAGTAAATATACGATAAACTTATTGAAAAAAACAAGAACAGAAGTAGTTTTCACGGTCTTACTTAGGATTGCGTTTCAATGTAACATTGAAGCCTTCAATTTGAAGGAGTGCAAAGAAAACCCCTTATCCATACCGGTGGTGCGAAAACGAATCCATCTATAAAGGTAAATATTTATGCAACTCGCCCATGAACACGATCGCCTCGGAATATTTGCAGTTTGTTCCAATGTTCTCCAAATTGATTCCTGGTTGCAATATATACTCCTCCTCGTGCATCATATATTTAAAGTTCTTGTCGTTACAAATGTTCTGCTCTAGCATCCGACATTCTTACCTGTAGAGCATATTAAAGCACTCCTACTTTTGCTTATGCATGATCCACTACGCCGGTGGTGAGTTTTCCACAATATACGGTTGGGTCGTTGGCAGTCTCTCTCCTCCGCAAGGTGGCATTGTTACCTTCAAATCACTTTGGTCGTTACTTTCATTGGTAAGTTCTTTGTTGGGAACATCTTCCATCCGTGGACGAGTTGCTTCAACTCTATCACCACAAGATACACATTATACATTTATTGAATATTCTATTCTCATTTTACGTGTCTTTCTCCAAGAAAAAATGTGATTTTTTTGCCTCCTATACATCCGATCGTGTTGCCTTGTTCCTTAATATAGGGATGAATTTGGACCAACGACGATCATTTGGCCCACCCCCCGAACCATGCTCACCGTTCCAAACTGACGCCCTCTACGTAGGCCCTGAGCACCCACCCCTTCACAAGGAGTGTGCCTTGAACTCGGCCGGAATTTCAATCAATTGTCGCAACACTTGTATCTGATTTTCTTTAGTACGAACCGTATTGCGTTGTTCCAGTAGCCTCCAAAGGAATGCAATTTTTTGTTGTTGTGCGATCCACCATTGGAACATTGTTTTGAACTTGACGCTCATTCGCCGTACCCTCGTTTTTCCTAACTCTAATCGCCTGCAGGCGTTGCAGGCGTCACTGGGCGCCTTGGGCGGCCTCATCAACGCATGGCCAAAAGCTTCTCCATTTTCTTCCAAGCTTACAACATTCAAAAAGATATTTCATATTGGTTTCATATCATGTAAGAGTGTCGCGAACCAGTTTTCCCCCACAATTTCCAATTAGCTCAAACCATGCGTAAGGTTTTGTGGTCAGAACGTGAAGTTATGACCCTCTTCATCATGTGTATCATCTCTTTACCAAACCTAGCGATGATCATCTCCTCTTTTCTTCTGTGGCTGTCATATCTTGTCCATGAAAGATAATGATGACTGTTCTTGCAATCCCTGCAAATGAAATATTCTTTTGATATCTGCAAGAAGCTTGGGGTGAGGAAGTACCTGGCTTCCTTCCTTTGTTCTTATTCTTTTGGGTTCAATTCCAAGTGGATCTTTTCAGGGCCAACAATAAGGTCTTTGACTTGTGAAAGTCTCTTTTGTAATACCCTTGACGAAATTCACCCCCCCCAACCATTCTCATGCACATCTCTTTTCCACCATCAAAGGAAAGACAAAGATTCTTAACTAATCACACGAAGGTAGTCCTTCTTGCTCCGAGACCAACAACGTTTTTCAGCTATTTGCACGATAAATGCACGAAAACCGAGTGTTCACATTGTCACCACCTCCGTCAAGAAATGTGGAATCTTGTCCATGTTATTGAGGAGCTCACGTATGTTATTGTGTATTCGTGGAAGGAAGTAGGGAATTTGTCTTCCTAGAGTTAAGTACCGTATACGTAGCGACTGCAACAGTATATTTACAATTAAATATAGAGGGGGAAAACCGAACCTTCAAAGGGAATCAAGGACCTTTATCAAGAATTTCCGATATGTTGTAACGTCGGCGTTTGTTGCCACAAATAAAGTGTTGTATAATCTATGACGCCATTCTCATATATAAGGTCACGTATGGGCGAGACGTTGGTTAAGGAAACGCACATCACTGGAATGAACGTTCTCTTTATTTAGACACCACCACAAGGTGCAACCCGCCCTGTGCGTAAGTATGGACTCTATATCCGATAAATGATCGTAGGGCACTTTTGCTCTTTAGCACAAAACGTATGATGGTCTTCAAGGGTAACGTCGCCGTTAATAATGGCGCCGTTGCAACAACCATACTATGGATCCGATCACGATTTGATCGGTCGCCGATCAGATAAGGCAGGGCCGATCACCGATCTGATCGACCTGACCACTGGATTGGTTGTTTTTGATCGGCCTGATCGTGATCGGTCGATCAAAATCTGCCTGATCGTGATCGGCCGATCAAAATCAGCGGATTAGGCAAAAACGGGGGTTTAGGCCCGCTAGGTCGAATCCCGGTAGGTCGAAAGTACGAATACGGATGAATCATCCGTGATCTTCGGAAATTCACAACACGTGCGTATTCGTCAAGCTCGTCGAAATATAAAAAAACGACGATGGGCGCCGGCGCATCGGTCGCTTCGGTCGTGCGGTTGATGCAGAACCCTAACGCGACCCTAAACCCCCGGACAAAAATAAAGATGACCGACATATGGGACACGAATACGCACGAGTTGTGAATTTCCGAAGATCACGGATGATTCACCCGTATTCGTACTTTCGACCTACCGGGATTCGACCTAGCGGGATGACACCAAAAGAGGTCGCGGCGCTTGATTGACATCGGGATCGGGATCGGCGCGATGCCGATTATGATCGGTTGATCATCAGCGCCCGCATCTGATCATCGATCGTACATGCAGGTGAGTCACGTGGGCACATCGCAGATTCGGTTGCTGTTAATCGTTCTGGTGAGCGTTTTACTCTAACGTCTCATCAGTTGTGATGGTTATATGCTCCCTTAGGTATTGTTGCTACCTCTTCTTGACGCGACCTTTGATCAACCTTGGGACCCGTGCTCGAACTATTGAAAATTGGAAGGAGATAACGGCCCAACACTTGGATTTTTTTTGTAGAAACAAGTATGGGACTTCATCTCGTCCCGGGGCTGATAGAGCTCTGCATCGATACAGCGTTTCATAGAGTCTGAGGTATGTGATTTAGGTGAATGTCGAATCTGTTGATCGTAGCTCAGTGCCAGCCCTCGTCAAATTCTGATGGAGTTGATAACCTTGGTGATGTTGGCCTTTTATTCCTCCAATTTATTCAACACCTCTTGTATCGTGATTTCCATATTCCGATGAAGATAAGAATCAGGTGTCCTAGCTTTAGGGAAAGACTTTGATTGAGACCGTCCGCAATCTCACCAACATCCGTTAACTTGGCTCCTAGCAGGTGCATCACATATAACAAATTCACCTGTGAGGCTTGCATTAGGAGTAATCTCATCGTTTAGGCAGAGCCCATGCCTTTTCTTTTCGAATCGTAAAATTTTGTGGAACGCCTCGTGTTTGATCGAGCAATGTTGAAGATTGTATGTAACAAACAGTCATGGGCTGCACAGGACAAACCCCTTGTTCTGTGCATCGCATAGAACAAATTCTGTACAGTTCTGTGCACCCTGTGCTGTTCTGTCCTATGGAGCGCAATTCCACAGGCCAGGACAGGACAGACTGTCTGTGCGCGGAGCAGGGTCGGACCTGTGAGCACAGACTGCACAACACAGGGCAGAATGTGCATAGAAAGTGCACAGAAAGTGCATAGACACGGTGTGTCCTGTGTTGTACAGTCTGTGCGCTTATGCGCACAGGTCCGACCCTATTCCGCGCACATACAGTCTGTCCTGTCCTGGCCTGTGCACAGGGGTCTCAGCGCATGACTGGTATCAAATAATAAAACTTGGTCTTTCAGATTCATTTTTCATTCTCTTTTGTACGTGCGAGCTGATCACGGCTTTGGCGTTGTGGTGGTGTCTTGCCTCGTGGGTTGATCGTCCACAAGTCCCAAGTCGTTTTTGTTGCGACTACTTCGGAATTTCTGGGCCGTTTTCTCCTTCACCATCACAACGTCGAGTGTTTCATGCTCCTCGGGCTCCCTCCAAAAAGATCGTTGTGGAGCAGTAAAACTTCGGTCATCGTTTTCTTCCGCCATCATCATAACTCGATTGACATGAAACACAGTCCTTTTCTTTTTATCAACGGCTTTTACAAAATACAACTATGCTAGTGGCGTCCACAAAAGAGTGTTTTTTTTTTTGAAGTGGTTGCTTTTATTTTAATCTTATCTCGAATAAAAATATGGTCCGTTGGTGAGCTTAGCTCTTCAATCTTGTTCAAAAAACATGCACGGTACTGGTCAACTAAACCGAAAAAAACCCCAAACTTTTTGTTCCAAACTATTTGGGGCGCCTTTAACACTTCAGCCCTTACTTACTTCTTTGTATTGAACCTGATCTGCTCCGTCATTAAGGCCTTGCGCAATGAAAAGCAACTCAGATTAGCGCTCAAAATCGAGGTCGTCAATGTTTCGAGAACGAAAAATCGTGGAATCATATTAATCATCACTTGACTTATCGTCAAGTTTTCCCCGAGCAAGCACAATTGAGTGCGTTAATTATTTTTTTTAATATCTCGGCGTCAAAAGAATCTGTGTCTTTGATATGACAATAGGTTTGTACGGCATCGCTGATTTATTCTCTGTATAGCCTCTTAATTCTACTCGTCATTTTTCTACGCGCGCAAACACTTTTCCACTATCATCCTTAGAGAACAAAGTTCCCGCCCATAGAAGAAGAAAAGAAGGTATCGGGACAACAACTGATAAGTTCGGTTTCAACTTCCGGAACCTATACGAGTTTATGTAAGAGGGTCTTTCGATCCTCTAGGGTTTACCTTGCTCCTAAAGCCCACAACACGACCACCCTTAATCACGATCAACATTTAATAGAGTAATGTAGTCAAACGAAACATGTTTCAAACGCTCAACCACCCTTAATCACGATCACGGATAGCAACCAGGTTTCAACACTCGAAGCGAATAACGGCAAGCTTTCAACACTTAGAGCGGATAGCAACCAGCTTTCAACGCTTGAAGCGGATAATGTAGACAACGGAACATGTTTCAAACGCTCAAAACCACATGCTAAAAAGTACACGCGGGTGTCGATAATGCCATCAACACCCTATAACACCTCAACATGTAGGGGATAATGAACTCCAACTCTGAAGGCATGGCATGGCATGGCGCCGGAATGCCAAAATGACTTTGATGCCCTGATATCTAATTGAATAACTCGCAATACTTCCGTCGTCTCATTCATTATGTCCCAAAACTTTTATTGCTAATAATTTTCGTAGGTGTGAGTTAAGTCAGAACTTCTAAATTTTTATTCGACTTCACATGATAAAACCTTTCTTTCCGCGACAAACAAATCTTTTTATACACGCTTTTTTTTTTCTTTTTTATTCCAAAAAGAGGGGATCGGATAGATCGCAAGAAAAAGGGGGAGGAAGGATGTTAAAAAAAGACCCTTGCAACTTTGATTATGTTGTGATGATAAGTATCCCCTCCCCATCACAGCAAAGTAAAATCGTCCCGCCCAAACGATTAAAAAAATTGAATTCCGAGGAGTGGCCTAGTTCTTCTATCCACTTCTTAAAACGAAAAGAAACATCCATGAATGTGTACAAAAACTAAGTGTGTCAAAAATTTCAGCTGAAAATTAGCATATTCATCAACTGGCTTTTAAAGTAGCGCAACCCGATGTCATGTTTTTATTCCAAGTGTTTTCTATCGCGTTTTAGTTGCCTAAGTATTGATTGATTATCGAAATGGAGGAGGGAGTATAGTCCTGTGAGGGAGCAATATAGAAGAAAGCTTCCATTTTAAAATTCCAACTATATTCTAACGAGTTGTTCAATCTTAGCTAAAAAGGCTATAAGCTATCCCTAACCATCTCAATAGAACTCACGACGAGTTTGCTAATTCCTAGACGGTGAATACCTGGCCGTGGGGCCAACGCTCAAAACCCGTGCTTTTTTTTTTTTTTTTAATATTCAGAGTGGTGGAGCAGCAAGTTGATCCCTCGCTGTGGGACACCACCAAGGCCCTTGCCAACGCCGCCGAAAGCAGGTTGATCCCTTGCTGTCGGACACCACTAAGGCCCTTGCCAACGCCTCGACACAATTTGTAAAGTGCTCGGGAAGCTCCCAAGTCGGGTTACTAAACCCGGTCCATTGAATTTTATGCCACAATTGATTCCCACACCGGGACTCGCCAACAATATTTTCCACCTTGAACATATGTCTATGTGTGTGTGAACAACCCTCTTTTTCAAGGTCACAATCGTAACAGACAAATAAGCAACTAGGGGAGGAAGATGAGTAAAACTATCATCGAAATGTCGAGGCCCTCGCAGTTTTGGTTCAAATCAAATGTACAACAAAAGCTGGATAACTTGCTCTGCGACGTTAAACTTCCATCAGCGGAATTGAATTTATTGTCGAAATATCCTTCCTTTACCCACCAAAATCTTTTCACTTATAGTCGCAGTTTCCCCATGTTCTCGGTATTTTTGCCTTATGATATTTGTTTGCCTATCTTATTTTGTCAATCTTAACAAAATATTTCAAAAGTCGTTTAATCATTTCGTTCAAGAAATTCCCTTACTTTTTGGACGTTGCAAAGTAATCTCGTTTCATAATTTTTTGATCAGTCTCAAAAAATCCGATGACAAATGTTCAAGGCTTCCATTCTTGCGAATATGAGTGATCAAGTGCTGGTGTTTGTGGAACTTGTTTGTCGACAAGCCACTTGGAAAGAATTCTCCAAGAACCTCCAACATTCGCCTACGGAATGACGAAGACACTTTTAGATTATCATTTATTATCTTTTATTCTTTTAAAGCTAAAGGATATTTATAAAATTATAAAACAAATCTAACCTATGCAGCATCATCAGATCCTCATAAAAATCGTCCAAAGCGCCCGAAGAAAACGCTTTTCCTCTCTTTTAATGGTAGACCACATTGTACAAGGCAAACAACTCTATGAACTCATGGTTGTTGTGGGTACAAAGACCATCAACTCATGGTGGTTGTGCGTACAAAGACCATCAATGCAGTGCGGCATAGCTTGAATTATTGTCCGATGCTCCTTTGCTTGAACCCCGGTGTGACCTCCAACGTAGAATCCAGCACATGTGTTTGGGAAGTTTTCCGATATCGGCATAGCTTTCAATCTCCCATTCAATTCTTTTACAAGCCCCCGGCGATCACCATATTTCTTGAAATAGTCCGGAATGCTGTCCACAAGGTAGAGAAACAACCCCAGGTCGTCGACATGAACAATATCGTATCCAACAATGGTGTAAGGGTTGCTCGTCTCGAGTGTCGAATCTCGAAAACCCCACAATCAGCAAACCACCGGATGTGTGGCATATTGCTTGGCCAAGGCGATCTTCTCACTACCATTCTCAGCTGATTGAATTTCCTCGAATCTTTGAATTTGCTCGGCTTGAGTTCGTTATGATGCCCGAACCTCGATGTTATTTCGTTCCTTCACGTCACACTGCTGACATGCCCAACTGTATATGCAAGTGAAGTCATGACATTCAAGATCATCAGCCACCACCGAATGAACAACTAGAAAGTCAATCTTATCCTACAATTCAAAGCCGTCAAAAGAGAGCTTCTTTAACGGATCTAGCCACGTTTGCCAACATTTGCTGTGGAGTTCCAATCGCACTTGTCGAAGAGCAGCTAATGATAACTCCCGAACGTCCTTCACGATCAGGATATAACCAATAATGGAAATCCTCTTTCTCCTTTCCTCGATTGGGAGATTCAACAAAACTGCTTTCATTGGATATGCTGAGATACCCCTCCGATTTATCACCGTTTCGTCGGAGTAGATTTGGATAGACGCGATCGTCCCATTCACTTGTACTCGTTCCGAAAGTTCCTACATGGAATCAACAACAATAATGCGAGGAAAGAAAAAAAATATTTAATGCAAAAAACATTATCTACCTAGATTCTTACCTAGGACTGAATCCATGCATCCGAGTTTGAAGGATCAGAAAAAATCCTAACCCCATCAACATATTGCTTTTGAGCGTGGAAAACGAGACCCCCTTTTTGAACTCTTGCATCAACCACGATTTAGGATCTCTCAGCTCAATGTTCAAGCTTATATCATTCTCCCCCACAATAATTTCATACCTCGTCCATTCTGTCTCCGAATTCGCCAACAATCTATCTGTTACGATATAAGATCCTTTGAAACGTTTGGAACAGGCGTGTAAGACATAGGGTAGCTTCAGGTTAGCTTCATTAGGTAATGGGACGTAAGGTCTGGTCATGGAAGCTAAGGGAAGCTATCAGAAGGTTTAGAAGGTTTGGAATGTTCTGGAACATGGAAGTTCACTAGGAACTCTTGGTTCTTGGTATATATTCCCTTGTATTCAAATGTTTTTTGAACTTTTTCCCATGGAGTAACCTTCACCGTGACACTATCCCTGATATTCGCAACATCAGCAAGGATGCGATGTCAAATTTCTCCTTGGAGAAATCGGGATGGTTCAAAAACTCGATAAGCGATATGGTATCTTTCTTAGAAAGATCCTTGCCCTCATTCGTAGCCGAGACAAATCGCACGAACTCCATATTCCAGTCTACGACGTTGCTATTATCATCTTCATCAACCATATCTGATACGGGATAAAGCGAGAAGAGCCCGCAAAGGGGGCGGGCCGGTCCACCGACGTCCCGTATCATGTATCAATATCTATATGTATAACGCGCACGACTTAGTCTTGATAGTCACTAATTTTGCCTTCAATGATTTAATATCCCCGAATTGGTATAACATCAAGAGCACACATAAGGTGAAGGAGAGCGAAGAGCAAATTATTGTACGTGTCGACCACCTTCGGGTTGTGGTTGATCTTCCTCTCGAGCAGGGCGGTCGAAGCTGTGTGATGCGGCAAAATCTTGGGGCAACTCCATCGATTCACTGTTGTTGCCCACTTGCTTCCACACCTCCCCTCAACCTCACACATCGCCCCCCAACATAATTTTTCTTGTGATTCGAAAGTTCACACAAGCGGTTGAATTTTTATCCGCACTGACATTCGTACATTTTTGTCTTGGGGGCAATCCCTAAGATTTACATAGTGTTAAGCAAGACTCAGACCTCTTAGGAAAATGACAACTTGTTGATAACCTTTTGCTAGGAACAGTTGTCCCCTCAAAAACCTTGCAAAGACCACACATTCCCCCCTTCTCCAAATTTCGTTTTGCATGAACAATGGAAAACGGTTTTACAACAATGTTTCAGCAAGATGTCCTAAAGAAAATCAAAATCAAACATAATATCAAGAGGGAGAAAAAATGCAACAGAACTTGCTACCTCCCCACGTGTGCGCTCAACGTAGCTCACCCTTGAAACGATTGTTACGACAACATCGCTACTATTGGGCGCGACGGTGGGCGCTCCACTATAGACTGCGGAGAGCCAGCCCAAGGTTTTCGCGACCCCTGTGAGTCGTCTCATTCCGTCGAAGTCGTCGATTCGAATACCTAAATTTGCGGCTGTGATTGGATTAGGAATTACGCAACCATTGTGAAAGTCACCTTGGTTGTGATTGCGCTTGATGTAAGCGCAATCAAAATCGACGCTTGCGCGCAAGCGCCGCGCGATCGTTATGCAATCCAACGCTTGCGCGCAAGCGTTTGCAAGCGTAGTACAAGTATGTGCTTGTAGTGCAATCGCGATGCAAGCGATTTGCAAGCATGCTTGCGCCAGCGCTTGCGCGCAAGCGGCAGCAACAAATTTCCGACGGAGGGGGTTCTTTGTGCACGTGTTGATGGCGCTGTTCTAGTAACAAACGTGCAAGCTTTCCAAACAGAAAGACTCGTAGAGATCACTTCTCCCAATACAACAGAGTTATAAGAAAAAAGTGAAACGAAATTGTATGAGAATGTAAGAAAACGTGCAAGCCAAAAAAAACAAGCTCTGCAGGAGGTGAATCGAAGTCTGTCAGGAGGAGAATCGAAGTATATTTTTGTCTAACACTGCCCCGCGATATAAAAGCTAAACACAATCGTTCATTCCATAGTTTCATCAAAACTCCGGCAACACTAAGAAGAGGCCTTTGTCGCTTCGCAGTCACAAAATTTCCGGACCCTCGAAGAAAACGTGGTGGCGGGGTGATCACGAGGAGGGGGATCACGAACCGGGGGTGCCGGAGACGCCGGGATGGTCGTTCGGCTCGGCCACATTGCCGTTACTCTACCGCCAAGCCCAAGGGTATCAAGATAAACGCGCTCCCACTAGTAGTGGCCACTGCGTTATCTGGTCCTTGAGCTTCCCGGGCCATCGGGCCGCACTCAAGGCCTCCTTCGCGCAGAAGGGGCACTCGGGCAGGTCGTCCTCGAACGACTCCACCGGCCTGACTCCTGTAGCCCGGCTGCCGAATAAATCTTCGGCGCGCGGTACGAAGGCGCCGCCCCCCGCTCCGTGCGACACATCACGGCCGCACGGGCCGCGATGCGGATTCCCACATTGTGGGTCCGGCAAAGCAAATGGCCACGATCGCAGAGGATACGATCAAGGCCGTCGCGCGGAGCGGGGCGGGGGTGCGCGCACGAGTCAAGAAAAAATAAAATATGTTTATTAATTGGGATCAAACCCACCATACTAAGTAGCACTACTTTCTTCTTGATATCAGTGCTTGTAAAAATTAAGAAACAACGTCGATAGTTCCTTGTTCGTAAATGGTTGTGAATCTTTGATTTATTTTCTTGATCACCTTTATTTATTATCTAAGAAAAAACTACTTGTACCGCCAGTCTCATTGAAGACCCGACGGCTGTGACAGGTAACTTCTCTCCGTAAATATATTTCAACAATATATACTCTTACTCTTCTACTCTTTTTATCGCAAAATAAAAAGAATCCCGCAATTTTTGGGCGTACTTAAGCCCCCGACACTCTTTCATTAAATATTTTGGGATGGTTGTACGTCGGGAGCGGTTTCTTCTATCGAGTTTCAATAGAAATTAAAATCATTCGTCATACACGTCACCTTGATGGCGATAGTTCATGGGTTGATGCCCTCAGGCTCAACATTTTCGACTTTTGTAAGGGTTTAGATCAGGTAATCCGGGGTGCCCCATGCCGGTTTACATGGGATTGGAGTCTCATGTTCGACCCTTTCGTGAAGGAAACCGTTTTCAAGCACATTCGGCACTTCAAAGGTGGCCTTTCTTTTCCCATCTATTGTCTCCTTGTGGATTTTTTCGTACAAAGGTTCACCCTGTCTCGGAGAAACTTTTTTTACTTGCGTCGTTTCCAGGTCTCCACATTGGACCTCTTACCTGCCATCATCTCCTCAGCGAGCTTTTGGAAGCCTATAATTTCGTCGCTCTTTTTCATAGGTAACAATTAATTCAAGCGAGTGCATCGTAACAACCGTCTATTAGAAAGAATTGAGGACATAGGATGAACAAAAAGGAACGAGATTTCGTATAGTATGAAACGGGAAGAATCAACGTTATATATTACGAGTATCATCCGGAACCACATCCGGAGTCCCATCGTGGGCCGCCTCCTTAGTACAGCTATCTAATGATGTCTTCGAAGCATCCTCATCGGGAATATTCGCCGGGGCATGTGCATCTGTCACCTCTCGTATCTGCCGATCAAGATATTTTTCCACGAGGCGTCTGGCCACGTCTATGTACACTCTTTTGTCACGCTTTTTATAAGAGGTATATCAATCCGTTCCAAATTGACATCTCGTCGTTTATCTGATATGCTTACGTATCGATTTGTTATCGAGAGAATCCAAGGCCCATGATCGGCGGACTGCATCCCGTGCAATTTAGCACCGATGACTTGTGTAGTGAGGGATCTTTTAATATAAGAGATGGCCTGATTGCACAACCCGCACACAAGCTTTTGTATCGTTGGTTTAACACCTGATGATGAAGTTTGATAAGCACTCTTATACGCGTTCCGGCGACGAAACTCTGCTATGTGTCGTATCCGGGTTCCATTTGTTTTGTGGATATAAAGCATTGTACTAGTATGTGCATACGATACGCTCGAGTGTTCTAACCGTAGATCGAATGCTTTTGTGGCGACGTTGGAGCACTGTAATAGCTTCTTTCCTTTCTCTTCTATGAGAACTCTCAATGGTGAACGTTAACACCTTTTCCAAGTCGATATTCACCTCGGTTTTATTCAATAACGCGACTACCTTTTGTAAACTTTGAGGACATATATTTATGGATCGTACTTAATTGCAAATCCAGAAGGAAAACCTAAAATTCAGTTATCATAAAGGAAAGAAACACATACATGAACATCATTATATTTAACCTTTCGGTCCCCTTACGTTTCAAGCCGTCCTATATTTGTATATGTACGACTTGTGTATGTACAACTCTATCGCCTGTCATTTCAACTTTAGCGTCCCTTGGCTTTCTCATAACATCGCAAACGAGTCGAGTTTTAAGCGGCCCTCTTTAATTTTACAACATATCTTATAAGAGACCCAAGTATCGCCTAAGTTTTTTCCAGCCACCTAAGATAAGTTGCTTAATTATAGCTTCAATAACAAGTAATGTTAATGTCCTTAATCTTCTTTCTACTTTTAATTGGTTGATGGTTTGGAAGGCAAAGAAGCAAGAGATCGCTAACCTCATCTCCCTCTTCGTTGTCCGCTAGCCCTGACTCCATTAAAAATGCTTTGTAGAGCCACACAATCGTTGGCTCTGGGCACATTTTTCTTCTTTGTAACATTTCTTAAGCTAAAACGAGAATAGTCAATCCTCTGCTCTCGGTGAGACAAGGTGCTTTGAAAAACGTCATCCTCGTACAAGACAATCCCCCCCCCAAAAAAGCATCTCAGGGGTGAAATCAGGATCATATTCGGGAATCCCGAATCGAGATACCAGAAAGGCCTCTCTTCCGGGAGCCAAGTCCCCCTAGTTCACTACTCATCATTCGTGAAAAAAAGAAAGCGTTGTGTTCGATATTTTTAACAGGGCTTCGCCAGTTTTCCCGAAATATTCAACAAAATCAACAATTCTCATTTCGGTGGATAATCTTAACATAGTCCTTCCAATCCTCACTTCTGAGAGACTGTGTCAAATTCCACTTGACGCTTATTTCCTCGCATGTCGTTCTACATGGCTATAAGAATGAACGTAACTTGGCCTGCGAAGCGCTTTCACTCTTTGTTGCCCCGCTTGACCTTGTGGTCCTTCATTATGCTTATAAACTTGATTCTCAATTGTTCGCACATCTTCTTAAGGTTGAGGTGATCATTACCTCGCCCAAGACCCACGTTCATATATAAGAAAAACAACGTTTTGATAGCTCAGAATAACACGCGTGCTCATTCATGCAAAACAAGGGGCTACGGGTCCTGGAAAACGTCTGTAAGTGAAGGCCGGGGGGGGGACGTCGGAGCTAGTCGGTCTGGTAACGGACTGGGGGTTTGCGATAGAATTGTCTGTTGGTGGGAAAGTTGATGAATACGACGACACATGCATTTCTTTTCCATCGCTCGTGCACGGGGTACGCGTTCCGGACGCATTGTTTTCAACCCGGGGCAAGAAGGTCTTGTCTTGTAATGGCAAGTGAAACGTGTCCTGAATGAATGGAAACATACCAGAGAACCATGTTGCAGCTGGCCACCACGGTATCATGAGCGTGCCCTTGCCTCCGGAGTTCAACAGATGTTGCACCACTTGTGGGAGCATCGAGAACAGTGCTGTTATAAAGACGCCAACGACTCTAAGGAACCAATAAAGTGTTGACAACTATCACGGCTACTTCGTGACTACCCGCCACGGGGGACGAGGGTGGTGTATGCAAATACTCCAATATATAATTTCTAGGTGGGTTCATAGACGTCAATGTCATTCCTCTCGTGTAGTTTCTATTTGAATGCCTTTAAAATATACAAAAAAGTATTTTGAGCAACCTGGCCGAAAACGTAACTGGCATTGTTTAAAACACTTGAAAATGTATTTTTTCAACCTCTTGGCTGCTCAAGCGTTTTTTTGGTTCTTTCCAGTTCTTTCCGCCATCTTTTTTCATCAAGAATAGCTTCTTTCCTGTTGACCTTTTGGGCAATCCTAACCGACAACGTGCACTGACCATCCCCTAAGTTGTTTCTCCAGTGAACCTTGAAAAAAAACTCCAACAAACATTTAATATATGGATATGCCGTTTTGTTTTGCTCGAGACTAGGATCCGTTATGACTCCTAAGATCCTTGTCCTGTAATATATGCATCATTCTTAGCGAAAAAATATACTTTTGCTTCTCAAAAATCTTGTGCATCTTTTTTCAACTCAAGGTACTTGTAGCCTACAATTAGTAGGGATCCCGAATAATCACTTTTAACAAGCAATCATCCTTTTGTAACCCTATTCAATTTGTTGCAAGGGTATCCTATTGTTGGCATGCGAGATCCACAATCAATGACCGCTAATCCTACCTTCAGACAAAGAACTTCTTATGTCCCTCAATCAAATCCCTAAAATCTAATCATCTTTTTATTATGTGGTGGAGTGAAGGCGTAAGATGTGACTTATAAGGAAAAAATGTTACGGTGTTCTAACACCGTAACAAAAAAACACGAAAAACGAAATAAAACAACGAAATTTTCAGTGTCATTGGTCCAAATCAAAATTTGTTTCAGAGGAAACCACCACGGTTACTCTTGTTCCGAGCCTCTATCTCTGGTACAGGAATCGAACCTGTGAAATATCCCAACCCAGGCACGGAAGCATCAGAAAAGAACGATAAAGCAAGAATCAACCCGTGTACTATTTTGGTCCGTGAACATGAGTCAAGGTGCGCTTCTCTTGGGTTTGAAAGAATCTCTTGCATGTAGACCCCAAAACTTTTACTTCGGTTTTTATGTAGGACAATTTCTTATATTTGGGAAGTTAATAGAAAAACATAAAACCAGTGACATCTCCATGGACTTAGTCCGAAAAAATGAGCTCACCGATGAGACCCCCCCCTACAGAAAACGACACTTCGTTTAAAAACCTCTAGAAGGTCACAAAACGTATAAAGAAGAAAAAGCATACAACCGAACTCGATGCATCTGTTGGGTATTTCTGAAAAATGTTCGGGAGATCGTGGCACTCTCGGATATCTAATCGTTGTTGAATGATATCAACTCTTCAGAAAGAATTGATCCCCATACTGGTTGGGACTTCTACCATTAGTTACAGTTTTGAGATGTTTCTTGAGACATCATCGAATTTGTAAATTTTCATGGCCTCTTCTTTACAGTGTGGCACTATAGACGAACCAGTAAAATGTTCAACCCAAACATGATAACGATTGTACCCGAATTATTTATCTCCATTAAAAAATCTTAAGCGTGCTCTCAAATGTTGTGATGGTGCCACAACGGTATACTATTCACGTTGACATCGATGAACAAACGACAAAAACAAACGCCAAATAGAATGATGGGCTATTGCGACAAGTTCACCAATGTTGGGTGTGGGTTAGTATAACATAAACTCCTTCAGCAAGCCCTCGTGAAGCTAGCCTGAATGACTTTAGGGGAAGATCATAAGTAGCTCTGCACTATTAACGGCACCTCTCAAAAAAAGTGGAAAATTTTTTTCCACTTGCATTACTTTTGCTCTCCTCGAAGGTATCTTGTTTTACGAATTGTATGAGCCCTTGGTGATGGTGGCGACACCGATGCCGCTTCTGATGATGATGATTGCGTACATGCGTATACAATATAGGTCTAACCAACTAAACGCTCCGACATACGAGGTGAGGTGCGGTACTCTCCCAGTCGGATTTTTTGTTCTTTTTTGCTTTTTTGAGGTGATGTGATGTGCTGCCATCTACTACTTAGCCAAAGCTCGTGTCTCAACAGTTGATCGTAGTTCAGAAGGAGTTACCGTAACGTTCGGAGTAAGCTCCTCGGGGGCGATGCACTTCAAATAGAGATGCGATAGAGCCCCCGGGCGTTTGCCAGAACGGGGGGGCGCTATCGTCCGACTTCAACAATGCGCCACCATGTGTAACGCGAGAACGACACTCTCAAATTCATCGAGGGCACTGTTTTCAGGAACATATTTTTAGGGGTGTATTCTTGTAACTATTGTTTTTAAGCCAGTGCTATTTTCGGAGGCAATATCATTGAGGTGACGTTCTTCGTGGTTGCAGTTAGCGTACTGTTAGTTAGCGTACTGTGAAAAGTGTGCACCAGAGTACAGTGGGCTGCAGTTATGCGCAAAAGCAAAGCATATTTGGTGCTGTAATAAAGTTACGTGCGAATGCCCAACAGCCCAACAGATCATCGGCCCAACAGATGCCAGTCAAAATCTTTACACCAATTCGAAAAATTATAATAAAAAAACACGCTACAAGTCGCCTCTTCTTCCGTGCTCTTCAAGAAACCTTTTCCCTCCACCCAGGGAGCTGTTAGAAGACTCTTGTTCACGAGTTGTTCTGTCTCCTAAGTGCTCTCACATAACACTAGAGCCAGAACATATGAGAAGTGTAATGGACGATCGTTGATGAGGCTTTTTTTGTGGGGGACGTTTACAAAAACAAGGGGGGCGTTATTGCATCATTTGACAAATGTAAAGCGCCCCCGGGGCGTTTACCCCGGCGTGGGGCGTTTACTAAGGGGAGGCGCTTACCCCGAACATTACGGTAACTTTGTTGCTTAGTAGGCTCCCGGGTGATCTCTCCAACCACCTCTACCTTCTTTGACGACGTCTGGGTATAGAAAATATGAATGCAGCTTCATGGACGAGAAAGATGTTGAAGTGGCCTAAGGATTTTTGTTGCCTAGGAGCGGCGGCGGCGGATAACGACGCTATCTCTTTTGTGAGAGAAGGATATCCCTCCCACATCTTCCACATATGGTTCTGGTTCTCCACCAAGACATTCCTCATAACCACCAAAACGCCCGCCTTGCCGTCCTGGTCCTCGTATCGCCTGTGCCCTCGCCCCACCTCGACCATTTTGTCTCCTAGCTTGGTCTCTCTTATGCTCCGCTGAAACTAGGTCCTGGCGTGTTTCCCAGCACGGCTTGTATTGCAGGATCGGCTAATGTCGATCCTGTCCCGAATCTATTTACTTGTGCCCTCAGCTGGTTAGCTGTCGCCACCCCGGAATTCACCATCTCAGTCAATCGGACAAACCTATCGGCTAATACCCTATAGGTGCCCATCGCCATCGCCACCGCGGTTTAAAAACCCTCGCAAGGACCATGTCGTGTCAAAATCTTAAGGGCGCGAAACTAAGTTTGGAGGGAAACCGATAGATCATAGACGTACGACTCGTACGGTACGAAGCGGCAGTCGCAATATACACACACACTCTTTTTCAACTGTTGTAGGCGTTCCCAACGACGTTCGATATCGCAACATATCCGCATATGCCGGCAGACCTGGGCACTGACCCCACCGTACCGTACCATACCGTACCGTACCGAGGGGGGTCGGTATAAATACCGACCGATTTAGAAGAACACTCATAACTTCTCTTATACTTATTCAAATTGCGTTTTTGTTCAGGTATTCAATCGCAAGAGGAAGAAATGTCCTATCGATTGCAATTCGTTTGGGGTCTATCGGAAGTCTATGTGAGAAGTCATGAGCATTTAAAGTTCCAAGTTGAGAACCTTGAGAACCTGCCGTGGTCGGTATTGTACCGACCAGAGTTGTACCGATGTCGTTTTTGTGACAACAACAACGGCACGACTTTGATACATTTTCCAATGATGGGATGTGGGTGCGAGGACTGGTAGCTACCAAAGTGTGAGTGAAATCTGCTACTCAATGAGTGTGGTGTGATGTAGAGCTGTGCGCCGTTGCAACGGCGCACAACTCTGGTACCGATCTGGGTCGGTACTATACCGACTTGGGCGTTATTACACCCGAGTGTAAATGGGTGTAATCCCTTAAGTTACCTTAGGGTTTAAGGTCATTTAAGATGATTTAAACCCTAAGGTAAACCCTAAGGTAAAATGTCGGTATTGACCTAGTTTTAGCTGGGTCGGTACGGTACTGCCCGGCATAATGCCGGTAGGAGAGAAATGTCGATCAATTGTACCCACGTTTAGTTTCGAACGGTTCAGAAATTCGCGGTGCTCGTACCTCTCCCAAACGGATTTTTGTGACGAAACTTTCGTCCAAATGACAAAACCGGGCGTCCGCATCCGTTCTAAATCATTTCGCTTAATGGCTAGTACGGTTAGTACAATAGGTTAAAGAACGCAATGACTCAGGGTGGGACGAAAAGCCATCCCTGGAAGGGACAGGTGACACCAGTTGGGGATCCAGTTGGGCTGGATCTTAGAATGATCAAGGGAGTAGTTCGCTTAAAAGAGGGCGGTTTTCATATTACAATCGAGGTTTTTCTTTCTTTGGATCTCCGAGAAAGTATTGGTTCTTCGAACTGATAGTTTTTTCTGCCGCTCGCGGCGTCCCAACCCAGAGGGTTGTGTTGTTTTCATTTTGATCCATCTGTATGGATCGTCTTTTACCATTGTATACCACAGCAGCTCGAAACTACGGAGTTTCTATCCCGCAAGATTTGGCTTTGTATCGACAATTGTCGGATACAACCCTTTTGCCCGCGGCGAATAACCCGGTCGAGGCTCCCTCGACAGGAGCGACTTTGGGACTTTGGTTTGATTTTGGGCGAACGGCGGACGGTCTGGAGTTACAATCGACTCTGGGGAAACGCTCAGGCTTCTGGCAGGAGATTGCGAATACCGCTCCGGTATTGTATTCGCTGTTTGTGACTACTGCTAATCTGGTTGGGTTTTTGGCGCACCCTGGAGTTCCGGAGGCACTGCGTGAACATCTCCACCCGATTGTGTCTGCGCAAGTACGCACCTTGGATTTAGCTGTTGCCCAGTGGCAGGTGTTACAGACGCGGGGTTCCCAAGACCCTGACGTTCCCGGTGCAGCAGCAGGGCTGCAGAATCAGATTCGATTACAAGGAGCTCAGTTCCGGGGATATTCCGCCCCAGTGGCCCACGAATATTTCGGCTCGTTTCGGGAGCAGTTGCAGCGGGCGCAGGTTAAGCACGCTACTACGCCCTCTCGGGGTGATCAGAAAAAAGGTCGTTCTCGTAAAGGAGCGCAGCAAGGACAGGGCGAGAATTCTGGGGCTCAGCAACAGCAGCAGCCTCCGCAGAATCAGAATCATCCAAAGAAGTGAATGCGGTATCGGCCGCCAGCAGAATGGCCAGTTCGCGATCAGACGACTTTTCTCTTCAATCAGCCGAGGAAGCGGTTGACGATTTGGAGACGTATGGGAGCTTCCCGGCGCACAATGAAATGGTTGCATCAGGGGGTGGATTGGAATTGGATCTCAGGACCGCCGCCCCCCTTCCACGAGGGGAATTCAGTGATGGAGGGGGCAACTGGTCAAGCATGGGACAAGATTTTACAAGAGTATTTGGATCTCGGGGTGTTACGGCCGGCCCGTTCGAATCGCTGGGTGTCCAAGGCCTTCTTGATCAAGAAACGCGATTCTCCCGACTACAGGCTCATCATGGATTTACGACCAATCAATCAGTGGATTCAGGTTCCCAAAGTCCGGTTCGAGACTCTGCAGTCGGCGATCGGCCATTTTCCAGAAGCCGCCCACATGATTCAATGGGACTTGAAACATGCGTACTTCCATGTGCCCATCCACCCCAAGCTGAGGAAATATTTGACGATTATGGTAAATGGTCGTCTATTCGAGTGTTGTGCATTGCCGTTTGGTTTGTGTATTTCACCTTTTGTATGGACAAAGGTGATGAAGGATGTGTCGTCCTTTTTACGTTTTCCGCGACAAGTGGCTTGTCCGCCAGGGGGCATTTTGAAGAAAATTTGGAAAGCCGATATTCCCGTCACGCTTTTAGTGTATTTAGACGACTTTCTAGCGTTATACAAGGGGAAAAAGGTTTTGTCTCGATGGAGCAGTTGGATTCAGAAAATTTTCCAGGCTTTAGGCCTGTTAGTCCACCCCATCAAGAGCGATTTTTCGCCCTCCAGGAGGAGGATTCATTTGGGATTAGAAATAGATACCAATCAATGTCTTTTACGAGTACCGGTTACAAGGTTGTGTTGGATCCAGGGGTTGGCACGGTTGTTGCTCGATCGGGGGCGCCGACAGCGTTGGAAGCTCCCAGTTCGACTGGTGGCATCGTTCTGTGGCCTTTGCCAGAGCACCAGCCCAGCGTTAAGCGCCGCCAGGTTCTATTTGAGCCATTTATACGCTCAGATCGGTCAAAAGAAGACTTGGAATTCATGGGTTCCCATATCTGCAGCCGCGAGGAGGGAGTTGCAGTGGTGGCGAAACGTTCCCGCGTCCTGGAATGGAACTCGGTGGAAAGCCGGGAAGATCCATTGGACGCTGGAAACCGACGCCTCCCTCACCGGCTGGGGGGCCTCGTTGTTGAAAGGCTTGGTGGAGACCGACGAGCGGGAGCGACGAGCACAGGGGGCAGTGTGTCACGGCTCTTTTCAGGCCGACTATCAGCAACAGTCAATCAATTGGAAGGAGCTGACGGCAGTGTCGCGCGCCTTGGAGCATTGGGAACCATGCCTCGGCAAATGTCTGGTATCCGTGGTTACGGACTTCAGGGTAACTTATTGGGCGCTCAAGAAGCTACGGGTGTACGAGCCGACTCTGGTTCCTGTATTACAGCAGATCGTCGAATTTCTGACGCGGACGGGGGCGCGGTTGTGCCCACGTTGGGTGGCCTCCCAGGACAATTTCCAGGCAGACGCATTGAGCCGCCTCCAGTCTCATGGCTGGAGACTCAATCCGGCTATTTTTCGTCGGTTGGAGGTTCACTTTGGCCCGGTTCGGATAGACCGGTTTGCCACGCTCAGGGATCGGCAAGTGGAGGAATACAACTCACGAACTTGGGAACACGAGAGCTCAGGCATCGATGCTCTCTCCCAGAGGGATTGGGACAGAGGCGTTTCGTTCGTTCACCCACCCTGGGGATTGTTGGAGAAAACTATCGACTTCCTCAACAACCTACCGCGAGTTCGTGCCCTGTTGGTACTGCCTTGGTGGCCCGGAGCAGTGTGGTGTCGCCACGTGATGAGCCTAGCCCAAGGAGGGATTTGGCTCCCGGATCGAGCAGGGACATTTTTACCTCATCCGGGGACGTGCAACCAGACCCCGTACCCCCCTTGGCGTTCGGTAGTGTGGATTATCAACAAACCGAAGAAGGTTTGGTTCTGGAAGGACAAGGTAATTCCCTTCGAAAAATTGTCCTCGCAGTATTAAACGAGGAGTTTGGACAGCAACAGTATGATTGGGAGCGTTTGCTAGAAGTGGATATACAATGGCCGTCTGAGATTGTGGCTTTGCGGCTGCATGTGGTGCCCGATTTGGTTCGCAAGATTATTGCATCGAATGCGCCGTCTGGACGGGATACTATTTTTGCAAAGTTTAGAAAATTTTGGCATTTTATGCAGTCTACCAAAGGGAAACCCCCGTTTCCTGTATTAACCCCGGAGATTTATGAGTACTTGACTTTTTTGAAAGAGGAAGGAAAAGTGAGTCCTGTGTCCGCGCGCCAGTATTTGACGGCGATCCAATCCATGCACTCGTGGACTATGTTGGGCGCCTTGAAACTTTCGGACGAGGTGACCAAGAGGTTTATCGCGGGATGGGGCAAGGATTTGGCGGAACAATCACCGGAGAAGATTCCGGTGCAGCACTCGCCAGTGCCCTCCAGGGCGGTCCAATTTTGGCTATTTCTGGTTCGGGAACAGGATCTGACCCTTCCTCAAGTCAGAGATCTTTTATTGATGGTATTCGATTTCCTTTTCTTCGCTCGGGCGGATACGGCGTTCGCGGTTCGCCTGCAGGATCTGGAACTGGATGCGGGTGAGTGCACGATACATTTTATCGAGCGACGCTATAAAGCGCATAATGCTTTTGAGTTGCGACGGTCGAGGCTTTTTCCTTGTTCGGGGTGCCCAGAGGTTTTCGGGGCGTTTGAAAAGTTTTTGAAAGCGCGGAAAGAAAACTGGGGCCAGGATCACGAAATGGCGACGTCTCCACTCGCCTCATTATGGCGATTGCCTGGCGAGCCAGTTTCATTGGATGCGAAATTTGTGGCGAAGTGCTTCTCCAGAGTTATCTTGAATTTTGGAGACGCAAGTGGATTGCCTAAAGGTTGTGTGTATGGCCATCACTCTCTTCGTCGGGGCGGCGCATCCGCAATGTATGCGATTGGGATTAGTGAAGGGGACATTAAATTCTGGGGGGGGTGGTCTGCATCGTCGACGGCCGTTTGGTCGTATATCGACAAAGCGCAGGTCGCGACGGAGTCCGACTTGTTATTTTTTGCATGGAAAAAACGGTAGCTGAATTATTTTATTAAGTAGTTATTAGGGACAGCTGGGGACCGTTTTTTTCATGGTATTTGATTCCTTACTGCTTACTTGTGAGTTAAGGGGCATTTAGTATTAATATGTTTAGCCTTTTGTGAAGAGAACTCCTCCAGCTTTTCTGGGTGGGATCCTCATGAAGTGGGTTAATGGCTAGTACGGTTAGTACGATAGGTTAAAGAACGCAATGACTCAGGGTGGGACGAAAAGCCATCCCTGGAAGGGACAGGTGACGCCAGTTGGGGATCCAGTTGGGCTGGATCTTAGAATGATCAAGGGAGTAGTTCGCTTAAAAGAGGGCGGTTTTCATATTACAATCGAGGTTTTTCTCCCGCCCATATATATTTTTTCCTTTTTCGCGGGACTCAGTGGAAAATTTTTCCCCCCCTTTTTTTTGTTCGGTTTATATTGGGTAGTCAGCCTGGTGGGCTTTCTCCCCTGAAAGTTTGTGTTTTTGTTTTTTCCAGTCCATTTTGTTTGGTGGAAAATGAATCTGTCAAATTTATGCTTGTTAATGAGGGTTTGGAATGGTTAGGTTTGGGGACAAACAAACAAACAGTTCGAAGTGTAAACCAATATGGCATTTAGTATTAATATGTTTAGCCTTTTGTGAAGAGAACTCCTCCAGCTTTTCTGGGTGGGATCCTCATGAAGTGGGTTAACGCTTTGTCCCCTATCACACCTTCATCGAGCTTTG
Source organism: Bryopsis sp. KO-2023 (assembly GCA_030272585.1). Taxonomy (NCBI): domain Eukaryota; kingdom Viridiplantae; phylum Chlorophyta; class Ulvophyceae; order Bryopsidales; family Bryopsidaceae; genus Bryopsis; species Bryopsis sp. KO-2023. The sequence goes on from BSYQ01000002.1 coordinate 1,629,495, forward strand.
GCGTCGGCAAATGTGCAAAATCGGGAAAGGAAACCACCGGATCTTGAGGAACGACGAGACCCGTCTCTCGCTCAACCAACGCATTGATCAGATCCCTTTGCTGCTCCTGTAAGTTCGCCATCGCCGGGAGCTCTTGCCTAGTATACTCACGCTTTCAAAGAAAGTCCTACGCAGTAAAAACTGCGAAAAGAAGAGAAAGATATCTGAATACCCCACCTCTGGATACTAAATACTAAACCCCCAAACCACTCTGACTGTAAATTCTCGCCACCCTGGCGATCGATCTCCCACCTCCCATAATTTCTTGACCTTCTCATAACGGCGGTTATACATAACGACTCCGTACTACGTGGTGCTAATCGAGGGCTCGTCATTTCTTGGGTTTTGGGGCGGGCATTTGAGGGCAGACAATGGAACAACATATCGATCTCCCGGAACGTCGACAAGCTTCTGGGTCAGGGAAGGTGGCCGTTTGGTGTGGGTCGTTTAGAGAGGTCAACGTGTGTGTCTGTGGCTGGAACAGGGTCCCATCACCTGGCCGCGAGAATTGAAGGGTTCTTTGATCAGGTTTTTTCAAAGCAATTCTGCTGATGTGTGGGTCGATTGAATGGGTGCGATTGAACTCGCAGCATGGGGGTTACACTGATTTAGAGTAATAATGACTGTTTGGGCAGGCGGCAGGGTGCGCCAGTAGAGCGGAATTAACACGAGTTGGAACACTTGGGGAACACTTTGTGTTGCGCTGCAGCAACGGAGTTTCGTTATGAAAACAAGAAGTCCAAGCGAGTATAAAGGAGGGAACGTTTTATGTCTTTGTATCTTTTGTTTTTGTAAAGACTTTTCGACAAGTCTGTGGATTCTCCTGTATTTGCGACTTTGATTACGTTCGTGCGACAGGTGGTTTCGGAGCTGAAAACGACTATGGGTTATTGAATGGGGGAATCTCCTGGATGAAAACGCTCCTTTTCTTGAGGTGACACGCTGTGCGTTGCAGCAAGGACGACAGAACAGAAAGGAAACCGAGGAACGACAGTACCGCTGGTGCCCGGCGGCACTATAGGAAAAAGCGCTCTGTGCGGCGTTATCAAACATCCCCGCACAGAGTCCTGTTAACCACGCACAGACTAAAAAAAAAACGTACCTGTTTTGGCTCATTTTGTGCGGCACTTTTTCATCCCCGCACAGCTGCTGACGACTTTGCCACAGTCGAGCCCCGCACAGGAAAACAATAACCCCGCACAGTGTGCGGCTTTTTCGACCCTGAACACCCCCGCACAGGCGAACCCCGCACAGACAAATGTAACCCCGCACACTGTGCGGGGTTATTGTTTTCTTGTGCGGGGTTCGACTGTGGCAAAGTCGTCAGCAACTGTGAGGGGATGAAAAAGTGCCGCACAAAATGGGCCAAAACAGGTACGTGTCTTTTTTTAGTCTGTGCGTGGTTAACAGGACTCTGTGCGGGGATGTTTGGTAACGCCGCACAAAACGGGCCAAGACGGGTAGAGGCCTGTGCCTGGCTGGTGGGAGCGTGTGCGGGGTTGGAAGAGTGCCGCACAAAACGGGCCAAAACAGGCATAGGTCTGTGCGGGGTTGGAAGAGCGCCGCACAAAACGGGCCAAAACAGGCATAGGTCTGTGCGGGGATTCAGTGTGTCTGTGCGGGTGTGGTGGTAACACCGCGCAGAGTCGGATCCATAAAGAAGCAGAAATATTTATAAAAAAACTCGTTTGTTCTACAGATTAGCATCACCCCAGCCACCATTTCCAAAACTCCAAAACCCAAAACCTCAACAACTCTGATACACTTGTTTTTGTTTTTTTTTCAATTGACACGCCATTCAACAGAACATGGCCGACTCGTATGGCACAAAAATCTAGAAACATGCATGCATGTGCACCCCGCATCCAGTGCTTCTTTGACTGGACCCCATCAGAGCACCATCGACAAAGATCATTCACTGTCCTTTGGTCCTCGTCTTGGCTCAGACTTCGACGTCTCAGGAAAAAACAAGTTGATTCAACCATTTCATTTGGATTTTTTTTCTTAAGTTCTTGAGGGTGCACCCTCCAAAAATCACATATCTGACCCAATCTCTGATTATGGTACTGCAGAAGAACAAATGAGAACATGGACGATCAATTTCAAGTTGTGGTGAACTGGATCGCTTTCACTGCCCACTGGCTCATCTAAATTGTGGGGGCTCCTAACCTCCACCACAGCCCCATTTCAGAACTCCAAATTAAGAGTAAAGGCCTGATCACCTGAACGTTGCAGGGTATTTTTTGGCTTTGCATGCTTCCTCCAATGCACCCGGTGTCAATTGGTTTTCAAGGAAGCCATCGGCTCTGGCTGCACATCGGAGCAAAAGCACTGATGAATTTGCACAGCGTTGGGTTTTTGAGTGCGATCATTGAAACTCCATGTCCTCCCACCGAAAGGCCCGAGATGCCTGCTTTTCCAAAATTGAGATTTGGAAAGGCGGTAGACAGAAGGGAGGGGAGTCCACATTTGTATGCAAATGTTTTGAATTTTCAATGGAAATGGAAGAATGATAGGAAAAAATTGGCAATGAAGCTATACCAATGCAATGTACATACCAGTGTGCAGCTGTCGGACTGCCCTAGAACATTCAAACCCCCTGTATGCAGAACATGTAAATATAAGAAAAATTCAACAGAAGAAAAAAAAACCTTGTGGTACCAACCATTGTCACCAATTCACCCGTCTGAAATCACAGAAAAAAGCCACATCTTGAGGGAAAAAAAATTGAGTGGGTTGAGAAAATTCTTGACCTCAGTTGGATAGGATTTGGGGTTTCTATAAGCACAGTGAGCCGTCAGCTCCAACATGTGTTGAACAATGCCCCCCCCACCTTTCCTTTAATTTATTATTTATGTATGTTTGGTTCTGTGTTTTTGTGTCGGGAAGAAGAAATAAAGAAAGAAGCTTTGGAGGGTGGGACAAGAGGAATAGTCAGTGTACAAAGGTTTCTCAATATGGGGTTTCACATGACTTTTCAGGAGCATTTATTAATATGTTTCGTCTACATCCCGTTACATATATGTATATGACATCATGACGGAAAAACCACCATCTTTCTTGCACCATCCGTATCAGTCACTTGACTGCATGCTATTCGGAAGGAACTCGTTTTGAAGCTTTGTTCAATTTGTCCAATCACCTGGATAGAGACATACCGCCACAACGAGGGTCAGCGAGATCACAAATCGAGGCACCATTGGGGCTTCACAAAAGGACTCGTCCCCTCTTTATGGCTGATCACCCTTCCAGGGACGACCAGAATGTCTGGTGCAGACATCCTTTCACTGCTGGATCGGATCTGAAGAATGCTGCATCAAGAGGAATGAGTAAGGGTTGTTTTCTCTATATTTTTTCCCCCTTGGTGGATAAGGGTGGTGTCACTCAGGTGCTCTGTTCATTCCTTTGTAAGCAATATGTTTTCAAATTGGCCTGCTCAGAAGCTCTTTTCTTCAGCTCACCACTGGATCTGGCATTGGAACATTCAACCCTCGGGTCCAACTGGAAGAACGAAAGAAAAAATTAGGAAAAGGTAGGGATTCCCTTGTGAAACAAAACGATGGAAGAACGTGGGCCGGGGTGCGGGTTCTTCTCGCTAACTTTTCGCCAACTTTTTTCGTTCTTTGGTTTCGTGCGTGAAGGCTGGGACCTGGAGTCGCTGGACTTCACAAAACTCACTGCGGAATCACCTGAGGTCAACAGCCAACGAGCAACAGTGGTACGTCTTCCGAAAAAAAAAAAAAAAAGTGACCACGGAAAAGTTTGTCACTTGTGCCCGGCCGCGCTTCCTGTTGGCACTCGTGGAAGTCGCCACTTTTCGCTGACGGCCAACAGTGAAAGTGGTCACTGTGGTTGTGTGGGGAGGATAAAAAAATGTCGTATAGTCGCGCGTTGCAGAGTGAAATTGACTGCACGTCGTAGATGTGTGGGGTGGGGGTGTGAAACTCCTACTGTGCGCGTTTCAGTATATATATATTGAAACGCGCGACTATATATATATATATATATATATATATTGTGTTTTGTGCGGGGGCTGCCATGCACACCGCACAAGTCGTTTATACCGCACAAGCGAAAAGCCCCGCACAGATCTCTGCGGGGTTTTGTCTTTTCTCATTTCCCCCGACGCTTTCAAGGTCCCAAATGGAAAATGGAACGTCTGGGAGTCGAACCCAGGTACAACCGATCGTTCCTGTGAAGTTTCGCGTTCTTTTTCGCGACTTTCACGTTGGACGAAACTCGACTGTGATTCGGATAACGTCGCACAGAGCGGGTCTTCCTATAGTGGCAAGGTTTTCACTACTCTGCACAAGGCAGATACGTCACCATGAGGAGAGCATCACAAAAGGGTTGTTTTGGTTTTTCGCATGAGTTGGTCGATTCGTAAAAAGAAGAAAGTAAAAATTATGTGGGAAATTATCAGCCACCGGCATTAGCGATGTCAATGAGGTAGTTAGCTACCCCATCGACGATCGAAATGCCGAAATTCCCATGGTGGGCGAATTCTGATCGGTTGACGAGACCCCCCGGGATCAACCGGGGGACGACCTTGGTTGCATCATCGTTGTGGAACAATCGGAAAAAGGTGGGTTCTACTCCCAGACGTTCCTCTCAACTTTTTGTCCCTCTCTGAGACACTCGCCATGAGAGTCGTTGACGCTGCTCTTGGATGAAAAAGTCGACATTGCACAGAAAGCGATTAACACCTGTGCGATGTAACTCAAATTTTCGTGCACCTTTCCAAGTTTTTTCATGGGATTTACTTGGGGTGTGGTAAATACTTGTCGCATTCAAAACTTCGCGATTTGCTGCGGGGAAACAACGCTGCTAGTGCCGTGGATGGGAGTTTCCGCTAGTCTACTTTTGCGGCGCTTACACTTCATCGCACCCCCTCTGCCAGGTTTCCATTGGCGGTGCGGAGCAAGAGTATTGTTTGACGGCTGTGAGGTTTTGAGTGTGCGTATTTTATCGTTTTCTTTTTTTTTTTTTCCTTGCAACTTCTTTTCAATGCGCTGATAGCCGGTCACACGGAGTCCGAAAGTCTCAAAATAGAGAAGCATTTGCCTTGGGCCAGAGCCATACTATGGATCCGATCACGATCAGATCGGTCTCCGATCAACCGGGAGACCGATCATGATCGTGATCGGCCGATCACCGATCTGATCGGTCGCCGATCAGGTCTGGCAGGGCCGATCATCGATCACGATCGGCCGATCAAAAACTGCCGATCAGGTGCCGACAGGATGCGACGCTTGATCGAGATCGTGATCGTGATCGGCGCGATCGACTATAATCGGCTTGCGCCGATCATGATCGGCGCAACACCGATCATGATCGGTGGGTCGTCTACGTCAAGAATCGATCATTGATCGCGGGTGAGATGCAGGTGAGTCACGCGGGCACATCGCATGTTCGGTTGCTGTTAATCTGGTGAGCGTTTAACTCCACGTCTTATCAGCGCCCCGTTCGAAATGGGCCGGCATGGAAAAAGAAAAGCGCTCGTCACCCCTGCGAGGTCGGGGCAACGCCCACACACGTCCCAGAGGAGACCAGTTCCGACCGGATCTGGAAGCGGGGGGTTGGAACCTCGTCGCCAGGGCAGCGTTCCATCCGTGGGGCCGCAGGGGTCGGGGCAAGCATCTGACCTGACCAACAGTGCGTTACTCCCTGATCTGTTCCGCCTTGTTGTACTCTTATGGTTTTGTGGGGGGGTGAGGTGTTCCCTTGTTGGATTGTGTGAGGTGCTTGTGCTTTCTCCAGTTGTTCTGGTTCTGCTTTTATGAGGTGTTTGTCCTGTCCTGCCCTGCCCTGCAGTGAACAGAAATGGAAAGGAAGCTGATCTGCTGGAACTGGGTGCAAGCCCTCCTGTGATTCCTGTTCGGAGAAGTAACACATGGGTTGACAAGATGTATGTCAGCAGTCACGAAGGCAAGATCCTGGTGTATAAGGATGATCGGGGCAGAAAGGTGGTGTCGTGCAGAATCTGTCATGAACAATTGTCATGGGTGAAGGGAGGCAGGATCCCCCTTTTGAATCATGCGGCCAAACACGGTATCCGGATCAGTTCCGAAATGGAAATCGCTATCGCGGAAGGCTTTGAGGGCTGCCATTTGGAAACGCAAAATGATCAGGACATGAAAACAGGCACACAAGGGGGTCGGATCAGTTCTTTTGGGACCCAGAAAACACTCTCGTTTGTGTCTAAATGGGGACCTACTACCCGGGAGTTCCAGTCGTACCGGCACAAGGTTATGTGCTATCTGGTCAGCGTCGGGGCCCCCTTCAGGACAGTGGAAGATCAGCACTTCCGAGACATGTGCACTCAACTGAACGCATCTGCTCCGCCTCTATCAGCGAAATCCATGTCTCACCAGGTCGGATTGTCCTCCAACAGGCTTAAAAAAAAGATGAAGGATATGGATCTGAGCAGATTCCGACCATGCTTTGTTGCTGATGGTTGGTCTCAGCAGCCCAAGCATTGGTTCGCGATGGGGGCTGTCTACATACACCGGGACCCGGAACAGGATCTGTTCGAACTCAAGCGGATCAGTCTCGGGACCTGGGAAATGGAGGGTACCGCAACTGCTTTGGACATTTGCACAAAAATGAACGAGATCAGGGAGGACTTTGATCTGACCGGATATCAGGCCAGCATCGTTACCGATCACGAGTCCAGAATGGGGGCAGCATGTGAAATGAACTACAGTTACGATTGGCACGGGTGCGGGACACACAGAATAAATTTGGGGGTAAAGAAGGGTCTGAAAAATGCCCCCCAAAGCGTGAACGACCTTGTGGCCAAAGTACACGATCTGTGCAGAACAGTGATGGGTGCATCCACTCATTGGGAAAAGCTGAAACAGATTCAGATCGATCGAGCCAAAAGAAAAGAAGCTAATCTGGAACGGCAACAAGCGGAGGCTGCTCCCCAAGAGTTAATTTATGTGGTCCGGTCCTCGACAGCCACGGGTGCCTCTGGGATTGGCAACGGTGGGCTTGGTGAGAGCCCCGGTCCATCTCAAGTTGATGAGGATGAACTTCTGGAGGATGCACAAGAGGAATCTAATCAAAACGACCATCAGAGCCAGGAACAGGACGACCCTACATCGCAGGAAATATATTCAAGTGATGAAGACGCATGTCCCGATGATGGAGACGACGTGGAGGAGGCAGAAGACTGCCCAGGACCTGTCCGCAGATCTGACAAGGTTCTCAGACTCACCTTGGCGGTGGAGACTAGGTGGAACAGCATCTGGTACATGTTGCATCGATTGTTGATTTTGAAACCCGATCTGATCCAGCTCTTCCCCCTCCTTCCCCCCCAATACAATATCAACCCCCAAGAATGGAAAGTGCTGCTGGAACTGTACCTGGTTCTGAGGCCATACAAGGAAGCAACCAAGGTACTGGAGGCAGAAAAGAAGGTGACGGGGAGTGCCGTCCTGATGCTCATGGCTCGGATCAGCGCTGCGGTAGATGCTATGAACATCGAGGAACCGGATGTGATAGACTTCAGAGATGTGCTCCGCACAGTCATGGACCATGAATTTGACGATCCCGCATGGCTCCTGGCCGTCGGGTGCATGCAGCATCTGGATCCGACCAAACTATCACTCGAAGACGCTGAGGTGAATCGGTATTTGTGGGGCACCCCAGGGCGCTTTCCTTGCTTGAGGAAGCAATTCAGCAGACCTGATCTGTGGGTTTCAGATGTGCTGCAAGAGTGCGTGACTCTGCTGAAGGAGATCCGGCTGCGATCAGATTACAGAGGTGTTGACAATCCGGGGGAAGGCAGAGAGGGAAAAAAAAAGAAAAAGGAAAATCTCGAACGGGACTGGCTCTGTGTGTGCCCTCCTCCATCTGCTACGGGCGGTTCTTATTCTGATGAGTGGGAGCGATATTGTGGGGTCAGGAAGGTTATTCAGAGCACTTCATCTGTTCTGGACTGGTGGAGGGTACACCAGGCGGCATACCCAACAGTTTCGATCCTGGCTGCCGAGTATCTCTGCATCCCAGCCTCCAGCGCCTCGGTTGAGCGGATGTTCAGTGTCAATGGCCACCAGCTGAACAAGCGCAGGAGGGCGATGGAGGAGAGCAAGGTCAACCAACTGACCGTGCTCCGGGACAATCTGCATCTGTTCAGGGCATGACCTGAACTGCTTCTGTTTGATTGTGTGGGACAATCTGCAGTCTGATTCAGAACCCTCCTGTTTCGGAGGAACTCTCCTTTTTTTGGTTTGGGGTGCCGGGTATGTTCTCTGTTTGGGGTGCTGGGTATGGATCAGACAATCTGCATCTTGACCTGGTGTGATTTGCCCCGAGTTTTGTTTGTTTTGGTATGGGTATGTAATCCAAACTTTTTTGAATGCTTGGTAAAAAGTTTCAGAGGTTTCCACAGATTCCAGCACTGATTCAGCCCACACAGATAACCCTCTGTTTATGGTTCATGGTTCATTGCATGACTCAAACAAAACAAAAAGTTTCAGAGGTTCCACAGATTCCAACACTGATTCAGCCCACACAAATAACCCTCTGTTTATGGTTCATGGTTCATTACATGACTCAAACAAAACAAAAAATTTCAGAGGTTCCACAGATTCCAGCACTGATTCAGCCCACACAAATAACCCCCTGTTCATGGTTCATGGTTCATTACGTGAATCAAAAAACAGATAACAGATACCAGACTGGTTCATGGTTCATTTCGTGAATCAAAAAACAGATAACAGATACCAGACTGGTTCATGGTTCATTACGTGAATCAAAAAACAGATAACAGATAACAGACTGGTTCATGGTTCATTACGTGAATAAAAAAACAGATAACAGATAACAGACTGGTTCATGGTTCATTACGTGAATCAAAAAACAGATAACAGATAACAGATAACCCTCTGTTTATGGTGACTCAAAACAGTTTCTTTAATTTGGCTCCTCCTCCTCCACCAACCTCCCATCCGGTCCAACCCTGACCCGATACACACGTGTGCGGTCTTCAGGGATAGGTGCAAAGTCGACCGAGCCAGTATCCAGGTCCCTCATTACGTTTCGGTCCTCCAAACGGGTCTGATGGTGGAAGAGGCCTTCACGGACTCTGTGGAGAGCGTAACAGTTCTGCAGATACACGTTTTGCACGAACTGATTCAGATGGGGCATGGAGGCGAAGGTTATCGGGAATTGGATGGTGAAGTCGGGGAAGAAGGCATACTCCGTCTGCATGTTGGCTCTCTCTCGCTGGGCAGTTCTGCGCTGTTCCCTGCTCCGTTCAGACATGATCCTTCGCAAGGGGGCCTGCCTGCGCCGAGGGTACCCCTCACTGTCGTTGATGCAAGGTTGTCCATCAAAATCCATTGGCCACCTGTCCATCAATGGGGGTCTGGGGTTTGCCTGCCTCTGACCACCATGACCACCCTGGCCACCCTGACCACCCTGACCACCCTGGCCACCCTGACCACCCTGGCCACCCTGACCACCCTGACCACCCTGACCTGCTCTGTTCCTGTTCCTGCCGCCTCCCCCGAATTCCCATCCACCAACATTCCCCCTTCCACCAGCTCCAGCAGCTCTGAACATGTTTGGGGGTGGCCCTCTTCCACCAGCTTCAGCAGCTCTGAACATGTTTGGGGGTGGCCCTCTTCCACCAGCTTCAGCAGCTCTGAACACGTTGGGGGGTGGCCCTCTTCCACCAGCTTCAGCGGCTCTGAACAGATTGGGGGGTGGCCCTCTTCCACCAGCTTCAGCGGCTCTGAACATATTGGGGGGTGGCCCTCTTCCACCAGCTTCAGCAGCTCTGAACAGATTGGGGGGTGGCCCTCTTCCACCAGCTCCAGCAGGTCTGAACATGTTTGGGGGGGAGCCTCTTCCACCAGGGTGAAGCACAGGTTCAGGTTCATAAACAGGCTCCTCGTCCGTCATACTCCACGGGTTTTCCGGCAGCTGCTCAGAGGGTCCCTCAGGTTCAGGTTCAGATTCAGGTTCATCTGCGGTTGGAAGTGTAGCTTCAGGCAAAATCTCTTGTGCAGGATCAGGTGCTGGAAGACTTGCAGCTTCGATGCTCCAGTCGAACGTTCTGCTCAGATCTAGATCAACCTCGTGCATGGTTGCAACCTCCTCTCTGAGCTGGTCCAGATGAGGCAATAGCTGGCGATCACGAAGGAGTTCTGCAAAAGACAGAATGTGAATGTGAGGGCAGAGAGAAAAACAACCTAATTTGAACCTGATGCTGGACTGCTCACCTGTAGGCACCATGTAGGGGTATTCCATGTCCCCCAGGTTGGTGCTCCCCTTCCTGGTCAGTCCTGGAGGTGTCACCTGAATGGAATCGAGTATGGGGTCGATGCGCCTTTCAGGGGGGTTGCCCGCTCGGTACGCTCGCAAGAAAAGTTCGTCTTCGCTTCCCGCAGCGCTGTCCAGGGCGGATGCAGCTTTCCAGAACAGAGCCTAGGAAGACAAGTAACAGTAACCCTAAGTCAAAACATTCGAAACAGAAACAGTGCAGCAGATAGCAGGCAGCATACACTTACATTTTCCAGACCAAAATACGTGTTAAGCGACGTCAAATGCCGGAACACCACCTCGGCGGCATCCCGATCTACCACCGTCCCGGGCTGGAACAGGTCTGTTCGGTTTTGGAGCCTGTTCCGGAGCCTCACGACATACTGCCGTGCTTTGAGTTCCACGTACATCGCAATCGATCAGCACTGCAGGCGAGACAACAACAAGATACCACGATACAAAGGCGCACGGTGCGGTGAAGTCGAACAGGGAGCGAAGTCGATATATTCGGGACAGTACGGCAGAACTGACTAACTTTGGATTTGATCGGAAGTGATGATCGGTGCAAAAGTCGGTTTTTGATTTCTTGGACCGATCATAATCGGAATTTGAAACCAAATCCCGATCAACCGACCATGATCGGAGCTGATCGGATCAACGGCCGATTAATCGGCGTTTCACCGATCTTGATCGGCCGATTAGGCGTTTGCATGTCGCAACGCTTGATCGTGATCGGGATCGTGATCGGAGCAACCGATTAGATCGACAATCGGAAGCCCGATCCCGATTACGATCAAGCTTTGATCGGCCGACCACGATCATCGATCAGGTTTTGATCGGCCGATCACGATCACGATCATCGATCATGATCGGTAAAAAAAAAAAAAAAAAGACCGATCATTTTCAGAATCATGTGGAACGAGATCGTATCAGGTCAGATCAATGAAACGACCTGTCCTGACATCGAAAATGGACGGCCGATCATTTCCGATCACGTCCATAGTATGGCCAGAGCTGCTCGGGAAAGGGAGATCGCCTACGAACATCACAAATACGACCTCACCCAAGCCGGCCAACCTCACCCAAGCCGGCCAGCGTTTAAAAAATGCAAAGGACCACCGGTGAGGTATCGTGGGTGTGAACGACGGTGGCGACGTACGGCACGTCGCCGTCGCGTCCCCTCGCCCACGGGAATCCGCCCACGTCAGCCCTCGGTCGCCAGGAACCGTACGGCGTCGTGGCGACCCTGGAACGCCATAGGTATGGTCAGTACTTAAGGAGGTCCTTAAGTACTGGGAAGTCGCCTCACCCGAAGGTAAGCCGCTCGCCACGATCGCTGGCGTCGCTGACGACGCCGTACGTACGACGCGTTCCTGTGATCCGCAGGTTTCTGGCGCAGCGAGGAAAAAGGAGCAGCTAGGTGTAGCGGAGCGCGGACAGGTGAAGGCACAAGGAGAGAGCGCAAAACGGAGCCGAGGAAAGAAAAAAGGCGAGCCGAGGAGCGCGGACTCGTGAAGAAAAGGACGGCGAAAAACGAAAAGTAGGAGAGGAAGCCGAGAAAAAGAAAAGGAGTGAGGTGGATCGAGCGGTGAGGTAGAGAGAGAGCCGGTGCTGTCGAAGGCTGGAGGAAAATATCGTGTGCGCCAGGGGAGGTCGACGACTGGACGCCTGCCTGGTGAGGGACGCCTGCCTGTTTTGTTTTGAATTTTGTTTTTTCGTTTGTTTGCTTGTTTTCTTTTTGAAAAACCACCATGGTCATTCCTGTGCCACCGGAGTGGCTCGGAGGAAGGCAGAGGGAAACGACACCATGGTGCTGCAAAAAATCCTGGGATGCCCAAACAGACAAAATGCTTCGGGACATTCACTCCATATTGGCTTAATCCATCGATGCATGTATTGAAACCTCAGGTGCGGCTGGACCTGGAATTCTTTTTGCCCTGTGTGTGTTTGTTTGGTGAGAAGAATTTTTTCTGTAGCTGCTTTGGCAACACTTGTTATCGTCCCCATCATGTGCATGCTTGTTAGTGTGGATGGATGCACTCCCCACATGGAATCTATCAGAATCCACAGTTTTTCAGGAACGGACGACAACTGTTATGACGTCACACACATGTGTCACTGTGTGTCGCCACGTGTGTCATATGTCATGACACATTTGCATCTGTCCCCACACGGTGGTAGCAGGGTCCAATCACCAAGTATGGTGATTGCTACCATGTGTACTAGCAACGCTCATAAAAGGCGTTGGTACACTCTCCTTCCTAAGTTTTGGTTTGAGAAAGACTTCACTACCACTTGAAGTCAAGCAAGCACAACAACAACTCAAGCCAAATTCGCCCCCATATTCTAGATGGCGCGCTTGCAAGGTGCACACGACGTCCCAACTCACATATACAAGAACGCATACATACATTGAACGCATGCAACGCGTTTTGACATCAATGTTGGGCCGTCACAGGCATCCGATCGCGCTAATTGTGGCAGAATAAAAGTTTTAGGGATGAGCGACAAAGCATACAAACTTTTTGGAATCCACTTCTGTTTTGGAGCATACAATTGGGTGCAGTTTTTTATCACCGGAGTAGGTTGGTTTTTTATGATGCTATGCAAGGTGGCAAATGGATGTTTGTTGGACAAAAGTTTCAAAGTTTTCATGCGCTTTGCTCCCTGTTTTCGAAATTAATCTAGATGAGGCAGACAAATGGAGGCTTTTTGCACGTTCAAAGTAAAATAAGAATGTTTTTGTGAAGGGGAAGAGTCCGATAAGAATCGAGCAGATCTTCCGGAAACGTTTGCGGGGATCCCTCGTTCAAGGGCGTTTGAGAAAGAAACATAATATCGCAATTTCGATGCTAGTCGACCAAATGGCGAAGCTTTCTCTGAAGGGTTCGTTGGTTTTTGCGCCAGTTAGAAGGCATAAAAAAAATGCCAACACGATCTCAAGGGAAGCCAATTTATCTTGGGGATTGACCACTCGGCGTTGAAATGGCTTAAAACCTTAAAGGATTTGCGAGTGATCCGCTCTTGAGGTGGTTGCTACTTCTTAGCGAGTTTTACTTCCGAGTTCCTTATCGTAATGATAAAGACTTGGGAAAAGCTAACATGTCATTTTTTTTCGTATAAAAATTTTGATGGAAAACACGTTGACGTTTTTCAAAAAAGGGTGGTCTATTTCGGAGCAACAACATCATCCGTAGCAAGAGCAAACTGATGTGGTTGTGTCGGCACCATTTGGATCAGTTGAGCATCTTCAAGATGAGTATACTCAGCTTCTAAGGACTCATGCCTCGAAACCTTTGATTGAAAAGAATTCAAACGACCTTGTCTATGAAACCGCAGTTTGAACATCCCTTGGGTGCATTAGATAGATTATCTATAATGGATGCCCTATATGATGAAGGAAGATTGTTCTTTGTTCATGCAAGCTATGCACTTTTCTTGAATGCATAAACCTTACATGATATCGCTTTTGGGCTAAGTCCCTGACGAGCTGCAAGGCGATGTGTTAACACACCAGCGACCATCAACTAAGGCATTGTCATCACTCACGACTAAAAGCCACCACTCCTGCTATACTAGGAAAGCGTCCCCCCCAAAAGTAGGACTTGTTGATAAGCATTTCACCAAACCTTAGAAAAGTATGGAAAGAGGTAGGTTTTTTTAAGGAGCATCGCCCAAAATAGGGTTCATTAAATGAACCATGAAGAGTTTTTACATATTTAGAAACATTGTTTTATGGTGTGTTGTTACTGGAAGAACGAGCCTTCCGCAAAAAAAGTCTTACAACAAAAAGACAAACCCGAACTCCCGTTCACAGACTTTCCTTCCCGACTCACTCAACTCTCACACTTCCTCCACTGACTCATACCTCGTACTTCTAACGTAAAACCCCTACTGCCATGGGGCCTCTCACCCGCACTGACCAGTCGATTCAACAGATTTGACATCGCTCTCAGAGTCAAATCGTGTGGTAGTACTTTCATTAGAAATGAGTGTCCGTTGTGTGAATTTGTTGATGTGACGCTCTTATGTCTGTCTTTCAGTACTTGTGTTCTACCCGGTCCAACACGCTTCACTGCCTCAAACCTCCGAAAAAGTTCTACTCGTGGTAGAATAAACTAATATCCTCACTTCCACACCAGTGTAGCCTTCTCCTACACTGTGTTTCATCAGAAAAAAAACATCCCTCACCGGATGTAAAAGAAACCTTCTCTCCTCCGTTTACTATGTCTTCTGGTCCTACCTATTCTCTCATCACCACCATTCTACTCAGAAGAAGTGCCTGATCTGTGATTTGTGCACTTCTAGGAAAGGTTTCCTACCCCTCCTGAGTTTGCCATTGATTTCCTCAATCCTGACTCGACTGGGGGAAATCAGTTCCACTATTTTATATGGTCCCTTCCAACTTGCACTGAATTTCTGATCCTTTTTTTCTGCCCTTGCTGAATCATATAAAAGGACCTCCTCTCCCAGAAAATGATTCCAGTCAGACAATTTTTTCTGTGCATTCACCTTTTCTCTGCTCTCCTTCAATCTCTGTTGAATTCTATCCCACTCCTTGCTTGATAGTGTCCACACTTTGCATGGTGGCCATCCAGTGGTTCTATTCACCATGTTGCAGACCATCCAGTTGGCCTTCTGCAGCCAATCATCCCAATACCCTCCATGATCCAACAACAGTACTCTGATTTTAGAAATCAGAGCTCTGTTCCTCCTTTCCACCACTCCATTCGCTCTGTGGTGATAAGGGGGTGTCCTCCAAACCTGAATGTGGTTGTCTTTGTACCATGCTCTCATGTCCTTCGAATGGAAGTAGGCAGCTCCATCACATAATAGGTTGTCTGGAGATCCATGAGTCGCTATCCACTCACCTAAACACTCTCTGACCTGTTTCCCCTTCACCTCCTTTGTCTTCCAAACCATCGAATCACGAGAGAGGTGGTCCACCACCACTACTATATGATTGTGGCCAGACCTACCAGAGGGTAGTGGACCGATGATGTCCATGCCCACTGTTTGACCAGGGTGGGTTAGATGCCCAGCTCCCCTAAGAAGTTCTTTTTCCTTCTTAGGGGCTACCCTCTGGCAGGTCTGGCAGTACCTCTGAATTTCCTCCAGATCTCCTCTATTAGCCTTCCATCCATGTTGTGCACACAGCCATAGCAATTTTTGTGGGCTCCAGTGTCCCTCCTTGTGCAACCGTTCCAGCTGATCTCTGCTCAGCTCTTTCCCTTCCGCTATCTTGCCCAACTCCTCTCCCCTTGAGCCTCCTGTATATGCATGTCCCAACTCTGTGTTTCCTGACATGCCAGACCTTCCTGAATCACTCTCTTTAGAGTCCACTGCCTCAGCCTGCTCCAGCACCTGTTCTGTTGATCTGTTGGATCCTCCTGATTCCATGCTTGTGTTTTTACTGATTTGCATCTCTTGTGGTTCAAGTGCACACACCTGCCCTTGTGTTTGTGTTGGCCTACTGTACCATCTAGACAGGAGATCAGCCCAAGGGTTAGATGTCCCTGGCAGGAATTGAACCCTCAACCTTCCAGGGGAGGGGTAGTTCTCTGCCAACCAAGCCAAGAGACGCACCACTCTGATGTCCTCCACGACTTCTTTCGGTGCTAACTTCGTAATCCTTTGCACTGCTGAGTTCGAATCAGTGTGCAGGGTTAGCTGACCCCCAGCCACCACCTGTGAAACCGATTTCAATGCCCATATGAGAGCTTGAAGCTCCCCCAAATAGGAGCTGACTTTTTCTCCTCCCTTATCCGCACACTTTCGACTGTTGAGGCTGACGATACACCCCTCTGAGGGGGTACCTCTGAACAGAACATACCCCCACCCAGAGGATGACCAGTCTGTAAACAGATTATACTCTCCAGAATCTGAATTACCCAACTTGACATTATTAGTCAGTATGGATTTCCATGCTTCTGCCACCAACTGTTGCATGAGTTTCGGATTCGATCCCTTGGGAAGCTCCAGCAGAGGTTGAATGATGTTATGGAAATTCGGGCAAACTCCCCTGCAGACATTAAGCATGCCGACGAATTGACGGACGTCCCTGACGTCGCGCATTTCTGGCAACTGACGCACTTGGTCGTCGACGTAGCGTCGAAGGCCGTAGCTCCCCTTCGTGACCGTGTACCCCAAGTAGGTAACCTCCTTTTGTCTGACGACCGCCTTTGCCCTGTTTATCCGTAATCCCATTTCGTCGAGCCTGGTCAGAACACGTCGCAGGTTCCTGTCATGGCCTTCGACGCCTTCTCCGCCGATTATGAGGTCGTCGACGAAGTTACGACCGGGGTATCCGTGGATAGAGCTCCGGATGCGGGAGTGGAACAGCCCTGGCGAACAGTTCCATCCCTGTGGAAGGCGGAGGTAAGTGTAATCCCCCTCTCCGGTTTCAAACGCGAAGAGGGGCTGGAGCGAATCGCAAACGTCCACCTGGAAGAAGCCCTGCTCCAGATCCAGGACGGTGAAGTAGTCCCACTCCGGTGGGATCGACTTCAGCACATCCCGGACATGGAGCAGGGACGTCTTCCAGGCGTCGGAGTACGAGTTCAGCAAACGAAAATCCACCGTCTTACGGACCTTTCCATTCGGCTTCCTTAGGAAAAGTACGGGGGAGAACAGAGCCCGCTCGCCGACGCCCAGGGGACGGATGACGCCTTGCCCCTGCAACGAGGTAAGCAGTTTTCGAATCTCCTTAGGCGCGACGTCGGTGGCGTAGTACCGTATCCCCGTGTTGTGCAGCGGAATCCTGTGGAAGGGAACGCGCCATTTCACCTCCCTGTGGCAAACCCGAAGAGGAGCAGCAGTCGCCTTTGCGTCTCTGCTAAGGTCGTCACGAATCACGTTCGGAAATTCGCGTCGCCAGTATTCCACTGAGCCTGTATCCTCCGTCTCTGACTGCGTTTCCGACGTGCAGGCAGGTTGTTCCTGAGTGGTTTGCACCGTAGCAGTATGTCCGTTCCAGAGTCTTTCCCCTGTCCCTACTGCTGTGGTGTTGTCGAGAAGGTCGTCAGCCACCTCCTCCCAAATCGTCGTCAGGTGAGATAAAGGGGATGTAGTGTGTTCGCTAAAACTTCTGCCTGGTGGTTTCCCTCTGAGGGCTTCCCAGTACTTCCAGAGATCGAGGTGCTCCTGTTCCACTGTCCCCCCTACCCCCCCCCTGGGTGAGCAGAGTAATTTTTCCTCTTGAAGGTGAGAGACTGAACTCTGGTTTTTCCCCAGTATGTCACTGTTAGTGGGACTCTCAGTAGTTACAGTCTGTCCCTCATTGTGTGTTTGTTCCACTGCCCCGACTACCCCCCCCCTGGGTGAGCAGCCCCCTTTTTCCTTTTGTGAACTCTGAACTGTACTCTGGCTCTGTCCCAATGTTTCCCTGTCTGTAGGACTCTCAGTAGCTACAGCTTTGCTTTCTTGCAGCAGAGTGCTGTGTGCAGTCAGGCTGTTAGGTGTGAGGACACTCTGGGTGCCTTGGTTTTCCCCACATGTCTGTCCCTCTCTCCCCCTTGGTAAGTCCCTCCATTGATCCTGCTGGGGGGTGGAGAATGTACCCTGGCTTGTCCCCAGTGTAGCACTGTTTGCAGGACTCTCAGAAGCTACATTCTCCTCCTGTGTGTGGAATTTCGACTGCTGTACCCTTCCCTGAGTATCTGACTTGGGTAAGTGATGTACAGCCTCTGAACTGCTGGTTTGTAAGCCAAAAATCTTTCCTCCCTTCTCCCTATCTGAACTGATGAACTGTCCAGTAGCATTATAGCTATTGGGCTGACATTCAAAGTCTGTGTTTGATGTCTGTGTTCTCCCCTCATTCTCAGAGTCTTTCCCCTCAATCCTGTCCCTGAGTGGATAGTGCGTAGCAGAACTCACATCCAGTTCTGTGAGAGAGGCTGTGCTCTGGCTCTTCCTCAGTGTTGCACTGTTTGTTGGATTCTCAGTAGCTACAGCCTCACTGTTCTGTGTTGTTAAACTCCGTAACACACACCCATCCCCTGAACTGAGATGCTGTTCTCCAGAGTCGGAACTGATGGTCGGTATATCCCTGTTTTGGGCAGAATTCGATTGTACTCTACTGTCCCCCTCTGGGCTCAACTGCTGTTCAACAGATGCAAGCTGGCCTGTTTGTGAATCCCAGTCCTGATTCGACTGCATTGTGCCCCAACTGCCCTTTGAACCACTGGTTCTGTCAAACACTTCCAGTGACCCACAGTCATTCTTTGGTGGTGGAAAAGAAACCTTTTTACATCCTCCTTCACTCTGTTTTTCTATTCCAGAACACCCCCCATCCTCAGATTCCACTTCCTGTGGTGGAAAAGAAACTGTTTGACATCCTCCATCTCCCTTCTTTTCAATCCCAAAACACCCCTCCTCCTCAGGTTCCACTTCCTCCTTCTCTCTGAGATCCAAACCATGGGGCAGTAAACCATCCTCCTCCTGTTCGACACATTCCTCCTCTGCTCCTCCTTCCTCTATCACCACCGGCGTTCCCTCAGCCACCCTGAAGCTAACCAAACACAGTTTTGCAGTAAGCATCCTCGCCTCCAACTGGGCGTTATACAGCGTGAGTCGAACTCTTCCATCGGAGTTCGTCGTCACAGAGTGAAGGAGGTTGTGGGGTTGTCCTATGGCCATTAACGAAAACAGGCCAGGCCCAGTAATTCGAAAAGGAAGAACAACCGTTTTAATCGCGTAGGGTCCCAGAACCAACGACGAACCCAGGGGTAAACGAAACTCCCCATCCTTCCCCACTAAACGAATCCTGCGTCCTTTTTTCGTGAGGGGGTCTTGCAGCACTCGAACCACACCCCGCTCTAACTCTCCCGACTTCTCCCCTACCTTCATGACTGCGTGGCAAGAGATGGACGTTCCGTTCTTGCCCCAGAGGCAGTTGCGAGCGCAGTCGACGGTGAGGGAAAGGTGTGCGAGGAGGGGGACGCCCAGAATAATCTGGGATGTGTTTTCCGAAACCAAAAACACTTCCTTCCCCTCCCACGGTCCTACTTTGACGTCGAGCGTCACCGTCCCTCGCACGCTCTCCTTGCTTCCATTGAACCCGGTCAGCGTTAGCACTCCTTTCGGAGGAGCGACTCCCCATCCGTGCCTTTGACATACCTTCCATGGCATGATGGAGCATCCACTTCCGCTGTCGACCAACGCTTCGAAAAGGTGGTTACTCCCTCCCTGTTCTCCTTCCAGCCTGAGTTTCACCCGAAGTTGTTTTCGCACCGTATCTCCGGCGGGCGTTCCTGCTGCGACCGAATGGCACGACGACGACGACTGCTCGTGCTGTATTGCCTCCAGCAGCTCGCCGAAAGCATCTTCTTCCACACTCGCCACCTGCGCTCTCCTCTTCGTCCGGCACTGCGCTTCCCAGTGCCCCTTCCGCCCGCAAAACTGGCAGTACGGGATCTCTCCCGTCCGAGTAGGTGGCCTGTCCGCCACCAAAACTTTCGTCCCCACCTTAGGTTCTGATTTAACATCCACTTTCACTTCTGCCTTTCCCTCCTCCTCCTTCTTTACTTCCGCGAGAACTGCTTCCCTGTATTCCGTCCTCCTCTTCATTCGATCCAAAAGCTCCCGAAGTCCGCTGAAGGTCAGTTTTTCGAACTCTGTTTCCAACACGACGCGGCTCAACACCCTTCCCGGTAACCGGGCCACGAGTAGCTTGACCGCTTTTTTCTCCTCTTCCACCTCCGCCGCTTGTCCCGTGTTTAAGAACATCAGGAAAAACCGCTGCAAGAACTCCAACTCTGTCTCCTCCTCCGTTTGTTGCAGCCGCCGAAGTCTGTCCAACGTAGCTGATCCCTCCGTCGAAACTGAAGCCGCAGGCGCCGCACTCCCGAGCTCCAGGACTTCCCTTCTCATCGCCGTCTCTGTTCTACGCCGCCGTAACCATGCAGAACCTTTGTCGAGGAACTTCAGTAGGTACCCCAGCAGAAGCGAGGAGGCGATCCCTGCTCCGACCAGGTTGGCGTTGGATCCCCGCAGGACACCCCAGAGCTTGTGCATCCTGTCTGCGAGCTGCACAAGCTCCAGGGTGTCCCACGCAGCAGCGGGGTTCGGTGAAGGGGAGGGTAGGGCACGATGTGAGTGTCGATGTCTGATCGACCACATCAGCCTCTGCCAGAGCTCGTGTGGAGACGTTCTGGGCGTGTGAGGCGTAGAGAATGGAGGAGGTGATGGGGGATACGTTGCTGGCGCCCTTCCGGCTGGTGTTGCCGGCGCCGCATTTTGATCTGATATCGTCGGTGGTCGCTGTAACAGCAGCGACATACCGGCTAGTAGAGCCAAGCCCCCAAAGGCCAGGATCCACCCTGTTCGCTCCGAAACCATGTTGTTACTGGAAGAACGAGCCTTCCGCAAAAAAAGTCTTACAACAAAAAGACAAACCCGAACTCCCGTTCACAGACTTTCCTTCCCGACTCACTCAACTCTCACACTTCCTCCACTGACTCATACCTCGTACTTCTAACGTAAAACCCCTACTGCCATGGGGCCTCTCACCCGCACTGACCAGTCGATTCAACAGATTTGACATCGCTCTCAGAGTCAAATCGTGTGGTAGTACTTTCATTAGAAATGAGTGTCCGTTGTGTGAATTTGTTGATGTGACGCTCTTATGTCTGTCTTTCAGTACTTGTGTTCTACCCGGTCCAACAGGTGGATCTGCATGGAATGACGCTTAAACCCCTAACCAAATTCCACGGCGAAATAGATACGGGGATGGCTTTGTGAAAAAGCAATCGAGAAAACAAATCAAGTCCATGCGCATACATGATAGAGACGATCCCGATATTGGATTTTATGATGTCGTTGGAACTTTTTGGTCGTTTTATCATTTTCGGATGCTCGGATGATGAAACGAGTGCTCGCCGTATTCATCTTCATCGATTACTATGCAAGGAATCCCATAATCGTTTCGAGCAACTGGCGGCAAACAATATATCCTCACTGGGATATGTCATTTTACTGGATGCCCAAAAGCCATCGCTACCACATCCGCAACGACCACTACTGTGATTAGTTTCTTAGAGATGATCGCATCGCGATTCAACGATCCTGCAAAAGCGATGAGTACAAGACCGAACAATGGAATAAAAATATTTTTGCTGATGTTTTGAGGGGGGCAAAGCGATCTGAAGCGAAAATGTTGAACGTTACCCTTCTGATTTTTTGCTGCCACTACAAGAAATATAGCCGATTCTTGGGTTGAGGGCCTGACTCAGGCAGGTAACGGGTACCTGTCATCCACGGTCGATTGGTTTAGTCTATGATAATATGTTCAATATCAAAGTTTCTTCGGTTGTCTTGATATATCATTTGTTTTGGGAGCGACTGTCACCATAGACATTGAATTAGTCGTGTGCATCCCGTTGACGAGAATAAAAACATATGCATGGCATATGATCCAGTTGGTGAATATTTCATGTAGTTTCGTTTTTAGTTATATTATAGCTTATATGAATTATTCTTGGCTTACACAAGTTTATTTTTTTGGCCACAAAAAGAGATAAAACCCGTGGTGTACTTGACACCTAATACCTTGACACCGGTTATAGGCCCTCCAAGAGAGCTAAAGAAAACAGAAGGTGCCCAAAGGTGTGAGTAAAAAGAATTATGAAAAGACTTCCTGGGGGGACTTTTTTAGCTGGCGCCTACCATTCCGTTTTCTTCTTGTACGTTTTTGGTGCGTTTGGTTTGGCGTTTGGTGCGAAAGAATGGGTACGTATTGAACGATTCCGTCATGCATGCACGCCATGCAATCCATCAATCAAATCGACCATTAGAAAGACAAATTAATTAAATATCCAAAACAAGTAACACTTGTCGGATATGGTCTTTCCTTTACCAACAGTTTTCTTCCTCCGTATTCTCAGCAATATTTTTCACACTTAGTTGATCATTCCAAGAAAACTGCCACAACACCTTCGCCCTCGTTATCGCGTTCGCAAGCCTTTGTCCATAAAAAAAAAAAAAACGTCGATTCAATAAGGAGCCCCACCACGTTTTTGAATGTTCCTTGACCGGACAAGCTAGTTGATTGTTTTCAGAAAAGTAGACGCGATTTAGAGGGATCTTCTATGGCGATACGATCGAGCTCTTCTCTCTTATTCACTAGAGCTACGTGCTATTCATTTTCAAACCTCCCGAGCACTTTTCTTGAAGGCGTAATTGAAAGTTGAACCTTGAATTTTTTGACAAAAGAAAAGTCTATTTTATGTTTTCTTTTAACCTCTTGTTTGAGTTGAATTCATGTTTAGTGTGCTAGATGATAAGTCGAAGTCCTCTTTTGTGGTCAAATGGAAGGTGAAATAGAAGGAACGCTGATGAGATTCGCATCTTCTAGTATATTTCCCGAAGAATTACATCAACAATAGACATTGACGAGTGGGCAAGATTCGAGTGGGAGCAAGTCTTTCTTTTAGCTCTATATTGTGATTTGCAGAGCAAAGAGTCGCACAGTTGTAAAAAGGCGTTCAAGCCAAAGATTTAGAACATATTTGTGGGCAACCCTGAAGCTTACCGGATCCTTGCGAGGAAGGAAAGAGCCATAAGGGCAAGGGCAAAATAAGAGCCATAAGGGCCAAAAACATTTTTCGCTATTCAAAAGTTTTCAGTGCAGACGACTGGGAGTACACCCATCCCCTGATGCCTCGCCAGTTTGCGTTTGATAAAGGTGTCGGCGAAAAGCTCTTGCTAGAGGGGAGCTCCTGACTTCGGAGGAGCGATGATTGACATCACTGCTAACCAAAAGCAATCCACGATGTTTGAGTATGCTCTGCTCGTACGGTGAGCGCCTTACAAACCGTTAAGATAAGGTAGTGTATTTTTTGTCAAACCATTGGTGTTTGAACTTTGATAACCTACAGGAGTTTACGTCGTTCGCGTTTCACTCGTGCTTGCTCGAAGATAAGATGGAGGCTTGGGGCCTGTTATGCTCCGCCGCGGTTCACTACACATGTCACAGGGCGATGGCCGGAGTGTCTCGGCTCACGCATCCACATGAAAGGGAAGCAATTCAGCTCTCTAGGCACATCTTGTGAAGTAAGCTATCTAGACACGTCACATGCGATTTTGCGTGCGTCGTTCACGAGGTATGCACGAGGAACTAGAACAAAGAATTGAAAGGAAATACGGATGTAGGGACAATTAGGATGGACACGTGGCTAATACAGTAGGGTTTGACTTAATACAAATCGAGTCCGAGATGTTTAAGAAACTATTTTTTTAAGACACCCCCAAACATGCGGCCGGGTTGAAGAGTTTATTCTGGCCTTGGTGACAAGGGTTGTTCTCGTGACCTCTTTCGAGCTGCAAAGTACGAACGATGAGGGAATCGCGCGTTTCCGAAAGTTGAAAGGAAGAATGAAGCCCAAAAGGTGGCGTTACTCCGGGCGATTCGATCATGATTCTCCATGCAAAAGTTGATTGACAAGATGCGTTGCATAGAATACGGATAAACCAACCACTTTCGATAGGATGATAAAGCCATGATAACGTGGACTAAAACCAAGGAGGTGTTGTTTTGCATTATTGCTGGTGTGCTCTCATTAACGTCAATAATACATAAACCTTCTTTACTAATTACCATATTGCTCAACCTTACGAAAACCAGTCGCTTGAAGAAAAATTATTTTTGGGTTGATTGGATTGAATCTTATGGGCCGTAATATTGCAGGCTCATATATTTATATATATTCATATGACAACATAAATATAAGTGTGTATATATGTTGTATATATGGTTGTGCGGCTGAAGATGCTTGCTCAGAGACCAGCAACCTGTAAGCCCTTTTAAAAATAAATTCTACCTCGGCCAGCTCTTAATCTGATGTTGAGATCGATGAGCAAATGCCTCTGGCTGTTCGCTTCTCAGTTATCCCGAGGTGACTATTTCGTTTACCCTCAAATGGTTGAGACTGTACATTGTCTTCAACGCCAGAGCGGTCTCACTTTGGGTGTCAATAAACCCGACCTTCAACTGGTGGAAGATATTTTTGGCAATGATTTGCATTGTACATCAAGCAGAAAGTTGTTGGCCGCTGTCTTGAAGGATAGGCTCTTCCCACAGTTTCAGGGTTGGGTACTTTGATTTCCAATAGGGAAAATCTTGTGCGAAAACCTTTGCAAGGAAATCGAACGCTTCTTCGACATTTTGTGAAGACGGATTTGACCTCCTTTATCCTCAGCCGCCATCGTATCGTTGTACTGCAAATGAATATAGGAAGAGTTAGGACCCTCCTCGAGTCGGGTCTACTCCCAAGAATTACATGAAACCACTTGAAAGATAGGAATCGCGGAACTTGTTTTTCAAGTTATATTTGTAAGCACTACCGGTTTTTCATATTGATAAAATGAAACGTTGTGGAGCAACAAGATTTTTTTTGGATGGAACTTTGCTCGATTTGAATCAGGCTTGCAAATTGGGTAAGCTTGGTATAACTTCTACCTTTCTATTGAGGAAACCAAGAGATGTAATCAAAACCGAATCAAGATGCTCGTAGAGAGTTGCATGCATGTATCGATGAGGAAACTTGACCGTTCGTATGAAAAAATATACCTACTAAAAAAAAAAAACATTAGAAGAAATTCCATTCAAAAATTAGAATCTCGTGAAAAAAGAAGTAGCCGCGTTACGGTCCACTTCCAGTTTCAGAAAAATTCAGTCTTTTATTCTTGAATCTAGATACGTTGGTATGGCCATGTGTGTGTCGAATGTGTTGAGGTGTATGAGCAGACGAGTTAGAAACGTGGGAAAGCTTAAAAAGAACGTTACGAAACGTCGAAATAGTTTTCAGAGGATATTGTACTAGTTCCCGCAGCTTGTAGTGTCTATTAGTCGCTAAGAATGCATGGTTGGCTTCCGTCTCGAGTATATGGACACGTATTATGTTGGGTGGAGTGCAGAGGCCGATAAGGGGGACGTCTTTTCTCTCGGAGCTAGCCCGGCAACTGTTCCCTCCAATAATCGAACGTGGGCTTCTATTGTCGGTAAAAATGTTTATTGTTTATGTTTATGTTTAAAAATGTTTAAGGTTTTGGTGAACAAAGAGGAATCACTATTTTAAATAGTTCTTCCGTCACTAATATAGATGATAGAACATGATTGAATTGATACGATGTGGCAGTAGAACACACACCCATTATTTCCCAATCGAACTGGGCGTCCCAGGATGCCTCCAAAAACGCAGCAAATCCTAATATTTTACACATATGCGCAAGACCACCGCCGCTATTGGCGAATTAATGATTGTGTGGAGATGATGATCCAGTCAACGGCGTGAATATTTTCGGTTTCTAGTTCGGTTCTCGGTGCGCCTCTAGCGACGACGTGTCATGTTTGGTGGAGGGTGTTACAGCCAAGCCAAATATGACGAAGGGGATCGAAAATTTCGAAGAGTTGATATCGACGCCCGTTCTTTTTTGGCGACTCAACGCTCGAGTGCGGTTAGACAACCTAGTAAAACTGCTTGGATGTGATTGGTTTTTTAGGGTTAGGAAAACCCTGGAATCGTATGGGTGCGTTTATAGTTTTTTCTGTGAATAACAAATAGCAAATACAGTTTTGAAGGCTGCAAGGCCTGAGACTGGTAGCATTGGTATTTTTTTATTTTAACTTTTCTTCTTCTTTCTTATGGTGGCATTATCTGAGGGAAAAATCTGAAAACTGAG
This sequence comes from Bryopsis sp. KO-2023, assembly GCA_030272585.1. Taxonomy (NCBI): domain Eukaryota; kingdom Viridiplantae; phylum Chlorophyta; class Ulvophyceae; order Bryopsidales; family Bryopsidaceae; genus Bryopsis; species Bryopsis sp. KO-2023. The sequence goes on from BSYQ01000002.1 coordinate 1,655,487, forward strand.
GAATACTTGGAAGATATTGAAAGAAATAAATCTATATAAAATGTTTTTACCAGCATCCGAAAATTCTTTTCAAATGAGGATACTGTACCTGGATTGAAAATAAATCGGTGAATTCTTTGTTTCCCGATAAAAACTGAGGACCGGGGCCGCCCAATAGAACAACATGTGAATTTGGGTAAAGTTTGCAAGGACACGATACTATGGAAAACCACGAATCTTATTTAGTAAAACACAGGTTTGTGAATTGTCTTTCATTTCTTTTTGTAGCGAGATGTTTTAAAATGCGGGCCATTCGTGCGCATTTTTGCTAAAAGGATCGCCCGATGCATCCCACTCCTTCCCTCCACCGTGCAAAATTGTAACCGCTTTTGAGACGTGATAGCCGAGGAAATGTTGGAGCTTGCCTGGTCGAAGTGACCCAGTTGTTGGATTACCTTATTTTTTATTTCTCCCCTAAGATATTTCGATGTTTAAGATATAGGTACCATATATCGAAGTTGGATATGAGGAGAAAAAAAAATACAACAATTTAGATTTATCTCAAAAAAAATATTGAAGGTGACGCTTCCTCAAACCCGAGTGGTGCAATGTTGAAAACCACGTTTACCTAAGACGACACGTACCGTGTTACAGCCGCGCCAGTCGTCACATACCGACATCCTCAGAAACTTTTAACGTTTTGAGCGCTTTTGTGAGCCTTTGAGACGACCATCCTGTCCCACCACCAAGAGCAGTATTGGAACACGGTTTGTAACTAGTATTTACCTATATCTCCGTACGTTACGGAGCGAGGGTTCGGTGAGTGTGGGAATTGAAAACGAAAATGTTTTAGCTATTCAAATGCATGTAGGTCAGAGTCAATATAGAAAGGGTAAAATGAATCGCTAGCATCTTGAGAATCGTCCACCCGACGATATTGTTTGAGAATTTGATTTGAATGGCGAGTGCTTAGTGCTAGCGAGTGCTTAGTTCTTGCCAAACGTGGCGAATGAGTTTTTTCCTAACGATCGTTTTTGGTGTTTGATATCACCCGATCGCAAGGCTTCAACCTAGGAGAGTTCCTTCATAAAGTAGCGAGTCGTGGTATTCTCAGATCATCCGAGAAGACATTTACAGGCAGTCCTTAAATTAAAGATGAGGACAACAATAGAAATCCATTTCATGTTTTCGAGGAAAGAAATTAGACTCTTGACGAAGAAATGATGGAATTATTTTTTTTTAATCCGTGCATGATTTTTTTAATTTTTTTTGCTTAGCCATTAGTGTTGTCGACAAGAATTTTGTGAGTCGTCATAATTTGTGAAGGCAATTGTCCGTCGGATTTTCACACATCGCCTTCGAGTGTTAGTATGTTAAACGGAAAGCCAAAGAGTTAGTTCTCACCATAGTGAAACAGATTTGGGGTCCCATCTCTCAGGTGAGAACATAATAGAAGCGCACAATAGCTGGGCCTTGAGCCCGTTACGGTACTCATATGGAATAGTGCGGTGCATATCCGAGTTGGCAATTTTAAGTGGGAGAATCCACAAACATCTAGCTTTGTCTAATGGGTTTAAATAATTGTAATGTTCAAGCCGTCTTTAGCACAAACGAAATTAAGGCGGGCGTGGTCTAATCAATATCACGAAAGCATATGCGGCTGAAGGGTTTCGATTAGGAGTATTATTGTTGAAGAAAGATTATTGGCTTTCTAAATCAGTCATATAGGTATGAGAGGTTTGCGAAGCGTAAACAGGTCATTTTTCCGGATATTATACGTATGGCTAAACATTTTGGCCTGACGCTTAACCTCAAAGATCTCTCATCAATAAAGAGGGTCTTTTGAAAAAAATTCTTAGATCTTTTGTTAAAAAGCAACGTTACGAGTTAGTTAATAGGCCGACGGGAGGATTTTTCCAGGCTTTAGAAAAGAGAGAAGAGGATATACAACTTAGTTTTAGATGGCTCAATAGCCGTTTTATATACCCCCCAACCGAGGCTTTGACTTTCGCGGCTCAAGAAGAGAGAATCAATACACGGGTCACTCGGGTCCGTATCTTTAGCTCCATTGAAGTACAGGTTCCCAGGTGTTGCTTTTGTCATGCCGCACCGGAAACGGTTGAGCATATTTTAAGTGATTGTATGGTGCATGGTTTTATCGGATACTTGAACCGGCATAATTAAGCTCTCCGGTCGCTATATGCATTTGACGTGGCCAACCGGATACAGCCACGTTATCCTCATCCTTGTCGTGATCTACGAATAGGACAAGGTGTAGACCACATGTTACAATTGCTGAAGCAAAGAAGAAGCAGAGAAGCGAAGATCCTTAACAAGGATTAACGTGGGTCCGCAGTAATTGAATCTCTTGCCCGCTCGTTTATAATAAATTTAAAGCATGTCCATACGACAGATCGATATGCTTCATTTCTTTTTCACAAAATGTGCAAGAAAAGTGTGCGCAAGTCTTTCGCCCAAGCTTGGGGGAGCAAACTTCGAACAGCTACACATAGCTTACAGCCAATCCGTGATCGGAAATTTGTCTCGATTTTCCCGAAAAATGCGCAATGAGGTAATGTTGAAAAAGTGATGTCGGATTTTAATTTCCTAAAATTATTTACGAAGGTATCCAAAGTAAACTCGCAAAATAAACATTAAGGGCGTCGAGAATGACGGCCTGCCACTGTGCAAAATGCGTGAGCAGCTTTTTGAATACTATCCAATCAAGCACAAGGTTGGATGCTGTCGAAATTTGCTCTATTCTATTGCTGACTCTATATTTTTCTCACCTTCCCCTCCCTTTTTACATAGTATAGGGCTTGGAAGTTCCAAGTTCCAAGTTGGAACTGAGCTGGGCCCACCAAAGGGCCATTATCGTTAAGGACAAAGATATATGCGTGCTGTAGGAGACGAAGATCATAAAGCCTTCATAGCACATGATAGAACATGGCTAAAGAAAATTTGAGGTTATATATTTTTAAACCACGTTGATATCAATAGGTTCCTCGACGACCTTTTTTTCGGGGTTTTGTTAAGGCTTAACGAACTTTGCCTTTTCTTTTCTTACAAATGCTATCGGAGATATTTGCCTTCAATGTGTTCGGGTTGAAAAGGATCTAGGTTAATTCACATTTGGATGGTGGTTTTGAGGTGAACAAGAGAAAAATGTTTCTTGATGTCGAACTTGATTTATCGCGGGCGAAAAATAAAGAGCATGAATTTGGAGGAAAGAATGGGGATTCTTAAGAAGATCCAAGGCATCAGCACATATACATAGCTAATTTTTTCAGACACACATAATTTACATATCTTGAAAGGGCTCCCTTAACCAAAAAATGCCTCTCGATGTAGCATCGTACATTAGCTTTCTTTCGGGTTTTTTGATCTAGAATGTTTGTTTGTTTGAATGTTTGTTAACGCATCTTATTTATTTTATACCTTCTTTTAAAGCCCTCCAAAGATTATTTCGTAGAGGCAAGAAAATTGAAAGGCGATAGAATGTATTGAAGCGCCAAAAAAGAGTCCGAAAGTGCGGAACAACGATAACAAAAAGCAGTTCTTGGCATGTCTTCAAAACACCACAAGAACTATAAAGCATCTAAGGACTTGGAGGATACTATCGACGGCTCATCAAAAAATTTGCATCGGATTCAAAAGCACTTACTAAGTTAACTTAAGCGAAACCTCAATATGTGACGGGTCGTTCTGGGTGCGAGGTTTGGTGGTGTGAGTCAGTGAGTGAAGGTCAGGTTTTTACAACGTTGTTGTCCAAGTCAAAATCGGTCTCTCAAAAACACGGTTCCAGTAAATATATAACCCACATCCGGGTTCGCCTAGTCGGTCATACACCTAAGTCTCCCAGTCCGACTACAATCCCCTCCACATCACGGCTGAAAACACCCGTCAAGCACGTGATGTCACTACCCGGACGTCTCAACTCAAACACAGTAATCAATCATTGTCCCAACTGTCAAATGTCAAATCAACTTAACCCTTTCTACTAACCGAGGTTCACTCTCTCCACCGAGTACTAGTAATCACGAGTTCTCACAAATAACACCCCTGGTTCACTCAAAATCATAGTCACTTAGTCCACCTGAGATCAATTCCCATTGTCAGCAAAGTATACAGCCATAAGACCATGGCTCAGTCTAAACTCAGTCAGCAACAATAAACACAACAGCCAAGAGACTAATACTCCACCAATCAGAAGTAAAGCCCAGGCTGATTCACAGTCAAAACAATAGATACTCCCCTCCAAACTGACCATCTGGGAGTCCTCCACAAAATTCAAAAATAAAGAATGTCAATTTCCCCCTTTCCAGAACAGACTTCATTTCCCTTTTCTTTTGTGATTCAGAATCGAAATTCAAAATCAAACTTCCATTAATCTCTATTCGGACAATCGAATCTTACCCTGCAGTAAGCGCCAGCCTGACGGTAATTCTCATCACTCTCTCCCGTAACCGCCCCCTCACTTAGCGACGAACTGTGGATTACTCGCGATTTCGATTTCCGCCCGATTTCGATCAATCGTCACCATTTCATTGAATTAGCCGTCGAAGGTCAGCTTCCTCCTTCGTAGGCTGGATACCAACGAGTTGATGGTATGCCAAAACTGTTTCTGCTGCGTTCGTCAAATGAATCCATGGCTCCCAGGAATCATGTTCCGACCCAAAACCCTTCCAGCGAACCAGATATCGTCGTTTCACAGATCTCCCACGACGAGTCTCCCTGTGATCGAGGATTCTTTCCACCTCGTATTCGAGTTGTCCTTCGTTGGTCACTGGCGCTGGCGGCTCTGGATTCGGCCTCACGAAATCCTCCGATTCCCTGTATCGACGCATCCTGACGACATGAAAGACGTCATGGATGTTCCACGTTTCCGGCAACTCCAATCTGTAGGCAACTGCTCCCAGTCGAGCAAGAACCTTGAATGGTCCTACGAACTTTGGACCCAACTTCGGCGAAATTCCACTTCCAGCGAACGATAGATTTTCGGTCGATAGTAAAACCCTATCGCCGATTTTGAACTCCTCTTCACGTCGAGACTTGTCCGCATATCTCTTTTGCCTTTCCTGTGCTTGCTTCAACAACATCTTCGCTGAATCCAAGTCCTTCTTCATATTTCCCAGGATGTCATTCACCCCTCTGATTTCAGTTTCGATTCCTCTTTTCCCGATCAGCGCTAATGGAACCAAAGGATGCTCGCCAGTGTTGAGATAGAACGGCGACTGACCTGTCGAACTGTGCTTGCCGTTGTTGTAAGCGAACTCCGCCGCCGGAAGTCTCTCGTCCCAATCGCGACGCCTGGCATCAACATAACATCGTAGGGTTTCCTCCAGAACGCGATTCATGCGTTCCGTTTGTCCGTCCGTTTGCGGATGAAACGCAGAGCTTAACTTCAACTCCGTTCCACTCAACTCCATCAATCGGCGCCAGAATGCGGACACGAACCTGCTATCACGGTCGGATACCAAATTCGATGGCATCCCGTGATGTCGCCAAACTTCCCTGAAGAATATCTCTGCCAGATCCTTTGCAGTCGCGGTCGTCACGGTCGGCACAAAGTGCGACATCTTACTCAATCGGTCGACGAATACAACAATCGCCGTATTTCCTTTTTCGGTTTCCGGCAACTGCACGATTAGATCCAAGCTGACGGATTCCCAGCGACGATTTGGTATCGGCATCGGCTGTAATTTCCCAGCCGGAACTTTCGCCTCCGATTTTGCTTTCTGACACTTCGGGCATGTTCTACAATATTCGTTCACATCCTTGTCCATTCGTTTCCAAAAATAGTATCTTTTGATGAGATCAAGTGTTCGATCTCTGCCCTTATGGCCAGCCACATCAGAATCATGAGCTTCTTTCAATACTTCTTGTCTGATTGATGTGGGGATCACAATCTGTCCAGATTTCTTCTTGATCAGCTTCCCATCCATTTTGAATTCCTTGCAGACATTTGGATCTGATTTCTTCAGCAGTTTCCTTATGTTGCCACAGTATGCATCTGTTGCTTGTGCTTTTTCCAGTTTTTCTGGTGTAATTGTTTTCTGTTGAACTTGGCTCCTTGTTAGAGCATTTGCAGATTCAGTTTTAGCTCCTCCTTTTTCCATACTCTGTCTCCTCTCTCCTCCCAGGCTGTCAACGTCATTTACCAGCCTTGTGCCCAGTGGTCTGTAACTCTCAGGAGCTCCATCAGAGTCATCTCCTGAAGACCACCTGTTTGGATCCTTTTCTTTGGGCATTTCATTTTTGATTTCAGGTTCCATAAGACCACTTTCCCCAGTAGTCTGAAATCTCACATCCTTTTTCTTTTGATGTGACTTAACATCTGGAGTAGCATCCCCTTGCTCCCCTCCAGTCTGCAGTTTCTTGGAAACCTTGGAGAGTTCCTGTGATTCCCTGTCCTTCATAACATTGGAATCATTGTTTGGCAGTGTTTTATTTGTCGTTTCATTCAATCCTGTGATTCCACATTCCAAATTCGCATGTTGCATTGATTCCGCCTTTGCATTCCATGCGTCGTCGTGATTCCCAGTTTCCGATTTCGTCATTGATGCATGGCCGGTTGATCCCTTTTTGGTTTTGTGGACTGACGACCCTTGATCCCCTCCTGGACCCAATCCATGACTCCGATTTGGTTGGGGACATCGACTGAGGGCGTCAGCCACCACATTATCTTTGCCTTTGATGTGGATCGTATCGAAATCAAATGGCGCCAGGAACTGAGTCCATCGCACCTGACGTCGAGTTAATCCTTTCTGGGAATCCAACCAGACCAAGCTTGCATTATCAGTTCGCAATGTAAAATGACGACCTTCCAAATACGTCCGCCATTTCTTCAGACAATGCACGATGGCGAGTAATTCCTGCTCATGAACTGGATAGTTCGATTCAGCTTCCGTAAATTTATGCGATTCGAAAGCGATGGGATGCAATCCCGATTCACCTCGCTGCATCAACACCCCTCCAATTCCTTCCTGCGAAGCATCAGTCGCCACCACCACCGGCAGCTTATCATCGAAATGCCTCAGAACTGGGGCAGATGTCATCGCGACCTTTAATTTTTCGAACGCATCCTTCTCCAGTCGACCCCAGTGCCAGGGTTTTCCAGATTTCGTGAGATTCGACAATGGCGCCGCAATAACCGAAAAATTCCTCACGAATCGCCTGTAGAACGAACATAATCCCAGGAAGCTGCGAATGTCGTGAACATTCGCTGGCTGCGGCCACGATCGAATGGCATCAACCTTATTCGCCATCGGATATGTGCCATCCTTTTCCATCCACGTTCCTAAGAACTCCACGCCAGACCTTCCGAACTCGCATTTGCTCGCCTTCGCATACAGTTTCTGCTCCTGCAGCTTTTCGAGCACTAACCGAACATGCTCAGCATGCGATTCTGCATCTCGACTAAAAATTAAAACATCATCCAGGAATACCAAAACAAATCGATCGATATAGGGCCGCAGCGTGTCATTCATTAGGCGCATAAAATACGCCGGTGCGTCTGTGAATCCGAAAGGCATTACGAGCCATTCGAAATGGCCGTAACGAGTTCGAAATGCAGATTTCGGAACATGTGCATCTTTGATTCGAACCTGCCAATAGCCACTCCGTAAGTCGATTTTTGTGAAGTATTTCGCTCCTTCCACCTGGTCCGCCATCTCGTCCATCCTGGGTAACGAATACCTCGATCGCACCGTTTGTTTGTTGAGCATCCGATAGTCGATGCACATGCGCAACGATCCATCAGATTTCGCCGCGAAAATCACGGGTGCTCCATACGGGCTGTGCGACGGCCGTATCATATTGTGCGACAGCAAATAATCAAGCTGTGCGCGCACTTCCTTGAGTTCAATTGGGCTGAGCTTGTAGATCGGACGTGAGACCGGTTTGGAATCCGGCTGCTCGGTGATTTCGAAATCGTGCATGCGGCGAGGAGGTAGCTTCTTTGGTAGATCCTCAGGAAATCTCTTTGCATGTTGACGTAACACCTCCTTCAGTCCACTTAGTTCCTCTGGGATGTCATCGATCATTCCATGCAGTTTTGGGTCGACTGTAACATCACTCTCGTCATAGTCCGTCCCAGAGTTCGCTTTTCCAACTTCGTCCTTTGTTTTGTCTTTTCTCGACTCTGGATGCGAATCTGGTTGTGACATGACCTCCTTATTTCTCTGGGTGGCATTCAGTTCCATCCCATGTTGTGATGTTCCAGTCAGTTCTTGTTGTTGTTTCCCCTGGAAGTCTCCATTCAGCAGTTCCATTATTGTAATCTCCCCTCCACTCTCACAGTCCTTTCCTTCAGTTGTCAGTTCCCATTCAGGTAGATCAGAGTTTGGTTCAGTTGATGGCTTGATCCACAGAGCAAACAGTTGCTCCTCATTTGCTTTGATCATTTTGGATAGTTGCTTGGCTGATAGGAGGTTTAATCTCCTTCCACAGTTCTTGGTTTCTGGATGGTCACCATAATGACCCTGCAACACCAAATCTGGCTTGCCCACTCTGTTGATCGTCACCTTATGCGTAATCCAATCGATTTTTGGATTTTCGTCCGTTAGCCACGACTTTCCAAAAATCATATCATGCATTAGCTCTTTCAGCACCAGAAATTTCCTTTTCGTTCTGTACTTTCCGAATCGAACAGTTGTCATGCAGGTCCCAATCACATGGGCCTTTGAATCATCAGCCAGCGAAACTGGCTTTGCGTTTTTATCCGGTCGGTATTTCAATCCCAACCGTTTCACCAAGCTTTCTGAAACGAAATCAGTCGAAGCCCCGCTGTCGACCAACACTGTAACTGCCTCGTGAGACAGCGAGCCGCGCAACCTCAACAGGGTGGATCGACTTCCCACTCCTGATGCTGTTAATTCCTCTGCGTTCGACTCCTTTTCCCCGGTCGACCCAACCACACTCCCCTCTTCGTCGGCATCCATTTGGAAATCAGCATCCGATTTTCCAGGGACTGCATTTCCGACATCTGTGTGACAACCTTCAGCCTGACGTTCGCCAACTGAATCCTGAGGCTTCATGGCGTATGAACTCGTCTCCGCCTCATTCTGCCCCCCAGGGTGGTCATCGAGCGTGGTCGGCGTCGCCGACTCTTTCTTTTCCGACATGCATGCATCCCGCATGCCGACGTCCTTGATTTCTGGCATGACGTCCTCATCCTCCGACGCCAAACTTCCTTCACCATTTCCGTCACCAACCACCGCGTCGTCTTCCTTATTCGACGTCGAACTGTGTACCTTCTTTGCGATCTGTCTTCCCTGTCGTCGGGATACTTTCCCAACTGTCGGCGGTGATCCTGTTTTCTGGTTACACAATCTGTTTGACGCCAAACCTCGGAACTCTTTTAGAACCTCGTTAATTTCTCCGACGAGACTTTTCTGGCTCCCCAGCAGTTCAACAATAGCACCTTCCACAGTCGATAACCGTTCACGGACACTTCCGCGTTTCCTGTTACTGTGATCGGTTGAACTTTCCTTTGCTGATCCAGATCGCGCGTCACCTGACTGCGCTTTCTGTTTGCGTTGTCTTGTCGTCATAGTTCTGTTCCGAGGAAAGACTTTGACGTGCCCCTCAACCCGTTTCCTTCCCAGTGATCGCTACCTCGTGTGAGGTGCCTGCTCCGAAACCATTGTGACGGGTCGTTCTGGGTGCGAGGTTTGGTGGTGTGAGTCAGTGAGTGAAGGTCAGGTTTTTACAACGTTGTTGTCCAAGTCAAAATCGGTCTCTCAAAAACACGGTTCCAGTAAATATATAACCCACATCCGGGTTCGCCTAGTCGGTCATACACCTAAGTCTCCCAGTCCGACTACACAATATGAATGGATAGATGACCAGGCAAACGCCTTTGATGGAAATAAGAGCTAATGGACGGAAGCGCCAAATTTTTTCGAAAGATATGATACACGGGATCGTGATTGATACTAGATTGTGATGAGAGTGGTGATGCACTGGGGGCAATTCGAGGGAAAAAGCATTTCGACAATTAACACCCGATGTATTGTTACTCAGTTGACTTTTGCTGAACCTAGCTACACCACAACACAACAAGAATGGCTTGCTATGGTGATTAAGCTCAAAAAGTTCCGACGTTACCTCTTGGGATGAAAGAGCTTAATTATGAGCAAAGATTATGCCACCTTACGTCAACTAGTGAAAAATAGCTTTTTGAAAAAAGCGTATTATTTCGACTCATGGTGTTCTTATCATTGTTAAGATAAGGTTTAATTCCTCCCAAACTACGAGTCCCTGTGGCAGTGCACCAACACATTAGCAATTGATAAAAAGAATTTACCGAGTATTCTCTCATTCATTGATGATAAACCACAAACAGGACATTTGGTGTATCTATCGTTACAATCATTTTAGATACGTTGAGCATTTATCAATGGATCCATAAATTTTATGAGAGAATTGATTAAACTTCATTTAATTGTTCAATATACCTTTGTAGTTATAAGAGAAAACGCATATTCCTGGCAGGGGTATCCTCTCAGCAAAATCGAAGATTGGTGTTGAAATCAAAATGATATGCAATTTGGGTCAGAAGCTCTACTCTACGTATCAAGTATGACATTCCCATTTAATTGAGTTCATTAATTCAAATTTCCTATCGTGGCACTTGGCGGAATTGCAATTGTGTTGTAAGAGCCGAAGGGGTAGTAGATAATCTCGAAAGCAATATTTTTCGTTGGTTTCAAAGGAGTCTTGGACGTTTAGCTAGAGGAGTTTTGAATTCATTTGGGTATAAAGACCAGGTTTTTTTGTTTGTTTGGCTTTTTCGGTATGAACAAAACTCTGATTCGATCAGAGTTTTTTTGATTTTATTTTCGCGATTGTGATGTCAAAAGCAAAACGGAACTCGCTTGGATGATGCATGCCTTGGCTGTAGCAAAACCTCGCAAAATACGCCCAATCTATTTATATTGATATTCTAACGTGACGTCTATCACATCCAAAAAATGCCAAAAAGTGGCTCAAATGGAGCTATAATATCGGGTAAAGGTTTGCTAAACAAGTTATTAAGTATAGAGAAGCTCTACACTACGACCAAGTTTAAGATTGTGTTTTATCAACCTAACTTGATATTAGTAAGAACTCCCCTTGATGCATGGAGTGCTCAACCAAACATAATATCTTGGAAGGGAAAAGAATTGGTTTCGAAATCTTTATTTTTTTATAATATCCCATGAAAATCAATACGGTGCAAGGAAGGACACCATATAAAAGCATTTACAATTGGACCACAAGACCATTTATTTTATAGGATAGGAAATTGCAAACTTCATAACGTTCATAAGGTGGGATTTTCAATCATAAACTACATGTTTTATGTTTTCCCTGCTTCCTACATAACTCTTGTATGATGGGTAAGAAATATATGAACGTGGCCTTAACTCACAAGGTCCTATCCATTAAAGCATAAAAGACAAGGGTTTTACACCCCTTAAATCCACTTGAAAAATCAAGCTTTTGTTCTTGTTCTCGAAGGGTGTTGAGACGAAAGATACTTTACCTGAAGAAAATTTTAAATCGCACGGTAGGGTGCACTATAAAGAGATAGTTTCGGGAGGCTAACCAAATAATTGATTTTCACCATGGGCGGGGTACATAAACGCTCTTGCCAATGAAACAAGGGAGGTGTTATTTTAATTGCACGTTAAAGAGCAGATTTAAGTCTAAAAGAGAGAAGATCCCTAGGGAATTTAATATCGATTATATGGGCTCTCCTACATAGTCGTCATCAACAAGGCGTGGACTGTTAATCAGCTCAGAAGTCGCTAGTACCTCTACTCCACGGAGGAGATGAGCGATAAAGTACATGGTATTCTTTATTTTGTTTGGGCAGTCTAAACCCTTGGAGATTAGAACATGTTCTATAAAACATGCAAAAATATTTAGTTTAGCTATAAAAGTTGTGTAGCAATAACAACGAGATACCTCGAAGACAAAATTATCACATGACAATGTGTCATCTCGCCACATAATGACTCGATAATTGGGTGGACTTGCTTGAAGAATAAGAACAATGATTACGTCATTTTTAGTCGTGCTTACAATAGAAATTGTATCATCGTCAAACTTCGTTTGATTTATCTGCAGGTGCAGGTCAAGTCATATTTGTATTCTTCAGATGTCGTACTAATATCATTCTCTTCAAGAAGACGAATATCGTAGGGTTGTTCCAGAATCCTTCCCAAGGACCCCAAGGACGCGACAACTTCATCACTATTTGCAAGAGTAGTATGGGTGAACAAAGACTTCAGTACGAAAAGTACTGTACTAGAGTATTTGTAAAGAGAGTACTTGTACAAAGAGTGGGTGTACACAGACCCGTGGACGAAAGTGGACGAAAGCACAGACGAAGGTGGACGAAAGCACAGACAAAAAGTGTTGTTTTTCAGGATATGGGCGTGATACGATCGTTCTTTCTTTCTTGTTTGGGGGTTCCCAGCAAGGGGGGAAGGGAGGTGGCTCCTTGGTGAATTTGTTATCCTTTTTTTTTCTTTATAATTACTTACGATCTTCGTATAAAATTTTAATCGTTTTTAATCTTAATTTTAAGATGCTTTTTTTTTCTAAGACATTACCTCATGCAACTTCATCAAGTAATCTTAGCTCCTTAGTTCCGGTTTTCGTGGTGGTCATACGTTTTCTCTCCGTCCAATCTTACTAAAAAAGAAGGAAGAAAAGATTTCAAAAACATATATATTGAAGAATATCTAGACTTGATGATAAGTACTTCGAGGAAAGAGGGAAAAAAAAGTGTTGTCGGATTAAAAAAAAACGGCTCTTTTTTCCAATTAGAAAGAAAGAAGAAAGCAAACAAACAAACAAAGAAGAAATTATATCTGATTGTATACTTCTTACTCCAAAATTTTCCCCTCCTTTTACTTTTTTTTACTCTGCAAGAAAAATGGTGTTAAATTGCCAAGAGATTTTTTTTTCGGAAATTCTCATTTACTGGAACTCTAAAAAGAGGGGAAAACAAAACAAAAAACACCTCTCTATAAAAAAAACTCTTTGAAAAACAGATTATTTGAGAACTAAATTTATTCTTAAAAAAAAATAAAAATAACCTTCCTCAAGCAGGGATTACTCAAACCATTCTGGAGCTCGACTTTCTTTTTCTCCCCGACCTCCCCTCCGAAAAAACTAAACAAACTGAACAATCAATAAATAAAACAAGAGGAGAAAGAAAGGGGAAAAAGAAAAAGAAAAAAAAACAGACGCGAAGATCTGTTTTCGTTCCGTCAAATCTTTTTTTATTTTTGCCCTACACCTGTTGTCCTTCTCCACCACTTATGATATCTGAAAAACGGAGTGTGGGTATCCGTTCACTATTAAAAAATTAAAACAGAAAAAAAAAACAAAACGAATTTAGTCTTTTCAGGGTGGAGAAAACAAAAACTGGAAATTTTATCTTTGAAGAGGAGAAAACTGTAGAACTCTTTTTAAAAAAATAATTTGTTTTTTCAGTCAAGGAAAAGAGAAGGGGCTATTTTTTCTACAGGCCCAAACCTCCTCAGGCCCCTCCCACATTGCATATAGTAAAGAAAATAAGGTCAAGCTAGTTTTTTTTCCTGTTTTTTCCCTCAAGGGGGAAGAAACATGTCACACTTTCTCACTTTTTTTCCTGTTTTTTTCCCTTTTTTTTCCTCCCGGGGGGAGAAAGATGTCACACTTTCTCACTTTTTTTCCATCAGTCATCAACACAGCTCCTGTCCCCGTGTTGCCTGAGAAAAAAAAATTGCAAAAAAGATGTTCAAGAAGTTTCATATTTTCGGTTACTGCCCCCCCCCCCCCCCAAAAAAAAACATACATGAAAAAGATATTTGGAAAAAAAAAGTCCTCCACAGAAACCCCTCTCTTTTCCTCTAAAAAAAAAACTGGAAGAACAAAAAAAAATTAACAATGATAGAAAAAAAAACAAAAACAGAGCAGCAAAAAAATGGGTCCTACTGAACCCTCTCTCCCCTCCCCTCCCCCCCCAGAAAATAAGAAATGAATCAAAATAAAATAGAATAAGAATAATGTAAAAATAAAATAGAATAAGAATATTATAAAAATAAAATAGAATAAGAATAATATTTAAAAAAAAAACACGGGGGCGTCGGGTCGATTCCACACCGTCGACGTCCTGTTCTCCGATTTCGTTTTTCGCCGTTTTTTCCCTTTTTGCGCTCTCACTCATTCTCTCTCTCTCTCTCCCTCTCTCCCTCTCTGTGGAAAAAACGAAAAGTAAAAAAACGAGGAGAAAAAAAAAACAGGTCTCAGAGACTTAAGAGTGGAGGCGTTCGTTAGGTTTCAAACAGGAGCGCGTGCAAACCCATCTTCCCTGTTGAATTCGTTTTTGAAAAAAAAGACAGAAAAGAGATCGACTGACCCGCACCCTGAACGCGCGCTCGACAGATTTTTCCTCCCTCACCTTTCCCCTTTCTTTCTTCGTCTCCATCAATTGTCCTTCGCCGTTCTCGCAGGTCAGTTTTTTTTTTTTTGTTTTGCTGGAGGGGTTGGGGGGTGGGGGGTAGACAGGAAAAGGTGGGTTGGTCTTTGCATTACCTAATCGAGGTCAGCGCTTTTTTTGCGACGCCGAAAAAAAAAAATCCCTCTGAGCACGATTTGCTGTGTTCTCATCATCGCATGGTGTCGAATGGGTTCTTTTATGACCGACAGACACACAGGTCTGACCGGTGTCCGCCGGTCTGACATAGGCGTCGAAGTGTTTCCAGAGATAGAAGCCGCACAGGCAAAAACTCAAACAGAACACTCACAGACTCCAACACCTTCATCCAATTCTTATCTTCACAGAAGTGCTGTCCCTGTTGAGAAAACACTTTAAAAAAAAGGACGTCACGCCACTAAGTGATCGTCAAAAGAATGGGGAAAAAACAACAATCCTTTAGAAAATTTTCGAACCCAAGGGCCTTTGCAAGCACCCTTTGATCCTAAGTTCAAACAGAGATTCAACCCCCAAGAACCTTCCTATCCCCTTCGTAGTGTCTAGCGACCCTGCGCACCATGTGGTCAGTCCTACTCTCTTGCCTGTTCTCCCCGCCGCAACACAGCCGCCACTCTGCCGCAGCACGCACGTACATGCGCGTCTAGTCGTCACCCCTTGTCCGACTGAATGCCTTAGATCTATTCCTGCGACAACAGCAAACTGGGAAAAAGGTCTGAGGAATATGTATCTGGCACACCTCCACTCTTTCGTTCTCTTTGGTTTGGTGGAGCGCACACTTCTTCTAGGGCGGGGACAGCACCAACTCAGAAACTAAGGTGAATGCGTCACTTCTCCCCGATCAAAAAGAGGTTTCAATATGTCCCTACTTTCCCAGCAAACGTTCGAAACCCGTGTTGAGCTTGGGTCGTTCTCCGACATTTTTTTTCGTTAAGCTCGCAAACCCTTACCTGGCTTTCGAGTAAAGTTGTGCGCCGACCTTTGAGTCACAGCCACCCCACACGCTCGTACCATTAAAGAAACATCCTCGAGGGCGTAGGACTCCATAATATGGAGTCCATATCTTACTTCCCAGCCGCCACTTGAAAAAGACTTGGTGACAGATGCATGCACCACCAGCATTGCTCCTTCCATTCAAGAACCTCTTGAAGATCTGTTATCGATCTCCACATGAGTTTTTGCGACGCAACTGGGCTCGCTTGCGAGCGACGGTTGCAGATCGCTCGTCACTCAAGCAGCACCCCAACCATCTTCCAGGTTACATTCCCTTGTCCCAACCCCAAGCAATGGACCAGCTGTCCAGCTCCTCCCTCTCCGCCAAATGAATCAAGTCCTCACAACGAAAGATTCAGAGGGGGCTTTTGCTTAAATATATATCGGTGTGCGACCTGTAAAGTTTCGGCCTTCAGGCCATTGTTTCAAAACACTTGTCTGCTGGAGAGCCAGGCCCAGAATCGATTCAACTCATCTCTTACAACTCATTCGTTCCCTTCTATCCCATTTGTCAGTCCATCGAAATTCTCCTGACGCTCAACCACATGTTCGTAAAAAAACACAAGTGTAACTTCACACCAACTCGAACACGGTCCCTCAGGTCAATTTTCTTCGTCCAACTCACTCCCTTAGCCTGTTTCAAGACAGTTCATTCACTCTTTCCCAGCCAGCGCCACAGCCCCGAAGTCTCCCTTTGCTTTTCTCCCTTTCACTTTCCTCTCCTTTCACACAGTATTTTGCCCCACGATAAAAAGTCCCTCCTATCGCTATTGTCTTGCATCGGAACCGGACTGTCGATCATCTGCGCCTCCACAGGGCCACAGCAGCGACCCCTATTACAGCACCCCCAATCAGGGAGCACCTCTTCCAAAATTTTGGTTTAAACTGTCCTCTGCTTCTTTCATCACGGTCATCGAGCGTGGGTGGATTGGCCGGCGTTCCACTTGGAGGTTCCTCCGCCGCCACTGGGATGGATCCGTGGTCTGCTCGGGAGGTCGAGCTACCTGCAGGGAGGGCGGACGCAGACTTCCCACCAGAGTGTAGAACGCTGGCACTGAGTGCATCCTCAGTTTCCTTGGAAGCCCTAGCACGACAAATTGGATTCGTTAAGCAACAAACAGTTTGTATCGAAACAACTGCTTCAGCAGATCCTGTTCCTTCACAACTCAAAACGCTTGTCTCTAGTTAGTTCCTGTACCGTGTCAGCCCTCCCCCGGTGCTCAGACCTCTCGAGGTCCGCGTATCTCTTTCTTCAGTGTTCGCTCGTTTTAGTATCGCCATGATAAAGGACGTCCGCATTTTGATTGTTCCCGAGGTCGCTGCAGGGCGTTGGAGGCATTCTATCTCGTTGCTTGGACAGGAGCCTGCCTTTGGGCCGTACCAAACCTCCCAGAGCTTCTTCTTTGAGCCCGGGAGCTCCTCCATCATTGGGTTACCGTTTAGCACTAGCTTCTTTAGCCCCGTGATGGCACCCAGGGCCACAGGAAGGCTGTTAAGAAGGTTATCTGCCAAACTTAGCTCCGTTAGAGCCTGCAAGTTTCCGATCTCAGCTGGTAGGGCCCTGATCTGTTGAACACACATGAGCGCTCACGTTTCACCCTCTGTCAGGAAATCAGCACCTCTTGAGTTCAACAGTGAAGGCGCAGCCTTGATTCCTAACCTTGTTCTGGTCTAATTTTAAAACCGTCAATAAGCTCAGTCCGCCTATCTCGGGTGGGAGCGTCCTGATGCAGTTTCGTGATAGAACGATGACCTTCGCGTTTCGCTTTTTTAACAGATCATGGGGGACTTCCTGTAGGCCCCATTCCTTGGCCAGTATGGTAAATTCGCCCATCATTTCCTGAACAACACATCACGACAAACATTAACGGAATGCTCCAAAGCTCATGGTCGATCAGATAGCATCCTTTGGAGCGAGAAACCCTCCCTCCACTTTAAAAGTTTGTGTGTTTTTGAGCGAAACCTAGCCACAAAAGCGTTGTGTGGCACCTCAGTGAGTTTTTTTCTTTCCAATCATAATGAATTCCGATCAGGAAAGCAACCCCCAGGAGAGAAAAAGGGTTTTGTTTTCGTGGAGCTACCTCTCCTTGGCTGAATTGATCAAAACTAGACCGAAAAACAAAGCAACGACAGCGTCGCTGGCGATCAGCTGTGAGGATATCCCCACTATGTGAAAGTTTCACACTGCAGCACCCCTACTCCCTTAACCAGTTTTCTGGTATAGGAGTGTATTTATAAGTGCTTTGATAATCTCCCAAAGATTTTTTGCCACTGCCCAAGCTGCCGAAAGGCCAGAGCCACTTTTGGTAGTTGAACGCACCGTCCGAAAATCTACTCTCGAGGTCGAAATTCTATTTGCCTCCTTTGTGTTTGGCTCCATGGCGGCGGCGACTGTGGCGATCAGTACTTTTCGAATCGACGAACCTCTCTACTGCTCAGGCGAGACGACCAGACTCTTGGTGATGCTAACGTCCTGAATATGGAAAGCTTGGTTTCGATGGGCGAAGCTCAAAGTCAAGGTTGCTAGCTGTAACCGCTCGGTTGACCCTCCTCACTCGAGTGATTGAGAAGTTCAGGAAATGAGGCAAAACACACGGATAGAGAAACGGTCACTGAAACGGTTCCGGTCCCGGTCTTGATAACGGTCATAGATCCGGTCAAGCTACAGTCCCAAACCGCTCTTTAATCCCTCTCCAGTCTGACCCACTCCAATCTGTTTCTCAACTTCGCAGCATTGCAACAGAGCTAAACAAAAAAAGAAGAGGGAGGAAGAGATCCCCACACTCGTTCCATGAAAGATCGATGTTTTTAGTTTTAGTTGATGCTGAATAGAAAATCCATTCAATCAAGAGCATTTCAAAACATGCCAGGCCAGAGCCAATAGCTTTGGGGATGTCACGCGTCACCCAGTAATGCATCACGGGTTCTATTTGTTTCTGAAAAACAATTCTGATATGTCGATGTCTTGGGATGTTGTTAAAATGGGTGTAAGCCCAGAGGCTAAACTCTTTTTCTCACTTGAACTCAAACAACTGCAAATTTCTAGACATAACCAAATCCTGAACCCAAAGCTCCTGAATGGCACCAACCACTCCATCTGACTAATATCCATTTCTGACTAAAACCGAACATCCTCAGTCAGACTTGCAGTACAACCCTAATAACATAACATAACAACCCTAATCAGAACGTAACACCAGGTCCTTCAAAATGTGGAACCATCTTTCCCTCCCGAGAGTAACGATTTGCTCCCAGTTGATTGAATAGGTTGATTCAAGCGGTTAGAAGACTCTTGGGGCTGAGGGTTTTTTCGTTGTATACCCCCTATGCTTTAGGCTCTGGCCTGGCATGTATTGTGATATTCCTGGTTTGTTGGGTTCTCCCCATCGCTGGACGCTGGCTGGAAAAAGTAGGATTGACTCGGCGCCTCTCGATTGATTTCTTGTTGCAGCAGCATCTCGAGAGCTCAGCGAAGAAGGGGGGGGGTGAAAGGATCTCTGCATATGTCTGGGAGAGGGAAAGGAGAAAAATTCCTGCGTATGTTCGGATACCTGTGAGCCACAGGGTTGGTTTGATCTTGAGGGAAAGGGGGTGTGTAGCTGGTAAGGTTCTGTACTGAGAAACATCTACATCTTAAAAACGATGTTACAACCAAACCATCCATAGAAATGTTGACAATTGTAAATTAGTTCTGTTTTTGAAGAGAAACGACCGTGGGGTGACTTGCCTGAAACTTTTCCCTAAAGATGAATACCCACACTGCAAAACTCCATCCGCATTTTTTACTGAACAGGTTTCCACAATGCTGGATACAGGCCTCTATGAAAAAACATATTATATTATTCCTCTCAATCCTGAGACGATTGCAACCCACAGAAACGCAAGACACGCCAGGCCATAGCTTGTAGATAAACGAAACGATTCACTTTTGGAAGGAGCATTTATGCTCGTTCTGTTTGATAGCTTCCCCGTGTCGTTGTCACTGAGACTGTGTCGTGGGGGTTAATGAACCCAAAGCCAGAACTGGGGATCGTCCACAACAATCGCTCGTGGGGTGGTTCTCTTTTTATTCGGTTTTGTAAATGTCGGACAGGAGGATCAAAGCTTCTCAATAAGCTGTTGTGTGAGAACCGTTTTGCATTTGAAAACCAACTCTGGGGATCTCCTCTTTTTTTTACGTTCATTCTTCTTCTTGCCGTCCCTTGTATCCTTGCGGGAAACCGTTACTCGTGAGCACCCGTGGCGCAATGGATAGCGCACCAGACTTCTAATCTGGGGGTTGCGGGTTCGAGTCCCGCCGGGTGTGAAGGGTGTAAACGTGCAGCGTTTGTTTCCTGGATCTGTAATAGCTCTTTTTTAGATTGAAAGTACTGTACGGAAGGCCAAACGGTCAAGTTTTCAGCACATTCAGTGGAATAATGCTGGACGAAATGCCAGCCAACATGAACGACATCCACCCAGTGATAAGAGGATGAACGAGCGCCAAAGAAGCCTAAGACTCTGCAAAAATCCCTTTGAAGTTACAGTGACAACCTCTAACAACCCAGCATCCCAGCGCCTATAAACGTTATAAGTCTCATTCTCAATCATGGGAAACTGATCAGTTTCCCATAAACCCCATCCATTCGGAATATATACCTAAAAAAAGCGCGATGTATGAATAGAATTCCGGATGCAGCTTTCGTGGTGGGGTGTGGGGGGTCCAAGAGCAGGTGCTGGCATTTTAGCTAGACGAAGGCAGGATAAGGATCCTTTTCCAAAAACGCTTGCGCAAGCATCCCGAGATGATCGTTCGAGTGAGTGACAGACTCGAAGAAGCGCACATACCACCGTAAGTGTTCAAATCTTTTTCTGCTGCTGCGAATGTTGTTGCATTGCTGGCTGGATTCCAAAGCCTCCCCTTTTTAACCAGTTTTTTTCCACTACCACAGGTACCGAAATAAAGTGTTCTCAGCGCTACAAAGAGATCAAAATTTGGCAAAAAAGCGTGAGGAGGAGAAGCTCATTGTCCCAGCGACTGAGTTATTGGAGTGAGGGGGTCGTGGTGGCTCCATTGACAACCATGCTTCGACCTCGCCAGGGCTGGGGTAGACCTTGAAACTCCGGCGGAGATGTATGAAGCGCCGATGTTTTGAGAAGGAAGGAGCGCACATAGGAAAACATCAGTCGTTATGCTCGCTCAGGTTACTAGACAAGTCTCGGCGCAAAAGAAGAAGCTTTCGCAGTGTATATGGAACTGTTATCATACCTTTTTTTCGATGAATTCATCGAAATTTGAAAATTTCGAAAAGCTCAGCTCCTGAGGTGGGCTGCCAGGTTTTGGAAGGCCAAGTTTTTCGCCCCCCACACCGAAGTACGGAATGCGATTAGAGGAGAAGTGGTGCCGAAAGCGATGGATCTCGGTGCAATATTGGTTGTCGGTAGGGAAGCTCTCCAGAGATGGTCAAGAAGTGGTTGGGATCACGTGGGATGGCTGATGAAGCTCCAGGGGCGGCGGATGTCGTACAAGCGGAAGTGGGGGCGTGAGGGGAGCTTCAGGGGCGGTAGCCAAAAGGGTTGGGGGTATGTAGTGGGGGTGTCAACATCCTGGAGCTGTGGTGGCGGCGGGTGGGTGCGGCTTGGATGGAGCGTCGTAGGAAGGGTTGAGAGGAGCCACTGTGGGAGGAGGGGGGGTGAATCACTCGCTGGGATAACGAGCTTCTTCTCCTCGTGCTTTTTTGCCGACTTTTTGTCTCTTTGTAGCGCGGAGAACGCTCTGTTGCAGTACCTGTGGTATTGGAAAGAAGTTGATAAAAAAGGGGGGGCTGTGGAATTTAGCCAGCAATGCAACAACATTCGCAGCAGCAGAAAAGGGTTTGACCACTTACGGCGGTATGTGCGCTTTTTTCAATGTTTTAATTTTGGACACTTTTTTACTTTTGGGGTCACTCCCCCTTCCCTCGCCTTTGAGAAAAGAAAAAGAAACAATAAAAAATACGGAAGAAAAGTCTATAGGACTTTCTCACTTTTTTTTCGGACCGTTTCTAAGAGCATCTTCACCGGTATTCGAAATCTTAGTTGAACTCATGCACGCTTGCACGTTGCGACTATCGTTACTAATTTGTCGCCCACTTGAGCAATCTCGATACTAATTCGTCGCAAATTTGCGCAATTTTGATACTAATTTGTCGCTTGTTTGCGCAATTTTGATACTAATTTGTCGCTTGTTTGCGCAATTTTGACTCTAAATTTTCGAGTTGTGAAAGTGAGACTGACCTCATTTCGGGAAAGGGGGGTTTTGAATTCATATTTCTACACCGTAAGAAGTACGACACCTGTTCCAACTAGATTCCCTTGAGATACCAGAAGCCAGAGTCTTAACTGTAGAGCAACTACCCAATTGAATGACCCCCTTTCAATAGGGGTCAAACTGAGGTCAACCTCACAATCTCAGCTCAAAAAGTACAAAGCGACTTCGAGCATCTCCACCGGTGGTCGAGTTAAACGGTGAATATCGACCACCGATGGAGATGCTCGAAGTCACTTTGTAATTTTTGAGCCGAGATTGTGAGGTTGACCTCATTTTGAGCTTCGGCAACCCATTTCTTTTCGGAAATTGTTATATATAAATACACTGGTCCCTGACTTGAGCGACCCCTCCGACCAACGACCACCTCCTTTGAACGACCGGTTTTTTTTGTCCCGGTCGTTTCACAAAGAGAAAACACCTCTACTGGGCGACCACCCCCCAAACGCGACCAGCGACCATGCAATTGAGACCTGCGCGACCACTCGAATCATCGCTTTCGTCAGCAAACGCAATCATCCGCAAGAAAACTAGAACAGAATTCGCTTCTTTTCGACTTCAGAAACGTCACATTGGGCTCCAACGCCTTGACGACTCCAAATCGCGTCAAATCAAATGTCATGTTGGGTTCGAACGGCTGGACGCTTCCAAATTGTACTGAGTCGACTGGGGACCAGAACACTTGGAGACTGGAAACTTTGCACAATTTCTTTGAAAAAGAGTAGTTACCGATGAATTGTTGATAGGTATTCTTATTGGGTATGGAATAAATGCTTTTATTGGTTGTGATGATAATGGTTTAATGGGACATTGATCAAATTTATTGTAAAAAAATTTCATATTCAAAAGCGTCCTCTTTCTTGGGAGACCACCTGTCTTGAGAGACCAAAATTTTCTGTCCCGTGAGGTGGTCGCTCAAGTCAGGGACCAGTGTATATATATTTGATTCTACTTTTTTTTCCCCTTTTTTTTAATCTCCGCTGATTTTTTAAATTACCTTCTGACTTATTTTTTTTTCCCCGAGTTGGCTGAATATAATGCGCATTCTGAAGACTTGTAGAAAAATAAAATAAAAATAAAAACCAAAACAGATATTTTGCAAAAGTATGTGCACCTGTTTTTTTTTTTTGTTTTTTTTTTGGCCTTTCCTGGACAGAGTAAGAGAAAAAAAAGAAAAAAGGAGAAGAAAAAAACAGGTTGTTCCCAGCAATGGATACCGTAATTTTTTTTGAAAAACAGAAAAGAAAGGAGAAAAAAAAACACAGGTTGTGCTCAACAAAGGATGACATATCTCCCAAAGAAAAGAAAAAAAAATCGATTCAAAATAAAATATATTTTCATAAGATTACCGCAGATTTTCGTGGGCAGTGCTTTTTCCCCCTTTTTTTTCCCGACTGAAGCTCCATTTCCTATAAAAGGATGAAAATAAAAAACAGAAGGGAAAAAAAAATCAGCGAACAGGTAATAAATGTATACTACTTATCGAATAAAAAATTTAATTCTGATTATGATCGGAATCGAAAATAAGAAAACTGGAAATAAGAAAAACTGGCCAATTTGCATTGCCGAGTTTTTTTCTCGTTTTTTTTTTTCGGAAACTAACAGTTCAGGGGGAGAAAAAATGGAATTTTTTTTAGTTTTTTTTTCAAACGCACTCCGAAAAATATGAATGGGAAGAGAATAAAGGATAGAAAACAAAAAGTTACTAGTACCATATACGACATGAGATTTTTTCTTTTTTTTTAACTTCATGCCAGATTTTTGGAGCTAAAAGAAAAAAACTGATTCCAAAATGAAATAAACTAAAATTGCCTTTCATCCAGATTTTTCTTCATCCTTTTTTTCTGCCCGAAAAAAAAAAAAATGGAAAAAACTAATCACAAGACTGTGGTAAGTTCTTTTTTTTCTACAGTGGATTTGAACACAAGTGGTTTACAGTGTTTTTTGTTTTTTTTTTTTAATTTCTGTTTTTAAGGGAAAAAACATAAATAAAAGAAATAAAAAACCTACCCCCTTTGCTTTTCTCTTTTTGGATAGGAAAAAAAAGGGGGGCAGGCATAGTTCGCCATCTTTCGATCACCGCGACATCCTCTTTTCTTCCCTCCACCTGAAAAAAAAAAAAAAGAAACTGGAAAAGCGAACGAGGAACAGGAAAACGGCCAAACAAAAGGGAAGAAGGGAAAGAAAAACGACGGAGCAATCTTTTTCATTTTTATTTCGTCCGTTTGGAGATCCAATCGGCCTACCCTGTTTCTCTTTTCGCGGCTTTCTTTCCCTTGTACTTCCGAGATGCGCTCCCTTTTGCCCGGCGCGGAGGATGCGTTCAGTCTTCGATTCGGCGCGCATCTGATTCCCTTTCCCTCCCTTCCCAGGCGCAAAAAAAGAAAACCTCGTTTTTCTTTAAAAAAAAAAACAGACTGAGAAAACTGCCTGCTGTCGGAAAACTCGAAAAGAGCGCGCAGGGGAGGAGGGGCGAAGGTCGTCCAGATATGCGCTTACGTAATGGAGCTATTTTGATCCTTCCAGAAAAAAACTACGTCACATTTTCAAGGAGTGACTCGCCACACATTTCTCATTTTTCATCCACAGGGGAAAAAAAAAAAGGAAAGGAAGCGGACGACCTGTTAGTGAGTCAGACATCGCGACGAGAATGGAGCGGTGAAGAAGAACGAAACGCACCGTTCCACCAACCCAACCGCTCGACCCCCACGACGCCGGTTCAAAACCGGTTCAGACCGGGGAAGCTGCCTCTCCTTACACAGCTCCACAGCTCAGCGCGCGCCGCCAAATCCTTTTTTTGGCCACCAGTGGGCATAGGCGCAACCAGGATTTGGGGGGAGGGGGGTTCGAAATATTTTTTGGGGGGGTGCCAGGCCTGTGGCGCCATGATCAATTTGCGTTGGCTCCGTTGACTGAAGACTCCGTGAGGGAGGACAACAGTGAGTACGTAGTACGTCTGGTCTCTTCTTGTGTTTTTTTTCTATTCGCTCATTTCGCCGCCATGTCGGGCAAGGCCTTGTCGATTCTTCCTGGAGTGGCGCAAGACACGTGGGGCTAACGCGTCTCGGGGATGCTTTTACTCACTTGTCCCTAAGCATCAAGCTTTTTTCCTTGAAAGAAGTTTCCCAACATGTTTTTTCGAGTCGTGTGGTGGACTACTGAAAGGGTGGTTTAAACCCTGCAAGAAATTTTCTGCAGGGGATGCACGAACAGCGTCGCGCTGCGGATGCTCAGTTGAGCATCCCGAGGGGAGTGTCCGAATCTTCTCGTGAGTGGCGGACTTGGAGCGTAGTTGCGTTACACATGTGGCTCAAGTTCTTTCAACTGCTTTAATCGAAATCACGTTGTTAGTTTAGTCGCACCCTCTATCTTACAAGATGAGCGATATTCCCCCATCCGGAAAAATATGATGGCTTTTTGACAAGCTTAGATGGCCGTCGCAACTAAGGTCCTATACGAAAAGGAACATTGTCGTTTACTTTGGAAAGAAAGAAAAGCTTCGCCACCTTTCCGATTGGCAAAAATTACGTCCGGCTCAAAAAAAAGGTACAACTATATTTCTTCGTCTATCCCCATGTGTCAAACTGATCGTTCTTTCTTGTCTCTATGTTTGGGGAGAGTCAATGTAAGGGGGGGGGGGGCATCTGAAATGTCGCTTGAAAGATATTCTCGCACCTAAAATAGCAAGTCAACCACTAGCTCGGTGTGTTCTTGCTATTTTCGGTTGGTTTGTTACACACCATTTCAATATACTCATAAGATTCTATTTATTCTCCCCCCGGGGGTGGAAAGGGGGGGGGAGGCTCTGTGTGAGATAGAAACCGTGATATCAACCATCATCTCAAGTACTTGTCTCGTAGACTTGGCTTCTTCGTGAAAGGTCTAGTACCGTTCTCTAGGCTATTTATAGATTATTTATATGTTCGTTAGTAACTTATTTTCTGTATATATTCATTGAGATTGATTGGTCTAGAGCTCTATAAAAAAAAAGGCGGTTGCTAATAGTCGGATACTAGCATATCGGGCTTGATTGCCCTGCTTCTCATCCCCAACACCGAGTCCGGCATCCGTCTCATCTTGCTAGCCGTTGTACTCCCTCGACGCACGTCTTCCAGTATGGGGTGCACCAATAAAGTACCATAGCAACAATAAGGTATCAACGCGGACTCGAAATGGCCTAGGGTGTCCATCATGCGGGGATCGCTTAAGCCCCTCCCTTGAGAATGTTTGATGACAATAAGGCTTATGTTATCGTAATTAGAGGAAGGGTAACAATTGTTAGGACTAAAGTCACTTCCTATCATACTATCATCACCGTTGTGATGCTTTATCCTGGGAACACCGCCTTATTTGCATACAACATCGATCAATCAATGTTGTTTTTAGGTCGAGCCACTCATCGTTTTTTCAGAGGTTTTTTTTGCAGAACCCCTACCTGTCTTTGGGTTTCTTGCTATGTTTCGTTGGGGTTTTCCCAGCGACGGATTTCCACGCACGGAAAGCTTGATGCACATTGCACTCCTTGCATTCGAGAAAACCGGCTGTGCTGTCGCTTCTGATACGATGTCTTATCACGACCTCGAGACAATCTCCTCGGGTGACGAAGGAACTATACTAAGATAATATCAATCGCTCCATCGATCGGATAAATAGTGGGGGAGGCTTTTCGATATCCTGTTGCTAACTGAAGGGTTACGTAAGGAATTCGACATAATTATGTAAGGACACCTTCATAGGAAGTGCGCGGAAAACTATGATCGGTAGGTTCTAATTCAATTATATAAAATTGATCTTGCATCAATGTAAATGCATTCAGCCATGTTTTCAAATTTGACGTTCCTAAGGATATCCTTACCTTAATTCGAGCATCTTGTTCAACACACGGAATGGTTAGACCCTTTTTTATTTTATTTTATGGTTGACAAGGAGATGCTTCATATAGATTACAGGATACATTTAAGTGAAGAACATTTACCCTGTCTCTTTGTACATATTTTTCAATGCATAAACAACTCCCCTCAATAAGATATCTAGAACAATTGAGACGAATATATATTCCTCGATCGTTACCATAACTGCAATGACTGAACTGTCGTTCCTCTTTGATGGGATATTGCAACTTCTTGTATTATATCACACTCTTAATAACCCTGTGGAAAAAACAAGCCGTACTACCTCAAACTCGGGATCATTTCTTTCTTGGTGTACACTGGACTCGTCAGACTAAGCGAACAGATAACAAAATCATCTACCAAAGCGTCATCTTCCTAGGATATTATCGATTGGAAGTTCCAAGTTGTCATATGTGGTTTCGAATATCAGGTTGATACGGTACCGGTATTAGACGGTTCGTGTATTGTTCAATCGTTAGGCCTTGGGGCCTTGAGGCCTTATAGTCTAGTCGAATGTCGTTCTATATGATCGATCTGCTCTTAGGAATTCCACGACTTATGAAGTTGTACTATATGATAGGTAAAATTCCCATTCTTTGTCTCGAGAGCAAAAAGGGGTTGCAGGGTAGGACATATTTCTACTAGTAAGAGTTTTTGCTCAAGGTCCAACACCTTGAAGTGATCCCACGACGAAGGGGTTTGATGCCAACATATGCCGGAAATGGGAAGACGTCAATGACAAAAATATTGGCATGTGAAATGGGGATTCGTGGTCTTATATAACTTTATTATCGATATTGTGATGGTTCTTTTCTCTAAATGCTCATTATCTTCAACTAACATCCCATCTCACTTCGTTGCTCCATGAGCATTCCTTCATAGCTTTTGCTTCAATTTTGCTCCACTGTAGGGGTACATTTTCTCTTAGCCAAGCCTCAAATTGCTCCATATGTAAATATAGACTAATGGGTTTAAACATGCGTCACTTCTTGAGAAAATACTTGCCAAGTCTTGTAATTTTCTTTTTTAGATCCATGAGATTAGGTTTGCTGACTAAGTTTGCTTGAAAGCAACTCAGCCGGTCTTCTTCCCTACTTTTCTGATAGAGAAGCTACCATTTTATACGCAAGACCCCTTTTGTGGCCATTTTGCGTTGAATAATTATCATCGCGACCATATCCTATCCCCTTTCCCCGAAAAAAAAGCATGTGCATATGTATTTTTCCAAGAGCATTATGGTTAACTACTCATCAAAAGACGTCTTCCTTTGATCTTTAAATTTCCCTTTGACGTCTTATAACCTCTCGGTTAAGATCAACCTTCGACTTGGTGCCCACAATCCTTGTCTCATCGCCAATAATAACGAAAGTATGGCAGTGTCACTAAAGTGCGGGGGTGTTTAATTGTTACTACCGGTGTAATTCTTTGCCCTGCGTCAACAAAAGGATGTTGGATGGACATTGCGAATCGTGACAATTCAACAACATTGAGTTTCTGACTGTAACTCCATCGATCATGATAGATCGTTCTTCCCAAATGGGCAAAGGGGTCTACCCCCCTATTTGTTTGTGAAATTCCTTCGAAGTGTGATTAGCTCCCCCCCGGCATGCAAAACAAAAAACGAACATAATAATTTCAAGGTGAAGTGAACTCTTAGTATCACGACCACCTGCATCTTTCATAGTGCCTATTGTAAGGATTATGCAGTTCAGGGGAACATGCTCGTTTGACAACATATTGTCTCCACACAACTGTGACACTTTCGAGCTCACAAATTCCGCAGGCATCGAATGTTGCTAGGGGAGGTGCAAGAGTCGCAGTCTTTACGTCCATCCTTAGGCGGCGTCACGCTGAAATCGAGTTTTTCAACCTTTGTTAATATTTCTAAAAATCGTCTGAAGAAGATGGACTTCCAAGATCTAAATCTTCTACGACACGCCAGGTTTTGTCTAAAAACATTTTTGGGGTAAGCGGGAATCTTGTCTTACTTTCAACCAAAAAAATCTTTTCAACGAGTTTTTTCAAATCTTTTCACCACCTCATTTGAGCTCGATGTCACCATGATGGCATGGTCGGCCAGGTTTTCTTCTCCCTTTGGTAATTGATAGAAATAACTCGAGCGTAGCTCAATAACATCGTCGGAATCCGCGCAAATATCTGAGCAGCAGTCCTTGATCTATAAGTATATACCTTTACATGTTTGCAATAGCGAGGGGCTGATTATCTGGGGGAATTTCAAGACTTTTTTGCTCATTTTCTTCTTAGATCCTCATAGGTCGATCTCATATTCTGAGAGATAGAAACAAAAAACTGCATGCAAAAAAGTAAGAGGCAAAAGCTCAAAGACCACCACCTGAATGGAAAAACTTAAACAAGTAGAGATTATGGATGTAAAATATTATTGTTCATGGGTTGCCCCTTGGGGTAATGTTAGCATTGATCAATTCTCCTCTTACTTTGATGATTAAGAAACGGAGACACTTCTGAGCAAACTAAGGTTGAAGCCAATAGTTGAATTGATTATGCATTGAAACTCTTAGCTTTGTCGAGTTCGAATGTATGTCCTTCTTGCCGCTCATGTTTCCCCTATGGCACCTCATGAGATTCAACTCTCCGTGCGTAAAAAAGCTTTCGCCGATTATCATTACTGAGTAGTCTATGTTGGGATGGAAAAGAAAACCCCAAGATAAGTTTTGGTTGTGATAAGTTAGGTGTTATAACACCACTTTCGGCCATTCTTCACTATTTTGCTCTACTCCATTTTGGAAACAATTAAGTAGTTTGGGCTTGTAAGTCGGGAGGTAGGTTTTTTTTTTTGAAATATAGTCTAAAATGTAGGCATATAAGTTGCGTTGGTTTAACCCGTTACTTGGAATGCAAAACTTTCATGCAACTATCATATCCTTTTTATTGAAAAAAAAAAAGTTTCCCAAATCAATCCAATCAAAACGATTGACAAGGTCTCCTCAATCTGGATTCGCTTTCCATATTCATACGCTTGAGATGTGGCTTTAGCATAGTAGATGATAATTACATCCAAATCAAGCCGATTTTTCAGAAAATAATTAGCCTTCGCATTCACTGAGTTGTAGTGACGTTGCAAAAGAAAACTCTGTTACATAAGAGTGATCGAGGCGAAATTCAAAAACATATGTTCTAAGCGGGGCGGCGTACTTTCAACTTGGTGGCAACGGAAGTTGACAAGGTCGGCTTGCAGTCGCCTCGCTAAGATCTGAAACTATCGAAAAATGTTGATTGAGAGACATTCTACTTTTTGTAAAAATACCACTATAGCTCGATTTTTTAACAATGGAATAATTCTTCATCCTTACAATTCCTCGCATCTTGTCGTTAAAGCGTAGCTTTCCGAGCATTACATAAATTTGCTTTTAATTTTTGGACAAAAGTTTATTATTTTTTTTCTCTCCGAAGGAACCTCATGTAATCCCCATTGATTAAATTCTTGATTGATACTTTAGAGTATGGCTAGGTTGTCTTGGTAAGAGGGTAACTGTTACGACTAAGATGTGACATTGACTGTCAAGGAAAGGCTTAAGGACTTTTTCAAGCCCTCGCGATCGCCTTTTGTATTAAGTATGGGAGGTGTCCGCGGGTAAATCTACACAAATTATTTAAGTCCCTATCGTGTCCTCGAGTGAAGTCCTTTTCCTAACAAAACAACATCATTGTGCTGCATACGTAAAATTCGATGCATCCGGAAAACCACCCCAAATTTTTGGTGGCAAGACGAGAACTTCTTCATGGCATGATACAATCCCATCCAAGTAGTGCCTTTCGGTATGCGACAACGACTTCCCCCCCCTCATCATCCCCGTTGCAGTCTTTAGAGGACTAAAGAATGTAGATTCAATATCCAATTCAAAATCTCTTGTCGTACACCACACCTCTTCCCTTTTCGTTTTTCCCGCTTCAACCAAGCCTTTTTGAGGATGCAAACTCTTTTCGCCATCAAATCGGGTAGTATGTCCCGACGTTCACTTTCATTTTTGATATGCAGTCTACCGGAGCACTCTCTCGTATGGGCAAGAATGTCAACTCGACATCCATCTCGTCTTTGTTGCGCGAACGCATGTTTTAACAATTTTTCCGCATGAATCTTCTATTCTTTCTGTCGACGTCCCTCGAAGACGGTGCCCCTTACGTTTTCTTAAACAAACCATGCGACACGAAGATTGCAACCAACCACACAAAGGACTTTTAATGAAAAATGTTATGGTATATATCTGGATGACCCCTCTATTTTCGTTTTGTGGGAAGAATTAATTACCTGGGTCGTGCGCAAAATCCTTAGCGCAACTAACCATAATACTCTCTATATGTTTATCTCTACTTTCACGACTTGGAACCATTCTCACTCGCGTCAAGAGTCTTGTAGTTTGTGAACTTTCAATTTTTCTGCAAGGTTATATTTTTCATTTGGGGTTGCCTGGTTCGAGAAAACTACGATCTTCTAC
The DNA here is from genome assembly GCA_030272585.1 of Bryopsis sp. KO-2023. Taxonomy (NCBI): domain Eukaryota; kingdom Viridiplantae; phylum Chlorophyta; class Ulvophyceae; order Bryopsidales; family Bryopsidaceae; genus Bryopsis; species Bryopsis sp. KO-2023. Next base: position 1,686,588 of record BSYQ01000002.1, read on the forward strand.
AAAGGGAAGGACAGAAAAAGGAAACGCATTCCACTCGTTCCAAGATGGAATGAATGATGACCCAATCATCTGATTTGTTGTCCAACATAAGTGTGACAAAGCATTACATAGCTTTTGCCCGTATTTTTATGTTCCATGGTTTGCCCTGTGGTGGGACTCGTCACTCCTCACACGTTCTTCTTGCTATCGTTTTTTCTTATTCTAAGAAATTGTTTAACCAAGATTGTAAGGGTGTAAAAGGGTTAGCCGCGATTTAGCTGCCTCCACCCTTGTCCGAACAATGCCACAAACCAGATTACACGATGTAGACATTGACTTTGCGATGAGTGCAAAAATGTTTCTAAAAGACAAGAAAAACTGCACACCTTTGATATATAACATATGCCGCTTTGTCTCGTACCCATCAACTTAAGTTTCAGCCGAATCATCTGCAGTCTGTTGCCCCTCAACATTTATCTTTCCGTCGCCGTGAAATTTGCAATCTTAGAGCAGCATGAGAAACTGACGAGTGTGTTCAACACATTGGCACGAAGGCACGTTATATCTACCAAAGTCGTAATTACACCCTTGAACTAAGAAAAAACATATTGACAAGATATTTTTGTGTTGTCGTCACATTGTCAACAAATGTTACGAATCGAATTTTTTGTGTTCCCGCCTATCTACTAGATAGTATCCAATACTCTCGTTGCCTTGCTTCAAGTTGCTTCCCTTTTCCAAAAAAACTTTGTTTGTGATTCCGTATCACTACACGCCGGCGAGTCTTATTGGTAATGCAAAAAAGCTCGTCGATCACCTGAGAAAAGCTTGGATTCATAATATGGCTATGGTTAATTATCATTCAAATCCTTTGTACTCTTTTCGGACCTTCTTTTTCTTCTTTGCTATGTACATCGAAGGTAAAATTTACTTCCGGAAGTACTATGTTTGCCATCATAACTTCAAAACAAGCAGTTGTACTTTGACTAACTATACAATTCTATTTTGTTGGACGGACATTTCAAAAACGTTATTCTCCTCTTATTCCGGATTCAAATCATAATCTAAATTCTAAGGGTAAGGGTAATGGCATCCTATTTTTTCCTGCATTTGTTGTATCAAGTTTTAAACCCTTTTTGTTCCAATTTGCGAGTGTACGATTCAATTCTGTATACGCTTCCTAGGTACCCTTTCGATTCTATGATCTTTACGCATCAAAGTGCGTGGTTCCAAGGCATTTTCGGAGTCCAAGGAAAGCAATATCGATGATTGTTTTCTATATGCTATTGTTGTGTTCTAAAATCTCTTTAAGCTTTCAGACTTCGCTATCTGATGGTTCTTCGTTCCCTATCTCTTGTTCTTTCCTTTTGCTTTATAACTTAGGATCGTGGTTTGAACACCCTACGAAAAGAAAACAAAGAAAAAGTTTTTCTCCCCGCTTTTCATCTTAGGACCGTGGTTCGAACACCCATAAAAATAAAACGAGTAGGGCAATAAACACCCGAACGACATACAAACCTCTTATCTACGGAGTTAAAGACTTTTGAAGAAATGAATAAAGACTTTATGCCATAGAGTGAAACCATTGCAAACATGAAATGCTTTCGAAATTCTTATTCCATCTAGCGTGAATTAATAAATTATTTAATATTCCCAATCTCTTCCGCAAGTCGTCGAGGAAAGTTCCCCATACCTGATACCTGATGAGCTTGAGCTTTTTTTTTTTCCCCATACGTTCCCAAAAATAGTGAAAATCTCACGAGCTACTTTTTAAATATATATATACTCTCCGCTATCCCTGAGGTGGTTTGCAACAATAAGATATTGAACGTGCTATTGCAATTAAAAACCTTGCTCATCATCAATTATTATTGCCATTCACGCCTAGGTTTCCCCTTCGTGCTATGTATAGGTCGTTATGCACTGTATCGAAGCAACGTTGCCCCACTGTAAATATAGATACAGCTTTATGATACCCTGTCAATTTAGCTCCAAGAAGCTTCCCTCCAATACAGCACACAAAAGGCTCACGTAACTCCTCATACATGGTTCTGAATCTATGAGTATCATTCCAAGTAGCGTTGCAATCCATTGATTGACGTTCGAGCAGATGAACGGGCTTGTGACCATTATTTGAGTTTGTTGGACTTCTATCTCGAGATCGACACGTGCGTGATGGTAAGGTTGTTTCTTGTCCCTGTATGGAAAGACTAGCTCGGTTTTCAAGCGAGGGCGGAAAAAGCTGGAGGGTCGTGATATAAAATCAAGAGGAGAACACTCCAATAAAGTGCGCTACATCATTAGAATCAGCGGTATATGCGCTAAGGTCACCTCATATGCGAAGTAGTCCTTGACTTTAAGACGCAAGTGGTAGGGTCGTTATCCCCACTCTTTACTTTAAATGTCTCCTCCATGGGAATACTTGAGATGAATTTTGCAAGGGTGCGGAATAAGTTCAGCGTATGTTATGTTCATTATTAGATCCATATGAACAACCAAGTACTCTAAACATGTGATCCATGTGGTGTTTCGAAAAGAGAGATTTCGCCAAGGCTTTCCTTTACGTTTCATGTTTCTTTTGCGATGACTATTTAGGTGGCGTTGTCGACAGCCGTTTACCGGTCGCTCTGTGACGGTTTCCTTGGGTATGGGAGCGGACCTTGTCTCGCACAATTTGACAACCTTCGACAAGATAATTACAAGACCCTTTCACCGGAATAGATTGCCCAAAGAGTCATGCTGAGTCAACCTACCCTAACCTTTGCCCATACAAACATTCAAGATCGGTTAACTCCGTCTAACCACCCCTGGATCAGATTGTCCCAAAGATCAACCCCCACAAATGCTTTCCTCTAATCCCACTAATCTTCTACCATCACTAAACTACTGTTACACGCTCCGTGATTGTTAATGAAGAAAGGAGTCGGTCTCTGCCGATAAAATCATGTGGTTAGAGAGGCAAGAATGACCTAAAGTGTAAGTTTCTCATCAACGGTAGAGTCTTTTTTTATACTTGTCGCATCGCCGTGATATCTTGTGTTCTTAACTTCCAAGATATCATCTTCCATCTCAATGTCAATAACTTCCACCTGAATTGATTCTCTTCCAAAGCCTCGCCACCCAACCAAAACTAGATATGGCTTCATTGCGAGCTCCACAAGATCATGATGATTGACCAAATGTCGAAGCACTATTTGTCTGCTTCTCCCCCCACTTCTTGTTGTGGGGATGCTGGCTTAAGACAGACCGAAACTACATAAATGAGTAAAAGGATCAAACAAAAACGCAAACCCTAAATAAATCTAACCCTTGGTACCGTTGTGGGCAAGAGGTTGTCTTGCGAAAGCCAAGTTTCCTCGCCAGAAACAATGCTCAACACCAACGATCCACTCACGTCCAAGCAAAAAACACAGACGTCAAACCTCCTGGGGCTAGCAACTCCCTTGTCCGTCCACAGCACCTCCCCCACTCCAACCAACAGCGAAAAACCACCGTCTCGCCACGGATTTCGCTAAAAACGGTCTATCCAGCACGCAAAAAAGTTCAGCGTTCACTGGCGTCGGTCTTCTAAACTGCTTTGCTCGACGTTGTCGACCTCAAAGCGAACTTAAAACACTTGCTTCACTCGCCCAAGCGTCTCAAAGAAAAACCAGAAAAAGAAAAAAATATATATATTTTAAGCCCGTTCTGTTCCCGTTCCCGTTTCCAAGTACTCCCGTAAGGAGCTCTTCTTAAGGCATCGAGAAGAAGGTCGTTTCATCTCGTCTCTTCGAGAGTGGTTCTAGGAGCAATTTAGGGGTTTCGTGGACAGGGAAAAGAAAATTCTTACTAACTCGCACCTACCCTCATTTCTTGTGGCAAAGAGAGAGACGTAACTAACAAAAATCGTATATGTCCTACCATTTTCAATCCCGTTAGACTACCGAACACATTCCTGCTTTCATAAGAAACTGCAAAGACAATCCCTCGCATTCAAAATTTTAGGTTATATCTTCGTCCATAAACATGCATCCAAGAGACGCTCCTAATCCAAGTACTTGATATGATCTTGCAATCCAGTCACAAACGTTAATGCTGCGCCAAAAATTTCAACGACTATAGTAATTTCCAAAACGTGAACCGCAAGCATGGGCTACTGCATGATTTGCGATGGACAAAAATCAACCGATCCACTGAATCTCTACACGCTAGTGTTTGAGAAAACGAGTACACGAGGTAGGATTCTGGCACTAGTCACCGGTTGTAAGTGAACCAGGCACTACATGCACATGAGCAATCTCTTCTGTGCTGCACAGACTGCGCACTGTGCTGTACACAGTCTCACGTGGGCGCACAGGTTGTACAGGGGGTCGAACTCCGGTTTTACACAGTGATTGTACAGCACAGGACGGACGTGGGTCTGTCCTGTGGAATTTCGCTGCACAGGACAGACCTGTACAGAGTGCACAGATGTCGTACAGAACCCTGTCCTGTGCGCCGCACAGGACAGGGGTCTGTCCTGTTCAGCCCATGACTGGTACCAACCTGTGCGTTACGGCACGGTGCGTTACAACCGGGTTGCTGCCCAAGTCTGACAGTGGGGCGCAGGCCCCCGAGACACAAGCACACACACACACACGCACAAGGAGAGAGAGAGAGAGAGAGTCACTAGGAATAATTTTTACAGGAGGGCCCCCTGCCCTATAAACCCTGTAGTACATCCTAAAGCGTACTACAAACCCGTTCACACTATCAATAAGGAAAGTCACGAAGTTCTGGACGAACCACCTCTACGTAGTGTTCATTGTCAAGTGTACAAACCGCCTGATAATAAGAGGTTAACATAGCTTCCGATGTTTTCATGATAAGAAAAACTTGATATATTTTAATACCGTATGTACTATTTCTCGCAATTTTCAAATTGGTGATAAAAAAGGCGGTTGACATTGGAGGTAATAAGATTACGTGCCATTGGAACTATATGTTACGCACTTGTTAGATGCACGAATCGTAGCACGAAATGCTTCGTCTTTGTGACAATTCAGCCCAAAATTTGATATTTCCTGGCTTTAAACCATACTACAAGAAATTTCACATATTCTCCTATTGGACTCGAAGCAGTTGTCACTCCACGCTTTAAGCCTCATCCTCTTCCCAAATGAGTGTGCAAGTGTTGGGAATTTGTAAGGGACGGGTCTGTTCTGTGGAAAAGGGCTCGGAGCGGGTTGGTTATTTCATTTCTTTTTCCCGTTATAAAACGGATCAAAGAGTCGGTTAACCGTTAAAATAGACCACACCAAGCACAAGGTTTGCAAGCAAAGAGTAACTTCCCGAGACATTCGGGAATGTCAAGAAAATATGAGAGATATTCTCTTGACATTCGGGAATGTTAAGAAAATATGATTGAGTGAAATATCTACATTAAATTTGTGTTTGAGAAAAGAAAGAATAAGAGTCGGCTCGTTCATTGGATTAACAACGGAAGGAAGAGCTCAAGCGTTGTTGAAGATGATATTCACTTGGAGGAAAGCAACTTTTCATGAACATCCTTCGAGCAGAGTTTTGTACGTGGTTTTTTGAATCAAAATTTTACCTCAAGACGGAGAATGCTCAAGGAAAATCAAAGTTACTCTCCGTTGAGTAGAAATATTAATTCTCATAGTAAAAGAAATTATAAGATTCTAACTAGATATCACCCGAGTAGTACTTGGCAAGTACAACACTACCTCACCGATATTTCCACATCTCTAAATACATTTCTGCTCGATCATCTATGATCCAGAAAGACCAAGAAATTAAATGATATTCTTGCTTTGATTTAAAACTCTATATGGTGTTGCGGCGCGATGCTTAGCAACCTATAAATGTATTTCAATTTACAGTATCAAAGAGAAGATAAGAATGGACTGACTCTGAAATTTTGTTGTGTATTTTTTTTGAAATTGTTCTTAGTGGATTTTGAGCCTGACCTTCGAGGGGTCTTGGTACATGGCCAGTCCGTTGAAAACATTATAACAAAAAGGGAGAAAGTCGCCTCAATCAACCCTGCCTTTAATGTGCATGTGAGTGATATTCCGTACAATGATCACTTGTTGTGCCATGACATGTTGACACGTGGTGTTCATGTGGATCTATAAATTTTGCTTGGAGGGACAATTTTGTGTAAATGGAGCCAGAGCAGGAGGTCCGTACGAGAGAGGCAAACAAATCAATCTTAACATGAGTGTGATAGACAAATTCAGCCCCGCGGGTAAAATGGGGAGAGGATTGAAAAGACGATACCATGATGCAAGAACTGGGCGAACACATTGAACGAGTTATGAGAATAATGAAGAAGGAACACCCAAACAAACGCGATATATTGGCCCTACCTCTGCCTCGTTGCTTTTTAGATGGATAGATGATATTCCGGACCAGTTTTTGTATCAAGGTTGCCTACACGAACTTTTTGGGTAATTGTGTCGTCCTTCTATCAAAAAAAGAGAGACTGATCAACTCCGAGAAGGATTTGAAGAAAACTAACGAATTACATTATTCATTGGTGGTGGGAGTAACTTTCTATTGCAGTTGCCTGGGTTTGGCCTTGGGGATCGTTTGTTGGTGTGAGGAACGGTCGCCACACTTACGCCAGGGAAAGCTCGCTCGTTTTCGTGTTTCTGAGTGGTGGATCAACAGACAACGGGTGTCTCCGTGACGGGCAAGGCGTTTCTTCGCTCTTGATCTACGAGGGATAGGTGCTGGGGACCTAAGATCTGCAGACAGGAAGTCGTTTGCGTTCAGAGGTTTTGCAGACAGGGCTATACTCACGAGTTTCTCGCTGGAATTTCGGGAAACCAAGGACAGAAATCAGGAAAGGACGACGAAACTACCTGTCGAGGCTTTGGGAAGGTGAACGAAGCTCCGTGAAGTGCGTGTGTCAGGTGTTGGGCACTGGATCGGAGTCTTTCACTTGGTGGAAGAGGCACAGAGGGAGTCGTCAAGCCATCAGGAGTGGTCATTGGCGATCTATCGTGGTTGGAAACAGTGGACACAGGGCAGCGAAAGTTGGTAACGGTTCGTCGTGGTCGGAACAGGAAAAGCAACTCGCGGAGGGAGTGGTTTGATATTGTTTCGGCGGAAATCAAAAGTCTGTGAACAAAATCGGTAAAGGCTCCAGGACAGAGGAGTGGCCTTCTGTTTTTTGTTGTCGCTGCTCGTATTTTTTTTTATTTTTTTTTTTTCGTTCGTTGGGTGAAGGGACGAAAGGTCGGTTTCGAGAAAGGGAGTGGACGTCGACCGTCCTTGGAGTGACCGTGCGAGAAAATCGTTCGTTGGGTGAAGGGACGACAGGTCGGGTTCGAGGAAGGGATTGGACGTTGATCGTTCGTGGAGAAACGTCGTCAGCTTTCGTTTGATTGAGCTAACGATTCCTGGGGTGGGCTGGAGCTAGTCTGACCAAGAACGCTGGGGTGATTTTCGATTTTGGAAATTACATTTGACCATTGGTTGGATCAGGTCATTGATCTGATCTTTATTTTGATCAGTGACATACAGACTGATCTGATTCAGGTCATTGACTTGGACTTTCTACAGTCAGCAGGCAATTGTCCTTATCCAGTTGGACACCAATAGCCACAAAACTTCAAGACAAGGTACACTGAAGAGGGACACAATTCACCCACAGCCAATTGTTCCTACACAGTTGGAAAACACAGCAAGGACATCTACTCAGAGCTGGCAATACAATCAACATCCAGTTGAAATATTTTCGGGGGAGCTGCCACTTTACTTTTGGGAATTTTTTGGGACAGGACTGTTCCCCTGCAATTGGCAGAAATTCTACACACCACACTGCCATTTGATAGATCACAGGTTGAGAGATCATTGGGAGGGACTTATCACTCTACATTCGAGTGCAATTTCCACAGTCAACTGGGACGAATCCGGGGAGGACATTTACAACACGGCTGGGTGGACTTTGGGAGGGAATTGTTCCATAACAGTGGGAATACTCATCAACCAACATACAGAAAAGGAAGGGTGAATCCACTTACGGTTGAGAGACCTTCTCATCGTATAATGGCTGCAACGGACGACCAGGGGGATCGTTCTGATTTGGAAGTTCGAGAGGGGGAAGAGGAAGGCCCGGATACTCCTACGAGATTATCACACAGGGGTCAAATATTGAAAATCCTCGACAAAGAAAAATTATCAACGCAAAACAAAGGGGACTTATATGAACTGACTCAATTAAGTCAGCCACCTGCAATATTGCGTGATATTGCAACAAAACTGAACCTATTGATCCTGGAGGAGGAGCCTTTATTGCCTCAAGTGCGCGCTCATCTCAAAATTTATTATGAGCGTCATTACGCCCCGAATCGGCGTATGACTCGGTTAATTGATTCAGGACCCACTGAATCAACAAGGAATGAACTATTTACCTTGGTGCCTCATGTGAACAAATCATCATTGATGAAGTTATGTGGCGCTTTGCACTGCCCCACGGGTGCACATCCATCCATGGCAGACCTAAAGCGAGTTTTGATGCCAGTCCTTCAGCAACCATTTTTGGATTTGGGGGAGGGTCGCCCTCTGACTCGTTCTGGCCCTCTGACTCGTTCTGGCACAATAGCTTCACGTGGCAGATCTAAAAAGAAGCCAGACCTGTCAGTTCGGGATACAGGCAAATTTGCAAAGCAAAAAGGGGGCAAAATTACAGCGGCAATCATGGATGTGGACGCTGATCAGTTGGATTCGGAAATGCAGCAGTCGGGACCAAGAACTGGTTCGGATTCTTTACCTGATCATGCCCCAGCTCCATTAAACACTACTCAGCCAAGGCTGGATGCTGTTATTGATCTTCAAACTTCATTGGATGATGGCCTGGCGGAAACGGCTGATCTTCAATTCGAGGACATACCTTTACATGCTCCAGAAAGGGATCAAGGCTGCCGGGAGGAGGTTGTTCGGGACCAGGTTGTGGAGGATCCAATGGAGGGTAGGGAACCTGAACACACAAGGGAAAATACTATATTAAATTCTGATTTGGGGGGTCAAACGAAGTCAAGACAAGGCGAGGGTATTCGGGCAGGACATTTGGGCGGGGTTGATTCGCAGTCGATTTTGCTGAGATTAATTGACCAGCTATTGGATATACAAGAACAACAGTCTCATTTGTCGTCCAACATGATGGAGAAGTTTTCTGGCTCAGACTCTGAGTCGGCAATGAACTGGCAGACTTTCCACAGAGCTACACAAAGCAAGATTGGAGGGATTAAACTTACCTTAAAGGAAATGCGTCAGATTCCAGCCATGCAGCAGGATGCTGCCCCAAGCCAACCGGTTAAATCAGTGCAGCCGAATGCTGTACCAAGGCCACCTGTTCAAACAAACAACACCCAACGTCGAGGCATTTCACCAGAAAGAGCTCAGAATCGAGCCAAACAGGCAGTGAATCGCAAAAGGGCGAGGACTAACAAAGCTGAACGCCGTGTTGATGAAAGATCCATGAAGTTGATCTCTACCTCTCGAAATTCCGGGGGGAGGCCTTTCAGCAACAGGATATTTGCCAATCGATTCAGACAATGGCTGGTGGAGTTTTTGGGGGTTCCTGTTGATTTTATTCAACAAATGACGATTGAGGATATTAGAAGGGATATGCGGGGAAACATTTACCTCCAGTTTGATGCGGGGAGTTGGTCTTCCCTCCAGAAGTCCATTCATTCGCAGGGGAGCCCCAGCCCTCACACTATTGATCTCGGGGATATTGGATGCTGGTATCGTGGTGATTCTTTCAACCCTGCACAGAAGAACAAGAAGGAGTTTGTGGTAATGGATATACCGGCTGGATATTTGATGAATGAAATTCTGGTGGAATTATACACCTCGAATTTTGAGCTTTGGGGTACTCCGCCTCCATCACCTACGTTGAAGCTCTCTGATCATCTCTGCTCTGCTACAAGACTCGAAAGAAAGAAGTGGGATTCTTGGGGTGATTATATTTGGGAGGATTCGAGTTCGATCAAAATGTGGGTGTCGCCAACGATTTCCAGTTTTTTGGAACATTTACAATGTTTGGATTTCGATTATACCGTTTGCCCGGTGGTTCCTTTTCAAGCTCCCAAATTCACCTGCATGAGGTGCGGCGAATTCGGAACCCATCGCGCTTCTGAGTGCACGAATCCTCCTCGCTGTCGCCGGTGTTCTGGCTGCCATGATACAAGGGACTGTTCTGGGGATGTTGGGATGGTGGATGTACAGGAGGGACGAGACCAACCTGGCCCTAACAGAGAACACATGGATTTGGATACAGGAATGCAGGAAAATATAATACAAGGAAATCAGGAGACTGTGAAAGTAAATAATGGACATGTTCGCGGGGCTGGTTCAGCCCAGCCAACATGTTAAAGGTATGGCAATTAAATTGCCGCCAGAATCTGTTTGTGCTTAACGAGATTCTGGCGGTCTGGGCGGAGAACAGAAAAGCACTGGTGAGGGGAATTTGGATTTCAATGGGGATTCTGGTGATCGGGGAGGTTTACCTGGAGAGAACTTAGTGGATGGGATGACCAGGGCAGAGCGGATATCGAAGGCGAGATCCTCGGCAGCAGGCATACATGCATATACCCAAACACAATTCAATGATTTTCCGGACGTTATGTTACTCCAGGACTTCACAAGGAGGCAGACTGAATATGAGGGATACCGTATATTTTCCACAGGCCACTGTGCTATTGTCTACCAGGAAAATCTGAAAGCAAAAAGGTTGGTTTTTGATTCTGGAAGAATTCTGGGGCTGGAACTTAAAAATGCGAGGGAAAAGATTACTTTAATCACAGCGTACATAAAGCATTCGGATGCGGAGGGGCTCCTTGAACTTCGGGCAGCCTTGGATACGCTTTCTCCTTCCTCGCTTCACTCGGTGGTGATTGCTACTGATTGCAATGGACGGTCTCCTCTGTGGGATCCTAGGGGGAACGGGAAAAATTTTAATGGCCGACGTGTTGAGGAATTAATCCTTACATCTGAGCCCCAGTTGCTGATTGAGTTGTTGGTGGAGGTTCGTCGGCGATGGAGGCAGGCAGGCCGCATTTGGTTGAAGGAGTAACTCCTGGGAGGGGTTCCTGGAAAGAAAGACAACAAACACACAGCGTCAATTCACAGTCACCTGGGACACATTCAAATGAGCTGGAACTGATGGTGGGCGCGGACTTTTGAATTCTGGAAATGCATCACTCATGAGGGGGAATACAACCACAGTGGGTGTTCAGGAGGATCGAGTGTTGGAAAGCAAACAACTGATGGACTACCAACAATTGTTGGAAAACAGGAAACTGGGAACAGGAGGCTTTGAGGGATCTTCTTACCAGCGATTGTTAAGTCTACTGACAGGCAGGGGTTCCATCAGGAAGGCTCTCAGATGATTGCAAGAGCTTCCAAACAACATTTGGCTGGGCAGCAGGGTAGTTTACCATCTACAGGTTACCTGTTTCAGACCAAACATACAAATTTTGACGACACAGGGCCAAGCCTTCCAGAGCAGGGGAAGGCAACAGGACACAAGCTTACTAAATCGACGACTTCATGTCCAGTCGGGAATCGAACCCAGACTGCGGTCCAACACCTGGAAGTTTTCGACACCCTGGGAAAGGCGCGGGGACTTCGACGACACGGTCGGGACTAAAGCGTGGTAGGGCCTTCTGCAGTCGCGGACTCAGGTCCGCGGGCGGTTTGCTTGTCTGCTTTGCTTGGGCTGGTAGGCTCTGTTTTTAGTTTTCTTCTTTCGCGTGAGGGGGATTTTTTCGGAAAGGGTGATCACGGGATAGTGTGATTTTGTAGTACGACCCCGACGGCGATCGGCTTGCGTATGTTTTTCGTTTCTTCGTTTTCCTCTTTTGCGTGAGGGGGATTATTTCGGAAAGGGTGATTACGGGACAGTAGGGATGTTCAGCAATTCAACGATAGCACTATTTCGACGTTATTACTGATCGAAATAGCGTCGTTGGGGCGAGTCGTGGGCGAAAACGATAGCAAAACACGCTATTTCGCTTAGTAATAACGTCGGAATAGTGCTATCGTCGAATTGCTGAACATCCCTAGTGTGATTTTGTAGTACGACCCCGACGGCGATCGGCTTGAGGACAGTGTGGGACAGTGTTGTATAGTACATTGGGTGTGTGTCGGACTGGGGGGACTTGGACGGATTCCGCGAGCCACCGGTCATCGCGGTGATATGCCTTAGGATAAAACGCGATGTAAAAAAAAAAAAAAAGAAAAAAAAAAAAAACCCTACCTCAATGGACATCGCTAATGCCGGTGGTTGATCATTTCCCACTTAATTTTTACTTCTTTTTTCTCCGTGCCACTCGCACACGAATCGACCAACTCATGCGAAAAACCAAAACTGATGCGACGGATTTTCACAAGGCCAAACGGCTGAGACACAGTTCCCAAAAAACAAGTTACACGGATCCCAAGACAATCTCCTCCTCTTGCCAGAAACCTCGAGTAAGAGAGAGGCAGGGGGGAAGGGAACAGTTGTCCAGGTGCGCTCACGTAACAGGTGCGCTCACGTAACGGAGCTATTTCAGGGTTTCGATTCAAACAAAAAAGGTTATCATGGGGTTTTGATACACCCTTGAGAAAATCCTTCGCAGCCCCACTCAAAACGAGTCATTCCCTTAGGATCGAATCCCTTTGAGACGCTTTCGAGCTTAAAGGACACCTCTCGTTTCGTCGGCCAGTTGTGTAAGAACATTCTTCTCGATCTGGCAACAGCACGAGTCCAAACAACTGGCCGCCGACACCCCCCCTACCCTTCAAGCTTCCGTGAAGGGATGTGGAAACGATCACCCTCCGCAAGAAAATGCCGTACAAATCCTCACGGACTCCACAAGGAGCGAGGAGATATGATGTGTAGGGACGGAATGGAGTTTCCACTTGCGCCGCCGCAGGCGGCGTCGGCGGCTCCACCCAGAGTTCGTGGGTTGATCTTTTGGGAAAGAGCAAGCCTGATGATGGCTGGTGTAGCTCCAAGAGAGGACGAGGTACAGGAAGTCGACGCAAAAAGAGAGGGGTTCCTGTGATGACAGCTTCAGAAAGGTTTTTTTTTTTCATTGAGGGGGGGAAGGGGGGATGTTGCAAAGGGAGCTGTGGCGTTGTGGAGTTTCAGTGTGTCGAATTAAGATGGCGTTCATGCAATCTCCCTTTGTTCACTAATTCTGTGAAGTTAGGCACGTCTGCTGCACCCGTGGAGTTCAAAGTCGGATAAGGCCGACGGACTTGAGACGTTGATCGAGGGTCGTCAGCTTAAAAACCTTTTGACGCTTCACAGTTGTTACCAAGCTGTGGGTCGTACTATTGAGTATCGAGTGTGGTGGAACGCAATCTCTTCTACAACTGTAAAAAAGCGCAGGTAAAACATGACATCTTTTCCAGCCAGGTTTTTCTTTTTTTTTCTCTTCCCCCAAGCACGTGGGCGCCCTTTCTTGGTGCAGGCTCGTGTTCGTTTTTTTTGCTCTCGGATGAGAGTTTTTGGATATCGAAAAGGGTCGACAAGGTATACCTACTACGTAGTGCAGCGCTGTGGGCTCTTAACGAAGGCAGTAAGAGCTTCTCCCCGTGTTGTTGATGCTACGTTAAAGGGTATGGCCTGCCATCTGAAATGTGGGTGGGCTGGAATCTTCCACCTATCAGGCTAACTCTTGACTGGATTTGGTTTCGGGGTTATTTTGTTATGGTTTGAAGAGGTATCATTAGTTTCCGATGTTCCCATTTGGAAGCTCCACATTTTGGGAGCTCTTTTCGAAGCCTCCGACAGTTGTGTTGATAAGAACCTTCCTGCCTAAGGATTTTTCTTTTTACACTTCCGAACCGAGAAGTCCAGAAACTCGGTCATATTCTTATACTGTATTGGCAACAGCAGCCATATTGATAGTAATAACCATGAGGATGGTGGTGTTCGCCAGTTTGTTCGCTGCCGGGCTGAACAGTGAATGGGAGGATGTTCTTGGTGTAAAAATTGAACTGCACAAACTCGTTTTCTTGACAGCTTGCGGAAGGTCTGGAGCAGGTCGGCTCGAAAAAGGTCGGACGGGCAGAATGCTGGATTCGACGCTGAAGGGAAAAATGTGGAGGAGCCCCCCCCCCTCCCCCTAAAAAAAGGATCCCTGGAAAACGAATGAATCAACGCATGAGCAAATGAATGAACGTAACCCAGGACAAATATATTTTCTTAGATTCTTTTCTTTTCTTTTTTGGTTAATCGAATTGGTGGTCTTAGAGATAGCGCTCTAAATATTTTGGGAGATCAGCCAGCGCTGGTGCTGGAATCTTAACGTTGACAATTGTAAAGCAGCCCTGTTTTTGATAAGAAACGACCGTGGGGTGAATTGCTTGAAGCTTTTCCCTAAAGATGAACACCCGCACTGCAAAACTCCATCCACATTTCTTACTCAACAGGTCTCCACAATGTTGGATACAGACCTCTATGAAACTTTCCTTGCTATCAATTTTTTATTGAATTAATTGAGACGATTGCAACCCACAGAACGCAAGACACGTCAGGCCATAGCTTGTAGAGAAACTAAACGATTCACTTTTGGAAGGAGAAATTATGCTCGTTCTGTTTTATAGCTTCCCCGTGTTGTTATCACTGAGACTGTGTCTTGTGGGGGTTAATCGATCAATTACCTCATAAGGTCAGGATGGACGATCCTGCAGGCGAGGTGCTGGAGAGCGCGCGTTATGAGTTGTGGTACAGCTATTGGCGAGAATCTTAAGAACCTCGGTTTTCATTTGAGGAGGCTCGAGCACGAGGTCGTAACTGCAAGTATTATTGCAACACACTGACGCAAAGCCATTAAACCAACCAGCCAACCAACCAACCAACCAACCAACGAACGAACGAACGAACATATCAACATGCAAAGATGCCACCCGAAGTATATCAAAGCCATCAGTCAAGATGAAGGGGGCTGCAACACTGTAAAATTTCCCTAGCAACACACAATTTCGAAGTTTAACACACTTTTGGATTGTGTGTCCGTGTGCATTGGTGATTAGCTCTCCGTTGTACCAGTACTCCAAAACAAAAAAACTTTTACTTTTTTTTTTCCCCCTCCAAAAAAAACGAAAACCTGTGGGTTGCAAACACAAGTTGTGTGTTTTCTATGTACCATGATTCCATCAGAAAAACTGCGCATCTGTTCAGAGTTATGCAATCTCCTTTGGGAGGGTGTTCATATGACTGACTGGTGTTGTTAGCCCGAAAACGACCAAGACAGTACAGACGTCACAAGTTGCGTCAGTTACAAGAGTTGCGAAAGTTATGGCGCTAAGATAGTTGGGTTGTGGGAGAAAAAGACGGAACGATCGGTTGGACGCATTGTGTTAGTGAATTTTTGCAATCGATGCTGCGTCTGAAACACTTCGGTTTCTCCTGTTCATTAAAAAAAAAAAAAGTAGAAAAAAAAAGTCGCGCTGAAACGGATTATAACCGACACCCAGCATCCAATAGTGCGTCCTGGTGATATTCCTCTTGGTGAATCGAAAATGACCCAGATTTTTGCAGCTTCAGTGAGCCCCTTGTATCAATCCATCTGTTTTACTACATCAGCATTCGAACCATACTATGGATCCGATCACGATCTAATCGGTCGTGGATTGATCGGTCCGACCGATTAAATCGTGATCGGGTTTTTCCGATCAGATCGATCGCCGATCAAATCGGTTTGGCCGATCATCGATGGAGATCGGCCGATCACCAATCTGATCGGCTGACCGATTTAATCGGCCAACTTCGATCGGCCGATCACGATCACACCGTCCAACATCGGCCGATCAAGCGCCGACAGGGCGAGGCGCTTGATCGTGATCGTGATCGTGATCGGAGATGCCGATTAGATCGGATCATGATCGGTCAATTGATCGGTCCATCACAAATGCCGAGAAATCACCACCCGCAGGTGTTTCTGGGGTGCAGGGATTCGAACCTGGGACCTAACAGACTAGAGACAGACGCATTAACGCTTGGACCACTCGGAGCCACGGTTTGTAGGTCATCCGTGTCATTATATACCTCAGTTTGTCGGACTGACAGATCACGTATATAATGACACGGATGACCTACAAACCGTGGCTCCGAGTGGTCCAAGCGTTAGTGAGTATGCTTCTAATCCGTTAGGTACCCGGTTCGAATCCTTCCACCTCAGAAACACCTGCGGGTGGTGACTTGTCGGCATTTTCGCGAGACCGATCAATTCATCGATCAAATGATCAATACCGATCATGATCGGATGCAGGTCCGATCACGATCGGCCGATCACGATCACACCGATCAAGGTCAGCCGATGAAGTGCCGACAGGTCGCGGCGCTTGATCGTGATCGGGATCGTGATCGGAACAACCGATCAGATCGGTGATCGGCGAACCGATCACGATCACGATCAACATGTGATCGGACGATCAAGAGCACGATCAACATTTGATCGGCCGATCACGATCACGATCACCGATCAGCCAAAAATGAAAAAAAAAAAAAAAAAAACCGATCATTGCTAAAATCGGTTCTAGGACGCAGTTATGATGTCGGATTATTGCTGTGACCTAATATTACCTTAGTTTTGGAAGATCGATCAGATCCATAGTATGATTCGAACCCAAAAACTCTTGTCTTAATTTTAGTTCTCCTGTACTATAGTGTAGTGTGGTGGTAGTGAGCGCTGTTGTGACACAAACACGCTCGAGTTGTGGTTTTCGGCATGTTGTTCCATGTCAGTTTTGGGTTCAGGCTTGAGCCAAAAATTCGAATTGTGTCCGACAAATTTCACCACCGATCCCTTTCATTCGGTCGCTGTCCGACAAGAATATTGAGAAAAAAAAAATCCCTGCCTCAAGCCATCGTGAATACATGCGATCCCTTCCGAACTCGCCAATCAAACACGATTGGGGCCGATCAGTACCGAGATCAGGGATGTCTCAATGATTTCGTTAATTTTGAACAAGTGTTTAATGGAAATGTTTGGAACGATTGTTTGATGTATTTTTTAATTGGATCATTCCGAGCGGACAAATTCTTATTTAGAGACGGGAACGTTTTTCTAGATAAGAGGCGGCTGTCTCCACAAAATCGGGGTTGTTCCGTGAAGGAAGTCCGAACAGAAAGACTATTGTCCTTCGAAAGTGTTTACAAGAGTACCTCCAAAATATGCCTACTTCTACAACGCCCTTCCATTATTAAATAGGCGAAGATTATCTTCCCACTACAACGCCCTTCCATTATTAAATAGGCGAAGATTATCTTCCCACTAACTTCCTCCTATGTGTACACTACCTTCCAATGACACCAATAATCAATTAATCGTCATCCCTTTTTGAAGGACTCTTTCCTATACCTCTTCCACACAAGTGTTTCCTTTTGCAACCTTCTAGTATTGAGCAACCTCTATTCTCGGCTACAGGCGTAGCAGCGTTGTGGTACAAACGACTAGATGTCTGACTCGAGATTAGGCTTAGATCAAGGGAATCGCCCAGGTCGCCTCAGTGAACGATCGTACCACAGAGGACGATACTTAAAGGGCGTTAGGTCCTAGTTGAACGTTATTCTTTTGTAAAGTTTTTTTTCTTCGTGTGTTTCTGTGTGCGAACCGACCCAAAGCCTACCACTCAGTACGTTGTAAGCAATGCATTTCCATGGCACTGCAACAGACATGGGATAACCGCAACGGCGGTGGTACCGCGCATGCAGACGAAGACAGAAATTGAGTGGGTGGATGGTAGTTTGTAGGCCGGGTAAATAAGAAGTGCCAAAGACAAAATGTTGAAGGCTCAGAAGCGAATTGTAACTATGACGCGGCTGTTGCTCTGATATCACGAGGATATTTACACTTTAAAGAAGCAACGGCATCATTTGTTACGTTCTCCAAGCTTTTATGATCAATTGACAAGGCGTTTTTGAATGTCTCGACGAACATTGTTGCACTAGCGCTTCACACTCAAATCAATAGTCTTCAAGTGCAAGATCAAATAACATCGATAAAATCTTGTTTAAATACCCCGGTAATACATGCTTCGATTTCTAGGTTATGGAAAGTAGATACTAGTAAAATCCTTTAAGAAAATGGGCCAGGAGCTCACCCAGGTGTTTAATGCAAGTCGTTGGAAGCGATTGTTCTCAAAAAAAGGCGTGTGCAATAGTGAGGAAAGATGTTTCATCCTCTCACTGGCATTTCGAATTATGGCCAAGAAGTCGATGGTTTTTCAAATAGGTACATCTGTACCCCAAAACCTAAAAGAACCTAACAAGATTCGAACCTGCGACCTCTAAAACTGTAATGTTTAGAACCTCTCCTGCACGACCTTGTCGCCAAAAGAAGCCCCCTGGACAGCCCCTTGAAGTCCTTTAACCCTCCAACCCCATGGGTCCCATCAACCACGTGGAGGAACCTAGCAAGCTAGGCGGACACCCTGTCCAGTCACATCACCCATCAGGGGGATGTGACCTCGACCACCCACTACACCACGCCACCCACGTGGCTAGTGGAGGCGGCACACTCAGGCAAGGAGGGCATAACAGTCCTCCCCCTCCGATGAGTCTCCACCTGGTGACTCGTGCCTCTGGAGCATATGCTGCTATTGCAACATACCTTGATAACCTGGAGCAGTTATCCTCGTGTGGTCAATAGAGCAGATGGGTTCACAAGATACTCTTGTACCTTAGCTATCGGTTACCCCTTTAGCTATGCGGACCACCCACATCTCTCTACAATGGATAATCAGTTGACTATTGTCCCACTGATTCTACCAACATCCAACACACCCATTCCTGGTGGCGAACCAAGACACCATATCAATTCCTCCTGAATTGATATCCACACTCTCACACCTGCACATCCGCTTATGCAGTAAGAAGATGCGATACCCAACACTTCTTCTTATTCAACTTCACCTTCCTGTTTCGGAAGCAAGTCGACTCCCATTATGCGAGAAACCCAAAGTCAAGGTAGCTAACCGTCAACTAAGGCAGGTTCATTAGTTGAAAGTATTTCTGCTCATACAAACAACTTGATTTTTCTGATCACGAACCCCTCTTCATATCAGTACTCCCCTTCCTGATCACGAAGAAAACACTCAACCCTACACAAGTCACGAACGAAGTCGCCTACTTCGACGCACTTGTTTCAGGGGAACCAACGTTGGTTTCTTATATTCCTCAATCATATCCCGAGCATTCTCCAGATTTGCTTCGGGCTCCCATGAGTTATGCTCATGCGAGTATCCCAACCACTTCACCAAGTATTGCGGGATTACTCGTCGACCTGTCTTTACCTCTCGGTAGTCGAGGAGTTTCTCAACCTCATATTCAAGCTCACCCTCAATCTCAACTGGAGGTGGCGGAGGTTGTGTCCTACCATGCTTCCAATACCTCTTCAGAAGTGAAGCATGAAAGACCGGGTGGATCGGAAGTGACTCAGGCAGTTCCAGCCGGAATGCAACCTGTTCGGCCATCGACCTTCGCTTTTGGACACCTTCCAAAACGCGGAAAGGACCCAACCATCGTGGCAACAACTTCCTCCTGCCGGGATGTTTCAGTTTAATATGTCTAGCATCCAGCAAGACCATATCTCCCACTTGAACATCTACCGGACGTCTGCGCGCATCAGCATAAGATTTCATCCTTTGCTGAGCCGCTTCCAAACACCGCTTTGCCTTGACAATCGCCTCGCGAATGTCCTCAGTCATCTTCTTCACCGCCGGTACCCCCACTTGGGTTTTACTCGTCCCACCTGGATCACCTGATCCTCTGGTAGGGAGTTGCACCGTCAACGGCGTCCACGGATCTCTACCGTAGTTCAAGAAGAACGGCGTCTCATCAGTGGCCATTGACTTGGAATTATTCAATGCAAATTTCACCACTGGGAGCAAATCACTCCAATCACTTTGGCGCGGTCCAACGAAATGTCTCAGGGTATCTTCGAGGACCCTATTCATCGCCTCGGTCTGACCATCAGTCTGTGGATGGAAAGCCGTCGATAACGCCTGTGTGACTCCCAAGGTACGACATAGTTCTTTGAAGAACTTCGACGTCCACCTTGTATCCCTGTCACTGATGAGAGTTTTAGGAAGACCGTGTGAACGGAAAACCTCACCAACAAACAGCCTCGCCGATTCAACCGCATCACAAGTCGTATGTGTAGCAACACATCGAACCATCTTTGTGAGTCTGTCTACGAAGACAATGATGGCATCGAATCCACTCGAACCCGACTTAGGCAAATCAGTAATCAAATCCATGGATACTGATTCCCATCTACCATCCGGTATACGTAAAGGTTGTAGAGGACCTGGCACCTTGCCGCGTCGGTGCTTATTCCTCTGACACGAATCACATCCTTTCACAAAGTTTGCGATATCACCCTCAACGTCAGGCCACCAAAAGTGTTTCAAAACTGCCCTTTGAGTCTTGCGGATCCCAAAGTGTCCGGCATACACACTTTCATGACTTCCAATCAGGATCTCTTGCCTTAAGCCATCCCAATCAGGTACCACTACACGTGCCCCATTCCAACACAAGCCTGAGTCATAGTGACAACCATGAGCGGCGACCTCACTGGTTTCAAACCACTCATCTTGTGCCAACCCCTTAAGAATTCTATCACAAAGCACCGACGTACCGGTCCGGGGCGAGGACGGATCCCCTTTCCAAGTTGGTCGTTTCTGGCCACCTCCCAGCTCCGAGAGTATTCCGATCTGCTGAGAATACGACGGATATCGTGACAAGGGATCTGCCACGTTCGTCCGACCCGGCCTGTATTCCCACTCGAACCGAAACCCCTGAAGGACTTCGAGCCAACGTGCCGATCTCCGTGAAAGAGTTTCTTGGGAATGGAAATATGTATTAGGCTGATGATCACACACCACCTTGAACATACGCACATCCAAGTAGCAACGCCACAACTTCAGAGCATGTACCACGGCGAACATTTCTTTGTCCCCGGTGCTCCAATTAAGTTGTGCTCCAGATAACTTCCGACTTTCGAAAGCTATTGGATGTCCCTCTTGCAACAAGATTGCCCCGATTGCATAATCCGAAGCATCAGCAATCACTTCGAAATCCTTATCGAAGTTAGGCATTGCCAAACAAGGCGCATTCGTTAAGCTTTCCTTAACTCCTTGAAATGCCCTTTGACAATCCTCTGTCCAACTCCACTCCTTGCCCTTCCTAAGCAAGTTAGTGAGTGGGGCAACAAGCTTGCTGTACCCTTGCACAAACCTCCGAAAGTAATTCGACAGCCCAAGGAAAGAACGTAACTCACTTACATCCTTCGGGACAGGCCATTCGAACACCTTTGCAGTCTTACGAGTATCCACCGTAATACCGTCTCGGTTCACCACAAAACCAAGATAATGGAGCTCATTCTTGAAGAAATCACACTTTGACTTCTTAAGAAAGACCTTGTGCTCACGCAACCGTTCCATCACGGCTCGTAAATGTTGCACATGCTCCTCAGGGGTTTTGCTGAATACGAGTATATCATCCAAGTATATCAGGACCGACTTCCCGATCATACCGGTGAAAACCCGATTCATCCACGTCTGGAATATCGCTGGTGCGTTGCACAAACCCATTGGCAACACCCGATATTCATACAGACCGAACGGGGTCTTAAAAGCAGTCTTCGGTTGGTCTGGTTCCTTCACTCGAAGTTGCCAATACCCTGCTTTCAAGTCCAAGGCCGAAAAGAACTTCGCACCTTGCAACTGATCAAGGAGATCATCTATCCTTGGTAGAGGATATTGATTCCTGATCGTGAGTTTGTTCAACCCTCTATAGTCAACGCACATGCGTCGGGAACCATCAGGTTTGGGCACAAACAAGATAGGTGCTCCCCATGGACTACAACTTGGTTTCACCAAACCCTTTCTCAACATATCAGCGATTTGCTCCTCGATCTCTTTTCTTTCCTCTGGCGTATACCGAAACATAGGTCTATGAACCGGTTTCGCTCCAGGGATTAGATCGATCGCTGCATCCTCTTCACGAGCGGGTGGACATTCAGCCAACTCATCCGCAAATCTGTCCTCATACTCATTCAACAAGTTTTCCAACTCACTTGAATAAGACACAGATGGAAGGGATTCAGTTTCGGGTACCCCAGGTTCCTCCCCCTCAACAGGGTGCGGGACCTCCCGAACCAACACAAGAAAAGGGGAAAGCGAAGATTTCTTCAACCGCCTTTTCACTTGTGAGACACTCAACAAGGGATTGATCCGTGCATTTGACGGAGTAGGGGCACGTAACGCCAAATCAGGTCGTAACGTGAGTCGGTTTCCCCGTGTGGATAGAACCGATGCACTGCCCACAGTGAAATCCATCAGAACTCGGTGATTGCGTAACCACACATCCCCAAGGTACAAATCAAAATGCTTGGCAGTGATCACTTGACACTCGATTTTCATCCGCAAGCCTTGCATCCGCAAGTTAATCGAGGTGACCCCAACAACATGTAAGGGACTGCCATCAGCCATCTCAACTTGTTGACCTTTTGTACACCTGTAACTCAACCCTATGCTTTCGCAGTAGTGCTTTGAGATATAGGCTAAGCCAGCGGCGCCAGAGTCTAACAAGACTTGACCAGGAGAACCAGAAATTAACGCTTTAAAGGACATTGACATCTGATGATTATGATCCTCTTCAGATACCCCTCCAGGTAACGAAGCTACTGGTGGATCATAATAGATATCAACGGGCCAAAGCAAACCTGGTGCTTTTCCGCTACCATGAGCAAACAATTTCGCTCCTTTACGGTACTGTGCGATCAATCGCATTTTCCCGATTTCTTTGATCTGCACCGCCATGTTGTGAGGAATCAACACGCAGCAACTGGTGGTAGAAGGTGATTCTTTCTTGCCATTCAAATAATGTTGCATATACTCATGCACATTCTTTCGTCCAGGATCCATCCAAACATGATGTCCTGTTACTGACGATGCAAGAAATTTTTCTCCTGTACGAAACTCTTTACTCAACGCAAAGTTCACATCGTTTGTAGACGAGTCTAAAGTAAACTCTCTACTTGCTTCTTGCAAACGATGAAATTCCGTATCCAAGAGTCGCATCCCAGAGACGCAATCTTTCTCTGGCACCTTCTCTTTCTCACTCAGAAGTACATGATTTTGGACGTCCCCAATGGGATCGACGACCATCTCATCCTCTTCTTGAGTTCCCCTCTCATTTCTATCAACAGACATAACCTGGTCAGGATTCGTCTTTGATGAAATGGTTTGTTCGGGTTCCAACATATCTGCATCCAATGGATCAGATTTTTCTGTGGCATGTTCCACAACTGTTGGAAAAACTTCTTTCCCGAAACAAGCAAACACACCCTTGCTTACCGTTCCAGAATCACACACGTGACCCGGTTGGTATGGTGCACCGCACTTGAAACACAAACTGGCTACTCTACGCCTCTCGAGTTCCTTCGGACTCAAGCCAAAAGAGCGTTTCTCATTTCCCCGACGCATCCGCGTTGGTTGAGAATCACCACCACGACCTGGTGTGAAAGCCGGAGTCGATCGAAACTTCTTTCGACTATTCGACCCTCTGCTCTTTTCGTTTGTTTCATTGCGTTTATTGCTCTTCTTGTCCTCTTCGTCACTCTTCTGTGACAACACTGGCGTTCGCTCATCGTGCGAAACCCCTTTTGCCAACACATGAGATCGGAAATCCTCATACGAGGTCCATTCCTTTCCCGAAGTATCCGTTGCAACCGCTTCTTTCAACACACTGTGCAAGTTGCGGTGTAAGAACCAAATCTTGGTGATATCATCCACCTTGGTCTTACGCAGGGTAAAGTATGTGTCCATCTGACGAACATACTCTCCAGTGTCACATTTCCGATTGATATGGTCCCTGAATGTGGCTAGTTTTTGAGTTATGGCATACTCTGTTGCCAACTCACCAAAACTACCATCATCCATGGCGGTACACATATCCTCCCACGATAGGGCACCTTGGGACACACTGTCCTCACCCACACGTGCAATGAGGTGTTTGATCCCCTTGGGACCCAAATAGGTTGGACCTATTTTACCCCACTCGGAACGAGGCACACCCTCAGCATTCCAGAAAATTTCTAAGGTCACCTTGTGCTCAGCCCATGGACATTGTCCATCGAACTTGTCCGGTTTTCCAACCGCGGACCTTTTAGCACCTCTGCGGCTTTCGACCTCTTTCTGAAAATTTTCTTGCTGGGTTCTCAACAAAACCAACTCCCTTTGCAACTCTGCAACTGTGGGAGCTACAACTTCTGGCTCCTCGGTCTGACCTCCGACCAAGTCTTGAACCTCAAGGCCAGTAGACCCTTCTGGTTGAGCCATTTTCCTCACACCTTCTATTGACCAAATAAAAGGGAACACACTCACTGAAGCTCTCCAAGCACTTCAGTACAACTGTACTCTTTCCACCATCCAAGACACAACTGCCCTTGGTATGCTATGTAGCACTAAGGCTTCTCGAGAGCACACACACACACACACTAGAGCTCTCTAGGGTCTTGATCTTAGCTCAAGGAGAATAAATCTCAGCAACCCCAGTCACAGCCCTCACTGATGTTTGTGGGTTTCCAGAAAAACCTCAGCCCACTTGTACTTGCTTAACCACCCAAAAGAAAACACCCCTTTGAGTAGCAACAAGCCCTATGGACCCAAACAAGCACACAGCACCACCAAAACTCTCCAACACTTGTCTTAGGGTACTTGACCTGACCCTTACCCTAACCTAGGGTAAACCACTCAGGAAAAGTGAAAACAACCCAAGCGTTCCTTCGCGAACTCAAACGAAACCTTATAGGCCACCCTGAAAAACGTCAGGATCTTCAAACGGCCATAACTCTCTCGTCTGAACTCCGATAACCTAGCGACAAAATGTTCTGGAAAGCTCTTTTTCTGTAGATACTTTTTGCAACCTTGGAATCCCAATTCCGATACGTGTGCGAGCTGTAGCAGCCAAAAACGTGCGCTTATCGTCACTTGCTCCGAAACCAACTGTTTAGAACCTCTCCTGCACGACCTTGTCGCCAAAAGAAGCCCCCTGGACAGCCCCTTGAAGTCCTTTAACCCTCCAACCCCATGGGTCCCATCAACCACGTGGAGGAACCTAGCAAGCTAGGCGGACACCCTGTCCAGTCACATCACCCATCAGGGGGATGTGACCTCGACCACCCACTACACCACGCCACCCACGTGGCTAGTGGAGGCGGCACACTCAGGCAAGGAGGGCATAACATGTAACCATACGTTCTAATACTCTAAACCACCACACCACGATGGTTCAGGGGCTTTCGTAGCTATACCCTGATAAATCGTAGAAAACCGACAACGGGTTGAAACGGGTCCGACAACGGGTTGGAACGGCCCGTTCTAACCCGTTCTCGTTGTAAAATCCGCACCCGTCATGGGTTTTTGGGGTGGCGCACATCTCTAACCGTGCAACAGGGCTTTTGTCCATTCATCTTCCGACAAAGTTCAAAAACAATAACTTCCCACTCCCACAGAAAAGCTAGCGTTTGATAATTAAAAATACGTTTGGAACGGGGAAAGCTTGGAGAGTTTTCTTCATTTTTACGTTCTCGAGTTTGGGGGCTAAAGTTACACTCATGAAGCAAATTGAAACATTTTAATCACCACATTTATAAGACTATATACGGTGAAACTTTGTGTACATTTCAGATTGCGCAATCAGCTTCACGCAAGAAGGTTCATATCTGTTAGTATATTTTAGCGCTCACGAGGTAGTTTGGGATAGAGCCGAGGGTGGCTGACGCATGTGGGTTCACGAGTAAGACAGATTAGACCCAGAGGTTGGGGCATGCGTCAACGTACTACACTTAGGGGTACTTAAGAGGCCCACTCGTTGTTTTGACATTCATTCTACTTTACTTGTAAGAACTCGGGATTCGTGGGATTGATGTGTTCCCGCTTGTGTGTGTGTTTGTGTGTGTGTGTGTCTAAGTGTTTGCCTGACGCAATCACTTTCCCAACCAAGTGCTCTAGTAGCGTTCACAACCGCGTTAACTAGAGAGTTGTCTAAACCAACAAACCCCACAAGTATACTTGCGTTAGCCAGCAAGTTATCACGAATCCAACCAACACAGCCGACCACTATTGCGTCACCCACAAGCTTCACTATCAATATCGCTGTAGGTTGGTGCTGCTGTTGGTGGTACGGGCAAAATTGTTATAATGAGATCAAAAAGTATATAAAAGTATATTACCCTGTTGTCGAGCAAAGGCCGTCCTATTTCTACTTTCATCGTGAAAACTGCAGCACGAGCAATTTGTAGGACTTTGGATCCATTAGCCTTCCTTGGGTTTAATATTTTTGCATCGTGGGCAAAGTATTTTCTGGTTCGAAATAAGTATACGAAAAGGAAAGTAAACAAAGATCCGAGGGCGATACTTCCTCAAGAAGTGTTCATTGCACGGAAAAAACAATTTTAGGAGGAAACTGAAATTGTTGTTAAAGGAAAAAAAATATACACCCTTCTCTGATCCTGAACAGAGATCAGACACATGAAGATATAGAGCAGGAAAAAGAGATTCGATATCAAAAACAAGGCGAGTGGAGAGAAAAGGATGTCTGGGAAATCGAAAGAGTAATACTCTTTCGTATGCGACAAGAAGATCTGAAATGGCAGCAAGGAGGGATCAATGTAGCTATGTACAAACAACGAGTAAAGACTCAGGTGCGAAGGCTAATGTCTCATTCAAGACAAACTTGGAAACCTTTTCAAGAAGGGGACATGGTGATAGTCAATCTAGAGGGAAGAGTGTTTCGGGCCGAAAGACATGCCTTTACCGAAGGACCTTGGCTGGTTCAGCAACTGCAAGGATCGCTCGCTCGGATAGGTCAGACACCTAATCATTCTTTGGTGGTTCAAAGGCATCAATGTGACCCGGTGCAACAAGAAACGTCGAGCGAGGAGGATACATCGGAGGATACCGAAAAAGGAAAACCCTTTGCAAATTTTCTCGCAACCCTACCTAGAACGAGGACTATTGATACGCCCTCTTTCGTTTTACTCTTTTTCTTGTTGCTTACGATGGACGCTCTGTGGATTTACAACACCTTTGAGGAGGATCTTGTGGAAGAACAACAAAACGACCCTACGGGAGATGTAGGCGACCCGAGAGTTTAGAGTCGAGTGAACTTGAAGAAATGGATGTTGAGGCAGTTGTCGAACAGATACAAGAGGGTTTGGAAATGATAGGCATGTATATTGAGCCTCGAGGAGACCACTATTACCGAATACTTGGGGGAGTACCAACCTTATACGCCCTCGCTTAAAAACCGAGCTAGTCTTTCCAAACAGGGACAAGAAACAATCTGACCATAACGCTCGTGTAAGTCCAGCAAACTCAAATAATGGACACAAGTTCGTTGACCTGCTCGAAAGTCAATCAATGAATTGCATCGCTACTACTAGATTAGAGGGGTTGAGGGAACACCAGGGGATTTTGTGTTGTGGCAGAGAGTTGGGCCTCCACTAGGGCCAAGCTGATGTACTTAGGCTTCTTACTTTAAAGGGGGCTGGAACTGATTAGAAAATGGTTTGCAGCCTTACGGCAGATTCTACAAACCAGGGGGAGTTTGTAACAGTTCTTAGGTTAGAGGAAGTGGTAGGTGGGACTCGAACCAAGGCCACTGCTGTCCAAAATTGTAGCGCAATGATCGTCCCCTTGGCCAGCTGTGCCTTGTGTTCGAGTTACTTAGGGGAGGGGAGGCCTAAGTACCAGATTTGGTAATAGGTCTAGCCCTTGGGAGTTGGGAGAAGGGTAGAGGACATTAGGGTTCAAAGCCGGGTTACCGAAGATCAAGTAGATTGATGGATCTCTTGGTTATTGGTATCTTGGTTCGAGCTGGAGGAGGTGGGGAAGACTTTATACCGGATTAGGTAAAGTTTAGCTCACAGGGTAATACTTTAGGCTGGTACGATTTGATGTCGCGACCCTAGGTGCATTAGTCATGGGGCACTACACTGGGATCGCTGATTTTTCCTTGCGGAGACTTAAGGGTAGTTTTGGGGGGTTTTGTTGTTCCGTTTTTGTGTTCCTGTAAAATACCGTTTCTCCCCACCCCATCTCTCACACGTTAGAGGGCCAGCGTGCGGAAGCAATGGTCACAAAGGCTAAAAGATACCGTGAATCGTTTGAACGCGCTTTATTGCAAAAGAACCAACCCAAAAGCTCCGACCGCCCTAATGGGTATGGGAACGATTGACGGGTGAATCCTAGCCTAATGGGGACGACTATTATTGCTTATGGCCATGCTAGGTCTCGATGAATTGTATTATTCCAAAGTATTGGACATAGGGAGGTCAACAACTGGATATTAAAAATGGAATCAAATTTTGCTCAAAATGCAATTTAGGGCGAAGGAGGCTCTTGAAACCGAAGGTGTTTTGTCCTCATCATGAGGACCTCATGATATGCCTTCACATCCGGGACAACCGGCTTGCCATCGTATATCATTTTCACTCCATGCGGAATGTAGTTCGGCGGAAAAACCACCCAGGAATGCACCAGAGTGTTCCATCTTCGCCTATTTTTTTCGTCATCACTTTCTTGAGTGTATGTTGTTTTTCGCCTGGGAGGATTTCCATCCCCACGACCGCCGCCATCCCCTGAAGTGGCTCGAGCTCTTTTTTGTGCTCATATATCATCTTAGATACAATGCCACGCTCCCAGTAGTAAGGGACTTGATATATAATTTTGGCTAGGCGGCGAATAGTTCTCACATGCGATTTAGAATCGTTTTTCAATGGATATAGATCTGCCGGTCCCGGAGAGGTCTGATCAGACCGTCCGAATACTCACTTATTAAGATCGGTTGGGGGCCAGCCGTGCCAGTAGGAACGGGGCTAAGAGCACATAGCCGAGGTGATGATAATCCAAACTTTCGAATAGGAGAGATTCTTGTCACTAATGGGCCTCATTAATCTCATAAAAGCAGCCTTGGAAGGGTGCGGCACAACTTGTGTATATGTTTTCTTGGATACACCAAAGCAAGGCCAGAAGCCAAAAATAATATAGAAATACATGAGCATTAATGTTCTTGTAGAAATGGAAAAAAATAAAAGACATGGCATGTGAATGTGCGGGTAATCATTGGTGGTTAACGTTGGTGGTTACTCGATTAGTAAAAAAGTGATTGCATCTATTTAATCGATTTTGCATGTACGAGATCAATTCTTAACAAATAATTTTAGGTCCATGATTGAGAGCCTATCGGCGAAGTTGCAATTATTGATGACATGTGATACATCGGAGCATGTTTACATCGTTTGATCTGATATTTTCCATACTGACAATAAACAAATGCGTGAATAAGCGAATTTCTTTGATTTTACTTCGAAAAACACTCAAGTTTCTTGAAGAAAAACAATGGTTGAAAAAGATAGTGGAAGAACTGTTGGATTGCACCGTGGTGATATTCTGGAGTTAACAAAGCAAGAATTTGAGAATGAAATTTACTGCAAATGATAGACATAAGAAGCGAAAATATAGTGATATCAACGAGTTGTAATGGTCGTCGGGGCCTACCAGACCCCCTCGAACCAGCCACTATAACACCATTCGTAACATTTAAAGTCTTTCTTGGAGACCTTGGAGTGAGCTCGTATTTTTTCCGACCCATCAAATTCTGATGCTTGGATCCTCCAATACAAGACATGGAGGTTCTTCATAAACTGTAGCAACATCATGGCTCTCACTTGGAAGTTAATAACACATCTCTACAAGGCAATGGTAATGGTCGGCAAATCCTTGCCTTATTGTTGACCAAGTCGATGCACTACACAGTTATAAATTGAAGGTGGAACATATTCTTTGTTTTAACATTCCTTGTAGGAAGTTATGTTAATCCAACCGTCTGCTCCATCAATAAGACCAAGAGGAATGATAAGGGATTTGATATTTACCCCATTAGCGGAGCGGTACTTAGCAAGAATATGAAAGAAGAACGTTGTTCCATACTGAAGTAGGATTAATAGTAATTCCTACCTTTCTTCACAGTCAGAGATAGGACTTGGGCCGATTTTTTGGTCCGGCTCCGGTCCGGTCCGGTTACGGTCGGGTTACGGTCACCGTAATACGGCCGTAACTCCGTACCGTAACCGGAGTAATATGTTGTATTTACGGTACGGAATAGGTACGGTATAGCTACGGTAGCCCCTCAATCACCGTGAAGTAGTGTGGTTCAGTGTTAAAGCGTTAGGCTGTAGTCTGTAGGGTCGCGGGCTCGAATCCCCTTGGGTTCCTTTGGAATCGCGGGACCCTGTGGGGGTTACGGTTTACGGTTGTTACGGTCATTACGGTCCGGTACCGGAGGAGTACGGAGTGGTACGGTGGTCCGGTTCCGAGCACGAAAACCACTCCGGTCCGGACCGTAACAACCGTAACCGTAAGTGACCGGAGTGGGGTTACGGTACAGTTTACGGTACCGTAACCGTAAAGTCCTATCTCTGTTCACAATCTTTTTGAAAAGCACAAGCGCATCGGTTAGCTTTCTTTCACACTTGCATTGAGTTCATCTTAGCATTGATCCACTACGAGGCGAAGGAGTTACCCGTTATTTTTTTTCGTCGGTTTTTTCTCCTTTTCTGTTCCTCGGGACTTCTCTCGATCGATAATAAGGAGTTATAAAACCTTGGTTTTTTTTTCTCTTAATCGGTTCCTTCTCGTTCGTTTGTTTTTTTCTCGTCCCCTTTATTTTTTTTATTTTTTCCCGTAGGAACAAACGACATAGAGGACTGAAATGGGGATTGACGCCCCAATAGTCAAGAACACCGACGTCCCAAAAGACGAGAAAACAAAAATATTGTTGGAAACACAGCGCTTGCAAGACGACTTAGCGGCGCACAAAAAAATGTTGCATGATGTTCTTGTGGCATTACATAACGTCAACAATGTCGAGGTGGTGGAGAGCCGCAATATGATGGAAAAGTTGGTGCATACCGAATTGCTTTTTGATGATGTGATAGACATAAAGCCCTAAACTATTTTTTATGAAGTTAAAGGTGTTGTTTTGCGTAAAGTGTGAACATAAATCCGCGCAACCTTGGGCATTAGTTTCAAGTCGTGGACTTACGTAATTGACCTCGGTAGTTCAGTACATTAGCATATCAATTTTTTGCGTTTAAAGCGAGTAGCTCCGTGGACGAGAAAAAGGATATTGAAAATTACACCAGCGAGAACGGACATTTTTGTACGACATATTTTTCACTGAAGTCGTCATGACTAATAGTCGTCATGACTACAAACGTCACAATTGAGTTCGTTATGACTAAGGACGTCTTTTGAGTTGGTTATTATGGGATTTGTTTGGTTTTTTCAGCAGCTTCGATAGTAGTCGAGAAACGTGATTTCGTACGACTAAAGTCGGACGAGCAGATAGTTCCTGATCTCTCGCAGTCTGCCAACCTGTACGAGCCTCGGACGAGATTGAGGGTATAAATCTAGTAGCTAGGGACTACTCTGTAGGTTATCGAAACATGTTTAAGGCTCGTTTTATTTGTTGTCGAGTCGAAAATTTCGACATGTTTTCTGAGCAAACCGTCTCCTTTAGTCTTGTTTTCCGCCCAACCTCGGTCGTTGGACCGTGTACTCTTCCTCCGTCAGAAGGAACCAACCAAAATCCGCGAGAAGAGCAAACCTTCCAGGGGTTAATTATTTTTTGTTACCTCTCGTAATTCGCTTTTGAACACTAGCAAGAACTTGTCAAATGTTTTTATAAAGACATCATACTGAGTTCAAGGAGTTGCTGAAAGTAGCGAAATTTGTAGGAGTAGGATGACATAGGAAAAGAGGATTGCCGAGTCAGGACACGGAGACTAATACTGGGAGGGAACCTACAGACTCTAGGACATTATTGGGTAAAGACTAGATGGATTTACATATGTAACGGTGCTACGTCGCTAAAAAAAAAGATGTCTTAAGATTTACAAAAGCTCATAACTAAGAGCTATGAGCTACGTTGACAAGATCGTATATCGGGCCAGTTCATTATCTTTCGAGCTCGTGGCCATCATTTCTTGAAGAAACCATCAAAGTTATAGTGAAGATTTTGAAGAAAGATTGTTTTGTGTAGGTTGATATCCCCGATCCATAGGTTCGGCATACCACCATCCATCTTTTTGGAGGTTGCTTACCATTTTGGTTACGTCAGTTCATTATCCATGGACAAATTTCCAACGTAATGATTCTAAGAGTGTTAGGAGATCCAAACAACATTAGGTACATCGTTACCGCTGCAGCAATTATCAATTGCGTCAAATCCGAGCCACAGTTTCATAATTTATAGGAGTCCTTCATTAATATTAGTTTGATCGTGAGACGCACCCCTCTTGATACATCATTGCTATGGTGATTTCGTCCATGACTACCCACTTGTGTGTTGCATGCAAGATTAGGATATAGTGTAGACCTCGAGGTTTGTAGACTTTGAGATAATTTTGGAGTTGAGCCAGTGCTACAGTCCTTAGAGGCGGTGTGGGCGGCGAATTCTTACTTGGCCGGGATGATACTCGATGAAATACCCTTCGATCACAATACATTGACCATCAACTCCTTTCAATCACATTTCCTTGCCGAGGTAAGGGGGGTCCCCAACATCTACTTCAAGATCCCCAAGGCGGGCTTTCAATGTAGTGTGCCCGGATTGATCAAACGCACCCACATCTATAAAAAAGTTGAGGGTGGGGATATTGAACTTTCTAATGTCGCAACTTGTTTCATATCTAGCAAGAATATTTCCTTTTTTTCTTTGAGAGGTCGTTGCGAGGTGGCCGCAACCACAATTTTGGTAGCAAGTTTTTATAAAGACACACGTGTCCTTAAGGTGAGAGGGAATTCCATATCGATTTATGCATCTATTACTAAGCGAATAGAAGTTACATGACAACAAAGGTGTGTACGTGGAAACCCTCAGGTGTTTTGAGAGAGGACTATCTGTTTTGTTCATTCTAACACAGAGGGCGTGTAGATTAATTAAAGCTCCGAAGATACTCTATTTTCGTGCGGCAAGAGAATAAATGTTGGAATTGACTAGATCTTGCTTGTTCAAAATGTATACATAGAGTCGTAACTCTTGTTTTAAAGGGACCAGATAAATTAGTTGAAACTTGAAGGAACCAAACTGATCTCTGCTGCATATAATTTCCAAGCATCAATGGGAAAGTCTTAAGATCGTATAAGAGTTGTGAACAATGGGTAGCCCGATGTGTCTTTGATGTTGGGATTCCCCCTCAACCAAAAGCGGAATCATTTTATTGGGCGAAAACTTCTTTGTTTCTTACTAGGTAAGGAGGTGATAAGTTTCAATATATGTCTCTTGGTGGTAGATTGTTCGAGGTCGCCGTTTTGTCCTATTAAAAGGGATTGGGTTCTATTTTACGAGAGGTTAGAGCGGGCCTTGATGTAGTTTCGAGTTGCAATGTGGGCTCATTTGTTTTTATTGTGCCATACACCCTATCGGAGGCGTCGTGAAAGGGTATAGCTTTCTCCACAAGATTTGATAATTCTCGAGGGGAAGTGCCATCTCTACACCTTCGAGGATTGGATTTAACTTGTCAAAGCCACGTTTGAGAATATGACCCACAAAGCAGTGTTCAGAATTCGTTGCAAACAAATCCACCGGGAATAAAGAACTCCTGTAACTTTTCGGCGACCTTCAATATTGTAAATATCTTATACCTAAGATGGAAGATTGCATGAGAGCCACGCTGACCATGGACCTAAACAAAGATTGACATAGTCAAGATAAAAGTACATAATTATGCTTAGTTGTTCACTAAATCTTCTCGACGAGCTCAAGTGTGTCGAATACCCCGAGGCATTTGTTCAATAAATTGCGAATAAAGAAATATGGGGATTGTTCATCACGTGTTTCATCTTGTACACATCCAAACAGGGAGTATCAACTCAACTACCACTTTGAGAACGCCCGGGTCTTTAGGTAAAAGTTGCCTTGTTTTTCCTTGTAGTTCTCTCCCCCCCAATTTGAAGGAAGGGGTACATTGCATGTCAAGCAAAAATACGCGTTGAGCATGTTTTTCACCACCCAAAATGTTGTCATTGTAGATGCGAACATCAGGATCCTTAAGCAATGGTGTGAACTCTTGAATCGCTTCCAAGGCGTTATCATATCCCTAACGTCAACAATTTTTGATGAATTTCCATGTAGAGTGTCAAGAACTTGTCTTTTTTCCCCTCCGCAAGTATTTAATTGTGGAGCTAGCCGATAACATATGTAGCTCCATATCGGGCCAGAATATACTTTGAACACTCATGGATTATCGTTACTCAACCTTCGATTTGCCTTCTTTCTTTATTCTCTTCGTTTCTTCGTTGTGTTCTCAACACCTTGGCCACTCACGACCTTTTTTTCCTATTTATCATGTGCCATTTACCACTTAGGGATTGAAAAATCTAGTTTTCATATTTCAGGGTAGAGTGGTAGTGTCACGTTTTTTGTTTGGGTGTGTATTAGTGAAACCGAAGAGCCTTGTAGACTTGACCTGTGCTAGTTTTCTAAAGAGAAGAGATAGAACATGCGCTCATTTGTTTGTAGGCTTTTAACGAGGAGATGAAGGTCCTTTTTTTTCAACAATGCAAATGAAAGCTTGAAGTTTAATCAATAAAACTTGATAATTGAAAATCTTTCTGAAGGTTTATAGAGGATGTACTTTTTGAATATAGTCATTACAAAATCGAAGTGAAATTGTTAACGAAATCTATCGAGTCCTTTTATGTATAACTTTTTATATAGTGTAGGAAAGACGCCCGAAATTGACCTTGGAAAGGAGTTGATCGGACTAAACATAGAAAAATTCGACCAAGACTTTTGAACGTCGACCATAACGAATTATCTGTATTTATAAATGCTTACTATTATTATTTATCTTATGTTAGTTGACAGAAAATATTAGAGAAAAATTGATCGATCTTTAGACAAAAGGGCTCGCAACTTCAAGCTTTTGAAAACATATGAGCAGAAACTTTTTGATATATTTATAACTTTCTTCGGGTGAAGAGCTAGACACTTTGAAGTCGATGCGAAAACAATGACTACGATCCACCACGCAATACAAAAGGCATAATACCCTCTAATTATTAAAAAGCTTGATAGAATAGATTTGAAGCGATAATTATCAACCCTATTTATTTTGATAGAAAATACGAGTACCGTCACATGACACACCCCATGCTTATGCGGCAATTATTACCGATTGATTCTTGAAAGAAAAATAGAGAGGACTCAATTCCGTATGAGGTAAAAGGAACCAAATTCTCTGACCGAATTATTGTTGATCCAAAGATTAGAGGGTTACTCCGAAAATACTGTGGTGACATTAAAAAGGAGTGGGGTGAGGTGAATAGGGTGACTAAATAGTGCACCAAGCAAAAAAAAAGCTTGATCCAAGAAAAAAAAGGGATGTTATACATCTCAAACGAATGCTTCCAAGAAAC
This sequence comes from Bryopsis sp. KO-2023, assembly GCA_030272585.1. Lineage (NCBI taxonomy): Eukaryota > Viridiplantae > Chlorophyta > Ulvophyceae > Bryopsidales > Bryopsidaceae > Bryopsis > Bryopsis sp. KO-2023. The sequence continues at coordinate 1,722,054 of BSYQ01000002.1, forward strand.
GGTATGCAGAACAAGGGCCCTTCGCACACCCAACATTTTTGAAACACCATCTCATTTCCGTGATATGTATTTTTTCAAAGTTTCAAAGAGGATTGAGTAACTACCCCTAAGCAGCTTGGGATAACAAACGTCTTTCCCGATTGAAGAATCTAGTCACCTGGATAATGGATAGTCCATATTCAGACCCCACGCCCTTAGATCTCGGATACATTGGGCAAGTATGGATAGCGTTCCGGAACATGGATACAAAACGATACGATATGAAAGGGTCCAAAGGACAGAAAAGTAATCTTTCGTTTACAACTTCTTGCATCTAGATGCAATGAATTTAGTTGGAACACAAAAACCCATTCTTTTGGTATCACGGTTAATGTTGCGACAAGTAACTCATTTAAACCTAAAAATATCTTGTAATTTTTGCACGGCGCCAAAATATATTGTGCAATGTTACGTTTGATTTTACTTCAAATCATAAAAAAGGTGTAAAAAAGTTCTCTTTCTTTTAAAGTATTTTTAATCGGAATTAGTTAACTCCCCACGAGCGACTATATTCTATTTTAATTTAGATGCAGGGATTAAACTAGACTGCAATTAGGGAGGTGGCAATTACTCAGACCCCCTGATGGGGGACATTCCCACTCCTACGGAATAGAAGATCAAGGTTTGTAAGATCGTGGAGGCTGGGATTGTGGGGGATAATGTTCAGTTTCAGGAGGACGACAGGAGGTTGGGGGGTAAGCATAAGGGTGGTAAGAGTATTGGGGGGAAGAGGGGGAGGGTAAGACTGTTGTTGTTTGTAGTATGGGCGGGATGGATTACCAGACGCACCCGGGGAACGACCTCGACGTGCTTGAAAGTTCCTTTGTGGGTAGGTAGCCTATAGGGCGTTGTCTTGAGGTTGTCGACGAGATTGATTTCCAGATCGAGAAGGATGCTCTAGAGGTTCTTGAATTCCTGGGTAGGTTCCCGGGGATGTTGTGCCGAGCCACTGGAAGCTGGGTTAGGGTTAGGAGGAGTATCAAAAAGGAAGTTTATAGTTGGAGCAGCCGTAGTGTGTTTGGTAATTCCGTCGTCCAATTGGTGAAGAAAAGAAGTAGTAGTGACAGAGCTGAGAGGTAAAGAGATGTCATGGAAACGTGGTATTCTCTTGTGACAAATTGTGACGAGACTTTGGTTGTGGTTGTGGTAGAACAACACGCCCGATGAAACGATCGAATAAACTTACAAAATATACAAGTCGGATGTATCTCAAACGACAAGACCCCATTTGTACTCGTTTCTCCCTAATCCGGTACACAACTACCCAGGGTTACAACGATCCAAACTGATCTTCCCAAACTCCATAATTGGCAGGCCCAAACCAAGTAAATCACCCAATCTACTTAGCCCCACAATAAACCAATCCGAAAATAAACTCTCCACTAAACACTCGCCACTAAACCCCCGTTCGATCCACAATCTGTCACACAAATCCTCCGAATGTGAAACCAACTACCGTAAAAGTCTGAAAATAAGCCCGGGCGTATAGAATAGTAAGCCCTAAAAAGTGGGCTTATACAAGGGCATGGGCTTATATTCGGGCGTGGGCGTATACACGGATCGACTTCGACTTCGTCGATCCAGTGGATGAAAGCGCGCCGAAGTTCTCCGTTTATGTTTCGGAACTGTCCAATGTGAGTATTAGGCAGTAATAGTCAATCGAACATGTTGCTGGGGATGCCATTGCGCGAGACGCGAGTTGTACGACCAAGGGAGCGTATACACGGACCACAAGTGTTGTTTTTCGTACCGGGGCCTGTACAAAGGGGGGGGGGGGGGGCGTTATTTGAGGGGAGGCTTATTTTCAGACTTTTACGGTATTATTAAAAGAAGTGGAGGAGCAATAAAATAAAAATGGAGAATTGGTTCAAAATCTAAAAATTATCAGCCATAACAACCAATCAAGCCATCGGACCACCGCTTTGCCCACATGTTACCTTGCTCAGGTTTGAAGGGCGCTCATGTTGCAACGACCATAGTATAGGTGACCCACGGATCAATCCAACACAAGGTAGATTCGATATAAGTGTCGATATAAGTGTCAATTTTTCTTGATATTCGAATAGAAAGGCAACTTGTTTTATGGGTCAAATCCGTTCAGCAGTTCAAGATGTTGTACCGTTAGTCTTGTTTACCCCGGATCAGAGTTGTGCGCCGTTGCAACGGCGCACAACTCTGCGTCACACCAAAGTCGCTGCGTTGCAAGGTTCGCTCGCGTTTTGGTGCCTCCTCGTTTTAGGACTCAAATCACATCATTGAAAAATGTGTGAGAGTCGTGCCGACGTCGTTTTTGCGACAACGACAACGGCCGTTAACCGTTAACGGCCGTTGTCGTTGTCGCAAAAACGACTTCGGCACAACTCTGCCCCGGATAGATTACGTATCCGGGAAAATATCCAAAGTCTACGTTCTTGTTATTCATCCGTTTAAAATTAATACAACAAGCGAATAAGTGCACAAAGTCGAACAAATAACCAGATAACTCAATATCACAATTAAGAGATTTGAGTTGGGAACGAGGAGCTCTACAAAGAATCAACAAGATTGAATTTCCCCCGAGGGGAATGTGGTCGGAGGAGGCCCACGTTGTTTGCCATCTATTTAAAGGTCGGCAAATAGTGGATTCTACTACTCACTCGCACTTTGTGACACCTACTTCCGTTGCAATGGCTTCACACTTTTCATCAATCGACACACTCACAACAAGAGCAGGATTTCACTTGGTTTGTTTCTTAAAACCACCACAAAAGGCCACAACTGCGCAACTTAACGCACTTATGGGACATCTATAAACGCTCGTTTCAAACCAAAGTGCTGTGCAAGACGCACAAAAGGATCTTAGGGACGAGCTCGCGACCTTATCGGCGACCACTACCGCCGATGTACTCTCCTTTCTGACGTTGTTTGTCTATGCAGAGCCCGCAGTGGCCTTATGCTTGGTTTTCGATAAGGCGTTGGCTCAAAGAAAGGGGACCCAGTCGACATGTACCATGACCCCTGCAAGCTTCGACACAAATGCTTTTCTATTTGGTTATTGCCTTGATAGGGTATTGTTTGATGCGCACGATCGACTTGAGCACTAAGGAAGAACATAAAAATCAAGATAAGAAATTTGCCCCAAAAATTCTTGAGGAATCATGGGCTGTTTATAACCTAACGCGCAGCATTATTCTTATGCACCCCCACACAAACGCCATCCAGAAAGATCCTCGCAACATCAATGTTGGCTCTAACGTAACATTTGGGAAGATATTTTTATCTAGGTATACATATTTGGAGAGAAAAAAGAGAAAGAGAAAACAACTCAATGTTGCACAAAATGATACCTATGTAAGTGAAAATGTTCAAATCTTCCTTGATTACAAAAGAGCGTTTCAAGTCACACTCGTTAGAGTGAGACTTTAGATCAATTTTCAAAACCGTCGGGGAAAAATTCAGAAGGAGCTTCAAACGATGATCCCGAAGAAGGGATGAAGAGATTCTTCACTGTTTCGTGGGCTCTATAGTGGAACCAACTGCAAGTAGAGACTAAAATATTGAATGTGCCTTGTTATAATTTCGCGATCGGAACAAATGATGAAGAAAAATAGATATCAATAAAAGTGCACACAACCTAGAATTGCACTAAAAACATAATAAGCTTTTTCTTGCTGTTTTTCTTTTTCAGCTTACAAGATCTTACTAAGCTCTCCGCTTTTCTTTGTGGACCCAACTGATGGGGTTACTACTTTCTTAACACCTGATTGACGAAGGTGTGGAAGAAAGGAGTGACTCCATCCCCCTCTTTGTATTAATCTTTTGCGGATCTGCTGCCTTCCTTGGATGTGGTAGCCGTCTCTCAGGCTCCCTCTCCGGAATCAAACCCTGATTTCCCGTCATCCTGGCTACGGTGGAGGGATGGAGGGTGGGCTTCTGGGCATCAAAAGCGTCCCGGGTGTTTCGAGGACCGTAAGGGAGCAGTGCGGGAGGCGACGAGTGTTGGATATTGGAAGGAATGTTTGTCGGTTGCAAAGATAGGGAAGTCTTGTAAGGGTTTGGTTTCTGTTGAACAACTCATAGAGTGATATTTGATCGCTCAACGTTAAGAGCTTTCGAGAGAAATTACTATTGCCAGATGTTTGGTGAAGGGAGAAGGGAGAACGGTGAAGGGACAATACATAAGATATAACGCAATAATGCTAATAAGAGAAGTAAACATTGCTTTGAGAAAAAACAATAACGACCATACGGACCGCTTAGTCCTCTATTGTTTGTGTTGTTTTGTTTTTATGGATACATAGGCACTACGTTTGAGAAGTTAGTGGAGATTCGGAAAAACTTGCTTCCTAGAATAGGAGGGTAGTTAATCAACCATTGAATATTTTGACGACTTAGAAATCTATGCAAGTTCCGCGGTTAATTTGAAAAAAGAGTGCTAGATGAGCAGGGCTCTCAATGAGTTTAAGATTCAGTCGGCACAAATGTTTTGAGTCAATAATTCGATGGGGCACTCATGCAAAGTCAGTCCTCGAAGGTATTTTATTCCAGATTCTTCAAGGCGGATAGATGAAAAAATATGTTTGGATAGAACAAAATAGAAAAATGAGTGAACCCGAAACGAGAAGACGGCTCAAACAAGAGTCTTCTTCGAGAGCTAAGCGCATTTGGAGCTCTTAGCTCAGAGGTCAAGATAAGCTCAAAGCCTACTTGGGAAAAAGCTCGGGAGGTTGAGAAAGAGGAAATCAAAAGCGGTTGTCATCGCCTCCCGTTCTCAACTAAGAACCAAGCTTGGAACAAGCCGGACTTCGTTGTTCTAATTCCGCTCTCATCAGCAGATCTCATATTTGTATGGCGTGTTGCTATGACGAAGTAACCAGTCCTACACCTCGACCAAGAACGAAGAAGACGAGAGTGGTAGACCCAAAGCGGACCGCTCTGTTGAACAAAGCTGCTCGACCATACCAGAGGGGACTTCCCCTGTCAGCATCGGCAGCAACACTGGAGACGGAGGTCGACCCGGACGGGACAGAAGGGACATCAAGCAAGGCGGGAAACCCGTTGGGGACAGGCAGCACACCTATAGCAACGACGGAAACGGGAAACACGACAGGAGCGATAGAAGTCACGGTTGACGCCAACCTCCCGGGCTGCTTGGTGTGCTCTGCCACGGGAAGGCCCGTCTGCCCCCAATATAATTATCTTGTTGGGTGCAAGCGGCACATAACATGTCTGCCACACAATGCGGGACTGCGCTTAGGAGCTTGGGTGGTTTGCTTCCATCGAGAAGTTGGCTTCTTCCATGAGAACGAAGACGTGGTGCAAAGTACCCAGACGCCCCTCCTCGGCAACAATGTGGAACCTGTACCAGATCTCGACGCACCCTTCCCGGCCGAAAATTGCCCCGCTTGCTTGAAGCAAGCGATACGAAAGCAGTGGTCGAGGAGGTTGAAGCAGATCGTCAACCAGTACAGCGGGCTCTATTTCGTGCGTACAGGGTTCAGACCCATGTACCAAAAGAAGGTTCGAGAAAGCAAGTGGCTTCCGACTAAGGGATTTTTCAGTGTTTCAACGATAGGGGGTTGGTTCGTGGGTGGTTAGTTCTTAATGTTACGGGAAGGCTCACCATCGAGATGCTCATAAAGAATGATAAAGCAAGTTATCCTTGTTTTTGATCACTGTTGCTTTCTGTCAAAGTATTGACTTGTCTTATTTCATTCGGAGGGGCGGCAGCAATAAGGTGGTTATTGATGCTCATTGGGACGCCATGAAAGAAAATACGAAACAATCATATACGACAAGGCTCAGATGCTGGGAGGTGATGAGGAACACTAGAGTGAAATAAGCAATGATCAATAAATTCCTCTTCAGGGAGGATATAATTTTGGTCGCACAGTGTTAACATTATTTTAAAACGATCGCACCACTCCTTCGCTTGTAGCAAGAAAAGGTGTATTTATAGTGTGGCTCCTTGAGTCGATGAAATCATTTCTTTGGAGAAATATCCATTATTAAAAAAAAAATTGGTTAATGAAGAGTGAGTGCTTGTTCACGGGAAGCAACCATGCTTCGAAAATTACATATGAGCTTACATCCACGGGTTCCCTGGTGACAAAACCTTTCTTCCCTTGCAGAACTGCAGGGTGGAAGGGCGACAAGTCGCATTCTTTAATTCCACGCTTCTCACCACCAATAAATCCTCCGGGACTTGGAGGAGTGGTCAAGGGTTGAAGTACCCTACGCTTTCACCAACAGTTGCTCTAAGTCCAAGAGGAATCGGGACTTGGGTAAGTTTATGTTTAATTCCTTGCTGGAGGTTCGCACATGCCAAGATCGTGGAGGATCGAAGACAAAAGTAAAGACTCGGGCTTCTGAAAAAGCCTTTGAATCAGCAACGCTTCAACAACTACAAGTCACGACAGATGATGCAGGGATATGGTCAACTACCGACATATTACCGATGCTATTGTGGACGGTCTTGTTGAGGCAATTGTGCGGCTATGCGTGCGAGGCTAAGATAGAGAGTGTTGGGTTGATGGTTGTGTTTTTGGAGATGCTTACATAAGTTGTCATCGAATAGTGTTACGTCCACCAGGCCGGCGTTACAAAAAGACTTTTATATTCAACACTTCCAAAACAAATATGGTTTTTACACCGAAGAAGGCATTATCAAGGAGGGGGGAGGAGGCAGAAGGAAGTGTGGCACCTACGATGACCGCTCTGGGGAGATATAGATGCTGGCCCCGACCAAGAAATGATGATGTATGCTCCTCTCCACCGAGCTTCTCGGTCTCGTTTGAAGCGCGTGAGAGATAATGTAACAAACTCTTGTCTTCGTCGTCATTCTTACCGATATCGCCGCCCTTTTGGAGGCTCTGAAGCCGTTTGGGAGGCCACTGACGGCTTTGATAGTCAGCTCCATATTCGTTATAAGTCGACAACTTTGGTTTCTTAGTTTTTAAGCCAACATATAACAGCTTTTTTCCAGCTCTTGTGACATGATATAATGTATGAGGTGATAATTTATATGTCTATTCGGAAACGGTCACGATAGGAAAACGTGGATAGCGACGAAACGCGGAAGCGTTTGAAGGCCGCGACGCCACACGTTGATAGGGTCGTCAAGACCCTCTACGAGCGGCACGCGGCTTGCCTTCGCCATTAGCCAGGCCCCGTGAAGGGTTAGTGAATATAATAGATGAGATGAAAAGGTGTACTTGGTGTTTGTTCCTCTAATGCATCTTCATTCGTGATAAAGTTTGCGGATGAGAAATTACTTTACGCGCTCGAAGAATAGTAGTTACAAAAATGGCGAGGTTGCTTAGAACGTATGTCCGCTCAAGAAAAGGAGGCTTCTTCAACCAACTACTATTCATACCCAAGTTCTCGTGAAAACTATAGATCACAATGGATTGCCGAAGGATGGATCGGTCTGTTTAACCATAGGTGACTATTCTTCTACCCATGAATAGTGTTAATATTTGATAATAGTACCTCGATTTGGATATATTTCATCGTAATAGACATCGAATATGGACCCCTCGACATGCCTTATCACGATAGACTTGCCGCCATTGTTTTGATTTGAATTCGAACGAAAACGAAACCGTTGAACAATATCACCTTAAGGACAAGTACCTCGTGCATGTTTATTCCAGGAAATTATTCGTCGCATTCTTGATCAAAGATCTTTTCATATATTAAAGATTTCTAAATGGTGACCGGGTATTTACAATGAATTATTTGGGACTGCGTGGTTAATTTGAAACGGAAGGGCAATGACAAGGTCGGATGTATGTTTCGGTTCCAGATTTCCACCAAGTCTCCTATCATTGTTGTCGTTCAGGTCGTGAAGGGAGTGGATCCAATCTATTTTTTGTTCCCATCCCTATTTGCGATTGAAAATACGCTCTCGTAAAAGACAACTTCCTAGAGAAAGGAACGCCAAGCGATGCCTCGTATTGGTGGAAATAAAGACATGAATCACCAAAAGTGATTATCAAGTTATAATGACGTAACGTGGTGGGAACACACAAGCCGGATAGAGTAACACACGAGTCGTCCCAGCCTGGGATAATGAATGGTGCCTTGGTACAATTCTCTACTAGATAAGGAAGATGTGTTTATTATGTACGAGACCAGATAGTAGATACCAAATGTTGTGTTCAGTTTTTCAAACAAGATGATGTGTTAAAATATCGTTGTTGAAGTGAAATAACTCAGGATGAGACGGGCCCACACACACCGTTGGTAGGCCGAATGGAGGAGAAATTCATGAACCAGCACTAAGCAATTGAGGACGAAGTCAAGGACTCTTCAAAACTGCGAAGATTTGATCATGATTCTCATATTGTTTTTTCTAGGACATTCGGGTGCAATAAAAGTAGGAGTAAGGGTCGCTCAAGATCAAGGTTTAATCTTGCTTCTCTTGCGTTTTCATAGGGCGCACGCAGGTAGTGCCGAGAGGTGTTCTAACATTTGTCAATGAGCCTAGGTGGGGGTTAGTTCACCAAGCGAACCAACATTATCCTTTTGTTGACTCAATGGACAAGTTCGCTCCTAAAAATTGTTTGATAATATACTTCGAATTAAAGTGTAGAATGCACTCTATTGTACCCAGAAAAATTGTGCTTGCGTGTTACGACGCCAGGAACATTGCTTCCGTTTCTAAAACAGAGATAACATATATTCCCCTATATATTCCCCTTGTGTTGTGCGTTCACTCGAAAAATGCATTTTTGGATAGCAGGTACTTGAGCATAAGTGTTGCAAAGAATCGGTCCAAACCGCTTCGGTGGAAACCGCAAAAAGATCCAAAGAAGTGGTCCAATCTACCTATAGGTGAGAGACCGACAGGAATACCTCGGGGCCAACGTGCCTCGCCCTTTTTCGACAAGAAACTGGGATACTGTCACACGAGGGGAGTGCCCCTATAGTCAATTTTCGTAAAGAGGATTACCGGAGGGGATCAGATGGTGTCTCTTGGAAATTTTTTTTTAATATGTTTCTCAAACTCCACAAACTGAAATTTAAATCCGGTACTGGGGCTCAGTTTGGACGAGGTGGAGACAGCTTTTGGGCTAATGAAGAGCCGATAAGATTACAATGGTTTTGGAAAATCTAGTTGAAAAGATAAGGGCACCAGCCGCCTATTACCCTTTCTTTACATTAGAATAATCGAATCTTGGTGGGTCACATACATTCGACATTCGACATTTGACATTCGAGGCAACCTTGTTTTTCTTTTTCGAATTTGTCTCTTTTGCTGATAATTTCGATTTTCTTCGTCAATATTTGGATAGAATAGGGAAATGGGGCATATATGGGTGAGTCAAGCTCATAGCTACGTTTCGGATCCTCGCCCACTTGTCACCATTACAATCAATCCTAGATTCTTATCGAGTTTCTAGTTATGTTGCTTTTGAATCTTTTTAGCGATTCACGCAAGAAAATAGTATCGATCTTCACCGTGAAGGGGTGTTGTGCGCCTCTGGTTGCACCAGATTTCCAGCTCTCTACTTTGGATCACCGCAACATATTGCGCGACTTAATGTTCTCTAACCAGCCATCAAGCTATTGGTATGAACAACACTCCCGCTTGAGATTTCATTAAGCTCGCTAGTAAAAATAGTTTGGATGCCTATTTTTCAAGCATAGTGCCTTGGGTTACACAAAACATGCACGTTGTGACGCAACCCCACATGTGCTTTAAAAAGTAGAAGAGCAGATCAACAAAAACTTGAAGAAGACAGAGTTAGCAACGAAATCCTGTATTTTTGTTTATCGAAGGAATATTCTCACTCTTTCGTGAAAGAAAACAAGTTGAATGCTTCACTTTTGCATTGAAGGTTATTTGATTTATTATAGACGAAGAGTTACAGAGGTGACGAAGGCAATGATGTCGCGACAATCTCTTAAATAATCAATTGAGTGTCATGTATGTATTGCGGCAAGTTTTATAAAGGGTCGATTACAAGAATGGATCTTAGAGTTTGGTTGCTCCACGGTCGGGATAATTTTCAATTCCCTATTCACTAAGACTTTTGTCATGGTCTTGTCATTTGTTGTGTCTAAAAGATATCAAACAAGGACATAAAGGAGACACACACTTAGACAAATTATTTTGTTGATCCAAGGAGGTTTGTTGGGTTGAATGTCAAAGAGCAATGGACCAAAAGGAGATCACTTAAGCGTCCTCCCAAAATGTAATGTATCATTCGGAACCCTCGAAACGATTGTTGAAACAAATTTTTTGATTTTCTTCGTCCAAAGTAGGGGCACCGAAACTGTCTGAAAAAAGGTAAGATATGTTGTACGGGGCTTTGTGGTAATGGCCTACTTAAATATATTAAGTATTATATTACATTAATCATGCATATATTCGCCTATATTTCAGAATAGCTAAGAAGAATAAGGCTTCGCCACTGTTTCACCCCTCGTATCTATGAAGCTGCTCCACGATATTTTGGCACTACGATATTTGATTGCACTAAATAAATGCGGATAGACGTATTATTAGGACTTTTCACAAAACTGTTGATAAATAAATAGGGCAACCACCACCTATTTAACGAAGAAACAATGTGACAGGACCTTATGACTATAACGAACGAGGGAATCATATGATGTTCACGACCTCCAAGATTATTAGTCGTTTTTTCTTTCGCCCTTTTAGAACATATCGATCACCAATTGTATAGAGGTTGATGACTGGCCAACCAGAAATCTCCTTCGCTTCCATCCTCTACTTTTTCACGCGCTCTTAGGAGGATGACACTCGGGATACAGGCCGTGCGATAACGGAGGACTTTTCACTTTAGACCCCGTGGGCACGTCATTAGACGTGATGCGCACGCCCAAGAGATAGGTGCAAGATGAACCCCAGGGCTGGATTTATCGTTGTTTTTGAACACAACATTTAAAGTCAAGAGTTTCTCTGAGCGATGGTGCGTCGGCTACAAGCATCGCTTTTAATAAAAGCAACATGTGGAAGCGTTATACAACAAGTATATGGGTTAAATAAAGCAAGTTTAGTCGTTTTTAGAAGTTTAGTTGTTTTTAGATTTAATTATGTAGAGCTATCAATCGTGATATTAGTTACCTCATTATCAAATTTTTTTGATCTAAGTACGTAGCAAAAGCTAGCTTATATTGTTTTATGATGCAGTTAGTTTTACTGCAGCTCTTGCAATTGAAAAAGAAAAAAATATGAGTTTGGTGGTTATCCATGTCCCAGTATTTTGAAATTCAGGGGCCCTAAGTCTTTATGGTTAATCCAAGCACCAAGTTGACGTATATATTGCTCAACGATAGGGAATTGCCTCAAGTTATTTTTACATCAAGCATCATGTTAGCCTATATCGTTGCGAAAGAGGGATCACCCTTTCTACACCGAGTGTCGAGCTAGCCCATATCGTACCAAAAGGGGTTGTTTTTGCTTCAATTAGCCTCACACAAAATATCTTATTGGTCTATGATGCTTAAGAGAAGAGGGACTAGCTCTAACCATGATTGCACGAAGTATCAAGAATAGCTCACGTTTTTTCAAAGGGGAATCAGCTCAGCTTATTATAGTTTATGATTTATTAGAAACCTAGAAACCTAGAATGTTTTTGAGCGAGGATCAACTCAAAATCATTTTTACATTGGCGGACGGTCATAGCGATCATTCCTTCTTGAGAGACCAAGCTAGTATAGTATGTATGCGTAGAACATAACAGGTCAAGATGATTTTTAAAAGAACATCCTTATATATGATGTTTATATACGACATTGTTATGGTGGTTGGACGGCCGTAACAAATACATATACGTTAGTGCGATCACAAACTAGCAATGGTATTGTGTCCTAGCGACAAAGAGTGTGCGTAGCACTTGATATGGGTCAACTCAACCCACTCACAAGAATGGCAAGGTCATGTTTTCTTTTAGTGAAGGTTTTGAGCAACCCCAGATGGTTGGAAGAATCCGATTGCTTGAAATATTCTTGAATATATTCTTCTAACCATTCGATTCCTTGAAATAACGAGCGGGGGGTGAGTTCGAAACGTGAGGAATATGTATGGCTTCCTAGAACCTGGAGCATATTTTAGGTTCTCTCTACAAACTTATGGCACCAAAAATAAATATTAGGGGTTCAAAAAGAAAAACAACAGCAATATACAAGAAGTCATATATTTCTGTTGTTTTTTTTGTTTCCGTTTTTTCTAGGTGCACGACAAAACCTCTGGGTGCCGAAGCGTCTTTCGGGAGCCATTGCCCCCTGTGCTCCCTTGCTTGCTCCGCTTGTTTTTTTTGGGCTCCCTCTAATAAGAAAAAGATTCAAAAATCTGTGAAGGTTTTTGTTTTTCTTTGCCGTCTCTATCAAAAAGGGAAAAAAATAACCTGAAGGTTTTCTTTGTTTTGCTCTCTCTATTTAGGAGAAGAAAAATATATATATATGGGAAGGTTTTTTTTGTTTTGGTCCCTTTATTAAAAAAGGAAAAAAAAATGTGAAGGCTTTTTCGCTTCCCCCTTTCTTTTTCAGAAAAGAACACCCTTTTTTTTCTGTGCATCGAAGAATAACTAGGAAAAATCATCAGCTAGTTTGTTTTTACTTGCCCCAATTTTTGACTTTTAAAAATATATAGATATATACAGTTCTGTGTTGGAACAAAATAAGTAAATTAATTAATTAATTAAACAACCAGCGAGTCTATTTTCACTCTATTCTTTCCCGCTTTTTATTTTTCTGTGATGACAAAATTCACCTGGGTTTAGAAAAAAAAATAAATAAAGGCAAACAGAAAAAAAAACTGCAGCAAACACAATACTACATTAATTTTAGAGGGAAAAAAAAACTGCAGCAAACACAATACTACATTAATTTTAGAGGGAAAAAAGAACAGACTGTCAAAAATTACAAAAAGAAACTCTAATTGATCCAATTACCAAGTGAATGTTGGTTGAAGAGCAGCACATTTCCCTCTTCTTTTTTTTTCAGTGGTTCATTTCCTGTAGAAGGAGAAAAGTAGAAGTTATTAATAAAAATAAAAACCTAAAAATTCACACTCTGAAATCAAGGTATAAGAAAAAGAACAATAATTATGAGATGAAAAGGAATGAAAACTAAAAAGCTAAAAATTTTATAAAAAGAAAAAAACTCAAAATTACCAAGGAGCTGTTTTCTTTTTGCCCCCTTTTCCTTACATTTTTTTCGTTTTTTTTCAGGTTTCTTCCATCCACTGATTTTTTCCTAAACCCTGTGGAAGATCAAAAAAAAAAAAAAAAAGTTAAACATTTTTCCTTCAATCTTTTCCTTTCAACTTTTTTCAAGGAACCTTTCATACAATTAAAAAATAACTGGAAAACTGCCCTCTTTTCCAGAAACTTTCTCCAAGAGAAAAAATGTAAACAAGAAACCCTGCAGGGTAGGAAAAAGAAAAAAAAAACAAAAAAAACCTGCGTTTCCCGAGATCCTTTTACTTGACCTGCGTATCGAAAAAAAAGAGAAAGAAAACCATACATCCTGTCTATTTTCTGGTCGAAATCCTTTTTTCTCTCGAACGCATTGTTTTTTCCACACCTAACCCCGCCGGCGTGTATCCCTTTTCCTCCCCATCCCTAGAGAAAACGGAAAAAACCCGAAAAAAACCGCTGCGCTTCCAGATAACCCAAAAAGAAGGTCAAGGGCTCGTGCTGTGACTTGATGGACACGTGGATCCACGTGATATTTCGTGTGTGTTACAGAAATAGCCCGAAACTTCCTCCCTCCTGGAGAAGGAAAAAAAAAAAGGCTAGTTCTAGCCAAATCAGCCGTTTCTGCTGAACGATACGCACCTCGGGGATATTCTTTTCTTTTGCAATCAACCAATCCAGCAAAAAATAAAAACTCGCAGAGAAAGTCCACCCGCCACCCCTCAGCTGACCTGAGTTCAAAAGGAGTGTCGGGGAAGTGGGGAGAAAAAGACTGACAGGTCGTTTTTTATCATCCATTTTTCGTTTCTTTGTTTTTGTTTTTTTTGTTTTTTCTTGGTCCCACGCATAGGGAGGAGCGAGGACCTCTTTCTTGTACGGTTCAATCACATATAGCGCGCACACCTCAACCCTCGACCGACCGAAGTCGAGCATTCAAAACGACCCACAGCAACCGAAACTGACGATATGCTTTCCCCCGACTTGTGTCGCACGGTGCGCACCCGCCGCGCCACACAAGGTTTGATCGCCAGCCCGCTCTGCAGACCCGTCGTCAGACCGGTTACCCCTGAGTATCTCCATCTGAAAACAGGATCCAGGGTCTGGCCATTGATCACTCTCTCCTCCTGTGGTGGTGGCCGAAAACTGGACCACCCAAGTGACGTCCACCTCTTCCCGGATCCACTGGCGTCACTCCTCCCCTTTCTTTCGTTAGTTTGAAATGAGGATCATGCGAACTTCCCTCGCTGGCGGTCTCGCGCAACAAGGTTCCTCCCTCCAGGGCGCGCAACAGTTTTTCTCTTTCTGCAGGCACCTCACTCAAGTGGCGGCGCTGTTTCTCCAGACGCGGTCCAATAACCCAAGCTCTGGGATGTAGTAGTAAAGTCTGTGCCGTCGTGACCACCAGAAGTACAGAAATCCTCCAGCTCGTAGTCCAACCTGAAAAGAACTTTCACGCGCGTCCTCTTTTGTTCGACTGTGCAAACTACGTTACAACAGTCAACACCACATCACTCCCTTCCTCCTCGAGAAAAACCTCCTGCAGGTTCTCTCCGATCGGGACCATGTTTGGTGAATCCTCAAGCGACTTCTGATCACAAAAACAAAATAAGACCCTGGTGATCCCTGTATTATTCTTGCTGCTTCTAGTCAAGCTGCAGCCCAACATACGCCGGTTTCTGGTGGTGTTTGATGGTGACTGATTTGGCCACTCTACCGCGACCTGCGCCTGGCTACCTCGAGCTTCAACTTTCCTGTGGTCTGTTTCCATGCTCCCAGACGAGGCCCTTTTCCACCCAACGCTCCTCCATCTTTGTGAGGCTCACTCTTTCAACACCCTTGACGATCCGTTTTGGGGAAAAGTAAAAGAGTGTCATGGCTTCTTCCCTTTGTGAACACGGCACTAGGTTTTCACAAGTCCGTCGCACACATAAGCGCAACCAGCATTTCGGGGAAGGGGGGGCCACTTTGAATCTTTGTAACGTGCAGTAGAAAATCTGTTGAACAGGAATTTTTTTTCTTTTCTTGCTAGCTTTTTGGGGGGGCCAGAAATTTTTTTAAGGGGGCCAGGCCCCCCCAGGCCCCCCCAGGCCCTCCCAGGCCCCCCCCTGGCTGCGCCTATGGTCGCACAGTATTCTCGTAAGCAGCCCCAGTCTAAGGAACACGCTGTTCGTCGTTGGTGGCCATTGGCACTTCCTGTCTTTGCAACAAGATCTTTCGTTGGTCGCCCTTGACACTTCTTCTCTTTCCACCACGACCTCCCCCTCGCCATCGACACTTCCGTCGGTTGCAGCACGGCCTTTCCATCGCCATCAACGCTTATGTGCGGTGCCCAGCACCACCTCTTTTCTTTGTCGTCATTGGCACTTCCTGTGCTCCATTACGACCCCTTGTTGGTGCTGTCGCTCTTTGTTGATCTATAGTCGGATCCACAGTGCCGACGGTCACAGTCTCGTTCGTCGTTTCCTCGTGTCCACAGAGAGCCACATGCGCCTTTGAGTTTGTGAACTCCCAGTTCTTGCTTGAACAGGAAATTGTCGTCCGACTTCTTAACACCAACGTTTCCAGCAACTCACTTAGGGCGGCCCTATTCTGCGAGAGATTCTCTCTCATTCACGCAACGTGCCCTCTTCGATGAACCTATGAACAGTTTTTTAAGCACCCCGTTAGTGTAGAGTTAAATAGCAGAAAAATAAATGAATAGGTTGAAAAAAGTGCCTTCCGGTCAACTAGGGTCGATAAGCAACGTTTCTCTTTGATGCTTCTTATGTTTCTCGGGAAGAAATCGGCGAAAACAAAGAACTAAATAACCCAATAGCCTCAATTTGATCATATTCCCTATATCTACCCTTAAAAGGCCCAGGAAGCGACACATGAGCAAAAGCACCTCGAATATCCAAGAACATATGCCCCATATCTTTTCTTATTTTCTCGAAGAATAAGAAAGGCTTAAAAGGTTTAAGAGCCTCAAGGATAGATTAGACTAGATGAATAGAACCCCCAAAGCAAGATTCAGGGATAGGTACATTCTTGAGATCAGTCATGAGAAAAGATGAGTGGATGTTAGTGAAGTAGATGCAGCTTTTAGCTTTCGAAGATTGTCTCTCACTTTTTCTCATTATCTTTAAGTAAAAAATTGGTTTTCAATTTTTCGAAACGAAGATAAGCCGTTCAATTCTTTCAACGTTCCAGCACACAAGTCCTTCTCTCGTTTCTCAAGTCCTTCTCTCGTTTCTCGACAACTCCATAAAAACAGCCAGACACTTCTCGACCCCATCACTTTCAATTTGTACTTAAATACCTTGAAGGTTTGTTTTATTCTAATCCACGTTTTTTCTAATTATTTTGGCTTTCTTGCCAAGACTCGGGGGAATTTGTGGATTTATCTGTTTGGTATGATTATTATGAGGATTTTTTTCGTTTGCCATCCCGATTTGATGGGGGTGCGCCCCCCGTTCCTTGGCTTTTTGCTCCGATGATTGATCCGGGCTCTTTTACTGCACCTCTTTTGGCCGAAGAGATACGTGACGCTATTCGTTCTCTCCCTCGATCTTTTTCTCCTGAGGTAGATGGTATTCCACCGAAGTTTTTCAAGGATTTTGCAGATGAAAGATATATATATATTGAAGGAGCGCATTGACTCGACGCGATAAGCTCCCAACGGAGCTCATCAAGAAGATAGTATTAATCATGAAATATGAGTATGACCGGTGCTACTTGAGATGGTTGGGTGTTATCAAAATAGCGCAAATCCACGTGTGAGTCAAACGACAAGTATGCAGTGGATCTCACATAGTCATCTTTATCAACACGCGCAAGTGACTTGAGGGGCAACCAACCGCGTTGAATATCCCCTGCATTCTTGGACACTCGTGCCAACCAACGAATTAAGCCCAGAACGGTTCTGAACCAAGAAAACACCTGTTCATAGGTCAAAAACCAAAGCACCGTCTAGTTCAATAGCCCAAGGGCTCGAAAAAAGGTGGTTCGTCCGTAAAAGGAAGAGAGAAAAGTAAATGAAAGCAACCGACGCCAACAACACTTACAAACGCCTGTCCACAAACCATTGAACTAATTCTTGGAATCATGGGGGGCCCCTTGCCTTAAATCAGATACATGCGGCGTTGAATGAGTTGGGCACTTTAATTTATATAAATAGGAATATTCAATACCCGGTACGATCCATGAAATGATCTGTTAGCATATCGAACTTTAATGTCTATTGGCGTCATATTTTCATGTAAGCCCAATTGTAGAACTAAAGACGATTAAGGAAATGACCAAGTCGCCCCCGTATCAACCAAAGCATCCCCTTATTTGTTTGGAACATTGGAAGAAACATGTGGTGCGTTTGGTTCCGTGTGATGCACATGATCACAATCACTCACCACCTTATGTTCACAATGATAGTTGCATCGTATTCTTGAGTCCGTGTTTTGGTCTCCTTTTTCGACATTGATAAAGAATCTCACAACAAAGAGGTGTCCCAAGGATCAAGCACTAAAAAGCTCGAGAAGATACTTGGTGTTATAAAGATAAAGATACCCGGCCCAAGAAGCCATATGTGAGAGCCAATCGAGAACCTAGTCAATTTCGGAAATTATCAGGCTGAATATGATCAAAAACACTCGGCCCGTGTTCAAAGAAAGCTTTGGAACCGATGTACCGAAGAAAATTTAAAGGGTCGTCAATGTCCTGTCCCCTAGTGGACGAAATTTGCGGATTTTTATGTGATGTCCCCCCCCCTTGATTTTTTGCGAAGATGAAAACAAGGTGAAACGTGTCCCCCCCCCCAAAAAAAAAAATAATAACAAAAAAAAGTCAAGTTCACCGTAGTGGTTGGTAATTGACACTGCTTTGTCAGATGAACGTCCCTCTTTTTCCTCTGTGCGAGGGTGTGTGCAACAGCGGTGGAGACCCGACGGCCGTAACAGTGTGTGTTCTCTGTTCTTCCGCCTGCGTCACTCATTTGCGGTTGTCGCTCCCGTGAGCACAGGGCAATGAATCACCCATGTTCGAGCTGGCGGCGACAATGTGAGGAGCGCTTTACTCACAACGCCCTGAGGCGGTGCGGGGTGTTTTCTTCAATGAATTGCGTAATGATCCATGGACGTTGAAATTTGAGAATCGCTTTTCGTGAAATTTAATGTCCCCCCCCCCCTTCTTCTCTAAATTTGCGAACCTGAAAAACAACTTTCGGTTTGTCCACCCCCCCCCATTTGACGACCCTTTAAATTTTCTACGGTAATCAGTCATAGCGAGGGGGCAAGGTAGATAAACGCGGTGAAGTGCGCACCCAAGGCTTGAATACGAGCTGTTTTGGGTCATCAGAATTGTAGTTAAACTTGGGAAGCACCGAGGTTACTCCTAGTCGTTACCACATCTTCCGAGGAAATCATCTGCCACATGGAAAGAATCTAGATACGAATTTCGTGGGGCTAGGTGAAAGAAAAGATAGGATCGGAGGCTCAAGCAACAATTTTCGGTGCCCCAACAAACCAACCCAGATAAAGCAACCCCCTGGAGCTATTGCATCCAGTATCAACAAATTACTGGTGTTACCTCCGAATGGATGTTTCATGCCCGAAAAACCGAGCAAATATTGGTTAATGATGAAAGAGGCTAAATGAAGAATGCCTAGATTAGAATATGTATATATGTTTTTATGTACAGGATGATTGCGAATGAAGCTGCGTTTGGAGAGCTCTCCAAGCCGTGGGGAGCAAAGGCGGTGAAACATAAAAGGGTAGTTCCCGCACATACTTTTTTGAACACAACATATACTCCCAATAAGCACCGTGCCCAGTGTCATCGGCGTCACCATAACGAATTGAGAAGTGATACAGCAATACTAGTTTCGATATTTTTTTGCTTTCGAAAACATTTGGATAATTTTTTTCCTATGTTTCTATAGGGGGGGATAGATGGTTTTTTTATTCCTTCAAGCTTCTTGATATAACAAATTTGAAATCGATCATACACTGCATGACTTCGTTTTTCCAGCCGTTCAGGGAGTTCCAAGACGGTCGTAACAACTTTACTCGGGTTTTCGTTTTTCGTTTACAAATTTTTTTGCGTGTCTAAATTCAATGGGTTTTTTTCTTTTGTGCGTGGTTTGCGTACCCCCCACATAACAATGTTACAATCCAACATTTTGTCGGGTTTCTTTCCACTAATGTATACTAATTATTGAGCTCTATTGTTGGAATTATTAAATTCCATGTCGATGATCACCTCGAGTTCCAAATGACTACTCCGAATTATAGGTTAAAACACGGAAAGGTAAAAAGCTTTCTAACGTAAAGATTGAAGTTGTTACGTATGACGATGATAGGTGGTTATATATCCACAAAAAAATACTAAGATAGGGGCATTAAAGTATTTTTCCAAAAGCTTAAACTCGGGTTTTCATGGTCGCACATTCATCAAACTAGAGGAATGGTATTCATCAGTAAAATGAGGTATTCTTTAAGAAATTTTTACATCCAAGATTACGAAGGGGTTGGACACAGAGGAATTCAATACTTGAAAAACATGACTTTCATCTTAACATGGTTACGTTCGGTCCAAGAATCGATCGACGATGCATCCAAGACATAAAAATATCTTCTCCCATGATCTTGTGTTTATCCTTTGGTTTTTAAGAATCGATGAATTGTGTTTTGGTTTGGAAGTATATTCTGGGGTTTTTTAGGAAACTAGGACGTGATGATCAACTCTGGGTTGATTGGGAACAGACCTGGGCCCGACCGGACCGGCAGCGAAAAACCGGTCCGGTCCGGTCGAACCTGTCTATGGACCGGATGACCTGTCCGGTCCTGCGAAAGAACGCCGGTCCTTGCAAGACCGGACAGGTTGCGACCGGTCCGGTCCTGTCCGGTCCGGTCCTGTCAACCTCGGAAATCTACAAAAATCTGGACCGGATTTCTGACAAATTTTTCGGTTTTAGACAGGTCACACCAATATTTCGCTTTTATTAAACAGGCGAAACCCTGTCTTGACAGGGGGGTTCTCCTGTTTTAGACCGGCTCCAGGTCGGTCTGGACAGGTGGGCTGCCTGTCCAGACCGACCTGGAACCTGTCTAGAATAGGTCGCACAATTAAGCACATATTACGTGCTAAGTGTGTATCAATCGATCAGGAAGTGAGTTAATTAATTAAACAACAAAGTGATATTATTATATACATTTTCAATGTATGAATGACGTGAGCCAAGCTCACCAACCTCCGACTAGAGGGGGTCGGTCGACTCAAGGGGGATTCGAACCCGGGTTGGCTAAGCCCGAGTCGAAGGCACTACGAAGTGGCAGACCCCACCACAGGATATGGGGGCCGTTACCTTTAAGTACCCGTTTAATTTTATTGCTGAAAATAGGTATTTAAAGGTAACGGCACCCACTTGAGCGTCCCTATGGTGGGGTCCGCTACTTCATAGTTCCTTCGACTCGGGCTTAGCGAACACGGGTTCGAATCCCCCTTGAGTCGACCGACTCCCTCTAGTCGGTGGCTGGTGAGCTTGGCTCACGTCAATCATACACTAAAATATATATATAATAAGTATTACTTCGTTCTTTAATTAACTAAATCAGTTCCCAACCAATTAACACACTAAAAAGTGCTTAATTGTGTGACCTATTCTAGACCGGCGCCAAGTCGGTCTAAACAGGCAGCCCACCTGTCCAGACCGACCTGGAGCCGGTCTAAAACAGGTCACACTAGGCGTCACACCGGTCTAAAACAAGGTCACACCGGTCTAAAACAGGTCACACCAGGTGACCGGTACTAGAAAGGCGACAACCTATCTGGAAAGGTAAGACTGGTCTAGAAAGATCAAATCCGGTCTAGGAAAGGTGGTCCTTTACTAGACCGGTTTTGATCTTTCTTAGACCGGATTTGACCTTTCCAGACAGGTCTGACCTGTCTAAGAAAGGTCAAATCCAATCTAAGACAGGTTTTCCGGTCCGGTCCGGTCCTTTAAAACCTGCCGGCGCCTAGGTCTGATTGGGAATGCAGAAATTTTCATTCGAGGGTTAGATGCTTACGGCAAGCTTTTCCTTTTTCACAAGTAGCAAGAAGTGAGCGTAATAGATATGATGCCTTGCTTGAGAAGAAACAATCACAATACATGGAGGATTTTGGAATGCGTCTCTCTAAATGGTTTTTGACGGATAAGACATATCAGCTCCCCAACGATCACACGCCCACGATCATCGATGCCACGAACAAAGGCAACGCTTCCCGCTTCCCGCTTCCTGAACCACAGCTCCTTACCGAACTTGGAGGTGTTGAAGGATGTGGACAAGGTGCAGACGATCTTCAAGGAGGCGGGGGTGTTTCGAATCATGATGCGGGCAGTGCGGGATATTTTGAAGGGGGAGGATCCTAACGTATCGGCCCGACTTGTCAGCCGACGAGGTCTTTAAGGGGCGGTGCTGGAAGTGCGAGACCAAGATGAGGAAAAAAAAAAAAATCCCCACCACCGCGTATTGGACGACCCTGATCGCCGACATGTGGAGGACCTGCTTCGCTCTGTGCCGCCCTTTCCCTGATGAGGGGCCGATCACCGCGACAGGAGGACCGAAAGGAACAAAATATGTGCATATCCCCCGATGAGATGAACGTCAAATGATCTAAATTATAGAGGTTTGTTTTTGGGGTTTTATGCAAAGAAAAAGTTGAATTAGAAGCGGCTTGAAGCAGATAAAACTTGTCCCCTACTCGGACTTTTAATAGATAGTGAGTATGCAAAGTAGACGATAGAAACATTGAAGGGGGATGCACGAACCAGCCAAAAACAACCTTCTTGCATTACCGAGTGACCTGCCAAGGAGATCTTGGCTACGGTGAAGGGAAGCATGGAGGGTAGGTTTTTGATGCCCAAAAGCCATGGTGCTTCATGGTGATGGTCAATCCAGAGGAAAGAGTGTTTCAAGCCAAAAGACATGCCTTTACCGAAGGACCCTGGATGGTTCAGCAACTGCAAGGATCGTTCGTTCGGATACGTTAGACACCTAATCATTCTTGGGTCGTTTAAAGGCATCAATGTGACCCGGTGGAACAAGAAACGTCGAGCGAGGATGATACATTGGAGGATACCGAAAAAGAAAAACCATTTGCAGATTTTCTCGCAACCCTATCCGGAACGAGGACTATTGATACGCCCTCTTTCGTTTTACTCTTTTTCTTGTTGCTTACGATGGACGCGCTCCAGATTTCAACACCGATGAGGAGGATCTTGTGGAAGAACAACAAAACGAGCCTACTAGAGATGTAGGCGATCTAGAGAGTTCAGAGTCGAGTAAATTGGAAAAAATGGATGTTGAGGCAGTTGTCGAACAGATACAAGAGGATTTGGAAATGGTAGGCCTGTGTATTGAGCATGAAGGGGACCACTATTACCGAAATCTTCAGAGAAGTACCAACCTTATACTCCCTCGCTGATTGTTTTCGTCACCCGGGATGATGGTCTATACTTCGGCAAGTACTACGGAGACATGGCACATAGGTTCGACAAGCCCACAAGTCTCATTTGCTTAACATCAATGGCTTTAGTTGACTTTTAATCTTTTGAAACATAAGAATTCTTGACGCTCCATTAGACAATGGCATTTCTAAGATTCGCGAACATATGATGGGGCGTGGTTGAAGCTAGACCAAAGATTGTACTTGTTGATCTACCATGTTCAAGATTTTGGTAGGAAACCCATGGGTCTTATCCCTTAATGTTAGTTATCAGCCTCTCCAACCACCAGTTTGATCCTATTACAGGAAACGTCATGGACTGCTATGCTCCCCTCCATATTCTCATAAAGGAATATATTCAACTCTTCTGTTGCTTTTGCGAAAAGCAAGCTGTTAGAGATCGATTCTTGCATTCTAGCTCTAAGGATGGAAACAAAGAGTATCGGCGTCGACAACTGCAAACCCACGACCAACCCTAGCACCGCCACCATGGTCGAATACCTCCAGAGAGTGAAAGAGGCGATCGAACGTATCGAAACGGGAACAGCTCAAGCAAAGGAAGCCGCTCGGGCGTTAACCGAGCTCTTGGCAGAGGAGGATTCTGTAATCAGTTACTACTAGCAGGATCAGAGAGGGAGATTGGAGCAAGAGAACGCTCCGTTATGCGTGGGTTTTTTAATGTCGCATCTACACGATTCTTGGCATCATACTTGGGACAAAATAGCTAGGTTTTCTTTTAATCAGCGAACTTGTTTTCATGTGTTGATGCATGGAACACAAATATTATATTTATTTTAGAGGTACGAAAGTATATTGTATTAAACATATTGCTCATCATTTCCTGAGAAATGCATCTTATTTAGGCCCGTGGCAACAATGTATTATGGTGATTAATGTGTCGTAGATGAACAATGACTAGATTTTTTTGGACGTTCTTTGGGGTATAGCACTACTTTGATGTGATCATCGAGGATATAAAGTACAACATGAAGTCGAAACGATGTTCTTGCTTAAGATTGATTGTTCATGTAAGATATTTATTTGATTTTCGTTGGGTGTGTGTGTCATAGGCACAAGAAAGGGACAAAAATGGTGGTTTTGAAGCATAGCGAAAGGACTTTTCTGCTTAATGCTAGTCCCTGGAGCGCCTGAAGTGTCTTTTCAAGCACATGCAAAGAGTAAGAGGCTTCCGTAAAGAGTCCCAACCGCACACCAACTGCCCTCCATGCAACAACAGCGATTGCGTTCACAAGGATCGACAATCGTGGAGGCAAGGAGTTGGAAAACGAACAAAAGGAAAGCTTGCTTAAGAGGACCCTCCCATGCATTGCTTCAAATTCGAGTGGAATTCCCTTTTTTGATCATGTTGAGCTAGTTGAGATATGGTAAGATATGTTTTTCCTCTTAAGGAAATATGGTAAGATATGTTTTTCCTCTTAAGGAAAAAAAAGGAAAAAATACGAATCCACGCATACCGGGGAGGATTGTCGACGTTGACACCATATTATCCCCGAGACTTACAATTTTCCCTTCATCTTTTTGCGTAGAAGAATTTTTCCACTAAATGAGGAGTCCTCATTACGCAACTTCGGATTACACTCGGATTAGTAGGTTTTCGCGTTCGAAGCTTAAAGAGTGAGTTTGAAGGCCGTCAAAAACAAGGTTATGTGTTTTGGGTTCCGTCTAATGTCCCACTTCACTAGAAGAAAGAATCACTATGTTTTTCCGGATAATGTATCATTAAGAATCACAACATAAACCCCTCTCTTTCAACTTCTCAAACAATTGAGTTCAATGTCGAGACGCTCCCTTAGATTCTAATTTTGCTAGAGATCAGCGGGTTAATACAAATTAATTGCAGCAGTCGTAACAATAACAATCTGCAGGAAAGATATCATTCAACCACAGCTAAAAAAAGCCATCTTTTTCTGCTGCCGCCACCAGACCCTAAAAGCGTGGCCTTGTTGACGATGCTTTAAATTTCTTGAAAGTTTTTTGGCCTGTAGATTGTCGATGGTAGCATCTCCGAGCTAGGATGTTCAAAAGGGTTGGAGAAGGCATTTGAACAGAATGAAGAAGTATCAATGCAACAACAACGTGGAAGTCGATGCAACCATGAACATCGTGGAGTATTTCTTTAAGTAAATATACAAAGAACCAAACAAGATAAATATTGCTTTGTAGGGTGATTTTTTTAAATCTCAACATATGAGAATTGTAGGTATCTTGTTGCTACAGAAGCATTATATATTCGTACTGAAAATCAGAATCAAGCGAGCTTTTGGCCTTTTCCTCTACACGAGATTTCCGTTCTCGATGAGCTCACCTTAGGACACCCGCGTTATCTTTTAACGGATGTGCCGCCCCAGCCAAACTCCCCACCTGGAGCTTTGCGTAACCACACGTGGTCCATTGGTGGGGACGATCCTGATACATCTTCCCGGTGCAAATGTGGTTATTGTTAGTCTATCGATAAACTCATCTAATGCTATACATAGCCAAACGTCATTTCTTATGAAATATTTTTAGCAGGCGCTCATGCAACGCTTTGAAATCTTATCGCTGTTGAATATTTTTAAAAGTATTGGGTCTTGAACTCAATGGAGGCCCAAAAAGTGGTGATGAAAGATACCTCGGCATATTTGTTGTATTTGGGGGCGCCGGGCGCGACACCGAATGCGTTCGGGGAGGTCACCCCCATGACGACCTCCGCTTTGATATCGGTAAGCATGTGCGGGGTTGTATGAGCTCTGTGCCGGGTTTTGTTTGTTGAGTGTTGTTTTGTGTGCAGGGGTATTAATGTTATGTGGGGGGGTGTGGTAAACTTTGCGGTCAATTAACTTTCCACTTTGTGTTTTTCAAGGTTACCTTGATCGGAAAATGCATATCTGGTCACGCCCAGGTTTGTCCTCGAAACCGATGCAATGCGTCATCAGCAAAGTTGAAGCCTCTGCCGCCATGTCCACCCTCGGATCCCACTTGCTGGTCCGCGAGTCCATGGCGTTCAGAGTCATCAAACTGGTAGATAAGGTAAGTCCTATTTGCGTCGCTTTATTGTCTGTGTTCGGGGTGTTTTAGTATCTGTGCGAGGTAAGTAGAATGAAGTATTACGTGTTCTGTGCGGGGGTGTTGAGTTGTTGTACGGCGCTGCATGTGTGCAGGATTGTGTCACGCCTACGAGGGACCTCCTTGTCGCATCGATCACGAGCGTGGCAAAAACTTAGAAGGCAAAGCCGATGTTCCAGCATATAGTGGGACGCGACGACAACGTGCCGGTGGTCACAAAAGAGGGCGGAAATAAAGAGGCATTTCCGAAACGAGAAGAACTTCGGTTGATTGAACCAAGTAAGGTTCAACCATCTTTGCGAGGTTAAAGTGTGTGCGGGTCTAATGGTCTTCTGTGCAGCGGTAACATTTTTCAGATCCACAACTCATCACGGATTTCTGGCCGCAAGAGTTGCTCCCGACAAGTACAAGCCCCCTCTGGATGTTAGCTTCTAGGAAGAACCTGGCAGATGGCGTCACGGTAAGTGGTCTGCACTTTTAACTCTATGCGGGATCATCCATGTTGTGAGCGGGTAGAATAAACTTCTGTGCGTGGTTATCAGGTTGGGGGCCTTACTGTCACGCCCCACATTCGACGAGAACTCCTGGAGATGATGAAGATAACCGTTGCCAGGATTTTGTTACATCACAAGAACTAGCTGGGTGTATTTGGCGGGGTAACGCGTTTCAGCATTGGCTACAGAACGCTGGCCAAAAGGATCACACACCGGTGAGTCGAGAGCGGGGGTAAACAACTCATGTGCGGGGAAGTTTGTGATCTGTGCGGGGCAACAGATTGGGGTGGTTTGTGCTTCCCTCCGCCTAAGATTGTCTGTGGGGGGGTGGTTAGTTCGTGTGCGAGGTAAGCGACGTTCTATGCGGGGTATGTGTGCAGGATCCATGACAACCGAAGGACCATGAAGAACCACAAGAAGAGGATCGATCTGCTCGAAGCCCAAAACGAGACGCGCGAGGTCAAGCTCCCCGACCATGTACATATCAGATCCATCCTTTCGATAATGATCAGTACAACACGTGCTTTGTATGTCATACGTAGATGGTCATGCCACATGCATGATGAAAGTTGTTCTATCCGACACTATGATTGAAACATCAAGCATCACATTCTTTCGTTGGCTTGCTTATCATTGGCGATGTCACACATAACATCAAGCCATAGTTGCACCAAATTAAGTTGCAAATGAAAAAGAGGCTTCCATGAACTTTACCTAAGCCAATGCAACATCGTTTCCACCATCCCATCTTCGATTTCTTTATATTGTATTTGTATGTGTTGGCGCTAATACCGTGTTGATGGTAAATGCGTTTGAGATATAACCTTGGTTTCAATCAACACGAGTATGATGTTTTGCATGACTCGCTGTTGACGCTCAAAACACAAGCAAAGAACCAACTTCTTGGTGACTTACAACGACGCTTGCGAGTTGCGGGGAAACACCCTATAGATACTCGCCTAGCATGACCACTTTTCAACACCATCGAAGTAGCATATGCACTTTTGGACTATAACCTTTAGGAACATCAACATCTAAACACATATTTTCTAAAATAAAGTTTCACATGCACACAAAACCCAAAGTAGACCGCGGACCCAATCCTGCGTTCGACCACGGCTTTGGAAAGGGTACCTTTTACCATGAAGTTAAGAAATTCAAGCGATCAAAACAAGCGAGTTGAAAAAATCGAAGCGCAACAACCTTTTTCTCGACCTCTTTTGGAAAGGTTTTAGGATTTCGAGGCTAGGTTATTGTATAATCTAGATCTTTCTTTTTGCTTCTAGTGAGGACGCATGGGTGAACATAGACGCATACTAGAAATAATAATGAACTAGAATATAGTGATGCTGCAAGGTGACAAAAGGGAAAAGCTTTGGAGAAATACAAGTCCTTTTTAACGATTAACAGAGCAATGGAAGGCATGTGGAACTCGTGGAATTCAGCATGTGTTACGGTGACTACGGTCATAATCGTATCAATTGAACCCCTGTTAAGCCCCAGGCTGGAATCATCCTTGTAGGAAATTCAATTGGGACATGTGCGCTAATTAAAAATATCCTTATTTTTAATGCTCAAGAACTTTTCTGAATATACTCTATCTTAATTATTGGCCCACTCGTCACTATCAAAATCAATCCAAGATTCCCATCGAGTTTCTAGTTATGTTGCTTTCGAACAAGACAACCAATGCTTGTCGAGGGAATCCATTCTCTTGATTAGAAAATCTTTTGAAACATTCGCAACGTCTTCAAACGAGAACTCCCTCGGACATTCGACAACCAACACTAATGAGAAGATGTTACAAGTGATCACCGAGATATCTAGTAAGCACTAGCTAGAGCTACAGACTAGCTATGGGCACTAGTGATAGCCTAGTCAGAGCTTAAGGTCTATAGGATCCCAATAGGAGATCCTATAGCTCAAGAACCCTGGTGCCTCGCCCTAATGACATTAGTCAAGGGTCCCATCAATGAGTGGGGGTTTGATGGGTTGAGGAGGCTTCGAGGGGGGGTTCTGGGAGGTTTTTGGTAACAGTTGGTTTCGGAGCAAGAAGAGAGCGCGTCACGTTTTGACGCATAAGTACGCTATAACAACTCGGAATTGGAGGTTTTTGTAACAGAAGAAGCCGGAGGCTGTGCCCAGAAGGCGCATTTTTGGGACCCAAATTGCCTCGTCAAAAAAGGTTTTTTAAGTAACTGTTATGATTGTGCGCCATCATTTCGGGTTGTTCATAGGCTCAAGGATAAAAAGGAGTGAGTGTCATTCCATATGGATTCTACACATATGGGTGCTATCCATAGCATCCCTTTTTTTGTATGGAGTAGTGGCCAACTTTTCGAACTATACATTTGCCAAACGAAACAATACAACTCAATGTTTTTTTACATAAAAAGCTTTTTGATGGATCAAGCGTGTCGCAACTTGGTTAAAGGTTATCATAGTACACACTGGTTTTCTACAAAGGTTCTAGTTTCTTAAAAGCTTCGATGCAAGAGTTATGTTTCGTGAACGGAAAGTTCCTCCTACAATTACTCGACAGGCAAGTTACCTAAAGAATACCGATGCATCACCCATGACCTAAATACCTCGCTCGAAGGGGTAGAGACTAAGCAACACAGGTTGATGAGTACATTGCCCAATATGAATTTCACAATAGGAGAGTTTTGTGTTGATTTTGTATGGCGAATCTTTTTTCACAAATCCGTGCTTTATTTTCCCGCCTAATTTCGATTATGTGTTCGAAACCCATTTGGAACAACTATGTATATAAGTTGCGGCATCATTTTTTTCAAGGGGGAGGTAACGCAAGGTTGCAAAAAAAGGTTAAAAATC
Organism: Bryopsis sp. KO-2023; assembly: GCA_030272585.1. Classification (NCBI taxonomy): domain Eukaryota; kingdom Viridiplantae; phylum Chlorophyta; class Ulvophyceae; order Bryopsidales; family Bryopsidaceae; genus Bryopsis; species Bryopsis sp. KO-2023. The sequence continues at coordinate 1,751,098 of BSYQ01000002.1, forward strand.
GATGTATTTGTCTCGCGCTTGAATTTGTTATTGATGTGAATGAACCTCGTCGGGTCTCTAGGGACGTTTGCTCCATGGATTGTACTCATAGGAGGTGGAAAAATTGTCCGATAAGATAGACCGGGCAATACCAAAACCGAAAAAGAGAAAAGATCCATCATTCTTGGAGGTTGTATCAACGGCTGATGTATGGATATAGCTCATATTTTTCGGACCATCGGGCTCATTCAACGAAATAAACGTGTTGGATCGCCAATGATCGAAGATTTGTTTATAGGATCAATACCATCCGGGAATTTCGCTGTTAACGACAATATGCACAATATGAGTTACTTTCTCGTAGATGGGATGTACCCCCCTTGATTAATATTTACGAAGACAATATCAAACCTGATGAGCGAAAATAAAAACTAGTTTTTCAAAGGATTAGGGACGCTAAAAAGATATAGTGAGGTGTTTTAGGGTGCTCTATTTTCGATTAGCAAAATACATTACGGAAACTTTGGCGATTATGGAGTCTAGAGGTCATTAAGTTGAAAATTACGGCTTGCATCATATTCCTTCACACGATCATGGAGGATGAGGGGTGAGTAAGTTCATTTTTACGGCTTGTAACATATTCCACAACATGATCGTCGAAGATCACAAAAAAGTTTTTGGAGGCAAGTCTTTTTCTATTCTATACGTTAAAATACCTAATGCACTTCAAGTGTACAATACCCTTAAGCAAGAGGTATTGCTTTCAATACGCTTATTTATGTGCTAATGCACTTTCATTTGACAGGTTCAACGGTCGGTACATCATAAAGATCTTGTTTTCAAGGTTTGATTTTTTGTGCCGGATGTGCGATCAAAGAAAGAAATACCTATATCTATAACTCTACAGTGTTTATAAAAGTATATAGATGAGGTTCTTATGTATGGTGGGGCCGGCACTCCTGGTGGAGTTCCAAATTGCGACTAGCGAACGGGTGCAACAAGAAATTTTGATATAGGTTTATATTTTTGAAACCGTTAAAAAGATTTGTTGTTTAATCATGATGTACATGATACTCCCATCGAATGGGCATTTTTTCTACAAAATCCGCACATTGCTTTCGTTCAACTGTCAAGTTTTGTTTTTTCGATTGTTCGTAGGCAAATGAAACTCGCTCTCGTTGCAACAAATATATATTTTTATATATATATATATATATTCTTGAAAAATCGTTCTTTTCTTTTCAAAGTCTTGACATTGTTCAACGTTTTCTTTTTATGTGTGCTACCTAGATATGGGTCATATGTACGGGGGTGCTCTTTGATTATGAGACAAACATAAACGAGAAAGTAGTGAAAGTAGCACCATTTAAGTTAAAAGGTACGGATCCCCTCCAACCGTCATCAGCTACTTCATGTGACGTAGAGGTCGATTTGCCAAGATGAAAATTGCACCACCTATGGGGAACTTTAGGTTAATCAATGACTATGTTGATTAGTTCTTTTTCTTTTTTTCGACTGCAAGATTCCAATTGTTTGGTGCCCATCACCAAGTCGTGTCATTTTTGCCACTGGCAACATATTAAAGAGGAATGCGGAGCCCATGACTAGGGTTACTCTACCGGGTTCCTCTTCGCCGTTAGATTTGGTGATTGGACAGAGTCTCTAGATATCGATAAAACGCCCCAATACGAGAAACCAATCATAGAGTTTGCTTAAAAGCAAGGTAGATAAAAATTGTGGAGCGAACTGCCCTTCGGTCCCTACTTCTTCCCCTGTCTCTTACAAAAGTGATGCACGAGGTCCTTAGTTTTATTCGTTTTCCTCTCTTAGATACGATGCCCAGGACACCGTGACCCCCAGGGTGCGCGTTGCGAGATTTTTGATTCATCAACCAATCACCTTCGAGGTTTTGATAGAGGTAACAATGGTATGGTAGGCTGAGACGAAGGATTGATAATCACATAATAATGAGGTAATATTGTTAATCAGATTTTATGCAACGCTCGACAATTCCACAAATAGCCAGCCTGTGGTCTTAAGTAGAAAGAACCCACCAGAGCTGTTAGAGGTTTGAATTGAACTTGATGCTCTTGAAGGGTGTCCGCAAGGTTACACGATCTTTATTGTTGTTGCTACCTTGAATATTAATCGGTGAGTTTCCCTAGCTTCCCTAGCTGGCGTTTCTCCCAACAGCTCGCACAACGAAAGGGTGCCGCCCTCGTCGCCGCTCTACCGGCCCCTTAGAGAACTTAGTGAAGTAGCTTTGTGTTATGCAAGAGGTGCAACGAGAAGATTAAGATGAGAAATCTGATAAGGAACCGAGGAGAATAGCATTAGAACGACACTTGCAACCACCCTTGTTGATCAAGAGAATATTACCGACAAAGGTTCAAAAAAAAGTGGACGGCCTCGAGATAGAAACAAAACAAGACCATATTGGTATGGTTTTTGATATAATAAAAATTACACTCTTTTATGAGCACCAGGAAGAATGGCCTAGTTCCGACACAAGTGAATCGCCACCAACAATATTACTCGTCACCAACCTGGACTCCTGAGAGTGGGAATATTCCATCATTATTTAGAAAAAGAATCGTTAATGAAGACCGAGTACTTGTTTACGGGAAGCGACCATTCTTTGAAAAGTAAATATGGGCTCACGTCCATGGATACCCTCGAAACAGAACATTTCTTCCACTACAAGGTGGAAGGTCGACAAATTACATCCTTTAATGCTTCGCTTCTCACCACCCGCAAATCTCTATGATATAATCGAAGTCTTTTAGCTTTTTTTTATTATTTTAAAGGATTTTATAATGTGTTCTTGAAATCGATTTTCCGCCGCGAAAGTGAAGGCAAAACCTTGATAAAAATCTTCTATGTGATGGGTACGCCAACCAAACATGGTTGACCCAGCATGATAGAGCTCCCGCACCGGTAAATGAACAATAAAATACATTCTATTCATTAATACTTAAAGACGATAAGATATGCCTACGTTGAGAATTGAATTTTCGTTGGGAAAGTCACTCATGCTTCGAAAGGATGCCGGTGCTTGACTTGAGAAAGAAATGCGGGGTTACGCGAAACCGAATTAGAAAATTGGGACGTAAGAAACAATGATGAAGAAAAAGAAAGGGATTCAAGGAGTATTGGGGAAAAAAGATTATCTGATTCGAGTGGCAACAAAACAAGAAAAGAGAAGCCACTACGATTGGTCAAACCTTAAAAAGGTCTCTTTCTCTTAGATAAGATAAATTTGTGCGATGCAATGTCGCAAGTGTACGCTGTATAACTATACGAAAACCTCGTCATTTGATGATATACGCCTCACGAGGTGTAGGGGATGTGCGCTATTGCCATTCAATTTATTTATACTTTTCGTTACATAAATATTATTGGTTTTGCCAAGGTCTAGGGGATAAACCCCAAATCGCAAAAACATTCATGTTTGTGAGAAGTATTGACGCTCCCAAATAGGTCCTTCAAGTAGGTTTACAAGGACTCCATGCTTTGGAACCACGAGTCTTATTTAGTAAAACACAGGTTTGTAAATTGTCTTTCATTTATTTTTGTAGCGAGATATTTTAAAATACGTTCCATTCTTGCGCATTTTTGCTAAAAGGATTGTCCGATGCATCCCACTCATTCCTTGCACCGTACAAGATTGTAACCGCTTTCGAGACGAGATAGCCGAGGAAATGTTGGAGCTTCCGTGGTCGAAGTGACAACGTTGTTGGATAAGCTCATTCTTTTTTTTTTCCGGATATCTTGGTATAGTCTACAGATTTTGAAGGAGGCGTGGTGTTTGGACGCAACAACGAGAGCGCCGGCATATGATATGTTTGATTAGTGGGATTTCTTTGGTAGTATCACTCAATGAGTACAACCCCACAGACCTTAAGGCAAGAACAATTGAAACACTGCTGATAGTACGCCTGAATGTATACTATACCAGCCTCGGCATATAATTGACTAAATATCAATAGTAAATAAGATATTCAAAGAAGACCTCGATAGATATCTAGAAAAGCTGATACCACAAATTGTCAATTTGAGAATAGAAAGAATGAAGCATGAGTCAACGCTATAATACGTTAAAATTGTGCGGAAGCTACGTAGAAAAAAAGAGCAACACCATCTAAAGTATATGGATAGCTCGACCAATTTTAAGACGGATTATGTTTGAATCTTCAGGAATTATTATCATGGTTGAAACCTCGATAATCGAATGTCTAAGTAGTAAAAGGGTGTGCCGGCCTTACATGTTGCATCAACATGCCATAGGATACGCTAGAAAAGGTTGTTATAGGTATTGATATGTCTCCATAGCGTATTGCGCGAACCGTGTACCTCTTGGAAGTATATCAAGAAGCAGTTAGGAGGAAGAACCAGAAAGCCTTCTTGTTTATATCCCGAGCCAACTAGAGTGCTCCGTGCAAAGACCTAAACCAACGAGCCTTCGAGCTGACAAGAAAAGGAAAAATGGATTTCGCAGGAGCCGCAAATCAAATTGTCAAAGCGATGGCAGAGGCTTGCACTAACGCTGCCGATAACTGCCGACTCCGTGAAGAAGTTACGAGATGGCGGAATGGAGCAAACTCACCAAATTGCGTTTTAGGACCCTCTGCACTTCGTGTAAAGAAGCTAGAATGAAGTGACATACTTTAAGAAAGGACATCCCTTGAGAGACAATTACGACTTTAATGGAGAAACGAGAGATATCTCTTCGTGGGATAAGGGCACCGAGTATAAAAGTAGCTCACTCGAGACTTTATGTATTTAGTTAGCACACTTGGTGCTAGGAGGTAATACACATGTTGAGGCCCATCGAATGAGCGTTCGAACACTTTGAGATGGGCGAATAACGACTTGAAACCGTATATTCTTGATTCTTGACAAAGGGGGCAAGGTGCTACAAGGACCCTAGATAGATCTGGTGAGATGGATGAGAGTTCGATCCACGACAATTGGATCCGTTCTTGTTCGAAGTAATTGCAAAAGTATTTTTCTTAGCTTTGATTCATTACTAGCTGGCATGGAGGGACTTCTTTCCTTTAGGATATGCTGCAAAATCCTTTTGTAGCGAGTTTAGAAATATACCTTCTCTCGATACGACGTTCACAAAAGGAGACCTCGACTCGAAAAATTATGTACAGGTGACGGGGTGAACCCATCTAAACCCCATTACCGAACTGGATTTTGTAAATAACTGAATTGGTTGGAATGAGTAAAAAGAAAAATACTTAGTTTTCTAGTCTTTTTCCCCCTATGGTTTTTGCTTTTTTTTAGCGGTTATATTATTCATCGCACAAATACCGAGTACACTATTGTAAGTATTGTACCAATTTCCAATTTGACCCTCACCTCTCCTCACGCTCCCCTCTCACTCCTTTTCTCTCACTCTTCTCCTCTCACTTCTGACTGATGACCTCCTTTCTCAATATAAGGTCACGGTCGAAGGAAGAAACCAACATGCTCAACATGGAAAAGATTTAAATATGAAGAACAGATGCCATATAAAAGTGAGCTATCCTTAAAAAAAAAAAAAACTAAGAGAAGAAAACTCCATTCTAAGTTAAATAAAAAAGTACTTCTCTTGCCACTGACGAATTTATAACTTAATGTAAGAAAAAAAGGGTATGTGGTCGGTGATTGACAATAAGGTAAAAAAAAAGCACCGATTTTGTTGAAACGATTGAGAAAAGCACCTGAAAAAAGAAAAAGGTGTTTCTTCTTACAACCAGAATTCCTTTTTTTTTCTTTTTTCTTGTTAACCAAAAAACCTCACGATGCTGAAATATCCAGGACCAAATATTCTTTTTTTTTTTGGGGGGGGGGAGAGTGGGAGGGGAGCTAGAAATGAAAAAAAACCCATAAAAAAAGAATGGAGAAGAGTTTCTTTAGATAAGAGTTTCTTTATTTTCCTCTTTTTTTTTTCTTAAAGTATTGGAGAGAACCAGATGTCCTACACTTTCTCACCTTTTTCTTCCTCCAATTTTTTTTTTTTCTCAGCCAACATATCCTTGTGTTGCTTTGACCAGTTTATTCCCTGGGAAAAAAAAAGAAAAAGGATAAAAAACTGGAAAAAGAAAGTGAGGATAAAATATGAATATAAAACATACATATATATATATATATAATTTTTCTCCCTGATGAAAAAAAAAAAGAAAACAGACCTCTGGAAAAACAAAATAAAATAAAATCAGGCCGGTACCTCAGGGACCACTCCTCCAATTTTTTTTCCGAGAAAAAAAAACAAAATGGCGAAGAAACATCTTAAACATCTAAATATTTGAAATAAAATAGAAGTGTGCAAAAAGACTTTTGCACCGACTCTTTGAGAGAAAGAGTTTCACCCAAGCGATTTTTTTCGATGTTTTCTTGTGTTCATTTTTCTAGCTCCCTCTTTCCCTGTTTATTTCTTCCTGAGAAAGAAAAAAAAACAAACAGAAATCTGTGAGAAAAAAAACACAAGATTTCATTCAACAAAAGATAGAAATAAAGGGAAAGAAAGAGAAACAAAAAACAAACAGTGCCCTTTTTCCACCCCAGGGATATCCAGGGGTAAAAAAAAAAGATAAAAATATGCAGATATAAGAATAAATAAAGGGGAAGAGGAGGTCTTTGTGGTCGGTCTTTTGACTTCTTGATCTTTTGCCATCAGGTTAATTTCATTTTCCAGTTGTTTTTTTTTATGGTTAATTTCATTTTCCAGTTGTTTTTTTTTTATGGGGGGAAGGCAAGGGAGGGGCGCAGCGCAAGATAACCCCACCTTCTCGCCAGGCTTTCTGTTTGTTTGTTTGTTTTTCCATTTCCTTCGTCGCGGACTATCTCTATTCAGCTCCGAAAACACAAATTCAAACGCCAATCAACTGGCCAGCAATCAGCCCGCGTTCTTACCCGCGTTTTGTTATTTTTCTTTTTCCTCACCTTTTTTTCTGCCCTTGTTCTTCTTCTTTCTCCTAAGAACTTGGCCTTCGTCGGAATGTTCCGCGCTCCTTCTCTTGTCTTGATCTTTTTTCGGGGTGGGGCAGGGGAGGGTTGAAATCTGGCGATTTACTGGCAACCCCTAAATAGCTCCATCACGTGAGTGCATTTGCTAATCAAATCGTCTGGGACCCAACCCCCCCTCCCCACGATGAATGCCCCCCACGAGTAGTCGTACTGTCAAAAAAGTGCACTCGCGAGCACATTTTTTTCTGGTTCAGGGTACTTGTACGCGAGTGCACGACACTGGCATACAGAGATACAACCCCCAAGAACCTTCCTATCCCCTTCGCACTTTCTAGCGACCCTGCGCACCCTGTGGTCAGTCCTATTCCCTTGCCTCTTCACCCTGCCGCAACCCAGCCGCCGCTCAGGCGCAGCACGTACATGTGCGCACGTTTACTCATCACCCCATGTCCAACTGCGTTACCCCAACATCGCTACTGAACGAATCTGAATGCCTTAGATTTTTTCCCGCAGCAACAGAAAATTCGAAAAAAACACAGAGGAATATGTGCTTGCCACACCTCCACTCTCCCGTTCTGTTTGGTTATATGGAGCGCACACTTCTAGGGCGGGGACAGCCCACCACCACAGACACAGAGGTAGATGCGTTACTTCTCGCCAATTAAAAAGAGGTTTCTATATGTCCCTACTTCCCCAGTAAACGTTAGAAACCTCTACCTGTGTTGAGCAGGATCGCTTTCCGATATTTTCTTTTGTGAAGTTCGCAAACCCTTACCTGGCTTCCCCGTAAAGTTGTGCGCCGCCCTTCGAGTCACAGCCACCCCACATGCTCGTCCCATTAAAGAAACATCCTCGAGGGCGTAGGGCTCCATATCTTACCTCCCAGTCGCCGAAAAAATACTTGAAAAAGACTTGGTGAGAGATGCATGCACTACTAGCATTGCTCCTTCCATTCAGGAACTCCTTGAAGATCTCTTTTCGATCTTCACATGAGTTTTTGCGATGCAACCGGGGTCGCTTGCAAGCGACACCTGCAGATCGCTCATCACCCCGGTATCACCCAAATCATTTTCCAGGTTCAATTTCCTTGTCCCAGTCCCAAGAAATGGAGCAGTAGACCAGCTCCTCCGTCCTGCCAAATGAATCGAGTCTTCACAAAGAAAGATTCAGTGCTGAAACAGCGGCCTTAACAAGTGCGCGTATTTGCTTGGATATCGGTGTATGGCCAGTGAAGTTTCGGCCTTCAGGCAACTCTTTCAAAACACTTGTCTACTGGAGAACCAGACCTAGAATCAATTCAATTCAACTCCTACAACACAACCGTTTATCCCATTCCCCTGTCCATCGAGTTCTTCCTGACGCTCAGCCACATGTACGTAAAAAACCCGAGTGTAACTTTGCACCAACTCAAACACGCTCGCTCAGGTCGTTTCTTTCCCGTCCAACTCAGTTCCTTAACCCGCTTCACGACAATTCATTGAAACTTGCCTGTACAAGTCTTAGCTTCGAATCTCCCCTCCCCTTGATCCCTCTCACTTTCCTTTCCTTCTGTCTGGGATTTGCCCCCGATACAAAACCCTTCCAGATGCAATAATTTCGCAGTAAAACCGAATTTCTGCCGATTACTTGCACCCTTTCAGGGCCACAACAGCGACCCCTATCACAGCACCCCCGATCAGGGAGCACCTCTTCCAGAACCGTCTTCTGTTTCGTTCATCATGGTCATCGAGAGTGGCCGGCGTTCCACTTGGAGGTTCCTCCGCCGCCACTGGGATGGATCCGTGGTCAGCTCGCGAGGTCGAGCTACCTGCAGGGGAGACGGATGGGGACTTCCCACCAGGTCGAACCCTGGCACTGAGTGCATCCTCAGTTTCCCTGGAAGCCCTGGAAAGACAAATTAGATTCGCTAACAGTAAATCAAAGCATATTGTTTGAAAACACAACTCAAAAGCTGCTCTCCAGTTCGTTTACCGTGTCCATCCTCCCTCGGTGCTCAGATCCCTGGAGGTGCACGTCTCACTTTTTGCAGTGTGCGCTCGCTTCAACGAAGCCATGACAAACGACGTTCGCATCTTTAATGTTCCTGAGGTCGCTAGGGGGCGCTGGAGGCATTGGATCTCGTTGCTTGGACAGATACCTGCTTTTGGGCCGTACCAAACTTCCCAAAGCTTGTTGGTCGAACCCGGGAGCCTCTCCATCATTGGGTTGCCATTCAGTACAAGTTTCTTCAGCCCCGTGATGGCACCCAAGGCCACAGGCAGGTTGTTGAGGAGGTTATCCGCCAAACTTAGCTCCGTTAGAGTCTGAAGGTTTCCTATTTCGGCTGGTAGGGTCCTGATCTGTGAAACACACACATGAGTGCTCAATGGTGACGTCTTCCCCCGTTCAGCACTCGATAAAGATACTTGAGGGCCGCCAATTTTCCTACCCTGTTTTTGTCTAACTTCAAGACCGTTAATGACATCAGTCCTCCTATCTCGGGTGGAAGGGTCGTATTGCAGTTCCGGGATACAACAATGACCTTGACTTTCTTCTTTTCCAACAGCGCCTGTGGAATTGCCTGTAGTCCCCATTTGTTGGCCAAAATCGTAAATTCGCCCATCATTTCCTGAAAGACACATCACAACAAAGGTTCACAAACTGATTTCAGGCTATTGTGATTCATATGGTTGATCAGGGAGCATCATTTGAGCGCGAAACCCTCCCTTCACTCTGAAAGTTTGCCGTTCAGAAAGAGCTTTTGTGGCACCTCAGTGAGTTTTTTTCTATCCAATCGTAAGCAATCCAAATCAAGAAAGCAAATCCCCAGGAGAGAAAAGGGTTATTCGCATAGAGCTACCCCTCTTTGGCTGAACCAACGAAAACAGACGGAAAAAGAAGCGACAAGAGCGTCGCTGGCGATAAGCCGTCAGAAGGCATATCACAAGTTTGCCTTAAGGCAGCCCCAATGGTTGCCATTGCTCATCAGTGTGTTGATTTGGAGGTCTTTTTTAGCAATGTATTGAGGAGTTTTTGCTACTGCCCAAGCTTCCTCACTATCAGGGCGACTTTTGTTGGTTCAACGCACCGTCCGAAAATTCGCCTCCAACATCCTGTTTGGTTGCTTTTTGGCTGGCTCCATGGCGGCGACTGTGGCGGCGGTAGACATTTTTCTGAACGACGATCCTGTTCTCTGCGCAAGCGAGATGACCAGATGCTTGGTGAGGTACCTGGAGAAAGAAAAAAACTATTGCCCACACAGAAGGGAGGGACCTTGTTGCGCGAGATTGCCAACGAGGGAATGTCGCATGACCTTCACTTCAAGCTAACAAAAAGGGATGAGGGGGAGTAACGCCCGTGCAAGGTGTTGTGGGAGCTCACCCCGTGGCGCGACACTAGCCGAACACTCAGTCAGCTCCCTCCCTTGCCGTTTTTGCCTCCTGATAGCTCGACCACTTGTGTTAGATTCCATCAGCCGAGAGTTTCAAAGCATGAATAGAAATCTGAACAAAGACCTCGACTCCGTCTCGCGCCCCACCTGCAAACCACGGCGTTTAGGTGAGGGTAGTGGCGCTCGTTCTTCGTGGAGGATACATTCAGTGACGCTTGTCGACCTGTGGCGCACAGCGGACCTCGTCTCTGGAACAAGGTGGGGCGCAGGAGGAGTTGTTTTGAATCAACTAACCATTGCTAAGAGAGAACCATCAACCCAGCAAAAAAACTGGTAGACTTTTACCGTTACGAAAAAGGAGCCATTCCCCAGCAAAAAGACTATTGGCTATTGGTGTGTTCAGTGAATCTTCGGGACTCACAATATAATTTGATGTTTGTTTGTGTTCAGTAAATCGTTGACTCTTCAAGCGAATCGAAAAACCGAGAATCCAGAAACTCGTCCGTATTCTTATACTGTATTAGCAACAGAAGCCACAGTGATAGTAACTATGAGGATGGTGGTGTTTGCCAGTTTGTTCACTGTCGGGCTGTGCGCAAGGATGATTTCAATCGCGAGAAGCGCACACCGACGGAACGAGACGGTCGACACAGATACGGACTCCTCGTCGTCGGACGACGACAGGGAGAGTCAAAGCTCGGTGAGTTGTGGAAGGTTTGCTTTCGTTTCGCCTACCATAAGTGTAATTCGACGAACAGTCAGTCAACAGAGTAAAATGGAGCCGTTTGGAATGTGTTGTGTCGTTTTTCTGCGTTTCTTTTTGTCGAAAAAGAGCTCTCTGTCTTCAACGTGTCGTCCGTTTGATGTTTGACGATATGCTTTATCGTTATGCTGATAGGAGGAGGAGGAGGGGGAATGGGGAGATGGCGGTTAGAGGTCCCCGTGCAGGGGGCAGGGGGCCTGGGGAGGGGGGGGGCGGAGTGCACGCCGCATTCGAGGTATGACTCACGAATTCGTGAGTCATTCATGTTGGCAGGAAACTCAAATGAATGCTGATGTCGGAGGATGTTGGAATAACATATATATATATATATATATATGTGTGTACATTTTCACACAAGACCAAGTGTTCTGGAAAAACACACATTGCTGAATCGATCCCAAAACGGTAAAACGCTCGTTTTCCGGTGTTTTTCTTGGTTATCAATAACCGACACTGATGCTAGAATACTTCTGAAAAGAAAAGAAAGGGGAGCCCTGAGCTACTCCAGAACGTCAAAAGGGAAAGAAATTTTTCCCTTCAATCTTGAGTCTTGTTACTCCCCCCCTAGAAATCGTTTTTGAAAGCCCAACGTATTCTAGCGCACAAAAAAAAAAAAATCAAAATCTTGATCCTGCAAAATGTGAGTCGTCAGAAGGCGTCAGCTTCTCGTGCCCCAATCGATATCCTTGCGCTGATATTTTATACTAGCTACTGACTTAAGCCGCCGCCATGTGTTTATTTTTTCGAAAAAAAGAGGTTGAACAGGAGAGGAGCCCAACGAGTTGAACGTCAAAAAAGTGACGCCTTCATCAGTGCGTTGTTTGTATTTTTCGGAGTCGCGGAATGCGGCCAGGAGCAAGTTTTTTTCTAGGAGTAGCGGTCGCCCGACTCAGCACCCTATGACAAAGAGGAGCTATACCGGTTTGCGGACTCAGCACCTGACGAGTATGTGTGATCGCTGATGAAAGTGTGTATTCGACGACACAAACTTGGTAAGCAAAGGTCGGTCGCTTTTTATGCATGGAATCACAGGCCAGGCGGCGGCGGCGGATTCCTCTTGCACAATCATCTGTTGATTCAAACGCCGGGGCTCCAAAAAACAGTGAATGGGAGGATGTTATTGGTGTACAGTTTAACTTTGCAAGCTCGTTTTTCTTGACAGCCTGCGGAAGGTATCTGGAGCAGATCGGCTCGAAAAAGATCGGACGAGCAGAATGCTGGATTTAATGCTGACAGGAAAAATGTGGAGGAGCCCCCCCTCCCGCCCGCCCCCCCCCCCCCCCCCGAAAAGAGGAAACCCTGGAAAATGAATCAATCAATGAATGAGGCAATGAATGAATGAAACCCTGGACAAATATCTTTTCTTAGATTTTTTTCTTCTAGTTAATTGAATTGGCGGTTCTAGAGATAGCGCTCTCAACATTTTGGGCGATCAACCAGCGCTGGTGCTGGAATTTCAATGTTGACAATTGTAAATTAGTTCTGTTTTTGAAGAGAAACGACCGTGGGTTGAGATGCCTGAAACTTTTCCCTAAAGATGAATACCCGCACTGCAAAACTCCATCCGCATTTTTTACTCAACAGGTTTCCACCATACTGGATACAGAGTTTATAAATTAACTATTTATATTATTATATTAATTATACATACCTCTCAATATTGAGACGATTGCAACCCACAGAAACGCAAGACATGCCAGGCCATAGCTTGCAGGGAACGAAACGATTCACTTTTGAAAGGAGCAATTATGCTCGTTCTGTTTGATAGCTTCCCCGTGTTGTTTTCACTGAGACTGGTTCGCTGGGGGAGTTAATCGGTCAATTACCCCATAAGGTCAGGATCGACGATCCTGCAGGGGGAGGAGGTGCTGGAGAGTGAGTTATGGGTTTGTGTGGTACAGCTACTGGCGAGAAATCTTAGAAATCTCTGTTTTTCCATTTGAGCAGGCTCAACCGTGTCCAACACGTACACGGAACAATCAATTCATCAATAAACGACAAAAAAGAAATGACAGCCAGACGTAAACGACACAGACAAAATACAGCAACGCCCACGTGTCGTCGATAAGTCTGAGAAGCAGCCCCAGAAAAGCACGTTTTTCCTTTACCCTCGTCAAAGCTATCGCGTTTGAACTCCAGAAACGAGTTCTATATTCTGGATATCGAGGCGCCTTCGCCGTGTTTACTCCCGCCGTCACTAATTGTTGTCCACAACAGGTAGTTCAGCTCGTTCGTTTTCCCAGATATCATTGCGCCTTTCTGCATTACCCCAGTCGTCAGGGGGGTTCTGGTTGCGACACCCCGCGCCCCGTTTATGCCTTCTAGAATGATAGTGGGATGTTCAATGTACAGGGAGGTGGAGATCTTCTGAAAGCATGGTAAGCCCCCAGCTACGAGGAGTGGGTGTGCTCACCTCGCCGTTGTCCAGCCATGATCACTTTTTCCTTAAAACACTCTGTACGGCAGCCTGGTAAAGTGTAAAGTGCTAGTTCTCTGCTGGAATGTCTGGGGATGGTTCTGCTGACGGTTGGCGTTGACCTGTGGCCCCTGGCGGGATGAGAAGAGGATCATGATCGACCCGGGGTGGGGCGGCTCCCGTCCAGGAGCCGTGGCTAATGGTCTGACAACAAAAGGCCTCAACCTTTCCACAGGCTTCATGGTCGCTGACTATCTGCAAGAGAGAGGATACAACGTTTCTATGACGCGCACAACCGACGTCTTCGTTCCTCTGATCCAGAGAGTTGGGTTAGCCAACGAGCTGGGGGTCGATCCCTACGTCAGCATTCATTACAACTCTGCGTTTCCTACCGGCCACGGCGCTGAGGCCTTCGTGCATGAAACGGAGGGAGACGCGGCTTGGCTGTGCGCTGAGGCCGTGTTGGCGGCGGTTGTCAAAACGACTGGTTTTAGAAACAGGGGGGTGAAGAGTGGTGACTACTACATTCTGGAACACACCCACATGCCTGCGATATTGGTTTGTCCAGGGTTCGTCAGCAGCCTTCGCGACAGCGAACAGCTGGGGAAGATTAGCACAATCAGAGATATCGCTCGAGCCATCGGTTCGGGGGTCGATCAGTATTTCTCGCAAATTAGCCTTAGCTGCAACTTCTTTAACGTTTCTCACCCAGAGCTGGTGGATGTCCGATAGATATTAACTTATGAGTAGTTTTGAGGCCGATGGATGGACCTGAGGGTTTCTTTCTTTTCCGTTTTCTTCAACAAGGGGGTGTCTGGGGGGTTGAAGAACTAACACTGACCAAAATTATTACAAAACATGCTAGGTCAGAGTCTGTAGCATTAGAATAGAACGAAAGACCCCTTAGTCAGCGCCGCCACCCTGAGGCAGGCAGTGCGCAAAAGTCTCCCTTCCCACATTCCAATGACCTCATTGTTTCGATGACTGGTTAGATTGTTGTGTAACCACACCAACTACTTTAGGATATTTCAAAAACGTTCCAGAACACCACAGCAACACAACCGTTTGACCGGATAACGTTGCATGCTGCGCAGCAGACTCTGCTCCGGAATCCAGAGCTGGTTATTGTTCCTTCAAGTAACTCGAAGAGTGCCGTGATCTCCGTTTGCTCCCAAAGTTTCTCGGGAAGGTGTGAACAGAATTTTTTGAGCTCCAGCTGATCACGTGATCAGCTGGAGTTCAAAAAATTCTTTTCACAAATTGACCGCTTACAAGTGCGCGTGAAGAATGATGAACGGTCCGCGACTCGACCTCGGAGCTTGCATATGCGCCACCGTGACTGGTGGTAGTGTTCAAGGCGACGACTTGCACCAATTCGTCCTTGAGGTGCGTGTCAACAGGTTTCGCTCTTCCCCCACACACCTGCAGGAAGTTGCTGGTTAGATTTTTGCAGAGCTATCCTCCACAGATAATCAGGGGTATCTTGGTGAATGAAACATACAAAAAACGCTTACAATTGTTTCGTACCTTGCAGAATGATGCTCGAGCTATTTTGAACGTCAAATTTAGCGAAAACGTGCATATTCCAAAAGAAAGCGGCAGTTTGCACTTGTTACAGCGGTGAGAACCGGCAATGTCGAAATCGCAAAGCTTCTGCTCGCACACAGGGTCGCCGGATCGATTTTTGAACCAGTCGCCAAAACAAACGCGATCGTCGCTGCCTTTCGATACGGTGATGCGGAGGTAAGAAGGTCAACAAAAACGCTTAGCTAAGCGAGCGCTCGTAATTTTTTACAGTAGAAATGTGAATTCAACGTAACACAAAAAAAAAACCCAGCCCATTCAACCAATGATTGGTTTTCTTTCCCACCAAGAGTGTATGGTGGTTCAAATATGAATTCCAGCAAACATCTCCACATGTATTTTTAAATGAATTTCCTGATAATGTTATTCGATCAGGTTGGGGCCAATTTCGGTTTGTTTTCGACTACGTTCGAGTCGAATCGTTTTCCAGTTCAGATGGAGATTTATCCAACGCAAAAAGACTGTTACGGCCGTCCCGCTGCAACAAAGACTCATATTTTCCTCAAGGGAAAAATGTACTTGAACGGGGCGGTGCTCCAGAGCATTTGTTCCTTTTCTAGAGTGTCGAGCGCTTTCTTTTTTTCGGTCGGCGCGTCCATACGGTTGTGGATAATGTATGTGCGAGAAAGGGGCCGCCGCCATCCACGTCGGAATGTTTGCACGCTTCCAACGTCGCTTCCATCGTGGTTCCATCTTCCGCTTCCATGGAAATGAGTGTGGCACCGATCGCTTCCGCGGAAGCGATCGTGGAAGCGTGCGATTGTAACGCCCACAGCTCGCTTCCAAGACTGCTTCCATGGAAGCGGTCGCTACCACACTCACTTCCACGGAAGCGGAAGATGGAACCACGATGGAAGCGAGAATGGAAGCGAGAATGGAAGCGATCGTTTCCAGTGGAAGCGATGGATTCCAGTTTCGCTTCCACTGGCACTACGAGAACAGCCTGGCTATACGTTTTTTGTATGGTATGACATCTGGAATGTAGCGTCCGATGTTTTGAGAGAAATATCGCACATTGGATGGACTGTAGCGTACGATGTATTGATGGAAACGTCGATATCGCGATATCACCGATATCGTAGTGGGGTCGTGTCGTACACTGTTTACATGGAAACCTGAGATAATGGGAAGAATTCAATGATATCCAGGACTCGAACCTGGTTGGATTGCCACCTGACATATCATCTTTACATTCTGCAATTTTTTAAATACTCTGTGGAACTCACACAAAAAAGATGCACTGCCCCCTAAGAGTTCACATGCATTTGCCTGAACCTAGTCAAGAAGTGCTGCCTCGTCTTGTGCCTGCTCTTCAATTTTGATCGTTAGCTTTCTACATGCAGCAACATTGCCTCCCTGTGTTCATTGGAAGTTGTGATGGCACAGCTGGCTCTTGCTCTCCTCCAGTCCACTTCCATAAAAGGGAACAGGGCAGGGTCTGGCAAAAAGTCAATACCATCCGATAGATTTGGGTTGTCCACACCAAAAAAAGAATTGAACATGCTCTCGACCTCCAGAGTCCCTTCAACATCAGAGTTGCCGGGTATACCCGGATACGTATCCACCTGAGAGCTGTGTACATTTACGGTTCAGGTGATCCCCCCCACACGCACACACTTCCACAAAATTGTTTGATTAACTGTTGCAGTAGCCTCGCCACACCACTCGGCAAAACAGTGTCTCCACCATGGTAAGGATCCATAATGTCCTTGACTGCCAAATACTGGAAACAAAGAAATGAAAATACAACTATAAGGTTCACACGAAAAGAGCATATGCCGCCAAGAAAACTCACCCAGTTTTTGTTGCATTGTGTCAAGCACACGCCTTTCTCTTCCTCCCTCCTTGTTTTTTTTGCAGAAGTCTGCGATGCCTGCTTCCCTTGTTTTCCCTTTTATCCCGAACCTCAGCAACCTCTCCTCGATTTCTTGACTACCCAACACCTTCACCCCCCCCACAAAAAATAAGGATGCTCCTCATTCCTTGTGTCAGGGTGCTGATGGCTCAACATAATTCAAACAAGCAAATCAAAACGAATAAATCACCCAGGAACTCTTAAACAATCCTTCCCAGATTTTGAACTATGAGGAAAACATCTGTGCACTGTGTAGATTTGCCTGATTGGGACAGAAGTTTGGGAATCTCGAAATAAACTAATTCAGCAAGAATAAACATTAATGCGATGGATCACTCTTTTGCAACAGAATGAAAAACGAGAGGAAGCCCCACCTTGCTGTCCAGCTTCCATAATACAGAGGACAATCCGAGTCACTGGGAAACCAAATATATTTCCTTCGCCAAGTCCTAACCTCTACTTTGCAAAGATCCTCTCTATATCCATCAGCAGCAAAGTCACGAAAAGTACTGGGACAATCTGGCTTCCTTGCTCAGCTCAGTGGCCTACCTATACATCCAACAAGTTTTCGATCTCCAGGTGGAGTTTATCCCTGATTGAATCAGTACACTTACCAACCATCATAACCCCACAAAGGGCACTGGAGACAAAACAGTCATCATTTTTCAAAGCACAGCAATTATCGCCAACCCTGACCTGAGGCCAACCCTGACCTGGAACCTGGGATTTCGCAGTTTCGTGACGAAACAAACCCAGCAAAGCAACCCATCAGCACTGAGAAATTCGTACAGGAGCGACTTAAACCAGGAAAGACAGGGTACGGACGGGACCCTCACGCCATACCTCACGCGGTCGCGTTTGTTTTTTCTTGGGTTTTTTTGTTACTTCCCTGTGTCAAACCTACAGAAAAAACAAAGGATCCCCAAAACCTGGAGAGGCGGTACCGCACAGCAAGGGTTAGCGAACTTCGCAAAGGACTTCCATTTTTCCTTTCCTGCCGCAGGCCTGTCATTCGCAGTTCACGTTTTTCGCTTGCCGCCCTGTTCGTTTCTCTCCCGCTTAGTTCGTAGTCTCGACAGCAGCCGCAAGAAAAATGGTTCAAAAAATTACGGCGCAACGATGTCGCGATGAAAAATATAACATCAATCATTTCCCTCAATCATCACATCCACCACCACACCAGTGTGCTGGGAACGTTTGTGGAAACGCTTGCTTCCAGTGGAAGCGTGGTTGGAAGCGCTGCTGGAGGCGAGGTCGCTTCCATGGAAGCGCTGCTGGAGGCGAGGCCGCTTCCATGGAAGCGCTGCTGGAAGCGAAGTCGCTTCCACGGAAGCATATGGAAGCGCACCGCTTCCGAGGAAGCGGTTTGGAAGCGCGCTTCCACCTTGTGCTTCCGTGGAAGCGAAGCCTCCAAACATTCCGACGCATGGTCCTGACAGAAGACAAGAAGAACCTCCCCCGGTCAAAACCTGTCCACGCCGGTCCATGTCACCCCTTGAAGCGAGAACGCGCGTGGCGGCGGAAAAGACCGAAAACCTCCCACCGGCAAGAGTGGAAAGGAACCCTTGTGTGTCGAGGTGGGTTGTTTTTTGTTTTTCCATGCGTACATGGAAAAAACTCCAGTCAGTTTTTCCGTCACTCTTTCGCAAAAATTCACTTTTTTTTCCTGGAACCTTGAAATAGCTCCGTTACGTGAGCGCACGTGGCCACCGAGTCGGACAACCAACCCCCCTCCACCCCGCCTCTCTTCGATTTTTCTGGCACCGTTTTTTTTGTTTTTGTTTTTTTCCTAAAAAAAAGGCTGTTGTTGACCGGCGAAACGAGAACCGCCCCCTCACCCCGCTTCTATTTCAGAGGTCATGATCGTGCCGGCGAGTAAAAGAATTTCAGTCGGAAAAAACGGGGGCAGCAGCGAAAAAGGATGCGGGAAGAAAGAGCAACAGGTGTTTTTTGGGCAGTCGGAAAAAAAAGGTTCGACGGAACGAAAACGGATCTTCGCGTCTGTTTTCTCTTTTTCTTTTTCCCATTCTTTCTCTTCTTGTTTTATTTATTGATTGCTCCGTCCGTTATTCATTTTGCAGGGGAGGTCGGGGCGAAAAAAAAGCCATCGATTTCGTGGACGACAGGGTAGCGGTTTTCAGGAAAAAAATATTGTCACCACTATTATTGAGTTTGTTTCTTTTTCTTGGCAGGAGGAACAGGGGGATGCAAAAAGAAACAATAAAACAACCCACCAGTAAAAAAATTCAATAAAAATGAATTTATATGTACGTATATAAATATGTTTATTTTTTCTGTGTGTATTTCTGAAAAATGTTTTCTTTTTTTTTTCTCCCAGAAAAAGAAATTGGTGGCTGTCAGAGCAAAGCTGAGGTAATATTGATGACCTGCTTTTTTTGGTTATTATTTTTCAACCCATAAACTTCTCAGGGTTTTTATTGTTCCCTTACAATAGCAAAACTTACAATTTTTTGCTTTTACATGTTTTCTTTTTTCTCCCCTCCCCCCCCCCAAAAAAAAAAAAACAAAAAACAAAAAACAAAAACCCTGTCACTCCAAAACGTTCCCCTCCTTACTTTTTCTTTACTCTGCAAAGAAAAGGGTGCGAAAATATCAAGAGAATTTTCTTCCGAAATTCTCGTTCATTCGAACTCCTACAAGAAGGGGGAAACAAGAAAAAAAACAAAAAAAACTTCTCTTGTTTTGATATAAGAACCACTACTGTGGTTCTTATGTACAAAAATTTAATTAATTAATTTGTTTTTTTCGCTGACCTTCTTTCCCAAGCCAGTTATTTATTCCCTATTAAACTGAAAAAGAGAAAAAAAAAATGCCGGAAACTGAAGAGATTATATGGAAGCTAACATTGATTCATTAAAAAAAATGCATCTGCCTCAGGTCAGGGATCACTAAGAAATTCTGGAGCTCTTTTTTTTTCCCATTTACAAAAAAGGGGAAGAGAAGCCTTCTTTTGTTGGAAAAGAATTCTGAGCATTCTCAGAAAATTATAAATGGAAAATGATGGCTGTTTTTTCTTTACAATTTTTATCCAAAAAAAAAGGAAAATAGAATTTGATCCTAGAAAAATATTATCTGTTCGTAGAAAAACAAACAAAGAGAAAAAAAGAGAAAAAAACAAACTACCTCGAGAATCCTCTTAATAGATATGTTCCTGAAATTCTTTATGCCTTGTTATTACTAACAAGGTTACATGGAGAGAAGCCTTTTAACCACCATATATAAGGAGCTACCATTGCCTGCCAGAGTTGCATGAGGTAATATCTTAAAATTAGGAAGCAGTTTAATTAAATTTTAAACGAATTTGAGTTTTAAACACATCAGAAACGGAAGCATTTTTCAAAGTATCGGTCATTAACAATCATTAAAAAAAAAGAGTACCAGAACAGACCCCCCCCCAAAAAAAAGTTCGTGTACACATTCAAATACCGTAAAACAACACTTTTCGTATGTGTTATGGCCCATGGGTCTGTGTACACCCACTCTCCGTACAAGTACCCAAGTACAGTACTTTATGTGTTGTACACTTTGCACACCCAGACCTCTTCTGCGAGTTGTGATGAAATCGTTACCTCCTTGGTGTCTTCAAGGGAATTTTAGGAATATGTGTACACTTGAGAAGGCCGCCGGGGCTGTACACCTGGAGCCTGTATCGAGTCTTCATTAATGAGCTGTTCGTGCACATTATTATTCTCGATACAATTATGTTGTTTTTCATTATTCTATGTCTTCAAGGGTGTATCCATGACAATACCATAGTCTTGTGGGATTTGACCCTACCAAATATGTATTCGTCATATAATGTGAATTATATATTTATTAATTTATATTAAGCATTCTTCTTGCGTTGAGAGCCTCCTAATTTCGCGCCGCAAAATATTATTTATGTGTATAGGATCCACATTATCGTTTGGCTAAATAAATTATCAATGAAGTACGCCTCCTTATATTTAGATAGGGATTCACAATGTGAATTGTATTTTCTTCAACTCTTATTTCAACTCAAAAAAGAAGACTCGCTATGGTTTGATATGATTTGACTATATGTATTAATTTCTTATCATTTTATGTCTAAAATGAAATGAGTTTTATATTTGAGGCTGTTTAAATGAACCTTTTCACATCGGTGGCTCGAAATATTTCCTCAGACTTGGTCGTGATAGGTTCTTGGTTTGTGAAAGCTCGGAGGCTCTTATGTTCGTATCCATTGCTCCATGAACCCTGATTTCTTCGTTGGTCACATTGTGAGCCCTCCCAGATCAATAACAAGTCTACCGTTATCTGAACCTCACTGCAATTTAACCCAGTCTTGTCGTTCTTCGTTGCCGCATTTGTCCTTTTAATAAGGCAACATTGGGGCCTATCCACTCTCCATTTTTGATGGTCATTGCCCCACACTCACTTGATGCCTTGACCTTCAATCGAACTTTAATTAGAGTGGTTATGTCTCCTTTCTTTTCATTCTTTGCGTTTGTAAGGAGCTTTGCATTTCAACTTTCATATTCGAAGATTGGACAAGTGGTATTCCCCGGAAGTATATTGTACAACCTTCAATACTTGGTAAAAGCTTTTTTTTTCAGGCATCAAGCTTTGATGGATGGTTATCTAGAAGAGTAAGAAAATACAGCAAGAATTTGTACATTTACCATGTCTATGGATTTTAATTCATTTTTTGGATCTAGATTCTACATTGTAGAAGTGCGCCCCCTCCAATCCGTTACGATAAGCCGTGCAACAGAAGAAAAGAATGTTTTATCTTTTTTAGAGTCACCCTTAACAACACCACGTCAACTGAATTATCAAACGGTAAGCGTTCGTCGACAGACCTGGGCCCGACCGGACCAGCCACGAAAAACCGGTCCGGTCCGGTCCAACCTGTCTAAGGACCGGCCGACCTGTCCGGTCCTGTCCGGTCCAGCGAAAAAACGCCGGTCCTTGCAAGACCGGACAGGTCACCACCGGACTTGTCCTGTCCACTCCGGTCCAGTCAACCTCGGAAATCTGCAGAAATCTGGATCGGTTTTCTGACAGATTTTCCGTTTTTAGACAGGCCACACCTCATATTTCGCCTTTATTAGACAGGCGATGTGACCTGTCTAAAACCGGAACGACCCTGTCTTGACAGGGTTGTCCCCCTGTTTTAGACCGGCTCCAGGTCGGTGTGGACAGGTGGGCTGCTTGTCTAGAACAGGTCACACAATTAAGCACTTTTAACGTGTTAATTGTGTATCAATTGACTGGGAACTGAGTTAATTAAGTAAACAACAAGTAATATTGTTACATGTATTTTTGTTGCATGAATGACGTGAGCCAAGCTCACCAGCCACCGACTGGAGGGAGTCGGTCGACTCTGGGAGGACTCGAACTCGGGTTGGCTAAGTCCGAGTCGAGAGCACTACGAGGTAGCGGACCCCATCATAGGAACGCTCAAATGGGGTCCGCTACCTTTAGGTACCCGTTATTTTCTATTACAAAAAGTAGGTACTTAAAGGTAGCGGACCCCATTTGGGCGTCCCTATGGTGGGGTTCGTTACCTCGTAGTGCTCTCGACTCGAACTTAGCCAACCCGAGTTCGAGTCCTCCCAGAGTCGACCGACTCCCTCCAGTCGGTGGCTGGTGAGCTTGGCTCACGTCATTCATGCAACAAAAATACATGTAACAATATTACTTGTTTAATTAATTAACTCAGTTCCCAATCAATTGATATACAATTAGCACGCTAAAAGTGCTTAATTGTGTGACTTGTTCTAGATAGGCGCCAGGTCGGTCTGGACAGGCAGCCCACCTGTCCACACCGACCTGGAGCCGGTCTAAAACAGGTGTACTGAGCGTCACACCTGTCCGACCGGTCAAACCTGTCTAGGTACCTAATTAGCGGCTTCTACGCCTTTATTAGACAGGAAATCACCTGTCCAGATAGGTCAGACCGGTCTAGACAGGACGCAATTGAGAAGGAAAAAAGGGTGGACAGGTCCGACCCGGTCCAGTAAAGGTGTACCTTTACTGGACCGGAAATGACCTTTATTGGACAGGTGTCGGACCGGTCTGGACAGGTCCGACACTTGTCTAATAAAGGTCATTTCCGGTCCAGAAAGTGGTTGCCGGTCGTGTCCGGTCCTGTCCAACGGGACGGCGCCCACGTCTGTTGCTCACCAGAGCTGGGCAGTACCGTAACGACCCCCTACGGTACGGTACGACACGTTACGTACCGTACCGTACCGTAAGGGGTCGGTACGGTACGGTACGGTGCGAATGTTTTTTACGGTACGGTACAACATCGGTACTGGGTCGGTACGGTACGTTATCGCCAACGACCGGCACCCAACATCGGGTCGTTGTTGCAACGTATCACTGACGTTGTTGTACCGACACAGACAGTACGACGTTCGGTACAACAACGTAATGACGTTGCAGTAACGTCATGTGGATGACGTACAAAGTGACCCCCACAGGGTCCCCAGAACCCAAGGGAACCGAGTGGGATTCGAACATCGTACCGCACGGTGTCGAGTCATCTACACTGAGCGCTAAGCCAAGTGGACCACGATGATTTTGTGGTTGTTGCAATAATATACCCTAATTTCACAGAATTACAAACACATTAAGGTATATGATCGCAACAGCCACAAAATCATCGTGGTCCACTTGGCTTAGCGCTCAGTGTAGATGATTCGGCACCGTGCGGTACGGTGTTCGAATCCCACTCGGTTCCCTTGGGTTCTGGGGACCCTGCGGGGGTCACTTTGTACGTCATCCACATGACGTTACTGCAACGTCATTACGTTGTTGTACCGACTTGGCCGTTGTTGTAACGTGTTATCGTTACACGTAACGCAACTGATCGTTGTTGTAACGTCTTGTCTCGGTGCGGACGTTATAGCAGCCGGTGTAGACGTTACTGATAACGTACTGCGTTACAACAACGCTTTGGCGTTACAGTAACGTCGGATCGTTGTTGTACCGGACTTGGACGTTGTTGTACCGACTGGGTCGTTGTTGTAACGTGTGCAACGTGTTGTAACGTCCGGTCGGTGCGTGCACCGACCGGACACGTTACTGTACCGACCCTGTGCGTTACGGTACGGTGCGTTACAAACGGGTTACTGCCCAGCTCTGTTGCTCACTACTCTTTGTGCTTTTGAGACTTACTTTGTGATTGTTGGGACAATAAAGATGAGAAGTGAGCATCCCGTTGGGCGTTAGTCATGACTTTGAGTTTCAAAAAAAGCTCGATAGATCAGAAACACTTCTTTTGGCATGTCAGAGACTAGTGTAGCCGATAGTATTTGGACCTCACAATCTTTTTCGAAATCTACAAACGTCCAAATACTCTCTTAGTATAAATTCCAGAGATATCCCTGCTGATCCTATAATCATGTGAAGAACCAACAGAAAAAGAGCCACTGTTTTTTATCACCTGTTCCCGCTGAGTATTCAAAAGACTAGTGGGTGGGGAACTCTTTTGTTTCTTGTGGTCTAAAGAAGTCCTTGAGCTCCCCTCATGTCCCCGATGCCTCCGTTGCCTAGTATATCTCGTGGAAGTCCCATCCGACTGCTAAACCGTTCCTTGCAGAAACTCTCTTGTGTGTGATCCAAAGAATTTCCTTTCTCAAATTCTCTAGTGCAAGACTCTCCTCCAGAGGTTGCTCTATCCAACGCGGAAGTGCATAACGAGATCACCACCATAATTCCGACTCTTTCTTTTTTCAGGGTCTGCTTTCTTTGTAGTATACAAGCTTTTGCCCATCAATCAGTAGAAACCTTCCGATAATGGTTTCCATCCTTTTAAAAATTTGAGTTACACGACTTCCAGCAGCATCTCACAGTGGTCATGGTGTGAGTTAAAAACCTTGATCTCGAAAACCTTGCTGGGGAAGTTCCC
This sequence comes from Bryopsis sp. KO-2023, assembly GCA_030272585.1. Classification (NCBI taxonomy): domain Eukaryota; kingdom Viridiplantae; phylum Chlorophyta; class Ulvophyceae; order Bryopsidales; family Bryopsidaceae; genus Bryopsis; species Bryopsis sp. KO-2023. The sequence continues at coordinate 1,775,922 of BSYQ01000002.1, forward strand.
TAAATTCATGTATTTTCGCGTAAGCTAACTCCACTTGTCACAAGGGTGAAAAACGTAACGCTCATTATTAGTGTGACGTAACGTAACGATGATGAACGATGACGAACGATGACGGACGCATTATGATGAATCATTGATGGTAAATACTCACGACCAAGAACTAGGTACAATTATTTTACTGGTTTCTTAGAAATTGAAATGTTTCAAATATTCATAAATCGATAATTTACCTTTAATATCATACAACAAAATAACCTTAATTGAAGAAACGCCGAGAAAGAATAAATGTTCCGATTATAAAGGTTCACTCACATCGGCAAGCATCCATGCACCTCAAACAAGGTCGCTTAACACTCGTGGCAACATTTTTGGAGGGATACGACAACCCAAAAATATAGAAAACAATGTCACATGATGCGAATAACTCAATCAGCGCATGCATCCCTTTAAAACGCTTTTAAACGAATAAATGCTCTCTCCGGTAACTTCCGAACGTTCGATGTACATTTTTGGCCATTTCTTGCTAAGCTTCGGCCTTTTTTTCGAGCTTTTTTATCTCTTATTTTCCTATAAGTTAAATAACCATTTAATGATGCGTGAACTGCAACCACAAGAAGTGTGCGTTAAACGCACTGATTACGACGTAATCAATTTAGCGTCCTAGGTGGGTTCTTGCCCCACCGTAAATACAGGTAGAGCAATACGATACCAATCAGTTTACCACCAAGAAGCTTCCCTCCAATATATCACACAAAAGGCTTACGTAACTCCTCATACATGGTTCGGAATATATAAGTATAATTCCAAGTAGCGATGCAATCCATTGATTGACTTTCGAGCAGGTCAACGAACTTGTGTCCATTATTTGAGTTTGCTTGAGTTTGCTGGACTTACACAAGCGTTATGGCTAGATTGTTTCTTGTCCCTGTTTGGAAAGACTAGCTCGGTTTTTAAGCGAGGGCGTATAAGGTTGGTACTCCCCCAAGTATTCGGTAATAGTGGTCTCCTCGAGGCTCAATATACATGCCTATCATTTCCAAACCCTCTTGTATCTGTTCGACAACTGCCTCAACATCCATTTCTTCAAGTTCACTCGACTCTAAACTCTCTGGGTCGCCTACATCTCCCGGAGGGTCGTTTTGTTGTTCTTCCACAAGATCCTCCTCAAAGGTCTTGCTCCAATTTCAGATCTTCTTGTCGCATACGAAAGAGCATTACTCTTTCGATTTCCCAGACATCCTTTTCTCTCCACTCGCCTTGTTTTTGATATTGAATCTCTTTTTCCTCCTCTATATCTTCATGTGTCTGATCTCCGTTCAGTATCACAGAAGGGCGTATTTTTTTTCCCTTTAACAACAATTTCAGTTTCCTCCTGAAATTGTTTTTTCCGTGCAATGAACACTTCTTGAGGAAGTATCGCCCCCGGATCTTTATTTACTCTCCTTTTCGTATACCCATTTCGAACCAGAAAATACTTTGCCCACGATGCAAAAATATTAAACCCAAGGAAGGCTAATGGATCCGAAGTCCTACAAATTGCTCGTGCTGCAGTTTTCACGATGAAAGTAGAAATAGGACAGCCTTTGCTCGACAACAGGGTAATATACTTTTATATACTTTTTGATCTCATTATAACAATTTTGCCCGTACCACCAGCAGCAGCACCAACCTACAGCGATATGAACCTTCTTGCGTGGAGCTGATTGCGCAATCTGAAATGTACACAAAGTTTCACCGTATATAGCCTTATTAATGTGGTGATTAAAATGTTTCAATTTGCTTCATGAGTGCAACTTTAACCTCCAAACTCGAGAAAGTAAAAATGAAGAAAATTCTCCAAGCTTTCCCCATTCCAAAAACGTATTTTTAATTATCAAATGCTAGCTTTTCTGTGGGAGTGGGAAGTTATTGTTTTTGAACTTTGTCATAAGATGAATGAACAAAAGCCCTGTTGCACAGTTAGAGATGTGTCCACCCCAAAAACCCAAAACGGGTGCGGATTTTACAACGAGAACGGGTTAGAACGGGCCGTTCCAACCCGTTGTCGGACCCGTTTCAACCCGTTTCAACCCGTTGTCGGTTTTCTACGATTTATTAGGGTATAGCTACGAAAGCCCCTGAACCATTGTGGTGTGGTGGTTTAGAGTATTAGAACGTATGGTTACAGTTTTAGAGGTCGCAGGTTCGAATCTTGTCAGGTTCTTTTGGGTTTTGGGGTACAGGTGTACCTATTTGAGAAACCATCGACTTCTTGGCCATAATTCGAAATGCTAGTGAGAGGATGAAACATCTTTCCTCACTATTGCACACGCCTTTTTTTAGAACAATCGCTTCCTACGACTTGCATTAAACACCTAAGTGAGCTACTGGCCCATTTTCTTCAAGGATTTTACTAGTATCTACTTTCCATAACCCAGAAATCGAAGCATGTATTACCAGGGTATTTAAACAAGATTTCATCGATGTTATTTGATCTTGCACTTGAAGACTTTCGATTTGAGTGTGAAGCGCTAGTGCAACAATGTTCGTCGAGACATTCAAAATCCATTCTTCTTCACACTTCCGTCTTCCCTTAGCTAGAACCACCTCAATGAGTAACTCCATGAATCGTAGGATTAATCGTCCCTCCGTATTGTGCCATCCGTATGAGCGTTCAAAAACATACACGCTAATCGCAGCTGAACCATCATGTTCAAAGTTTGAACGATTCGTGGATATTCTTTCATGCTAATGTACGAGATTTTCTTAACAGTGAAAATTTTTTTGTTGCTACTTTCATCACTCATTTACACTTGATTCCCACAAATATATTTTCACGCTTCATATCCCACCAATTTTACACAATATCGAAAAAGTTGCAAAATCATGAGCTGGTAGGTACTAACATGGATATTTTCTATTAATACGTACTGATTGGCTCGTATTTAGTAGCTAGTAGGTGCTGGTAAATTTTTAGCCTACCAGCTAGTCTATGACATTCGATCAATGCACACATGTAGGTTCGATGTACAAACCTTTGGGTGACCATATTCGACAAACCATGCTTAATTATTGATTTTTTTGATGTTTTCGCGTTTCACGTCGGTCGCTTGAGTTCTTTCCAACATATCTTGTAGGAGACTCACTTGAGTTCTACCTTCAACGGTCTCGAAGTTTAGTTTTTGAAATCTATCATGATAAGCATAGTAGCCAACAAATATTAGAGCCTGATTAATGGAGGTCCCGAACGTTTGAAAACCCTCTGCGTAGGTCTTTTCTCACTAGGGTAACTATTAAATTCCTTCTACTTGGCCTCGAGGTTTCTCTTTGTAAACGAATAATCGATATTGCTCATGAGATGCTAAACTACCAAACTTAAATATGCAAATATGCGACATGAAACCACTCCCGAAGACTGTGCAAAACTGTGCCTTTCATTTTATTACACTTGATATATGGCCATAAGTCCATCTCATAATCGAAAAGTGATAGAGTAGGAGCGTGGTGGTTTCAGATGCGGTCTCTCGAGCTCCATAGCTATGGGTGTTGCCTTTCTCGAACCAATGTACTCTCTATTAGCACGCTCTCTAATACAATTATTAACAGGCCTAAGACTAAATTGAACATGAAGTCGCACGTCTGGAGACATGGGGGAAGATTGATAAAAAGATTGGCTCCGGTTATTAAGCGAGGTAATCAAAACCCAATAAGGCAGCCACTCCTAAGCCGTGTTCCAGGGGGACTCGTGAATAAAAAAGGGTGCTAAGAGTTAAAGAACGTTTTTGTTCACTTTCATCGTCACATTCATGCGGGGCACATTTTGCAGATGGTCCGCTAACTCTTTCGCGTGTTCTTCAACTGATTTCTTGCAATTTGTTCAACAATTATTTAGTGCTTTGTCACTCTACTTTGTTTCCCCCCCCCTTCCCCACCGCCTCCACACGGCCACAGATAACAAGTGCGGGGGTGTTTAATTGTTACTACCATTGTAATTGTTTGCCCTGCGTCAACAAAAGGATGTTGGATGGACATTGTGAATCGTGACAATTCAATGAAAATAACAAAGACAAGCTGCACACGCGCACCTCGTTTTATCACAAAATACGTTAAAATCTGTTTTGTTAACAAGACAAATAGGGTAATATTTGTGCTTCACAAGGGTCATATCACAATGTTCTAGGTTCTCTTCTGTTCGGATTACTATCCGAGGCACGATTCTCTTTTAAGACACCATTCGGATCCATCCATTAGTGAATCAATGCTAAATATACTCAATGCATGTGTGAAAGAAAGCTAAGAGGTGTGCTTATCCTTTTCAGAAACATTTTTAAGAAAAGTAGGAATTCTTATGAAGCCTACTCCAGTATGGCACAACGTTCTTCTTTGATAATTAATGCTAAGTAACTCCCCCCAAAAAATATTTCACTCATCGTGTTCAGATTCAAGGCCATCGTGTGACTCGTCATGGCTCATCATGACCTCCCCTGACAAAGAAAAGTACAATCAACCTTCAACTACAGAAACAAGATCCGCGTAGGGAGAGAAAAAAAGGAAGTGCTTAAACATTATATATGTTGCAAAATCAGCTTTGCTTGACAAGTCGTTGAAGAGAAAAAAGATCGCGTGTTACAACTAATCATATGGAATTTGATGAACCATTTTATATATATCGAAATATTTGGCCCTTATCGTCGAGCAGATGCTTTTGATAGATGCTTTTGATGGAATAGACTAACGTGGAGGGGGAAGGTCGAAGAAAGGAAGGGAATGATTAAGATTTTAATTCGTATATTATCGCTTGAGCCTAAACATATATCTAAGAAATTTGAATTGATGATTGGAGGATTAGCACTTCTTAAAGCGCATATTCCACCCATAGGTCTTAAGCTTTCGCGAAATCTCAATCATATTCAACAACACTCATCGATAATACAAAAATATGTCATCCATGTCTGCCATAACTTGTGTATTTCTGTTAATATTCATTTTGAACAAGCAATAGCGTAGGATTTAATGCCCGTAGAAATTCAGATGTAGTGTTCTTGTACCCTTGGGGGAGCCGAGCGTAATCGAAAAGATTTATGACCCTATGTAGAATCCAAAATATTCACGAGTTTCCTCTGCCACTTCTCTTTGGTGATATGCATCTTTTAAATCTAATCCACTTCCAACAACAAATTAATACGTATTCAAAAATTTATTTTCGCAAGCGATGCTCTAGAAACAGCTTTCCTTCGCATAAGCATTCAACAATGTTCAAAACGAACTCGTCCTCCTACAATGACGGTGTTTGTTGGTGAGGTGGCGTTGACAGTGTCGACGCCCATTAGATCGTCAAGTGCTTCTACTACTTTCGTTTTGTTGTTGAATCAACACACAAAAACTATTTTGACCTATATCCCTTTTTTAGGGACCTAATGCCTCTTGGAACACTCTCTCGTATTAAGGATGCGGGACAATACGTATTAAACAAAGGCCATCACTTTCAAATAATTTGACGTAACGTTAATGGGGTAATGTTTGCGCGCATGAACTTTCGCGTGTTTTATGTTTGCGACACTAATTTTTGCGATTCAATCAGGTCGCAAAAATTAGTGCAACGCAAACATTAGGTTGCGTAAAAAAAACAGCGCACGAACCAAGGGTCTTTCGAAATAAGATCAGAACCGTTGCTTAAAAAACCGTTCACAAGTGAGCATTCCCGAATACAACCAATTCAGTGTTCCTTGAAAATCAGTCGCGACCTTGCGACTCCATTTCTCGAGTACCGTACGTGACGACATCACTCCCAAGAAATCGATCCCATTCAAACAAAAAACACAAAGAAACACAAGAACAGCAAAAGGGAACCTTCACCCTTCATCTTCTGCTCCAGCCTTTGTTTGCGTTGGTGAGATCTCTGCGCGCGCTTATTAATTGCGGTGCTTCAATTTTTGCGACACTATTTTTTGCGATTTTTCCTACTCGCAAAAATTAGTCCAACGCAAACATTACCCCATTTACGGTATGTTCCGAGTCCGTCCAACCAAAGAAAATCTAATGAGGTCATAGATACGGAGGGCGTTCATTTTTACGCTACGATCAAACATTCGCTATTCCATGCCATATTTTTCTCTCTTTTCAATGGAGCCCAGGGGAAAAAGCTATTTAAAAACATATCGATTTTGCAACGAAGAAAAAAGGTAGGGGAATATTTTCTCGAAAAGTTCCTAAACTGGAAAAGTATCATCCAACCAACCACAAACGTTTTACGATTTACTCTTGCCATTGATTCACCTTCAGTTTCAGGATCAAGTGTGCTCATTTTCCATCTAGGGTTAGAAACCTCTTTTTGAAAACCCCACGGAAGTCTTATTTCGATGACCAATTGGTTCTTTGAAAGAATTAATATATATTCAAAACTGAACCTTTTTTCTGTTTTTCATTTTTTGTCAAACTTTCTTGTTGAAAATTATGTCATTTCAGTAGATTCTTTTGATGCTTGTTTTCTCAGCATAACTTCCTATAACTTCCTGGACTCCCCCCTGCTTGTGGAATAAAGTTCTTAGAAAGTCCAACCAAATATCGTAAACCTATTTCTTATTAAGAAAAAAAAATCCACATGTTTCTTACACGCAACAATTATATAGTAGCTCCCTTTTCTGTCAATGTAGTAGAAAAGGGTCAATGCTAACGCCAACTCTGACGCTGGGACCACGTCTGTCGGCGGCTCCTCAGGTTTCTCTCCCGGTGGGGGAAAAAGACGAAGTCAAAATCGGTCTCCCCATCAATGGGCTTAGGGGGAGTGTCGGACTCTCTGTGCTCGTTGTGTTGTTTGGGTTGCTTATTGCGTTGGACACGACTGCACTTCTCAATATTCTCTTCTTCTCAAGGTTTCGTAACTTCGAGACTAGGTGTTTTTTATGGAGAAAGATTGCCGTAGTCGATATTTCTAGTAAGGAAATTCACCAATGCATCACATCGTGCTTATCAAAGTAGCTTGACTTCAACGACTTCATCCGTAATATTTTTAATGGCATGGAATTTGCACATTTCACGTTTAGCACCAACAAATCATCTGCAATTATTAAATTAAATAACTTTAACTGTGAGATTCTCAATATACTTGAAACAGAAATGTGAATGCTCTCAAATCTTCTTCTGATCTTATTGCGAACCCTATCGTATGAGTTTTGATTGTCGTCCGAGGCAGCTGAGAGCAGGACTGGATAGTCTCCTACGAAGCATTTGTATGTGTCGTCCACGTGAATAACAATGCATTTTAGGTTAGTTAATAACCTCTTGCTTGACAAAATCATTCCCCAAAAAAGCGAAACAATGCCCTCACATTGCTTCCACCTGTACCTCGATAAATTTACCAAACACGATTTCCTCCAAACTAACACAACTTTTTGCGGTGAATTGAATAAACCTTCTCGTGGTTGATTTTCTTTTCTTTTCTTTTAAATTTACAATCGCATTTGCAACTTGTTTTTCATAATAGGTTTATTCCCCTCGAACTCTCTTTAAAACTTTTTCGAATTTGATATGGCTTCAGATCATAAGTTGAATCTCCTAAGAAACGATAACAATCAACATCCATTATTTTTCGCGAGAAGGGCTACACTTGCGTGCATAAGAAAAATACCATCGGTCCTTTGATGCCTTCTTTACATCTATGTGTGTGTGCATCCTTTTTGGTGCTGGCTTCTAGCGATTATGGACGCTTTTGGTGAATTCGTGACTGATGTGGACCTCTTATATTAGAAATATCGGGAACATATGTGCGTAAGGATGGCTAGGAGTCGAACCTAGCAAGTCTCACCAAACATATCTCCATCCCGCCACAAGACACGAGTTTTTTTTCAACTCGATACATAATGCAAGGTATTCAACAACTCGTTTAACCACCCCACTAATTTCCATTCTTCTGTTTCATATTATTCATTGCATAAACAAAGTGTCGAGCGTAAAAGAATAAATTGAACTGAGCCATCAACTTGATCGCTTCTTAGACTCATTACATTCGCTTATGTAGATTCTTTGATTTTAAGGACTTTATTGCTATTATGTGAGGTGTAGTAACTATTATTATGGAATCTCGTATTTTAGAGACATGTTTCAACGACTTTTCGAATTCCTCCTCCGGGGGAGTGGTTTTCCTCTTCGAAATGCATCATATCGACCGTAAAACAAACCTTTCAAAAAAATTGGGTTGTATACTTGTCCAAATGACCCAAGAAAAAGTTCAAAAACTAACTACAAAAAATGTATAGTTTGAAAAAAAACTTTTTAGGATCAGAAAACTAACTGGTACTCTCGAAAAAACCACTCAAGTGACGGTCAACCATGTGGTCCTATAATCAGCTTGGCGCAAATATCGAGAAGCCTTCCATGGTGGATAAAGAAGGATGATACCAGGCGGGAAACACACGAGAATAACACGCAAAACTTTGTAATTGTTGCTCAAAGATTATTTCCTTTCGTGTCAGATTGCACCAAGAGCAGGCATGTCAATACCCACAACGTAGCAATAATTTCATTTTTGGAGTCAGACAATGATTACAAGTAAAAGCAATTCAAACTCATTTATCATGTACCTCCCACATTCAATCATTTAATCACCTAAACTAGGTTTAGGGTGAGTCAACGTTTTTGGTTTGGAAAACATCCAAGATGGAGATCCGAAGTTCGGAGCTGGACGGGCGTTACAATGCAAGCTGCTACAACAGGTCGTGCGTCGAAGACAGAAGAACATGAACACTTCTTACAAACTCTCGAAGCCTATCATTAACATATGTTTCGAACGTGTCATTAGAGGCTATCAAATCGCCAACCTGGCTAAGGTGTCTTGTCAGCTGTAAAAAGTCCAACTTACGTCAACATGGTCGCGAATGGTTTGCAAACACCTGTGATGGGTGTAAAGTAAACCTATCAACCTGGAAAATAAATCGCTGCACGTACTGTGGATTCGACGTACAACATAGAGCCACGAGAAGCCGCGTTCAGGGAATTTTGTCTAATACTGACCTCCTCGACTGAAGCCACAACTTAGAGCACCAAGTCAACTTACTGGCATCAGGAGTTATTGCCATCACTGATGGCCCATCAGGAGTCACACTCTGTGAGCGGCACGCTTGTATCATAGAAAACCTTGAATAAATTATGTCAAGGCACCTTGGATAATATGTGGTCTAAAGTGAAACCATTCTCCTGAAATAATTTAAAAAAGGAAAGTCCCCCCTCTATTCACAATCCAGATCAATATTCGAACTCCTATACCATACTATGGATTTGATAGGTGAGCTTCGTTCCCTTATAGTTCTATGGCCATTTTTATTATTCCTATATATTAATCTATATTCTTTGTGAAAAACTAAGCGTGATCGGTCATAGACCGATCTTTGCAATTCGATCAAAACTCGATCCAATGCTTCGTGATTGGTCCACTTGATTTATGATCAAGGTATAATCGATAGATGAGCAATTACGATCGGATTGATAAAAAAACTAAAGCATCTGCGTGATTGGTTTGGTGGACACTGCACACCAGTCGTGATCAATTAATTGGTAGACACTAATCCTTATCGGACTCCCAACAGATTGTGGGCTTCTTTATAACTCCCAAAGAATGTCAAGAGAGGATTCGAACAAAAGACCAGAGGTGGGCCCGTCCCTCACCAGACTGGACCGGGAAAAAAAAACACTAGACCGAAAACCTTAATGTGAAGGCAGAAGACACAAGGGAGAAGGATTTCAGAGAAACTATACGAAAAAGTTTTACAGCTGGAATGAGAGAAGACCGTCCCCATGCCCCTTTGAATGGAACACTTGGTCAACGAAACGGTTTTTGGGTGCGGGGGTTCGAATCCTCCTAATCGTATTTCCTCCAACTCGCATCGTACCACTAATTCCGTACAACCCTTGTTTCGTCATTGACTAGTCCGCCACACTCAGCCTCTAAAACTGTTACGAGACATTCTTCGGTCAAGTGACCTGATGCTTGATTCTGAACCGAAACGTCTCTAGCTCCAACCTCTTCAGCAAGAATCCCCTACCTACATACTTGGAACTAGCACACGTACTGGGCCGGTTTTAACGTTTATTCGATATGAGCAAAACCGGTTCATAAAAGTTTAAAATTGTCCTATAAAGGTTACATCGTTGGTCCTAACAAGTCCGATTCTATGAAAAAAGGCAAAGTTTTGGTCACGGACCGGACCAATTTTTTGGTTCCAGTCCGATCGGGCCCACCCCATTGATGAAATCAATGATCGGGATCGGACTGATTGATCAAGCACGATCTCCACCGGTCATAGTATCACGAGCCACATCCCAAATTTTCCGCCCCGACTTAAGTCGGGTTTTGAGTTGGGTAAAAGTCGGTACCGACTTTGCCCAACTTAAAGTTATACTTTCGAGTCAAGTGACTTAAGTCGATAAAAAGCTAGGCAGCTCATGTCGCTCGAAAGTTGGGCGACTCATGTTGAGATGGGAGCTGGGTGACTTGAGCCGAAAAATAGTTGGGTAGCTCATGTCGCTCGAACGTCGGGCGACTCATGTTGAGGTGGGAGCTGGGTGACTTAAGCCGGGTGACTTTTGTTGGGGTGGAAGCTGGGTGGACTGCATTGTCACAATGAAAATGTTACAGGGGCTGCAACAGTAACACAGACATTTTGGAGAGAGAATCTTACACAAGAATCCATATAATACAATCAATACAAGCATCTTTCTGTGAGTTGCAATCCCCAAAATATATTCAAGCCCAATCACACACTTCTACAATATCGTTCAAGTAAAATCTTCTTTCAGATTTCTTGATCCCCCTAATCCAAGCTGAACCATCAGAAAACTCAGTTTTTTTGTAATCCTTCACAATTAACACTTGTTTTCGTATTGCCCGTACATCTATTAAAAAACAAGAATGCTCAAATCCCCTTCCGCTTTTACGTTGCTTCATTTCCCACTTCAAAGACCTCATTGTGATGGTGTCATTTCTTTCCCCACTATCTTCAAACCAACGCCCAAGGACCATATTTTTTTTGATAATCTCATTGTGCTCACTCTTTGATGTGAGAGTGACCGTGAGCACAGCAGACACCTGAGTACAATTTTCCCAGACCAAAGGTTCAGTTTAACTCTACCCGGTTTGAAAATTTCCAAAGGCTATTCAATAGCCTAAATACTACAATGATTGTAGTGAATCTTATAAAACACAGAAAAATAAAATGGAAAGAGGAAATAACAGAAACTATAAGCAAAATTACAAATTTCAGAAAGGACCATGACACACCCAGCAACTAATCAGCATTCTCTGGGCGTTTCTCGAATCCAGCTTGCTGAGTTACCGGGCATAGCAGACACTAAATGATAATGCAGTAGGATCTTACCCGTCACCACCTATCCATGATGGCATTATCTCCAGCAGCCTCCACCTCGATGTCGAATGGGCCCAAAGCAATTTTTCTTGGTGGGCTACTCAGGGTATGATACCTCCGAATAATGTGTACCGTCGAATCTTCTTGTGGGATACCCAACATTGCCTTAACTTCAATCTGCAAAAAGTGTTAACCTTCTTAACAAAATATCACAGGGATTATCTCTGTGATAAATGACCAATCCTCAAGAACATGCGGTGTACAAGGACAAGAAAAATTGGCAGTAGGACAAAATATATCACGAAACAACAGGATGAAGTTAGGATAACAAAAGCGATAGAGTACATACCCTGTACCTCGACATCAGCAACATCAGACCAGTTACACAAAGCGATATCTGGGATGCTGGAGGGAGGAACCTCCCACCAAGTCACGAGTTACAATCACAGGATTGAGCAGCTCTCCTGCAATCTATCACACAGAATTTCAACACCAAGCGGCAGCATCTCCACAAGGCAACCACAACGGAATGGGCTCTCCCAGGAGGATACATTTACAACCTCTTGTAAAGGGTTAGGGGAAGGAGTGAGGTACATGAACAAAGGAGGCCCTCCTGAGGGTCTACTCACCCTGGAATCGTCGCTGCTCACCATGAAGGCACTCGGGCTTGCACCAGGACACGACCGGACATCGGGAGAACGGTCTCCTACCTGCAACACACACACACACACCACACCACACGCTGAGGACCATTGACGATACGACGTGGACGGGACATGAGCGTTTGTCCCCGCAGCTGCGCTGGACGCTCCACCCTGGTCTCTCGGCTACACTGCCGCCCCTGTCTGTGGCGACGTCTGGCTCCGTCGACGAAACCCGACTCCGGCGTCGACACTCTTTTTAAGGTTCCCTGTCTCGTCGATTGCAACACCAAACGATGATGGTACCACAGATGGTTGCTCCGTGACTGGGTATCTGCGTGACGGAATGATGGCTGGTACGAGGCGCGCTATTTTTGGGATCGTACTGTTCTGGGTGCTACATCGTACTTAAGTTACTTGGCTTCCCATCGGCGCAAAGTCGGATAACTCTCAGCCGCCCAAAACGTTGGGTAACTTAAGTAGACAAAATAGTCGCTGACAACCATTTTCTGACTTAAGTTACCTGGCTTCCCATCAACGCAAAGTGGGTTAACTCTAAGTCACACATCAAGTTGAATGGCTTAAGTCGATGAATCGTTGGTACTGACAATTCTATCTACTTAAGTCAGTTGACGTCGACTCAAACAAATGTTGGTCAACTTTTAGTTGGGTGAACAGTTGATCAACATAAGCCGAAAAACAGCTGTTATCGACATATGTTATTGATATGTCACTCGACTTTTTTACAACATAAGTTGATATCGGCTTTGTACTGACATAAGCCATGTAGCTTTTGACCAACTTTTGGCCGACTTTAAGTCAAAACCAACTTTTTTTTAGCTTAAGTAGGGGTCGGAAAATTTGGGATGCATAGCATGTGAGTCTCACATGCAAAGTATCCCCGGAAAGATCATTTACATTATCTTGAGGTTTGCAATGATCATCAAGTTTGTTGAATATCTTACCGCCACAATTATTTGGGGGTGTTTCTCTTATAGTACATAGCATGTTCATGATTTGAAGATTTGTTAGTATGACTTACCAGGCAGACCGATGCGCATAAAAAGGTTAAAAGTTTGGTCTCCTAGTCTTTCGAAACACTGATCAAAGATGAGTTTTTCGAAGCAATGATCAAAGATGATGCCAAACGTGAAGACAATGATCTCAATGAAGCCCAAGGGATGACCGAAATACTAATGGTTGTTTTTGAGGAAACTATAACTGAGCTGTCGTTACAGCCTGCTAGAGCTACATGCTCAGGTTTCATTGTTAGTTTTTGGAACTGCTCGGTTTAATCACTACGGATAGGAAAGGTGTAGTGGATATGCACGAGCGTCAGGTCTCTAGCTCTCTACTCCGGCGCGGGAATTTTTTTGTCTTTTGGTATATTGTGGAATTTCAAGTGTAAGTATAAGGAAACCAAGAAGGGGGGTTGTTTCCAAAGTGGCAACATACTTGAGGTTGGCTTTGATAATATAAGGGAAATCTCCAGAAGAGTTTTGTTAGAAAGTTGATTTGGGGAAAAAATAAAGGTTAAAAGAACTGCTCTAGCCTGGTGTAGATAAGTGAAGTGGATATAAGAGGAAAACGGATCAAAATCAGGCTAAAACAGTAAGGGACCTGAAAAGTTTTTTCACTGGAGGATATTTTCGGGACATCAAAAAATCATGTAGTTTTGGAATTTTGAAAAGGAAGTATATACTGAGATTGTTATTCCCTGAAACGTTTTTTTTTTTGAAAATAGGCCAAGGAAAATAAGCAGGGGTGAAAAAGGATTTTTATAGACCACTTTGGAGGGACCCTGTTCTCTGAATCAAAACTAAAAGACCTGATTATTCTTGGTAGTATTAGGAAGTGTTTACGACCCAGAAAAACGCCTTCGTGGTCTTGTTTGGGGACTTTGTTTTTTGAAGTAAAAGTGAAAGATTTTTTTTGTGGGGAAGTGATAGCGATCCAGACATCTCATTAAAAGTCGCCAAGCACCGTGGTCCCATGTTCGACAGATGTGCCCTATGCCGGTCGCTCGCGCAACCCTAAACCCTAAATCAACCCTCCCCATGTCGCACATAGGAACCGTCCCTGGCGACTTTTGGCGACTTTTAACGGCTTTTGTGATCCAAGGGGAAGTTTCGTTATTATTATTTATCCTGTTCTTTTGAGACCTTTCTGAGATACTAAAAGGAATTAAGGGTTTTTACTAGTGGAAGAGCTTTTCGTGAAAACAAGCCAGGTGTAACAGTGCTCGGTGGATGCACTGAGCAACGGGCTTGCTTGGTCGGGCTTTGAACGTCACTACACCAGGATTCTGAGAAAGAGTGAAAGAGGAACAGTGCTGGGGATTGAGAAGGAATGTTGGTCTCTCCTGTTGGTTAAGGCTTGTTGGTTAAGGCTGGAAAAAATAAGAAAAACACTTAATATTCTTTTGGAAAACTGAAAAAGAAAAGGCAACCACATAAGTAGTTTCTCTGGATCAAAGTAAAGTTGCTTGGGCCGGCCTGATACCTTGGTTCTTTTTCACCGAACAGTGCCGACACTAAAAAGGGGTCGAACATTTTTTTTGGGAAGAATTCTGAAAGACAAGGCTTACACAAAATAAAGTTCTCTTTTTTGCGTTCAAGATAAGCCTGATTCCCGTTAATTTAGGCGGAAAAATGGAAAAGTTTGCTATATCTGCACTTAGGAAGACTCGTGAACAGGCAAGGGTCATGGAGCTGCTTCAAAAAGGACGGGATACTCTAAAAACATGGGCACAGCTTTTCGAACTCGTGGATGTTTGCAACCAGGAGATGTTGGGGCGTATATGCAAACTATCGAGGATACCTAGAAACATGGGTGCCTCGCTGCAAGAGCTAGCCGAAATAATCCGAATGAAAGCCTACCAGCAAACTTTATACGCGGCTTCCAGAACCCTAGAACGGCAACCACCAGCTCAAACAGAGGACCAGCCCAGGGAAAACAAAGGACGAAAGGCAAAGGGCAAATTGAGCTCGAAGCTCCGTAACCCAAATCGGGTAGGAGGGCGTTTTGTTACTAGAGAAGAGGCAATTGCAGCAAGGATGTCTATGGGAGGTTCGATGAGCGAGACTGCAGGAGACTTACATCAGCAACAACAAGAGGACCCAGGGTTTATAGAACTTCCACAAGAGCCGGTAGCTACAGAATCGTTTTCCCAACCTCCGAGAGAAAGAGAAAGGGAATGGTCAGGAAGGAACATAAACCAAGAAGGAGGAATTTCAAGAGAAGGAGAACGGTGAAGACCCGGACCAAGAGAACCTGAAGGATCTTAGAAGAAAATCAGCCAGGAGGTGTGGGGATATGTGGAGAATACTCTTCTAGTATTACTTCAAATGCTGGCCCGAATGGTTAAACAACAGAGAGATGGAGAAAGACCAGAGAATCAGGAGTTCAATACCCTGGAAACATCGATTAGTACTTTAGCCACTGAGAAGAAATACGAGCAGTGAAAAACAGGATGGAAACACAACAAAAACATGAGCCAGAATGGAGAACTTATCAGCACCAACAGGCCCCTCCACAGCAGCGGAGACCTCAGGCTCCAAGGGACCTGAGATAGGCCAGGGTCCAGGAACAAAGAACAGGAGCCAGGTCAGCTGCTTTGCAACGCAAACGATGTGACGAGAGATCAATGAAACTGGCCCCCACGTCAGATTCACAGAAAAATACCCGACATAGCTTCAAGAAGAACGTTCAAGAAGAACCGTTTGGAGAATGGTTAGCCCAATGGAAGGAAAGGAATGGAATGGGTGAAGCTGGACGGGTGAAGATAGAAGATGTTCGCAGAGATTTTAGGGGAGCGTACCATGTCCAACTTGAAGAAACCACATGGGAATGGGCAGTGGAGGGGCCAAAAAGACCAAATGAGCCGACGGAAATAATCCAGCTAGGTAGCCTGGGAATGTGGACACGGGAAAAAATCCCCAAATCATATACGCGAGAAAAAATCCAACTAGTGATTACTGAGAGTCTCAAGGTAAAAGCCTTCATATATTGTGTCCCTCCTCGTCATATCTTTCAGGGGTTACCCTTATTACCCCCCCTCCCCTCAAAGCTTCGATCCCACCCCCAGATGCCGCGAGCACGCGGTAACTACTACCAACAAAGACCCCCCCTTCGACAAGACCTGTATTCCTACTTTCAAGACCACCAAAACTACGAATACAACCGAGACTTCCCTCTCCACCCAAGACAACACTTACTTCCCCTTAGTCTCTTCCCCATGATCGAATATATCGGTACAAACATCGCCACAGAGAACTACGTCCATCTCGGTTTTCTCGTTCTACTCGAAAAGTTCTTTTTTGCTTTCTACGGTTACGGTAGCAGTCAACAATTCCTTTACTGGGCATCTGGATCACCCTCTTGGGTTTCCCCGTACTAGAGGTGTTCCTCTAGTCTCTTCTCAAGAGCTTTTCTTTTAAATTTATTTTCGACTTCTCAACAAAGGCTTGAAATTTGTTCCATCTGCTTGACCACCCAGCCTTCAAGACATAAAAAAAGATTGTTAAGACATCTTCTTTTAGGCTTCTATGGTCTTCATTTTTTCATCGACGTGCTAATCGCTTTTTGTTCACTAGAGGTCATCGGCTTTTCTATACGTTTTTCCTGTGGAGTGCTTTTGAAGATACGTGAGAGTTTCTTTAGAGAACTCAAGATATGTTCGGAGTCTCATCAAAGACTTTATTTTTGCCATTGAAAGTGATAAAGGCGAAATAAGGCCTTAATAAAGGCCCTTTAATGGCATTAATAACGAGTATTGCTATATCTCATATTGTCAAATTACCGCAACATGATCCAAGCTTTTTTTTTTTTCGACAAGGATGATACTCTGGCACAGAATCGAAAACCTCCGCCGCGAAATGAACCTTGCCCGCATACGTTTTCGCCGCCTGCTCAGAGGCCCTGGCCACAACCACGCATATGTGTCGCGCGTCGGACATCAACTTCATCCGAGCCCTCGCGATTATGATCGCTGCAATTGCTGCTTTGTTCCGCTAAAAAATATTGCAAATGAAGAATAAACAAGCGCTAAGTCGCCCCTTAGAGAATTGAAAGAAGATGTGCTACAAAAGACCTCCTTTGGAAGCTAAAATGGTATTAAGTTAAGGAACAGAGAGTGTTCAATTGCCGCTGGGAAGTTCATACTCTATTTGAAAAAGAGAGCGAGCTGGGAGAAGATAGAAAGGTTTACATCATTATGTTACTTAGTCCCCAAAAATTAATCTCGACGATTAGGAAGTCGAGCGACAATCACTCAATCAAGTGCGACTCAACAAATATACCTAGGATCCCGCTGGAATGAGAAGGGTCGTTTTAGATAGCGACGTCGTTTTGATCGTGGGAATTTTGGAGTGCGTGAACATCTTTAAGCTCAAATCCTTAATAGGAACCTTAGTGCACAACAAAGATAGTTAGAGGACGGGATCGAGCAAATGGTTGACCATTCAACTACGGCCATTAAGATTTTATCAAGCGGAAATGAAAAATCATTGTGTATTTCCCCTAGTTCGCGCAAATCCACGTAGATAGACGCTTTTTTGTGGGCGGGTGGTGAAAGCCTAGTATCAGTCTGACATATTTTTGCGGTCAATAATAACTTTTGTTGTTCCTGAGTATCGATAAGCTCCCAAATGAGAGGACGCGGTATGTTTAGAAGTGTATTAAGGTGATGGTGGCAACCTTCAAAATAGTTAATTGGCCTAGGAGACATGAACAACAAACAGAGGCAAGGAAACAGGGGACTTAGCGCATCTTTGGAATAAGCACAAAAGCCCTTAGGGACGTTAAGTCGGGATATGTTTTTCGCCTAGTATTTTACCATTTTGGGGATGGAGGAAGTGAATTCCGTCGAGCATGGAAAATCGAAAAGAAAAAAAGCTTCAAGAAGAAGTCGAGATGTTGGGAGCAACCCGAGGCGGAGGAATGTCGTCGTTGTTTCATTTTTCAAGGTTTTTTTAGAGTTTTTTAATCTTACAACTCCTCTCTATTCACTTGGGAGTTTTTTTTCACTAGTCTCAAAAAGCTCCCCATCTCGAACACCTTGGAATCTGATTTGATTGTGAATGCAAGATTTGACTCCTACGCTTGTAGGTCAATAGTTAACTCCTACACTTGTATCCTTCCCATCCCTAGGCTTAAAGTCTCCCTAACGTTCTAGAAAAGTTACGTCCACGGTAAAGATGCAAACAACCCTTTCTATAGTAAAATTTGATGGACCTAAAACAGTCACGCGACGTGCTTATTAAGTTATTGAATACATGTGCAAGGTTATGACATCGGGTCACCGCATCGATTGAGAGGAAGCATTGGAAAAACGTGTCGTTGATATTCTACATGAACGAGGCAAAATGAAAAGCAGTATCGTTAAAAGAGACGTTGACTCCTAGCGCTGCATCGTAGGCAATGTCATCCCTTGCTGGAACATTGTATCTATCGCTAGGGTTATTTTTAAAAGGCGTTCGATACGTAGACCATCATTGATGACAAAAACGCCTTCAGATCTTTGGGAATCTAGTAGTTGTCGACCATGCCCTTTATAGTCTGATACCATTGTGACTTCAGCGATTAAGTCTCCCAAAAAAGCATGCGAAATCAAATGAACCAGTTCCTTGCTATAAAGGGACGCTATAAGCCCTTTGCTCTTTTGTATTCCGTTCGCCTTCTTTAGCGTTTTTGAAGATTGGAATTTATGCGCTAGTGAAGGTGTAGATAGTTTGCCAAAATGCTTGTGTCGTTAAAACGAGGAAAGTCCATCCTTTTCTTTTGTCCGGAGGGAGACATGGCGGGCAAACATATGTCACCGTTCTATAGGCTGTTTTGTATCCTTTTTCTAATTTGGTTGATATTTTGAACCCATTTTTTCCACATTATTTAGAAACATGAAATTGTCTAAAAAGATTTTTCCGTTAAAAAAAAATTTACAATAAATACGAGAATCCACGGGTCTTGGCAACTTTTTACTTTAGCTTCGTACAAAGCTTATAAAGGCTTGTAGTGATTGGGCGCGATGCTCATAACTAATGGTGCCCTGGTACAACTCAATACTAGAGAGGGAAGAAGCTTCTATCATGTACGGGACCCGATAGTAGCTACCAAATGTTGTCTTCGGTTTTTCAAACAAGATGATGTGCCCAAAATATCGTTGTTGAAGTGAAACTTCTTAAGATGGGATGAGCCCACACACACCGCCGGTATGCCAAATCGATTGGGAGAATTTCATGAACCAACACTAAGCAATAGAGGATGACGCCAAGAACGCTTTAGAGCTGCCAAGAGTCGATTGAGAAAATGTATTGCATGCCATTAACAACCCACATAATAAAGCCGTGATAACGCTGACTAAGACCAAGGAGGTCTTGTTTCGCATCATTGTTGATGTGCTCATATTAGCGTTAATAATACATGAACCTTCTTTACCAATTACCATATTGCTCGACCTTATCGAAAATCAATCGCTTGAACACATAACTACTATGGGGTTGATTGGATTGAATATTATAAGCCGTAATATTAGAGCCTTTGATATATTTTTGTTCAGTTCATGTGCCCCCAAGGCAATTACGGATAAATGTCTTATTATATAATATGAAACATCATCATTATCAAATGTGTTGTCAATCCCATGTTTCTCGCCGATACGCACAAGACGCTCCGCGATGTTGTGGAGACGTTTCGAAGCTAGGAATACTAAACACATCGGCACCCCTCCCCAATAGAGAACAGCAACCATGTGGGGACAAGTTGATTAGTAGAGAATAAGAGAAGCTCGCTTGGAAAACGAATTTTTTTTTGGTATATCTTGTACATGTTAAGGCCAAACCGGGATCCCACACCCGTTGGCACAATCAGCCGTGATAATAATTTTACAACCCGTTCTTGTCCCTTAAGTCACCAACTCTAACCGTTCTGTCCGACATAACACCACTATGTCTGACCCTAACCCCAGTCGGTCATATCAACCACTCCCCCCTTCGGACACAACGTCCTCGTAAAGTCCCACATTCAGGCAGCAAAAATAGAAAAGGTCCCACATGAGATAACAACCCAGCAGATATATTCGCAACCCACACTACTATCCACACAAAGTTCCCTCTCACTCTATTCATCCACCTTTTCTCCCATCATTCACTGTCTTGAATCATCGTTTCTTGGACTTCCCTTTCTTGGACGCTTGCGTCTGAAGATACTGGGTGATGAGATCCGATACCGTGTCGAGGTTTTGCTCCTTCTCCCAAGTCGCTTCATGTAATTCATATCCCAGCCATGCAACGAGGAACTGACGATTCTTGCCCTTTCCGCGATGATCGATGATGGCTCGCACCTTGTATAACTCTTCGCCATCGTCAGTGATTATCGGCGGCGGCGGCGCCACTTCCCTTGCAAATGTCTCTGATCTCTTGAAAAGCTTCAGTTTACTCACGTGGAACACATCGTGGATCTTCCAGTTCGTCGGCAATTCGATCCTGAATGCGACGTCTGAGATCGCTTCGACGACTTTCAATGGGTCCACGTATTTCCGTCTGATCTTGGCAGGGATCTGGCTGTAGCATGTCTTGGGCAGTTGAGTGATTCGGAGACAAACTTCGTCACCGACGTTGAGTTTGATGTCTTTCCGTTTTCGGTTGGCGACATTTCTGTAATGTTCTCGGGATTTTTCGTAGTTCTGTTTCGCCTCCCCCTCGATGCGTTGCATGCGTCCCAGCATGACATCCACAGCCTCGTTCGTGGTCGGTGGCAGCATCGGAGGAATAGCGTTTGGTTGAAATCCATAGAGGAGATAAAATGGCGACATTCCAGTAGTGGCATTCTTCATCCGATTGGCGGCGAACTCCAGCGAAGATAAATGTTCGCTCCATCGCTCGGGCTGATCCTCCACGTACGGACGCAGTAGATTCTCCAGCGTGCGAATGGTCACCTCCGATTGGCCATCCGATTGGGGATGGTAGGCCGTCGACAGGTGGAGATCAGTGCCGACCAAACGAAATAGCTTCTGGTAGAATGCCGATGTGAAACGCGGATCACGATCGGAAACGATGACTTCCGGCAATCCAAAGTGGCGGTAGACGTTCTCGAAGAACATCCTGGCGTAATCGACTGCTGACGTCTCCTTTGTGCATGGGACATACTTTGCGAATTTCGTCAGTCGATCAACGAAAACTGCCACAGCAGTATATCCATTGGATTCAGGCAGATCTGTCATGAGATCTATGGTGATCTGCTGAAATTTGTATTTTGGAATGGGAAGGGGATGTAACAAACCCTGAGATTTCTCTGTAGTCCCTTTGCAGACCTGACACTGTGGACAAGTCCTAATATAGTGCTTCACATCCCTTCTCCAGCCTTTCCACCAAAATTGAGTCTTGAGTAGTTCACATGTCCTGTGCTCCCCAGAATGGCCTGCAGTTTTGAGGTCATGAAAATTCTCCAAAATAGATTGTCTCTTCTCCTGAGGCACCACTGGCACCCACTGAACTCCATCATCAGAATGCTGTAGCACTCCCTTTTCACCCAGCCTGTAGTTTTTCACTTGTCCTCCAGCTTCCAACTTATCCACAATCTTTTTCAACGGAGGTGAGGTTCGAACCCCCGTGTTCCAAGTCAAAATCTCAGCATCAGACCACTTCACCACTGTGATAGCAGCCACACTCCCTGGTTCCTCCACCCCTGGTGGCCTTGACAATGCATCTGCAACCAAATTTGCTTTTCCAGGCAAATACTTTATTTTGGGATTTATACTTTGAAAGTGACCCAGTTGCAGCCACCTAGTTTGTGTTCTTGACATTTCCTTCTGTTCCAGGAAGTGTGTTGCTGGCTTGTGATCTGTGTAGACTGTGGTTCCCTTGGCCGATCCCTCTAGGTAATGCCTCCAGAATTTCAGGGCATATGCAATACCCAACATTTCTCTGTCATAGGCAGAGTACCTAGTTTCTGTGGGGATGAGTTTTCTGCTGAGGAAGGCACAGGGTTTGAGACCTGTACCTTGATCCTGCATCAAGACTGCACCAATGGCCACATTGGATGCATCTGTAGCAATCACATATTCTAATTCTGGGTTGGGGATGATCAGTAAAGGAGCACTGGTCAGGGTGTCCTTAAGCTTCTGAAATGCATTTTTCTGCAATGGCCCCCATTTCCATTCTGCATCTTTTTTAGTCAATTCATGCAAAGGGGAAGCCAGCTGGGCAAATCCTTGGATGAATTTTCTGTAATATGACATCATACCCAGGAAGCTTCTGACATCCCTTACTGACTTCAATTCTGGCCATTCCTTGACGACTTCCACTTTCGATTCGACCGGTGCAATCCCTCCATTCTTGATCATGAATCCCAGGAATTCGACTTCATTGACGGCAATCTCACATTTCGACGACTTCGCATACATCGCATGCTGCCGCAATCTCCCGAGTACACTCCGCAGGTGTTCGATATGATCCTCTTGGTTTTTCGAGTAGATTATGATGTCGTCTAAATAACAAACTACAAAGCAGTCTGTAAAGCCTTGGAGGACGACATTCATGGCGGCCATGAAATGTGCCGGCGCATTCGCGACCCCCATGGGCACGACATTCCACTCGAAAGATCCATATCGCGTCTTGAACGCCGTTTTGCTGCGATCCTCCTCGCGCACCGGGAGCTGCCAGTAGCCATGTTTCAGGTCGATCTTCGAGAATACATGCATGCCTTGAAATCTGTCCATCAGCTCGTCAGGGAGTGGCAGTGGGTATTTGTTTTTTATCGTCAGGTCGTTCAGCCACCGATAATCCACGCAGAAGCGCAGAGTTCCATCCTTTTTCGGCGCGAACAACACCGGCGCACCCCATGGCGATTCCGATGGTCTGATGAATGCATGTTCGGTGAGGTATTGAATCTGTCTCCGTATTTCCTCCAGCTCGGCCGGCGACATTCGATAAATAGGCCGGTCGACCGGTTCTGCACCATCCTTGAGTTTGATTTCAAAATCCTTGATGTCTGCGCGTTTCGGCATGTCTTTTGGCAGGTCGTCAGGAAAGACGTCTGCATGTTGCATGAGCAGATCTTTCATTCTGGGATCCATGTCGTCTCTCAGTAGTTTTTCCATTGGATTGTCTGTTTTCGGTTTCGTTTCAGTTGTTTCCTCTTTTTCCGCCGGTTTCACAACGACCATTAATCCCTGGCCGGTTTTCTGTATTGCTTTTCGCATCGTCGTCATTGAACACACGGTCATTCCATGCGCCGCCAGTTCTTGACGATCAGCAAATTCCATCGGATTCGCTCTGTATTTGCGTGGCAGAACAAACTCTTCTTCCCCCCGAACGACTGTGATGACGCCTTTTTCGAAATCGATGGCAGGGTTTGCATCCACTAGCCATGGTAATCCCAGCAGGACATCATATCCAAGGTTTGGTAGGACATCCGCTTCGATTTGAAATGACAGGCGTCCTGATCGGAATTTCATGTTTGGAATTTTGCCTGTAGTTTGTCGAGTAGTGTTGTCTGCCATTCGCAACTCCGATGTGTTGTTTTCTTGTACTTTCAGATTGACTCTTTTTGCAAATTCTGCAGAGACATAGTTGGCAGTGGATCCAGAGTCCACACATGCACCAACTGTAGTTCCTTGAATTCTGACTTCGATCATGTACCCAGTAGCAAAGGTCTTCCCTGTGACTGGACATGACGAATGTTGATCGGGTACTTCCCTCGATCCCGATTCCACTGTAGGTGAGTTTCCCTCACTTTGATTTTCAGTGATTGTTTCATTTATCACGTTATCGTCGGCCCTTTTCTCAGAGTCCGACGCACCAGCGCTGGGTTTTGAAT
This sequence comes from Bryopsis sp. KO-2023, assembly GCA_030272585.1. Classification (NCBI taxonomy): domain Eukaryota; kingdom Viridiplantae; phylum Chlorophyta; class Ulvophyceae; order Bryopsidales; family Bryopsidaceae; genus Bryopsis; species Bryopsis sp. KO-2023. The sequence goes on from BSYQ01000002.1 coordinate 1,799,713, forward strand.
GCACATCAGGTTCTTCTTTTTTGTCCTCCGACGATTCTGATGATGCATTTGATTGTGCACTTTCCGTTGGTTCCTTTTCCAATATTTCCTCCTTGATTGTAACCTTTTTCGACTCCACTGCCCCTGAGGGCTCCCCATACTTCAATGTCTTACAGTAGGCCTGAGCTTTTTCTCTCAAAGGACATAATTTCACTCCATGGCCTGTAGCCCCACATAGAAAGCATGTCATCGATGTATTGAACGATCGTCCCCGACCGTCGCCTCGACCACGGCCGCGACCCCTGCCACGACCGCGCTCTGCTCCAATCGCTCCCAAAGTGTCCCCATTGTTCTGATTTTGATTTTGGTTTGAGTTGTCGTCATTTGCATTCCAGCCGAATCCACCACTGTTGTTTCTCCCCCGCCCATTAAAGTGTCGTCCACGACCTCGACCTCGCCAGCCGCCTCGATTTGAGTCTGATCCATGCAACGCGTGAATGCTATCCAAGCGATCAGCGAGCCGAACAGCATCTGCAAATGTAGATGTCTGGGCCAGGACAGTGGTGCGAATATGCGGCTTGAGTCCAAAGGTGAATGCACTGAAGATTTCCTCCTCCGTCATCCCTGGAATCCGAAATGCGATCGCCTGGAACCTCCTCTTGTAATCAGCAACACTGGATGTCTGGCTGCATGCACGCATTTCCACACGAGCCCGCTCTGATGTTGTGGCACTCTCAAAATTTTCCCGTAGCTCATGCACAAAGTCCTCCCACGATGCGAACGAAGAACGATGTCCCTGTGAAATGCGCAACTCCACCAGCGCCATCCATCTCGACGCCGCGCCTCCCAGATACGCAGGCAAGATCTTGACCCACTCCGCCTCTCTGACGTCGTGAGCGCGAAACCAGCGTGTCACACGGGTAACCCAATCTGTCACACTTAGGTTCCCCTCGCCGGTAAAACTTTTGGGCGGATCTAGACGCAGATTCCGCATGATGTTGCCGAACCCACCAGAATTTCTGCCCCCCCGTCCACCATCATTGCCACCACCGCCACCATCGCCAGGTCCGTCGTCCCCACCAATGTCTCCTCCGCCTCCATCGCCTCCCCCGGATCGGCGCCCTTGACCATCACCCCGACGGCCGCTTCCACGCCCATCTGCAGGATCGTCATCAGGGTCGTCACCTCCTCCAGGGTCACGGCGTCCAATGCTTCGGTATGACCCGAGACGTGTAAACGGATCTCTCGGTACAGATCCCGAGGAGAACAAATGTGATGGAGCAGGTGCCCCTTGGCCAGTGAGGTTGACTGGCTGTGCAGGCGATGGTGCCTGTGGAGATGCAGATTGTGGAGCCCGATGTGAGGCTTGCTCAGCGTTGCCATCAGATGATCGTCTGCGTTCTGGTGCTGGTCTTGAACTGGTGCCTTGGTCTGTAGCTTGAGTTCGAACTGGAGGTGGAATTGTATTTGTTTGTGTTCCTCCAGCCATATGCACTTGCAGCTGTTGGTTAAATCCTTCTTCTGATAGCCCCAGTGTTGTCAAGATGTTGTTTTTTGTGAGCCTGGGGGTTTTTCCCAGAGCCCTGACTTGTGCATCAGTAACTCCCAATAGATCCAAAATTCCCTCTTTGTTCAATGTAGATGGTCCAGTCAGTAATCGATCCTCCGGTATTCCCAGAGTATCCAAAATCGCATTCTTCGTCAGTCTTGGTGGGGGTGAAAGCCTTTCTTGTATGTATGATTCCCACTGCTCAAGGTCATCCCTCCTTGCATCGTACAGTCCATCAGTGGTTTCCCTGATTCCTTCCAGCCTCGTATTCATCCTCTCCCACTGTTCGCACTGGACATCATAATCCTCCAATTGCTTCCCTTCAATCTCTCCCAGACGACGTTGCAACACACGGTCTTCCTCCGTAGCCACTATCTCCCTCGACTTCACATGCTTGGTCAGGGACTCGATCATATGAGTCGTGTGCTTCTGGTTCGCCCTTATCGTCTTGGTCACCGACTGAAAAGCGTTGTCCACGCGCTCGTCCAAATCCCGCCTGACGCGTCTCACAGCATCGTCCACCACTTTTGCGAGTAAATCTGTATTTGCGTGTGCTTTGTGGAGTTCTTGGTGGAGAGATTGGTTGAGCACGTTGATTCGATTCCCGACGTCACTCTGCACTTGGGCGACTTGTGCGACGGCATGATCCACTCGCGCGACTCGTTGTTCGACGTCCACAGCCAAATTCTGTTGAATGTTTTGGACGTTCTGGACGAATATATTTCCTTGTCCAGCGTTCGGTTGACCCCCGTTTCCATTTGGCCCTTCGTCCCGGTTGTGTTGTGGGGGGACATACTCCACAATGTCCTCAATATCATCATCGACCTCGTGGATGCGAGGATCGTCGAGTACGCGCATGAGGTCGTCCATGTTTGACCCGGTTCTTGGATTTCTGGCTCTTTTTCTTTTCTTTCCAGTCGAGAGGGTGGGGGTGTGCGTGGAGTAGCGACAACAGGGAACGTCTCACGAATATGCCCGGCAGTGGAGCCAACCAATGCTCCGAAACCAGTTGTTAAGGCCAAACCGGGATCCCACACCCGTTGGCACAATCAGCCGTGATAACAATTTTACAACCCGTTCTTGTCCCTTAAGTCACCAACTCTAACCGTTCTGTCCGACATAACACCACTATGTCTGACCCTAACCCCAGTCGGTCATATCAGTACGAGTGTATTTCCCAAATGCGTGAAGTTAGGAGAGCGAGGTATAGGGGGGGGATTGATACCGATATTAGGAATTGAGTGGGAGTGCTTGCCGTTTGGCATAGATTTTAGGTACAAAGCGCCACCGCCACTGTGCTCAGGACCTCCACGGGTATCATAGAAGATATCATGATTGTTGTTTTAATCGTTTCAATCGAACTTTTTCTATTTTTGATTCGGCTTTTCATTCGTTTCGAATCAAAGTGTTAGTCTTTTAACGCTATACGAGGTAGTTGGGATAGAGACGAGGGTGGCTGACGCATGTGGGTTCACGAGTAAGACAGATTAGACCCAGAGTTTGGGGCATGCGTCAGCGTACTACACTTAGGGGTACTTAAGAGGCCCACTCGTTCATTTGACATATAGTTACTTTGTAAGAACTTGGGATTCGTGGGATTGGTGTGTTCCCGCTTGTGTGTGTGTTTGTGTGTGTGTGTGTGTCTAAGTGTTTGCCTGACGCAATCACTTATCCAACCAAGTGCTCTAGTAGCGTTCACAACCGCGCAAGCTAGAGAGTTGTCTAAACCAACAAACCCCACAAGTATACTTGCGTTAGCCAGCAAGTTATCACGAATCCAACCAACACAGCCGACCACTATTGCGTCACCCACAAGCTTCACTATCACAAAGTGCATATTGCAAGGCAAGATATAACTAGAGGTGTTCGTATGGCCTTGTCCCCCATCCAAGGAGTACCATTCTAAAGAGCAACAAGAGCAACAAGAGCAACATTCGAATAACAAAAACGAAGTTTACTACAAGCGAAACGATCCAATTTGCCTAATGTTTGAAGCGTTCTTGTTATCAGTATTTATTCATTATTAGTATGTTCTTCTCCATTGAAAATGTGACGCGAGCTAGGCACGGAACAAAAAGATACGAAAGGGAATGTAAGTTTCACTTGTTTTATAGCGTGTTGCACACATGCCACTACCTGACAAACTTCCTATACAAAATTTTTTGTCAGAAATGCATATTTAGCCAAGTCGTCCATAAAGATGACCTGGCTATGTCGATCCTTAATCTTATTACAGAGAACGAAAATCAAACCTTCCGAGGAGTTCGCTGTTTGGTATGGTGCGCCCTATTTACAAAAACCGTGGACAACGTACGGATCCCATTCGATACCGTCCGATTATATCTGTACGGTGTGGTATAATTGTTTGTTTATACGTCGATGGAGTGCGTTGCACCAGTGTTGGACCCTGTTTGTCATCCCACTCAGGCCGGTTTTCGGAGTGGTATGAAACAATGACTTGGATTTCGCTAGCGTGGGGTCTCATTTTCTTGGCGAAGCAGACTAGGAACTTGTTTTTGCCATCGATGGATTTGGCGAAAGCTTATGACAGTGTACACCACAATCGTTTGTGGTTGCACTTGCGACGTATGGGTCTCCATGGCTTTTTGAACTTGTGAGGTATATGTATCAGAAATCCTCGGCAGTGATTTAAGTGACTAGCGAATACTCGCGCTCGTTTGAGATTCGACGTGGTGTGCAACAAACCACGATAACTTTTGTCTTTTATTGGAGCGACTAGACTTGGAGCGAGTTATTTTTGGCCTGGTGAGGATTGTCGCGATGATCTTTATAGACGACACTGTGGTGCCTTTGCATGATGAGGAAGGTGTACAAGCGATGGGCGGCTTGACGCTCCGGTTTGAGCGGGACTGGCATATCAAGACGAACCATGAGAAGATGGAGGTCGCGTACTTCGATTTCGTTTGGAGGACATGATGTGTCGTTGCAGCGCACGCTTGAGTATTTGGGCGTGTTGTTCTACAATGGGCCTGGGGACGTCAACGTGTTTCTAGAGCACATTTCAAAGGTGTTGTGTGCGGGCAACGTGGTTGTTGGGCGCTTGCGTGCGAGGTCGTTCAAGATCGGTTTGAGGGATCTCAAAGATGTAAGCGAGAGAAGCGTTCCAAAAACGTTGCAGCCCAGAAGAAATAGAGAGGACGGTAGTGGTGATGCAGTGATTCTTTAGTGGTCTAGAGAGCTGCATGATTGCGAATGACTGCAGAAAGTAGCAAAGGGAAGAAACATCAGCTGCAGGAAGCGCTGCATAAGGTTAGAGTAAAACAACAACAGTTAGAACATCTTAGAAAGACTGAATATTTAGGAAAAGCAAGGACCTTGGATGCTGCAGGACGTGATGAGTGATTCTCTAAGAGTTGGTCAAACCCCACAAAAGTTCTAGGTCATACATCAATCGCAGTGTCGGCTCATGCAACAGGACATCAGAAAGCGTGAGAGGCGCAGCGCGAGGAGCGGCGGATTCTATTTTTCAGAGGTTTACAAGCTTTCAAGATGGCGTCTTTGCGTTTTGTATTCGCGCTTAGCTAGATCTTGGTTTTTCTGTGCGTGGTGCCTTCGAGTGTTGGAGGAGGAAATAGAGCTGGTGGTGGATTCAATGAGGGCGGAAACAGCGGCAAAAGTAACAAAGGCGGAAGTGGAAATAGAGAGAAACGAAAAACAACACGAAGGCAGGAAGCGCCTTGAAAAGACATACCTAGAGTGAAAGGCGATGAAGAGGGAGAGCCCAAGCCGGACCCGGAAAGTGAACAACGAATCATTGACTTTGATACGAGGTGACGAGGTTAGTGTCTAGATGTTCCGTTGGTGAGTGGGTGGGTGGGTGGGTGTGTCACTGTAGAGTAGAAAGGGGTGAGTGTGTTGTGGATGGTACTTAAAGGGTTGTATTTTTGACATTGTGTAACGTTTGGGGCTGGGTTAGCTATTGTTTGTGTTCCCACGTTCTACCCTCCTTCACTTGGAGGAGGGCCCCTATCTACCCTTCCCCTATCAGACTTGCTGGGAGGAGGAGAGACCGACAAGGAAAGTGAAGACTTAATGGCCGAGGACTCACCACTTCTGGACGAGAACACTTCCTTTTCGGATACGGCCGACAAGGACGACCCGAAACACTTTGACGGGGAGGAAACACCACCGGAAATAAGGAAGGAGAGACTGAAGAAGAAAGGAAGAAAAGGAGGCACAAGATAAAGGCAAAGGTCCCGCAGAGCTGTCAAACGCACCTGGATCGTCGCCAGCACCGATGCTCACGGGGGAGGAGGGCCCCAATATCTTATCAGAGACGGCAACGTTGATGCAACATCTCCAATAGTATGTGTGCAGCAAACGCAAAGCTCTGTCATCTAGTTGAGCGAAAGAGTGGAGAAGGGTGTTGTCAAAATCAACATCCAAGTGCAATCAAGGCCAGACACCCACTCACAAGCTAGTTAGACCCCCGCTAACTAGTGCGATACAAAACGACTGCAGAAGGTTACCAAAGTGGCCTAGGAGATGATAGCAGCCGAATACAAAAAGCCAAGGTTAAAGATCGACACCAACGAGAAAGGCGGGGGTATTAGTATGATTTACTCCGACAACGATTGAAAGACGTTACCGGGACCACGCGTTACCGCCTCACGGCAGATGATATTATCAACGCCAGTTCCATACCCACGAACGTTACGAATGAGGTTGCTTAGGAAAAGCTGGCCAAGGACAAGGCGGAAGAGTTGAAGAAAAGGATGCCTAACAAGAAACGTACGTACCATGAGGTTGGACTGGATTCAACGAGTGGAGATGAAAAACAGCCCTTCGAGACAAAGAAGACGTCCAAGAAAAAGAGTCTTCATGATCGCAGAAGAATACGCCAACATTGTGATTCCCGGAAGCAGTCGGGAAGCAAAACTGCGAACGATACTCCTTCAAAGCCGCGAGAAAAGGAGCCGACACTGACACCACTCGCTACCAACCCGGAGGAGTCAGAAACAAGAAAGGACAAGGAGGCTGGAAGTGGCAAGAACAAAGGGGTTTCATGTATGGTGTGTTTGTTTTTCTCTCCGGAAGGAGAAGGTCGACACATTTCCCCCACGTGTCCCCATGGCCATGCGGTGTGCGTAGCGTCGAGAAGACCTGGTTGGAAGTATTGCTTGCGTGTTGCCTTCGTGCTTCTTCTTATGTGCGCAGCTGGTGTGGAAAAGCGAGGCAGAAAGATAGTGCTAAGGGAGCCACTATCAAAAACGCATCTGGACAAAGTGCCAAAATCTCGTAAGACTACGACCGTGAGAGAATTACTTGATGGGAAATTCCCAGGTTGCGTTTGGGCAAAAATAAAAGTAGACGTCGGCATGCAACAGTGGCGCAAACAAATCCAAGAAATGTTCAGAGACTACAAATTCGATTCTCCTCCATGTGATAATTTGAAAAATATTTGATCGATTCATCAATTGAAAGAGTTACTGTCTGGAAGTACGTACTTGTCTAGAAGAACAAAAATCGGTTCCAGACGGGTGAAATAGTCTTTCTAAAATAGAGTTGATCAAGGGAACACTAGTCCGTTTCTTGGAGTGGACTAATTGGGATCGACCTCCAGCTTTAAAACCTATTAGAATTCATCGTTACTTGGGTTCTTGATCTCAATAGAGGCGATGTTTACGACATTCCCTAGTGTATAAAAGACCTATATTTTTTCGTTTATGAGAACTTGGTTTAACCTTCTTCTCTTTGAACATAGAGCATAGAGGTTGCTTTGGGAGATGCATTGCTCGACCATCGAGTAAATGGTGGCGGTTGAATGTTGGTTTCTTAGGAGGTTCGACTCCTCCGACTCCTACTCGCGGGGAGAATATATAATATTATTATTTACTAGTTGATAGATTTGGGGAAGGGGTCACCCGGTGTCCTATTAGTTATAATTCTCGATAGGTTGAGCAAGATTGAGATAGCTACTCAACGACAAATCGCGAGCGCCTCTGTTTCGTGAGTCATGATGATGTCAAGTTTTAAAGAGTTTGAGATTACATACTCGGCTGAAAAGTCGGGATAAATAAGCCTGACCAAGAGCGAGGTGGCCCTGAATATAGATAGACCAACTTCGACCACCAATGACCTTTCGTTTTTAAAAGTTTCTATAACAAATTTTCCGGTTTAGCATCTAAAAATGATAGTGAAGCTTGTGGGTGACGCAATAGTGGTCGGCTGTGTTAGTTGGATTCGTGATAACTTGCTGGCTAACGCAAGTATACTTGTGGGGTTTGTTGGTTTAGACAACTCTCTAGCTAGCGCGGTTGTGAACGCTGCTAGAGCACTTGGTTGGATAAGTGATTGCGTCAGGCAAACACTTAGACACACACACACAAACACACACACAAGCGGGAACACACCAATCCCACGAATCCCGAGTTCTTACAACTAGAATGAATGTCAAAACAACGAGTGGGCCTCTTAAGTACCCCTAAGTGTAGTACGCTGACGCATGCCCCAAACTCTGGGTCTAATCTGTCTTACTCGTGAACCCACATGCGTCAGCCACCCTCGGCTCTACCCCAACTAACCTCGTAGCGCTCTAAAAGACTAACAAAAAAGAAAGATTTTCTCTCAAAAAAGAAATGAGAAAAGAGATGTACGACGGCCTTTTCTTCAAAAATTACTTCTCCCCTTTGTCTTTGTTTCAAAAGGGAAAAGAGTGAAGTTTCGGGCGGTTAAGACTGACTAAGGAGATGTATGTCGAGAAAATAGATGTGCGTACAATGAAAGTGGGGTGGTACAAGCCTCTGTCCACTGTCCAACTGGAAGCAAACTGTTTGTCCAGTGCTTAAAAGGTATTGACCGGAGTTGCCGCATCTTTTTAAGGTTCACCTCAGATCGGTTGAAACAGACCTTCCACTTCGAAAAATCTGAGTTTCTCACTTTTGAATAACGTATTCCGCTGATGGAGTTAAGAGCTCAAGTGAGAGACTCGAGCATTATCGAGCCCAAAAGAGTTGAGATACATTTTACATACAGTTTTTATGCCACGTTGACGTTTTCATACAACAACAGACATGATTCTATGCAGTGAGAAGCTACCAAGGTCTCCACGCTAAATAGGTTGTCTTGCTTTCTCTGGGGTTAGAAGCGGTTTAATCGTTGTTGATTTTATGTCAGAAGGCCTTTCAATCTTGTTTCATCGTTCTGAGTATAAGAAAAACTATCACAAGGGGAACCTTGAAAAGTGAAACCTCGAAAATGTTTATTTGTCCACACGACTCTACTGGCCTAGGATTAAGGATGGAATGGGGTGAAGTTTTTGCGGGTTGACGAGTTCCACCTCCTACACTTCCATTCGAGATAAAACTCCTCCGAGTAAGCTTACGAGTTGATCAAGGAAGTAGCTCTCGAACAACAATCAGAAACGGCCAAAAGAAAGTCCATCAATATGTGAGAACAGCAAACAACGATACCATCAAAACCGTGTTTCGAAAAAGCACTAAGAAAAAATATCGTGCAAGGGATGAGAAAAAGATTGCCGGTGGAGAGAAACGTTGTTGAGCAAAGATGAGTTGCTTCACGAGACTTCTTGAGGGGAGTTGTTAGCATGCGTTATCGAGCGAGAGCACCACCTGCTAGAAAATAGACGAATACCAACTTATGGGGAGACCATCCCCCACAGCGTGTAAGAAAGCGGATTTGTTTTTCCCTTGGGGCTAGTTGCGATTTATCATCCCGAAAAAGTACCCCGCATTAGTTTGAGAACTTGTTGCAGTATATATATATATATTAAAAAGAGTTGGGGATTGCTATTTTAGATACAATGCCGCACTCCTAATTGAAAGGGACTCAATATATATTTTTGGCTCGTGGTTAGGCAGCGAACAACTTTTCCAAGCGATTTAGAATCGTCTTTCAATGGATATAGATCTGCTGGTTCTGGAGAGGTCTGAATCGAACCGTCCGAATACTCACCCCTTAAGATCTGTTGGGGGCCAACCATGCTGGTAGGAAAGGGGTAACAGCACATCACAGCCGAGGCAACGTAGTTTAGGGGAACATAGAGAGAAGATAAAGAGAAGGATGATAGTCAAGTTTCCGATAGGAAAGATTTCTATCACTAATATTCTAAAAGAGACCTTGGAAGGGTGCAGTTCAACTTGTGTATATGTTTTCTTGGATACACCAAAGCAAGGTAAGAAAACATAAAAAAAAAGAAATACATAAGCATTTATGTTGATATAAAGCTAGAAAGACATAAAAGACGTGTCATGCAAATGTACGGGTAATGATCGAACTCGATCAGTAAAAGGTGACCGTATCTACTTAATCGATATTTTATGTACGAGATCATCTCTTATCAAATGGTTTGAGGTTCATGACTGAGAGCCTATCGGCGAAGTTGCGATCAATGATGACATGTGATACACAAGAGGTTGCTTACATCAATTGACCAAGTATTTTCCCTACTCACAATAAAAAAACGACCTTTTCGTGCGTTACTATGCGAATTTATTGGATTCCACATTAAAAAACACACCAAGCTGAAGTTTCTTGAGGACAAACAAACGCTGAAAAAGACAGGGGTAGACCTGTTGATTTGCACCGTAGTGATACTTTGGAATAAACGAAGCAAAAATTTGGGAATGACATTTACTGCAAACCATAGACATAAGAAGCGAAAATACAGTGATATCAATGAGTCGTATGGCCGTCGGGGCAATCTAGCCACTGTAACACCATTCATAACATATAAAGTATTTCTTGGAGACCTTGGAGGGAGCTCGTTTTTTTTCTGACGCATAGTTGGTAGGACCCGCTTGAGGATGTTTCGCATCTGTTCGGAGCGCCCCCGAGTGTCGCCAATGTATATATGGTGTGTGGCAAAGCGACTTCCAAGGACACCATTCAACTTCAATTCCGGAACCGCCAGCATGGGCGTCATATATGTACCGGAGGGAGGAATCATTAGTTTATGAAGTGCTATTTGTGGGCCATACCTCTTTAGGTTGCACTTCAGTTGGGATCCGTGGCAAGGTAATGACCACACACTTGGATCTGGATCGTGATACGAAAATGGAGCAATACTTGCAAGAGCATGTACTTAGACCATTTTCCAATACGATATGGGATCAAGTGACGAACGGGAGTTGTCCATACCGCCAATTCCTGGTGAGAAGCCCGTCGCTGATCCTGATGGCAGCATTGACGAAATCGGGGGACGGATGGCCGGCCTTCGGGTCGAGCGACCGGAACCTGCTAAGCCAATTGAGGAGCCCCGGATGGAGAGGCTGAAGGCCTGGGGGTGGTTGATGGCCACATCCTGGGTGGTGGGTTTGACTCCCACGGCGGGACTGTTTATGGTTGGCAATCCTTCGGGTAAAACAATCATCTCTCTTTGGCTCGTGCGCACCATGGAACATATATTCGCCAGTATGAGAGTAGTGGCAATGGTGGCCGTGGACAGGGGCTAACCACCCCTTGTAAAGCTCGGTAGAGTTATCCACGTAAAATTAGGTTCCTCCAAGACGACATGTACCGGCAAGGCCGGAATCAACCGAAAGTCGTGGCGGTTTGGCAGGAGTTAGGCGATACATGCCCCCAGGGGAGCCGTATGAACGCTCCAGCCAACCTATAACCCTGGCTCGTGGAGCCATGAATTGGAAACACAGGCGAAACCAAATTGATCTCGCCAAATGTGTTATGGAGATCCGGGGAAGATTTCCTGGAGAGAGGACTAAGTGGATCATGGTACTTGCTAAATGGATTAACACTCATTCATTTGCAGCCAACACTTCAGTCAACGCTCTTCAAAAAGCCTATGCTGGCTTAACGGAGGCCGCAGTTTTGGAGGCAGAGAAGGAACTGCTGGAGGAGTCCATCGAAAGGAGGGTCACTGGAAGCTTAAGGGGTGGTGACCAAAGGATATCGAGTACAACCCCACTCTCAACGGAACAAAGGGATGATGAACCGACTGCTGAAGTCATAGCTCAGACGCTAGCTCCGGACACACCACAAGACGGTCTACCAATGGAAATGGAGATGGACGTTCCGGAGGCGGACCTCGACTTGGTTGACTCAGAAATTTATGGTGATGCGACAAGGGTGATCCAAGCTGGGATTGATGGTGAAATTGCAAAAAAGTGCTTTCAGAAAAATCAAGCACTATCAACCCGGTTTTGGATTGTTCTGGGCGAGATTCTCGAGAATGAAGGAGATTTTGCGTGCCGACCCCGTTTTGTCAAGTTCAAGCTCAGAAATGTGGATAAGGATGTAGTGGAGATCGTAAAGGACCTGGTGGAGTCCTCTTTATTGAGGATTCAGAATTTGTCCCTATGGAAAATTAACTGTGTAGCATACGCAGCTACATATGTATGTGCTAAGGAAGTCAAGAGCCGGCAAATAGACGTACATAAGTCAAGATTGGCGAGATGTGATGCCAAGTTGGCTCAGTTAAGAAGGATCTGTAGCTGGCTTGCTACCGAGCAAGATCGGCAGGACAAAAAGGGAAAGATAACACCAGGACTTCAACGGATCCGATACGAACTCCGGAAACGCATTGGCCGACTGAGTAAAAGAAATATAAAAGCCAATTTGACAATCTATGCTCAGAAGGTCAAGGGGGCGAACTTGCGACGGAACCAGGCACGAGATCAAGCAAGAGAAAGTCTCGAGAATGCGCTTTTCGCGGATGACCAGAGAAAGTTTTATGAGTACATCAAGCATCGAGGGAAACCACGGATCTACAAAAATGCTCCAACAGTTGGCATGGACTCGGTTGAAGAATATTGGTCAAGTATTTCCGAAAATCACACGACTTCAATCGGAGAGCTAGCTGGGTAAATCCATGGGGATCGTACATTGACACGGTAATGGAGGAAGTGTCGGAGATGGATGAGCAGGCGGAGGCGGTAACGCTTGGGGAAATAGATAGTTCGATCCGAGGAAAAGGTGGATTACGGGCTCCAGGTTGGGATGGTATCCCATACTGGACATACAGGAATTTCCCGGCTCTCAAAGAAAGCTTATGTCACAGCTTTTCAAGACTAATGAATGAGAGTGCGGGAATTCCTGAATGGTTAGTCCAAGGGCGAACTATTCTAATCCCCAAGCCGGGGAAAAGTCTTGACTCACCGGAACACCTGCGACCCATTACATTATTGAATACTATGTACAAGATATTCACAGGGGTCGTAGGTGGAAGGTTAAACCGGTGGGTCAAACCGGTCACCCAAGACCTAGTAGAGCAACATGGAGGAGCCAGTAAGGGCAGGTTGCACCTTGGTTGTCAAGGAACCCTTCTGGTGGATTCCGCAATCTCTGGTGATGCTCAACGTAATAGAAAAACGTTGAGGTCGGCCTGGGTCGATTTAGCGAAAGCTTTCGACTCAGTGTCGCACGAAGGTTTAGTGCGACTGATCCAGAGAATGCGAATCCCCATGTTGCTAAAGGATATAATAGAAAGACTAGTGTCTTCTAGGGTGACCAAATTTGAGTTGAGAGTGGGGAAGGAAAGGAGTACATCGAGGTCCATCACCCTAAAGCGAGGGATCTTCCAAGGAGATACGCTAAGTCCACTACTATTCTGCCTTGCAATGGCCCCCACAACAGTTATGTTAAGAAAAGAAGATCAGTGGGAGTGGGGTCTTGCAAGAGAGAGACTGCCTGTCTATGCCTTTAATCATCAAATGTTCATTGATGACTTAAAAATGTATGGCAAGTCAGAGCAGCATCTCGGGCAGTTAATAGTAGTGGCAAGGAGGAGTTGTGAGGAGATGGGCCTTCAGTTCAGCATTGGGAAATGCGCTGAATCTGCGGTCATCAGAGGAAAACAGCCCACCGGGATGTCGACAGGCGTCGTTTTTGCCATGCTTAGCCCAGGAGATACATACAAGTATCTGGGAATAACCCAAGGACACGTCAATAGCCCTACAGAGTTTAAAAGAAAATTAAAAAGTGAGTATTACAAAAGAGTCCACCTTGTGTGGTCGTCAGGTTTGTCGGCCAAAAACAAGGTGGTAGCTCACAACTCTTGGGCTGTTGGCGTGTTCAAATATGCATTTGGGGTTCTGGCATGGACAAAAACGGAGCTGGAAATTGTCGACCGTCGCACGAGGCATATCTTACAATCATGGGATTGTCACAAGCGACTAGGGAATATGGATCGACTCTACATGTCAAGGGATAAAGGAGGAAGGGGCCTGGTGGCCTTGTATGAGGAATACATGTTAAGAGTCATCCATATCGCTTGTAAGATATGCCTCACCCAGAATCCAATTCTGCGGGTGGTTGGAGCCCATGACCGCATCCCGCAAAATCCACAGTTGGGGGAACGCTATCGGAGGAAACGTGTGATTCTTGGGCGGGCGGAGGAAATGGGTCAAGATGCTGGAATCCAAATTGGATTCCCACCGCAGGGCGGCATGGAGGCGAATGGAGAAGTTATAAATGAAGTGAAGAAAATTGCCGCCCTGTTACGTGACATCAAGAGAAGTCTTCAAGAAAGGAGAGTGTCATGTTTACTTGATAAACATGACATGGGAAAATATATGAGGACGTTGAAGGAAAGATCTCTTGATGTTAGTAAAACTTTCGGGTGGTTGAGTAGCAGCACGCTGCGCAGCCGTTTCGAAAGTTTGGTGTTTGTAGCCCAAGAAGAGCGCCTACCCACGAATTATGTACTACATCACGTTATGAAGAAAGCGGACCATCCATTGTTTTGCCGCACATGCAAAAATCAGTCGGAAACAGTGAATCATATTCTTGCCGGCTGTTTTGAGTGTTATGGGCTCAATTCTTATTTGAGACGTCATAATCAAATTTTAAAGTGGATCTATGCCACACTAAGAAAGGGAATGGGTATGGACCAGATTATGCAAAGCCCGAACACTATCAAAACGCCCGCATTGTGCGAATACGATGGATATCAACTGTGGTGGGATTTTAAATGGACTGCGGTGACAGCCAGTGCGACAAAACCGGATATGGTGATCGTGGACAAGAGGGGGTCCAAGCTTACAATAGTTGAAGCTACATGCTGCTCCGAGTACCATATGACAGATCGTTACAGAGAGAAAGAAGAGAAATATCGCCACCTCGAAGGAGATTTAAGGAAAATCTATGGAGGGTATGAGGTGGCGATAGTACCAGTTGTCATAGGCGTGCTCGGAGGCATAGGCGAAGGGAGAGTAAGCTTGGACCACTCCCTCTCACGAATCCCATTTTGTGGCGAACAAAGGGAGAGCCTGCGAAAGGCCATACAGAAGAGCGTGCTGCTGAAGTCCATCCGTCTACTAATGTTCCATCTCAGCCAACCTTCCTGACAAAAACAAGGAGTCTCCTGAGGGCCAGGATACCGGATATATTTATATTCAGGTTTTCATTATGAGAGAGCGGATCCTGGTCTCTCAGGAGAGAGCATAAAAAGGAAGGAAGGAGAAGGAAGTTGGTGAGTGGATACAAAGGCGGATGGAGGCGGCAAATGGATAGAGCTGAAGAAAGTCGAAGACAGAAGAGCAAGTACCAGGGACCGATAAGAAAGGAAGGAGAAAGAAAGATACGGGGCTGGACTCTTGATATACGGTTTCCTAATTGCTAACAAGCGAAGAAATGGACATTTTGCGAGTTCTACAGCTATTATTGCGAAGTGAATATACCTCCATCATTGAGGTAGTATTCGTATATCTTGAGTTCAACTACCTCGGATAAGAGTCATATACCAAGAAGGGATCTACAAAGGAAGAAGTCAAGATAGAGACTAGGAGTAAAAGGAAGGAACGGGAAGGCAAAATGCGCGCCGCCGCCGCAGCGAAGCTGGAAAAAGAAAAAGTGGAAAAGGAGAGGATCGAGCGTGCGGAAAGAGCTGCAGGCCGAAGGAAGAAAGAGACGGCGTCCCCTACACCGGAGAACATCATGACAACAATAAGAGAGGGATTTGAAGGAACTCGCAGGGATATCAGGGATCTTAAGGAAGCTCATACTGTCAGGCTGGATGCCATTGACAAGAAAATAGATGATATTCATGCGCAGTTTCAAAAAGAATTAGTAGAAGTTCGCGGTGAAATAAGTGAGTTAAGGGGACAAACAGATTTGGGGATTTCCAGGCTAGATGAAAATGTAGAACAGATGAGGGGAGATCTCATGAATTTAGAATCTCAAATTTTTGCTAAAACCCTCATAGTGGTTAATGTTACAAGGCAGGTCCAGGTGGAACCGTTCCTTCTCGATCTTGTGACGCAGGTGCTTCCCGGAGAACGTATAATGTTCGTTAAAGTCGAAAGACTTGGGAATACTACCTCGCTCAGGGCCGAGTTAAAAAACGAAGCCCAAAAAGTGAAATTGCTTCGGGCTAAGGGGAGGCTCCGTGAGCTTCAAAAGGACAAGGAGGGTAGGCAGCCTTCCTGGAGCCAATGGTTGAGCAAGCGCCAGAGGGACCGCTTATCAGACTCTCGATCCTTGAAGGACGCCCTGGATAGGCTCCCGGATCCACCCAAAACGCGGTTCCGTGACGGGTATATACTCGAAGCGGAGTTTTTGGGTCGGTGGTCCTTGGTGACAGAGAGGGTGGTCATCGAAATGCGTCATGTTCAATCAGGGGGGTCTGTCGAAAACATCCCACGGGATGCGGAGATGGAGGGATGAGCTGCAAGTAGCCTAACTCGTCTTGTCCTGGAGGGCTCACGGAGTCTCTCTGGATCCCGTTGCAAGGAAGCTGGGGACCTGCCTTGGATAGTTTAGTCATATAAGCCGATAAGAGAAGAGGAGGGGGGGTGGACAAAGGGAGAGGGGAAAAAGAAGGGGGGGAGGTGGTATCGGGGAGGGAGTGGACAAAAGGGGGGGGGGGATTACGGGACTAAGAAGAAAAGACTTCTTGTACTTCTTAGGTTCCTAATTGGATATGAGTTAAATTGTAGATTTTCTTTTCTCCTTTTCTTTCAAAAAGAGGATTAATAACACTTTGTTTGGCAAAAAGAAGAAGAAAAAGTTACAAAAAAGTAAAAAAAGAAAAAAAAGATCAATAGATCATTTGGTTTCTAGGGAATAAGAACACGGGCTTAGGGTTTCTAACGATCAATATGGCACAGGACCTCGGGTTTAGGCCTGTCATATTGGCGTCACGCCAGTCTGGGACGTTGCAAGGTACCCCGGGTGCCCTTTTCATTAGGAAAATGCCCTAGTACAGGGAGGATTGGGAGGAAGGGGGGAACTATCTTGTACTCAGACCAGACTGTAAAAAACTCCCTGTCGGGGATCTTAGAAGAGTCCCGGTCGGTATACGTTGGAGACCCCCGGGCTAGTCCATGCTTAGCCGTTTCTCCTAGATTCACAACCTCAATTTGAACCGTGGCATGAGCCTTCAGGAGGTAGACTAAGATAACTTTACAGGCTCACCTGTGTTTGGAAGCTTTGATTGGACCTTAATGTTTTTGTGGCTGGCCGACGACCATAACACTTAAAAGGTTGACGATCAAGATAGGAGGACCTAAGAAAGTAACGAGAAGCTTGACGAATCTACGAAGTAGATTTCCATCAATAGGAAAAAACATGTTATTGACACATGCAAAGGTGAGCGATACCTTCAAGATGAGGGAAGAAGTGTTTTTAGAAGCTAAGAAACGCTCCGCTAATCTTGTTCTTCTTCTTAGTTATTCTCTTAATGGTGTGCATAACTTTCTAGATTTGTGAGTCAGGGAAGGTAAGCGGGTGCCTCCCAATCCCATAAAAAAAAGATTCCGATTTCATTCATAATAAGCCAGATAGTGGTCGGTCTGACCTCAATGATGCTTCCGTTGATGATATCACATCCTATCCTCGTTTTGATCAACTTTGCATTAAAGGTATCCGTTTCCCCAATCATCAATTGGATAAGTTTGGGTGGTCTCTTTGGAGGTTATGCTTTCTTGGGTTAGGTTCCCTGAAGCGTTTGGGGACGAGCTAAAGAGTGTCCCACCTCTTGGTTCCCTACTTTGGCAAAGAAGGGAAATATTTCTCATTCTCAACCATTTTACGCCACACTAACATCTTTAATGTGTTCGATCTGTGGTATTCGCTCACAAATGCGATAACCACCGAGAGAGCAGATTTTTGTATGCGACACTTTAGAGCGGTGCATACTTTTGTCGTTAGCAACGTCCAAAGGTTTGATTGCAGCTTGTCGACCAACAGGAACGATCGGTTGTACCTGGGTTCGACTCCCAAACGTTCCATTTTCCATTTGGGACCTTGAAAGCGCGGTCGCCAACAAAGTCGTCGGCGACGGGGGAAATGAGAATAGACAAAACCCCGCAGAGAGTGTGCGGGGCTTTTTCGACCCTGAACACCCAATTGCTGCTCGACCCCCCATTGTTCTCCAAAGAAGTTGACTTAGTCCCAAACCACCGGTGCGTCCCGAGGATTATGCAAACCCACTTGCATTTGTCGGCACTGTTGATTGAAATGAAAGGAAGATGGTGGTGGCAGAGTGTAAGGGCCTGAGATCAGATATGGACGAGATAGTTATAGCCCGCATGTTTTGCTTTATCGGTCAAACCAATCTCGACCGCAATACTCTAACCACCAATGAATTGAGTCGACTTGAGAATGTGTGCGTTGCAATTGTATCCAAAAATATCCCTATTCAACATTATTACTCATCCAAAAACTTGAAGGGTTTCTAAACCATAAATTGAAACGAAGCATTTGATCATGTGGTGTGTTGGGGAAACAATGGAAGAGTGAAACTTCGTATTTGGAAAATAGAGTCAAGGCGTGTACATAGTGGAGCCACATGCAATGTTGTTTCGTCGTCATCTCTCAAACGATAGGGGTTGGGGTTGCCACCGGTGAGTGAGGAGCTATAGTTAACAGGGTTTAACGGTTCATAATTCCTCAATGAGGAAAACAAACATCGAGTTTTCGATAAGATTTGAAGGAAGAGCTACTTGCATCATGCTAAGGACTTAAAAACGAATGCACATCTCCCTATTATTCCTCATCTCGAAAAAACCAAGGATATATATATAAGGAGGGCAACTATTTCAAGAGAGCTAATGTGACGGCGGATGTAACAGCAAAATGTCCCTGCTATACTCGAGTGGGGTCTCTCAAGCCAATCGGTTTGACAAGAGCCAACTATTGGAGAAGCTGTTGGGAAACGGGATGGATTTTGTTAAGGAGCTCGTAATCGGCTTTAAAGTCTAGATCGTATATAAATACTTTTAAGTAAACACCAAGTCTAGCGGATGCCTAATACATTACCGATAAGAAACAATACCTGTTAAGTGTCGCCTGACTCAACTTCCAGATTATTCAACAAAACCGTTGCTTTGATGCCCTCAAGCGTAAAAGAGGCGATCAGAATTGAGGAGCGAATCAAACCCAAAAGCTTGTTAAATTAAGTTTACCATATGCATGTTACGGTTGTCAAAGTTTCGTAAGAAGTCGAGGATGAAGCCAATCGCTACGATGATAATCGACGTTGCATCCCAGAAATAATCCGGATATTGACACGCAACGTACAGAAGGACAAATTATGACGAAAGCTTGCAAATTAGTTTCCGAAGACACAACCTTTCAAAGACGCCCCTCCTTTCTCAATGTTACAACCACAATTATTCTACAACCGCTTGCACCGCTTTACTATAGATGCCACACACGCCGACACCGACTCCGATTTCGAGATCATTTTTTTAGAAACTCGACAACATTGAGGACGTTTCGTTGGTATACCACATGCATAAAAAAGTTATGAACGATATGCTTCCCTCTTCTTTAAATTTTATATGTTTTTCATGAGTTCCATAGTTCTCTAGTTTTAATCTTTGATGATTTCTATATTTTCCATAATTTGGGCTTTTAACATTTTGTCGGGGTACTGTAGCGGACTAGCGCCGCCGGGAGTGTTGACCGAAGAAGAAGGGCCGCTCTATTTGTCGGAAGTGTCTGCCTTTCACAAGCATCTCTGCACTTCTACGGAAAAAAACCCACGCGTTCATCCAAAGGTTGCAGAAAAAGGCGACTCAAGAGGGAAGTTATTCGGTTTGAAAGAACTAGTCCCTCAAGAATCTTTTTCAAGGATCATGGTTCACATATCACAGCTATCTCAACATAGCA
The DNA here is from genome assembly GCA_030272585.1 of Bryopsis sp. KO-2023. Taxonomy (NCBI): domain Eukaryota; kingdom Viridiplantae; phylum Chlorophyta; class Ulvophyceae; order Bryopsidales; family Bryopsidaceae; genus Bryopsis; species Bryopsis sp. KO-2023. The sequence continues at coordinate 1,819,292 of BSYQ01000002.1, forward strand.
CGTTGACACAACCCAGCTAGCTCGATCAACATCAATAACATAGGACAGACGAGATTCCTTGACTAAAAGACGTTTCGCCGGGCTGGATGATTTTCTGAGTAGACAAGCCCCTATATCCTTGCGAAAGGAAAAATGCAACCCTTTAGTAGTTGAAAGATATGTAAAAACTTGGTTCTACTGTCAAGTTCCTGAAAATGTTGCGAACGACTTTCACGCCTCACTCATTATAAGTCATGGACGATTTTGAGTTCCTTTGATCGACTCTCCCTTATGATAATCGTTTGCGGGTCTATTGACAAGAACCTCATATCACTAACCATAAAAAAAGATTTCTTAGATCCTAGTGTGTATATAATAGAGGTGCTGAAACGTCTTTAACTTATCACATGGCTCAACAGAGTTAAATAGTTAGAACACGGAAGCGCGAAAAGGGATTCTATGGTGCATGCGCTAGATTTACGGAGGCTAAATGAGACGAATTTGCCGAGTTGAAAATCACACGTCACGGAAAAAAGTGTTGGACAAAAACGTTGATGGTGCGGGAACAAATGAACGGGATCACTTTAGTAGTCTTAAGAGCACAAGAAGAATAACACTCATCAAGAATGATCTTCTATAATGTAATATATATATATTTAAATACATATATATATATATATATATATATAATAATTTCCATTGATAGTGGTCATCTGCAATTGTCGCTCCGAAAAAGTATTGTGTGGAGATAGAAAAATGCCTGGGCCAAGCTGTACGCGTTTGTGTTCATGTCTTCATATATATAGTCTCGGGACCCACCTCACCAAACATTATTGGATGGAACCCTTGTCGGTCCCAAACGTTACATAACAATCAAAGAGATTGCAACAAACAATAAACTAGCGAAATATATGAAGGCGAAGAAGTACACTCTTGTGATTGCAGCCGCAAAGCATTATTCATAGAAACGTGCCGACTTCCCACCATTTTCATGGACCACTTTCGTGTATCACTTGATGCTTGGGGACCTCTGATAGAAACGTCGGGTCTTGTTATGTTCTCCAAGTTTCATTTCTTGTTACTGCGTTGTTGAGGGATGTGGTCTTTGGGTATATAGTATACCCTTGATACAAAAGAGTTGATACACAAAATATAAAGTTGTAATTAGGCAGGATAACTTGTTTTTTAGACGTTGGTGCCCACAAGAGTGGGGAAAGGCGCACCAGATTTTCGGAAACATTTAAAACACTTTCTATACTTCATATGACGCTGTACGACCGGGCTGAAGAAACTTGGAGAAAACGGCAGATTGAGAATCGCAGGCGACACGTGGGTTGCAATCAAGCATCGGTGGTCGCTTCGGGGCATGGAAATTTAGAGAAAAAACGCATGATGAATAGACTCCGACAACAGATGGCTTGATTTCCGGTTTAAAGAAGGTTAGAGGGGACGCGCGTTCCGACAATCCTCGGCGACACTTGGCCCGAGTTAAAAAGCAACTTACATATTTACATCACATAACCTTCTTTTCTTTTAATCTTGCAAAAGCGTTAAATGAAGTACGTGCCGCGTCCAGGTTATGCTTTAGATGAGAAGTTTTGATGACGAAACAAGAGCGGGGCAGTATGACGAGTTTCGACGCGCAAAGCCTCACGCTCTTTCCCATAGCACGTGAAACTGGCACTATGACTAAGATAAAGACACTTTTGTGAGGTATTTTTATTGTCTTGTTTACCTCGGCGGTCATAACGTACCAGGGAGTGCAAGTGAAGAAAATTCCAAGTAAGGAAAAGCTATAGAAGTGGTTTGAAAAAGAATTGAGCACCTCGGATATAACGTTGCGAGTTGTTTGCCATGATACGAACGTCTATGTGCTATACTCCGAACTCGCCGAGAGCAAGAAGAAAGATACATATCGCACAATAACGTACACCACGCCACTACATGACACGACTTGCTGCTACCAGCCGCACATACAAGCGCCACTTCCGCAATGGATCAATGTGTCCTTGGTGTGGACGACCAGCCCCTGTAACACAACCTGAGGTTAGATGAATTAGGGGGGAGAAGCTAAGAAATGTCATCGGATATAATATTATCAATATTGTTTCGGGAAATATTCGACTGTTGATATGCAAGGAGCTATTTTTCCAAGAACTTGTTTTGTGTTTCGTCCGAAATGAGCTATGATCCTATAGAAACATGAGCCAAAGGTTTGTGAATGGAATTATCGCATAGATCGTAATTAATCCGACTTTTATAGATCATCAATAAACGCGGAACGCCACGCTATAGCCTATAGGTTCAGGGAAGAGATGAAAAAGCGGCCATAATTATAGAGGAGGCTATTTATCTTTATTTAGCAAAAAAGGATCCACGAAATCCACCTCTTTGCTTGGGCCGCACTCACCATGTGGGTATCAAGTGTGCGTTGTTAATGCATATTCTCTGTTTCTGTTTCAGAAACTGTTTTCGAAAGAAAAAAGATGACGGTGTTCGTTTGACAAGGGAAAAACGCCGATAGGACACAATTCTCGGAGGGTGTGTTGTTGAGAGGAGTTCAAATCGAACAAAGTCGAACAAAATGGGTTTTTTTCTAGCATGAGGACTAAATGTTAAAAAAGATGAGGGTCGAGGTCATCACGCATAACAGAACATCATGCGAGTAGTAGAGGTAACCCAGTCTATGAGAAACGTTGATGATTCGCCCAAAAGGGGGGCTGATCAAAATTACGAAATTAGGATCTTTTCGAAGAAATTCAAGATATGTTTCACAATTTATTTGGTTTCGAAGAGTCTTTCGAAAAACTCTTGAAAGACAAGTTGTCATACTTCAGAAGAAAGAAAAGAAAAAATTTACTTTTGATCGAACCAATGCATCGTGCAAAGAAGAAAAATATATTTTAATCTTTTTTATTTTTCTTAAAGAAAAAACTGTTTCCAGTCGCATACTTTGATGTTGGATTGTGAAGCTAGTTCAACTATGTATTCTCATTAGTTTTTTTTAAGGATTCCTTCAAAAGTATTTCACATTAAACCTATGTTTTTGAGACAAACCAGAGAGGAGGCCCGCTACGACACGTTCCCGAGGTGTGAAAAGTAGCTGGTTTGTTATTAGGATAAGAAACCCATATACATATATATATACATATCTCCGATTTTAACGGATTGGGTGATATAAACACAAGAAGCGACCTAATGGCGTCCTTGTCTAAGGCCCGGTGTGTAGGAGCGGTGGGGAGGCTGGGTGGGTGGGTCATCGCTGGAAACCCAAGGAGGGATCGTCATAGGGGTCGGGAGAATAAGAGGTTGGCTTTTTTCTGGAAAAAAGGGATGAGATTTCTTAGGAATAATGTTGTGGAGGTTCCACCGCACGTAATCTATATTGTCGCATATGAACGTGTGCATGCCCTGCTGCTTGGCTTTGTTGCGATGGTTGCGGCCATAACAGACTCGCTCCCTCAAAGCGATCATATATGTTTCATCCAAAGATGAACATTACACACTACAAAACCACTGATGTAAACTAACTGAATGAGAGAAGACGCCAGAACGCTCGCTAGTAACGTGCACACTGGGTTCGATACGAGTTGAAAGAGTTGTGTTGAACAGATCTTGGCGATTCTGTTAGCACTCGGTAGTCCAAGATGCTTACTGAGCGACACATGCATCAGGGGGTGCCTTTCCTGTGGACCTGGAGGTGTGAAATGTCCTGGAGGCTGTTGAACAAGATGCTGACCACTGCCCCAGTGGTGACCACTCTTAGGAGGGAGGGGGAGGTGTTCTTGTGTACTGACTGGAGTCAGTGTGCAATAGCTAGACTGCTAGGTTAGATTTAGGATGGGCAGGAGAAGGTCATAGCCTATTACTCTAAGAACAATGAGATTGAGGCCAAGTATGCCCCCTCCCAAGGGGAGGCCATGGCAGTGATCAAAACCATACGAAGGTTGAGATACTACCTGACAGGGAGGGAGTTCATTGTGTTTTCTGACTGTGGGGCTTTGACCTGGTTGATGAAGAGAGAGGAGGCAGTTTTATAAGATCCTGTAGTCCAGGAACTGCCAGTCCTGACCTAAAACAAAGAGTTACATAAGTTGCATGAATTAAGGAAAAGGATGGAGGAAAGAGTTAAGGAAACCATAGGCACAGCTCAGCATCGTCAGCAGAGGAATTATAGTGATAAACTTCAGAAGGAAAAGAGAATGGAAGCTCTAAAAATAGGAGATTCAGTTCTGGTAAGACTTAAGACTTCTAAGAAGTTAGTGGTGAAAGCACAGTCTGGATTTCGTGTCGATGAGGTAGACAGAACAAGAGTTCGGGTTAGAGTATCCAAGGGTACTCGACAGAGTCGGTGGGTAGCACTCGAGGACATAGCCATGCCCGAGTAGAGTCAAAGAGCGAAAACAGTACTTTGGCGAAGTTTCACGTCCAACCTGGGACATAGCTATCCTGTCACTTTAGGTGGCGACTGAAGCTGACGATATGGAGGACTCGCGAGCAGACCTGGGCCCGACCGGACCGGCAGCGAAAAACCGGTCCGGTCCGGTCCAACCTGTCCATGGACCGGCTGACCTGTCCGGTCCTGTCCGGTCCAGCGAAAAAACGCCGGTCCTTGCAAGACCGGACAGGTTGTGACCGGTCCTGTCCTGTCCCTGTCCGGTCCAATCAACCTCGGAAATCTGCAGAAATCTGGACCGGATTTCTGACAGATTTTCCGGTTTTAGACAGGTCACACTAAGATTTCGCCTTTATTAGACAAGCGGTGTGACCTGTCTAAAACCGGAACGACCCTGTCTTGACAGGGTTATTCTCCTGTTTTAGACCGGCTCCAGGTCGGTCTGGACAGGTGGGTCGCCTGTCCAGACCGACTTGGCACCTGTCTAGAACAGGTCACACAGGGCGTCACACCGGTCTAAAATAGGTCACACGAGTATAACCGTACTAGACAGGCGACAACCTGTCTGGAAAGGTCAAATCCGGTCTAGAAAGGTCAAATCCGATATAGAAAAGGTGGCCTTTACTAGACCGGATTTGACCTTTCTTGGACCGGATTTGACCTTTCCAGACCGGATTTGACCTGTCTAAGAGAGGTCAAATCCGGTCCAGAAAGTGGTTGCCGGTCCGGTCCGGTCCGGTCCAACGGGTCGGCGCCCAGGTCTGCTCGCGAGAAGTCACAGCATTTTTCTAAAGTGGCTTTGCGAATGAGGAAGATAAGTGGGGGATTTATATCGAGAGACGGAACGTCCGCAAACGACATGGCAGAGTCGATGACAGAGCAACAACTGAGTGAATGTCTGGCGGTCGAATTGTTGCAACTTCGGTCCGATTTAGAGAAAAGGACTGCGAAAGTAATTGAACGACTTAAACGAGCCTTCGGCAGCGAGACTGCCACTGAACGAACTGCACGAGACTTGCTCAGGCGACACAAGATCGACCTAATGAGCAACTTGGAGAGCATGGACCGAATAGATATCTTTCGCAAACGATTGCGAATTATGAAAGGGAAAGAAGAGATTCCGGAGGAGCGATTACAAGAAGTAATTCACGAAAGGTCTAGAACTCTTGGATGGCGACTTCAGATTGCCCATCGCAAGCGCCGGTTGGAGATTGCGGAGGATATGAAATATCAAGAAAGCAAAAGTGCGAAAGTGGAGCATTCGCAAGGAACAAATGAAAGCGAAGGGTTTGAAGTTACAGACAGCGAAAATGAGGGTGACATATACCACCGGAGGCACTTGAGTGTATTCCAACATTTAGTCCGGCATTTGACGCCTACAAACGTCTTCTCGGAGTCGATGTTGGAACCGAGTTACGGTTGTCGAGGCTAATCTAATAAAATATTTGCTATTTGGATGGTTATGTTATGCCTCGGGATTCAAGTAGTCAAAGGAAAGTGATTATCATTACTACACATTTGATCGGACAAAACAATTTTACGGATGGGCATTTTGATTAAGGTGTTGATGAGCAAACGGAATCGCATCGCATTCTGATTGATCTTTGACCGAGCTCCCCAAGATATTGAATGAAAAGATACTAGACATGCCACAATTGGTGGGATTTATCTGCGAGGTAGAGGCAAAGTTAGATCAGCTCACGGATGAGAGCGAAGTCTTGAAGCACTTTCTTGGTCCCATCGATTTGGCACCATGCGGGAGGCCGCTAAACTTCTTATAGAGCTATTAGACATGAATACCTATGATGAATGATCGGGAAATAAGAAGACGAACCAGGCTTTTCTCTTGACGTTCATTTGCAGCTCTAAGTGATCATGAAAACACACATAAGTTGTGTCTATTTGTATGTCCATCTTACCGTTGACTAGGACTAGAAGATTGGAAGTGGACTCCACTCAGTGAAGGTCCCTTTAGGTGTTTTTCGATTAGTCTCTTCATCGCGGAATGCATCAAAAAATGAAGTATCGGACGTGGGCCGAGTAGATAGAAAAAGTCCAAGGAGTATCGAGTTGATATTAGGTCAATGGTACCTCCTCCGGAAGTTTCACTTAGCATCAAGTGGTATATAACAGAGTTGTGCGCAAGTCGGATTTTCGACAACGACAACGGTACGGCAACGGCAATTAACGACGCCGTTGTTGCCGTGAAAACTGTTACCGTACCGTTGTCGCACAACGGTTTAACGGCCGTTGTTGACCGTTAATAACGGTGACCAACGGCCACCGTTAACGGCGTTTCGATTAGTAAATTAGAATGAGTGAACTCCTTTCCCATTCTCTCCTCGTTCGTTTCGCTCGTGTGAAAGGTAATAAAACTCTGCCAAGAACCAATTAAACAAAAGAGGAAGCTTTTTCCGAGCACGACGTACTTTGTCGCGCTCAAAACGAGTGAGAAACGAGGGAGAAAAGCCAGTTTTAGTTTTTTTCACAGAAACTGGCTTTTCTCCCTTGTTTCTCATTGTTTCTTATTCGTTTCGAGCGCGACAAAGTGCGTTATGCTCGAAAAAGTCTTGGTTTTATCGTCGTCGTGATCTCCAGGTCGAAAACAACTTTTCAACAGGAACGACCCGTGGTGTGGGAAAAGATCTGTGTTAGATCTATTTTTAGGTTAGTAAAGTTCCGTTGTGGGTTCCGCTTTCAGTGCCGCCGAAGTTCCGCCAAAAAGCGGAACTTACAAGGGTCCTTTCAAGGTAAAGTGAGCGGAACAAGTCGAGTTCCGCTCTTCCCAATACTGCCTTTTAAGTTTCTATTTTAGGGGAATTTAATTTTTTTAATCGGATTGGGAAGAGCGGAACTCGACTTGTTCCGCTCACTTTACCTTAAAAGGACCCTTGTAAGTTCCGCCAAAAAGCGGAACTTCGACGGCACTGAAAGCGGAACCCACAACGGAACTTTACTAACCTAAAAATAGATCTAACACAGATCTTTTCCCACACCACGGGTCGTTTCTGTTGAAAAGTTGTTTTCGACCTGGAGATCACGTCGACGATAAAACCAAGACTTTTTCGAGCACGACGCACTTTGTCGCGCTCGAAACGAGTGAGAAACGAGGGAGAAAAACCAGTTTTTGTGAAAAAAACTAAAACTGGCTTTTCTCCCTCGTTTCTCATTCGTTTTGAGCGCGACAAAGTACGTCGTGCTCGGAAAAAGCTTACCTTTGCTTTGAACACTTTTTTACAACATTTTACGACCCTCTTCACACACCAAACGAACGAGGACAGCTTGAGAGGGATTAAAACTATTTACTTATAGTAATTACGACCGTTGTAATCGATGCTAACGGCGAGCGCCGTTGCAACGGCTTTCTGACCGTTAACGGCGTTTTAACGGCCATCAACGGTGGCGGAGAGTTCGTGACGGGAACGGTACGGCAACGGCCCGTTCCCGTTAACGGCGCCGTTATTAACGGAGCCGTTGCAACGACGCACAACTCTGGTGATACATGATACGGGACGTTGGTGGACCGGCCCGCCCCCTTTGCGGGCTGTGCCGCTTTATCCCGTATCATCTCGTCCCCCCTCGGGCCAGTGGTCGCCCTCGACCACCTTCTCCTTGTGCCCGTTACTCCATTCTCCTTGACCCCTCTGCGATTACCGGGTTACCGTTCTCTCGCGGGTCTATTCGGGGGTTCTCCAGGATCTTTCTTGTGATCCTCTGATCCTTCGTTCTTATCCCTTTGATCCGTCTAGTCTCTTGAGCTTATGGTCTTTTGCCTTGCTCTGCGGCGGCGATCACTGTGATGATCTCAGCCCCCTCCCCTCCTTCGCAGTGATCCTCATGCTCTTTCACCTCTCGTTACTACCACTCTCGGGTCAGAGGCGCCAACTCACTCTCAACTTCCATGGCCTCGCTAGGACTCGAACTTGTGACCTTCGGATCGCAAGTTCGGCTCCGAAACCAAATGATACATGATACGGGACGTTGGTGGACCGGCCCGCCCCCTTTGCGGGCTGTGCCGCTTTATCCCGTATCATCTGGTATATAATGTTCATGCAAGCTTTCTTGTGAGACGTGTGGGCATACTATCACAAGTATAATAGATTTTTACGTCGTCGGGCTTTTCAAACACACGTATCGGATAAGATGATCCTTCGAACTGAAACTCGTTTTACTGCCTTGGTACCATTTCCTTCACCTTCATAATAGTGTCAAGAAAATCTGCGATAAAGTTAAGTCTATCCACCAAACGTTTTCGTTTCGTGAGGGTTTGTGCAATGGTGTTCCCTAGCGACCAACAATTTTCTTTTTTCTTTAATAATCTATTAGAAAACAACGTTTACCAACTTCGAAGCAAGAAAGATCTTATCGTATCTCGTTTTGATAAGGGATTTCTTTTATTTGGCCACTTTTAGCAAAACCTCAATCAATAAATTTTTTTTGGTGTAATGTAAGCGTGAGTAAGGCACCGATAGGATGCCACGATCTTTAAAACTAATGCCAAACCAAGATACGGCTCGTTCACCCAGTCCTTCTTGGGGTAACATGGCGGAAGTGTTCTCGGCACGTGGGCTAACGTAGTCTTCTGATGTTACAATCATAGCTTGAAAGTGTTGTGCCACCACCAAAACACTTTGAACAGGCTTGCAACATTAGAGTCGCTCCAACCTACTATCTTGTAGCGATAAGTGGGGGGAAAACGAATAAGTAAAAGAAACAACGTTTGATGACGTTTAAGCTCGTTGATTGATTTAACTATTGCTAGTTTAGAGCAAGGGAAGATTCACAATCAATAGCAATTTTCACTGAATAATTACAGATGCAAGATTTAATGTATGGACGTATTTTTCTTTGGATCACCATATGGTGTTACATAATAAGTTCCTCACTACAGTATTTAAACATGGTTTCAGAGCCAAAGTAGCAATCCACGGGTTGGTGCACCAAGTTCAATTGAAAAATAAGCGCTAAAGATGCACTTGTTATTCAAACTCGATCGAAGAAAAAAACAATCAAAGACGTTTTACTTGATTTTTTTTCCGGCTAGCTCTGGTAAAATAAATAAGATTTACAACCCCTTTTTTTTCAGCCCGGGGAGAAAATATTCAATCACAGCGGCTTTTCCTTTTTCTTTTCCTTCCCCCCGAAAAAAAAATGGATAAGAACCCTTTTGTTTTTCAGCCCTGATCTTTGAGGTGAATGTGTGTTGTGTGCTATGTGCGCGATAGTCGCCCTGTTATCTCAACGGACGTTTACTCAGTTGCCGCCCACATATGCAAAAGTCGACATTCAAGTCAACGTCAAAGTATCTAGATACTATTACAAAAAAAGTACTATTGTATTGCGCAATCAAGTCCCGAATTTAGAACGTTTAAAAACAATCGCAGATATATCAATATGGTATGGATTTTTTTAGCCTTGATTAAAACAATACTTTCGTCCCGAAAAGAAACGTTTCGGTTATCACCAAGGAAATATCACAAAGGGCGAAAAAAAAACAAACCATATATGAGAACAGTGTCTCTCATTGCTTGTGCACCATTCACAAATAAGCGATTGTCCTCGCAATCATTCGGAAATGTCGAATTATTTGCCAATATTAGGGCAAGATGTGGCCCATTCATGTGGATTTATGCTGTTTGGACGGGGGCGGTAGAGGTAATGGTAGTGAGCACAGTGTTTGTGTTTCATCATTTGGGGGGGGGGGGGGGGTTCAAGTTGTGATACAAGCTTGGTAGGGGGTGGGTGGGCTCTTGGATGTGTATTCCAGGTGGCTCTTCAGCTAGCGACTGTGGCTCCTAGAGAACGTTAAATTATCAAAAAATATCAAGAAGGATATGAACAAGAAGTAGATATAGCGCATTGATAACCCTCTCAACCTGTTGTCAACCCTCTCAACCACTCCCACAAAAACAATGAGAGATTGTTGGTCTGCTCTTCGTGTTAAATCTGCATGAAATAATGCTCACAATTGCGTCAGCGGCACATTCATAGCTTTGACTTCTTGGTTAACTTTTTTTCTTGTAGATTTCGTATCGATTTTCTCGGATCTTCAATAAGAGGCGTCAAAAGTTTCGGTTAATAATATATACATACAGAACATAGACAGACGGTTGTCAATACATATGATCCTTCTAAACAAACAATTATTTCTTTCACCTTGTTAAAAGCAAGAGTTATAATCCGAGCTTCACCTTCAAAAAAAAGGGCTTGGAATATGACTATCGTGTCTACGATTTGCCAATCATTCTGGATTGTGTTTTGTTATCAAGCCCTCGATTCTAGGATACTTGGTTAATACACTTAATTACTTAAACAATCCAACAATTTTGCATTTCACTTTATTGGCGTTTCTTTGTTTTGGACTATGTTCATTATCGCAAAGATTACTTTATATGGGAAGCGGTCTATAGGATGCAAGGAACCCTTCCAATATATTCCAATTTCTACTATGGGACGAAGCAGAAATGTTGTGGACTACCTTTCTCAAAATATCTTGGTCGTGCGAAAGAAAGGGAATTTTGCTTCTCAATATTGTTGGTTGTCCCCGATTTGTTTGTATCGTAATGTGAACATTTTCAACTCGAATGATACAATAACCGCATGGTTTGTCTTATATAACGCGCAAATTTAGCATCGCACTTGAAACCTGATCGTATCAACAAATGCTGGTTGTTTTTTCCTATGAAATCGTGATTTGCAACGATGCCTTGATGAAAATAGTTAAGGAATTCAACTTGGAAAAAAAAAAAAGGTTTGGCTACTTTAAAGCATTTTGCTAACAACTCACGAGGTTTACGTTATTCCACCGATAAAAAGCAATTACAAAGGTTTGACGGTTTAGTGTGTCAAGTTAGGGGAAAAGCAAAAGTGGATTTTTATTTGAGCTCTACTTGTGAGAAGTTAGTGTTTTCGTAGTGGAGCAATACTCTCACCGTTGAACGACGCCAAAACCTATTCGAAAGCGCAAATCATACTTAAAAAGAAAAGCTAAAAGGTCTTCGCTTGGTTCGATTTAAACGGAGACGATACGTTGGCAGGGGCGAGGAAATTCAGAGCGACTCCGGGAGTACAGAGAAGTTATCACAAAACGAAATGTTGAATATGTTGTGCGAACGATCGTGGACGCACGATTAGTAACGAATAATTATTGTAACTCGGACGATAAAGTAATCAATTTCTTTTACTTGTTTCTTACAAACTGGAAAAAAAGAACCGTAAAACAAGGTTTTAGAAGGATCTCCACGCAACCCCCATGTTGAGGTTTTGTTTTGGCTATATCACCGGAATATTGATGTCGAAAAGTTGAACTTGGCTCGCCTGTCCAGCAAAACACCACTTTGAGATATTGGGGTCGTCTCACAAAAAGTGGTCCAATGAATATCTCATTTGATTCTTCTCGAGGGGCTTTATGAATGCGCAAAGTCGGAAAAAAAGTTTGACAACCCGCCAACTTTGCTTATGTACAAGAGGCACTCGCTTTCATCCCTTGCGCAACAGTCTGATCTAAGTCTAATCTAAAACTTGGATAGAAGATTGTGGCGTATGTTCCACAACAGGTAGATATGATAACTACTTCACACAACGCTAATTTTCCGGAGCTAGCAACTTCACACTACACGAAGCCGATCACCAGCCTTTCGTAGACATCACAAGTCTTGTTTCTCTTTATCATCTGCCCGAAAAATAAAAATATACTATTAATACATTGTGGGCTCTGGGGGTGTAGGGGATTCATGTTATGCTTGTACCATTAAACATTATTATAGTGGAAGTGCAATGAACTCGACTACTATCAACCATCTCTGTGACGCTTTAGGCTCCTATACTCACAGAGGTTCTTCTATGTCGACATCATCGTCAAGCAAAAACCTCGCCCGTATTCTTTTATGAAAATTTCTTCTCAATAAGTAATCAAGGAAAGTCGTAGCAAGCCGAATATTGCTCACTTGCTACTTTTGGATAAGATGGCCATGTGCAGGGCAATACCCAAATCGATGTATATATATATAATTTTCTCAACATACGTAGAAAGCCGGCAAAAATATAAACGGTGAGATAAGTTTGTTGGGTGAGTCGACGAAGAAAAAAATCCATACAATCGTTGTGTAACTTTCTGAGCGATACAAGATTCACCGCATCGTGATCATCTTCCAGCTTCTTGCCTAGGTCCTCAATCGACGCAATAGCAGAGGACTAAAGAGTGGACCCGAGATCTTGTGTTTCATTGATATGTTAAATCATTACGTTAGAATGTTTCCATGTCTCGATCCATACCACTATATACTAGAATATATATCGATATATATATTTTCGATTTTTTGCGTTACGAAGACACGGTATAAGGGTCCAAGATCGAGGGCCAGCAAATGACAATTGGATGGAATCCACTCGAATCTTATGTAAAAAACCAACATAGAAGCTTCGCCCTCAACCTGGCGAGACTCTTCTTTTACACCGGCTCCATTGTGGTTCGATATAGACATATATATATATATCGGTGTTTTTTTCGTTTAAAAAAAACACCGGATGATGGATGCTAAGAGCATCCCCACCGCGGAACTCATCCTCATCTCAACTCGCGCACGTGCGAGCGAATCGCGACTATCGTTACGAATTTACGTGATTTCGAGCTGAGGAAATGAGGCCGGCCTAATTTCGAGTTACCGAAATGAGGTCGGCCTCACTTTCTCAGCTCGAAAATCACGTAACTTCGCTACGAATTCGTAACGATAGTCGCGATTCGCTCGCACGTGGGCGAGTTGAGATGAGGATGAGTTCCGCGGTGGGGATGCTCTAAGTGGACAAGATATGAAGCAACGCTCGTACATTGTTCCATAGCTAGCCCAACCTATCCACCAAACCTTCCTCATTTATAAGAATGAGTTGTTCCACTAAGTGTAGCTCCTCCTCTCGAAAACCTCTAGAGGGCGAGTGTTATGGCCACCCACCGGAACGTTATACTCGCAAACCTTGGGTTGAGTGGCTTAGAGAGTTTAACCGATACGAAACTGAAATAGACACCACGGATAGTTTCTTTCGAAGAACTAAAGCACCACATGCCACCTTGTTTTACAAAGCAACGGCTTATTCATCTTATCGAACTTGTGAATCGCTCAATTGCGTTTGTTTTAGTAGATATTGGTAACAAAGGGTGGAGTCTCGATTGGAATGTTCTTGCAAATTATAGCACGTTTGGAAATTATTATGTCCCGGTACATGTACTCATCTTCTCCCCTCCTCAATACGTTCTCCTTTGCTTGAAAATAACATGATAACACAAGTTCGTAATAATCATATCGTGTAAAAGTGAGCGAGTGAAAGTCCTTTTCAACATAGGTGAAAATGAGTTTTTCTACACCTTTTTCTCCACCCTAAGAAGAGGTCACATACCTCAATACAGGAAGAGGTTCGTTTCACATGGAGAAAATGAGGTCATACTCTATGGAATTTCAGGTTGAGGGGAACCCTCCCCAACCAACCAGTTGCAAGTGTCATGATACGTACACTTGCAACGTCTTAGGTAACAAGCGAAAATGATTGATTAAAACCAATGATATCGGTCTACAAACTTTTAATTGTCGACTTTCGCGATACGTCTCAAGTCCTAATTTGACAATGCCTTGAATCGTATGTTAATTATTGTACATGTCCATAATTTGATCTCTTTTTTCAATGGGTAAATTAGTCTGAAGGGCGTAGTCTTGGGGAATCATTTCCCTTTTCGCTTTTTATGATGACAATAGAATGTCCAGGATAACTTCTATAAGGGGCCACGGTGCTTGGCCCCATATCAGGGGAGAAGTGACGACTTGGAAGTACTACAATATTTCTCACGAACGGTACTAGACAAAAGTGCCCAAGTTGGGGTATATCTTTTGCGCAAGTTTTGAGTGGTGTTTTATCCCTTCTATAGCCGAGGTGAATAACTTGCTAGAGGGATCTATTGTGCGAGTGGAAGCTGCGCAAGTTGGGCGTGAGACTTTTCTCAAGTGTTCAAGAGGGATGCGACAAGTTATATCATGACACATCGATAAGGTACACCACCATATTAACTCGGTCACACTTGGGCTAGGACGTATTTATTGTTTGAGATTCACAGCAGGTCAGATATATGGTCTTTATTAAGCGATGCACCATAAATAGCATTCAATTTTGGTTAAGACTTGGCGTCATGGGTTTGCATTAAGCCACACAGAAGGATGCGAAGAGAACAAGAGTTAACATCCCACACTTTTCGGCAAGGTTCGTTTTATCACAAGTATATTACTTGTCTCAGGAGCCTACATCCCGACAATATCGGAATTCTTTACGTTCATGCAACTCCTATATCTCAGTTGCATAGGAGACAACTACCGATGCAACTGTAGTTGCATCGGTTGCTGAATACCGATGGCCGTGACTACGAGGGTGCAGGTCGGGAGGTTCAGGAGCCGACTTCTTTAGCATAGCCGATCAAGTTTGCCAGAAGGCGGAGATCAGGCTGTTCACATAACTTTGGTATAGGCTATTCAATGTATATATATAGAAGCCTATAACATAATTATGTGAACGGGTTGGATTTCCTCGACCTTGTGGCCTTGTGTAAAAATACTTACCACTCTATTCCATATCTACCGTATTTTCTCTAATAGAAACCCCAGGTTACTATTGTTTCAATGTATATATATATATTGGGGTCACTATTGGAGACGGGTCTTGTATTCTTTGAAACCCCCCCGCGCACGCGCCTTACGTCACTATTGGAGAGTGGGTCACTATTAGAGAAAATACGGTATATCTATGCAATCTTGTGGGCCACAAGATTAAGGCCACTCGCAATCTTATTGTACCTCTTATTCGCTCAAAGGGGTTTTGTCCGATCCACCACGGCTTGCACCTTATCCAGGTTCTTTTCCAGGGTGAGTGCAACGCTTGTCTTGGTATCGTTGGGCATCTCTTGTAGCGGCTCTACATTGTCTCGGGATGGGACTGCCTAATTCACAAATAGAGGTTTTAATCAAAAATTGAATTATGACTATAAATAAGGCTATACAAGAAGATTCATATTTCGAAAATAAAAAAACGTACGGTAACTCAGAAATCAACAAATTCACTGATTGTAGTGCCAAATCAGATCAGATCACATCGATCAGATCAGATCTGGTCACTGTAACATCTCTGGCCTGCTTTTTGCCGACTTCCATCAGCCCTATCCCCACAACAGTGGCCAAACAAAAAAAAAAAGCGAACATATTGCAAGGAGTGGAGCGTTTTTTTTTTCCCCGGCACTTTTTCAACGGAGGTTCTACATAGTTAGGGAATTAGGGTCGACTGAATTTTTATTTTTTTTTGTCGGCATACATGTGTTTTTCTCTACATTTTTTCTATTTATAGAAAGATTGATTGCCGCGTACCTCTTGGCTTCAGCTGTTTGTGTTCGGAGCTGTTTGACCAGATACTCAATTTCGTTTTTCTGCAAAGAAAAAATATTTCAACTGAGAATGATGAAAATACAGAAAGGGAGGGGGAAGGGGGTGTTGTTCGATCGACTGAAATGAAAAAAAAGGTATATTTTTGTGTTAAAATCTTCCTGTAGTTTTAAGAAGCAGCGAACTGAAAAGAAAATTTGATTCGAGAATAAAATACCTGCATCAGTCATCTTGAGGGGGAAAACAAAAAAGAATTGAAATTCAGTACCTGAAGTAAACACACTGAAAATAAAGAAAATATAATAATAATAATCCAGGAGAAAAAAAAAACAATACTCAAAAAGAAAAAAAAAAACAGAAAAAAAAAAAACAGAAACCTACCCACTGAAAATTTCAGGAGAAAAAACAAAAAAAAACAAAAAAAAACAAAAAAAACAGCGGGGGTGAGAGGAGAAAAACCAATAAAAATTGAAGAAGTTTTACTAAAAATTCAGTGGTAAAAACAATATCCAACTAAAATTAATATTATTGTGCTGGGGTTTTTCTTTTCTTTTTCTTTCTTTTCCCTTCTGCAGTTAGCTGGAGAAGGAAAAAATAAAAATAAGAAAAACAAGGTTTTTTTTTTTTTTTTTTTAATCATTACTCTTCCTCCTTTCTTTCTTCAGATTTTTTTTTTTCAAAAATTCTTCAGGCCTGAGAAATGAGAAAAAGCAAAAAAAAGAAAATGTCAGTTTTGTTTTCGAGTCAGATGTGAATAAGAGGGAAAAAGAATCTCAGAGAAAAAGAAAAAAAGAAAAAGAAAACCCTAGATAAACAGAGAAAAAGAAAATAAATTCAATAAATTAAACAAATAAATAAAAGTGAAAACAGAGAGGGAAAAGAGAAAGCAAAAATGAAGAAATATTTGTTAAAAAAAATAGATATATATATATATATATGTATATAGATCCCTGTTCTGTTGTTTTGTTTTTTTTTTTTTTTTTTTTTGTATTGTTTGTATTTTTTTTTTTTAAAGCGCCTCCCCCTGGGCGTTCCGTCCCCATCACAAGACGACGCGGAAAGAAAAAAAAATAGGTCTCTCTCTTTTCCGTATTTATATATATATATATATATACATACAAACAATTTCCCCACCGACAGTAAATCTTTTTCCGTCCTCCTCTTTCTCTGTTTTTCGCTTCGTCATCCCCTGTCAGGAAAAAAAAAAAAAAAAACGAACGTGCGCTCGGAAAAATAAAGCGAAAAAAAACAACAACATAGACTGGCTCACGAATCTCAATTTCTTTCACGCGTTTTTTTTTCTCTTTTTGTTTTTTCCTGCAGGATCGAAAAAACAGCAGACGGCTGAAAACAGAATATATATTAAAAAAACGCTTACCGTTTTTTTTTTTCCTGCAGGGTCGAAAAACAGCAGGGGGCTGAAAACACAATGTATAAAAAAAAAACGCTTACCGTTTTTTTTCCCTCAGTCTCTTTTTTTTTTCACTCAGCCCCTAGCGCACGCACACCATAAGAAACCCTGACAAAAAAAAAAATTGAAAAAAAAAATCGACCCAACCCTAATGCTGTGGAGGTGGCAAGAAAAAAAAAAATCACCAATGCGAGTCGATGTGGTTGACGGGGGATGACTGCTAAAAAAAAAGTGTGACCGGGTCAGACCGGAGGAAGGTGCCAGTTTTTGAGGGGTAAAACCGGGTTCGTTGTTGGGGAGAGTCGCTGTTGCTGTTTGGTGGAAGATTTTTTGCTGTCGGCCTCCTCGCTTTCTTTCACTATTTCTTTTCTGTTTTTTTTCGCTTGTTTGCAGATCCCTTCCGCACAGCTCACCCCCGAGCGAAAGTTTTTTTTTTGAATTCCCGAGCAGCGAAGCTTCTTGTTTTTTGTTTTTTGTTTTTTTTTTTCTGTTGCTCGTCAGTCCGACACAGGAAGTAGAATAAGGGAGGAAAAAACGAAACAGATAAAGGTATGCAAGCGCGCTGCGTTTTTATCCTCGTCGATATACATATATATATATATTTATATATATATATATATCAGAAAGCTTCACACTCATACTTTTTCCTGATCTCTGTTTTGCAGTCATCCTCCTTTTCTTTATTTTTTTTTCCAGTATCTGAACACAACCATCCCCCGACACTGTTTTCTTTTATGTTTGTTTTTTTTGTGTCGTTTTCGCAACAGATCTTTCTATGGAGATCTCTTCTGTTTAAAAAAATAAAAATAAAAATAGAGCAGGGCTTCTCCAGTTTTTTTCTATGGTCTTTGTTTGTTTTTTTTTGCTTTTTGATTTTGTTTTGTTTTTCAGTTTTTCCCCACCCCCTTCCAAAGAAAATAGATTAAGTTACATATCGATAAAATTAAAAACAACACAGCACCACCTAAACGTTGCTTTGAGGATTAAAAAAGAAAAAAAAAATTCAAATGGATACATCTGGGCTGAAAACCATCCTCGATACACTTAGAAAAAAATAAAAAATTATTTCTTTTAAGTTGAGAAAAAAAAAGAAAAAATCATGCTGTTTGGTGTAAGTTGTTTTTGCTGTCGGCCCCTCGCTTTCTTTTACTTTTTTTTTTTTCTTTTTTTGTTAATCTTTCTTTCTTTCTTGGGGCAGGATCTTTTTAGTTTTTTTTTATTTTTTTTTATAGATAACCTTGCAGGTCACACTTAATTAACCTCACCTCACTTTTTTTTTACCTTTTCGCTCGTTTTATGAAGCTGTTTGTTTTTTTTTGACAGTGTCGATTTTTTATTTTTTATTTCTTCTTGGGGAGGAAAAAAAAATTCTCATGGACTGTTGTAGTTTTGTTTTCAAAATATCTAATAAGGGGAAAAAAAAGTGAGGTGACAGTTTGTTTTTTTCTGTTTTTTTTTTGAATTTCTTGTTTTTGTATTTTTGTTTTCTCATAGATTCCGGAAGAGGAGGTGTCTTGGTGAAGGTACAGGGATCTTGGATCGAAAAATAAAAATTTCCAATCAGTTAAGTAGTCCAATTTATTTCAAATTTTATCTCTCTTTGAAACAGCGGTGGAGCTGTAACACTGTTTTAAGTTTATTTATATTCAGTTTTTTTTAATACACTTTGCAGGGAGATCCTCTCATTGCAAGAAACAGGGCTTCTTTTCAGTTTCCTTTTCTTTTTCATTGTTTTTTTTTCAGTAGTTTTTGGACAGCAACCCCCCCTTTCCCACTCACGGCACCTCACATTTTTTTTTCCAAAAAAAAACCAGAACAGAACAACACCTGGATTTGTCTTAAATCTTTTTTTTGGCCATATTTACCGTCAAAAAAAAACCATCCTCTTTTTTCAGGGGGCCCGAGGAACTTTTCGACCTTTCGTTTTTTGACAGGATAAAATAAAACAGAAAAGCTCGAAGACTTCCACTTATTTCACACACGCTTTTTTTTCTCTTCAAAAAACTTTTTCGAGTTTTTCGTGGAAGTGGCGATTTCTTCTTCTTTTTGTTTTTGGGAAAAAGAATGAGCAGGGACGTTAAGAAGGGAAAAAAAAATTAAATTTATACATATCGAGGTTAAAAATGTTTCCTTTTGGGCTTTTTTTGAACGTTTTTTTTTCCCTCACAGATTGCAGAGAAGGAAAAAGCTTCTGCGCATTTTCGTAAAGGTACAGGGATCTTCGTTCTTTATTTAATGTTTAAACTGTATTTCTTTGTTGTTTTTTTTTCGTTCCAAAATTTTTTGTATTGTATTACATTATATTAAATATATGATATAGATATATTTGAATGTATATTAGATTCAAATTCTTGTTAGTTCCTGATATTTTCATGTTGTTTGTTTTTTTCTGTTTTTTTTTGGCATTGCAGAAGGAGGTATCTTTGCTTTGTTTCGTTTTGTTTATAAGAAAAAAATATCCTTTTTACATATTTTTGTTTTTACTTCTGATTTTTTTTTTTGTGGTTCTTCAGGGGCAAGATTCAGGAGGAGAATCTGCTTCACAAAAAAAGGTTTATTTCAGCTATGTTTTTATAGTTGTTTTTTTCCCTCGACAAAGAAAAACTGGGTCTTTTTTTTTCATTATTATTATTATCGTTTATTGTTTTCCCCTTCCAATTCACCCTGATGAATCTTTTTTTTTTTCTCGTTGATTAAAAAAATCCTCCGGGAAAAGTAGTGGTGGTTTTTATGGAAGTGGTGGTGTTGGTTTTCGTGTAAAAACGTTTTTTTCCATTGTAAAAATTGCTGGTTGATTTTTTGTTTTCCTGTTTCCTGTTCAAGACAATTTATAAGAAAAACCTCTTTTCTTTATCTTTTTCTTTTTTGATTTTCTGGGGGTGGGAAAAGAGTGAGAGAGACAGAGAGAGAAGTTAAGGTCAGTCAGAGGGGCTGTAGGAAGTAAAAGAGTGAGAGGGAGTTGAGGTCAGTCAGGGGAAGGGGAGCTGTAGGGAGAAAAAGAGTGAGACATTATGGAGTGATGTATTATTGGTTTGAAAACAGAGTTTGCAGAAATTGAGTTGCAGGATTTTCTACATGTACTGTGAAACAGAAATATGGAAAATTCACAAAAACAGTGGAAAAAAAAAGTTTTCTGTAGAAAAGTTGGGGAGAAAAAAAACTAAACTAAATAGGAATTGTGGAAAAACTAACCCTTTATAAATTGTCCAAAAAAAAAGTAAAAAACTGGCAGAAAGTGAGGAAAGAGTGATATTCATAGGGCATGACAGACTTTGGAAAAAAAAAAAGAGTGAGGAAAGAGTGACATGGAGAGCTCATTGGTATTGAAAAAAGAGGGGAAAAAAGAAGGGAAAAAAAAGAGTGCTGTTTTGGGAAAGGTGTCGAGGATTCTTATTGAGTAGCAGGGAAAATTGAAGTTTTTAAAATCGAATATTGAAAAAAAAAGTGAAAGAAGCATATACAGATATATATATATATATATGTACCAGGAAGAAAAAAGAAGCTGTTGAAATATGAGAAATGGTCATCTGAGTGACTAATTTAAGGATGGGTTTTTGTTGACAGACATAGAGAAACAAATCTGACTTTTGAAAAAAAAAGGTTTAGAAAGGGTCTGAGTGTGTAATACAGCAGACTAAATGAAAGAAGGAAACAAGGATTGCAAAAAATAAAAAATAAAAAAAAAGAGAAAGAAGGGGAAAATATATATATGTATTTATATTTTATCGGGTTTTTTCTGACGGTTCCAAGATGGGGTCACAGAGAGTCGTAAAAAAATGAAGTTGGAAAACAGAACTCGGGGAGAAAATATATATACGACTTGATAAAAACGAGAAAAAAAAGCAAAAAAAAAAGGCGAAAAATGACAGACAGATAGTGCAGACAGTGCAGTCAGACAGACAGACAGGAAGGAAGCCACACAGGGCAGCACTGTCTGTCTGACAAGAGTGAGGTGGGCTGCTGATGATTTTGGTGCCCAAGAATGCAGACTTAAAAAAAAAAGAAAGCTGAAAAAAAGCTAACCAATAATTTTCGTACGTTGGTTGTTACACCGAGACAGATTTAAGAAAAAAAAAAACACAGAAAAAAAATATATATATATTATATGGAAAAAAGCATTGCTTGTTACTGGTATTTACCTTTTCTCGTGAACCACCTTGAGAAGAAAAAAAAAGTTCATTTTTGTTTTTATAAATCAAGGTGGGTGCTGATTTCTTCAGTGGTGGGTGCGTTGCACAATATAGGGAGGTCTATACATTAAAAAAAATATTAGTTTTTGAGTTAGGTTTAAATGCAAAAAAAACTTTTGGCGAAAAACCCCTTCCATATGTCGCTTATTTATTTGCATGAAGTTTTTCGACCTCCTTGATTAAATGGAGGTTTGACCGAGCTAGTTTTCATTTTTTCGTCGAGGAAATTAAAAAAAAAACAGAAAACTGTATTTAAGAGATTTGGAAAGAAAGAAAAAGATTTTGACTTTTTTTAACACTGAAAAAAATGTGGAAACGGATTGACCCTGAAGGAGTTTTTTGTTGAAATGTTTTGAAAAAAAAGAGTGAGGAAGGGAAAAGAAAGAGTGAAAGATGACAACGATAGGTTTGTTGCATATTAGATCAGATCAGATTAGATAGATCAGATCAAATCAGATACGATCAGGGAGGAGTGAGTTAGTGAGGGAAACAGAATGAGATAAAGAAAGGAATTTAATTTTGTCAAGGTTTTTTTTCTTTTTTTGGAAAGAAAAGTAGTTGAGGTTTGAAAAAAAAAAAAACAGCTGCAAGAAACATCTACATTGAGAAAAAAAAACACGACTCGACATATATGGTATATTTGTATCTGTTTGCCTTGATGGAAACTGGCTCTTTTTATTTGTTTTACTTTTTTTTGTTTCTCATTGGTAGTCTTTTTTTTTTTCCTTTTAAAAGAATTGGCTTTAATTTTTTCTTTTGGGGGGAGGGAATGAAGATAATCCTCAGAGAAAGAGAAGCAAAAAAAATTGAGATGTTGTTTTTGGGGTGGGTTTTTGAAGAAATTTTATTTCATTGTGAACAAGCTTTTTAATTTTTTTTAATCCCTGAAGGTTACAAAACAAACGCTGAGAAAAAAAAAAAATCCTTTTCTCCCCTTTTTTTCTTTTTGCTGTTCATCTCTCTAGTTTATTTTCTTTTTTCTTTTTTTTTGGGGGGGGGGTTCACAAGTGCAAAAGTCTGGAGGGGGAAACTTGGAAAAAAAAAAAACAGAGTGGGAGACCTTGAGTCAGTCATAGGGGTGTCTGTCGAAGAAACAAAAGAGTGAGAAAGACGTCACTTCTTTGTGGTGTTATGCATTGGTTGAATATTTTGGGAAGTTCAGAAACTTTGGAAAAAACATATTTTGTGAAGCAGAAATATAGTGAATTGCAGGAGGAAAAAAAAAAGTGGAATAAAAAAAAGCTTCAGAAAAGGAGTGTTATATACGAATTGAGGAAACTATGTGTCCAGAATTTTAGGGGGGGGGAAACAAGAGGGTCATGTGGAAAAAATAGGGGGAAAAAATTGTTGACAGAGAAAGAGTACCTGTGTGTGAAAGGGGGTATAGAGACTGACTGGCTGATTTTGACAGATGGACAGTCAGTCAGACAGTCAGACAGTCAGTCAGAAAATGGGTGATATGGACTGTGAGGGATTTTCTTGTCTTTTTCTTCTGGACTAGATTAAATGATTTTTTTTTCTTAAAACATGCTTGCATCTCACACTTTTTAACCTCACTAGTTTTTTCTTTCAAATTTTTTTTTGGAAAGAATGTTTTTAATTTTTTTTTCTCAGGTGCAGATAGCTTTTGTCATCCTTCGAGAAAGAGGGAGGTCGCTTTTTTTAATTATTTCTTATTTCAGGTTTACTGCAATTTCAGTTTTTCTTTTGCTGAGAAAAAGAAAAAATCGAAAAAGATAAAAATCTGACTAAAAACTGTTGGTTTTTTTTCCTTTCAGTAACAAAAAAAAAAAAGAAAAAAAAGGAGCAGCGAGAATATATATTTTTGTTTCTATTCTTTTCGTGTTTTTTTTTTTTTTCTGCAAAGATTGGTTACATAAGATCACATTGTTTAGGGTGCAGGTATCGAGATTTTTTTTTTTTCAACTTTTCGGTCGTTGAAAAAGAAACTCCTCTTCGAATGACTTAATTTTTTTTTTCTTAACTTTTCAATCTGGAGAAGGGTGAAAATTAGTAACGGGATATTTATGTATGATTTTGTCTTTTGTATTTATGAAAAAAAAATGTATGTTTGATTTTCAGCTCGTGTATATGCGTTATGGAGGTTGATTGCCTCTTTTTTTTTTTCACCGAATGGTGATTTTTGGTAGTTTTTTTTACTTGTTTTTTTTGGCTTTTCAATTTATTTTTTTCCAATATCTTTAGTGATCAGAGAGATGTTAGAAAAAAGAATTGGGAACTCGAATCAAAGAAAAATGTATTTTTAAATTTAATTTTTTGACTCTTTTTTCTTCTCTAGATTGATAGGCAATTGCTTTTTTTCTTGTTTTTTAATTCTTTTTTTTCTTCTTTTTTGGCAAGAATTCGCCGGGTCGGTCGAGATTCGACGAAACTGGTATAAGGGAATGATGACTAAAAAAAGAACAGCTATTTCTGACTGTCAGTGAAAGGAGGGGTGCCCTGCAAGCAAAATCAGACGGGAAAAAATATATCTATTTTTAGATTCAGGCATGGGTGCTTTGCAGCCTTCGGAAGGGGAAAAAAAAACTTAAATCTGGAAAAAGAGTTTCAGGAATATATTTCAGATTGATGCTGTAGAATTCATTTTTGAAGGATTTAAAAAAAAAAGAGTGAGAGAGGAAAAAGGAAGGAGGAGAAAGAGTGACACTATAGTAGTTTGAGAGAAACAAAAGAGTGACGCTGAGGGTCGGAAGTTTTGGATGCTGCTGGAAAAAAAAATTATCACAGTCTCGTTTCAGCAAATGAAAGGGAAAGTTTTCCCGAGAGGAAAATTCTGGTCGATTTTTTATTGCAACGTCGATAAATTCACCGGAAATTTATCTCTGCAGGATTTTTTCACCATATGGAATGGAGTGTGGAGTCTAAAATTTGGAAAATATCACAGTGCAGCCCTTCTCTCTAATTTTTTCGATGGATGGGGTAGTGCAAATTTATTTTTATTTTTTTTATATGGGTTTTTACAAGTGCAAAAGTCTGGAGGGGGGGAACTTGAAAACAAAAAAAAAACAGAGTGGGAGATCTTGGGTCAGTCAGAGGGGTTTCTCTAGAAGAAACAATAGAGTGAGAAAGATATCACTCTTTTGTGGTGTATGTCATGCATTGGTTGAATAAAAAGGGAAAGTTCAGAAACTTTGGGAAAACATATTTTGTGTAGCAGAAATATAGTGAATTGCAGGAGAGAAAACAAAAGGGAAAAAAAACTTTCCGAAAAGGAGTGCAAAACTCAATTTGAGGAAACTATGTGTCCAGAATTTGAGGGGAAAAAAAACAACAGGGTCATGGAGAAAAAATATGAAAAAAAAATTGTTGACAGAGAAAAAGCATCTGTGCGTAAAATGAGAGACTGACTGACTGACTGGCTGATTTAGTCAGACAGACAGACAGAACAGTCAGATAGTCAGTCGTCAGACAGACAGTCAGACATGGACTCTGAGGAATTTTTCCCTCTTTTTCATTCTGGACTTGGATAAAAGGAAAAATAGAAGAAGAAAAAAAAAAACATGTTTGCACCTCACACTTTTTTGCCTCACTAGTTTTTCCTCTATAAAAAAGTTTTTTTTTTTTGGAAAGATCGTTTTTTTCTTTTCAAGGTTCTGATAGTTTTTGTCGTTGTTCTTTCTCTGAACATTTAAAAAAAAAAGGCTAAAAATGGGACATCATTTTTTTTCAATTATTTCTTAATTTGGGGGCTGGAGAATAGGCTTACTGTTGAATCAGCTTTTGTTTTCATGGAGCAAAAGAAGAAATCTGGTTAAAAACTGTTGGTTTTTTTCCTTACATTAACCAAGAAAAAGAAAAAAAAAAGCAACGGAAATATTTTTTTTTCAACTCTTCTCGTTTTTTTTTGTTTGTTTGTTTTTTGTTCTGAGGAGATTGTTTAGGGCGCAGGAATCAGGATTTTTTTTTTCAGCTTTTTGGGTCGTTGAAAAAAAACTCCTCTTCGATTGACTTTGTTAAATATATATATATTTTTTTTTACTTTTCAAACTGGAGAAGGGTGAAAGTTAGTAACATGATGTTTATGTATATATATATACTTTTTATTTTATTTTTATTTTTTTATTGTAAAAAAAATTGTTTTTTTGATTTTCAGCTTATGTGTCTGTGTTACGGAGATTGATTGCTTTTTTTTTCTAAATTTTGATTTTTGGTAGTCTTTTTTTTAGGGAGAGGTTTTGGCTTTTCGACTTTTTTTTGTTTTCCAATATCTTTATTTAAGATATCAGATAGATGTTGGAAAAAGGAATTTATCAACGTTACGAAGAAAATTTTTGTTTTTAGATTAAGACATGAGTGCCCTGGAGCAACATTAGAAGGAGGGGGAAAAAGAATATGTAAAAAAAAAAAAAAGGGGGAAAAAAGAAATATATTTTCAGATTAAGGCATGGCTGCTCTGGAGCAACATTGGAAGGGAAAAAAAAATCTATTTATATATATGATTTTTTTACATATTTTTTAGATTGAGACATAGGTGCTCTGGAGCAACATTGGAAGGGGGGGAAAAAGAAATCTATTTTTAGACTATTTATATATATATATATATATTTTTTTTTTTTTTTATTATTTTTTTTTGGATTGAGACATTGGTGCTCTGGAAGAAAGATCAGAAAGGGGAAAAAAATTCAAATCTGGAAAAAGGTTTTAGGAATATATTTCAGATTGATGTTGCAGAATGTACATTTTTGAAGGATAGAGAAAAAGAGTGACACTGAGTGGCGGTTCGCTATATTTCCACAGTTTTTATGCTGTTAATTGAAGTTAGTTTAGTAAAAAGAGTGACACTTGAGGTAGTTTTTTGGGGGAAAGAGTGACACTAGTAGTTTGGAAAAAAAGAGTGACGCAGAGGGTCGAAATTTTGGATGTTGCTGGAAAAGTTTTTATCACAGTCTAGTTTCAGAATCTCTAAACGGGAAGTTTTCCCGAGAGGGAAATTCTGGGCGATTTTTTATTGCGATGTCGATATATTCACCGGATATTTTTTTCTGCAGGATTTATTCACCATATGGAGTGGAGTGTGGAGTTTAAAATGTGGAAAATACCACAATGCAGCCCTTCTATCTGATTTTTTCGATGGATGGGGAGGTGCTTTTTTTTAAACCTAAATTTCTTAGTTACATGGAATATAGGCAGCTGGGGTTTGGAGATTTTTTCTGGAGTGTGGATGGGTGCCACCAATTAGTCATCACCAAATTAAATGGAGTGGAACTTTCAAAAGGAAAGTGGAAAGGAAGACAGGTGAGTGGAATTTAGGGGGGGTGGGGGGCTCAGTTTTGTTTTTCTATCTTTTTTATTCCTACTCTCAGTTTTTCCATCAAGGTTGACGGAAATCGCTCTTTTTTTTCTTTATATTCGACTCTCATTTTTCCATCCAGATTGATGTGCATCCCTTTTTTTCGTGCTTTTTGACTCTCAGTTTTTTAATCCAGATTGATGGGTATTTTTTTTGTTTTTGCGTTGGTTTTTTTGCCAAACAGAATGGTTTTTTGGCAAGCCTAAACCTGTCTTTTTCTTGTTGTTTCTTGTTTTTTACTTTTTTTTTTTAAGTATCGGTCGGGTTGTCGAGATTCAACGAAACTGCTATAAGGGAATGATGACTAAACAAAAAAAAACAGCTACTTCGGACTGTCAGTGAAGAGCCTCCATGTCTGACCCAGCAACCAGCGCATTGCTATTTTTTTTTCTTAATGGGGAATTGCATCTCAGCATCCGAATTGAGGTTTTCTTACTGTATCGGCTGTGTGGTGTTTTCCAGCAGCGGTGCAGCAGCTTCCTACCAGTCTGACTAAGCTTCCTACCAGTCTGACTAAGGAGAGGGTGAAGCATGTCCAAGTGGATTTTCCTTTGGAGGTCGAATGACTCATTAGCAGCATCCAAACCTAGGGGGGGCAAAAAAGCATTTCCAAAAAATATGCTGACAGGTGCAAGGCTAGGATAAATGGTAAAAGGGGTGCAATTATGGGGAAGCTGGAGGGAAGCTGGAGAGAAGCTTCCCTTCGGCAACCGGTAAGCGCTTTTCGTAATCGGATACGTTGTTCTTTTTGATCGATTCAATTTCCATGGTTCTTTTCCTGAAAACTTTTTCTTGCATTCTTTGAGGGGCAATTTCTTTAGAGGCTTGTTGGAGTATTGAGTCAGAGATCCCCCCGCTCTTTAAAATGTTGAGTTTATAAAAAGAGAAGTAAAAAAATAAACAATGGTGGGGATTTTGTACGATTTGACTTTTGTTTTTGTGATAAGATGGAATGAAAAAAATTAATAAATATAAACCTCCAAACCACTGAAGTCGATAGTATTTAAAAAAAATCAAGATTGCACCCCACACTCATTATTGAACCTCACTGTTCTGTATGACTGTCTGACTGTCTGACTGTCTGACTGTCTGACTGTCTGACTGTCTGACTGTCTGACTGTCTGACTGGCTGACTGGCTGACTGGCTGACTGGCTGACTGGCTGGCTGGCTGACTGGCTGACTGGCTGGCTGACTGGCTGACTGGCTGACTGTCTTTCTGACTGACTGACTGTCTGTCTGACTGTCTGACTGACTGACTGTCTGACTGACTGTCTGACTGACTGACTGTCTGACTGACTGTCTGACTGACTGTCTGACTGACTGTCTGACTTTCTGGCTGAATGGCTGAATGGCTGTGTCATCCCCCCCCAAGATAAACTTGATTCTTTTCATAAAAGTAATTAAAACAATTTTTTTGCATCGTTTATTTTTATGATATCTGAAAGAAAGGGGAAGGGTTTTTTTTTTCTCTTTTTTAACTGATTCTGTTTTCCCTCATAGGTTCCGGAAGGGGAAAAAGCTGCAGAGATCTTCGGTGTCATTTTTTTTTTTCTTATTTTAAACCTTTTTTTTTTTATTTTTATTTTTTACATTTTTACTTTCGTATCTACCCGAAGATTGACACTCTTCTGGGTATCTTTACTTTCTTTTTTTTTTGGTTTTTTTTTCATGCTTAGGATTGTTTGTTTGTTTTTTTTCCTTTTCAGGAGCAAGCCCCCCAAAAAAAAGAAGCTGTTGGAAAAAAAAAATCGCTCTCAATGCAGCCTTCATTCCCTTTTCCGGAAGGGAAAAAAACTGAAAAAAAAAAAAAGAAAAATTAACCTGACAGAAAAAAAAATATTTCTATTGGCGGCGACTCGGAATGAAAAACAAAATAGACACGAGAAAGCAGGAATCAGACTTTTTTTTCTTTGTTTTCTCCTCTTCTCTTTCTTTTCTGTTTTCAATTTTTTATATATTTTTTTTTCCGGGAACATTGATTGAATATGATTTTATCGTTTATGCAGAAGGGATAAAATAAACCACCTTTTTTTTCTTCACCTTTCGGTTATGCGTCAAAAAAGAAACCCCTCTTAATATCAAGCTCAGTGATTAATTTTTGACTTTTTTTTTATTTTCATGGTTTTCTTAAGTATTGTAGAAGCATCAGCTAGATATGGACATTGAGATGATTTTACGGGGTTTTTTGTTTTTTTTTCCTGAGTCAGCCTTTTACACATTTCTGTGAATGACCTGCACCAGGCCAAAAAAAAAAAGAAAGAAAGATTTGGCCGTGTGAAATAATTTTTCAACTGAGTGTATCGATGTGTTCATTGTGTTTTTATGCATACATATCCACATTCTTTTTTTTGGTTTGTTTTTTTACAGACTGCAGAGCTTCCTGAGTTGTTGGGACCCTGGAGATCCCCCCCCCCCCCAAAAAAAAAGAAAAGAAAAAAAATAAAAAGGGAAAAAAACTGACTTTAAGAGGATCCCATATTTCCCCGAAGCTCCGTAGCAAAGGTGGGAAGCCGACCATCGGGTGCATGCTTCGGGAAAGTACTGATTTGTTCAGGGAATATACTGGAAAAAAGCCAGTGCACATTGTTTTTTTTTTGTGTTTTATTTTTTATCTCGGATGAACTGATACTACAAGCTTTTATCACAGCCGTCTTGTAGTAAGTGAAAAAAAAAATTGGCTCCGACCTTTGACGTCTCCGGAACATTGTTTACTGCCTTTTTTTCTGGATTTCGTCTAGATTTTCGAAATATGGCGGAGAAGTGGGTGCAGTTCCGGGAGCAATAGAAAAGAGTTTTTTTTAACTTTTATCCCAAAACGCGAAATTTATGCTAAATTTACCATAGAAATCGCAGAATTTCCTGAGAATAGAAAATTGCTTGTGTTTTTTTGTTGTTTTTTTTTGGAGAATGTCCAGAAACAGATCCCGTCGAACAGCTCCTGACTGCACTCGGGAAATTTTGCCTTGTGTGCGGCAAAAAAAAACAGTTGAAACATGTACAGATGCTCAGCTGTTTAATTTGTTTTCCGGGTTTTTTGTTTTCCGGTGTTTTTTTTTTGGAGGGGGGGGGGCAGGAAGAAGCATTCTTCGGATTCCAAGCACATATATCAAAAATGCACAATTGACCCTTTTTTTTCACCTTGTTTTTTTTTTTTACAGTCCGAGATGAATGCTTTGACCGCTCCATTCATAGTGGGGCTGGACATTGACATCAGCATGCATGTGTGTGTGTATATACATGAATGAATGAATGAATGTTTAATTTACATTAGGCAATATATATATACATATATATGCTGTTCTCAAGCATGGGGTGGTGAAGGAGGAGCTTCGACTCTCAACGTCAAAGCGACGGGGGGACTAGTCGCAGTTTTTTGGGGGAAATACGATCTGGACAAGGTACATTATTCATCCTTCCCCCCCCAAAAAAAATAAAGGAAAAATAAAAAATAATGCGACTGTGATTGAATTGAACTAGAGTTATCTTGAAAGGGCGAGCAGTGCCCGTTTCTTCACGCAAATGTAAGCGTAAAAAAAAAATTAAGAATCAAAAACTGACTCAGAAGTAAAATTACCGGTTCATCCTAATGGGTCTATCTCCATCTCTCTACCCCAATATATATATATGTATATATATATATTTGGCCATTTCAGATTTTCTCGCTCCTGTTTTTATTTTATTTTCTTGTATTTTTTTCTGACCTCTTGTCGCTACCTAATTCTTTTGCATTTTTTTGTATTTTTTGTATTTTTTTTTCTGAAATCAGCGGCTGATGGAGAGAGTATCTTCTGTCGAACAAACAAAGTCCATTGCGAAACAAAAAAAAAAAAAAAAAAGTTGTAATTTTTTTTTGTTTTTCATGAACTATTTAGGCTGTGGCGATTGGTACCTACCACAGCTCTGATGCTTGAAATATGTTTTCTGTGGAAAGTATTGAGGATCAGGTATTGAGAAAAAAATTATTTACATGTATTCGTATGAGTAATTTTAATTTTCAATTTTTTTTGTTCTCTAGCTACATGTATTTGTATGTGGCTAGAAAAAAAAAGCTGTTTCTTTTAAGGGAGAAGAAAAAAGGGATGATGACTAATCCAAAAAAAGTGGATTTATTGACAGACACAAAAAAAAACGAGCATCGGGTGTTTTGAAACAAAGAGTTGAAAACTAAAAATAAAAGGGTTCAGGCCAGTGGTTTCTCAGTGAAAAAAAAAAAAGGAAAAAATGCATATGAGAAAAATGAAAATTGAAAAAAAGTTAGATGGATGAAGAGGGAAGATCTATGGGTGAAAAGATATCAACAGACAGATCAGTCAGATAGACAGAAAGATCAGGGAGACAGATTAGACAGATCAGTCAGACAGACAGAAAGATCAGTCAGACAGATTAGACAGATCAGTCAGCCAGCCAGACTGGCGCAGCACCATAACAAAATGAGTAATGTTAGTTTCGCAATAATTCCGTCTCCGGGATTTTTTCAGCATTATTGTAGAGGCAGAAAAAGCTTTTAACGATGCTGCTTTCAGGGCTGCCAGAATCTCAACCTCGGCCGGAGTGTGATATCAACCCCCGTCAGGCGTGGAAGTCGACCTCAGCTTGGCCCTGTCAAAACCAGAAAGGAGCAGAAAGGAGTTCAGCAAGTGAAACTTTCCATCCAGAAAGAAATTCTGAAAACGGAGGCGGAGCTGAAATCTATAGAGGAAGAAAGGTCCAGCTTGGAAACCAAAAAAAAAAACAAAAAACAAAAACCTAAACCCTAAACCCTAAACCAAAACCAAAACCTTTAGAGGAGCAGGATATGAAGGCTGCCCTTGTGGCAGCCCAGCAAAAATTGACCGAAATGCAGATGATCAAAAAAACAGGGGTGAGTGACGAGGATTTTTTTTTTTCTTCCTTCCCAAAGTAAAGTACTTGAGCTTCGTGTTTAAAAAAAAAATAATCGTGTTTAAAAAAAAAAAAAAAACAAATCTTGAGCGATAAAGTGAAAATAGTGCTCAAATTCGTTATTATATCTGTTTTTTATTTCTTAATTTCCATCAAGGGTTGATGGGTTTTTTCGGTTGCCTGTTCAGCTGTTTCTATAGTTTCGATATATTTTTGACACGAAGGGATAACTTTGTCGGTGCTGCTGTGTGCAGGGAGGTCGAGGCAAATCTAGTCAGGTTGGTTTGAACCCTCTGAATATGGCACAAGATTCAATAAACCAGGTGATATTTTTAGGGGTTTTGTTCAAAGAGTGAGGTAACCCATCCTCCTGGCAGACTGGGCTGAATATGGCACAAGATTCAATAAACCAGATGATATTTTTAGGTGTTTTGTTCAAAGAGTGAGGTAACTCAGCCTCCTGGCAGACTGGGCATTTCTTGCTAGTTGTCTGTTGGTAATGAACCGCTCCTCGTAGTTCCAAAAAAAAAAGTCAGGGGGGGAGGGGTTCGTATCGATAAAAATTATGGTTGTCTTTATGAGTGGGAGATGGATGGGTGGCTGAAAAAAAAAGAAAAAAGAAAAGAGGAAATGGAAAAAAGCATCTGTGGGAGTTTTTTTTGTTTTTTTTTGTTTTTTCGAAAGGAGCAAGGGGGAAAACAGATGTTGAGATCATTTTTTTATTATTATTATTATTATTCAAGAGTTGAAAAAAAAAGATGATGAATAAATAATAATTTAGTTTGGTATATTTTTAAATATATATTAGTTGAGTTTTTCATTGGGTGCATTTGACAAGGGAGGGGTTTTCAGATTTGAATGCAAAAACCCAATTCCATATCACTCATTTCCAGAGAGTTTTCAGACTGACTGGGGATTTTTTTGGTCGGAATGGAATGAGCAGTTGACCAAATTGAAAGGAGCAGTTTAAAAAAAAGGCAACCCTGTCTTTTTTTGTTTTGGGAAGAAAAACAGGTGAAGTCTGAAAATAAACACCTGCATGAAATACCTGGATTAAAAAAGAAAACAGAGTTTGGGTTGAAAAGAGTGAGTGGCTGTGGGTCAGTCACAGAGACAGTAGGTGAAAAAAGAGAGAGGGGGAGAGGGAGATACTGTGGGTCAGTCACAGAGACAGTGGGTGGAAAAAAGAGTGAGGCCTTTTTTTGGTTGGAAGGCAGAATTAGTGAAATCACGAAGTATGTTGACATAAAAAATATAGAGACTTCAGTTTGTTTGGCGAAAAAAATATATGTATATTTGCTGCAAAAAAGGAGTGGCTAAAAAATAGAAATAGAGAAAATCTGTTTATCGATAAGAGAAAAAAAAAAAAAAAAAAAAACATTGAAAAGGAATCAAGAGAATTCAAGAATTGGGATAATATGTTATGATATTTGTATAATCTGTGAATTCACAGATTGCGAGGAAGGGGTAAAGAAAAAAAAATTGTGAAAAAAAAGACATACAAAACAGAGAGAGAGAAGAAGGGAAGAAGAAAAAAAAACTTTTTATGAAATTTTAAGAAACTATCGCTTTCCTTTCTCTCCCTCCCCCCCCTTATAAAAAAAAGTTAAATAAATAAATAAAGTAAAATATAAATATAAATATAAAAAAAGAGAGAGAAAAGAAGAGAGCGGTTTGAGAAAATTTTCGAGGATTCTTATTGATCAGCAGACACACAAAAAAAAGAAGAATGCAGCGCCAGAATTTAAAAGGGCTGTCGAAAAGTAAAAAACGATCATCGGAGTGATGACTAATCGAAGGGTAGATTTTTTCATGGACGTAGAAGAATTGGAAAAAAATATATAGTCAGAAAATGGGAAGGGAAATATGCACAAATAATTAAAAAAGTGAAATGGAAATGAATGTATGGACGGGGAAGCGAGAGGATCTGTGGGGGGAAAGAAATCGGCAAGCAGACAGCCAATCACTTCATATATATATATATATGAGTCTGTAGAGTCTGACAGACCAGTCAGACCAGACAGACCTGAGCAGACCAGACAGACCAGACCAGAGAAAAGGAAAATGAGTGATGTTTCTGAAGTCAAAATCTAGAACAGAAGACAGACAGACAGACAGACAGACAGAGAGAGAGAGAGAGAGAGGTTGTGACAGATTGGTTTTTATTATCTAAGGGTAGAAACATAGTCCATTGAATAATTTGACATGTGTGGAAAGGGCTAATTCAGTTGGGAAGTTGCTGTGCAGTTTATACCGTTAACACTCTTGGTTGTGGTATTTGAAGGGGCTTTGGTTGGAACAGGGGTCGTACTTTTTTACTGTAAAGAATGTGAGTTCAACACATGCTACTTCAATTGAATGAGTTTTCCTAATATTCTATTTTGAAGTCCCCGGTGCATCGAGGAATCCAGATGAATTTTGCAAGGAAGGATTAGGTTTTAAACGAGGTTTTGCAGTTTTGTCCATAATCTTTTCCAGATTCATCCAGGTTGAAAAGCGCAGAAAAACGAAAAAGATGAGAGTATATATATGAACGTATTTTTACAATCTGACTTCTCAGGGCTAGGCAGGGTTCCATCGATAGTCCCATGACACTGCCAAACCCCACTCCCCCTGCTCCACACCAGAATGTGGTGTTGGTGCATCCCCCCCCAAAAAAAACACACACACGCACACACTAAAAGTGTGCATTCAATGAAACCTCTGAGATGTAGTAGATTCTGTCACTGTATTTTTTTATGGACAATGTATGTCTCAAAAAGAGAATGGTGGCAAACTGCAAGACCTACATCTGCCTGGATGTGTCTCCCCATTTTTTCATTTTCCTGTAAACCACCCACCCTCCGTTGTGGGGATCGTAACAGGGAAGCTTTGATTGTTCAGTGGGTTAATATTCCACAGGGCAAACAGGGGGTTAGATGTGGATCAGAAACTGACATCTTTGAAAGGAAGGTTCAACAGATGCACAATGGGCTGGTCGACAAGCTTCTATCATCGATTGATTGATCGATTGCAGACAGATTCATTTTCAGTTTTGTTCCTTTTTGCTGGCAGGTCAGTGGTAATGATGAGGAAAACAGAGCTCCACCCCCCCCCCCCCCCCCTATTTGGACATGGAATGATTGTGGATGCCAGTTTTACCAACCTCTCGCAGTCACATGATAACTCACCTCCCAAAATAGCCAAAAAAAAATCTTCAAAAGGGAGGATTTTGCACTTCCAGTTCGACCTCTTTTTATCCCCGGTTCCATGCCGTCAACCCCATCTTAACTGTTTCTTGAGAAAAGCCGTTGCAACTGTTTTAATTGTAACGCCTTGTGAGGCGGTTACAGTTCACAAAATAAAATCAAAATCATTTTCCACGCTGTTTTTTTGGAAAACCCCAACCACCTTTGTCGAAAGCTATGGTGACATCGGTCATCAGTTTGCCTTTCCACTCCTCGGCATTTTGACCATGTGCTGGAGCCACATCCACATCCCAAGGGGAGAAAAAATGCATGTAATGCATGTGATGCATGCTTGATGCATGTGATGCATGCTTGATGCATGTGTTGCATGCTTGATGAAGGAATGAAAATGCAGCGAGAGCACAAAGAGAATCACCTTCGTTGCCACGAGATAATCGAATGGTGCATTAATCAAAGCTTGCACCGGCCCTGCCTGTCCAGAAATATGAAGAAAGACAAAAAAAACTGTGATCAGTGGTGTAGCCTCCCTTTGATTCTCAGTGCTGGCAACGTTCTCAACTCTAACGCTCGCAATACTGGGGCCTGGGACTTGAAGGAATCAGGAATCAGTTTACACTTGAGTAGGCCGCTATGGCTGTACACCTGGGGCCTGTTTCAAGTCTCAATCAATGCGCACGATTATCCTCAAGGGATAACCTGAAGGGAACACCACTGCGTCGATCAGCACCTTGATCGATCCAGGCAATTTTTTTTCCCTGTGTTGAAATTTCAACCACGAGAATTGTGGGAAGGGGGTTGGAGTAAACGAATGCGAAAGAGAGTGAACCATTGTACTGAACAACTTTTAACACATTACATTGACGACTTTTGACGCCAAAGGAACTGGCATTGACAACACCTGTTTAAATATCGGAGGTGAACACTGTTACGTAACGGTATACCGATAAGCTACTCAGCCTCCACTCATTTGAAGCAGATCCATGTTTCTTCAATTTTGGCCAATTGGCATCCGTGATATCCTTGTGCATGAACAGCTCATTGATTGAGACTTGAAACAGGCCCCATGTGTACAGCCAGAGCGACCTACTCAAATGTAAACCGATTCCAGATTCCAGATATCCTGGTGCAGGGGTTTTCTTTCTTCACTGGATTTTTCCACAAAGGACATTCGCTCTAGGGCAAAAATCTCTTTACGAATGTCTGGACCAGTTGGTCATACCCGATTCGATTATTACATAATCTATCTGCAAGACTGTCCTGTGACACAAACACAGTGAAACAGTGAAGTGAGTGGAATGAAAAATGCCGGTCTGAACCGGCGGGAAACGATGCATCAGCGATCAAGATTTGGGCGTAAGAATCTGACTGCATGTAAGAACGGTCGACTCGCACTCGTCATGTTGTGGGCATCCCAAGGGATGAACCCCCTGTGATTGGCAAATAATGCAACGAGAGAACTAGATTGCCCTGTGTCCGTTCATCCTTGTGCCTGATATATTGCTTTCGTGGCATCATGGGGGCTGACGGCCTCTTTTTGCCACATTGAAGTTATCTATATATATATATTGTTGGTTTTTTCTGTCGGTCTGATGGACCCCCCATCGCCTCAACAGGGCCAAGATGCAATGCAGTGGTCAAACAATCAACAATTGCACCACCTGTGATCTGGTGGATTCGTTTCAGGCTATGAATGAACACTTGCTGCCACACCCCTCCAACAAATAAATAACTAAAGGCGGTCATCCCACCCCCCTTTTCCTCCTACTATGCCAGAAACCCATAAATATTGAGAGAAAAAAACACCACCACCCTTTCAACCATAAGGCAGTGTGGCAGAGCGTTAAATTCGATGCACTGCCCCCCAAAGTCGGTCAGACTGTGAACACACTAGCTTTCTCAACCCCCCCCCCCCAAAACAAAAAAAAACAAAACAAAAAGAAAACAACCCCCTCCACTTCCTGCGACTTGATCATTCTGCACACCATACAAGGTGGCCTAGATTATAGGGAAGGAAAAAAAAAAACGACATGCCATTTCACAGACAAGAAGAACTCCCAACACCACTAGCAAAAAACTCCATTCCTGGAATCTTTCAAGGAGTATATGTTGCCATGTCAGACATAGAGATATACCAGAAGGCTACCTGCACCTCCCAACACCACTAGCAAAAAACTCCATTCCTGCAATCTTTCAAGGAGTATATGTTGCCATGTCAGACATAGAGATATACCACCACCAGCAGGCTACCTGCACCTACCATTCGCTTCCCAAATACCCCTGCGATCACACTCTCCCTCTCTAATCAACAACAACATGCTTCGAGAAATCCCAAACCCTGAATTTGCCATTGCCGTCCAACACCACCAGCTCCTCATCGGTACACCAAACGTAGTTTGCTTTGACTTGGACTGGGAAACGCAGCGTTTTCCCCGTTTCAGCATCCCAAATCCAGGCCCCCCGTTCGCTCAACGCATCATCGATGGACACCGAAGAACCCCCCGAGTGATCCGCGAAACAAGCCGCCGCCACCGCGAAACCGTTGAACGCGATGGAGGCGGCGCTGAACTTCTCGTTGTCGAACACCCGGAGGCAAGCACCGCTGTTCAAATCCCAGAACCGCACGGTGTGGTCTGACGCCCCGCTCACCACCTCATCCCTGTGTGCATCCACGGAGTCCACCCGGTTGGTATGCCCCCTCAACACATGCATGCACTTCCGCGAGGTGGCGCTCCATACCCGTAGAGTGGTGTCCTCCCCTCCACTCACCAGGATTGCCCCATCCCGGGCTGCACACACACACCGAACGATGTGCTGATGCCCGGTCAACTCACCTTCGCACTCCCAGCTCCCCCCTTCTCCCCTCCTTCCCCATATCTTGACCGTGTCGTCCCCCCCCGCGGTGACGACCCCCTCCCCATGTTCGATCGCACTCAAAATCTGGCTGCCGTGGGCTGCATCGACGCAGAAGCTCCGCCGGCCTTCTACGAGGTCGAACCCGCACATCCTCCCATCCCAGTAGCCGACGATCAGCAACTCCCCGGCGAAACACATCGCAGAGGGTTGACCCCAGTCATCGTCGTCCTTCTCGGTTTCGAGCAGCCGCTGTTTCGTTTTCAAGTCAAAAATTTGGGCCGAGTCGAAATCCTTGATTGCAACGAGGTTTCCGCGTTTGGCGGCAGTCACGGGGTACAGGGTGGTATCCACTGTGAAACAAAAAAAACAGCCAACGAGTGAAAAAAACATTCACAGCCAACAGAGGATGCCACCCCCCCCCACCCCCCCAAACACACCCCCACAGGGTGCTGGTGAAAAGAATGCTGGAAAAATGCCGGAAAGAAGCTGAAAGGTAGAGGGAAAAAAAAAAGGAGTACCAAATAAGGATTGAAAACAAAACAAACCAAATTCCACATTGCTGTCATCATGCTCCACAGCTTTCTGTTGTCTATGTGATTCAGTTTGCTGCAAATTCACATTCCCCCCCCAAGAAAAAAACCCTCCATGAAACCCTCCTGAGAAAAAAACAACCCTCCATGAAAACGGATGTGTTTATTGCACCCGGCATACCTGAACCTGTCAATGGAACGTTCCACTCCGTCCAAGCTTGGCGGAGCTGGATTTTTCTTGTTATGGCGGGGGAGCGGGCTGCATCCCTCCAGCTGGAAGCAACGCAAGCACACCTGTGGAATGCCAACCAACCGAAAAATGAAAAAAAAAAAACAAAAAAAAAACTCTGTTGATGGAATGCAAGGTCAGGATGAGGGGGAGGGGGGTCACTTAACAACAGATCATGTCCTGCTGGAATGCAAGATCAGGATCATGCATGCATGTACATGAACATCATGCATGCACATGAACATCATGCATGTACATGAACATCATGCATGCACATGAACATCATGCATGCACATGAACATCATACATGCACATGAACATCATGCATGTACATCAACATCATGCATGCACATCAACATCATGCATGCACATCAACATCATGCATGCACATTAACATCATGCATGTGAACGCTGCATCCTATATATTACAGCTACATAGTAAAAAAAAAAAAACTGTTGCATTGGAAGTACAATTTTTTTTAGATTTTTTTTTTTTTTTTGGGGGGGGGGAGGAGTAGGGATCGATCAAGAAAGAAAAATGCATGAAGTTTTTTTGACCGTGGAAAAGTAAAAACAATAATTACAAAAAAAAATAATAACAGCTGTTTTTTTACCATGTAAATATATTTGTAAATAATCAAGATTGAAGGAGTTTGTGGTGTACTTGTGCATGTAATTTTAATTTTAATTTCTTTGGTGTTTATGTGTACAAATCTAAAAATTTCAATTAATATAAAGAATTGATATTAATACTATTATTTTTTAAAGAAATACTTTATTTTCTGCACCTAGCAATTGCTCGGAGGTTTATCCTTTCAAAAACGGCTGTTATGAAACTCAATGGTAGATGCCATGCTCTGTTTTCCTGCACCCCAAAAAATGAAAAAAAAAGAAAGACAGTAAACATTTAAAAAAACAGCTTTTTGGAAAATGTTCAATGAATGCAGGTTATTTTTTTGCTGAACAAAAGAAAAGATAGCTGAAAAAAAAAAGTTTCCGTGTGTATCAGATTTATATATATATGAAAATAAATAAATAAGCAATTTATACAAAAAACAACCACTAAAAAGCAGAGAAAAATCCCCCAAAATCCCCTAAAAAAAAATCAATTAAAAACACCCTGCAGTGGTTTTCTTACACCCATGTTTGAAAAAAAAAAAAAAAGCACTATGTTTTTCAGATTTACGTATGCATGTAAATCTAAATTGAAAAAAAACAAAACTGTTCTCCGGTTATCAGACTTGTAAAATATTCGAAGGAAGAAATCATGAATTAAAAAATATATATATTAAACTCTTCCTCACTCTTTTTTCTCACTCTTTTTTTTCTCACACCTGTGTTTTTTTTTCTTTCGGCAACCGAGCGACATTATCCATTTTTCTATTGCTTATCGAAAAACGCCCGAGGGATATCTGTATTTAAAGAAAAAAGGCAAAAATATAAACATAAATATATTTAAAAAAAACCCATCAATCATAAGATAAAAAGAAAAACAATATGAATATATGTACTTTCCCCAAAAAAAAATTGAAAAAAAACACAAAAAACAATGGAATTATATACAGGAAAAAAAGTCTCGTTTCTTTTTCAGATCATACTGTGCCTTTTTTTATTATTCCAAAAACTGTGAGTTTTTTTCCTGCACCCCCCTCCCCTCCCTATTTTTTTCCCTCCATTTTTTATTTTTTTTTTCAATTTCTTTTTTCAAACATCTCCTTCCAGCACTTGTTGAGATGCCGAAAAAAACACGGAAAAAGAAGAAAAAGAAAAACAGAAACAAAAAACAGAAAAAAACAAAAAAACTGGAAAATAAAAGTCTCCATCCCACACCATCTGAAAAAAAAATATATATATATATATATGTATATACATATCTCAAAAAAATTGAACAAAACGCATCAATAAACCAAATTCAGATGTTGAAAAAGGGGGGAAAGAAACAAGATGCTGATTTTTTGGCCATAACCCTTTCTTCCCCCACGACCCCCCTCCTTCTTCCTTTTCTGTTGAACCAACCAAACCCCCCCCCCCCAGAAAAAAAATAATAATAATAACCAGGGCTAAAACAAATGAAAAAAAAAAAACTGGTTTAAAAGAAAGAAAAGAATGAAAAACACTGTTCCAAAAAAAAATAACCCCCCCCCCTCCTTCCCCCGCCACTCACCGGAATACAGACGTCAGTTTTAAGATTTCCTCTTTTTGGTCAATGCTTGGATGGGCCTTCCACGAACGCTGGTCGTATAGGTTACGATTCAACGACAATTTTCTCCCTCTCCAAACAGACGCACGCAAATGATCACGTTTTCATGTGTGTTTGCACGCCGTCGCTCGACCTCGTCCCTAACACACATGGGGACGTTCTTTTCCTGCTGGTCGTTTTTCTAACCAAACTCTGGCGGAGCGCTGGCTGGGGCGCAAGGGCGCCACAGCTTCGCGCCAGCGAACGATGAGTCATATCCCTCCCAAAAATAATATAAAGTAAAAATAGTCGAATCACGGTGTAACGTCACGATGTTGCTCCCATCACGGCCGTAACGCAGTAGCGCAGTAACGTAGTAACGCAGTGAACCACCTATGCAGAATCCGATTTCAGGAAACTTGCTTCCCAGAGGGGAAAGGGGGGGGGAAGAACCTTGGCGGAATTCCGCCAACCAACTTCGAGGTTGGTTGTTTTTTGGGCTGGGTTGGAGGGAGGGTTACTGAGAGGGTCGGGGCAAGCACTGGAAAAAATGTGGTGTTCTACACAACAATGGAATGACCATAGGCGTAGTTTTTTTTTTGGGGGGGGGGGGGGGATCCTGCCCACCCCAGAAGAAGTTTTGCCAACCCCCCTCCCCCTCCCAAGATTCTTTCGCACCCAAATAAAAACAAGAAAGACTCTGCATTGCAAGTTGCTCTGTCTTGTTTTTCTAGTAACGCCTTTTCCCCCTGGTTCTACAAACGCCGGCGGCGGCGCTGCTGAGTCAAAATTCAGGGAAATGTGCCACAATACGGACTATCTCTTGCGACAAACACCCGCCCACAAAGATAGAAACAACGAAAAGCAATCAAAGAAAATGTTACTAGACACAATGCCAGGCTATACCCCCTGGCCTATCCCGGGTATATAGAGAAAACCCCTTAGCCATGCTCCTCAGGCAACATGGAATCATCGATCGATTGATTGACTGATAAAGAAAAACCCTCAGCCAGGAAGGTTTACATCGCTTTAATCAATGGATTGCAATCCATCCAATGAACTGAGAGCAAATCGTCTCTGAAAAAAAAATAAAAATCGTCTCTTTGATGTTTGTTTGTTTGTTTGTCTCTGAAAACCAACAGATGTGGTATTTCTGTTGTTCCATCATTCATTTATTTTGAGATCATGTATATATAAATCGTCATATTTGCGCACCAGTTTTCAACTTTTCAAGTTGAAAGTTTTCAAGTTGAAAAACCACGAGCAGGACGCCGACAAAATATGGGTAACTCACTCACAGCATTATTCATCCTGCTCGGTTAACCGTTGTGCATGGAATCAGGAATGGGGTTTGCTTTATCAGCGCTCCAGAGGAGCTTGACATCCCTGTTTCCTTCAAGGCGATAAAATGACGCCACCAGCCTACTGATCAGTAACACTAACAGTGTTTTGAGTGGTTGCAGGTTCCAGCAACACGGAGGTAAATAGCTTCCTTCTTGTTTCAGGGTTGAATCGATCTGTAACACTGCATCTCAGCAAAATATTGGATAAGCCCCTTTTTGGGGGTCTAGAAACTGGAGGTTGCTGGTCGTTGGGTGGTGGAATTAAATAAAAATTGCCAAGGAAGGTTCTGTTGTTTTCTGATGTGTTGAAACCGGTCGGTCGAAAGGTTAATGAGTTGGGTATTGAACAAACAATTGAGATCAGAAGACGAGTATGTGATGCAATAATTAATTGCACCTCTTTAGAACTTTCCAAAACAAAAAACAAAAAAACAACACCACAATTAGCCCATAACAACCCGCACTGAGGATTCAGGGCAGCCAATTTGCTGGCGGCAGAAGAGACCACCTTTCCTCCATGATGCTGGAATGTACCACACTCGAAAGCCGAAAATCGTTGAAAACTGAGAACTCAGCAACAGATTTTTAAACTAGGGAGTGCATCCTTTACTACACAATGTGTTAAGACCCAAACGGGATCCCACACCCGTTGGCACAATCATCCGTGATAATAATTTTACAACCCGTTCTTGTTCCTTAAGTCACCAACTCTAACCATTCTGTCCGACATAACACCACTATGTCTGACCTAACCCCAGTCGGTCATATCACAATGGACCCGATTGCTATTGCCAATACGTTGGAGCGCATCCCTGAAACGTTTGAAGAACAGTCAAAGGACTCTGGCAGCGGTGCCAGCAATCATGAAACAGCAAAAGAGAGAACCCGCCGCCCCAAAGATGCCTGACACATCGAATAACGATTGAAATCAGGGAAAAAAAAGGGTGGTGGGGAAAGAAGGAACGAAAACGTGAAAAATGTAAAGGCAACTGGGAGAAGATGATTGGTAGAAAGTTACTGAAGCCAGAAGAGCTCCCCATGAGATGGACGATCATCCATACGATATTGATGCATGCATGCATGCATTTATCATGCTCC
The DNA here is from genome assembly GCA_030272585.1 of Bryopsis sp. KO-2023. Classification (NCBI taxonomy): domain Eukaryota; kingdom Viridiplantae; phylum Chlorophyta; class Ulvophyceae; order Bryopsidales; family Bryopsidaceae; genus Bryopsis; species Bryopsis sp. KO-2023. The sequence goes on from BSYQ01000002.1 coordinate 1,862,289, forward strand.
AGCTTCAACACACCACACATTCTTAGAATCGTCACTCTCTCTCAGCAGACGGGTTAATCAAACAACATTCTAGAAAACACACACACATGACTGTTTCCTTTCGATTCGCAACTCTACGCTACAAAAAATTCACCTCACAGAGACAAAAATCAAAAATACGATCTGCACGGAGACTAACACCAAGGCAAAATGCCCATCTGAATTCCTGTCGATTCTTTGCATGTTTTTAACAATAACGTCCGAGTTTTTTCAATTCCATTGTGGCTGCTCCCGCCAGATTCATGGGTGGTGAAGAATGCTGATCACCTTGAGAAACTGGATCTCGAGAAATTGAGAAAATCATGACCAGTTCGAGACTTGCCTTTTGTTTCTTGCGGAGATGTTCTCAAAACAAGCAAACTCTGGTGTGTTGTTCGGCGTGGCTGCAGCGTGTGGAAAAGGAGGGTTAATTGTGTGAAAGGAAATTTCCTTTGAAGGGGAGGATGGGCAGGAATGAGTAGGAATGATAGGGGTGAACGTGGATCCACGTGGATTCCGGAATGAGGATATGTATTGCTAGTGGGCAGGACAGGCGGTACGTACGGATATGGGGATATATATTGGTGCTGTGGGAAATGGGATTCAGCTTTGTAAGTCCCTTTAGAGCGTAGGCTTGGTGTCGAGAGTGTGTTCCACCCTGTTCTCGGCCGTCTATAGACGGAGGTAGCTACCTCCATCTTATCTGTTGAGTACTTTACAGCATACACCACTCGATCCTTTCAAGCAGAGATTCTGAGTAGGGGCAGGCCAGATAGCAAGGCCATTTAGACATCGCAGTGGCGTTATGAACGTCTCAGGCGGGTTTTCATAAAATTTTATAAAAAATTCAAGATAGAGTTTAAACTCTATCTTGCTCAAGGGGACCCACTGTTCGTTGTTCATCAAACAACAGCCTAGCGTGTATCCACGATTTTCTACATGATATCACCTATTCTGATCAGAATAGGTGGGAACCTGGAGGGGGTGGCGAGGGAGAGTGGCTTCCACACACTGGGCTGCTCTTCTCAAGCCCAACGCTCAAGCCCTGTGACTGACCCAACAGATCTTCTCACCATCATGGTGAGTTTTGTCGAGTTCCAAACGGCGGCATATTAGGAGGTTCAGAGTTTCAACGTTGAAAGCGGTGAACGGCCTCACTCCTTTCATCCAACACACCCCAGATCTGCTTGCCAGGAACATCCTTCGATGTTCCAGCTCCACCCAACACCCAAGATATATTCACTTTTGCCTGGAATGAAGTGCAGTGGGTCAAGCCCATCTCAACTGGAGCTTGTGGATTGAATGGCATGGAGTAGAGTTTGTGTGTGTGTGTGTGTGTGTGTGAGGGAGGGAGCCATATCGAGAGTGTGGAGTTTCCACATTTGCTTTTCAGGTTCAGGGTTTTTGATCAATGCAGGCCGAGTGGAAATGTGGGGTCTTTTTTCTTTTTGTCTGTCGGGATGGGCATTTTTCTTTCGAAGTGCTCTTCTCCAGCTTGCAGCGTTTTCCACGCTTCATAAACAGCAGGGGAAAGAGTGGCTCAGATGATCCACATCTGAGAGTTGAACGATTGAGTATGCAACGCTTGTTTGTCAAGGGGCGGAGACCTGCCAGGGGGTGAAGCCAACAGGTTGATGGTTTGGGTAAAAGTTCAACAGCTGGGTGCACCCGCACAACTCCGAGCTCCGAGTGCTTTCAAGGGTTGTGATTACGACATTATCTGAACTGGGTGGTAAACTATTGGGTAAGTCAGTTGAGCGCAAGGTCGGCCATTTTCTTGGAATGGGTTCAGCAAGGAAAGAGCTTCATTCACTCGCTGTTGAAATTTTTGGACCCTGTGGTTTTCTGTGGCCCAAGCAACGGGCTGTTGACCTTGCCCTTTCCGACAGAATCTGGAAATTTGAACGAATTCTCTCCCGGATGCACGTAACGTGGTGATGTGCTATTTATAGCGAAAACCCGTTGTAAAAAAATTGGAATGGAAAAAAAAGCAAAAAAAACGCCCCCCCCCCTCTGGATCAGAGCATTGGGCTTCCTTCCAAGAGTTGTGGTATGGAGCACATGGGCTGGTTGAAATCGTGCGGTTTTTCTGTCTCAAACAATCGCGCTCCTTTGAGGGTGTGCTCGGTGCATGCAAAATTCAACCTCTGGCCAAAAAACAACACAAAGATGGAAAAAACAGGGCGACGACTCCCCGAGCCAGTTGGTGGCGAAAAAAAACAAAAAAAGAGAAAAAAACCCCACGAAGTTGAGAAACCGAGCACCCGACTCTTGCTGCAACTGCGCAAACAGGTCCCCCGTCAGTCGCTGTTACTCAATTGCCGTATGTTGGGCAGAGCAAACCCCCATCCCGAAAAAACTCACGGAAAATGGAGACAGAACAAGGGCGGTCGTCGTTGACGTCCAGCCCAGAAAGTGGAAAAAAAAACTGGCACTCAACCTTCGACGGGCTGAGCGCCCTGTGGAACAGATTCCCTGTCTTCGCGGATATCTGAAAAAAGCGCGCGCTCCAGACGGGCCAGACCAACCCGTCACCAGGGCAAGGAAATAATGAAAACCAAAATACGTGCAACCCTGTGCGGGTTCTTCCCGGTGTCGAAGGCTCAAAATTGAACTCCTCAAACGGTCTCGGAATGTGGGATTGCTTCTTCCTTAGAAACGCTTCCTTGCCCTTGACGACAGCTCAAGAACGCGCGAAAGTTTTCGAGGGGGCGAAAACTTCATTAAGGTCCCACAAGAAGCCAGGTCTTACACTCCTCCCCAGAAAAAAAAAGGAGTCACCTCTGGGTGTAAGGCTGAAACGGCAAGACGTTCCAAAAGACAACCAGACATCGCCCCTGAGGATTGGGTGGGGGGCTCTTCAGCGCCACAACCTCCAGACAGCCACAGTCATTGCTTTTCGAATCCCACCACAATTTCCGCAATTTCGATTGGATTTGCGAAACCCGATCGATTCATCGGTCGAATCGAGAGCACGATTCTGCCCCACGTGACAATTTGTGGACGGCCGTGCGGTGCGGCCACTCCACCCGTTGCGCTTTTCATGTTGTGTTTCGGATAACGGCCTGGGGCCACAGCCCGCGTGAGGTGGGCAAGGTTACCCACGCGTTACCTCACCCCTCACAGCCACTAGAGGAAAAATATGGGCCACGAACCGGCCGTCATTGGCGAGCGAGTCAGACTCTGGCATGCTGTACAGCTCCCACGACGTTTGCGGTCCACGACGACCGGCAAGGAAATAAAGGCAAATTCGAAACGACAGAGATTCCAAGAGGTGAAAGGGGAGACTTCGGAACGGTGAGAGTGAGGGAACCGCCTGTGCGTAGCGATCCCGACAGAGCCAAACAAAAAATACACGCCAAGCCACCGAAAGGATCGGAGAAACAATGGTTCGTATGGAAAGCCTGTCGTAACATGTCGCTCTCTCTCTCTTTCCCTTCAGCAGTGGGTTGAGTGTTTTGGTCCTGAGCTCGAACAGTGTTTATTTGAAAGGGAGGTGAGGGGCACTTTTCTTTATGACTGCTCGGGGGCTGAGAATAAACATGCTGGGCGGCTTGTTGGTGGATGGGAGTCTATTTTTGGCCGAGCGGGACTCGTTTCTGTAGCAGTGGTGGTCGAGAATATTTTTGTCGCTTTTCTAACCACCGTGTTTTCGTGCACCTTCAGATGCTTAAGCTTGTGGTCGTGTTGGCTATGACTGTCGGCGCTTTCGCCGCCAGCGGTTGCTTCCTCCAGGAGCAGTTCGCCTGCGTCAACCAGGATTACGGTGAGGAATCGTTTTCAGTCAACTTTTCCAAGGCTTGAAACTTAACAGACCCCAGGAGCAGCAAAGTTTTTGAAAAATTCACCGCGACAGCACCATTTTCCAAAACGACTCTGTTGCTGTCAAGGTTCAGTGACTGAACCAAAACCGTTTATGCAGTCAGTAGGACTGACCAGAGAACTCTGAAAAGGTATTTCGGTTGGGTTGGTCAACTTTCGGGGTATAAGCAGCGGCGCAGCGGCGTTTTACTACTTGGTCGGCTGTACGGCGCTGGGTTCACCCAACGCGGGTATATGAAGGTGACTAAGTTGTGGTGGTGGTTGGGTGTTTGCAGTGAGGTGCGGGGACGACTGGTGTAACGGCGTTTGCTCCGTCGGCGAGAGGAAAACGTGCGACAAGAAGGTGTTCTTCAAGGTCGACTGCGAACTCGAGGATTTCTGTACCGAGACGAAAACCGCTTGTGGACACGACGGAAAGGATTCCTCCGGCCTGTACTGCGGGTTTGGCGAGGAGTGCTTGAGTGCCGAGAAGTGCAAGTTGGTGAAGGCCAGCAGCCTGAAGAAGTCGTACTACGGAAGCAGGAAAAAGCTGTCCAACGGTTTCGTTCAGATTTGCGAGGAGGAGTTCGCTTGCGCCGCCGTTGGTGAGTCGGGCAGGCTCATGATTTCGCTCGTTTTTTAGTCTGATTTTTCATACGTGAGAGAAAACTGAGTGGAGTGTGGTTTGATTTTCAGTCGAGGAGGACCCCTGGGCTTTGGACGCCTCGGAGATCGAGGTGGTGTGCACGAAGGAATATGAGATTCAGGACGATATGTCCTGTGAGGCTCTTTGGTTGGAACCTATCTGGGGTCAGGTCGTTATCACTGAGGACATTTTCTTCAAGATGAACTCTGGTTTCTCCTGCGGGGAGAAGCTCGTCGGCAAGCTCGTGTGCGTCGAGGCTGAGGCCACCATCAAGGGTAAGTGGAACACTGTTTCAAATTTCGAGTTTGCAGTTGTAAGAAAAAATAAAAAATGGTGTTGAAATTGAGGATTTGGCCTGCAGGAGAGACTTGCAGTGACGGAACCGTCTGCGACCTCGGATTCGAGTGTGCCACCAAGCAAAAGTGCTCCAAGGTCGCCCTTAAGAAACCAGTGTGCTCCACGGAACCCGTGTTCAAATGCAGCAGTGGATCCGGTGGTGTCGCCACCTTGTGCGGAAATAAAGTGTGCTCTGGAAGCCAGAGGTGTGAGATCATCGCCACCCCCGTGTGCCCCGTCCCCGTTCCTGGCGCTCCTGGTGCGCCTGGTGCCCCTGGTGTCCCCGGTGTTCCTGGCACTCCTGGTGCCCCCGGCGGTCCTGGTGGCCCAGGAGGTCCTGGAGGTCCCGGTGGTCCTGGAGGTCCCGGAGGTCCCGGAGGTCCCGGCGCTCCTGGCACCCCAGGTGGACCAGCCCCAGGCACCCCTGGCGGTCCAGGAGGTCCAGGAGGTCCAGCCCCAGTAACCCCTGCTCCTGCTCCCCAAGTTCCCGCCGGTCTGATCGACGTGGACGGAGTATTGCAGCCAGCAGTCAGTAAGTGTTTCCACTTGATCGATTTTCCCAGTCGTTGATGGAACATTTGATTATTTTATCGCTGAAAGATTTTCTGTATGGGCTTGTGACTCTGTGGTGTTTTGAATGCAGTCGTCGGATCTTCTTCTTTCGCTGACAACACCACCGTCGACGGAGTTTTCTTTGTGGACAGTATCGACACCACCCCTGGTGTAGGAGGTGTCGCCTCCGCCTCTGCTGATAACGGACGCGGAAGAGTCACTGGTCTCTCCGTGACTGACGGACCTGATTCTGCCTCTGGTTTGGACCTCGAACAAAACGACGCAACCGTTGACGTTCGTGGAACCGGTCAAGCGAGGGCGGAAGACGTGAACGGTAAGCGGTCGATTAAAAAAACTTGGTCTCCACCAGCGGTGCTGCCAAACTCGTGCAGTATATTTATATGTGTGTTTCATTGTGACGCAGGTGAAAATGGTTCCAACGCTTCCATTGACGGCGCGAGTAACGGCCAAGGAGTCGGTCTGACCAGCAGCGGGTTCGCTTTCGGTCGCGGAAGTACCACTATTGTGGGTTTGTCGACCAATGCCGCTGGTGACGCCGCCACCGTGGAGGCCAATGGAAACGCTCAGAGCAAGAGTGCGGCGACTACAGCCAGTCTCGGTCAGAACTCCAACGGAACCTCGTTCAGTGATGCAACTTTGTCGTAGAAAATAGACTTACCGATCAGAGACAAGGAGTGATCATGTGTGGGCGTTGGTGCTGCTGTTGTGATACTTGAAATGGATAAAAAGGGGGGCGGCGTTCATGGGGAGTTGAGAAGGGTGGCATGCGCGTTTAGACTTTTTCTGACTTAAGTGTTTTTCTGTGAGCGTGCGCGTGTGCGCGCGGCGCGTGCGCCCTCTATATTTTTTTATGTTTCGACACACTTTCTTTTCGTTTTGCAATTTGCTTTTTATACGCTCGTACACGTGCGCACGCACGCACACGTACGTACGTGGCTTTCGTGAATGATGGGGCAAAAAAAACAAAGTTTTTGTTGGGTTTATGGGAGAAAAAAGGGGCTTGGGGAGATGTCGGCTGCACATTCTGACTCTTCACTGGCTTCTTTTTTTGGTCCCGTTAGCTGTATATATATAAAAAAAAAAGAGGACGACGACAGGAAAAAAATATTTGACACATTAAAAAAGAGGAAGGGAAGGTTTGGGAGATACAAAAAAAAGAGCGTTTTTTGGTTCTTTTTTTTTCTTTTTCTTATTTTTCCTTCCTCCGTCTGGCGAGATATGTGATATTCGTGATGTTTTTCTAGTGACTCGTTTGTCTGCCCTTGTAACGGAGGTTTTCAGTAAGCCGGCTCAGACCCTGTGTTTATGTAGTAAAAAAAAGAAAAAAAAGCACCACAGGAAAATGAGGAAGGACAGAAAAGGATGGAAAAACGGGGTGAAAAAAAAAATCCAACCTGTAGAGTTTTATTTAACATTAAAAAAAAAGAAAGAAAGGAAAAACAAAACAAAACATACAGACGTGTGTTTGCTAGACACCGTTTTTTCATGTTGTGTTTTTTTTTTTTCGTATACTGGTGTTTCTTTTTTACGTCTGAGTTCATTTATCACTCATCCATTATGGGTCGTTTTTTTTTTATATTCACCGTTATCCTTTTTTTGTTTTTTTTTTCCTGTTAAGATGGTCAAAAACTGGTTTTTCGAAAGTTCTCCTTTGCGTCTGACAGACAGCCGCGGTCGATTTTCGTCGTACATAGGACTCTCGATTTGGAACTTTTTCGTGTTTGAAAGTAAATACAAACACACATACATAAAAAAAAAAGACAGAAAGAGAGGTTTTATTTCATTTTTTCTTTTTCTGTGTTCACTTCTTTTCGCTTTTTTTCGTTTTTGTCCTTTTTTTCATATTTTCAATGTCGACTGTTATCGACTTTGCCATTCGTTCGCTCAAGAAAAGGTGAAAGATTGTGAAAATGTTTACCAACTGATGGTGTTGTAAACAAATTATTCGCAAACTGACCTGCACAGTGGCGTATTTTTTCACCCTTGTATACGATGACTGTCTGCAACAGATTTCAAAACTGTTACTCCTCCACCTCTGCAGGATATGTTTCCATTACAAATTCAGCTGTTTTTTTTTTTTCAATTCTCACTTCATTTTTATTTCACAGCTGATACTTCCTTATGAAATATACAGTCTCAAACAAGAAATTTTTGTCTGCCATTTCAAAAGCAGCCACTTGTTCGATTGTGAAATCTAACCATATTTCAAGTTTGAAAAAATATATCACCGTAGCTGTACTGTATATAAAAGCCATTACCCAACACTGATGACAATCGTTTTCTCTTCTCCACAGAAACTGGTTGTTCCACGTTTCATGTGGTTCAACACACTCGATTTCAGCACATTTCCCCTCCAGCGTTATTTTCCCCTCTGGATTTTTTTCACCCCACCTCTGATTTCTCCTCCAACCCACTTCTTCCAAACAAGCCTTTGCAACAACTAAATTCGACCATTGTTGTATCATGAAAACCCAACCTTCCCAGGCATTCACCCGTGAAACTCTGCCAGATTTTAACGAACCGGGAACGGTTCTGACGGTGGGGCTGGGGACCCCCGCCCCTGAAACCGCCGCCACCTGTGAGCAGTTCATTTGCTTGTCTATTGAAGACAGCATAATGCAACAGCTTGAACCTTCCTTTCAACGCTGTCAGTTTCTGATCCACATCTAACCCCCTGTTTGCCCTGTGGAATGTGCACCCACTGAACAATCAAAGCTTCCTTGTTACAGTTCCCACAACGGAGGATGGGTGGTTTACAAGGGAAAAAATGAACACATGCTGTTGGGGAGAAACATTCAGGCAGATGTGTGTCTTGCATCCTAAGACACCCCTTGTCTATAAAAAGAATACAGTGACAATGTTATGGCCAAAACCGGGATCCCACACCCGGTGGCACAATCAGCCATGATAATAAGTTACAAACCGTTCTTGTCCCTTAAATCACCAACTCTAACCGTTCTGTCCGACATAACACCACTATGTCTGACCTAACCCCAGTCGGTCATATCAGACAACATGCTGATGGGAAAAAGATTCAGGCTCCTAAGACACCAATTGTCTAAAACAAAATACAATGACAGATTCGACTCAAGAGGTTCCATCAAATGCACACTTTTTGTGTGTGTGTGTGTGTGGGGGGGGGGGGGGGGGTTGAGGAGACCAGCACCCCATTCTGGTGTGGAGCAGGGATGGTGGCGGGAGTATGAAATGTTTGTCAGAAGCCTGCCTAGCCCTGAGAAGTCATATATATTCTCATCTTTTTCCTTTTTTGCACTTCTCAGCCAGGCTGAATCTGGAAAAGATAACAGAGAAGGAGAAAACACACAGGTGGTTAATTGATTTGATATCCTGACTTAATTGAATGAATTTTTTTGATATTTGATTTTGATGTGCCTGGTGCATCGAGGAGTTTTGAGATGAATTGTTTAAGGAAAGGGGGGCGTTCAGATTTCGTGGTCTTAATGGCAAAAAATAAAATCTCTCTCTCTCTCTGTTTTGTTTTTTGCTCCAGTGTTCAACTTTGACGGCACCACTCATTTTCCTGTCCTTTGATCTGGTCTGCCTGGTCTGCCTGGTCTGCCCAGGTCTGTCAGGTCTGCTCAGGTCTGCCTGGTCTGCTCAGGTCTGTCAGGTCTGTCACGTCTGTCTGGTTTGATCAGTCTGACTCTACAAACTCAACAAGTAAGTGACTGGCCGTCTGCTTGCCGATCCCCCCCCCCCCAAACAGATTCTCTATCTCCTCGCCCATAAATTCACTTTCTTTTTTTCTTCTTCATTTATTTAGAATCTTATTTTTCATTTTTTTTTTTTTCAATTTCAATTTTTCTATATCCTTCGAAAAAAAATCCACCCTTCAGAAATCAATCTGATGATCATTCCACACTTCCAAACTCTAACAGGCTTTTTATTTCTGGCGCAATTTCCTCTAGGATAAAAAAATCTAGTTTATCTAGTTTATTACTATATATTTTTTTCCTGGTAATCAATAAGAATCATCAATACTTTCCCCAAAACAATTTTTTTTTTTTTTTTTTTTCTCTCTCTTACTCTGTTTTTTTCTTTTTTTTTGGAAAGGCGAGGGAAGGGAAGCGATCATTTCTTGAAACTTCAAAAAAAGTTTTTTTTTTGCTTCCCTTCTTTTTTCTCTCTCTCTCTCTCTCTGTTTTGTATATCTTTTTTTCCACACTGTTTTTTTTCTTTACCCCTTCCTCGCAATCGGTGAATTCACAGATTATACAGATATCATAACATAATATCCCAAGTCTTGAATTCTCTTGATTCCTTTTCGGTATTTTTTTATCTTCTTCAATCGATCAACAAATTTTCTCCATTTTTTTTTTTTTTTTTTTTTGCCACTCCTTATCTGCAGCACAGTTTTTTCTTATTTTTTTCCCCCGCCATTCAAACTGAAGTCTCTCTATTTTTTATGTCGACATACTTCGTGATTTCTGAAATTCTGCCTTCATCCAGTAGAGTCCCTCACTCTTTTTTTCACCTAGTGTCTCTGTGACTGACCCACAGCCTCTCACTCTTTTCCCCTTCCCCCCTTTTCAAAAAATAGGTAGAAAAAAAGAAGTTAACTTATTATTCAAAATCTACTCGTTCAAAATCGTGAATTGGTGCAAATGTAAACAGAGAGACAGAATCAAGAAAGCGAAAAAATGGAAAAAAAACCCACAAAAAATACCCTCAACGGTTGTATTGTGAAAAAAAGGAAAATCAGGCAGCAGATTCTATACAATGAAAAAATTTACTAAAAAACCCATCAACACCAAAAAACACAACCGCTGCTTTTTCAAGAGGGTGCATACTTTAAGAAAAAAAAAACTCGATTAAAGCCAGAAAAAAAAAAAAAAAAAAAAAATTATCAAAGATACGGGAAAAAAACACCAATGATAAAAAAAAAATGCTCCCCTTCTCTTTTCATGAAGGAAAAAAAGAATTCAGCTCAAACACTTTTTTTTCTTTTTAATCCAGGTATTTCATGCAGGTGTTTATTTTCAGACTTCCCCTGTTTTTCCTTCCCAAACAAAAAAAGACAGGGTTGCCTTTTTTTTATACTGCTCCTTTCAATTTGGTCAACTGCTCATTCCATTCCGACCAAAGAAATCCCGTGTCAGTCTGAAAACTCTCTGGAAATGAGTGATATGGAATTGGGTTTTTGCATTCAAATCTGAAAACCCCTCCCTTGTCAAATGCACCCAATGAAAAACTCGACTAATATATATTTTTTAAATATACCAAACTAAATTAATATTCATTCATCATCTTTTTTTTCAACTCTTGAATAATAATTAAAAAAAAAAAAGATCTCAACATCTGTTTTTCCCCCTTGCTCCTTTCGAAAAAACAAAAAAAAAACAAAAAAAACTCCCACAGATGCTTTTTTCCATTTCCTCTTTTCTTTTTTTTTTTTCAGCCACCCATCAACTTCCCACTCATAAAGACAACCATAATTTTTATCGTTACGAACCCCTCCCCCCCTTCAAAATTTTTTTTTTTTGGAACTACGAGGAGCGGTTCATTACCAACAGACTGCTCTTCTGCTACAATTAGCAAGAAATGCCCAGTCTGCCAGGAGGCTGGGTCGCCTCACTCTTTGAACAAAACATCCAAAAATATCACCCGGTTTATTGAATCTTGTGCCATATTCAGCCCAGTCTGCCAGGAGGCTTGGTCGCCTCACTCTTTGAACAAAACACCTAAAAATATCACCTGGTTTATTGAATCTTGTGCCATATTCAGAGGCTTCAAACCAGCCTGACTAGATTTGCCTCGACCTCCCTGCACACAGCAGCCCCGACAAAGTTATCCCTTCGTGTCAAAAATATATCGAAACTATAGAAACAGCTGGACAGGCGACCGAAAAAACCCACCAACCCTTGATGGAAATTAAAAAAAGAAAAAAAAAACAGATCTAATTACGAATTTGAGCACTATTTTCACTTTATCGCTCAAGATTTGTTATTTATTATTATTTTTTTTAACACGAAGCTCAAGTACTTTACTTTGGTAAGGGAGAAAAAAAAATCCTCGTCACTCACCCCTGTTTTTTTGATCATTTGCATTTCGGTCAATTTTTGCTGGGCTGCCACAAGAGCAGCCTTCACATCCTGCTCCTCTAAAGGTTTACGGTATAGGGTTTAGGGTTTAGGTGTTTTTTTTTTTTTTTTTTTTTTTGGTTTCCAAGCTGGACCTTTCTTCCTCTATCTTTCAGCTTTCAGGTTTCAGCTTTCAGCTTTCAGCTCCGCCTCCGTTTTCAGAATTTCTTTCTGGATGGCATTTCTGCTCCTTTCTGGTTTTGACAGGGAGCTGAGGTCGACTTCCACGCCTGACGGGGGTTGATATTGCACTCCGGCCGCGGTTGAGATTCTGGCAGCCCTGAATGTAGCATCGTTGAAAGCTTTTTCCTAATGCTGAAAAAATCCCGGAGACAGAATTATTGCGAAACCAACATTACTCATTTTGTTATGGTGCTACCCAGTCTGGCTGACTGACCGATCTGTCTAATCTGTCTGACTGATCTTTCTGTCTGTCTGACTGATCTGTCTAACCTGTCTCACTGATCTTTCTGTCTGTCTGACTGATCTTTCTGTTGATATCTTTTCACCCATAGATCTTCCCTCTCCATCCATCTAACTTTTTTTAATTTTTCTTTTTTCTCATATACATTTTTTCATTTTTTTTTTTCCACTGAGAAACCACTGGCCTGAACCTTTTTTTTTTTTAAGTTTTCAACTCTTTGTTTCAAAACACCCAATACTCGTTCCTAGTGTCTGTCAATAGATCCACTTTTTTTGGATTAGTCATCATCCCTTAAAAGAAACAGCTTTTTTTTTCTAGCCACATACAAATACATGTAGCTAGAGAACAAAAAAAATAAAAATTATTCATACGAATACATGTAAAAAATAAATATTTTTTCAATATCTGATCCTCAATACTTTCAATACTTTCCACAGAAAACATATTTCAAGCATCGGAGCTGTGGTAGCTACCAATCACCACGGCCTAAATGTTTCATGAAAAACAAAAACAACTTTTTACAACTTTTTTTTTCTTGTATTCTTTTCTGACCTCTTGTCGCTACCTAGTTTTTTTTGTGTTTTTTTGCATTTTTTTGTATTTTTTTTTCTGAAATCAGCGGCTGATGGAGAGAGTATGTTCTGTCGAACGAACAAAGTCCATTGCGAAAAAAAAACAAAAACAGGAGCGAGAAAATCTGAAATGGACAAATATATATATATATATATATATATTGGGTTAGTGATATGGAGATAGACCCATTGGGATGAACCGGTAATTTTACTTATGAGTCAGTTTTTAATTCTCAATTTTTTTTTTACGTTTACATTTGCGTGAAGAAACAGGCAGCGCTCACCCTTTCAAGATAATTCTAGTTCAATTCAATTACAGTCGCAATATTTTTTATTTTTCCTTTTTTTTTGGGGGGGGGGGGGGGGAGGTTGAATAATGTACCTTGTCCAGATCGTATTCCCCCAAAAAAACTGCCACTAGTCCCCCCGTCGCTTTGACATTAAGAGTCGAAGCTCCGCCTCCGCCACCCCATGCTTGACAACAGCATATATATATATATATATTTGTATGTATATACAATCTTGAACTGGATTTTTACTAAGGGCAGGGCTAAATCACCTTGTTGTGGACGGCCTTCGTTGGTGTCGATGTCCAGCCCCACTATGAATGGAGCGGTCAACGCATTCATCTCGGACTGTAAAAAAAAAACAAGGTGAAAAAAAAGGGTCAATTGTGCATTTTTGATATATGTGCTTGGAATCCGAAGAATGCTTCTTCCTGCCCCCCCCCCCACAAAAAACCCGGAAAAAAAAAAGGAAAAAAAATTAAACAGCTGAGCATCTGTACATGTTTCAACTGTTTTTTTTTTTTACGCACACAAGGCAAAATTTCCCGAGTGCAGTCAGGAGCTGTTCGATGGGATCTGTTTGTGGAGACCCTGCGAAAAATAAAAAGAAACCACAAGCAATTTTCTACTCTCAGGAAATTCTGCGATTTCTATGGTAAATTTAGCATAAATCTAGCTTTTTTGGGTAAAAGTTAAAAAAAAACTCTTTTCTATTGCTCCCGGAACTGCACCCACTTGTCCGCCATATTTCGAAAATCTAGACGAAATCCAGAAAAAAAGGCAGTAAACAATGTTCCGGAGACGTCAAAGGTCGGAGCCAATTTTTTTTTTTTCACTTACTACAAGACTGCTGTGATAAAAGTTTGTATTATCAGTTCATCCGAGCTAAAAAAAAACACAAAAAAAAAACAATGTGCACTGGCTTTTTTCCAGTGTATTCCCTGGACAAATCGGTACTTTCCCGAAGCATGCACCCGATGGTCGGCTTCCCACCTTTGTTACGGAGCTTCGGGGAAATATGGGATCCTCTGAAGGTCAGTTTTTTCGTTTTTTCTTTTTTTTTCTTCTTCTTTCTTATTTGGGGGGGGGGGATCTCCAGGGTCCCAACAACTCAAGAAGCTCTGCAGTCTGTAAAAAAACAAACCACAAAAAAGAATGTGGATATGTATGCATAAAAACACAATGAACACATCGATACACTCAGTTGAAAAATTATTTCACACCGCCAAATCTTTCTCTATTTGGCCGAGTGCAGCTCATTCACAGAAATGTGTTACAGGCTGACTCAGGAAAAAAAGAAAACACCGTAAAATCATCCCAATGTCCATATCTAGCTAATACTTTTGCAATACTTAAGAAAACCATGAAAATAAAAAAAAGTCAAAAATTAATCACTGAGCTTGATATTAAGAGGGGTTTCTTTTTCCGACTAATTACCGAAAGGTGAAAAAAAAACAAAAATCCGATCCCTTCTGCATAAACGATAAAATCATATTCAATCAATCTTCCCAGAAAAGAATAAAAAATAAAAAAACATTGAAAACAGAAGAGAAAGAGAAAAGGGAAAAAAAAATAGTCTGCTTCCTGCCTTCTCGTGTCTATTTTTTTTTTTTTTTTTTTTTTTTCCGAGTTGCCAATAGAAAGAATATTTTTTCTGTCAGGTTAATTTTTCTTTTTCTTTTTTTCAGTTTTTTTCCCTTGGAAGGGAATGACAGCTGCATTGAGAGCGATTTTTTTTTTCCAACAGCTTCTTTTTTCGGGGGGCTTGCTCCTGAAAAGGGAAAAAAAACAGAAACAATCCTAAGGATGAAAAAAAAACAAAAAAAAAGAAAGTAAAGATACCCAGAAGAGTGTCAATCTTCGGGTAGAGATGAAAGTAAAAATGTAAAAAAATAAAATAAATAAAATAATAACAAATACAAAATACAAAATAGATGACACCAAAGATCTCTGCAGCTTTTTCCCCTTCCGGAATCTACGAGGGAAAACAAAATCAGTTGAAAAAGACAAAAAAAAACCTTCCCATTTCTTACAGATATCATGAAAATGAATGATGCCAAAAAATTGTTTTAATTACTTTTTTGAAAAGAATCGTCTTTCTGGGGGGGGGATATGACAGACAGTCAGCCAGTCAGCCAGTCAGTCAGTCAGAAAGTCAGTCAGTCAGTCAGTCAGTCAGTCAGTCAGTCAGTCAGCCAGCCAGACAATCAGCCAGCCAGCCAGACAATCAGCCAGCCAGCCAGCCAACTTCGGTGGTTTGGAGGTTTATATCTATTTGTTTTTTCATTCCATCTTATCCCGAAAACAGAAGTCACTTAGAACAACAGTCAAATCAAGAAAAATCCCCACGATTATTTATTTATCTTTTTATAAACTCAACATTTCAAAGAAGGGGGGGGGATCTCTGACTCAATATTCCAACAAGCCTCTCAAAAAAAATTGCCCCTCAGAGAATGCAACGACAAGTTTTCAGGAAAAGAACCATGGAAATTGAATCGATCAAAAAGGAAAACGTATCCGATTACGAAAAGCACTTACCAAATGCCAAGAGGAAGCTTCCCTCCAGCTTCTCTCCAGCTTCTCCCCAGATTTGTACCACGTTTTTTCATTGTTGTCATTTATCCTAGCCTTGCACCTGTCAGCATTTTTTTTGGAAATGCTTTTTTGCCCCCCCCCCCAGGTTTGGACGCTGCTAATGAGTCATTCGACCTCCAAAGGAAAATCCACTTGGAAACGCTTCCCCCTCTCCTTAGTCAGACTGGTAGGAAGCTGCTGCACAGCTGCTAGAAAACACCACACAGCCGATACAGTAAGAAAACCTCAATTCGGATGCTGAGATGCAATTTTGCAAGAAAAAAGGAAAACGCTGGTTGCTGGGTCAGACATGGAGGCTCTTCACTGACAGTCAGAAGTAGCTGTTCTTTTTTTTAATCAGTTTCTTTTTTTTTTTTTCTTATACCAGTTTCGTTGAATCTCGACAACCCGGCCGATACCGGCCGATACTTAAAATAAAAAAATCAAGAAAAAACAAGAAACAAGAAGAAAAAGACAGGTTTAGACTTGCCCAAAAAAACATTCTGTTTGGCAAAAAACCAACGCAAAAACAAAAAAATACCCATCAATCTGGATTAAAAAACTGAGAGTCAAAAAGCACGAAAAAAAGGGATGCACATCAATCTGGATGGAAAAATGAGAGTCGAATATAAAGAAAAAAAAAAAAGCGATTTCCGTCAACCTTGATGGAAAAACTGAGAGTAGGAAGAAAAAAGATAGAAAATTGAACCTCCCTTTCCCCCTAAATTCCACTCACCTTTCCACTTTCCTTTTGAAAGTTCCACTCCATTTAATTTGGTGATGACTAATTGGTGGCACCCATCCACACTCCAGAAAAAATCTCCAAACCCCAGATGCCTATATTCCATGTAACTAAGAAATTTAGGTTTCATCCATCGAAATAATCAGAGAGAAGGGCTGCATTGTGATATTTTCCACATTTTAGATTCCACGCTCCACTCCATATGGTGAATAAATTCTGCAGAAATTAATTTCCGAATGAATATATCGACATTGCAATAAAAAATCGCCCAAAATTTCCCTCTCGGGAAAACTTCCCCTTTCGATTGCTGAAACTAGACTGTGATAATTTTTTTCCAGCAACATTCAAAACTTCCGACCCTCTGCGTCACTTTCTTTTTCCCAAACTACTACTGTCACTCTTTCCCCCCCAAACTCCCCCAAGTGTCACTCTTTTTTCCCCAAACTACTAGTGTCACTCTTTTTTTTCCCTTCAAAAATGTACATTCTGCAACATCAATCTGAAATATATTCCTAAAACCTTTTTCCAGATTTGAATTTTTTTCCCCTTTCTGATCTTGCTTCCTGAGCACCCATATCTCAATCTAGAAAATATGTAAAAAAATATATATATATGTCCATAATTTTTTTTTCCCTTCCAATGTTGCTCCAGAGCACCCATGTCTTAATCTTAAAAATATTTTTTTCTTCGTAACGTTGATAAATTCCTTTTTCCAACATCTCTCTAATATCTTAACTAAAGATATTGGAAAACAAAAAAAAGTCGAAAAGCCAAAACCTCTCCCTAAAAAAAAGACGACCAAAACTCAAAATTTGGCGAGAAAAAAAAAGCAATCAACCTCCATAACGCAGACACATAAGCTGAAAATCTAAAAAAATAAAAAAATAAGGAATATATATATGTATATATACATAAACATCCTGTCACTAACTTTCACCCTTCTTCAGATTTAAAAGTAAAAAAAAACAAAAACAAAACATTTAACGAAGTCAATCGAAGAGGAGTTTCTTTTCAACGACCCAAAAAGCTGAAAAAAAAAATCCCGATTCCTGCACCCTAAACAATCTCCTCAGAGCAAAGAAAAAAAAACACAAAAAAAACCAAGAGTTGAAAAAATATATTTCCGTTGCTTTTCTTTTTTTTCTTGGTTAATGTCAGGAAAAAAACCAACAGTTTTTAACCAGATTTCTTCTTTTTCGATTTTATCTTTTGCTCCATGAAAACAAAAGTTGATTCAACAGTAAACCAATTCGCCAGCCCCAAAATTAAGAAATAATTGAAAAAAAATGATATCCCATTTTTTGCCTTTTTTTTTTCGAATGTTCAGAGAAAGAACAACCACAAAAACTATCAGAACCTTGAAAAGGAAAAGAGAAAAACGATCTTTCCAAAAAAAAAAAACTTTTTTAAAGAGGAAAAACTAGTGAGGTGAAAAAGTGTGAGGTGCAAACATGTTTTTTTCTTTCTTCTATTTTTCCTTTTTTTTTAAAGTCCAAAATAAAAAAGAGGGAAAAAATCCTCAGAGTCCATGTCTGACTGCCCATGTCTGACTGTCTGACTGTTCTGTCTGTCTGACTAAATCAGCCAGCCAGTCAGTCAGTCAGTATCTTATTTTACGCACAGATGCTTTTTCTCTGTCAACAATTTTCCCCCCTATTTTTTCTCCATGACCCTGTCGTTTTTTTTCCCCTCAAATTCTCGACACATAGTTTCCTCAATTTGTATTTTGCACTCCTTTTCTGAAGCTTTTTTTGGTGAATTCACCATATTTCTGCTACACAATATATGTTTTTCCAAAGTTTCTGAACTTTCCCTTTTTATTCAACCAATGCATAACACCACAAAAGAGTGATGTCTTTCTCACTCTTTTGGTTCTTCTACAGACACCCCTCTGACAGACCCAAGGTCTCCCACTCTGTTTTGTTTTTTTTTAAAGTTTCCCCCTCCAGACTTTTGCACTTGTAAAAACCCATAAAATAAAAATAATAATAAATTAGCACCACCCCATCCATCGAAAAAATTAGAGAAGGGCTGCACTGTGATATTTTCCACATTTTAGACTCCACATTCCACTCCATATGGTAAATATATCAACATTGCAATAAAAAATCGCCCAGAATTTTCCTCTCGGGAAAACTTTCCCTTTCATTTGCTGAAACGAGACTGTGATAATTTTTTTCCCCAGCAGCATCCAAAACTTCCGACCCTCTGTGTCACTCTTTTGTTTCTCTCAAACTACTATAGTGTCACTCTTTCTCTTTCTTTTTTTCCCTCTCTCACTTTTTTTTTTTAAATCCTTCAAAAATGAATTCTACAGCATCAATCTGAAATATATTCCTGAAACTCTTTTTCCAGATTTCAGTTTTTTTTTTTTCCCCTTCCTATGGCTTCAAAGCACCCATGCCTGAATCTAAAAATAGATTTTTTTTTTCCCTTCTGATGCTGCTCCAGGGCACCCCTCCTTTCACTGACAGTCAGAAATAGCTGTTTTTTTGTAGTCATCATTCCCTTATACCAGTTTCGTCGAATCTCGACCAACCCGGCGAATTCTTGCCAAAAAAGAAAGAAAAAAAAGAAGTAAAAAAAAAGAAATAAAGCAATGCCTATCAAGCTATAGAAAAAAAAGGAGCCAAAAAATTCAATTTAAAAATATATTTTTCTTTGATTCGAGTTCCCAATTCTTTTTTCTAACATCTCTCTAATAACTAAAGATATTGGGAAAAAAAAAGTTGAAAAGCCAAAAATAATAATTAAAAGAAAAAAACCTACCAAAAATCACCATTCGGTGAAAAAAAAAGAGGCAATCAACCTCCATAACGCACACACATGAGCTGAAAATCAAATGTATTTTTTTTTTCATAAATACAAAAGACAAAATCATACATAAATATCCCGTTACTAAGTTTCACCCTTCTCCAGATTGAAAAGTTAAGAAAAAAAACCTTAAGTCATTCGAAGAGGAGTTTCTTTTTCAACAGCAGAAAAGGTTGAAAAAAAAAAAAATCTCGATTCCTGCACCCTAAACAATGTGATCTTATATAACCAATCTTTCTAGAAAAAAAACAAAAAAAAAACACGGAAAGAGTAGAAACAAAAATATTTTCGCTGCTCCCTTTTTTTCTTTTTTTTTGTTACTGAAAGGAAAAAAAAACAACAGTTCTGAGTCAGATTTCTTTCTTTTTCGATTTCATCTTTTTCTCAGCAAAAGAAAAACTGAAATTGCAGTAAACCTGAAATAAGAAATAATTGAAAAAAGCGACCTCCCTTTTTCTCAAACGACAACAAAAACTATCTCCACCTAAAAAAAAAAATTAAAAACATTCTTTCCAAAATAAAATTTGAAAGAAAAAACTAGTAAGGTGAAAAAGTGTGAGATGCAAGAATGTTTTAAGAAAAAAAATAATTTAATCTAGTCCAGAAGAGAAAGACAAGAAAGTTACAGTCCATATCACCCATTTTCTGACTGACTGACTGACTGTCTGACTGTCTGACTGTCTGTCTGTCTGACTGTCTGACTGTCTGACTGTCTGTCTGTCTGACTGTCTAAATCAGCCAGTCAGTCTCTGTACCCCCTTTCAAGCACACATGCTCTTTCTCTGTCAACGATTTTGTTTTCCTATTTTTTCTCCATGACCCTGTTGTTTTTTCCCCCCTCAAATTCTCGAAACATAGTTTCCTCAATTTTTATTTTGCACTCCTTTTCTGAAGCTTTTTTTCTATTCCTTTTTTTTTTCCTCCTGCAATTCACTATATTTCTGCTTCACAATATATGTTTTTTCAAAAGTTTCTGAATTTCCCAGTACATTCAACCAATGCATAACACCACAAAAGAGTGATGTCTTTCTCACTCTTTTGTTTCTTCTAGAGAAACCCCTCTGACTGACCCAAGATCTCCCACTCTGTTTTTTTTATTTTTCAAGTTTCCCCCTCCAGACTTTTGCACTTGTGGAAACCCATAGAATAAAAATAAAAATAAATAAACTAGGGAAATGAACACGGAAAAGGAAATAGGGAAAAAAATGATTTTTTTTTAACCGATTGTTTTGCCCCTCAGGGGAAAAAAAAAAACTTGAAAAAGATTTTCTAAAAAAAACACCCCACCCCAAAATAACATTCACATGTTTTTTTGTTTTCTTAACTTGCAGGGTTGTATTTATCCCCAGAAAAATCAAGCAAAAAGAGATTTGCGGCGAAAAAAAAGAGAATATCACCGAGAAAAAGAAATAAACCAAAAACACAGACACAGTGTCCATCGAGGAAAAGAAATACAAATATATATAGTCTCGATGTGTATTTTTTTTCCGATGCACGTATTTCTTGCAGCTGTTTTTTTTTTTCAGACGTCACCTACTTTTCTTTCCAAGAGAAAAAGAAACCCTCCTCCACAAAAAAAAATTCCTTCCTTTATCTCACTCTTTCCCCCTCACTAACTCACTCCTCCCAGATCTCATCTTTCACTCTTTCTTCTCCCTTTCTCACTCTTTTTTCTCAAAATTGTCAAGAATAAATCCTTCAGGGGCAATCCGTTTCCACAATTTTTACAGTGTTAAAAAACACTAGATTTTTTTCTTTCTTTCCAAATTTCTTTATAATATATATATATATATTTTTATTTTTATTTTTTTTATTATTTTTTTTTTTTCGACGAAAAAATGAAAACTAGCTCGGTCAAACCTCCATTTAATCAAGGAGGTCGAAAAACTTCATGCAAATAAATAAGCGACATATGGAAGGGGTTTTTCGCCAAAAGGTTTTTTGCATTTAAACCCAACTCAAAAACTAATATTTTTTTTAATGTATAGACCTCCCTGTATTGTGCAACGCACCCACCACTGAAGAGATCAGCACCCACCTTGATTCATATAAAAAATACATTTAATTTAATTTAATTTTTTTTTCTTCTCAAGGTGGTTCACGAGAAAAGGTAAATACAAGTAACAAGCAATGCTTTTTCCATCTCCTCTTTTTTTTTTTTTTTTTTTCGAGAAACCCATCAACCTCCCACTCATAAAGACAGCAAAAAATTCTTATCATTACAGATCCCTTTTCTTTCCCTCTCTCTGTTTAATTTTTAATTTTTACTTTTTTTTTCCATGTTTTTTTTTTCTTAAATCTGTCTCGGTGTAAGAACCAACGTATGAAAATTATTTGTTAACTTTTTTTAAACTTTTTTTATCGTTTTTTTTTTTTTTTTTTTAAGTCTGCATTCTTGGGCACCAAAATCAGCAGCAGCCCACCTCACTCTTGTCAGACAGACAGTGCTGCCCTGTTTGGCTTCCTTCCTGTATGTCTGTCTGACTGCACTGTCTGTACTGTTTGTACTACCTGTCTGTCTTTTTTTTTTCGCCTTTTTTTTTTCCTTTTCATTTATCAAGTCATAAATTTTCATTCCCCCGAGTTCTGTTTTCCAACTTCATTTTTTTACGACTCTCTGTGGTCCCATCTTGGAACGGTCAGAAAAAACCCGATAACATATAAATACATATATATTTTTCCCCTTCTTTCATATACTCTGCTATATTACACACTCAGACCCTTTCTAAACCTTTTTTTTTTAATAGTCAGATTTTTTTTTCTATGTCTGTCAACAGAACACATCCATAAATTAGTCATCACTCTGATGACCATTTCCTATATTTCAATAGCTTTTTTTTTCTCCCTGGTACAAATATCTGAGTGCAAATTATTTTTTTATTTTCATTTCTAAAAATTAATTTTTATTTTTATTTAAATTTAATCGATAAGAATCCTAAATACCTTTCCCAAAGGTCTTTTTTTTTTCGTTCGTTTTTTTCTCTCCTTTTTCAATTCCAATGAGCTTTCCATGTCACTCTTTTCTCACTCTTTTTTTTTTTTTTCCCTTTCGTCTCTCTATGAACAAAATACACTTTCTGCCAGTTTTTGCTTTTTTTTTTGACAATCTATAAAGGGTTGGTTTTTCAACAATCATTAAAAAAAAAAATTCCTTCCCACTACTTTTCTACAGAAAACTTTATTTTGGACAATCCATTAAGGGTTGGTTTTCACAACCCTTTTTTTTGTTTTTTCGCAAAACGTTTCTACAGAAACTATTTTTTTCCACTGTTTCATGAACCATATTTCTATTTCACAGTACATGTAGAAAATCCTGCAACTAAATTTCTGCAAACTCTGTATTTAAACCAATAATGCATCACTCCATGATGTCTCACTCTTTCTCTTCCTACAGCTCCTCTGACTGACCTTAACTCTCTCTCACTCTTTTTCTTCCTACAGCCCCTCTGACTGACCTCAACTCTCTCGCACTCACTCTTTTCCCACCCCCAAAAAATCACGGGTCAAATTCTGGATAGAGAGATAGAGGTATTGATAGAAAAAAGATAAAGAGCAAAAAAAAGAATTTTTTCTTGTAAATTGTCTCAAAACGGAAAAAGGAGAAAAAAAAACAACAAACAATTTTTACAGTTGAAAAACGTTTTGCACAAAACCCACCACCACCACCCATTAGAACAACCGTTACTTTTTCTGGAGGAATATTTAAATCAACGAAAAAAAAATAAGAATCATCAGGGTGAATTGGAAGGGAAAAAAATAAACGATAATAATAATAACGAAAAAAAAGACCCAGTTTTTTTTGTTGAGGGAAAAAAAAAACTATAAAAACACAGCTGAAATAGACTTTTTTTTGTAAAGCAGATTCTCCTCCTGAATCTTGCTCCTGAAGAACCACAAAAAAAAATCAGAAGGATAGAAATAATAAAGGGTAATTTTTTCTTTAAGAAAAAACAAAACGAAGCAAAGGTACCTCCTTCTGCAATACCATAAAAAAAAAGAAAAAAACAAACAACATGAAAATATCAAGAATTAACAAGGATTTGAATCTAATATAGATTCAAATATATCTATGTCATATATTTAATATAATATAATACAATAAAAAAAAATTTGGAACGAAAAAATAAAAAATAACAAAAATACAGTTCGAGCATTTAATAAAGAATGAAGATCCCTGTACCTTTACGAAAATGCGCTGAAGCTTTTTCCTTCTCTGCAATCTGTGAGGGCAAAAAAATTGTTTTTTTAAAAAAGCCCAAAAGGAAATATTTTCGACCTCGATATATATCAATCTATTTTTTTTTTCCCCTTCTTAAGGTCCCTGCTCATTTTTTTTCCCCAAACCAAAAAAAAAAAGAAATCGCCACTTCCACGAAAAAACTCGAAAAAGTTTTTCGAAGAAAAAAAAAAAGCGTGTGTGAAATAAGTGTAAATATTCGAGGTTTTCTGTTTTATTTTATCCTATAAAAAAAAGAAAGGTCAAAAATTTCTCAGGGCCCCAAAAAGAGGATGGCCTTTTTTCTTCTTTTTTTGGATGATAAATTTGCCCAAAAAAAATGTTATAAAAATCCTCGGAGCATCATTTTCATTTTTATTTTTTTGGAAAAAAAAAACAAATGTGGGGTGCGGTGGGGGGGTGGGGGGAGGAGCTGTCAAAAACTACTTGAAAAAAAAATTGAAAAAGAAAAGAAAAGAAAACTGAAAAGAAGTCCTTATCCTTGCTATGAGACGAGCACCTTTTCCAGTTCAACACCCCCCCCCCCCTAAAAAAAATATTTCTACAGGACACTCATTGGAAGAACAATTGCGAAACAGTAAAAATAATAAAATAGAGTGTTAGCTTTTCCAGTTAGATGAAAAAAGAAGAAGAAAAAACAAACAGAAATGAAAAAAAAAAGCGTCGCGTGAGTTTCTTTCCTCTAAAACGTAAATCGGAAAGACGCCTTGAGCGACGGCCTTCAATTTTTCTTAAGAAAAAAGCCGTGGGGTTTTTACTTTTTTTTGTTCGCACCTTCCAAGGATGGTCGCCAAAAATGTCGCGCGGCTGCTTTTTCTCCGATAAACAAAATCAAAAAGAAACAGAAAAAACACGACAAATTCGGATCCTCCTCAGCATCTTCACTCTCCATTTTCCCCCCCGCAGCTCCGAAAAAAGAAAACAAACACAAAAAAAAAACGAAAACCCTTGTAAGAAATGCCTGTGTCGGACGAACGAAAAACCGAAAGAAGAAGAAAAAGCAGAAGCTTCGCTGCTCAGAATTGGAAAATCCGCTCGGGGGTGGGCTGTGTTGGAAGGGATCTGCCCGAACCCAGACAGAAAAAAAAACCGTCAACGACAGTTGGGCTTCCAGCGAACAGCAACAACACTCTCCAAGAACGAAGCCGATATCCCCAAAAAAGAACCTTCCACCTCCCTCCAGTCTGACCTGATGACACATAAACAGTTTGACATCACCCATCGAACCCCACCAATCAACACCTCCACCACCACATCCTGCTCATACACCCCAGCATCTCCACAGTGCATGGTTGGTTGGTCGGTTGGTTTATTTGTTTGAAATACCAAATTGGTAATTGGTAATCGTCAGGCGGCTCGCCATGACTGGACACCACTCGAATACATCCAGCGCTTTACTCACCCTCGCCGTTTCTGGTCCAGAATTCGTCCACGCTGGACGATCGCCCCTTCGTCTTTGTTTCAAAACGAAGTAACCCACACAACTGGCAAAACAAACCAGAACGAAAAAGCAACACCGCTTACGCTACCTTTTTTAGTCTCCCAACGTGACCCTGGATCTTTGAAGGGATATGTCCGTCGACAGTGCAAGCCGGTGGCGTGGCATGCCTGTTTTTTCTTCTTTGCTATTTTTCACGGTGCTTGCGGCCTCCCTATCAGGTAACCCGCGTTTCGTTTCGTGTTGAAACCTGGGGAAGGTTGAAAAAAAAAGGCAGAAGAAAGGCAAAAAAAGCAGCGCGGAAAAAGTGCCAGGAAAAGCAGAATGGCGCGAAGTCGTCACGATTCTCGATAAATCCGCGGCTGTTATCTTTTTACGTCCTTTCCACGCCCATCTAGTAAGTGGTTCAACCGTTCCTCCCCAACATTTTCGTTCCTGCGACGGGTCGCGCGCTGTTTCCGGTTGGAACGGTGGATGTGTGGATGTCTTTTTCCCCACCCCCCCACCCCCCCGCCGTTTACTCGTTCTGGACGTTAGCTACGACGCTTCAAGTGTGTCGATCGAGCGGGGATGGGTTCAAGGGATCTCTAGAGGCCGCCCCACCTCACCCATCCATTCATATTGGAAGGAGTACGCATACTAAAAAGGGTTGGAGTGTCGACAGTTCTCAGGCCGCTTTGCACACCGTTCCTTGCTCCATAGTAGTTTTCTTTCTTTTGTGTTTCTCCCAGATCTCGTCCGTTCAATTTTCCTTCCCTTTTTTTTTCTGGGTGGTGGAGGATTGGGTTCGACACGTGCGTTACGGCGACAAACCGTTGGATTCGCCAAATCAAAAAATCAAAATTTGAAATCGTGGCTTTGCGATGTTCCCGTGGAAAAATCTGCTCGCATGAAAAAATCGTGCAGTTGAAACGCCCTCCCTTGATTTCGAGTCGGAACCCCATTTTCGACTGCGGGTTTTTGGTACCTTGTTACTGATATCGCTGTGTTGTTTCTCTGTTCGTGCTTTCGGCAAATCAGGGGCTGTAGCGCAG
This sequence comes from Bryopsis sp. KO-2023, assembly GCA_030272585.1. NCBI lineage: Eukaryota > Viridiplantae > Chlorophyta > Ulvophyceae > Bryopsidales > Bryopsidaceae > Bryopsis > Bryopsis sp. KO-2023. Next base: position 1,887,886 of record BSYQ01000002.1, read on the forward strand.
GACGGCGACAGAATTCGTATTAGGGAAGGTGAGACCATGTAACGAACATGTAACGCTCGCGTCCCTATCCTTCGACACAAAAGACGGCCTGTTATCCTTCCAGTTCTGAGCGCCGCCATCACGTGGTGGCGGCGTTCAAGGTCTATCTCTGCGTCCGGAAAACAGTCCTTATCTATTTCAGTGCCGTGCCCTGGAAGAAGCGGATCGTTTAGAGAGTACCTAGGTGTCGTAGGAGCCGAGGTCAAAACTGGATCCTCCCGAGGTTACTCAACCCCGTATAGATACTGGCTCGATCTCGTGAGCTGTGGTGGTGGTGATAGAGTCTGATGGGGCCTTCTGTTCCCCACTGGCTTCATGGATGGAGTACCTGTTTGTCGGGTTTGTCTTAATTCCTGATGGAAATCTTTGGTTTCTTGGTTTGTCGACAGAACGACTAGGACTTTCCGATCCCTTCCCTCCGCCACCGCCGGCACCAGATCAAACGAGGCAAACGGACCAGCTAGGTATTCAGCAAAGTAAACGCTCTCACCCATCGTCTATTCCTATATACGGCCGTGTGTTGGATCCGCTGTGACGACCTTGCGACGTTCGCGCGTCAGTTTCTTATTCTCGACCCTCGCGGCCCCCAAACCCCCTATTCTCCTGAAAGTTCTATTCTTCATATCTCGATCCCAGAACACTGTGCGTTGGACGACCTTGGTGGATCTTTTCCCCTTCTGCAGAGGAAAACTGAACTGAGAGTGTTTTTTTTTGTTTTTTTTATCTGTGCATCAGGAACGCTACAGCAAGACCTGCCAGGTGTGAACAACAGATGTACTCAGTTTTATTCCTCCACCCCCAGAAAATAGGCCAAAATTTTCTGCATGGCCCAAGCTTCAGCGAGGCCCTGATCATCTCTGCATACTTTTCCCCATTGCATGTACCCGTCCCTGTTCAGTGTTGACCATCGGCTCTGCAGTCAGGTGTTTGAGAAATCCCATCCAAAAATCTCGATTTCTGAATGCATGCATGCATCTGTGCATGTCTAGCATCATGTGCATGCATTGTGCATGCCACCCTTGATTTCACCTGATCCATGCATGCATTGGTGGTTTTGGTGGCCACAGGCTTCGACCTAAGGCCTCAGAGCGTGAGGATCGATAATTCGCAGGGCTCGTCAGGAGACTTCGTGATCCCCCCAGTGCAATTTGGACCAGGTGAGTCATGGGAGCGCAGTTTTGACTCTCTATCAACAAATTTCATCTTCCCATATGGCCCTCACTGATGCCACCCATTCATGCATCCCTGCATGAAGATATCTTTCCCTTTCCAGATTTTTGTTCCGATGCCCCCAGAAATCAAGCAACATCTCCACATTTTGTTTCTTTCTATATGTTGACTCGACCTCACTAAGAATGAATTCTTAATTCACCAACAAACAGGTTCAAACATATTATCTTTCACTCCTCAACTTCGTCTTCAGCCGCCGGAAGGTGTGTTGAGCCTTCTCCAAATCCCCTTTTTTTTTGTTTCGTTTTTCCAATCCAGAACCTGGGGGCGCCCCACCCATCAATGCATGTTGGTATGAGTGCATGTCCTGTAACTTTTGTCGGTGGTTTTGCTGGCCACAGACTTTGACGTCAGACCTCGCAACGATTTACAATCAGGGGTGGTGAATGATCCGCAGGGTTCACCAGGAGATATCGTGACCTCCCCAGTGCAACTTGGACCAGGTGAGTGGTTACGGCCGTCTCACTGTAACAGCGAGTAATGCAAGGAGCGCAAGTCAATCAGCATATCTAACTGCCATGTTCAGGTCTCATTGATGATGCCCATATGCATATGCAACCCTGCATGTCTTCCCTTTTCCAGATTTCTGTTCTGATTTGCAGGGGAATCCTGGGTAGTTTTGAAGCGGTTGGCTGTGTTGGTATGAGGAGTGCATGTTGCGTAATTTGTATCGGTGGTTTTGCTGGCCACAGGTTCTGTCGATGAAAGAATTTCCGTAATTGACCGAGCGGGGCCCAGAGAGGGTTTGTCAGGCTCACAAACACGCGGCAGACAGTCAGACCGTTTCCAGAGAAATGGTAATCGGTTTTGCTAAAGGTTTTTTTTTTTCTTCATCACTTTGTTGTTATTTTCCCCCAGCTTACCTTGCCATGAAACAAATCGCATCTCTTTGAAAATGGGGGGACTGATGGATATCGCCATGTATGATAATTTTGTGTTTTTTCCTGTTCTGTTCTGTTCTGTTCTGTTTTGTTTTTTTGTTTTTCCACCTTTGCAAAACAATATTCCCCTTCCCCCCCCCCCCCCTTTTCTTACTCTTAAAACAATTTTCCTTTCTTTTTATGGTCAATTTTTGGATCCAAAAACATCACTTCTAGAGGTAATCCCTCTAGTTCAGGTTTTCGTAGCACTTTTTGTTTTCGAATGTATTTCCTCAAGCCTGAAAGCCCCATGCTGGTTACAGGTACTCCTATTGATAGGACTCTTCGTGATAGGACCCCCGACAACAGGACTCTTGACAGGACTCTCGATGATAGGATTATTGACAGGACTCCTGATGACAGGACTCTTGGTGATAGGACCCCCGACGACAGGACTCTCGATGGTAGGACTATCAATGGTAGGACTATCGATGATAGGACTCTTGACAGGGCCCCCGACGACAGGACTCTCGATGATAGGACTATTGACAGGACTCCCAATGGCAGGACCCCCGACGACAGGACTCTTGACAGGACTCCCGACGGCGGGACTGTCGATGGCAGGACCCTCGATGACAGGACTCTTGACAGGACTCCCGACGGCAGGACTGTCGATGGCAGGACCCTCGATGACAGGATTCCCTCATTTGATGCGTTGGAACTGGATGATGGTTTGCCAGAGTCACAAGCGCGCGCCAGACAGCAAGGCCGCTCAGAAAGACCTGGTAATTGGCTTCGAAATTTTTTTTTTCATCATTCTCTCCCCCCACCCCCAAAGGAGCTTGCCCAGAAATAATTGCCTCGCTTCCCTGATGGATTTTGCCATCTGTTAAAACTTTTTTATCCCTGCTTTGCTTTGTCGTTTGGCTGATTGTACCAGAAAAACGGTACCCTCCTCCAAGCCTCCCCCATTTCTTCAACTGATTTTTCCGTCTTTTTTTGGGCTCATTTTCGGATCCATGAACATCACTTCCAATCGTTTCCCCCTGGTTCAGTTTGCTTTCATTTTTTGGTTCCTCGTTTATTTTCCAAATTTTTAAAATGTTACACCAAACATTTTGTTCTGTTGCGTGCGTTGCATTCATTTCAATAATCATATACATTTATTTTTTTTCCTCCACATTTTTTTGATTAAAAAGGGGTTCCGTCGAGGATGAAACCCCCATGTAGCCTGTCTCCTCTATAAATGAGTGGGGCTGAGATCAACATCAGATGCATCAACATCATCATCATCATTAAATGCATCAACATCATCATCATCATTAAATGCATCAACATCAACATCAACATGATGCATGCAATGCGAACGGTACCCATCTTGTTCCTTTTTTTCTTTCGTTTTTCGAATGTTGCGACTCCAGCACCACCCATCAATGCATGATGGTATGTGTGTATGTCATGTAACTTTTTGACGGTGGTTTTGCTGGCCACAGACTTCGACCCCCGACCTCGCACCGATTTACAGTCAGGGGTGGTGAATGATCCGCAGGTCTCACCAGGAGACTTCGTGAACCCCCCAGTGCAACCTGGACCAGGTAAGTCATGGGAGCCGAATTTTGATTTTTTTTTGGTCAGCAAATTCCATCTTCCCATATGTGTTCCTCGCTGATGCCACCCATTCATGCATCCCTGCATGTCTTTCCTTTTCCTGATTTTTGCATTGATTTCCATTTTGATCTCAACACATTGTCTATTTTTTTCCATTGTTTTTCAAATCCGGAACCTGGGGGCGCCCCACCTATCAATGCATGATGGTATGAGTGCATATCTTGAAATTTTTGTTTCGGTGGTTTTGCTGGCCACAGACTTTGACCTCAGACCTCGCAGCGATTTACAATCAGGGGTGGTGAATGATCCGCAGGGTTCACCAGGAGACCTCGTGACCCCCCCAGTGCGACTTGGACCAGGTGAGTCATGCAAGGAGCATGATTCTCATCAAATTCAATTTCTCAAATTCAAATTCAAATTCAATTGCAAATTTAGGCCTCATGGATGATGCCCACATGCATATGCAACCCTGCCTGTCTTCCCTTTTCCAGATTTCTGTTCTGATTTGCAGGGGAATCCTGGGTAGTTTTGAAGCGGTTGGCTGTGTTGGTATGAGGAGTGCATGTTGCGTAATTTGTATTGGTGGTTTTGCTGGCCACAGGTTCTGTCGATGAAAGGATTCTTGTTATTGACCTAGCGGGGCCAAGAGAGGGTTTGCCGGGCTCACGAGGTAGACAGTCAGACCGTTTCCAGAGAAATGGTAATCGGTTTGGGTAACGTTGTTTTTTCTTAACGACTTCATTTTCCCTCCCCCCCCAGCGCTTTCAGCGATTTTTTTTTCTTCTTCTCTTTCAGCTCTTTCTTTCTTTCTCTTTAAGTTTCTGATTTTTTTTTCTATGTACACAAACATTTGCTTTCCTTCACATATATGACTGACTGACTGACTGACTGGCTCGCTGACTGACTGAATGAATGAATGCATGCATGCTTAATTTACGTCAGGTAAACTTACCACCTAAGGCCGTCCACAACTAGGTAATTTAGCCCCCTTTATATATATACATACATCATTGTATTTCATTTATTTCTATAATATTTTCAACTCTATTTATACATGTTTTTTTTTCTGGTTTTCCTGGCCACAGGTGTTCCCAATGACAGGATTCCCCCATTCGAACTTGATGATGGCTTGCCACGCTCACGAGTCAGACAACCAGATCGTTTCCCTGGAACTGGTAATCTATCTTGGAAGCTCTGTTTTTTTCATGACTTTGTTTAAGGGGTAAAAAAAACAAAAAAAACGCCCCACGAAAAACGTTTTGCCTCACGTTGATAATGGGGGGGGGGGGTTAATATGAAAGCAACTGAGCGAAAAGAGCCTATTTTGAACACTGATTTCATCAGCGTTTTTCGACATCATCATCATCATCATCATCATCATCATCATCAACATCAACATCAACATCAACATCAACATCAACATCAACATCAACATCAACATCATCATCATCACCATGATGGCCCGAGTGCATGTCATGTAATTTTTTTTCTTTGATTTTGCTGGCCACAGGTCTTCCCAATGACAGGATTCCCTCATTTGCACGAGCAGAACTCGATGATGGTTTGCCAGGATCCCAGTCAGACATCGTAGCACCAGGTGTCAAAAAATCTGAGAGGACCATCTTTTTCCTCCGTTTTCAACAGTTTTTTTTAAAGAAATTTGCATTTTATTCCCAGAACAATAAATGAGGTTTCTTTTTCCCCGTGTTTTTTGTTTTTTTGTTTTCGAAAATCTGTCTCTCCTTGTTATGCATCGATTTGGTGAAAAGATTTTTCCTTTCATTGTTTTTTGTATGTATGTTTGGTTGGTCGGTTTTTCCTCTTTCATAGGAAAAAATCACTGCTCCTGATATTCGATAAAGTTCAGATCTGCAACCACACTTTTCCTTCCCTTTCCTGAGGTTTTTTCCTTTTCTCTGATTCATAGGGGTTCTTTTTTTTCCCCACTGTTTTTTTTTTAACAAAATTCTCTCCCCTTCTTCAATTCCACTTCTTTCTTTCTCCTCAGCACAGAGCTTTCTCGTTTTTTTCTAATTCATATTTTCCCTTCCATTTTTTGATGGTGATTTGTCGATTGCATGTGGAGCTTTTATCCCCTGAGGTCCTTTTCGGTGTCATTCTCTTGTTTCATATAATTTCTTCATATTTCTTTTTTTCTGATGATGATTCCATAGCTTTTTTTTTATTTTAAATAGACAATTTCTCATTTCTTGGACAATATTTTTTTCCTTGGACTGTTTTTTAGCCACAATTTTTACACCCCTTCTTCTGACAGTTTTTTGTGGTACCGACAGGAGAGGACTCTGGAGCAAGATCAGCATTACTTGGTGAGAATTTGTTTTTTTCTTGAATTTTTTAATCCACCCCTCCTCCCCTACCAGAAAAGAAAACTAAGAAAAGTCCTGGCATCATTTAGAAGAAAAAAAAAACGAAAACAATTTCGTTACGTACAGATAAGTGTCAGATTTTGATACAAAAAAAAAAAGAAGAGAAAAACTCAAAAGAGAGCCCCGGATATTCTGAGTTTAGAAAAAGTTGGTTTCTTTTTCGCTGCTTCTGAATGCAATTCCCCTTTTCTTTAGTGCCAGCCTGTAAAGATCCCGGCTGAGTGGTAGTTTTTGTCGATGTTTTGTCTTGCTGGCTTTTCGGAGCGCACGAATGAGGTCCATGTGGTGTCGTCTTTTCAACCAGAAACAAGCGACAAGTGCTTATGATTTATTCACTTATATTGAATGTCTGTGTTTTTATCAGGAAATGCTGGCGGAGAGGCTGCGGTATTTGGTAAGGAATCTCATTCTTTCTCGTCAAATCAACATTGATCGCAACACATCCCTCTTTTCGGAATGATTCGCCTCACCGTAAGAATGCTACTTGTTGCGACCCCACCAATTTGAGATATGTATATATACACACGCACTAGTGAAAATATGCCGTTTTTACAAGCTTGTAAACGTGACTTTACAAGCACTTTACAAGGTGTTGACAAGCTTGTAAAAGCGGAGTTTTTTCACTAGTGACGTATGTCTAAGTTCTGGTTATGCCAAGACAGAATTCGGACCTCGTACTCCACCACCACCACCTCCTGCCACCCCTCCTCCTGCCACCCCTGCTCCTGCCACCCCTGCTCCTCCTGTCGCTACCCCAGCACCAGCCACTCCACCCCCTACCACACCCCCACCCCCACCTAGCACTCTTCCTGCTGGTACATCTTCTCCAGCAACACCACCACCTCCCACTCCCCCACCGGCGACTCCATCTCCTGCCAGTCCACCACCTGCCACTCCCTCCCCAGCAACACCCCCTCCTGCCACCCCTCCTCCTACCACTCCTCCTCCTGCAACACCTTCGCCGGCGACACCACCACCTGCCACCCCTTCTCCTGCCACTCCTCCTCCTGCAACACCTTCGCCGGCGACACCACCACCTGCCACTCCATCACCTGTTACACCTTCTCCTACCACTCCACCACCGGCGACACCACCACCTTCTACTCCACCACCTGCAACTCCTCCTCCTGCTACACCTTCGCCGGCGACACCACCTCCTGTCACTCCCTCTCCAGCCACTCCTCCTCCCACCACCCCTTTTCCTGCCATCCCTTCTCCTGCTACACCATCACCTGCCACTCCTTCTCCTTCCTCTCCACCACCTGCTACACCATCACCGGCGACACCACCACCAAGCACTCCAGCTCCTCCTCCACCAAGCACTTCAGCTTCTCCCTCATCAGCCACTCCTGCTCCTCCACCTCCAACCACTCCGGCTCCTCCCCCACCAGGCACTCCGGCTCCTCCACCTCCAAGCACTCCACCTCCTCCCCCACCAGCCACTCCTGCTCCTCCTGCTCCTCCTGCTCCTCCACCTCCAAGCACTCCGGCTCCTCCCCCACCAGCCACTCCTGCTCCTCCACCTCCAAGCACTCCACCTCCTCCCCCCCCAGCCACTCCCACTCCTCCGGCTCCTCCCCCACCAAGCACTCCACCTCCTCCCCCACCAGGCACTCCGGCTCCTCCACCTCCTAGCACTCCGACTCCTCCACCTCCAAGCACTCCTGCTCCTCCCCCACCAGGCACTCCGGCTCCTCCACCTCCAAGCACTCCACCTCCTCCCCCACCAGCCACTCCTGCTCCTCCACCTCCTCCCCCACCAGCCACTCCGGCTCCTCCCCCTCCAAGCACTCCTGCTCCTCCACCTCCTAGCACTCCTGCTCCGCCACCTCCAAGCACTCCTGCTCCTCCACCTCCAAGCACTCCACCTCCTCCACCTCCAAGCACTCCACCTCCTCCACCTCCAAGCACCCCTGCTCCACCTCCTTCCCCACCACCAAGCACTCCGGCTCCTCCCCCACCAGCCACTCCGGCTCCTCCCCCTCCAAGCACTCCTGCTCCGCCACCTCCAAGCACTCCACCTCCTCCACCTCCAAGCACCCCTGCTCCACCTCCTTCCCCACCTCCAAGCACTCCGGCTCCTCCCCCACCAAGCACTCCACCTCCTCCCCCACCAGCCACTCCGGCTCCTCCCCCTCCAAGCACTCCTGCTCCTCCACCTCCTAGCACTCCTGCTCCGCCACCTCCAAGCACTCCTGCTCCGCCACCTCCAAGCACTCCTGCTCCGCCACCTCCAAGCACTCCACCTCCTCCACCTCCAAGCACCCCTGCTCCACCTCCTTCCCCACCTCCAAGCACTACGGCTCCTCCCCCACCAAGCACTCCACCTCCTCCCCCACCAGCCACTCCGGCTCCTCCCCCTCCAAGCACTCCTGCTCCTCCACCTCCTAGCACTCCTGCTCCACCACCTCCAAGCACTCCACCTCCTCCACCTCCTCCACCTCCAAGCACTCCGGCTCCTCCCCCACCAGGCACTCCGGCTCCTCCACCTCCAACCACTCCACCTCCTCCACCACCACCTCCTCCTTCTCTCAACTGTGGAGAAATATGCGGGGCTTGTACTGGCAGAAGGGGCACATGTTTAGCCTCCTGCGTTGGGGTATGATGCCAAAAACCTGACTTGATAACTTGGTTGTCCTCGAAGTTTTCAATCACAGTGGGAAGAATTCACAGCGGTTTTTTTTGCTTTGTCTTGTAGAAACTCCCAAATAAGAAGCTTCAGGTCAGTGCTTTTGTCGCGACCTGTTGTTCGGATAAGGAATGTTCCCCAGGAGAGCTCTGCGTGAGGAATGGACCCTTCCCCAACCCTCTAATTTGCGGTAGGTGTTTGTCATTAACTCAACCCAATGGTATGTCTGCTTTCCATGACATACCAGGTTCCAGAAAAAAGCTATATAAGGGTATGATGTTTCACTGTCTGTCATCCCACTGTAGTTGAGGTGTATCTGTCGTCTATACCTTATCACACCAGAAAGGTTCAACAAAGGTCCCGATGCTTACTAGTAGAGCAAAAACAATGTCTGTGTATTGGCACTAAAGAGATTTTGCTTCGATGTTGAATCTGTTTCTCAGCTACCCCACCACCTGCACCTCCAAAACCACCTGCCACTCCAAAACCACCTGCACCTCCCAAACCACCTGCCACTCCAAAACCACCTGTAACTCCAAAACCACCTGCCACTCCACCACCACCTGCAACTCCACCACCACCTGCAACTCCAGCACCACCTGCAACTCCACCACCATCTGGTCCCCTCCCCAGATGTGGGGATATATGCGGCCCTTGTACTGGTAGAAAGGGCACCTGTCTAAACTTCTGCGTCGGGGTATGTCGGCGATTCCTAAATTGATACTTTGGTTGCAATTGCCCTCAATTGTGAACTTCAGTGGAAAAAAATCCCAGTGGTTCTTTTGCTTTGTGTCGTAGGCACCCAGACCAAAAAAGCTTGAGGTTATAGCTTTTGTCGGAACCTGTTGTGCGGATGAGCAATGCTCCCCAGGAGAGCTTTGCGTGAGGAATGGACCCTTCCCCAACCCACTCATATGTGTTTCAAAACGTAGGTGTCGCGCATGTATCTTACTTTTTCCGCATTGCTTGAGACTGCTGATGTTCTAGCCCTCCGAAAAAGGATCTAATGGATAAGGCTTCAACAATTGTCCGGCTAGTACATGTTTCGTTGAGGTCGTCAAAGTCAGGATATGCACAGTCTGATGTTAAAATGGCATTCAGCGGAGCGGGTGCTTCCTTTCAAAATCGTTATCAAATTCACCCCAGCTTGGAAATTGCCAGAATCTGCTTGTGAATGCGGAAGAAAAGTAGAGAAAGAATTTATTGTGACGGTGCATGACAATGGATACAGATTCGAAAATGAAAATGAAAGTGCTGACGTCTATGTTCATTTTTGCAGCTGGTCCATGAGGGAGCTTTCCAATACGCAGCAAGGGAGAGTAATGACAGAATTACAGATATGCAAAAGTTAAAACACGAAAAAAAAAAAAAATAAAATAGAGAGAGAGAGAGAGAGAGAACGAGAACGAGAGATTATATACAAAAAAATAATCTAACAAAACAATAGACTAAACTTTTTCTGATTTTTCTTTTTTTATTGTTTATTTTTTTTCAAGTTTTTGAAGGGTCTGTTTTTAGCAAGCGCTATCTTTTTCTCCTTCATTTTGTGTTTTCATGCTGTCAGTCATGAAAAAATATGATTTTGTGCACCATTGTTTTGCAAAGCTTCAAGTTTATGAACTAATTACATCATTGGGTAGGTCATGGGGTCTGAATGAATGGATGTTAAGTGTTTTTCTTAGATTGTCTTTGACAATGAAGGGCAGGGTTTTTTTAGGGGGGGTATATTTAAATTGTCATTGGCGAGGAGGAGCTTTGGTTGGTCCGGCTTAGACTAGGGTAGATTTCTTCTCAGGGGGGGAAGCGAAAACAAAAACATTGTACGATCATCTACTTGTTAATCAAACCAACATATTATGAAGTTGCTTATTATGAGATTCCCAGGGTCGCCGAAAAATTTTTAGACACAAAAACGTATGTTTGCATTTGGCTATGTGTTCAAAAAGCGTCCAGTGTGCAACACCTGCCAGAACCAATGTCGATCTACGCGCGCGATATGGAGCATTCGATTGGTGCAAGGGCTGGCTTTTCTGACGGCTCGTGAACATAGGCGCAACCTGGGGGGGGGGGGGGGGGGACTGGCCCCCCCTAGAAAATTTCTGGCCCCCCAAAAAAGTCAAGGAAAAAAGTCAAGGAGCAAGGAAAAAAAAAGAAAATTCCCCTGGAAATCTACTGCTCCATGCCTCAACCAACTAGTTGTCTCAACCAACTAATTATATATATATGTATATATGTGATTCTCACGCCAAGAATCACAAATTTCAATTTCATGGGATGAGCGGTTTTCTGGGGACACCAGCCAGGCCAGGCACCACACGAATAGATTAACCTGACTCCTTTCGTGCCTTAAATTGGGCTGAATCTGCTAGTAAAGTTCATGGTTACTGAGCTTACATCTAAACTACTGCGAGATTGATAAGCATTCAGGGAGGGAGGGAGGGAGGTGTCCATGTTTGCGGGTGTTCAATTCCCTTGCGAGAAAAAAGGATCGATAGGAAATGCATTGTCGTTTGATAGGATCACACTCTGGGCAACTCGTTTGGACTCGGTCTAACGAATTGCGATGTTCAAACAAACAAACATACACAGTCACACAGTCAGAGGTCCCGAAAAGTACATCCCATAGTCTGTGTCTCCCACCCAGAAAAACAAAACCATGATCAAGGAAGACAAACATCGAATTACATTGTGATGCAGATGCCGCAATGAGTACCGAGTTTCTCAATAGATGCTTCCAAATCACACAACACAATTAAAAAATGGGAATTCGCCTTTTTTGGAAGCTTTCCTTTGTAGGTTTCATTCCCTCGCCGGTTCTTCCTCCAGCAAAAGCTATTTCGAAAAGCTATTTCAAGTCGCGTTTTCGGACTCCAGGAGCTCCAGGAGCTCCTCAACGAGCCTCCTTCCGTCCAACGTATCATCAAAGAAGTTCCAACCAGAGACGATGAAAAATGGACATGCCCGAAGCAAGGTTCCAGTCCCATACTCGAAATCCTGCTTGCCACAGCAGACATTCATGTTGAGCACTCGGTCCTTCTGAAAAACGTCTAATCCACGTTCCACAAGAGAAAATTGTGCGCTTTACCTCGCGGGCTTCCTGCTTGATGGCGCTATGTGCCTCTTCTCTGGAGAGGTTGAGGATGCTGCGCTGGGAAGAGAAAACATCGAAGTCGATCTTGGACCTGAAAACACCGACCACGATAACGGAGCAATTCACGAACGGAACAAATGTAGCACTTGATTCCAGCTACCAGCAGTGGAAACATACATAGATAAATATAAGAGAACGCAAAACTTTCCTCATACTCATAATTATGATCCTGGCAATGAAGAAGGAACATACAACCACACCAGAAGCACAGACCTGACAAAAATTATGTTCTTCATCAGGTCGTGGGCTTGCTGTGCTATCTCGACGATGTTAGATGTCAGGCTGCCAGAATAAACCAGAATCACGGTGTCAAAGGATTCCAGCTGTATATTTCTTCGAAGCATCCCACGGGGAACGTTCCCACTGTCGTCTTCAAGTAAGCGGAAGGAGTAGTCCCTGTCGAAAACACGCTCCTCTGCTGCGTCCGAGGGTTCCCCTTGTCTTGGCGGGATCTCTGAGAAAAGTACATATATTTCTTAGTGGAACTACAGGGGATAGATGATACCTGCTGGCAACACTTCTCCAAGTCACTCGCACCATTGAAGCCTTCCATCGTGGTCAAGACTTTCGTGAGTTCCTGAACCAGGGTAGACTTGCCGGAGCTCTTGGGGCCACAAACAATAATATTATGCTCAACTGGGGAGAGAGGGGCACGGGATCCCTCGCTCACATGATTCTCGGGTGGCGCTGACACAGCGCTAGGCTCGCCAATTGCAGCGCTAGGCTCGCCACTTGCGGCGCTAGGCTCGCCACTTGCGGCGCTCGTGCGACCTATCCACGGTCGTTGAATGGGCTCATCGCGTCTGGGAGAACGCATATCCATGGAACTACAGAACTCCTCTTCTTCATGGCGAGAAGGCCGGATGTTGTCCAGCCACACAAAGATGGCAGAGAATGCGGCGAAGACAAACAAAGTGCCGTAGTGAGCAAAGGTCATGTTGAAGAGTGTCCCACGAATCGGATTGCGGACAATGCACCTCGGTTTAAAAGTGAAGGGTCCTCTTGGATCAAGCAACACCCGCTTCGTGTGTTTCGCTGGAAACGTTTCATATTCTGCTTTTCCCCTTGGATGGTACGACTGCACAATCGAAGGTATGCGTTGAACAAAGTGCCACTCCTTGGACCAAACAATTTGTTGCTTGGTGACAGAGTTTTATGGTAGCTCGATATTGTGGGAGAGAAACGAAACGCGAAACGACTCCGTCTTCTGCGCCCCTCTTTCCAGCTTAACACAGCTGATTTTTCTTCTATTCTCGTTAGGTCATTACTTCGAAGGAAGCCTCCACAATCGTCAGTCCTACTTTGAATAGAACACTCTTCCTCCCTGACCATAGCCTATGGTCCATAGGACACGTGGGGAAACTGGTACGAAAGGTGTCAAAGTCCAGACAACTGAGCCATCACGTCGTGGATCTCAAACAAAACGTCAGTTGAAAAAAGCGTTACGACGCGCTGGTTTGGCAGTGTCCGTCGCAAGGATATTCGATCACTTTTCCTGCCAAGACCAGACCATGCCGAAAGAATTAATTATTTACTTGTGCATCCCGCTCCCAGACAATAGTGTGCTTGTGGTTTGTATGAGTGGTGGTTAACCACAACAACAACAACGTTGTTATTCAAAACCCCCGTGGATAAACTGTATCAGAACACCACCACCAGAAAACAAGGAACGAACTATGAGGAACGAACTTGTGTTTATGTTTGGGGACTTGGGTAGGACCCTAGTTGGTGATGGGTAGTGATAAGGTGGAGTTTCAGTCTTGAGTGTGGTCGTGGACCGTTTAATGCGTTTACTGCAGTAAACCAGCTGGATCGAATGAAATTGGTGAAAGGAACAGTTCGAGGTTCGACTGAGTTACATCAGGTCTTAAGAGAGTCGTGGTGATCGCAAATTTGTCTTTGAAGACATCTTCAGGAAGATGTATTTGAATATTGGAAAGTCATATTAATAGAAAGTCACTCGAATGCATAAACTTGGTATTAGAAAGAGGAGGGACTAAAAACTCGACAGGGCGAGGTTGAAATGCACCAGAAACAAATTTTTAGATAATAGTTATATCTGTGCTCAATTTCCTTGGTCGACATGCCTGGACTTTTCCCAGGCATGTTTTTTTCTCCATCCAGAGCTGAGAGGGTTTTTTTACAATTGACCCAAACTACCCCTTAATACCGGAATCCGTGGGTGGATGATGAGAAAGCAGTGGGTGGGAAAGTGAGAGGATGGGTGTGAGGATACTACTAGCATGCATGCATATGTAACTGTCGAACTTCTGTTTCTGTTCTGGACGTCATAACCGGCGACTCGTGCTTGCAAGCACGACAATTGTCACCACAGCTATGACAAGATGAAGGAGTGCAAAAAGACCCAACACGGGGTCATGGAGTTTTGTCGACAACGTTTGAACCGCTAGGCCACTATCAAAGAATGTTTTAGAGTTTATTTCGCATGCGTGCGCGTTTGGGAGAGGGGAAATGTCGGAGATCGTATTGTAATCCAATCATTTATTGTGCCTGAAAAAGCGTGGCCCGAATGTGTTGGATAAAGCGGCGTCCACTGTACTACCAGTGTTTTTTTTTGTGTCCTAAATACCACTTTTTGTGATAATCGTGAACGTCAAGACCGGGAAATCGCACCGCCACAGGGAACCGTTCGGACAACGTGTCCGCCGAACCACGAAAAGAATAGTGCGAATTCGGACAAATTCCCAGAATGCAACGTTAGTCTATTCTTCTCGCTCTAGTATAGTGTGGTAGTAGTGAGCGCTGGAGTGACATAAGCACGGGTGAGTTGTGGTTGTTCTTTGTCTCAATGAGATGAGTGGCAACTGGTTATTTAGCCAGTTTCGGGTTCAAGCTCGAGCGCCGAAAATTCGAATTGTGTCCGGCATATTTTAACAGGGATCACTATCATTCGGTCGGTGTCCGACAAGAATATCGAAAAAAAAATCCCTGTGTACTACCCAAACGATACCCAGTTCGTACAACTACTGGAGTGTGTATATAACAATGCCCAATCCATACCAAGCAACTCCGGCAACTACCCAAATCGTACCCAATTCATACCCATAGAATAGCAGGTTTACGTTCATAAGGTTTCTCTCTTTTTTTTTCCTTGTTTCAGCATAATGGAGAGTGATTCATGGAGGGTGATGGCTCTCTTTTGCTGTGGGTTGTAATTATTGATTGATTAAATGAATGATTGACAAGAGAGCCCTGGTCCTTGTTTCGTTGTTTTCGCGATTTATGTGGGAAGAGAAAGTGAAACGCATTCAAACATTCTTGTGGGAGACCATTTTGCAGAAAAATGCATCGTTGATTGATTGTGCAATAGATACTGTTTACACAAGTCCGCATTCATTTCCACAATCACTAAATTCAAAGGTCAACACATGTCTATCCTCGATCAAAAGGAAGTTTCTTCATCTTTAAACTTGTTTGCTTATTTGTTTCATGGATAGGGTGACGGGATGTGAGAGTAGATCGAGGTTACTAAATTGTGGCGTTCGGACGGTCAGCTTCGATCAGTCGTCGCTTGTGATTGTGGAAACCCATGGGTGGAAAACGCTACTGCAGATGCGGCCTTGCCAAGCCCGCATCTTATGACGCAATTATTGGCATAAAATGTCACTATTGAGACCAACAGAGCAAACCCAACTGATGCGAAGCGACGAATTTCTTCAACAGAAGCCCAGTGAGTCTCCATCGATAGGTGGTTGTCTTGGCCCAATAAGCTGACCAGTCAACCTTTCTAATCAGTGGGGGGACTCTGCCTTTGGAAAGCACGATCCTGCCAAGCCAGGGACGCCTACGAATCACATCTAAATCCAATGTCTGAACACGAACGCAGCAAAGCTGACCTGGAGCAAGGATTGAAAAAACAGTTCAAAGAGGTCACAAGGGGTCATGCCACTATGAATTTTGGACAATTCATGCAGATAACAAATTGCCGAAGTCGACTCTTTGCTGAGCGTATTTTCGACTGTGTTGACGTGGACAATAGCGGCGACATATCTTTTGAAGAGCTTTTGAATGCGATACACATTCTCAGAAGCCGTGATTCAAGCCGAAGGATTGATTTTATTTTCAAACTGTTCGATCTCGACCACGATGGAAAAATTTCCACGCACGAGCTCCACACCGTCCTGGGAGCTAGTATCGAAGAGGGCGACGTGAACATCGTAGATCATGAGAAAAACGCCCTTGCATCAACTCTCCTGGAGCTTTTTGATGTGGATGGCGACAGCTCCATTTCCTTGGAAGAATTCCAAGACGTGATGGCTCGTTACCCTGATATGCTGGAGGGACTCTCGTTGGAGGGAATGCACACATACCGTGCTTCGGTTCACGGGAATGCTCGTAAGCAGAGCAAGTATAACCGCAAGACATTGGAATGGATCGTCAATAACCCTCAAAAGACGTGCACATATATTTTGACGGTCGCATTCATTTCTGCATGCTTCTTCTGGAGATTTCAACGTTACATGCACAGCTGCGATGGATCAGATCGCGAGATGCAACTAGATGCCTTCGGTCCAAACTACTCAATGAAATGCGGTGACGCTAGAAAACGACATTTGATGGGTTGGAGCCTTCCAATTGCCAAAGGGTGTGGCCAAGCAATGAAAGCTACGTTCACTCTCATCTTGTTTCCCGTGTCTAGGAATTTCATGACGCACTTAAGGACTACTTTCCTGCAAAATTTTTTCTGCTTTGACGGCGCAATAGAGTATCACCGGACTCTTGGGTTCATGGGATTCGTTTTGGCGTGGGTACACACACTCTGTCACGTGTGTGATATTTATCGGTGGACAGACCATGAGAGGTTCGATCTCTGGTCAAAAGCTTTCCCAAGGGAACACCAAATTCAAGGTTTGTCTCAACCATCTGTCAGGGATCTATTGGGAACGTCTTTTGGAGTGACAGGCATCATGCTGATTTCCATTTATACATTTGCGGCGATCTTCGCTTTTGACTTTCCAAAAAATCTTCACATATTTCATGGAAGGACTACGACTGGGAACAATAGGTCGATCTTGGGACAGATTTTACGTGCAGTGGGAAGAATATTGAACAACTTCAATTTTTTCTGGTACTCGCATCAACTCTTCGCTCTATTTTACCTGTGTTTGGTAATGCATCCGTTTCCTCACATTCCCAATGAGAGAAACGAATGGGGAAAAAGTGACACGTGGGTGTGGGTTGCCGCTCCTGCCCTGATTTACGCAATGGAACGAATCGCCAGAGCCGTGAGATCTGATACAAGGGACACGACTGTCCTTTCTACAGAGATCTTGCCGGGAAATGTTGTGGGATTGAGACTGATGAAGCCAAGAGGGTTTCTTTATACTGCTGGGCAATACGTCTTCATTAATTGCCCTCAGCTGTCAGTGTTCGAATGGCATCCATTTACTCTAACATCTTCCCCAGGCGATTCATATCTTGGGATACATATCCGGGCTGGTGGAGACTGGACTCGGGCAATGTACAACATGGTCGAAGATCATCTTAATAGCAAAAGTGACGAAACTCACCCTGTTCCCATGCCATTATCACCATCCAGGCGAAGTTCCGTCATCATGAAGTCTGTTAGCGGGTCAGTGGAGGAAGCTACTTTGTCATTCCCCTTCAAAATCTGCGTCGATGGTCCTTTCGGTGCTCCAGCCCAAAACTTTAAGGACTACAACGTGGCAATCTTAATAGGAGCTGGGATCGGCGTCACTCCTTTTGCCTCCGTCTTGAACGAGATGCTGGACACAATGAAACAACACAGATGTGCTCGATGTGGTCTGTGTAATCTTCCAAGCACGATCAAGACTAGGAAAGTCTACTTCTTTTGGACAGTGCGATCACGGAACGAGGCTGCCTGGTTCAAGTGCATGCTTGAAGCCATCAGCAGCGAAGACCGCCATGAATTGATTGATATAAACATCCACATAACAAGTATTCGTCGAGCAAACGACATTCGTGTGATGCTTCTGCGATTGGCACAAAAGCACAACACTGAGGTTGGTGGAGTGGACCCTGTCTCGAGAATGCGAACACGCGCCATTACGCATTTCGGTCGACCTCATTGGACGGAAGTGTTCACCAGGATAAAAGACAAACACAGCGAGGAGAAATATTTTGGGGTATTTTATTGTGGACCGAACGCACTTGCAAACACACTGAAAAAGGAATGTGACAAGCACAGCGATAAAAGCAGAAAGTTCGATTTTCGAAAAGAGATTTTTTGATCGGTTGATTCATTTATTTGTGTGAGGACCACTTTTAAGGAGTGAATTTTTTTTTGTTTTTTATTCCTAAGTGTGATAGTTACAAACGAATATTTTTGGCCTGAAAAGAAAACTCACAATCAAGGCGTTCCACCCACCAAGGAACCAACAACAAAACGTGTTTATTCTCCCCTACTCATCCACAGTAAGCTTACTGTTGATACACACAACTAATCCCACCTGTCCCAACCTATTCTCTCACTCCCTCTAGTATGTCGGAGGGTATTTTTTACTGGTTTTTTTCTGGATGGATTTTTTTTGCGATTCAATGCAGTCTTGAAAAAAATAGTCCAACGTAAAAATTTAGCCTCGCAACAAAAAAACAGTGCACAAGTTAGTTTCCTTAAAAGATAATCAGTAACCGTTGTTTGCCAACAGGCACAACAGCTAAATAAGGGAAGTTAATTGGTCATGGAGGCTTTGGAAACCACTCCAGTAGCTCCATATACCAGTGTGGAAAGATCCTATATTTTGATAGACCAAGGCAGGCAAGAGTCTGACCTGGAACAAATCTTACTAATGATCGAAAACTACTCGAAAAGATAGCGGAAGATGGGAATAACGAACTCAGGAAAAAGAATATGAGGTGTGAGGCAGAACTCCGAGGTTCTAGGAGGGGGAATGATTAGATGATGTGAAAGAACAGTCCCAGCAACAGGAGATCCTGATGTGACTCTGTGGGGAATACATTTCATGTGCAACATTCACATTCTTTGGTAAGTGTGGGCGCAGCTGGTCGATGCATGCATCGCCAATGGCAACTCGCTGGGCATGTCTGTGCTGGAGCGTTGCTGCAGTTGGATACCTTTTCGTTTGCGATGGTATAATTTCTGCGCACGCTTGTTTTGTGCGGTGCAATTTTTGGGACACTATTTTTTTGCGATTTTTCCCACTCACAAGAATTTGTCCAACGCAAAAATTACCCTATCCACAAGTGTGAAAAAGATCATTTCCAGGGGGTCTAGTAGTGTCACCAGTGCAATCCTCTCCCTGACCACAAGATCCATCTGACTCGCTGCCAAAAATGTGAAGCTCCTATGACATACTGACTGTCTGTTCCACCCAACAAATCCAAACACATCAATTTTTTTTTGAAAAATAGGATAAATTTCCTCATCATGAACACGGTACCAGAATCTAACTGGGCATGGAACCATTCTGTATTCTTTTATGACGCTTTTCAACTTGGCTCAGGGGAATGGCCCTTGAGCCAACAAATTTAAATGATTGTATCTAACATGAATTTCCTCTCTAATTTTCAGATCTGATAATTTCGCATGAGATACATTATCATATGCTCCTTTGAGATCAACAAACAAACCTACAAGAGGTAAAAGTGATATCCGCACAACATTGGTTTCCACCCTCACCCAACCAGAGTTGCAAAAAACGTATTTAGCGAGAGTGCATCACCTATTTTTACTTTGAGCCTGAAATCATCGATTGACAATGTCGATCAGACAACTACACGGTTGACACGGTTGACACCGTTTCACGTCGAGACTGTCCTCAGCTAATGGGCATCGCGCTCATTCGAGCCGAAATGTCCTGGAATAAAAGGTGGCGAGTAGCCAACATTTTTGACGCGCAACCCCATTGCATCCAACGAAAATTGTTGGACGAACACTGCGGAAAACCTTGGTAGCGTCGATTGATACTGGGAATGCCTTTGTGAAGTAGAGATGGGGCTGAGAATCTTCAACGTCCGCGTTCCGTACAAGGAACAGCCCGTGTGCGGCGTGTTCTTGCAACCATACGTTCTTTTCAAGGATGCACAGACCGAGGCTGTGGTTCATGTGGACGTTCTTGACGAGTCGTCTTTGGTCATCGCGGCGGCACCTGAGCAAAGGGTCCACCTTCGATCACGGTGGTTAAGACAAGTAGTCGTCAGGGGTTCCGCCAGTTGCAGCATCCATCAAGACAGGGATGCGGCCCTGCAGTGCTTGTTGTGTTTGAAAGCTCGCGTCCCGACGGGGCTGAGTTTCCATTGCACTGGAGAGTGTTTACGAAATCACTGGAAGTTGCATGAAACGTATCATGAGCGTCAAAGGCAAACCGAAGGTGAGCAGCACGGTTCAAGACTATGGCCTCAAACCACAACACATGAACGAAGCCACATATTCCTGCACATTATCTGATGTTTCCTTGCAGGAATCCAGGACTGCCACCGGGCTTCTAATGGGTCAAATCACATTTATCCAGGAGTTGTGAAAAACGACCCTACTGGATGCATAGATCCAAATGGGGACAGCAAGTGGGTTCAGGTAAACGCCAAAGAGGAAGAGACTGTGGTGAAGGGAATCTATAACTTTTTTTGTGGTGGATCACTCTTTTTTTTCTTTGAAACAGTTAGCTGCAGGAAACCGCAATAAAAACCCAGTGACTGCAAGAGGACAGGTGGTCATTTGAAAGGCATCATGTTTCACAACTTATGTTTTTATTGCTAGATCTGTTCATCAAGGGACTATGCTCCATCTGCGGCCGATATAGGGTGCAACCTTAAGTATGAATGCTTTCTTGCTGATGAACATGCTCCTTTTTGCGCAAGTGATGAGGTCGAGATGTTTGTTGTGATAACATCAAGGGTTTTACCTGCACCTTCTCCCCCCTTGCGGGCCATGGCATCGCTAATACCACTCAACCTAAGGCTGAATCGGGAGGGAAGGTTTACTCTTCTCACATACAACATCCTTGCTGATCTATATGCCTCGGTGAGTCTCAAGATTGACAGAACATGATATGTCAATTTCGCATACATCATCTTCATCTTCTACTGCAATAGGAATGATGATAGACCACAATTATCTCCAGCGTTATCAACCGCTAAGCTTGGCAAACTCTCTCACTGCCTTCGTCATCCACCAACCTCCTACTCAATTGTCTTGATCCTTTAGAAGAATAATCTGAGCTGCCATTCTGGATTTCATTCCTGTTTACAATGTTGTGCTCTTTGGATAGCAAAGAGAACCATGCCAGAGTCCTCCCTCTGCGTGGACACTCTCCTGGCAGTACCGAAGGTTAAATCTGGTGAGAGAAGTTGTTGGCTACAGGGCAGATGTTGTTTGCCTGCAAGAGGTCCAAAGCAATCACTTTGACGAGTATTTCCGAGCAGCAATGGAGAGTCATGGATACTTGGGCGTGTTCAAGCGAAAGACGAGTGAAGTTTTTGTGGGGAAGGCATTGGCAATTGATGGTTGTGCAACATTCTACAGGAAGGACAGGTTTACGTTGATTAAGAAGTACGAAGTTGAGTTCAACAAGGCTGCATGCTCTACTGCTGGTCAATACCCTGAACCTCAAAGACATGCAGCACTTCAACGATTGTCGAAGGTGGGGGAGGGTCAAATACTGATATGCCTTCTCTGCTTCCTCTGGTACCCACTAAATCTTCTTAGTTATCATATATCGAATTGTAAACAAGGATTTCCCTATGCAGGACAATGTGGCCTTGATTGTTGTGCTGGAATCTGTCCAGCCAATGCTTGGTCGCCAGAAGCAGTTGATCTGTGTGGCCAATACACATATTCATGCGAATCCTGAACACTCCGATGTGAAACTGTGGCAA
Source organism: Bryopsis sp. KO-2023 (assembly GCA_030272585.1). NCBI lineage: Eukaryota > Viridiplantae > Chlorophyta > Ulvophyceae > Bryopsidales > Bryopsidaceae > Bryopsis > Bryopsis sp. KO-2023. The sequence goes on from BSYQ01000002.1 coordinate 1,909,627, forward strand.
GTACATACGTTGCTGAAGGGGCTGGAGAAAATTGCAGCAAGGTATGTCAACCAGGGGGGTTTGGGTTTATGAAGGAAGACCGAATGTTTGCATAAGTACACAGCATGCATCATGCATGTTTGTGCCATGGAGACTACCACTGTTTTTCAGATCTTGCTTTTCCTCGTTTTTTTCTTTTTTCCATCATTTCTGCCTACCATGAACACCTGTCACCAATGCAATGCAAAAACAGTTCTGTTCAACTTGGAAGGCCAAGATATGAAAGCATTATGTGAGAACCCTTGCACCGGGTGTTCTGTTGCAGTGCAGAAATCCCTATTGTCATTGCTGGTGACTTCAACAGCGAACCTGGCAGTGCAGCGCACACGTTGCTTGTCATGCAAGAGATTGACCACACACATCCGGTACGCACCGATATGTCATTATTATTTCTGCTGCGGTCTACAGGTTTTGGGTGACTTTACTTTATGCCTTGGGCGGCAAAAAGTAACCAAACCTAAAAATGCCTGTTGCCTTGGGATCAGTTTGAGACACCTGAGTCAGAAAGTGATCCTTGACAGAGTAGCACAGATTGCAACACCCTTGAGTACTTTGTCATCCACTGTACTTTGATGATCCCCAAAAAAACCCTGTACCCTGTGCTTGGTATAGTCTACGTAAGAGACCCCAAGAATCTAAGAATCTTTTCTACAATTTGCTAGAAAGGCACCTCAGCTGTGTTGTAACACTGTGAAGGCATTAGGAGGTTATGAGACAGCCTGTCATGACTTTGTCAATCAAGCAACGAGTTATTTGCTTTGTCTTCTTTGTGGTCGTCATCTCATAGTATTGTTTATACAACAGGTGTGTCTTCTCCACATGACACTCACCAAGATAATGTTGTCAATGTAGGAGGTAGCCCATGATCCTGCACACTTTTTGCAGAGTTTACTGCCCGTCCACCACAAGGTATCTAATTCCAACCCAACTGTTTTTGATTTCACAAGGGAAGTAGGGTCTGAATTTGATGAGTGCATCCAAACAAATTCAAGATTTTTATCTCACAAGTGTTGTGCGCCATGCGTGCTTGTTGTAGCTGCCACTACACAGTGCATATTCTGCCATGGCCGCCAGTGACAGAATTGACGCGAGTATGGAAGGGTTTCAGGCAGAGTCAGTTACAGGATTCTGGGAGCCCCCCTTCACTACTGTAACAGAGACTTACAAGGGAACTCTTGATTACATCTTCTACACACCAAGTCTATTGCGGCCTACATCACTTCTGGAACTGCCTGCTGAAAGTGAGGTGTCTTTAAGCAGTACTGGACTACCCAACGCAAAATTCTCCTCTGATCATATATGCTTGGGTGCTGAGTTCCAGTTGTTGTGCCCGGGAGATTGTGACCTAGTGATGTAAGAGGATAGGTTCTTCTGTACTCTTGACAGATTGCCCCGCCCTTTTTTGCAAATGTGAGGATGTTAGTGTTGGTTTATGTGGAATCTGGCGCAAAGAAGAGCAGTGTTGGAATCGGATTTTGCTTGTAATAGAATTGGGTGGATATTTTGGATATCGGAATTTGTTGTAGGATCAAATCACGCTCACCATCTTTGGAAAGATGGTGATACAGAGTACGATACAGAGTACAAGTATTGGCACAAGAAGTGGTGAGTGGTGACCCTCACCAATGTCACAAGGTGGGGAAAAGACATCCACTGTGGAATGGTCAAGGACAATGTTTGGGAAACTGTTGGGGTTGGAATGGTTTTAATTTGACCGAGGACAAAAGGCATTTGGGTTTGGGTGCTTGGATTGATAAGGCAGGGGTGACATGCTTTTGAAGAGATGAGCACATCGGGATTAGGGTATTTCATATGATTGTTGTTCAGTGTGCTCGTGCTCTTGTCCTCATGATGGCTGCCAGTTCGAACTGTTGATTGTACGCGATCGAATTAGTGGATCGCATATGGCGTTTCGCCTACCTGACAGAAACTAGGGGAACATATAAGGAAAGACCGTGATACTTTGGATAACTCTTCGTGTAAAAGCGATTGGTTCAATGCGTGTTTCCTAGACTTTCGTAAGAAGTCGGGTCGAACTGTCCCCGACTGAGTCTCAACCAAGGAACACCATCAACATGGTTTCGGAGCCGAAGTGACGCTTCCTGGGCGATCGTCCCTGTGACGAGCGTGAGCAACATGTCGACAACAACCCCAGGAGCGAGTCCAAGTCGAGCCTTTGCGCTTGAAGTGCGCTGTGCGAGTGTCACGTCGGAACGGTACTTGATGGGGCGTATGGGAGTCCCTCGTTCAATTTGACGAGACGAGAGTCGCTCGGCTGAGGACGGAAGCAGTAAGACCTGGGGTAACAATGGACGTGAGCGCGCGCGCGTCACATCGGCAGTTTTCTACCACTGAAACGACACCTGACACCAAGAGTCGACCAGATATCACAGTCCCCGCCAGAGAAGAGCGTAGGACGTCAAGAGTGATGCGACTGGGCGGGTGGGCGTTGGGAGTTTGAAAACTGACCGACAGAGACGTTTTTTGACGACCTGGAATCGACGTATCAACGTAGTCGTGGCCTGAGCGACGCAGGACAAAAAAGTCAGGTTTGGGGTCGAGAGTGGAGTGAAATTATGATGCGGTACAATGTGGGCTTATTTTTTCCATGCATGGATTTATGGGGTCCTTGTTTTTGGAATGGTCCATCATTGTGTTTTGCGACCTTTTTGGTTTTTTCTGAAGTTATCACGTGGGAACCGTGAGCGTTGGGAGGTTTTTTGGATTTCGATTATTTTTTTCCTTTCGGGGCTTTCAGGTTTTTTTTTCTTTCGGAGTTCTACAGTTCCAGGTGGGTGGGCCCATGTTGATTGTACGCGATCGAATTAGTGGATCGCATATGGCGTTTCGCCTACCTGACAGAAACTAGGGGAACATATAAGGAAAGACCGTGATACTTTGGATAACTCTTCGTGTAAAAGCGATTGGTTCAATGCGTGTTTCCTAGACTTTCGTAAGAAGTCGGGTCGAACTGTCCCCGACTGAGTCTCAACCAAGGAACACCATCAACACGAACCCTTGGTGGGTTCTTAATCACGTATGGTAGGTACCCTTCAAAACCTTCAACCTACGATAGTTGTGGAAAGGGCTTGGCAGAAGTTGTCTCTTTGTTCGCACCGTTCGCAAGCCTTGTGCTTTGCTCGAACGGTCGTTGCTTTTTAGTGATTCGATTTCTTGTGAGAGGGGGTGATATCGTTTTTTTCTTTTTGAATGACAATCATTATTTGTAGAAACGGACTTGTGTAATAAAGCCTCTATTGCAAGTAGATACAAAAAAACATTCCAAGAAGAATTAACCAAGGATATCATCCCAAAAAACAAATGAATTTAAATAGAAAAGATGTCTCTGCAATTCAAAAAGAAAATTAGCTACCCGAAATAAAAACAGACAAGTATAAAAGGCATCTATTGCACAAAGTACAATAAAATGTAGGTTGTAAGATCAAGTCAAGATAATCTTAGGACAAAAGGGCCGCAACAAGATGAAACATCCAACTTGCTTGTTGGGGGACAACGAAATTCCAAAAAAATATGTTGCTGTGCAAGCCCGTCCTGATCGGCAAATTGCCTTCCTTGCTGATAATGATATGATTTGACTGATCGGCAAATTGCCTTCCTCGCTGATAATGATATGATTTCACTCCTCGACGCTAGAACATGATTGGTAGGGGCTGATGATTAGATGTCGCATAGGTGTTGAGGAGAAAACCACTGTTTCGTACCAAACTTGAATCATCGAAAGATAGGGTTTCATTCTGATTTGTTCGTGTTCCACGGTGCCACAACTGGAGGACCACCAAAGGAGGCGAAGGCAATTTCAGGGCCACTAAAAAAAATATTCCTCACCCACAAAATACAACCCACATCGCAATGAGGTCTGATGTTGCTGTAGCTCCTGTAGCTCCTGCAGCGCTATCAAGAGGTTTGAGACCGAAGAGTATGCCACAACACATGGTAATCATGTTGAATTTATCTTGTGTTCTCATATCGTATTCCAAAATCACGATCAATTTTTCACAATCTGAGGCATCTCCATCTTTGCAAGACAAAATGCTCCCTCAAGTGACCCCCTGTGAAAGGACCCCATTGCTGAAATTGAATCCCAGAGCAAAGTTTCCTCCAATACTATCCTGACTACCTCATGTCTTAAGGTCTTTAGGTCAGAGACACATACAATGCAGTGGGCACCCTGTCAAATAAATCGCTGAACCACTATCATGTTATAAAAATATCATCATCGATGATTGTGTCTTCAAGGGCATTTATTGCAGCCCCTCCCTTTCGCTGTCCCTTGATCCTTGCTTCCAGGACTAAGTGCTGGATTTCTTCGACAGACTGACGAACCCCACAGTCGATACTAGCTTGTGAAGCGTCCTTCTGAATAGAAAGCTGTGAACTAAGCTCAGTGCCACGCAAACCAATCAAAGGAAAAAAAAAGAAATGGACAACACATCAATCAATTTCAGGCAATGAGATACTGCGCATAATTACAATGTACTCCTTGAGGCAAATTAAAAAAAATATAGATGTCTATATATATGTAAATATATATCTGAATTGACACTGAATCAGACTGAATGAATGCAACCAGCTGCGCATTCAGGAATTTCAGGAACGAAACGAAGCAGTCCTTGCTTCACACTCCTGCACTATGATTTCCTGGAGCACAAGACATGGGCACTGCAAAAACAGCGGTCTTAATTTCGATTTTGGGAAACCTCCTAGACGGGGTCCATGCCAAAAATTGACGTTTAAGCTTATCACCCTCCTAGCAAATAAAAAGACAATGGAATCCCCTGTGCTGGGGAAATTTCCTTTGCTTTTGATTGTTGAGTTGAAATTGCCTGTAAATGCTTGGGTAGGTTCTTGGCAAACCAAGCATGCGCCTTAATATCCGAAAGTGTTATTCTATCAGCAGGATTGGCCACGAAGATTCTCTCGATCATGTCCAAGCAATCCCTGGATACCCTCAGACTTGGAGGGAAACTATACCGCACATTCATGATTCTCTGTTTAAACGGCACAAAGCTATTCGAGAGATGCAGCATTGTACATTGGACTATGATAAAAAAACATCCAACCAATATTGCCAAAATCAACACCGAAGGAAATCTTTGAGAACCTTCCAGGGAACTTAGCTCAAACAAATGAGTTTGAAATCTCAAAGTTTGAGATTAAGATTGACATTAAGATTGACTAACCAGGGGTAAAAATCAAAACTATGTCTTAGACACATCTTTGATAAGTAAAATTATGCCTTATAAGCATTATGTTGGGATGGCAGAATTATGGACCGGCGTGTCTGCTGGCTAATGATGCATGTCTTCCTTCACCTCAGTGCACCAAATTCCAAGTTCACAGTACCCCATGAAATATCTTACCAAACAAATGGCACATAAAGATCATTCTACTCCACTGTGGTCTACAAGATATATATATATGTTTCTACCTGGATGGTCTTTCTGAAATTCCGTGGGTCGTGTGGATCCTCAAAGGGATAAGCCCCGACCAGCATAACATACAGCGTAACTCCACAGGACCAGACATCTGCAATCTGACCATCATATTTCTTCCTCTGCAAAACCTCAGGGGCTATGTACGCTGGCGTCCCAACAGTGGACTTGGGTTGTGAATCGAACACTGAGGACTGTGGACCACCAAGGATACCAATTAAGGAATCATGGAAGCTTGTCAATAACAATTACTTCCGACAGACCCATCACACTCTACCTTGGAGTACCCAAAATCACATATCTTCAGCAGGGGCATTGGAGACTCATCCAGTAGGGTATTTTCAAGTTTCAGATCACGATGGCACACACCCTTTTGGCACAAAATGTTGAGATTTCACTTTGTTGCGACTCTGGATTTACAAGGGCCAAGGGTTCCAGTGATAGATCCATAAAGTTAGCCCTGTCTAGTGCAGCACAGGTGCAAATGGTGGGACCTTGGAGTCAAAGTTTATCCCAAGGCACAGTTCAGTTCCAAACAGACATGTTCCTTCAAGTTTTCTTTCTTTGGTGGGGTGTGCTTCTATTTATCTTTGGAGGAATTCAAGATCAAGTGAGAATAAAACACGAGTTCCACAGCTTGTCAACCATTACAACAACCTCACTAAATCAAGTTACAAGTGGAAAACGCACCCGAGTGGTACTTGGTGATACACTTTTTTTGTTTTTTGCTCACCGATTTGTGGCAGAACTCCACTCCGTGTATGAGTTGCTGGAAGAAGTATCTCGCTTCGTCTTCAGAGAACCTGCCAGCCTTCACAATTCTGTCGAAGAGTTCACCCCCTGCGGCATACTCCATCACAATGCCAAGGCTATCTGGCGTCACGAATAACTGCTCGAAATGTAAACACAAGGGAAGGCACACTCGAATTAATGATGGATGGGTAGGGACACTAAATAAGTTTGTCCCCTCAAGATCATGCCGCTGGTGCCCCTCTCAGGCAACCTCAAAAAACCATGACAATCTTACCTCCCTGAAGCCAATAATGTTGGGGTGACACAACATTCTGTGGTTGATAATTTCTCTCTCCACGTTTTTGTCAATCTGAGAATCGTGGAGATAACTGTTGGTGTACACAGAATAAAGCAACACAAGCACTATGGAGAAATGGAAAAATAGCCCTGTCTAGAACAAACCACTTCCAACAGTTCAAATAGCTGAGAAACTAAATATGTGCTACACCTTGTCTCCACGCTCGATAAATTTCACAGCAACAAGGTCCCCTGTCTTGCGGTTACGCATTAATCGTGCAGTCCCGAAATTTCCTGACCCGAGGTCTTTGACCTGCGTAACGCCCAGAAATAGAATCAGAGTGACTTTCTTGGCGTCACACCGCTTTCTCAGGTATGTGAAGCAGAGCTCAAAAAACTGACCATCCATTACAGAGAACTGCTGCGGCCACTCTCTTGGCGAGTGGTCACAGTGAGGCGACCTACATGCTCATACTTGTCGGTATCAAACCCACACGTTCGTGCTGCCATACTCAATCGATAGCGTCCGCTGCAGCTTTCCGCCAGACAGAGCACAAGTGTGGGGAAGAGGGAGACGGTAACTGCCAACGAGTTTCCTTCGCTTTTTTGGACCAACCACGATGTGACCGCATCCAGCAGGTGGGTTGACACGACTCCAGTCAGCTACGATATCTGTGTTGCGCCAGCACTGTCACGACAAGAAACAAAAAGTTTGCCTTCCATGCGGTAGTGCCTCGTTATAATCAGGCCACTTTGAATGAGGACAGCGTCCTCATTGTCCTCATTCTGGTATTTGAGGACAGATTCTGCGGCTTATTTGAGGATCGGATGAGGACAGTGGGTAAAAACAGCACAAAAAAGACAGAAAATGAAACAAATGTCTCTGGACGCAAGGCAACTAGACCCGCACACTTTCACAGGAGCGCGACAAGGAAGGGCCCTCTCAAAAGCCCCACATCCTGGCTGTAACGCTCGCTACAACCTAAAACCTGCTTACAAGCACCCAGTAACCCAAAAGCGCCCCTGCGCATAACAAGACGAGAAGAGCTCCAAACAAATTGCACAAGCAATGCGAGAAGAGCTAGACGCGTCGCCTTGAGACACGCAACAAAACTTCGTTGCACTCCCAAAAGTGGTGACGATTTTCCTTGACAATCGGTAGTCAACAGAGTATCCGCCTGAATCCCAGTCTCAAAACAGACACCAAGCAACCAACTCCATCAGCACCCAACATGAAGGTCGTTTTGGCGATTGTTGTTCCCTGACATTCGGGGTTGAACGTCAGGGACATAGAAACGCAAATGAGTCGGACTCACTTGTTACAACGCGCGATCTGGACAGAATGAGCTGTTGTGACCATCGAAATGAAAGGGGCAGTCGCGAAATCGGACGAAACGCCTCGTCTTTCTTTTTGGGTGTTCAGATACCACCCACGGTGTAAGTTTTGTTGCCGTTTGTTGCCGGCTGACTGGATTCAAGTTTGTGAAATGAGGACAGGTTGGGGACCTTAAATGAGGACAATGTCCTCACGCGTCCTCATTTGAAGTGGCCTGCACATTGTTCGTTATTCGCCTTTTTGAAGGTCGTTGTAAGAGTTGTAACGTCACAACAACCCCTAAAACAAACCAGTCTGTTGCTTGCCAATGAGGAAAGGGAGAAAAAGACTCAGAGAACAGGGTGGTGTTGTAGCACAAAAGTATTACAGGAAAAAGGCCAAGATTCAACGACAAGCATCACTCTATTCTCCCATTTTGTGTTCAGTTGAATGGGGCACTATTTTTGATGCAATGAGCTTTTGCCAGTAGAAACTACAATTTCTCCACCAGAAAACGCCATATCTTTTTAAAAGTCGTCGCCGTAGTGTCTGGTTGGAGGAAGCCAGAGAACGATTGATATGAACATGCACCACCGTCCCCAGGGGGAGCCAGTCTTCCCCTTCCTGCCCGCAATTTGAACACGAACCAGATGGAACAACCTTGTTTTCCCTCCTGTTCAGCCCCTGCTGCCTTCCCAAGCGTAGACAGATTCCTTATGATTCCTTCCAGGACAACACTGAACCTCTCATCGACCCGAGTGACGCTTCGGGACGACTTTCCCATGTGAGCGGGGGTTGAGTCAGCGCCATAACCCAGATCGCACGCGATCATGCGTGTTCACAACATCGTGCCACGCTGTTTTCTTGTTGCGAAGGCGAAGGCCTCCTCACGAACACTTCAGCGACGGAAAGCAGAGCCTCTGTTTTGATCCAAATAGTTTCTTATCTCTGTCTCTCTACAAGTGGCCTGATGTTGGGGAAATCTTGGAGGAAAGGCAAAAAGTGCGTTTCGGATATTCTAGGAAAAACATTACTGGACGGCTTGACGTGTTCTGAAAAAAGGGGCCCGGGCCCCCCCCCCCCCCCCCTTTTTTTTTTACTTTCTTTTCAAGATGGAGAGGCACAGAGTCTCCAAATATTATACTCTTCTTGTTGTTGTTGTTTTTTTTTTTAACATTAGGTTTTTTCCAAAAGGAAAAGCAAAAGAAATAAAGGGCTACTCAACAATAAATGTTCGCATTGTTTTGAGTGGGGAACACACCTTATGTCTTGTGCAACAAATGCTTTGAATAGCACAAAATACATTTGAAGAAGAGGACAACTCGCAGGATGTTTTCTCTTCTTGATTCTTGTTTGTGTTTGCAGAAGAGGGGCATTCAAAAGTGGAAACCGTTTTTTGTAAAGGAAAAACAAGCTTAAGTATAACAAATATATTTCTTCAAAGGTAATTTGGTCACACTGGATTGATAGGCTTTGTGAGGAGTGGAGTCATATTGCACTAGTGGCACCAGTTTTCCGAGGTTTGTTATTGTCCAAAACATTTTACATCAGATTGCCTGGTTCTGCACAATTCCGTGGACTGTTATGGGATTTGTTGCGACCCTGTCCTAATTGCCAGACCTTTCTGCTTGTTCCAGGATGCTGGAAGGTGGTAATCGTAAAAATGAAGAAAGCACCATCGAGGAATCAATAAAATCACACCAAGGTGTACAATGAACAAACAAATAAGTACAGAAACACACATGATACCCTTGAGATTGTCTCTTTGTTTGATTTTCACTACATGAAAATGGTGAGCTCACTTCGACATGGATGATGTGTACACTGATCCCCAGGGATTGCTGGATATTGATCGGTCAATATGGTGGATAGAATCATGCAATTGATTGATCCACTGTATTGAACTTTCAATGTTGTTTTCAGGGAATTACAATGATTGGTTTGATTTGAAGAATACTGGTGAAACCATTCTATATTGAGAACTTTGTGAACTCAGTGTACAGATGCGTAGACAAAATACAGTGTCTCTTTTAATCAAAAATATCTGTACAATAATCTGTACAATCACAAAATGTCATCTCCCGCCCACTACATGGAATTGAACTAGTCCTCTCAAGACACATAGTACCCACTTGTTTCTCTGGTCAAGTTTTTTCCCTTCATGTTGCCAAGAAAAGGGAAATTTAAATTACAGGGGCAAATCTCTCGTCCCCTGAAGAACCCTGTGCCCAGCACAAGTATACAAATTGCTCTTTACTGATTGGCTATTTAATTCAGCCAACTGTCCAGAAAATGCTGCAACACTGAAACAGGTGAAATAGTGATTATTTTTATAAGGAGCCGATTCAGCTTGAGGAATGACATCATTAGATGTGAATCAACTCGAGGAGGGTACAAGTGTTGAAAGATTCGACACAACAGTCAAACCAGAAAAAGAATTTCACTGTGGATCGGTTTCAAGTTTCTAGGGGCCAGAGAGATTGCAGACGAAGAATGTGATAAGGCCAATGATCTGGCCCCCGGTGCATTTGCAGGTTCCAATACTCTTGAAGGTGAGGAAACTGTGGATCCAGAATTGGTACAGATACTCTGTTCACACCATTTTGGAGAGGGTTTTTTTTGCGACTGTCAACTTGTGTATGACATCATCCTTACAGACTGGTAGCTAGCAGGTAATTAAATTCAACTGAAGATCACAGGATACTTTACTGGCTGACGAAATGGCCCTTAATTTGGCACATGCGCCAAACCTTTCCAAAGTGCTTTTCTCTCTCTGATATGTATGTTTTTGTGTGTCGAGTTCCTACTGCACTGGTGGCATGACAGTGTACGAAATTGTGCTGCACCAATGAATCTATAATTTTTACTACACAAGAACCCTGTCAATTATTCTGTCTTTGAATGCAGAAGATTCCCTTGAACCAGAAAGTTATGAAAGCTCTTCTGAATGTCGAGTCGGGCCAACAGTGGAAGACGAAGAAGTTGTTGAAAGAGATGCTATTGGGCGATTTCACAGGTAAATATTGTGGTCTGTGTCAAGCAGAACAATTGAGCTTCATTTTCCAGTCCAAGGTTCATGCTCTCAAACCCTCAAGATAGTGGATAGTTGTTCAGATGGGATTTGTTTCAAAACCGTTGGCCCAGATGCAATGATGACCAAGAGTTGATGGAATTGAACCTTCAAATGATCCACTTCGTCAAGGTATACCCAGTGTCATATTTTTGTTTGTCTTGGGTTTGGGCTTCTTTCCAGGTATGATGAACGAGTTGGCCAAGGACGGTTCAAGGCTGTTTACAAAGCATACGACACTGAAAATGGAGTGGATGTGGCCTGGTGCAAGGTGGCGGATATTTCTGTTTGTCTTGAGAAATTTTACTTTTGTTTTCCAGTTTAATGTCAGAATGTGATTGAACGAAAATGGAAACGAAACATCCCAAGTCTAGTCAATGAAATCGCCCTATACGGATATTAAGATGTCACTGTAGTTTTGATCTTGTCTTAACACCTGATGCTAAATAATGGAGACGTGAGCAGAGGATCCAGGTCTGGAACCCCCCCTTTTTTGGACAGTTTGCGCTCTCAGTGGGCAGTTGCATTCAGAAATGAGCTACTGTGTACTGATGATAGGAACATGAGGGCGAACTCTGCATATACTTTTTCTCTTTTGTTCCCTTTGTGCACTGCTGGGATAGGCATACAAATACAAACACAAGGTATCCAGTATATGATGTTCACCTTTTGATTGTTTTGGGTCTCTTGGTGTGGCAATTAGGTGGGTACCCAAGAGAACAAACTCACAAGTGTACAATTGGAACAACTATACGAAGAAATGTGTAAGGGATTGACTTTGGACCACCCGAACATAATCCGCTGCCTGAAATGTTGGGAAAATGAGGATAAGGATTACATAAACCTTGTCACAGAACTGTTTGCTTCTGGTACATTGCGGGAATTTCGGCAGCATTACAAACAGTTGGAACTGAAGGCATTGAGACGGTATGTTGGAAGGCAAGTGTATGGGTGGAATAGTGGTTCAATGTAGAGTGAATTAGTTTTTTTCTTGTTCTCTCTCTCCATCATGCGCTTTGTTAGCGAGGGCAAAGCAAATCCCCGGTTACATTGAACGCTTGATAAATGGAACCTGGGTGTAGTGTGCGAACTTCTTCCACATCAAGCAATCCTCTAAGCATGGGCTGACTATATTTTGTTGTGCATATGTTAAAAAAAGGTACGGACGGCAGATTCTTGATGGTTTGGTGTACTTGCATGGCTTAGACCCTCCTGTTTTTCATGGTGATCTGAGATTAGACAAGATTTATGTGAACGGCTTCAACGGCGAGGCCAAGATTGGCGATTTGGGTTTGGCTACCCTTCTGGCGAAGAGATATGTGGAGGGGAAAACGGAGGAGCTCAAATGTGCCCCTATTGACATCTATGCTTTTGGATTGTGCATGCTGGAATTGATCACCACAGTCCCTGTTGATCGCTCCTTGTCTAAAATTGAGTCTTGGAGGCTGCTACGAAAAGTGAGGGATGATTCAGCAAGAAAAATGATCAGTCAATGCCTTGGCCCCGTAGATTCCAGACCCAGCCCAAGCCAATTACTGAAGAATGATTTCTTCACCAAGAGGCTGCTTTCACCGGTTTCAGCCGCGAGCAATTTGCCCCCAATGCCTTCTGATGACATGCTGAACTCACAGTGGCCTATCAAGGTGATTGATTTTCGCCTTCTTATTTTTGCTGTCCAGTTAACACATCTCCTCAGAAAGAAGATATGTATCATAGTGGATTATGATATGTGCATGTGTTTCAGTCCAGAACGGGTACTCTGATATGTGTAACATCTTCCGAATTTTTTCCTGATGTTAGGTTCGAGGAGAGGATTGGAATTTTTTGTTGGAGGGTTTTGAGTCGGACACTGCTGATGGAAACCTCAGAATCAAGTTGGTAATGTCCAAGGAAGACGACCCTGATGAAGAAACGAAGTTGAACTTTGATTATGATATGGAACAAGACACTCCCGAGAAAGTGGCTGCAGAAATCGCTGATTCTTTCGCAATGACCGCCACAGATAGAGAAATATGTTGCTCTGCCTTGAGAGAATCGCTGGCAGTGGTGACCAATGACCACCATTGCTGTGAGAGTGATTCAGCCTGAGGGTATTGCGCACTACAGTTTTGTAATTCAGGAATTTGGGCTTGTCGAGGATGATGAGACTCAATGTTTTGTGGATGGTGCTCGTCAGCAGCTTGGGTTGCGCACACCAGGATTTTTTGCATTTTCAGGATTCCAGCGAGAAAGTGGTTGCTGCAGTGATCATCCCTGTAGTTTGCCATCGTGCTGACCTTCATGATTGTAGGGTGGCAAACCCTAGTTTTGTTGCACAAAAAAGGGGGGGGAAAGGTTGGACTGCTTGTCAATGTGTCCAATTCTTATGTGAATATTTTACACAGCCTATGATCGCCCTGGACATTGCACTTAACCCTGAAACAAAAGACGATGTGTATATATATATAAATCGTTCAACCAAACTTGATGCGGAAGTTCTTACCCATTGCAACAAGCTCTCCGCTGCTTGTTTCATCATTCTTTTTTGAAAAAAACAAATTAATAATCAACTGTCTAGAAAAGAGTGTCCAGAGTTGCAAATTTGTCTGGGGGGGGTGATGACTAGTGAGATGATTACATGAGGTGAACCCCGCCATTTATCCAGAGAACTTGCACTGTCGTACCAAACGAACAACACAGCCTGGAGGACCAGGCAAGCGTCAAATCCGATGTGAAAACGTTGTGTTGATTATTGAACGCTCCTTGCCGCTTTGTGGTCCTGTGGTCAACCGCTGCGGTCGGAGAGACAATCCTTGGGTGCTGTGTCACTGACGTACTTGTTGCGTCAAAAACGGACAGATAGATGGCAGAATTCAGCACCGACAAGTATGAACACGTGAGTCGACACCCTTCACGAACCTGAGGAGTTTTCTTTTTGGTACAGCACCCAACAAGACATGTTCTTTTTTTGTTAACCAGATAAGGGACTTGGGGTCGGGCAATTTCGGCACTGCAAGGTTGATGCGTAGTCGAGAAAGCGGAGAGCTTGTTGCTGTGAAGTTCATCGAACGTGGTGAAAAAGTGAGACTTATGTTTGAATACTGTCATTTTACCTTGAGGCACTACTCAGTATCTGTAGTTGGGTATTCCAATAACCAATTCCATTTTCTGTGAAGATGATCTATGCCATGCAATTCTACAAGGTAGAGCAAGGTTGTTTTAATTAATTTGATTTCTTGTGCAGATTGATAAGAATGTTGAAAGGGAAATAATAAATCACCGGATGCTCTGCCATCCCAACATTATAGCTTTCAGAGAGGTATGATGGGGTAATGCCTTGGAAATTTAGTTGCATTTCGTTTTGTCCATCTAAAAAGAATTCACAAGTCTCAGTGGGACCGAAATTTCGTGCACTGCAGATACGCTGTATTATTGCTTTGTAACCTCTACTGATTAGGCCAAGCAAACACCTGGTAGATTCAGGCAGTTGAGATAGAAAATTAGCAGACACACAGTATCCCCAGTTCTGTTGAGTAATATCTTGACCAGTAATATTTCTGGTGCCAGTCGTACTTCTTCGTGTGGACTGTTTCATCTGGAAATATAGTTCTCTTGAGGTCTAACCAGCGTCAGTTGATTTGGATGGTCGCTAGAGTGTATGGGGTGGCAAGTGTCTAAGCTTCTAAGCTCTAAAGTGTAATTATTGTTCCGTGGTCCTGAAAGGGGCAAGCACAGAATCTCGCTACCACACGATGGATTTTTGTGGGAATGAAATGCATCAATAGATGTGTGACAAAGGAGTTTTTGACAAAAACATGGTTTCAATCATTGTTCCTTTTCGGGGCCCTTCCGCCCCGCGTGAGGTTTCTTCAATTCTCCAAGGCAGATATATGTTCAATATTTCACTAAAAGGTGTTTTTGGTATGGAACCTGTGTGGAAGATTATGAAAGAAAGAGAAGTTACACGGTTATGTGCAACTAACCTGCATGCTACAAGGCGCTCATGTCAACAATAGATTATGCACCACAAGTTGCATTGTAGTTGAATAGAAGGAAATAGCTAAGTAATGGACTGGCCTATTCAGTAGGTATAATGTAGGATTTCTTCCTCCAACGAAATAGTTGTAGGAAGATCCCCTCCAATGGTGGAACAAAAGGCAGATTCCATTTTTAGCCTGGTCCCTGTCGAACCGAGTTTTTTCTAAACAAATCTTCGTTCTGTTAAAATTTGCATTGAAGAATCAGGATAATTGCCTAGGATTTGGTTTGTCAGGTTGGGGACCACCTGTTTGGAGGGAGGCTTATTTTTGTCATTGGGGCAAAGTGGGTTTCCACCTGGATTTGCAAAGAACCTGGTTCTTCAGGGTCACGGGTAGTGGCTTTCAGATGATGTGATATCTACAGAACAAGTTTCGTTTTGTCATCATTTTATGATACCAACACAATGTGCCTTCCCTTGTGTTTACATTTCGAGCAGTTATTCGTGACGCCAGATAGCCTTGGCATTGTGATGGAGTATGCCGCAGGGGGTGAACTCTTCGACAGAATTGTGAAGGCTGGCAGGTTCTCTGAAGACGAAGCGAGATATTTCTTCCAGCAACTCATACACGGAGTGGAGTTCTGCCACAAATCGGTGAGCAAAAAACAAAAAAAGTGTATCACCATTGGTTGGGTCTCATCAGGTTGAGATGATTGGTGGTTGGGCATTTGTCATCTTTCTTCATTAGCATGGTTAAGACATTTGTCATAGGTAAATTAAAGTGCTCAGTGAGTCGTCGTAACCACAGTGGTTTGTTGGTGGATTTAAATTCATTGTAGGATAGCATTGTGGCTGATTGTGCGACATGTTGAACATTCATATTTGTATGTGATTTTTATCGATAGATTGCATCAGGACTAAAAATATGTGATGGATGTCCACAGTGACCCAAGCCGTCACTCTGAGGATACAATCCAAGATATCATTCAAGTCCACCCTTTTGTTGCTGTTCTTGTGCGTTTGCAGGGTGTCTGCCATCGGGATTTGAAGCTTGAGAATGTCTTATTGGATGGGTCTACAAAGCCTTTATTGAAAATTTGCGACTTTGGATACTCGAAGGTACAGACTTATTATTGGCATAAATAAGCGTGATTGGAAGCATCTTACATTTGCAAGTGGACAGTGCCCTTGAAAACCTTGATTGTCGTCAATTGTACACAGCAATGACCTACTTCTTCCCAAGAATCAATCAAACAAACATACAAGCTGTGCACAGAAGCCCCAAGGTATAATTTTCTGTAATTATCTAGCTGGGCTGATACAAGCAATTTTGTCAGGATGCCTGGCGCACTAGTGCCAGCATCTATGATTGCGAAGACATCAGTCTCAGGTGTCTTTGTTACCCTTGACAGGGCTGGAAAATGTAAAGACTGACATGGACTGTCCACTGACTGCCTACAGACACAGTACTTGATACGCAGGAATGAACCAAACCTACTGAAATACTAAGGTATACCACATGGCGTAGAAAAACAAAGTCGGCCGATCAGGCATCTACAGTTACATTTACAGTTGCATCTTCACTCACCCCTCCGAAGAAACCAAAGGCACAGCTCCTGGTTCACTCCCCTTCTACATATTGACCAAAGTATTTTTTGGTAATGTGGCTTTATTCGATTGTTGAGCACGTGCGCAACCAAATGTCAGTGTGTCCATATATGACAATGAAAGGAGAATCAGTATCTGTATCAACTGGGCCATTATTGTAATATGGCTCAAACAGCAGATTACAGCAAGCACCATATTTTGAAAAACAGCATGTTATATCTTAAGTACTGTACCTTTCATCTTGGAGAAGCATCAATTCAAAGCAGATGGTTCTTATTAAACGTGCAGTATGGAGGCAGGTTTCCGGCGTGTTGTGATGTGACATAACATGGCGTGTTCTGGTGCGCTATGGTGATGTATGTGTGACCTGGATATTTTGTGTGTGTACTATGTAGTCATCGGTGTTAGATTCGATGCCCAAAACCACTGTTGGGACACCAGCCTACATAGCCCCTGAGGTTTTACAGCGAAAGGAGTATGATGGTCAGATTGCAGATGTCTGGTCCTGTGGAGTTACTCTGTATGTTATGCTGGTCGGGGCTTATCCCTTTGAGGATCCACACGACCCAAGGAATTTCAGAAAGACCATCCAGGTAGAAACAAATGTAGGAGACAAAAAAATTCTAAAATCGATAACTGTATTGGAGAGGAGTTAACAGAAACTTTGTTTTGTCTTGCGATGTGAAACAGTGGTGATTGAGTTTCCCTTGAAAGGAAAAAAAGGAAAAAAAATCTCAAGTCCATAAATCCATGGGACGAGTATATGTGCCTTTTTTGTAGTCTCATCCAGCTCACTTTTTTTTTTTTGCTAAAGGCTCATGTGGTCCATCTATTGCTTACATGAGTGACATGGCCTGATTGATGGGTTCTTGCGTTCTTCCACAGCGAATTATGAGCGTTCGCTATAGCTTTCCCCCGAATCTAAGGGTCACTAGGGAATGCCTGGACGTGCTTGAGAAGATATTCGTTGCAAATCCAGTGGACAGAATTACTATAGCCGACATCAAGCAACATGCTTGGTATGTCAAGGGCATGACTGAGGATCCAGAGGTATTATTGATGCAGCTCCTTGTTCACAACCCATTTCTGTTGGCCTTGTATCATTAGAAAAAGTGCTGCAAGTCCTGCGAAGGCGTTTGGGAAATGTATTTGTCCGAGGCGTATAGTTGTTTGTTGAATTCATCAATATGAGAGAGAAAAGATTTGCTGTGTTGAATTCGGTATACCGTAATCGTTTGGGTTTTTTAGCTCTGTTGCTGTTGCTATGTACTGGGCGCTCATTCAAATCCCCCCACCAAAACAACAGTGGGGCCTGGCAAGAGTGTGTTGACCATCCATTGCTCCCCTCTGGGGTTGCAATAGCATTGGTGGTGTACATATTTACTACATTGCAATTCACTCACTGCTGAAAGCTCCTTGTAGCCAGCAAATCAATTGACTATCATGATACGGCCCCATTGCTTCAATAATATGGTTGTGGAAACATTCTCGTTTGTTTACTCATTCTGATCAATGCAACATGCGCTGAAGTGCTTTTTTCTCAAGGGAAAGGATGTCCAAGATTCGACGATCAGGGCAGCTCCACATCAATCTGTAGATGACATCCAGCGCTTGGTTCAGTCGGCCAGAAGGAAGGAAAGCGAACCGCGGGATGTTGTCGATATAGGCAATCTTGAGGATGAAATTCTGGATGAAGAGTTGGATGTGTGGGTTGCTTGAAGGAAATGGAGGAGAATGGGTTCAAAGACTTGAAAGGAGAACTGCGTGTTACTCCATTTGTCTTTCCTCAAGAATGAAAGAGTTGTGCGCAATCTTCTCTCTATTGGTGTTCAATATTTCAGCTCAAGAATGTTTTGGGAAATTTCTCTTGTGCCTGTTTTGTGCAAAGTGGTGTTACGACTCTTCAACATTGAAAAAAACGTAGGCTTCACAAATGTTCTCCTGTTCCTTGGGGTTTGTGCACTCTTTTTCGTTAATCAATGCTTTGGTGGTTGGGGGTGAGGTTTTCTTCGGTGAAGTTTGATTCACACCATAAAGAGTGATTGTTTCACACACGTGTTTCAATGTGTCCCTACCCCCTTCGTGCCAGAATTCTGCGAATCGCATTTTGTAAACGTAAATGTTCACCATCACCCTCTAAATTTGCGAACCTGACAAATATCTTTCAATTATCTCCCCTCTTTCCATTTGACGACTCTTTGAATTTCTTTTGGCAGAAGAAATCAGAGACCAGTCGTGAAAAGAAAAAGAGAACCGAAGTACCACTTCCCTGATAAAAGCGTAAATTTGGTGAGACCCACACGTAGCCACTAAGTCTCGAAGAAGAGAAGGCAAGAAAATGGAGAGAACAGAAAATAAGACTACCCCTTATCACAGTCAATTCGGGTCAACACACAATGTCTTTGTCCAGGAATAAGATGTTATGGTCTTCGTTCATGGCCTTTCTCTTTCCCAAATCCATATTACCATCATAACCATTTTTACCATTCCATTATCAAACTGTCAAATTCCCAACCGCCGTCAATTCGGGTCAACACACAATGTCTTTGTCCAGGAATAAGATGTTATGGTCTTCGTTCATGGCCTTTCTCTTTCCCAAATCCATATAACCATCATAACCATTTTTACCATTCCATTATCAAACTGTCAAATTCCCAACCGCCGGTTTCACTGTGACACCATTTGTTCAGAAACATCCTCACCTAGATCTCCAAGAGCACCTCTTTCACGAAAAATCTACTATTAACTAAACACCAAAAACAAACAAACAGGTATTGGGCTCTAGGAACCATTAATTATGGGATTGTCCGGGGCTAGAGGCTTGCCGACGGGATAGTATCGAGGCTGTTCAACTTTTTTCATTGGAACCCCTGATTTAGCAGGAGGGGTTGTTTGGGTTTAGGATATTAGTGGACTTTTGTGATCGAATGTACAAACTACGAGCTGACTCGGACGAAGGGTGATTTTGTATTCTAGCAGTCTGTTTTTGGGGAGTAAATAATGGACAGGGGTAGGGAGGATAATTATTATTGGAGCGGAGGGCCAATATCGCTCATTTGCATAGTGGAAGGGTGCGGTTTGGAGGAACAATTCCAGTCCATTTATTTGTTTAGTAGTGTGACCCCCTGGACAATCACTTTTCAGAACAGTTGGGTAGATACTGGCATTTGTGTCGGTGTAAGATACACCATTTCGACCCGTTCGGGCCGTATCCCTTCCGGGTCTTTCAGCTTGGTGAAGCCAGGCGGAAACCACGAATAGTCGTGGTGATTCACCATAATATGGACATTGATCGAAGTTGATTTTTGGAACATTTCAGCCGAGAGTTTGTGCGTTTGTTCTTCTACAAGTATCGCTTCCCACAACAGATTATAGCTTCAGCAAAAATGTTTCAGTTCATTTTTTTATTTTTTTTCAGCAATCTATTCTCAGAAACCTGTGGCAATCGGCTGGGACCAGCGGTTGAAATCTGTTGCAACAATATAATTTGATGTTTTTTTGTTTACTTGTAATATGTTGCAATGTAAGAAGTAATGGCCAAAAGTAATGGTCGTAGATATATTAAACACTACGGAGAGGGGATCATTGGGTTTTGGATCGACCGGACAATGAGTTATCTTTGGGGGGAGGGGGAGGGTCTCTTGGGTTTTTTTGGGTTTGTTTTTTTTGCAGAAGGGCTTATGGATCCTACTTATTTTTTGATGAGGTGATTGTCAGGTATTGGGTTGCAATAGGAGCTAATTACACAAGTCCGTAGTTATGTCCACAATCCAAACAAGGGGGTCAGAGTGGCTTCTCAGGCAACATGTAATCATTGATTGATTGATTGATGTTGCAATGTGGGCAAATTTCATAAAAAAAAAATAGATTTTTCTCTCTATTTGGATATCCGGGAAATATGCGTGCATTATCCGGGCTCCCGGATATTTGTACTTGGATTACCCGGGGATAATGATAATACGTGGTGTTGTACTGAGCTGAAACAGAACAGGGACTTTCCTCGAATCTGAAGTAGAAAGGGGGTATTAGTCATTCTGTATGGCAGATGGAGATCTGACCCAAAAGAGTATTTGAAGTGGGTGGCCAGTTGTATGGATACCATTTTCTCTGTAAAAGTTGCTACACCAGTCCCTGTCGCATCCAAGTACCAAACAACAGTGGATAATCTGAAAACTATTGTCCACGGACAATGGATAATTGTGGATCCCGGATATCTGGGTACTTTATCCGGGATTCGGATTATCCGCACAACACTGGTGGAAACCCAAAGATATTCCTTCACGAAATCAATTGATTGTGCCTAGCAAAATGAAATCAATTGATTGCGCCGTAGCAGTTGTGACTTCTGGGGCGATTTCTCTCCCAGAGAAATTTTCTTGTTGGTAGCTTCCAAAAAATAACCCTTGATTACATCAGGCCTCGATCATACCTACAAGATATTATCCTTGCTCCCAACCGTTCTCAACATCTTGGAATTGTTCCTCGCAAAACTGGAACAAGTCGTAATAGAAACTGAAAAAAAGTTGAAAAAGCACAGCATGTGTCAGAAATCCACTGCAGCTTATAGAATTCGCCCCCCTCCCCCCAAAAAATCCTACTATTGTAGTTAAAAAGGTCGACAGACAGAGAAATCAGCTTCACCATTTGGATCCCGCGTCTTGGACCCATGCACCACTGGAATTTGCACCTTTGGTAAACACCGTTGGCCGAATCATGAACAACAAATCTCAGGTAATCTGGATAATTGCAAAGATGTTCAAGCATCTCAGAAACCCCAGGCAACTCATAAGTCCCTTGCCAATACAATTATATAACACACCCTCAGTGCTGAATTGACTGGCTTCAACATCCCCAACATAGTTCTGTGCCATATCACACACAATCTTGTTTGTCGGACTCTTCTTGGAGTTTTTGCACTGTGGTTTCCATTCCAATCCTTTCTGTTCTGGCTTTTGTGAGCTCATTCTCCAGGTGCTGAATCCTTGAAAGAATGTCGGACCTGGGAGCAACAGACAAGCGGAGAGTGAAATGCCTCTCGTATTGGTGTCAAATAAAACAAATTTGATTCAAGACAAAACATTTCCTGAGCACTTCCGCAGCTCTTCAGCCCTTTTATGTGCCCAGACGACAATTAAAAACTCACCCCATTGCTTTGTTCCACACTACTTGCCACAAGAAAAGAAAAACTGTTGTTCTTAAGAGTGACTCAATCACCTGATGGAAACACTCGAGCTCAGACTTCGCTTTGAAACAACAGATCCACTTCCAACGCTCGATGGAGGTCTACTAGAATTCACACGGCCATCCAGCATGATGCACTGTTCATCCACCTGTCAGCAGTCGTGAGACTTGTCTCTCAATTCTCACAGTTTGTTCGGTACATATCGTAGGGAATCGATGCCCCAAATTGTCCATCCACATTTCTTACAGGAAATTAATGCAGGAAGGAAGAATGAGGATATTCAGAGTGCGCACCTTCCAGCTGCTGTCCTTGTCCTTAAGATTTTCATCAACCAGCTGAGCCTTATCTTCCAAGTGCCGAATTTCACTGTTGACTGCTGCAATCTTTTCACGGAGCTGCGTTGACATTGAAGTCAAATTTCTGAGCTCTGTGATCAAAGCCTGATGGGCTTCATCATCGACCCTTTCTCGACAAGGACGTTGCTTTCTCATCAATAATCGACGCATGGCCTGTTGTGTTGGCACTCTACAGCAGCCATACAGAAGGATTCAAGGGACACAGGTTCATCAGCAACATACACATAGTTTATGACACAGTTGCTCATATCAATACAAGAAACATTGCTCTTTAAAAAACCGAGTTACTTCTTCTCTTCCAAGGCTGCTTCCAAAGCGAGCCTCCTTTGTTTTGCTCCTTCGATTTCCTTTGTGGTATCTGTCAGTTTTTCCATCAGCAACTGCTTCATATCATCGGTTTCGTTCAACTTCTCCACCATTGCCAAGTTCAAATCCTTACAACACTGCATGTGCAGAAAATGAACCTCAGCTTCCTTTTTCCCAAAGGACATAAAAAAGAAAGATATAACAAAAAAACATAACATGTTGAACAGAAACAAGCCAATGACCGACCGACCTCAGACGCAGCAGCATCTTTTTCATCCATCAATTTTTGAACCTCATGCCTCAGCCGTGCACTGTCAGCAATCCATTTGTTTGCCTCCTTTACCAGCTCTTCCGTCGATCGATTCCAGTGATGTGGATGCAAACCTGTATGGATCACACCGTCAGATGTGGTCTTTAAATCCAGAGAAAACCCTCTCGAAGATATCTCGATATTTCAGATATATTGCACCCAGGGATCCAATGTTTCCAAAACACCTATCCTCTTTGAAACTGCCTCCATGCATTTTGTTTTGTCAAGCCTCTGTTTTCACTTTATTCTCATTTCTTGTATCGTTCATTGTAAGCTTTTGTCTGTGCGAGTGATGGCCAAGAGCCCTTCAGTGGGAACCCTCTAAAGAGCAGATAACACCAGGATACTTGTGTTCTCTTCGATGTAACCTTGAGCTCCTTGCAGAAAAGTGTTCGGGACTCGCTCATGTGCGAAATCTCCTTCCAATGCCATCGTATCAAGCTCCAATGCAGCAACCTGAAATATAAAAACACGTGATGAAACAAGTTCGGCTACATGCTGTGGCTTTGCAACTGTCCACTTACTTTATCGTGCAAATCCGAAGCTAGCTTGGATAAACTTTTTCCAAGTCGAGCTATTCCCACTTCAGCAGCTTTTAGCCCATGCTGCAATCCTGAGATATATGCCTGGAGAAGACCTTCCTGCTTTTGCAACTGGAGTTGCACTGTGTCATTCACTTTTTCCCTCGTGGGCCTCTCGAAACGCAACTGTCCAAAGAAACTCTCAGAGACAATAAACCCACACTCAACTCCAGTAAAAAGAATATCAATGCAAGGTCTGACCTTGGACCTAGCTTCTGTGAGGGCCAGCTGCTGCAACGCCTTTTTTGCTTTCCTCTGCATCCTGTTCCGGGCTGCAGTCAGCCTTACCTTCTCATCTCTTGTACCATCAACACAAGTCTCCAAGATTCCCTGTCCAGCAAGAATATAGCTGCCAGTGAATGGAACATATGCTTAAATACATTTTCTCCTGCAATGGTTCTTAGCCAGTGCACGATACCACATGTCAGCAGGGAATTAGAGCAGACCTTTAGGTGCTCGGTCTTCCCAATCTTGCACTTCAGTGCTTTGTCCACTTTTGCTTGATCCCTTTCACTCTTAAGCTTCAACTGGTCCTACATGTCGCAGAGGAGATACTTAACATCACTTTGACAAGAGGCCAACTACTCCCCACTTCTACTTGCGACACCAACAGGCAATGCTATGCAAATCACACCTCCAATCGCTTGCTGGCATTTCGCAAGCTCCTCGACATGAAGTTTTCGTGACCAGCCAAGGCAAGTGCCTCTTGTGTCTAAAATTCAATGAAAAGTCCCTTGCTTAAAGAGCTATTGAATCATCCATTCATGAGAAATGTACCCACCCTTCTTTCTCTCATCTTCTCTTGTTCCAAATGACCAAAAACCAATTCAAGCAGGAACAGCCAGAATATATGACAGGAGACCATATTGGGGCGCTTGGAGACATTTGATGTTTATTGTTGTGAATCTCTAGATGCCCTACAATCTTTGAAATCAGTCTGTGGGCAAGTACCTCTCTTTTCCAGTCATGCACAGACCGAAAACCACCAGGCAGTCTCTTGACAGCCCCATCTGTCAAGGTTCTCAAATTCTGAAGGAAGCAATTGTGCTATGAGGTACAGAGTTCCAATTCAAGAGCATCTTCACCCAAGCAATGTTTGGAAGTATTCCTCTATTCCATAGAACTTGAACAAGTGCTGCAAACTCAGGATATCTTTTGAGAAAGGAAAACAAAAAATACCTCGACCTCACGACCTGCTTACGACAAAAGTAAGTCGAGTTTATAGGACAACCTTGATGTGATGAGCGGACAGTTACCTGAATATTGACCCCGTGCGCATCGTGGCCAAACCCTACCGTTGACTCTGGCATAGTCCAACCCGAGATATTACAGGAAAGGGACAAGAAGGGAATATCACACCAAGAAAACACCCTTCCTCTGCCTGAAACCAGTTTTTCTACCACATCCGTTCAGAGTCGCGATGGTTCTCACAGAATTGATCCATAGGACAGACAAGCTGGGTCTTGCATGTGAATCGGGTGGTGGCTGGTTCAACAACCAAGGCAACAGAATCTCCAACTGTATTTTCCCAAAACATGGGTTAAGATGCGAAGTCAAGGTGATGGTTCGCGGGCGATCATGGTTTGGGCATTTGGGGTGGTTGGCATGTTTGGTGCGAAAATTAAATTGTGTTCCAAGGAAAGATTATTTGGGAGATGGGTTAGATAGAGTTATTAGAGCACGACGGTGAAGGAGAGGGTATTTTTGTTCAATTTTTGATGGCCCAAAAGTGGCCCAAATTTGACTGTTTCATGTTGTTGTGGCCCTTTTGTGGCCCCAATTTGTACCTGCTGTGCTAAATTAGCTTATGGCCGTCCACCGCTGTTTCACACACTCTCCAAACTCCTTCCCTTGGTATAACTTGATTCTTATTCTTCTTCATAGTTACAGTAACCAAATGATGGTCAGAAATATGCAGCTCCTTACCTACTTCCAAAGAAAAATGGTTTGAGGACTAAAGAATGTATCAAAAAGAAAATAGTCCAAAACTTGGTACGACCTAGTTCCACGATGCATGAAAGTAGGGCACCACCATAAAGCTTGCCATTGCCAAAAACCATCATTCATAAGATAAATCCCTCAATTTACGCCCATGTGAATTATAATTTTGAGCCCGGACATTCACCCTTTTTATACCATCCCAGTCAATCCCGCCTGGGCAATGACTATTCCAATCCCCACATAAAATAACTTTCCCCAATAACTGGAACTTAAAAATTTCTTCCTTAACTTCTTCCAAAACTCAGTGCGATAATATCGAGACGAACTACATGGTACATGCACATGGTTTTTAATGGGACTCAAGAATTAGTCAGGGCTTCTCTGTAACACTACGTTCACGCTGTGTTGTGTTGTCCCTTTTGCATTGTGATGTCCACACCACTCTCTCATCTTCATAATTGAAACCACCACTACAGGTACAATTTGTACTGCAACCACCTCACTTCATTCTTGGGTTCACAACAAGAGATGATTGCGGATTAGGACAAGAAGAAGGAAAAGGGGGAGAAGTGAGGAACGTGAAATATCTGTAGTGCTGTAATGTTGTAGGGAGGAAGGGAAATAAAAAACAATAACGACGGTGAAAAGGATAGTTGGCTTTTGTAAGTTCGTTTGTTTTTCTCTGTTCACTAGAACTGAGGTTTTTTTTTGTTTTTTTTTTAATACATTTAGCCCGCAATAATGGAAGCAATTGCGACGTGTTTTCGACAGTCACAGACCTTTCGAAGGCAAAAAATGGTGCGCACTGGAGCCAGATTTGACTGTGTGCGAGTTTTCAGTATTGCCAGCATTGTCAATTTTGACAATCTGATATTTGGCGACCTTCGGTTTCCTATGCAGCGATGAAGATCCAACTGTGCTTTCTGTGATATTGAAGAGCCTCAAACGTAGTGCTTGAAAACTTAAATCAAGAATGCAATACCCCCCAGACGCAATACACCTATACAACATCTAAAAAAAGACAGACTCCTGCCAGAGTCCACTTTATCCATGAGTGTTTTGACTTGAGCTGTGCCGTAAACACTTCTTCCCTGAAACGAGCCTCTGTTGTGTACACAGGGCACTGGTATGCATCCTTCATTTCTGCTTTGTCAACAGTTACTGCTTTGATGAGGATCACAGGCATGGCACAAAAGAGTTGCTTTGGCCTTGAGTCGTCTACACAACTGGCTTTATCATCCCATCTGGCCCCTTCGAGAGTAAGTCCATGAATGTAGGCTCCATCCCTATTCAATCCGGTGAATCAATTCATTGCCTGCACTAGAAACATGTTTGAAACATTGGGGAATGCAGCTCACTAACCTGGATGGTGCATCAATCTGATCTGGTTGCTTCTTTGTCACATCTGTGAGAATCACAGTCTTGTCCAAAGGCCAATCATTTCGGCGGGCAGTAGTTTGCATCACAGCTGTCAAGAACGACTGGGGATTGAACAGACCTGACAGCCATACCACCTGGAAGAGGAGCACATAGGACTGATGAGCTCCCATAGTCACCATAGTGAAAAAAACATAAAAAAAGTAGACTACCCACAGAGTACCTTGGGAACACTCAAGTCCGCTGTCCACTCATTGATTTGATTCACCCTGTATAGCAAATTGTTTAACCAGGATCCCAACGGCCGAAGAGATTGGTACGCAAGGTTTTTCCAAGTTCCAGGAACAGAGTCAGCAGCAAGTGCAAACATCAGCTTCTCCATTGGTTCAGACATTGTCAGGTCGCCCTTCAGACCCAAGTCCAGCTCAGCAAGACTCCTCTTTATCTCCGTCAATAAGATGTTCATCCTCTCAGTCTCCTGAGCAACACCCAGAAATGGTTACAGCATTGTTCTTTTCAAACTCCAATAACGGCACGAGGGGAAAATCCACTGGCAAATCTGCTCCTTACTTGTATTGCAACCATCACATAGGGCGTGTACTCGTCCACTCTACCACGTATATCCTCCAGATCAAAGTTTTCTGGCAATCTTTCCACCAAATCGTCCAAGACCATTTTTGACCTCTCTTCGATACTCATTCCACCATCTCCGCCGGCCTCCCTTGGTTGCAATAGCGACACATTTGAGCAAAACGCTTCAGCTTCCCGCAGTTTGAATCCAATCTCAGCATTTGGATGTAAACCAAACGCAAGTGGTGTCTCTGGAGGCATCACCTCAGCAAGATACTCCAAGACCTGAACCAACCCAGATAATATCAGCACCTGCTGAAGAGAAAAAGATTGCAGTGTCGCTGTTTGCATCCACACCTGTTTGTGTGTGCTTGTGTTCGGTGGGGTAGTGAAGCCTGGAAACATCTCCATACCCTCAACAAGCTGTTCATTAAAATACTTGTAGAGGTATGCATTAGCTAACCGCCTGTCCCAATCTTCAACAATGTGGCCCCCATACATGATTTCACCAAAAATGTATCTGCAACCACAAGTGCTTACTGTCAGAAGTCTTGCAAATTCGTTGTTGGCAGGTTGACTTTTCTCATGCAATAGAATGAAGGGTCTACTTGCCTCAGATCATCCCATGGGACCTTGACGTTGTTTTCTAGATAATTGTTTGCACACTGGCCGCAACACAGCAAGTCCCCTGTGTTGAATGGATAGTTCATGTTCCATCCAATCCCTGACTGTGCACCTGAATATGAGTGTACAATATACCATATCATGGCCAGTAGTGCTTCAATTAGGTCTAAAGAACGACATGAAGATCCACCAGTCACAACTGACCTGGCATATTTCCAACACCGAATTTTTTTCTTTCGAGAAGAGCTGCATGGAAATAGCACAATGCAAAGATAATCATTCTGAACTCTGCTTGCTTTGCACAGCTTTCCAGTATCTCCTCAGAGTACTGTGTGTAAGCTCTCTTGAGGTTAGCCTTCAATCCTGTCGTGGCAAATCAAGGTAAAAAACACAAATAAAGCAAAAAATGCCCAGGACAAAAACTGATACCCACCTTCTGGTGGCTCGTTGGTAAGCTTGATGGAGTTTTGCAACAAGGAAATCGGCAACGCCTTCTCCAGCAGAGGCGGCGGCTCAGCAGACAAAAACAATCTGAAGTCTTGGTGTGCACCTTCAGCAAGCTTGTCAACCTGGATCGAACATGGGGTTCAGAGAGCACTCATAATGTTCCATACAACTCACCCAATCTATTGGCGGGAAATAAGAGGCTATTGGTTTTCTTCGTCCGGTTACCTTTTTCTCAAGAGGGCCAGATGTCCAGTCAATGGTCAAATGAATGTTTTGCAGCAGCACCCATCCTCCATTCTTGTGTGCATTATTCAGATGGTTCATAGCAATGGGCTCCTGTCCTTGACCGAGAGAAATAGAATGGTATCGACCTGTGTCTCCAGTGAAACCCAGCTTTGATCCCAAAGCTTCCACTGAACCGGCAACATCCACTCCAGGGGACAAAAATACAAATATTGGCACTCCAGGTGCCGAATCCTGCCCACACAGAGAAGCAAGTCAGTTACGTGCCCTGTGGAATGAACAATATCCATATCGTCTAAATGCTGGATACCGACTGACCTTAAAGGACACGTCCAAATCGAAGGGCTGTGACATGACATATTCCTTGCCAATAGTGTTAGTGACGAAGTACGACATTGCAGCCGTCAATCGGTCAGGACGCAATGCACGGAACAGTAGCAAGCGCTCAAATTCACCCATCCTCTTCCAATCACCAGGGACAGGCTCCTCCTCAGGTCTCTCAAGCTCCATCCATTCCCTCCATCGCTTGGATGAGCCAACAAGGTCATCTGGACATGATGATCAACTCAGAAACTCTCCCCCCACATGCTCATAAACAAAAAAAACCAAGAACAAAAGATACCCACTTCCCAAACAACATGAATACCTGGAAGATTTGCATAATCATCAAGGTCCTTCAGCGCCTGCACTGATCCCCAGACAGGGTCAGTGACCCAGTCTGCCAAGGGATTGTCGATGCCCATGACTCGTGGCCCTCTGAGCAGAAATTCAAACTTTTCCTGCTTCAGGAGCCCCTGGTTCTTGAGTATTGCCATGCACAGCTGGGTTGCCACAATTAACTTGTGCCGCTCAAATAGCCCCTGAACATCGAACACAAAACTGTCTAGTGTTTTTTTGGCTTAATGTACATCTTCTTGCAGCTGTCTGATATAGTGCCTTTATATCACCTGTGCCACATAGAGGAACACAACAAAGCATGTCGTTTCAATCAATAGCTCAACCCGCCGGGCGACGTCCACCTCTTCACCAAGCCGCTTGTTCTCGGGTACATCAGACTCGTCTTTGGCCCCTGAGAACAAAAGAACACATCACTCGCATAAAGAAACTGAAACCAGTTAATACATCATTCAGATCCAATGGCAACCTGGGCTAGACACTCCTCTACAACATAATTTATGGAACAGAATAGGCCCCTGATTAGGGACAGGAGCAAAGAACAGCCTTGCTCACCTGGTGTCATGTCCATGCCCTTCTTTAGAATGTACACGAAATTTGCCATAGAGTAGTGATAGACTCTGTCAAGTGCATTCAGGTTGTCTATCAAGAAGTAAACCAAAGAGCCCCGTGTTGCCACAGGACGATACACCTCTCGTGCCTTTGAAATGCTGATCTCGGTTTCTCTGGCTTGCCGAACCTGCATGCGCAACATATTTTTGCATCAATGGATGTCCAATAGTCGTGTTTGGTGCACCGAAGTAGGATGTGTTGGGTCCAACTTACCTTCTCCTCAATCTCAACAGCTGTCCTTTTCGTCTCCTCCAAATTCTCAATCAGCTCAATATCCTCCAGAATATCTCCTTGAGAATTTGCAAGCCTGAACAATAGGTTATCTTCCAACTCTGTCAGAGTGATTGTGTACTCCGCCAGTTGCCGTACCTGTCACCACAGGCAGCCCTTACTGCTTCTGTCGCTCTCGATAAAAATCCCATTGCTATGACAAATATGTTTTGCTTCTTACCAGTTGTGCAGCTTGTTCCTGCAAATCAGGCCTTTCGTGATCTACAACTTGAGCCAGAAGTTGGTCTTCGAGACCCTTCTCTGTCACGCAAAAGTTAAGGAGGGTTGTCTGGGCTGCAATCTCTGGCTTGTAGTGGGGGTTGGCAAGTTTGGTTTGAAGGTAAAGCCGGAAGTTTGGGTCATATTCCACTTCGTTGTCACCAATAATAATGAGAGTGTTGCGCCCTCGCTTTACGGTCACCTAAAACATTATCGTGCGTTACTTAAAGTGCACCTTGCGACAATCAAATCAAGCCAAGAGAGTCGGCAAAGAGATGCAGGAAATCAGGATAGGTTGTGCATCCCTACTTTTCCGATCACTGGATCCAAAACTGCATCGATGTCTTGTGGCAAATTCTCCAGCAGAAGAGGGATTCCATTTTCAATGCAATGAATGACCTTGTCAATATACCTAAGGTAGCGCATACATATCAGTGGTGCTTGACGTCCTTGGTCAAAAAATTCCAACGCAATTCTCGAGAAGCAAACCTTGGTTGTGACTGCTGGATAATAACCAAGCCATTTGGCTCCTCCCGGTTCATTATCCATTTGATTCCTTGCAGCTGTGGGTCAATGAACAATGACCATCGCGAAGCACTCGAAACAATGGCTCCATTTTCCACAGACAGAGGATCAGACGGTAGACCTGGAAACCAGACCCAAACCAATGGCGGCCAATGTCTTTGCATCGCAGAGGCAAAAACACAAGCAAAGTGTGCAAACCAACCAACCTTCATTTGCCCATCTTGCTTTGCTTTTATCATCTGTCAGCATATCAAGTGGTTTGACACCATCGCTCATTGGGATCTGTCGCTCCACAAGATCAGGGTGCCATTTTTCATCAACAAGTTGAACCCTGTGCACGATGACACAAAAGGTTTAGAGGTGGGATGAATTGACTGGTACTTCGGCAAATCAAAAGACGAGCGCACCTGAATTGCATGTTGAAAGGTCCGGCATAAGAGACAAACGCTGCGGCCAGTAAAACGTCACCAACAAGCTTTCCCTCCTGAACCTAAAACAAAGGACAAGCACGCATTTAGTGTACACACTCCTTGAACATATCAGGAAGCCAACAAGACATGGCAACTGACGATGGGTCCAGAAAATTACCTCAAATTTAGAGATCTCCTCATTCCACCGCTTGTTTTCACCAGATAAACCATTGATCAGACGATCTGCTAGTTGTGCCTTTTTTGCTGTCTTGTCAGCTTGTGCAACCGCATTATTCTTATCCTCTGTTGCTTTCATTAGATTATCCTCAAGGAAAGCAACACGGTCTTGGAGTTCCTTCACTTTTGCCCGAATACCTGACCCACAAAAACCAATGTGAACAACACCAAGGCTCCAACCCAACCCAGCAAGTAACCTCACTATCAGTGTTCCACACCTGAGAGCTTTTTGTTTGCATTTTCCAGTTTCTTGTTTGCTTCTCCCAAAGCAATACGCTTTGGTGCAACCACTTGATAAATCCGGAAGTACTTGCAAATGTTCACGACCCATCCACAGAGACCAGCAGCAGCGCCTGACTTTGAGCGAATATAGTCTGGATTGAAGTTTGGATTAACTAAATAATCCTTCTCAACCCTACACAGCGTGAAACAATCTCTCAAATGCATTGCATCGCTCATCATCCAATCCTTCTCTTCGCACTCCCAAAGCAATAGAGTGGCTGGATACATGCAATCAGATGGTCGTTGTACCTTTCAACACAGGCCAGAGGCGTGTTGTCTTTGTCAAAACTGATCAGGTTCTTCAGGAAGGCGTCGACATTCCCCATATTCTTTTTCCCAGCATTCCAGCTCACATCTTTAGGAATTTTTCCCCCTGGGGCCGTTAAAACCATGCATGCTGACACCACCTGGCATCCCCCCCAAAAATGCAGAAAAATGTGACTTCACGAACCATCGAAAAGTAGCACAGAGAAGCAGTAGGGGCATTGGACACTGACTTGAACCACTTCGGCAGCAGGGCTACCAAATGACTTCAGTTCACCCAGAGATGCCTTGTCCAGGGAGTTCAAAGCAGCTTCTGCATCCGCAATGACAGGTTCTGCTGCTTCCAGGTCTTTTGAGCACTCCTCTTGAAATGCTTGAACATCCGTCTACAACAGCAGAGGGATTGTCAAACAAACAATCCGACAAATTGTGTGCAGTCCCAGCATGCACATTGTGTCACCACACCTGAAGCTGAGAGCAAGCTTCTTCATCCTCTCGACCTGATTCAACAGCTTCGTCGACAACAGCCTTCTCTTGTCCAATAGAAACAATCAAGGCATCGGTTTTTGCCTTCTTTTCTTCCACAATAATCTGTTCTTCCTTTAAGTTTTTCTGGAGGTCTGAAACCTACAGGCGCCACAGAAATTGAAGCAATGACGAGCGAAAAGATGGATAGAGGGAGTTCACAGAAATGCAGCAACCATGCATTTGGATCACTGAACCTACTTGTTCTGATGCTTGCATGATCTTTTCCACTCCACTTTCTAATCGACCCTTCGCTGCACTCAGTTCTTCACGCTTCCTGGCTAGAAGCAGTTTGTAGAGCGAAATGAGCTCCAAATAGGACTTTGGAGTCGTGTAATTGTACCGCCGATATGATTCAAGGTACCTGCTTGGACCAAATACCCTTAGAAATGCCCAACTGGAAGACCTGCAAAACGTAGTCTTGATGTGCCAGGGGGGAAAAAAAATCTACAAACCTTCGGCTGGCATCTGTGACGCACTGGTGGGAATAGGACATGTGAAGTGCAATTTTCTCCATGACCTCATCGGTTAAGTTTGGTATTTCTGCTAAAAAGCGGTTTGCAACAGATACCAAGGCCTCCGCAGGCCAGCCATGGAACCAGTCAAACTGAGTGCAATTGACAAGTGCTGGAAATTGACGGGCGCGGATCCTGAACTTGTCTCCCACCTGGACAAAGACAGTTGTAATACAAATCATACAACCAGAACCGTTGGAAAGCAGTTCTCCATGGATAATTTCAGACAGTGAAAACGCTTGTGCATACCCACCGGACTGAAGCACAAGACAACGTGTAGGTATCGCCGGACTTTGGCAATAAAGTAGTCCCATAGATTTTCAGGAGTATCCATGATACCAGCTTGCTTGCATTCGTTGCGAACAGCATTGCTGAAATTGTCCTTGTCCTCCTGCTCAACGACCCACAGAATGACTGCCTTGAAAAAAAGTCTTTTTAAAATAAAACAAACCACACTCTACAAACTGAACATGTCCCCTTACCGTAGAGCAAAGATCTGCAATATACCCAGTTGACAGCAGATCATTGATGTAGACAAGGAATTGCTCGTTGACAATCTGGTTGTCCGTCATCAAAAATGTCATGGGAATAGATTTTGTCCCAGTTTTAGCATACAAGCTGAGTAAATTTTCCTTGAAATCCCCAATCCCATACGTTGAGGTTACGGATATCTGGAACACAGTGTATGTGCAGATAAACGATGCCAGCTTCGCCAGCGACTGCTTTCCCGAGCCTCCCACCCCCACAAGCATGGCATTTCCACACGGAATATCAATGATTCGAGTGATTCTAGAGCACAACCAAGGTCAGCAACAAACCTCTTCTTCTCTATGATAGCATATACCTCTGCAACCTTCATCACTGGCAACGATTTCACCTGCATATGTGCTCGATTGCTTGCTGAAACAAAACCAGGTTCATCACAGCATTGGTCTCGTTGTATTCAGATAATTTCTCCTCCAGTGTCTTTTTCAATGACTCAAAGCCTTCAATTTCATTGTAGACTGGTGTGTCATCTGCGGTGAACGTGTTAAAAGATGCGAACAGAAGAGGTTTCTCCTCCAGTTCTGCTAGTCCAAGGTCCCCGAAATACTTCTTGGTAACTGTCTCCCGGAAGCCATCAAAGGTTTGCATGTCATGCTCACTGATCATGCGATCGCGGAAAACCCGCTCGCATTCAAATATCCACAGCCGTCCAAGCTTCAAGGGCTTCTGTTTCAGGGAAGAGACACAAGTCTCTCTTAAGGATTCCGACTTTTGGGAAATGCTTAACTGGCACCGATCAATCTGCTGAGAGGGCCCACAAGCAATATAATGGATAGAACACAGCTCCACTCACCTTGTAGTAATCCTTCAGTGTTCGTGTTATGCCCTGTGTGATGTTTGTGAGCTCACGTAGATTGAATTGGTAGTGGAATTTCACAGCAGAGGGCAGGAAATTGTTCATCACGAGAGAGTGAAGTTCGATTGTGGCATCAACCACTTTGGCCCCCATCTTGGCAATGTCTGGATCAAAAGTGCTCAGGTGCCCATCGATTATCTGCGGCCGAAAGCAAGTACTCTGATGAAACACTGCCAGAATCACGTTTACGGGAGGAACAAGCTTCTTTGCAAACAACATTCCAAAAGCACCTGATGATAAATGGATCTGACGATCTCTGCCACCGGCATTTGGACGGCAAAAGTTACGAAGTGCCTTTGCATCCGGGGAGTAATCTGAAAAGAACCCGCCGTGGGGTTCATGCAGGCACAATACTGGGAATTGGTTATCTCCTTGAGGACAATCTTCACTTTGTCATACCTGAGCACACACAAGAGGTTCATGAGCACATGGGTCGAGCGGAGCGGTCGAACTAGAACTGAGGACAAGGAAGACTCACCATCCCTTGTAGTCCACAGATTGTCTTGCTAGCTCAATCGCAGATTGTGTGTCATACTTGTCAACATAAGGCATGTTGAGGTCATCCAAAAAGTAGACCATTCGCCTGGACCCAGGAGGGCCAAAGCGAACACCGGATTTCTTTTCCAGTGGTTGCTCCATGATGACCTGGCCGACAACAGCACTGTTATTTAAAGTCAAGGATAACCTCCAGACAAAGATCCGGTGGTGTGGTGACTGTACCTGCAAGGATGGGGCATCCGAGAATGAGTTCATGTTGATTGTGTAAAAGCACATGGAGTCTGGGTCCATGTTCCTCAGCTTGTTCTTCATGATGGCAGTTTTACCCGTTCCCGTGTTGCCAACAAACATCACGTAGTGCTTGTTTGATACGAGGGAGTCCAGGAAGTATGTGAGCCGAGTGGTCTCCACTGTCGAAACAAAAATGCTGCTAAATTCTGACCCTGGAGTGTAACTGAACTTCTCGACCTTCTCATCCCATGGAACCATGAGACACTGAGCTTCATCCACGTAGTAGTCATACACAAGCCCCTTCTCTGGAAACTGGACATTTTTCCACTCAGACACCCACCTGCACCACAGTCGAATTCATTTACGGACCCTTTGAAATACACAACGCAACATACCGTGTTTCGCCCCCAACTCACCACTTGGAGAATTGAGTTCTGTAGTCTGAGACTTTGTCCACCAGCATGCAGCTGCCAAAAGCCCAGATGCAAGCGAAAACAAAGTGATATTCCAACAGTTTCTTGTCTGGTGGTGAAGCCCCGCGAACAGATTCCTGTGGCAGGATGCCTTCCAGGATTTTACATATCGAGAAAGCCTGACTGATGGCCGGCAAGTGCACCACATATTTGAAATTTCGACGACAGTACTCCAGCGAGGTGTCCACATATCGGGAAAACAGTGTTGTCAGGAGAGGTCGATACTCAGAGGCCTGGAGTACAACAAACAATATGAGTCGATTAGTGGTTTCTTCTGCACGACTGCTGGATTCCAGATAACTCCTCTGCAGAGTATCAAAAAAGAAGTGACGTGCTTGCAGAACCACTGGAACAAACCTCAAGCTTTTCAATCCAGCTATCCACCACAGGCCTCCACCCAACATCTTCAGCATTGACAAACACAACTCCACCACGTGACACTGTCGCAGGTGAACAGTGGTTCATGTGATTAATTTCCAGGAGGAGGCGCATTGAAGGTGTGAGAGGTATTCTTTCGTTACTTGCCAAGGTCAACATCTTGTTGTCATCCATCACCTGCATAGTCACCATCTTTTAGACTCTGAAGGGCGTTTAAAGTGATTCAATGTGAAGTCCCAGCCAATCTTTCAAACCTACAGTGTTCATGCTCTCAATCCACTCAGCATCAATGTCTCCATCCAAGACGATCCACTGATGCTTGTTGGTCTGATTATTTGCCATGTCGCGGAATGTGACTGACACCAAGCCCTCCTTCCATTCCCTTGTCGAAGGGTGCAAAAACCCATAAAGCTCATTTCTAGTCACAGATTTGGGATTGATAGGCTTATAGATGGTCTTTTCCCCAAAGTTGTTCTGTGCTCTCATCAAAGTCTTCCAGATAGCTGACTTTCCACAACCAGCTGGGCCCAGAAGAAACACAGACCAGCGAACGACGAAAATCTCCCGCAGCTGTGCACACAAAAGGTTCAAGAACTTGTCCTGAATGCAGGAGTTGGAGTGAGTCTTGGAATAGAGTTGTCACTTGCCTGAGATATCTTCAGGCAAAACGTTTCATCCGTTTGATATCCAAGTTCATTTGCTGCACCCTTCACCATGCCCTCGAACTCATAATCGATTGCCCTGGGGACCAGCTCAAGTGTCTTTGGAAACAGATCATTCAACAGACCCATGAAGATACTGGTGTCGTCAGAGGTCAGCTTGCCCAGATTGAAGTCCCGCAAGGCTCTCAATAGCACCTGGATAGCATCAGCTCAAATGAGACCTGGTGCAAGAATATGTGAATCCGGAAACTGGCAAACGATGTTGGGACGAAGCCACTGACCTTGTCTTCACTGAGCTCTGGTGCGTCACGCTTCATTCCACCAGCAACATAGAGAGTTGTTTTGATAGCCCTCAATTTCCAGTCATAATGTCGGGACTTGGAAAGTAAATCTTCGCACAGCTTGTAAAGGATGACAAATTTACGGGAAAGAATCTTGGACTTCTGAAATCCTTCTGCCATAAGCATGATTTCGCAGATGAGGTTCAAGTCTGGTAGAACCTACCCAAATAGCCCACACAGTGGTCAGGAGTGTCAAGAGTGGACTTGGAAGTGCAGAACGGCAAGCGGACAATGACACATGAAGCTCACCATAGACACAGGCCTAAAAAGTGCCTTCAATGATTCGGGGAGCTCTGCTCGCCCAGGATAACCAGGATTCATCGTGATGAAAGCCATGACGGTTGCCTTCAACGATATTTCAACGTCCTCAAACAAGAATCGCTCCTGCACAGAGTGAAACGCATTGTGTTGTCAGTGGGCACCAATGATGAGTTGAAACCATGAACTTGATATGAACTTGCCTTCCGTGCTCGGATGGCATCCAGAACGGTCTTGTACTGCGTGGAACAAACAGACAGCACAGCAACTGGAATACGATTGAATTCATCAAAGCAGCCCCATGCTCCTGTCTGCGCCAATCCCTTGTAGATCTGCCCCATGGCCTTGTAGTCCATTTGATCGGAACAATTGAACACATAGCATTGAATTCCGAGTGCTCGAGCAAGATCCTTTCATACACAGAAGCATTCTCAAGTTTCGCTGAACAAGCAAACAAAAAAACCGGTTATGACTCACAGTACAGATTATGAAATACCTTTGTGGACTCCGTCTTCCCAGTTCCTGCAGGTCCTGCTGGGGCCCCGCCCAAGACCAGCCTCTGGGCTTGGGTCAGCGTGATGTAGCAGCGATCCGTCAAGGGGGTGATGCACAGGCACCCACAATTCCCAACGTACTCATTCACATAGAGGATTTCAGCATCGCAGATGTTCACCTGCAACAAAAAGCACAACACCATTTCAGAGCCTTGGCAACACCCCCACTCACACCAACACCCCCGAGAGAAAGAACTTCAGAACAAAAGCCTTCTGTCCCCTCAACCTGGCATTGCTTGAGCTTCTCGTTCTGGTAGTATCGCAGCTGGGACTGCCACTGGAAACAAGTGCCATCCTCCACTCTTTCATCAATGAGCCTGCGATACACATATGCTGAGCAGACTGCAGAGGAGAATTCCAAGTCGCTGAATAAGCAGCAAACAGCTACAAACTCACCTCTGGACGACATCTCGTGCATGTACATCGATTGTGCATAACGTAATGAGCTTCTTTCGGTCTAGATTTGTCAACTCTCCATTGATGAGGATAATCAAATCAGAGAGTTGGGATACTTGCTTGTCAAACTCTGTTTTCAGTGCATCTTCATTCCCTTCTTCAAGCTCGTCAAAGGCCTCATTCACTTCCTACAGACGTCGACAAGCAAGTATGATGTTAAGGCCATGCTTGCATTCAATGCAATATTTTATTGCACCAACGTTGTAATACTGACCTGTGTGAAGAATGTCCTGGACACGACGATAGTGTTTTGTGCTGACCACTTGAACAACCATTTGACCCGAGGCATCTCATCATATGGGGGAATTGCAGCACGAAACTCAGCAATCAAGGCTAGTTTCATGGAGTCCACCAGCGTTTGTAGCCATGTTTCGACAGGGCCATCACAGACACAATCACCATGGAATTGAACGTACTCTCCTTCACCAGAGTACATTCCGAGAGCAACCTGGAACAACCAGAAGTCAGGTACATCGCCTATTGTACACCTTGGAGGCTTCAGCCAGTCCTAAAAATATGTGTGCAACATTTGTTCGAGCACCTTTGTGGGGTCGCCGGCCTCATCCTTCTTAAACTCCAGATTGTGGATATTGTCAAAATTCCGTGGCAAATGTCGAATGATCAGCTGTGGATTAGACCCTTTGGAGAGGATGTCCAGCAGATCGGCATTTGCAACAAAATAAAATCGTGGGAACGCAATCCTTTTTGTTTCCAAGTAGTCCTGAAGAGCTTTTTCGCACATTTCAAGTTGCTCTAACATACTGTCCAGACGCTCCTGAGAACAAAACCGGTTCATCAGATTGACAGAAACTAGTACGTTTTCTTCTCAAGCCCCTTCCCAGGTATCAAACCAATGCTCCAGAAGACCCTGTACCTGTCGCCCTTCCAAATTACAAGCTTCCACGACATCAGTGGTATCTGGAGCACCTCTCATCAGATCTTGGAAGTCAGCATTGATCGCATCAAACCTAGGAATTACACAGACGTTCAAAGGAAAAGGAGTCCATGAACGTTCGCAACCAGTTGCTGAGGTGGTGCAGATAGAAACCTTTTGGAGTCCTCAGGCAGCTGCACACGAATATCAGCGGACCCTACAAATATGGATTCCAATGCTTGCCACTTCCTCTGCACGTCTTGCCATGTGGACAACACCACATCCACAGCACCAAGCTTTTTCTGCCAGTTTGTCACAATCTCCAGAAACTTTGGATTACCCTGTACACGTTTACGATTCAAGTTTCAATCAGCTTTGGCTCAGAAGCATTCATCAAAAGATGGAACACAAATGAAAAATCCCATTACCTGGACATATTTACCCCCTGACATGTTCTGCAGCTGCAGGTTGTCATTTTCAAGAGCTTCGGTTATCAGGTCATCAATCTGAGAAGAGACACATGCCACCCCATGAGATAAAGCGATCAGATTGTTCATCACTCTCCAAAAAAGCAATTTCACCTGAAGCTGCATGACATCTGTGTCTTGGTAGTTGGTAAACTCCAAGTTCAATCCCGCCCATGTCTCGTCAATTTTCTTGAGCGCCTTCTCAATGATAAGCTCTTTCTGTGCTCGGTCCACAATTTCTGAGCAGGCATCAACAAAGTTGTGCAGCTCAAGGGCCAGGAGGTTCCCAAGACAGAACTTTTCATCCATAACAAAATCCTTCCCTGTGGCGTGCATGAGTTGCTTCCAATGCCGGTCTCTCATTGCAGGGTGATGCAAGTCCTAATGCGTCAAGTTGACAGGTGAGGGGCCCACACAAACGTGAGACATCAGGTGAAAGGACAATGTAGCGTTTCAATAGATACGTCTATTTTGCCCTCTTTTCACCAACACTCCCCCACCCCACTCTCAAACGCTTTCTCAGAGCGCAACACTGATGATAGTCACCTGAACGAGAGGGAGTGATGTGAGCATCGCTTTCAACGAATCTTCAAGCATTCGGTACACATCATAGTTGCGGACTGCCTTATTAAGCGTTTTGACGTCCTTCGCAAGCTTCTTTGTCTCTTCCACGAGGAACTCAACATCAATCTTGTTCCATGGGGTCTTATACCAATCATTGAAGGTGAACATGATGGTTCCAATCATATCCCACAAGGATTTTAGGTACAGTAACTCCTCACTGCATCTCTGAAGCATCAGGTAGTCCGAGACGTACAGCTCAAACAAGTCTTGGAATTCCTGGAAACCACCATCCACCTCACTCAGAATGGACTATAAATTCTGGATACACCATG
The DNA here is from genome assembly GCA_030272585.1 of Bryopsis sp. KO-2023. NCBI lineage: Eukaryota > Viridiplantae > Chlorophyta > Ulvophyceae > Bryopsidales > Bryopsidaceae > Bryopsis > Bryopsis sp. KO-2023. Next base: position 1,950,060 of record BSYQ01000002.1, read on the forward strand.
GCACATAACCTGTGGGGGAAGAACCTGCAATTGCTTGGACTCCGCTCTTATCATTGTGACTGATTCATACTCCACCAGTTCACCATCTGGATGGGATTTGGACACCTGAAATACAAATCAAAATGATTATGGAAACGCCCCTCTCCTCCTCATTGCTGTCAAATGCCATGCTGGCAGAAAAAGAGCATCACCTTTCCATGATGAAATTGGTCCAGGATCTTGTATGCAGGAGCAACATGGTCCAGCTGCAATTCTTCACCAGGGACAGAAAATGGTGCCATCCCCATGAAGAACTTGCGAAAGCCATCCACCTGATGCACACTGCAAGGTTAGAGCACAAGTTGTGCTGCAGATGATGAAGAGACGCTGGGCTTGAATTGACACCTTTTCAGAAAATGCATCACTCCTTCGACGGATCTCAATCGCCTCATACTGTTGAAGTGGGGCAAGCTGGTCTCTTCGTTGAAACATTCTCTTCTTGATGCCTTTCCATGCCAACGGCGACTCCTCCAGTTGTTTCAAAACCTGCAGAACACTGAAATGTCGGCCACGACAACCACACATGATAACCACGTACAGAAAGCAGCAGACTATCAAAAACACATTTGGCAATGACGTCATGAAGTCCACACGGTTGTACCTGATCTCCAAGATTGATTCCAAAGTTCTGAAGCAAAGTTACAGTGTCTTTCAAGGGATCAAACATATTATCCGTGCGGTCTGTTCGTTTCCGAATGTCTCGCATGCAAGACATGATCTTGTACAGAGCTCCCCTTTGCTCTTCTTCTTTCCGCTTTCTTTCCTCAGCTGCCTTCTCAGGATCCATTTCCTCGACAGGTGCGTCCACCTCTTCTGAGGACTCCTCTTCTTCACCATAATGCCCAACCTGCAGTACAGCATTAATGCTGGACAAGGTAGACCAAAGTGCATTGAGCATTCGAGTACCAAGGTCAGTATGCTCATACCTTGATATCGAGAACACCTCCGGTATTGTTCATGAACCCGTACAGCTCTTCCATGCTGTTCACAACCTTTTCTTGGAGATAATGTGTAAACAAGTACACCCACTTTGACGCCCACGTGGCTAGAGCTTGCTTTAGAGGTTTGGCATCCACCTGCAGAGGGAATAGACAGGTCAATAATTTCACTTCACGAGAAGGGGCTTCTTAGTTGGTTGCCTTTGAATACTGACCTTAATCCATCCAATGCTGGCACTGGTTGGCAGTGCTTGAATTTCATTCTGGATTCCTTTGTACTTTGAAATCTCAGATTCAAACTTCTCCAGAGGAGGATCATCCTTGGTGCCATCATCAAACTCAATGCCTTCAACATCCAGGAAGTTCTGCCCACAGAACAGAGAAGAATCTAAGTATATCGATCTGTAGAACCAGGTACGGAAAATATATCTGTACCTGGTATATTCTTTAAATGCGAAAATATCTTGCCCGACCCCACCCACCATTTTCTCACCTGAAGGGATGTTGGAAGATCATTTGTCCACAAGTAGCTATACTTGACGTAGTGGCTCTTAAAGTCATCGCATTTCACTTCATTTGCCAGAACAATCTCATGTACTTGAGACATTGCATCAAGAACATCATAGTCTTCCTCAAGCTCCTTGACATAGCTTCCCTCGCCAATGTCCAACCTGCAGAATACATCGAAGTTTGGACTTGCATAACACAAGGGCAATTAAACTCCAGGACATTCCCACCTACCTCTTCATCAGGCTGCCAATGTCCATGAATGACTTCAACCAGGCATTGAACATTTTGCAAACCCCCATCTCTCCCAAGTCTGGTTGCCAAACGATATCAGGAGCTATCAACTCCAGCTTGATTTCCAGCAGTGGGGACGTCTCATTCTTCAACATCAACTCAGGGTCGATCTGCTCTTTCAAATATCTTGCAGAGACAAAAACACACATCAGCTCGGTATCTCAACAGAAAAAAAATATATCCTTCGTTCCACCTACTCTCACCTGACTGTGGAAATGATGGAGTTGGCAAAACCTTCAATGGCGATTTTGCTCACATAGTTGACATAAGCTTTCCAGGATGGCGAGGCTTTTCCAACCTGCAGGTAAACTCAGTTGCACCCAGTCAGCACCTATTTCTATGCTTGCTGAGTCTTGGAATTACAGGAAAATACACCAGCAGATTCGTGTCTCTCCCGACCTTCAGAGTTCGATTGGAGTTCGACAGGAGCTTTATAATCTGTTTCCCGTTCTCCTGGATCTCGGAATGCCTCTGGTGGATCAGCTGATTAAACGCTGACTTCAGCTCTTCGAACTCATATACTTTTCCCTCCTTGCGGTCGAACATTAAGTTCGTCTCCCAAGCTTTGAGAATGTGGCAGGTTTCCTTGACATTTTCCTTTATTGTCATTAGGATTGTCTCCACCTCTTTGACCATTTCCATCACCTTGGAAAAAGGAAGGCTCAGAAACTCTCTCTAAGCCTGCTGTTCAAACCAGCAAGTTCATTTTGGGAAATCTACCTTGTGAATATAATCGTCAATGTTGGGTGAATTCCATGTCAAAGTTTCCCTTCCACTCTTCAAAGCCACATCACAAGCATCCAGCTTAGTCTGGAGCAACGGCTTCTCCACTGGCAACAGGGTTCTTTGAATCTTGTTCCAGACACCGACAATCAAATCCAAGTTCCCAATCTGCTGCCGGAAAGTCTCTCCCTGAATGATACAACAGAGTTCAGCAACACCTGGATTTAATTCATAATAGGGTGTCCTAGAGCGCTTCCTGTATGCATTTTACCTGTTCAAAGAGCTTGATTGCAGGGTCAGGAATTGACGGCGTGTTCAATAAGATGAAGTATTTTGTCTCCCTCAACAACCTGAATATGGCATTTTCAAAACCCCCATTGTCACTGGAACTCTCTTGTGCTGAAGGGTTGAGGAGTTTCAAAGAAACATACTTCCTCACCTGACAAGTGCTGGATCAAAGTTCACTGCAAGCAAATGAAGGTCCGAGACTTCGGATGTCTCGATGGATCGTAGCAATGGCTGATTCAATTTTTCTGCAGATGTGGCACGAACCTGCATGTCAGGCAATTCAAAGTATCTATTGTCAGGAAACCAGATTTATTTTGGCGCTTCTAACGCCTAGGATTGGTACAAGACTGCATATGTAGAGGTTGTGCACCAACCTGCGTGCACCATTCATCAATCTTGGACTGCTCATACTCAGCCATGCTGGCCATGAGGCAATGATATACTTTATGTATTTCTTTTGCCTCTTCAGAATCCAAAATTGACTTGTTCAAAAGTCGAATCTTGGACATTGGCTCCTCAATCCTCTCAACAAAGCCCCTATTTTATTACAAGTCATTCAAAGTCAAGAATTCCACCCCAAAAAAAGCTCTCTTGCCGCAAAGTCCCCTTTCGAATGTGTCTGTTGTGATGCACTCGCAGAACTTAGTGGTGCACTAGGAAAATCTACTCACACAATTTTCAGGTCCTGTGAAACATTGATCCAGCATACCTAACCCAGGCGACTGCGCCAGAATATGGAGCACTGTTCTTGTTGACGCATGGTTTGTGCATGTTTCGATGAAAAAGGTCACTGACTGCCTTCACATCAGTTCCAAAACTTTGAATCAATTCTAATTGCTTCTGCGCCAAGCTTGAGGAAATTGCCTCCCGCTCCAAGAGCCCTTCAAAACTGTCGAGCAGCTTGAAGGTGGTTGTGATGGTTGTACAATCGTCAAAAGCCTACAGAAACTCATGGATGTCAGCATTCCAATGCTGCCCCTTTCCGTGGTTTCCCAGATACAAAAAGTCGCCGATGCCCTTATCATTTTACGATGTAGGTTGACAATCATAGATTGACTAGAGAAAGGCAATGCTAAATTCTCCCCATGGTCTGCACCTGCAAGATCACAGCACCAAGCCTCCTTTCCAGCTCCCTGATGGTTGCCCGGAAATTGTAGTAGTCTACATCAAACTCTTTTGCACCCACATCAAGAACATCATATTGAACTTGCTGGAACTTTTCCATGGCTACAAGAAAGTCAGCATGGACTTGTTTGACTGTTGTTGTCAACACTTTTCCTTTCGTCCCACCAATCTCCACTCTATCAAGCTTGCCAAACTGCCATTTCCACAGAGCTCATTAGTTGCGCAGGCAAGGATTAGGAGAAAAGGATACCCCCTTTTGTAAGCTGGCATTACCTGAAGGCAAGTTTGCTGAACGTCCAGCAGATCATGGCATCTATTCAAGAAGGCATCCAGTCTGAAAAAAAAAGCACTACTCTGGAATATCCAAGGATTGTCAGGTGTCTCAGTAACACTCCTCAATTTGTATTCAAAGTATTGAGCCTTGAATGAGCCCAGAACCTTGACCATCAGCCGTAACTTATCCACTGCTTCTTGAGCTTCCATTTGAACGAGCTCTTCACCAGGAAGAAACTTGCATGCCTGCACACAAGCACCACAAGATACTATGAGGCGCTGACTTGGCATGCTTATCTCAGGGCATTTGCACAGGCACCTACCTGCATGATAAGGTCGTTGCATATCTCCCTAACCAGAGTGACTACTCTTCCGGCATTGTTGTAGTGTTTCGAATGTTTCCAAATCAACATGATCAGGTGCATGATTGGTTTGAAGAGGTCCACCAGAGCAGGAAATTCATCCATCATGTTCAGCTTCTCCAAAGGTTTCCACAGTGGCTTCAACATTTTCACATTGTCATTTGCTTCTGCCTTAGCAAGCTCAAGTTCCTGGATGAGTCGGTGGAATGCTGCATGATATGTGCTGTTTACACGCTCCAGGAAGCCCACCACCTGTCCCAAAATCTTTCAGGCAATTCACAAAGAAGGAATGTGGCGCAACTTGAGAATACAATTTTGCGCACCTTCGAAATTCGTTTGCTTGTGAGCTGCTGATGGATGGAATTCAAGTTTGCAGTCCGAGCAGTCCAAAACTCTAATTCTATTAAAGGTCCTGGGTATGCGCCTGGCTCCTGTGCACACAACACCATTTCTAAGCAAACGGAGCATGGCAGGGCATTCCCTGTATGTAGAACCCTTGCCATCGCATATCAGTCCGGGAAGGGACAGTCCAAAGTCATACCTTCAAAGCTGCATCAGGGTCGGCATTTAGCACATTCTTTATCTGTTGTGCCCATGTCACAACAGCACTCTCCAGAATATGAACATTTTCCTTGAAATCGACAGCGCGAGAGCTACACTCTGGCACTATGTCCGGTGGAGAGGGGAGGACAGTTTCACCCTTGGACTGTCCAACTATCACGGAGACTGTGCCAGCATTCAATCCAAAAGAACTTCAAGGTGTTGTCAAGCAAGTGACAGAATTTCTGTAAGAAACCACCTTGACCAACTCTTTGCTGTGAAAAGTCACCCACCATTGGCAATAAATTTATGCATGCTCTCTCGCACTTCATTGGCAACAAGTGATGGCCACCCCACTTGATTCTCTATATTTGCCAACAGCGGGCAGAACACCGACTGTGAGATGCTCAGCATGTGCTCCACTGGTGATTCTCCCAAATGTACCATCGAAACCTGCACAAATATTTGTGTGACTGGGCCTGCACAGAAGTTGATTTAGATCTGTGGCAGCTCAAACAGATCTCTCGTGCATCGTACCATCCTCTTGATTGACTCAGCAGTGAGCTTGACAGCATGTGGCTTGTGAAAAAAGATCAATTTTGCCTTAGTTCTGCCACTCCCAGTGATACACATCTTTGGCTCTTTTCCATCCAAGTAGAAAATAAGCCTTGTTGTATCAGGATCGTCAACGAAAGTTGCAACTGAACCCCTGCGGAACAACCCTGTGCTCTTGAGCTAGTTGAAACTGGATTTTGCACGAATTTCCCGAGGAGACACTCTTAAGGCATAAAATCCGCCTGGAGATTCGACCAACTCACCTGTTTTCCAGGAACAGTTTCTGAAGGCTGTCATCTTTCACAAGCAGTGACGACTCTGTGCGTGTCTTGATCCAGTCAAAGTGCGCGTCGCACTTGTTTCCTTCGACCTCTGCCATTGAAGATATGACACCTACACCACCAGTTGGTGCTTGGGCTCACTGTTATGCTCACGAAGAACAAGACAGGGTTCCGTTGGTTGACGCACCTGGCAAAAGTCGTCCAACCAAGCAGTATGTCGTACTAGCGTAAATGTGACAGAATGCACCGAGAGATCTGATGGATCACCTCCACAGACAGAACGAAACGACAGATCGGCGAGGGCGAGGCACTGGACAGTGGGCGAGGGCCAACCCGAGGTGAATAATGACTGGACAGTGCGAAAGCTGTGTGCGACTTCAACTGCTTTTGTTTCGAGGAGGTGAGCTATGAGAGCTTCTCAGCAAGGAAAATGAAATGTCGCGTTGTCTCAAAGCAAGCTGTAGTTGTGGACTGGAAAGGACGCTTATGAATCAACGAGTTGGATTCACCGTGCAGAGAAAGAAAACTTCTCACTCGAGCTCCACGATTCCTGTGGACGGACACACGCGTTGGTTCGACGCCAAGTATCTGGCAGTCCCGTTGGTTTCGAAGACGTGTTGGTGGTAGAGTGAGTTATTTTCAGTGTTCCCCTGTTTTGTTTTATTTTTCAGTGATTTTCTACAAAGTTGTTCAAGCAATATTGAACCACTTCAATATAAGACAGTTGCATGTGTAGAATTTCCAGTGGGTAACTATGTTGGTCAAATCAAGAATTTGTGGAGCCGTTCATTCCTCATTCTTGGATGATCTGAATGGTACATTTGGTAGTAGTTTCCATCAGCAAGTTTGCTGCAACTGTTTTATGGATAAGCCCTTGAAAGTAGTGCCATGGAGTCAGGTTCACCCTGTCGAGTGCAGCATATTTGGGAGACTTCGTTTTAGCTTTCGCAGCACAGAAGCAGGAAGAAGGGTTTTCTTGTCAGGATGTGTCAACAAGAGGTGACATCTTGCTGTTGAGCTGTCTGCTATCGGTGTTTTGATGCTCACTGTTTCGAAAGGAAGAGTGATAGTTTCATATGTACAAGACATGTCTCACCAAGACCAATTATAATCCAACAGTCGTGAGGCTCCACAACTGACCTGAGGTATGTCTATGTTTTAACGAATTATTAATATGGTACTGCAGATTCTGGCTGTGGGGTCGACATTGGCGATGATGCACCAGTAGGTTACGTCTTGTGATGATGGTGACCTTGCCTCATGATAGATTCTCCCAATCCTGAAATGTAACAATATTCAATATTTCTGAAGGAGCGGAAAGGGAAGACCAGCATCCACCGGTTGGCACAGTTTTTCCACTTGCCAATCAACTGTGCCGCAAAAGAATTGGGCATCTGCCCAACTGTATTAAAGAAGATATGCAGAAAGCATGGGTTGACGCGGTGGCCACACCGCAAGGTACACAAAGGTGTCGGTCGAGGATTTGGAGATGTTTCCATTTTGAATGAATGAGGTGTAATGAATTTTTGTGCTACAGCTCAGAAGCATTGATAAGAATCTTGAAAAGTTGGGGAGGCTGTTGAGGAAATCACATACATTGTGCAAATCTGGCCCCAAGGAGGCATTGAAGAATGATTTCACAGGTGATCCTTTGAATCTGATGGTTGATGTGCTGTACAATTTCGTATGGTTATAGTCATCTTCATACCTTGTATGTCAGGGACCAGTGGAGCATTTACCTTCGATGCTTGCCAAGAGATCGAGGATCGAATGGCTTTCCTTAGAAGGGAGAAGGCTCTGTTGTGCTTTGGAGAATTTTTTGCTTTGAAAGAACAGGGTTTGTATGGGCGGGTGAACTGGTCTTGAATGTGCACCAATTGGGAACCTTTCAGAGACAAAATGGATAGACTACATGAACATAGCAGCAGTAACATGGTTCGTATGTGACAACTTTACATGGTAAAGATGGTTTACAATGTTGCCTCAGACCCACAATTCCCTTGTTCCTGGTGAAGAACTGGTAGCACCACCCAAGAATGATATCTTAAATATATAATGCAACCTCATTTCTAAGGAATCCACTTGTCTCAACCAGAAAGCATGACTAGCCTTGGTTACTTTCTGACACAGAAGCAAGCTTGTTGAATGCATTCACTGCTCGCAAGATCTTAAAAGCTCTCTTCCACTTATCCTGGGAAAGAAACAAACAAGCCTTTAATGAACAAAAACCAATACATACTTGCACTATGGTGAAAGGCTTTCATCATCCAAGGGCTCACCTGGTAAAATTTCCGCATTTTTTCATGAGTGGCAGCCAATGGTGAGGTGGATACCTCGCCAACTATCCAAGGATGGTTTTGGGTTTCTGAGGCACTCAACCTATGGTTCGGGTCGACCACCAGCAATTGTGCAATGAGAGTCTTTGCATCAAGGGACACAGAATCCCACACTGGATCATTGAAGTCATAGCCTCCCTTGCGAATCAAGTCGAACATCTTTGTCTCATTCTCATGGTAGAATGGTGGGTATCCACCTATCAAACAGATCATGTCATGGGTTTGTCTGGTGATGCTGCAATGACACTTATCAACTTCTTGCTGGCCTTAAGACCCATCAGAGATATGAGAATCTGAGAGCACTACGTTAAAAAAATATCTGTGTTGAGTCCTCACCAAGTAAAATGAACAGCACCACCCCCGCACTCCACATGTCCACTCCAACACCATAGGTTTGACCTGGAACACCCTTCATACACCAATTGCACAACTCAAACCAGGCATCTCTGTAAAGTAAGGGCACAAATCAAACAGTTTTGATAACCACAACATCGTCCCGGTCTTTCTACAATAATCTGAAAGAGACGATTTTCCCCACCTGAATGACTTCAGGAGCAACATATTGTGGTGTGCCAACAACTGTTTGCAACTCGCAAGCATTAACAGCAGTCTTCGCAAGTCCAAAGTCTGCAATTTTAATGTTTGTTATGTCATCCTACCAAGGAAAACACTTCCTGTCTTAGTGCTGCAAGCACATTAACCATAGAAAGCAAAGAGGAAAGCACTGTTGCTCACTGCCTTTTGTCTTACCCTATTCACTAACAATAAATTTTCAAGCTTTAGATCTCTGTGTGCTACACCTTTACTGTGAAGGTAAGCAATTCCTTCTAGAAGCTGGGCGAAGCAAAGGCGTGCGTCAGCCTGCAATAGAAATCAAGTCCTTCACCATCCTTCGAATTTCTGATTCCTCAATTATATACCTAATTTTCTGATGATCTACTCTTGGCACCAAACGATGCTTTCGGACAGCGAGCTGACATGAGTCGAGAACCATGGGACACTGATCTCCCCAATACCTCTGAGTACTGTCCCCGCTCAAGAACAGCATCCAAGAGTTCACCACCTCCAAGGAGTTCAAATATCAAATACACATGTGTGGCATCAGTGAAGAACTCCTGCAGCACAGAGAAATATTTCAGGGAGGAGGGTTTTGACTTGCAACAGAAAAACAACAAAGTGTGCACTTGCCTGCAAAGTGACGATATTCTTATGCTCCAAACCACAAAGGATTTCTATTTCACGGAAAATATCCTCACGGCTGTTCTCGGCGTCCGTTACTTGAGCACCTAGCGCAGGAAGACTCATTACTTTGCATGCACATTGTGTCAGGGTTTCCTTGTGTGTCGCCATTCGCACGACGGCAAAACCTCCAGAACCCAGTGTACCGCCGAGACGATAAACGTCGCTCACCTGAAACAACACTTCTTTTTCAGCAGGATTCCGCAGCAAAACAGACAACTGTCATATCATCAACCGTTGTCGAACCTGTTTCTCTCCACAGTGCATGATATGGGATTTGGCCTTCATTTCGAAAGGCCCGATTGTATCGTGCGGGTTCGCAAGTCCAAAGGAGTCTTCCCCAAGTTCGGTATGTACATCTGTAACAACTCGACAAACTTTAACAAGGAGCTGAGCGGCAAGGCTAGTTTCTTGACTCGAAAGAGAAGGTGGATTCTCACCCTTCCCTCGGAGGTCTCCTTCGACGTTCTCCTTTCGCCTTCTCCTCGAACGCCCGCTGCCAAAACAGAATAAGCACCCCATGACTGGTGCCGGGGTTAATCCTGGAGCCAGCAGGTCTCAAGTGTCTGATGGTCAGTGTGTCGCCAATCTTGTCTCCACAGAGAATGCTGATTGTCCAACATGCAACTGAAATTCCCCAGCGAGGGTGCAGATTAATTCACCGCAGAAGGATGTCATCTGACGCTTAAAGGATCACAGCAGAGGCAAGAAAGGGGTTTACTGCCACTACTCCGTCACTCTAGACTAATCCATGTCTGACATCGGGGCAGCGTCCCAGTCCGACAGTCGGCGCGCGCCGGTCTACCTCGCGGTCGCTCGGCCGCGCGCCGGCTCGCCAGTCTACCCTGCGCTTGTTTATCCTACTCGCTTGGCGCGCGTTGGTCGCGCTAACCCTAAACCCTACACCCTAAACCCAACCCCCCTTTTTTTCGGTCTGACATACAGATTCGAAGTAATGGCATTCGGGCTGAAGGGAGTTCGCGAAGAAAAGGATCGCCAACCACAATGGGTGTGACATGTCACATGTGCGCTCAGGAAAAATTGTCACGCGCTTTGGGGAAAAAAAAAAAGCGCCAAGCGTGCAAACCACTTTTGTGTGACCAACGACGTCACGTGTCGGTCACAGAGGCACAGAGTCACAGAGTCCGACTCCCGTCACTCCGATGCTGTATGTCCGACAAACAAGAAAAGGGGGGTTGGGTTTAGGGTTTAGGGTTTAGGTTAGCGCGACCGGCGCGCGCCAAGCGAGTGGGCTAAACAAGCGCGGGGTAGACCGGCGCGACCGGCGCGCGTCGAGCGACCGCGAGGTAGACCGGCGCGCGCCGACTGTCGGACTGTGACGCTATCCTGACTAAAATAGTGATGAAAGGCGACAAAATAGTGATTTTTGAATATTCAGCCATTTTTCCCCACTTTTGTAACTACACAAGATACAAATTGATCTTACAGTACCACGGCACTTTTGCGAAACACAACGCGCATCCAGTCAGCAGATCCAGGGCTTGTCGCGGTAGGGGGTGGAAGAGTTCTGTTTCCAAATCTTCCCCAAGTGCAGTCCTTTCATTGCCGTTTGCCCAGAGTGGTTCCCACTTAGAGGGCAGCAAGGAGGGTTGAAGCAAACTCTTGGTATTGCCGTGAGGTGTTGGGGTAAAGGCTTCTCTCGTGTACTAGGTTCGCTCTTTTTCTTTTTGTTCCGCTTTCGCATACTCTTGTAGACAGAGAGAGAAGAGATAATCTTTCTATCTCCTTCAAAGTCCACTTGCTCCCCGCGTTGTCCACGTGTTGGGAGTTTAATCTGGATTTGTTTCTCTGTGGATATACCAAGGTCACAAGTCTCCTCCTGTTCTTGACAGGTCGAAGGAATGCCTGTCGAACTCGATGCTGGGTGGGCGTCCATGCAGGTTGTGTTAAGTTCGATCTGGTTTGAAGCAGAGCACTGTGTTTAGTTTTGTTGGGTTCTGTGGTGAGGTCAAGTGTTGTGGACTGATAGATGGGAATCGACAAGCTCATCCGAATATTGGAGGGAGATCCTGATGTCGACCAATTCAATGCTGATGAATATATGAGGCAGTACACGTATGCTCACAGATTTGGATGTCTGTTCTTGCTGATAATGATGAAAGTCCATCTGAGCAACATGAGTTTGTGCAGGGTCATCTATGATATGTGCACTCAAAAACCACCTCATGATTACTCGGAGGAGCTCTACGGCCGGTACCGCCAATCATTTGAGACCTACATACGGACGAGGGCAAGTGCTAGTGCTGCTTCTGTGTTTGGGTACTGACTCTTGTCCTGCAACTTGGTGGTGGATCTGATTCATATGTGTTGGTCGTGAAGGTAATTAGACAATTCTCGGATATGAGGGATGAGTATCTTCTGAGGGAACTGCACAAGCGATGGGACAACCACAAGATAATGGTTCGGTGGCTGTCGAGGTTTTTCAACTACCTGGACAGGTGCCTTCTGTTTTGAAGAAAATCAAGTCTTTCGCACTCAATGCACCTATGACCATAGTGCCGCAGAGGAAAGTTCTGGTGTCACAGTTTTTTCGAATACTATTCGTCATTGCAGGTACTATGTCGGAAGGCATTCTTTGGACAGCTTGAAGGTTGTGGGGGACCTGACATTCAAAGGTATTTACATGTATGCAGTTCTCTGATTCTGGTAACATTCAGGGTGATACTGAGACTGAAGCAATGAGTCATTTGCAGAGCTAGTCTACACGACTTTAAAGGATGACGCTCGCCAGGCGGTCCTTCTGTTGCTCTACCGGGAACGAGAGGGTGAATCTGTGGACAGAGCTCTCTTGAAAAATATTTTGGATCTCTTTATCACCATGGGGATGGACAGTATGGAATGTTACGAGCAGGATTTTGAATTTGATATGCTGAAGGCCACCACAGAGTATTATCGGTATGGATTTGCCTGCTGCTGTCTTTGCCTCGAATAGAATGGTGTGAATTCGACCATCTCGTCTCCATTCTGGAAAAATAAGTGATGTCACATGCACTTTGGAACTTAAATTCTTGTAGCCACTTGTAGATTACAAATATTAGTTGTTTTTGACAGAGTAAGAGCTGCAGTATGGATCAATGAAGACTCTTGTCCAGAATATATGGTCAAAGCTGAGGAATGTCTGCGTCTGGAAGAGGAGCGTGTTGCCAATTACTTGGATCCGTCCAGCAAGGTGAAGCTGCTGCAGTGCGTGGAGACAGAACTGCTCGCCAACCATAAAGGTCCCTTGTTGGACAAAGAGCATTCAGGGTGCCGAGCATTACTACGTGACGATAAGGTGATTGTCTTCCACAGAAGTAGCTGCCGAAAAGTCATTTTGGCTCTATGACTAGTTTGCTGTGTTGCACAAGGTTGATGATTTGTCCAGGATGTATCGATTATTTCACCGAATCCCATCTGGCCTGGAGCCCGTGTCAGAGATTTTCCGGCAACATGTTGAAAGTGAGGGGATGAAAAGGGTGAAAGATGCTACACAAGGGTTGGAGGAAAGGAGATTGAAGGTGTCAGGTAGGCATTCATATGACAAGAAGGGTTGATACATATTGGACGGATTAGTAAGAGGAAGATTGTGGTCCCCTGTGTTGATCAGGAAAGCCCGGCCGAGATGGAAGCAGCTCACATGAGCAGAAGTATGTTCGATCTGTCATTGAGCTTCATGACAAATACATGCAGGTATGTTCTTTTTATGTCAAGTAGTTCTGGAAGTGGAACTGTTTGGAGAATTCGTTGAGCCTGAACATTGGGGGTGGGGTTGTTTTGTTTGAAGGTGGGGTTGCTCTGGGTGTTCATTGTGTGTATCTTTTTTGTACAGCTCCATGGTTTTACAAATAATTTTAAAGTTGTTTCTTTTGTTTCAGTTTGTCACTACATGCTTTTCAAATAGCCCTTTGTTCCATCGAGCACTGAAGGAAGCTTTTGAATCATTTTGCAACAAAACGGTGGCAGGGTGCTCTTCTGCAGAGCTGTTTGCAAATTTTTCCGACTCGTTGTTGAGAAAGGTGAGCTGTTTTTCCATTCTATGCCTACTGTAATAGGTTATTGGGCACCTGGCAATGAATTTCACTGATGCTGCAGCCACTTACTTACTTGGGTTGGATCTTGTTGTCTTCTCAGAGCAGCAGCGAGAAATTGTCAGACAATGACATTGAAGCAACCTTGGACAAGGTTGTCAAGCTCCTTGCATACATCAGTGACAAGGATCTCTTTGCAGAGTTCTACAGGAAGAAGTTGGCACGAAGGCTTTTGTTTGAGAAGAGCAACAATGATGAACATGAGCAATCAATTTTGTCACGTTTGAAACAACAGTGTGGTGCCCAATTTACATCAAAGGTGAGAATATAGGGGGAATTTCCTTGAATTTTGAAGCACCTCCAGGAAACACTGGGCCACCACATGATGAGTGCAGGAATTAGAAAGTATTATCATAGACTGGCTTGTTTTCATTTCCAACCACTCAAATTCTCGGATGCAAATATCCCGCGTACCCCGAAATCAAGGAGAATCGTGTCAATTGGGCGGAACTTTTTGAGGGTGCATTCATTCGCTATTGACTGGTTGCCACTCGTGTTGTGTAGATGGAAGGGATGGTTACTGATTTGCAGCTGGCAAGGGAAAAGGAGACAGAGTTTGAAGAATGGACCAGTGGATGTGGGAAGAAGCTTGGAATTGACATGAGTGTGCAAGTTTTGACGACTGGGTTCTGGCCGACCTACAAGGTGTGTATTGCCAGGGTTTGAGAACGATTATCAATATGAGCTTGAAAAGGTTGCTCAGTTAAGAATAATATTGCTAATCTTAAGAGTGGTGGCGCAAGACCTTGAGATTTTTCAGGACTCTCTAAACAAATATCGCACTCCTCTGAGCAAATGTATCGAGCACTTGATGGACTCAAGATCCACAAGCAGCCAGCCACGGCAGTGGTGGTGCTTCTAGGGTGGTAGTTGGTGCCAACCTCCCCCATGTCGCATCACCGATCTCTAGCACAAAACACATATTACACATCCAGAAAGATATTTTCCAAACAGCAAATAAATGTCACAATATAGAATAATACTGATAATGCGTGTTTTAATCGCATCACAGTAGTTCTGCTCCTTTCTTCACAAGGCATGACTGTATGGTGTGTCAGGCCATTGATCTTGCTCTTCCTGAGGAGATGGAGCTGTGTGTTCAAGTCTTCAAATCCTTTTATGAGACTACTACTAAGCATAGGAAGCTAACATGGATGTACACTCTTGGGAATTGCACTGTGAGAGGCAGCTTTGACAAGCAGACATTAGACATAGTGCTTAACACACTCCAGGCAGCTGTCTTATTGGCGTTCAACCAAGGTGAAAAAATTACTTTCTGCAAGCATATCATCTTTAGATCTCTTTCTTGGCTGTAATGGGGTTGACATGTTTATCCTACTCACTTTTCTCCCCACTGCTTTCCACACCCAATTGTCAAATGGTGAACTTTCAATATCGTGTACCTCAGAGGGGTCTTTGATCATTTGTGGTTCCCTTCAGCTGAGATGCTCTCGTACAATGAAGTCAAGGAAAGATTGAACCTTCAGGATGACGATGTGATGCGCTCATTACATTCTCTATCCTGTGGCAAGTACAAGATTCTTCTCAAGGACCCAGAGGGCAGGCTGATCAACAAGAATGATGTGTTCAGACTCAATGTGCAGTTCCAGGACAAAATGAGGCGCATCAAGGTCCCACTCCCACCAGTGGATGAGCGAAGGAAGGTGGTGGAAGATGTAGACAAGGATCGGAGGGGTGCCATTGATGCTGCTGTTGTCCGCACAATGAAATCAAGGAAGACTCTCCAGCATCAACAGGTTCAAGTTTGCCGGACAAGAACACCATAGAGAGGAGCATTGTCGTGCAGAAATTATCTTTACCCAGAATCCCTGCATCCACTGATTCAACCGAATGCATCAATTTCATTGTCAGTTCTATCTCTATTGGCATCTTGTCTTTTCAACCTCTCTGACGGGAATTTGATGTTCAGTTGGTGCTTGAGGTCAACCAGCAGCTGCAAAGGATGTTCAAGCCTGATATAAAACAGATCAAGCGACGAATTGATGATTTGATTGCAAGAGAGTACCTGGAGCGTGACAAGATCAATAGGAATGTGTACAACTACTTGGCGTGACACGGATTGCAATTGGGAGCACATCAACTTTTCTCATTGTGGGGAATTGTGTACATATTTGCTTGTGTTGACTGAACAACGGAGAGTGTGTATCAGAACTGGGTTGGAGATCTTTGCTTCGAAATTGTGGTTTGGGAGATAGACCACCACAGGTGTCAGGAATCTTGATGTTTGGATACTTTTATCAAAACAGCAGAAATGCAGATCTGTCGCCTAAGAAAATGCATACAGAAAAGAAAAAGAAAAAAAAGAATTGCTTCACCTTATGCCCATCCTCTAGATAACCGTCGATACCACGATTCTTGTGATTCCAACACCTGTCACCAAAACGAACACGGATGACGAACAAACAAACAAAGAACATCTAACTGTCACAAAAACAAAAAATCAAACGTACATGATTACCGTATTTTCTCTTATTTTGTCGCACTCTCCAATAGTGACGCAGGGTGTGAGGGGGGGCGAAAGAACATAAGCCCCGTCGCCGATACCCAGTGTCACTATTGGAAAACGTCAAAAAAAATTGTTTTTTCGCCAATCGCAAACCTTCCCACTTCTTCGAATGTCAATCAAAACGATCCCCTCGCCTGCACCACGACACGTCGCGAAACAAGTCCCCGCCTGTCGTCAGTCGTCAGTCGTCAAGCGGATACAAAATCATAACGGGTGATCAAGATGTTTGAAGTGAAATTGATTGATGATTACAGTAGATTTATCCGGCCTGTTCATTCTGCAGACTGATTTTCCTGATAAGAATTCTGGCAGCTCATAGGACAACTTAACTTAAGTAACTTAAGTAGTATAACAGTCTACTCTACAACCACTCTGCCCATTCCAGCCCTTCCTCAGGCTACTCCTCATTTCAGCATTTATTTGTTTCAAGATCCAGCATATCAAACCATTCATGGAAGTCACCCATTATTGGACTAGCGGACACATTTTTTGAATCATTTTTGTAGTCAGTATACTGTCAGTACGTACTGTCGAGTGAGTTCTTTAAGACCGACAGACGCACTATCTACCGGTCTGGTGTGAATATCGAAGTGTTTTCAGAAACAGAGCCACACAGGCAAACGACCACACAGGAACCCACACAGACACAAACACCCTCAGCACCCTTCACATGCTCTTCACACTTCCTATCGACCCTTAGCACTACGTCCTGGTCTGTTCACCCTGTCGACAAGTGCACGTTTGTGGCCGCCAAGCCATCCCCTATGTCCGACTACATTAACCCAAACTGCCCACTAAATGAGCGAACCTGAATGCCTTAGATCAGTTGCTGCGACAGTACTTGATAGCGACCTTGTTCCAATAGTGTCCTCCTTGAAAAAATACAAGCCCCGTCTCTAATAGTGACCCACTCTCCAATTGTGTTCCTCCCCCTGGAGGTACGTACATTGAAAAAATAGTGATTGGTAGGCTTCCCTCAGAGAAGCTACGGAAAAATGGGTCCAGTGTTCGATTTGTACTCTCCCACAGACCCAGACACAGTCACCTTCCAGAACCTGGAGTAACGGCTGGTAATTAATTCAGTTTTAGCGTCGGAGTGACGGGGGTCGGAGTTGTGGAGTTCACGGAGTTGTGGGAGTTGCTGAACAAACGAACAAACAATTAGGGATTAATTATCATTAACAGACGCTTCCCATCGCCCCGCGTTGACTCACCCGTCAGCGGTCGACTCCGCGCTCACATGTACGAGGTAAAAGACCAACATTCTTAACGCACGTTCAATTGCGGTCAGAGCGCTCTGAGTGGAGCGGTTGGTTTGAAGCGAAAGGACGAAAGGCCGACGACCAAATTCCCTGTATCTCAAGACATGGAGGACAAAGCACCGAGGACAGACGTTAACGCGACCGAGTCGGGGGAGTTCCCCACGGAGTTTGACAACGAGCTTTATACTGCCTCTACTGAGATAGCCGGAGATGAGGGCGAGACAAGCGAGCTGAAAGGTTTGGGATATGCACTTGAGTGAATTTTCTTGCGAAAGGTTTTCTCAGCTCCCTTCTGGGAAAATGGAACATAGTATTACTGTGAAGGTGTGATTGTGTCTGTGAAACTCTATCCCTAAAGCCTGTTGCATGGAGGTCTAAACGTGTAGATAACACCAGTTTTGTCTTTTCAGCTTTGAGGTCTTCAGCAACAAGTGAATGGGATCTATCCCGAGGCCCTGTATTGAATGGAAGAGAGTCAGAGAATGAGTCACCTAGTATCACAGATGTTGACATGGGAGGGGAAAGCTCCAGGGAGAATCACCATCAAACAGTGGTTTCCAACGAGATGTTCAGTGGAACTGTGTCAAAATATTTATGCTCACAAGATGAAGAGCAATGTGGGAAGAGCACAAGTGGTTTCAGGGAAGTCGTTATCAATCCTTTGGCAAGAACTCTGACTCCACTCTCAACAGGATTTTCAATGTTGGCATCATCTCTTGGAGCCAAACGATCATTGAAACCACCAGGGTCTAATGTATGTAATGCCACATGGAGAACAATCCTGGACTCGCAAAGCACCATTGGTTTAACAAAAAATGGGAGAAAGACTTTGGAGCTCACTGACCGTAAGCGCCTCTCAAAGGAATATTTTCTAGGTCGGGAGAATCGGTTTTCACCATATTTGATCACTTTTTCATGATCAAATAAAGTGGATGCACTGCAGATGGAACACCTGTTGGAGCGTTGGATAGACAAGATATGAAGGGTGATGAGGCAGAGAGGGTCAAGGAGTTGGTTGCATCATATGGCATCCAGCTTTGTGACCATATCAGAACACTGAGCAACCAGTCCCCAAATCATAAGGATGAGAGCAGGAGTTTGGGGCGCATAGCAGCTAAGCTCAGGATATTCTTGGATGAGATTAAAACGTGCAATGCTGCAGAGTTCTCCAGCAGATCACTTGATGGTTTAGGTAGTGTACTCTAGTACCAACATCATCCACTCAATTAGAGGCTTGATTTTTATGATTCTTTACTGATAAGTGAATGAATATGCAAACTTTGTGGCTGTTTTGTGAAGTGGAGTTATACAATTCAATTGTCCATGTGCTCTGGAATGAAGATACTATTTACACTAATGGTGATGTTGCATGTTGAGGAGTTCCACTTTGGAGAAATCTAGACAAATAAATAAATGTATATTTTTTTATACTTATCAATAGATGAGTGTTGCTTTTGTTGTTAAACGCAGCCTCCCTCCAGTATGCCCTAGAGATGATGCATGAAATGCTAAGCACCCTTTCCTCCATGGGTAGCCTCCATGCAATTCTCGTGTCGGAGCAGATAAACGCAAGAACCCAGACTATCAGAGGCATTCTACGTCAGGCACTTATTGCCCTAAATGTCAAAGACCTGCCAGTACGTGCTCTGTAAGGTTTTGACATCATCGACTTCCAACCTTCTTGGCTGTTGGCAATGGTTTGGCCTGGTGTGATCAGGTGCATCAGGACACAGCAGATCTCATTCGATTTGTGTACAAGCAAGTCAATGGAGTGTATGCGGGTGGTGATCAGAAAATGCTGAAAATTGCATCAGAATTTAGAAGAAGGACCTTATGGATGAAAAGAAATGATGCTGAAGTCACAGATATCAGGCACACAGTCAGGATACTCATTGAAAGTCTTGAGAAGCGAGGCATAGTGTGGTGTGGCAAAGATAAACATGCTCAAATTAAACAAGATATCGAGGATTGCAGAAAAGAAATTGCAACCCAGCAAGTTGCTGGCAGCGAGCAAACCCTATTTCTTTTTGAACAGGTAATAGTTTTTGATGATGAGCGTTTGCATGGAGATAAGAGTTTAAGCTCCACAAACATTTCTAGTGATTGTATATATTGATTAGTTCGGATATATAATTGATTGTATATCTATGTGACGTGTTGCTCACGTGCAGGTACTATCTGTGCTGGAGACACTTCTTGAGGAACGAATGGAATTTGGAGGACTGGTTTGTGACGACAAGCTGTCCTTGACCGACAAGAGACGAAGAAGAATTGTCGTCCCAGTTATTGCTTTTCTTTGCCTCTTCACATGTGTTTTGGTCATGGTGCTTTGGGGCGCTAGGATTGTTGTTGCAACCTTGAAGGATGGGAATTGGTTGAGGTGTGTTCTCTCTCAGCGTTGCATGAAATGGTACAAATGTGGAGGTACACTTCTTCAGATATCTCGGATATGTGAGTTTAATAATTCCAGAACTTCGTGACAGACACGAAGCTTGTTTTGGCACGTAGGCTCGTTCATGTGGCCTCGTTTCCTGTGGTTTTAGTCTTGATGATGTTTGGAGTATTATTCCTCTTCAACTCTATATTTTTTGCTCTGGGACCGGTGGCTCACATGGAAGAAAATTCATATTACTACAGCAGCAAGCCGGTACACCTGCAAAGTATCCCAAGATTACCCAAGGTGTTGAACTTCAGCTGCTCACAGGATTGAATTTTACAGCAGGAGGAACCGTATGTGACCCCTTGGAAACATCAGTTTCAAGTATATTTTTCCCTTGTGATGTGCAGGTGACCTTGCAAATGCCTGTATATAAAGAGGACCTCGACTTCGTCATAAAACCAACACTACAGTCATTGAAGGCGGCAGCAGAAAAGTATCGTCAAAGTGGGGGAAGCTACAACATCTTTGTGAACGATGATGGTCTCCAACTAGTCACAGATGGTGAGCGAGAAGCTAGAGAACGCTGCTATGATGCCATGGGTGTGGCCTATGTGGCCAGACCTGGACACGGGAAAGATGGATTTGTTCGAAGAGGAAGATTTAAGAAAGCAAGCAATATGAACTTCTGTCTGGATATCAGTGAAAGAGTGAGTTGAATCCCTCTTGACCAGTGTCAGCGCACATTAATTTCAAGCATGATGGCATTACAGGGGGAGTCCAGAGAATGGGGGTACATTTGTTGTCAAATTGCACTGGATCCAGATCAGTGCCACACAAATCTCCCGCTTTGCCCTTTTCTTTTCTCATAAGATATTCTGTTCCTATCTAGGTACGTAAACTCATGGAACAGGAAAGCTATGGTCCAAAGGAGGCCCTGGGTTTGATCAAAAATGATGATCAAACGTTTCTGGGTGGAGGAGACGTTTCTATGGGTGATTTCGTCCTCTTGATTGATTCTGACACTCGTGTACCAGAGGATTGTATATTGCCAACTGTTTTGGAGCTTCTTGCATCTCCCAAGGTTGGACAATTG
The DNA here is from genome assembly GCA_030272585.1 of Bryopsis sp. KO-2023. Taxonomy (NCBI): domain Eukaryota; kingdom Viridiplantae; phylum Chlorophyta; class Ulvophyceae; order Bryopsidales; family Bryopsidaceae; genus Bryopsis; species Bryopsis sp. KO-2023. The sequence goes on from BSYQ01000002.1 coordinate 1,970,910, forward strand.
GTGACCTCCACAGACACGGTGGTTGTGTGTATTTGTGATTGATCTTTCACGGTGATCTCAGTGGCTCCTTCTGCTGGACTCTTCGTTCTCAAGGTGGCTTTCACCCAGCATATGACAACGCCTCTGCAAGTGGTTCACGATTACTGGGAAGATGCAATTGCCCATTTTACTACATCCATCTACACAATTGCTGTGAGGATTGCTTCCAGCGCCGGGGATGTCCCTCCACTCGTTGGCCACAATGCGTTTCTTAGGTGGAGCGCCATCAAAGAGGTGGCCTTCAAAGATCCGACTGATTGTGGGAAAAGGAAATATTGGTCAGAGAGTCACGTCTCTGAGGACTTTGATTTGGCTCTCAGGTTCCAGGTAAAGGAAAACGGGCTCCGTGGCTCTATACGTTTGAACTGTCGGAGGAGTGATTGTGGGTGTGTGTAGGTGCACGGATACTATGGACGATATGTCACCTACACAGGATATGGATTTCAAGAGGGTGTGTCATTGACAGTTCATGATGAGATTATTCGATTTCGGAAATATGCATATGGTGCATCAGAGTTGGTATTCAATCCAATGCTGCACTGGTGTGTGAAAGGACCATTTGCTAGCATGTATCTTCAGTACATGTTCTCTGGAACGCCATGGCCATCCAAGATTCAGCTCACTGCATATTTAGGTATGTATGCATAGAGCACTGTATTCAGTTGTCTGTGTGGCACATCCTCAAAAGCGAGCTTTCGTCTTAGCAATATCTTCGTTGCCCTGCAGGAAGTTACTTTGCAATATCCATGGCATGGATATCTGCTGTCGCAAACCTCTTTCTCTTTGCATATTCATCTTATTGGCGAAGTGAAGTAATCAAGTCTATTGATATCATCTACACAATTATATTCATATTCGGAATCGTTGGGCCAACTGGAGTTGCGATTTTGCGTTACCGACTGAACCTGAATTCTTTTCTCAAGGCCTTGCTGTTGGAGTTTCGACATGTGATAGTGTTCACCATTTTCTTCAATGGCCTTTCCTATCACATTTGGACAGCCATTATGTGTCATTTGTGTGGGATCAATGTGAACTTTGGTATCACATCTAAAGAGATCCGGAAAACAAATTTTTTCAAGGAGATAGCATACACTGTGACTGTTTACAAAGACTGCTATCTCTTGATGGTGTTCTTCAGTGGAATGATTGCAGCTTTCTACTTTTTTGTCCCCGATAATTTCAAAATCAGGGACATGAGAGCAATTGTGCCACTCCTTGTTGTTATTGTAGGGCATATTATCACTCCTGTATTTCTCAATCCTGTTCTGATGAGGGTGAAATTTTGATTGGTTTGAGTATGGTTTCGTGAGAGATGGGATGTGTTCTGGCTTTCTTCCCAACTTGTGGAGCCCTGTAACCACCACTTGGCTGAGTATTGCAATTGACTCCTTCGAAATGTGTAGTAGCGATAGGGAATAGAACGTAACATAAAATGTAGTGCATTAACTGATTTCTGCTCCCGAACAACTGACATCTGTCAAAAGCGTTACAGTATTGTGTTACTTTTTTTTGAACGAAACAGGATATGAAACTGAACATGCCCATGAGACTGTCTGGCCATCCAGAGCAAGCATTCCAACCCTTGTGTTGTCGGGCCCAATTTTTATTTTACAGTTGAGATGGTTCTGGTCAGACGTGTGAGCGGTCAGGAATGTTTCTGTTGAAATGAAGGGTGATTCACTTTTCTGTCAGGCTGACTGGGTTGGGTATAAGATTGATGTGGCGGTGGAAACAGTGATTTTTTACTATTTTTTAAGTTGGCATTTTTTTATCAAGAGTTTTGGGACCAGATTGGTTCAACTTCGAAGAAGCACAGTTCAACACTTGTCAAAAAAAGGAGTCAAAAGTTGAGCAGAGCCTTTGCAATGAGGTGGAGGTCGAAAAACAGGTGAGGTGGTGCCCATCAGAAGGAAAACCACAAGAAAAGCATCCAACATCACAGAGCACTTGACTACCTTGAAGGCTACACAGTTCCAACTCCCAGTCCACAATAATACAAGCAAAAAGACAAAAAGTATCCAACCACAGTCCACAATATGTCTCAAAATTCCTATGAAAGTACCACACCATGGTACTTTCATGCTAAATTGTTTTTTGCGAGAGTGCCCAATTGGCACGACGTGATCTGCACCAATCTGACAGCTTCACGATTGACCTGGCTTTCAAGTATTTCAGGGTATTGCCCCACCACAACTGATAAAATATCTTTATAAGCTTTGAACGCATCTTGAAGGGGACCCGCAACAATGTTCATAGAAGGCTGCGGGCTTGTGCCTATCAACCTAGGGCTTCCCAACAGCTTAGTCAAGAACTTACTCATGATCAAAAACAGCTGTTCCTGGACAGATGCCACCTTGGCTTCACTCTGTTGTGGCAGTTTCTGCTTGACCACGTTCAGGAAAGAGCTCTTCAACGCTGCATATGGAACTGAACCCACTTGCCCCAAGATGATTGCTTCATTGGGGACAGGTGCCTCTCTTCCGCTTAGCTTGGACAAAATGCCCTCAGCTCTGAGTCGGCGCCCTTCCTCTTCAATCTGACTCAATACCTTTGAAGCTGACATCTGTGATCCACTGGGTGAAACCTCTGTGCCACATGCATCCCCCGATCGGAGCTCAGCTAAAGCAAAACAAAATAAATCGATAAAAAAACCTGGTCTGTCGGGAAATCGTCAGTTTCGCAAGTTGCAAGCTTCATGTTTCATGCTAGTATACGCCCCCAGACTGAAAATGAGCGTTATTTGTCATGCCTCGAAGCCAAGATCAAGATCACAACAAATATCTTGAATCTGTCACCACTCACAGTCTGTCGAAAATGCCTGAGGGGTCTCAGGACTATATATCATGGTGGATTTTGATATTCTTCCACTTTCAGGGTCCCTCTGTAGGACCTGTTCACAAAAAACGATATTGCTGCGGTCAAGACCTTTGACAACCACTGAAAATAAAAACAAGATGTACCATGAGTATCTAGAGCTGGGTTTGATGATTCATACCTGAACTTGTGTGCTTTGTCCTGCCAAAAAATTATCCACTGATTTCTCAGTGGTATGCACAATCCATCTGTTTCGACTTCCTATCTCCACAATGTATCGGAAAGGTGCCGGTCTACGTCTCTCCAAGATCTTGCACCAAAACAAGCCATGCATTCATTATTAAGAATGACTATGAATTGATTACTTTTGTCAATCGTCAGTTGAGCATAACTTGAAAACTGTGGTGTTGACACCAGAAAGGAGCACTCACTGTCTTTTTCATCAGTTTTCCACCAGAATTGGCTGCTCTCTGTTTTGCTGCCTTATCACTGATGATAACCGTCCCAATGCCCCCGACAACCCCTGAAAGAGGAGAGTTGTGCATGAGGTTTTCCAATGTCTGACCATGGGCAGTAGCTATTACTTGCACCCCCATCTGTGCCACGGACAAACATGCTTGTGATTCCTGGTGCCTCCCGATCTCATCAACGATGATTACTTCTGCCCAGTGATTTTGCACAGCTTCGATCTGGAGAACAGAAATGGGACAACACATGTTCAATATTCTACCACCAGATATTCTTGGTTTCTTTCCTGATAGACGAGGCTCTTCCAGAGTGTACCATCACACGGTGTTGAAGCTCTCTTTTTGGCACATGCAACCTTCTGGCTCTGCCGATAATGGGGTGGGGAATGTTTCCATCACCAGCAATTTCGTTTGATGTATCTACGATCAATACTCTTCGGCCCATCTCAGTACTTAACACTCTGGCTACATCTCGGATCACTGATGTTTTACCAACGCCAGGAGCCCCAAGGAACAGAACTGACTTCATATCTGGCCACAGTCCACAATCACTGTGAAATCATGGCTTGAACAAGAATACTTTTTTCGACAAAAATCAATGAGACTGGCACCTGGGATAATTTCCCTCAAAAGATCAGTTGGGCCGACAATGGGTTTTCCAATCCTCATGGTGAGCCCGACTATGGCACCCTCCTTGTTGTTGTGGGAGCTTACACGATGAAGTGTTCCTTCTATCCCAGCCCGCTTATCCGAGCCAAACTTCCCCACGTTCGATATAACATGTGTTATATCTTCAGTGGTGATCTGTATTGAATATGCAAATCAGTGAGTGAAACCACACCTGCCTTGACTATATTACTACTTTTCTGCAATTTGTTTGGCATATGGAAGTCACCTGTTCCACTTGAAGGGTTTCATAGTGATCAGTGAAGTGTGCCTCTGGTGTCCGGCCAACATCCATCACAACCTAGGTCAGAATGGAGTAAAATCAATCTAGAATCAGATATTGGGCTGCATTTGCTCCAGCAGAATCTCACTCATTCCCACCTGAACCAAATCGTCTAGATTTTTGTGGTTCATCAGTTGCCCACCGATGTGTGATGGCAGCTTCTGCTCATGAAACAAACCCAGGAAAAAATCTGAATCAAGGAACTGGTTTCGATGAATGCGACTCGAGTTTTTAGTGTTTAGGGTTTCGGGTTGAGGTTTCACAATGCAAGATTTCACCTGCAAGAGTTTCCCCACATCAGACCATGTTGACTTTGCCGACGGAGTATTTGATCGCACTTCAATGGAGGTGCTGATTGGCTTTGTTGTCGATACATGTGTGGTGGTGGTCTGCGCTGGCCACCAGGCCAACACCCCCTGTGAAATCCATTCATTGGTGCTTCGCATTCATGTAATATTCTTTGTGGACGAACTGACTCAACTATAACATAAGCTCCACTCACCTCAACAATATTGAATCTTGAGGCAAACCTGTCACATGGATTTGGAATCAGGAATGCCCAACAGAATGAAACCCAGGAGCCCTGAGAACCAAGTTTGTTTGGCAATTGACCTACCTTGACCTCGGTACTCCAAGATCGAAACAGGCGCCGAAGCCTTTTGAAAGTACCTTGACTCTGTTCGCGAGACACGCCATCTTTGAAACGGGATACAACACAGGACAACTAGAAGTCAATAGATTGCAGTCAAAGTGTCAACTGGGCTTACATAGCCCGCCAATCCAATTATCAACAACAATAATGAACAACATTAGTCTCATCGAATCAATTAACTAACTACAACACTCGCCAGTGTCAATGTTCCCACCCTTCAGTTACTCCACTATCCCGACCAACGAGAAAGGCTGCGCACGCCAGTGCGACAGTCCGAACAAGCACAGGTATCAACACTCCCCCCCAGGGAAGTTGCTGACCTCAGTAACACAAAAAAAAACCCAAGAGTTCATAGACACAGGAAATCGGCCCACAGTGGGTGGCGAACACCAAGTAAATCAACCAAAAGGAAAAGCTTTCTGACGTCCCATACCGCCACCTCTCCTACAGGAAAACTCACACCATCACTCCATCCACCCCATCCCCAAAGATCTGACATCTGACATCCAGAGTGGGATTTTCCAACAGCAACCATGGCAATCCCAACAGCATCTGTTCTTTGAGCTGGGGAAACACATCCACATCCACTTGCAGTGTGGTGTTTCCTGATTGGAACCTCAATCCCAAAATTCTGCCCTGTGTAGTTCTGGTGGTGCCATCTGCCATTTAGAGAGTGTTTTGGACTGTTTCGTTGACTGGCAAATCCATTGTTTTAGCAAAATCAGTAGACACATAGTTGGCTGTGCTCCCAGAATCCAGGTAAGCTGCAAAGGACTGGCCCATGATTTTACAGTCCAGTTCATAACCCTTAAAGGCCCCTGAGCTAACCAAAGGGCATACTCTGTTCTCTTTCTCAACCTCCTGGAATTCCACGACTTGCTGCTTAGTGGGTAGCTCACCACAGGAACTTCCCTTCATCCCTGTTTGGCCCTTCACCACTGTGTCTTGCTTTTCCACAACTACTTTCTCCTCTACTGCAGTGGGATTGATCAGTTCCCCTCCTGCTTCAGTTTTACAGCCAGAGCCCTCCTTGGCACTCTGAACTGCCTCCCGAGGACCTTTCAACACATATCTTACTCCCTCCTTGTCCTCCCTTCTGTTGTCTGCTGTTGCTTGCAAAACTCCCCGTGTAAACCCTGCCACCGAATCACATTTCGGCTCAACAGTGGGCGGTGGCACCCCCTGCTGGCCTACGCGTTTTTTAACTGATTTTTCGCCTCCTCTTTGCGAGGTCACTGGGCAATAAAGTGGCCTGTTTTGCCACATAGATAGCAGCTCTTTTGCTGCTTGCTCTGCTGGTGGGAGTTTCCCTTTTTCTGGAACTTCTGTTCCTTGTTGTATTGGCCTTTGTTTTGACCTTGTGTCTGTTGTGTATAAGCCAATGAATCTGTGCCTGTCCCTTGAGCATTCTGCTTTCCTTGTGGAACATTTTGTGGAGAACCATCCACCTGATTGACTGAATCATTTCTCCTGTTCTGGTGGAACTTCTGTTGGTTCTGTTGTCTTGGCTGGAAACTGTCCAGTCTTTCTGCCATACAGATTGCCGACTGCAAGTTGTCCGAGGCGAACACAGCCACTTGGTGACGTATTGGCTCACGCAACCCCTCTATGAAATTCGAAACTTGCTCTGCAGGAGTAATTCCAGGAATTCGGAACACAAGCTGACGAAATGCTTCTGTATATCTTGTGACGCCTCCGGTCTGCTTGAGGTAACGGAGTTGCCTCCTGGCTATTTCGCTGGCGGTCGCAGGCTCAAAGTTTTGTACCAGTTCATCACGAAATGCCTGCCAAGAACGAATAGGTCGCCTGTGCCCCTCTGCTACCTCCTGAGCGGAGTTGCCTCCTTACAGGCGCAACCAGGCTTTCAGGGAAGGGGGGGGGCACAAGTTTTTTTTGGGGGGGGGCCCAAGTTGTTTCTAGGGTAAGAAACAGTTGGTTGAGGCATGGTGCAATAGATTTCAAGAGGAAGTTTCTTTTCTTCTCCTTGCTACTTGACTTTTTTTTGGGGGGCCAGAAAATTTCTAGGGGGGGGCCGGGCGCCCCCCCAGCCCCCCCCCCCTGGTTGCGCCTATGCGTCCTGGTCTACAGCATTGAGCCACGCAACAGGAGCCCCACTCAAATTGGCACCTAGGGCCTCCGCCCAGAGCCGTTCTTGTAACCCTTGCAACCGGAACCATTTGATCATCGACAGAACCCATTCTGCAGCGCCTAGCTTTCCGACACCTGTGAACGCCTTTGGGTGACTGATCTTCAAATTAACGCGGCCAAACACATTTCGACCTCCCGCGTGTGAATGCCGATCATCCCGTCCGCCGCCACCTGAGTCGCCTCCATCACTGGGAGGACCTCGAGGTCCTCCACCACCACCAAATCCAAAACCTTCACGAAACGAAGGAGACTTGTGATCCCCATCACCTGACCTGCGAGGACCTTTTCCCTCATCGTCATCATCTCCGCCACCTCCGCCACCCCGCCGCCCCCGCCGCCCCCGCCGCCCCCGCCGCCGGATGATTGCATCATCCTTGGACGAATAGCACTCGCAGACGATAGACCACCAACTGCTTGGCCTGTTCGTTTACTGGTGACTCGAGTAGGTACCGGTGGGGGTTCGAATCATGTTCTTGGTGACTGGTTTCTACTGGCAGTTCGTCTGAACTGTGGTGATATACTGGTCGAGAACCTGGCTGGGCCTGAGTCTGAACTGGAAAGGCTTGTACTTGTTCTTGCCTTCTTCTATCCTGTTCTTGCCAGAGTTCCAATGCCTCTTTCACACTCAGCCCAGCAACTGATTTTTGTTGCTGCACTTGAGTCTCCTGATCGCTGAGCTTATGTATCTGCTCATGCAATCTGTCTGAAGTTCTGTTCCACTGTGACCTTAATTCCACCTCATGTTCTTCCTTTACTTGCAACCTGTTCAGAGCATCCTTGGTTAATGATCTACTCTCCAGTAAATCATTTCGCATCTGATGCAATTCCTTTTGATAATTGGCTTCCCGATCCTTGGCCTCCCAGCCAAGTTGCTCCCTTATGGCAACTATTTCCTGTGCCATCGATATCTATAAAGCCTGAATTGCAGCCTCTTGATCCTCCCCGTGAACATGTTGTATGTTTTGTATGTTCTGAACATGCTGTACGTTATGATGCTAATGTCGTGCATCAACCTGTTAGATTCTGCTGATTATCCTGCTGGACATTCCACTGCTCCTGATGCAATAGGAGAATGTCTCTAGAGATCTCCTACACAATGTAATTGATGTTTGTTTGTTTGTTTGCTCCTGATGATTATCCTCCTGATTGAACATCGGATTCTGCTCATCATAATAGTCGTGGTTCACTTCGTACTGGTGCCGAAATTAAAAGAAATTTCTTGATGGAACTCCACATCGGCCATAGCCACATCATTTGCTCCAGCGACGACGATATCATTTGAGCTTCGAAAAAGCCCTCGCTCAATTGCAAGCCGTGGCGGAGGCCCCTGCCGATGGTGAGTCTGCACCACAGTCTATCGCGCTGACCCAGCTCGGTGTCGTTGTCAAAAGCTCAACAAAAAAGCTCAAAGCTCAACACTGACCGCACCGCAATCGCCAATGCACTCGTAAGGCTTGGTTCCTCTACTGGTGAGATTGGCTTCGCCGAATGGCTCCATAGAGCCTGGTCGTTTTCGTCTCTTCCACCATAATCCTCATGTCTAGTCGGTGCATTCACTGACCCGCCACTGATACTGGCAACGCGTTTACTCCCCAAGCCCTTGAGGCGACCGGGGTCATTCGTTGCGACAGCTGAGGGCGTTTTGAAGTACACTGAAACTAAATCCAGCACCAAACAAAAATTCCAAACAAAAATTGCCATCAAAAAAGGATCTGCCCACACAATGGGGCCTGGTCGTACAAGAAGAACACCCACCCACATCCACATCAGAGCCAGTCACAAAAATCTCCATTCAGAATTCCCAGTGTCTTTCTATCCAACACCCCCAGCTGGATATATCCATGAAAGTTACATTAGGTGTTGTTGAGTGTCGATGGTTTCAGTAGTGTGCACTGAGTGTGCACGAGTGTGGATGAAAGTTACATCAGGTGTTGTTGAGTGTCGATGGTTTTTAGTAGTGTGCACTGAGTGTGCACGAGTGTGGATGAAAGTTACATCAAATGCTGGAAATTGTCGATGGTGTGGAGCGGTGTTCATTGGGTCAGCGAGTGTGGAACGAGTGTAGGCGAGTGTAAAAGTGGGCCGTTTTTCGTAGTGATACATCATGCTTGTGAGTCCCATCTCATGATTAATTGAATAGATTGAGTAAAGCGATATAAAACTTGATGGCTGAGGGGTTTTCTCTGTATTCCCCGGATGCTATAGGCCCTGGCCTGGTGTTGCAACCAAGAGAGGGGTCCTTCCAAAACACGGGGACACAGTACTTACATCACGTCCAAAACTGTTACAGCCTGCCCAAACCCGAAGCTACAATTCATTTCCCGCGTGCCTATTTATACTCCCCACTGTCTGACATAACGGTTGTCCCCCCAATCCATCTAGATGAGATCTCATTCCCCCAATTTTTCGTTGGATCACTATCCTCGGGTCATGTCTGATCAGACATCCCCGCATGCTGTGCCTTATGCTCCGTCTGTAACACAAGGCACAGTGGCGTGGTTTTTTTTCCATGGCGGCGGCAGCACCTCTTGCAACAAGCATTTGAAACAACACCTAAGCTTTTCGCCTCCTTCATGCACGTTGTTTTGGTCTGGAACAGCAGCAAGAAACTCGTTGGGACCAATATTGTCCTTGTGCAATACCCGTGTGTGATCGACTGACACGACAAAAAAAAGAAGGTAAAAACATACCATATACGTAAGCGACAATTGTGACAATCCTCCTTCAGCGACTGTGACGATAGCAACGCTGATAAAGGTCTCGCCAGTGGCGAGTCGCCACCCCGCACTTGAGGATATTTGTGTTGACGCAGGTGACCCCCCCCCCCCCCCGTTCTTCAATCAAAGAGCCTGAGGAGAGAGAATTCCGGCAAGGTTTGTTGCAACGACCCATGGCAGAACTCGAGGAGGTTCCACTAGGTAGGACTTGCTCCCTTACTTTTTTTGGCCGGCGAAACTCGCGCGGCTGCAACAAAACGTGGGATGCTATATGGGTTTAATCGCAGCCTTTTCCCCCTTTCCAACCCACGATGGTGACCCCTCTGAACCTCTTTGTCTTTATCAAAATGGTGGCAAAAGCGGCCCTGATGTTTCTGTCGGCTAGCGACCGCATCCTCACCTTTTTTTTTTGAACGGAGGTTCTGACATGATTGTATCCGGGTGCCAGATCTGCAGCTGAAGTATGTTCAAGGGAGGCTCGATCAAGTTCGCGCCGGTATGCGTCAGCTGAAAACCGACCCTCAATTTCGAAGGGAGGTCATGCACAATCCAGACTTTCCAAGAATGCTAGGTGAGATGGCTTTCGCGGCAAGGTCTGCTTCGGTCCAAGACGGCTGTACCATTTTCTTATCCTCTCCCCCTCAGCTGGATGGTCATGGACGATGTTTGGGATGCAAGTAATCTCCATCCAGGAGATTACAGAACGACGCCCTTCAGATCTCAATGGTTGAGAGTTTCCTCTCGGGACTGCTCGCCGCATCTGCTTGGTTTTTTTTCAGAACTTAGCAACCTCTGATGTCACTGATAAGCCAAATTAATGCATTGAACCTGCACGTTTGTTAAAAAATTATAAGGCTCAATGTGTGTGTGTGTGTGTGTGTGTGTGTGTGTGTGTGTGTGTGTGTGTGTGTGTGTGTGTTTTCTCGTTGCAGCTCATGTCGAGGAACACATTGAAGCACTAGAGCATGAAAAAGCGTCGATTGTTTCTCTAAGGAAACAGCAGGACGCTGATATTCGAATTAGAAATGAGATGATGCTTAGAGCACAACTGGAGAGGGAGCACAAAGAAAGAGAGAAAAACGAGGCCAAGGCCGAGACAAATCCGAATCCAATCGGAGCGGTGCTTGGAAACATAGGTACGATACTGTGGAAATATTTGTCTGGTGCTCTTGACCACCTTTTCCAAAAGCTTCGCTTTGTATATCGTATATAGGATACAGGATAACATATATGCTGTGTCGATATGCATCTCTTGTCGAGCTGGATCAGCTCGAAGGGGGGGTCATCTCGACACAACATCTTACAAAATCCTACAGATAGCTCTCTTTCTATAGAAAGAGAATTTTATATGAATTTTTTTTTAGTCTGCAGGACTTTGTAGGATTTCGCATATACGAGCTTTCGCTACTCGACAAATCAATCAATCAATCGTCAGTTTGTTCCAGAGAAGGGTTCGGCAGGACCGGTGAGGGGCTGCTACCTTGAACCGGTCAGACCCGGTCTACGAACCGGACCGCCCACCCCTGTTCCACACGCAGAAGTATTGATTGGATATTTTTTAATTCTAATTCGCACCAAATGATTGATTTCTTGTGGGTCTGGCTCTTTTGTTGCAGGGAGAACGATCGGTCATTTGCGGATTGGGAGGGTGCTGCGAGCAATTTCACGGTTCGGTCAGAATGACCAAACCAGTGATACAACCGTGGAGGATAGAGAAACGACTATTCCCAAGCCTGTGACTAAACATTATATTTATTAACCGCGAACCTTTTGGTTCAAGAATGAATGTGAATTCAAGGGAGGAAAAGAGGGTTGTGCATGGTAAATTGGAGGGGGGTTGCCTAAAGGGAAGCCGTAGGCATTTTTTCGGTTGTGAATGGTGGCATGGGGGTTGAAAATAAAAAGATGGGTGAACAGTATGGATGGCCCAAATTCTGTGCTTTCCAGAATGGGTTGGTGTGATATTGATTGATTCATGAAATTCACCTTTTTAAACATGCATCGTTGATTGTTCTGTACCATCATTCAATGCTTGGATGCCAGCACAGAGGGGTCAACCAAAAATATCACAAGACATGCCAGGCCAGATCCTACAGCATCTTTTGGCATATTTTTGGAGAATAGTGAACATGTGTGGCGCCACAGGCCGGCCTGTGTGGCGCTCCTGACTCAGGATCGGATTTTCTTGGCGGGCGCCAAAAAAACGCGCCGTGCAGTGTGTTTCGAGAGAAGGTGAATGACGTCAGCTTTGTGGCGGCGGCTGGGTTTTGAGTTCTGATTCGCTTGAGGTAATTTGGTGCACGCTTTTCTCGGGCAACCTCAACCTGTCTGGACGGCTAGCCTACCGCCTCCTCAACTTCCATTCCCCACAGCGATAATTATCTGCGTGCACGATCACAAAGGTTCCGACGGAAAAACTTACACTCCCTATTCGATGCGGTTTTTCCGACCTCTTCGCCGTTTAGTCGCGCTCGTCCCGCTTGAGGGGATTCTACGCCAGATATGCGTCAGGAAAATCGCTAGCTCCGGCTTCTTTCGTTCATCAACCCACTTATACCTCTGCTCCGCAGTGTGGACCGTTTTGGTTCACATCGATCGGTTCGACAGGTGCGGAAGAAAACTGAGCAAAAGAGACTTGGTGGGCGCCCCTCTCTTGTTCGCAGGTCTCGTCGCGCTTTCGAAAACGGTGAGGATTGCGAGAGCTCACCGCGTTTCGACCAGGGCGACGAATTTTTTCCCCGATATGTGTGGTTTTTTTTTCGTATTATTGCTTGTGAGGGGGAGTGCACCCTGTCTTTTAGGGACCAGCAGAAACGATCCCAGTTTCAGAAAGAAAACGTAGGCGCAACGCATGGTGGGATCTATCCGGATGGGCTCTCGAGAAAATGGCGCCCAAGGCGCCAGCGTCGATACTCGCTGACTTGGTATGCAGATATATTACGGAACCGTCTTTTGATATCAGAATAAGAAGCGCATTGCCCAACGCTCGGGACACGTTGCGGCAAGGCTCAAGTTTTCGGTTTACTCTGGTGATTTCAGAGCTCGGCACACAGGTTTGTGTCAGACATACGTGCGAAAATACTGAAAGGGATGAGGACACAACACATGGAAGAAATGAATGGGTTTGATCCGGCAGACCAGCTGAAAGGGTCCTACGCGCACATTTTGAGATCAAAAATCGATAAGAAAGCCCACGCCGCCATGGGACATATCTATATTTCCCAAGGTAAGCAGTAAGAGAAAGAAAAATATCTGTTCATACGAGTCCCACCACCACAGGGTTTTTCTTTGTATTCCCCCGATGCTATAGGCTCTGGCCTGGCATGTCTCGTAATATGTTTGGTTGGTTGACCTTAATGATCGCAGAGTTGATTGGCGGCGCTGGTGGCGACGCTGATGGGGTAGCATTCGTGGTCGGTCATGAACTCGCCCACGTGTTTGCGCAGCATCGGCAAGAGAAACTCGCCCACCACCTCCAAGCCGAGAGCTTCCATTTCGCGCTCGAGTGGTTGTGCGACAGGTTGATCGATCACTTTGTCTGGAATCGGGAAAGGTGGGGGGAGGATGGAGACTTCGCCCCACGCGATGTGAATGCAGAGCTGGTAAACCCTTCACACCCTCCCCGTCACAACCCGAAGCTTGAATTAGAGCAACAGTGAGTGATATCGCCGTTTCTATCGTACGGAAGGAAATCCACGCGCGCGCTCTTTGATTCGTAGAGAGATGCGGGTTCAGCATCCTTGCTGATGAAGCTCCTGACGCACGGCTTGATTCGGGGAGGTGGCCTGGTGCTGAGCGTGTTACCTCTCAGCCGGCGGCTCGAGCACGAGGCCGATGCGATTGGAACGCAACTCGCACAGCTCGGAGGTTACTGCCCGCTGGGCGGACTGACGGTGGTCGCACGAGCTGTCGAGCACGATTCCTTCGCAAGCACCCATCCTTCTCGTCGGAGCCGCATGAAGAGCATCTGGAAAATGGAGTATGAAAAGGGAAAAATATGCTCTTATTACGTTGACCCCATAGAATCGTACATTGCCGACTTCCGCAGCACCCGCCTTGGACGTTTCTTCTCGTTCTGATGGGGAACCTTCAAAATGGGGCTTTGTAGGACACCCTTAATTGACACACTGCCGGTGGATTTGTGAGGTACAAGAGTTTATAGCTCTTTTAGGAGGGGGTATTCGAAACGCAAGAATCGATGAGAGTATTTGCATCGGAATTCAGGGTGATTTTTGGAAGAGGTGTTTGTACAGGGGGGGCTCTTTTTTGCTGTGGGGCTGCTGTGCCTCACTGACATCTTTTGATGGATTGGTAATGCAGGGGTTGCACCATCAAAAATTCGAAATTAATCTTTAGATGCTTAACACAATGCTCATTGAACAGTCATCGAATGTGGGTTTCAAATCAAGAGTCGATGGCGCATCGCTAAAAAATTGCGGACTGCCAGTTTACGTGCAAATTTTACTTTGTTTTTTTGCCCCCCAACTTCATCGTCCTAGGTGCACCTGAGGGGCTGGGTGGGATGCCGCGTTTTACGTAGCAGTGTCAATACGTGGGCACTTTCAAGTCTTGACCGATTTAAATCGTGGTGAAGAACTCGCATGGCCTGGGTCCAACCAACGAGCGGTGTATTTTATCCCTGTCTCCAGTGCTGCGTCCGAAGGTCGAATTTCACGTGTGGTGTTCTCGAGAACTGAATTGACCTACATGCTGACCCAGTTGCCTGAATATGCCAGGACACCCTAACCGCCCAGTGCATCTCCCCCGACCAGTAATAAATCCACGAATGCATACACTGTACAGTGAAAGATAATACATGCATTATCTTTCAGGAGGTGGATGCTCCACTGGGACGACATCACGGACAATGTCATCGTGGGATCTTGCCCAAGGAGTCCAGAGGCTTCGGTGCTTTTCCATCCAAACGAGTACTCGTTCCCTTTTCTCCGCGCCGAGACGCTGCACTGTAGATTTTGTTTGATCGCTATTGTAGCACCCAGGTCGCTTTTTTCGATGTGCGCAGGAAAGCTTTCCTTAAGGATTGCGGAGAAAGCTGGGACAACGGCTGTGTTCTCCCTTCTGGTTTGTCTTGCGCTACGCTTCTATGTCATACCTCGTACGCCAACTTGAGCGGATTGCTGTTTCGGAAAATGGTTTTTTTTCTCCTTCCTTTCTCATGGTTTTATTTTTGGAGAAAAGGAACCTCTTTTTCAATCCCAATGTCAATGGGTGGATAGAAATGGCTTCACGAAACAGAACACCCATGCAGTGTTTGCGCTCAGTTACGCTCGTCGATTATTTCACTGGGTCGCATGTGTTGTTTCCTACCAACCCTTGCTGCTCATTCATCCAACCACAGACATGAACAACCAACAACCCTTGTGCCTCTGCTTTCTCAACGTCTACAGTGTGATATTTGCTTGGAGGCGATTTGCGAAAAACGGCATAGGAATGACCAGAGTCCCAACACGTGATTTTGATCACAGGGACCAAAAACTCTGATGCTCCCGGAGGCCATACGTTGGCGTTTTTGTTGGCCCTGGACAAGAAGATCTACGTCCATTGCACCAGGGATCGATCGGGCCACCCTGGCGGCGCTGGATTTTTCCCAAAGGTCAGATATATCTTCGTTGAGTTCTATCATCCTGTTTTGGCATATGTCGGTTCCAGGGAGTGTGTCCTAGCATGAGAAGTTCCGCACTCTTGGTCGTTTTCTTACCACAATCAGGGCTGAGAGCTCCACGGCGCTCTGCGATTGATCAGAGCTGAGCGCTCCCAGGCCCACCCCTACGTCGATAGAAGGCCTAGACTGCCTCAAGGCAATCCCTGAGGTGAGCTGTCGATTTGGTTATCGATCGGTTGTAGGAATTCGTGCTTTTCAAATCCAGCCCTAGGGTTGGCCTGCTCTTGAGGGTGTGTTAATTTCTTGGGCATTACCGTGTTTGTCAGTGTCTGACCTGTAGACGTCCAGCCGCCGTTCGAAGGCTGCCACGCCGTCTCCAAAGCGCGAACGGGAACGGGGCCCAAGGACACGGTGAAGCCAAATTTTGTTTCGAGTTTTGATGGCCGCACGCAATGGCCCAGCATTTTACGTTTACTTTTGAGTGCTCTTAGAGACCCCATGCTTTCTCACTATGTAAACGGTTGGTTGGTCGACCTTTGGGAGTCTAGAGACTCTGTTTTGCGGTCGTTTGAGTGTTGGTTGGCCCAACTCAGAAATGGAAACGAGAACCCGGCGGCTGGCAAAGGTCCTACAGCCGATCTGTGGGGATGTGATTTTCCTGCTCAAAAGAGATGGGGTGGGGTGCGAAGGAGATATGGGGAAATTGAGAAAAGAATGGTTTTCACGCAACGAGACTTCAGGGTTGCATTTCACCATCTTGTATAGCAGTAGTAGCCCCATGGTCAACAGCGCCTTTATTCAAGCTATTATTTGTTTCGCCGAATGTCGTTATGCAAAACGAAAACAAGGCAGAACCCTAACACCCCCCCCCCCCCCCCCAAAAAAAAAAAAGAAAGTAATAAGCAAAAGCAGAAGAACTGATGGACCTGGAAGTGAGGTGAAAGAGAAAATATCAACACAGCAGGGAATGAACGGGAAACTCTTCAACCTTGAACCTTACTGAATCAGGGTATAAAGCGGTCCGGAAAAAAAAATATTTATAAGATGTTTTTTTTTTCTACAGCAAAAATATATATTTCTTTGTATTCCCCCGATGCTATAGGCTCTGGCCTGCCATGTCTTGCAGTATTTTTGGTTGGAATCCCTCCGTCAGGAAATACAACATTGGTGTGGTTGGTGGTGGCGTTGTAGCCTGCTGTGGACGCAACGCTCGTCGGGAGTCATTCCCTGGTTGTCGCGTATGACTTGGCTCGCACCTTTTGAGAAACATACAGGCAAAGTTACAATCATAGGCGTAGCCAGGATGATAAACTTGGGGGCCCCAGAAAGAAATTGGAGAAACAAGACAGAGAAAAACACAAGCTTTTGTTTAAACAAAAAAAAAAAAAATTCTTTCTGTTTTTTTTTTTCTGATTTTTTTTCTGGGTGCACCACAAAATCATGAGGAGCCAAAGCGTCTTTTTTTTTGGGGGGGGGCTGCCGCCAGCTCCCCCCCCCCCCACTCCCGGCTACGCCGCCTATGGTTACAATGGGTAAAATAAAGGAGATTCCATGCATGGAAGTACTAACATGGGTATCAATATTTTTCTTGGTTTTCTTTTTCTCACTGTTACCAACAAAACTTATGCATAAAATGTCAAAGCCTGTAGGGTGGATAATACAATGAACCGTTAGACAGCAAGATCAACACAAAACGATTTCACTTTTACCAACCAAGCGAAATATCACAACACATACCAGGCCAGAGCCTGCAGCATCGGGGGAATGAAGAAAGAACCCTAAGCCAGCAAGGGTTTTATTTATTTCCACAATCAAGCTATAACCCTTGCCAATTGAGTGCACCCACCACGTCTCGTCAATTCCTTGGCAATGGCATGAGAGAGGTGAATGAACGCTTCGTGCAGCGGAGTGTACCCTTGGCTGTCTTGAGCATCGATATCAGCCCCTGAAAAAGGCGATATCAATCAGCCAACCAAAAATATTACAAGGTATGCCATGCCAGAGCATACAGCGTCGGGGGAATACAAAGAAAAACACTTAGCCAGCAGGGTTCATATCGCTGGAATCAATCTATCCAGCCAGTTAATATTTACAAACAACAGCAAAAGGCTGTTCCACCAAGAGAAGAAAGCGGGTAATCATCATACGTTGAGAAAACAACGATACATCCAGCCCGAAAGTAAGCGAGTTTCTCTTTGTGTACCCCCGATGCTATATGCTCTGGCCTGGGATGTCTTGTAATCTTTTTGGTTGGTTGGAGTGACACCATGAACAGCCGACAAAAGTTTAATCTGATATGTCAGATGGAAGCTTTTTTGCACCAATGGATAAACTTTGCGAATCTGAGTGAACCCACCATTCTCAATCAACGTTGTGACTATTTCGAGACTGTGGGCGGCGACCGCCATATGCAATGGAGTACTGCCACAATAAGTTCGAGCATTAACATTGGCCCCTGAAAAAGGTTTTTATGAAAAAGATTCCGTTTGTTATCATGTCATACTAATCAAAAAAAAAATGAAAAAAATGAAAAATGAAAAAAACCCCGAAACAATGATCAAAAACGAAAGAGTTTGCAATGGCGGCACCTATGCATGGTGGCTGGTCTATGTATCATCGTGCCAAACACACACTTTTCATCATTTTCATCTCTTCTTTCAATTTTCTTCATTTTCATTCCTCGCTATAGAGCTTAAAATTTACAAACCTGCTGACAACAGAAGCCGCACTGTTGGGAGGTGGCCTGAAAATACTGCTGCATGCAGCGCTGTTTCGTTCAACTCGTCCTCCTCATTCACTTTCCACCCCAGTAATATCAGCAACTGCAAAAAACCGACCAGATGCCTTCTCACTTATGCATTGATCAGACCCATTCACTTGAACGAATCGGATAAGGCAAAAATATTAACAAACAACTACCGATCAATCAATAACCCCCCACGGCACAAGAGAGCCGCCACTGAAATATAACTCTATTGTGTTTCGGAATCACACGGGAAAACCCCCGTGTGACTTGAAACAGGCCCCAGGAGTACAGCCATGTCAGACATGGGTTGCAACTTAATTCAATGGAGCATCGGTTTGATTAATTGTGGAAACGAATACAGACTTGTGCAACAAAAGATGTGGAGCAGAGATAGGACTTGGGCCGATTTTTTGGTCCGGCTCCGGTCCGGTCCGGTTACGGTCGGGTTACGGTCACCGTACTACGGCCGTAACTCCGTACCGTAACCGGACTTGTTTACTCCGGTTACGGTCCGGCTGATTTACGGTTGGTTACGGTCCTGGTTACGGTGGTTTTTTATGGTTTACGGTTTTACGGGTTACGGTGTTACGGTCAGAATTTACGGTGGTCCGGTGGGTCAATTACGGTGTTACGGTCAGTCTTTTACGGTTGTTTTTACGGTCCGTAGTGCACCGTAGTTGCCAAAGTACGGTACGGGATGTACGGAGTCATTACGGGTCACTACGGTTGCTACGGTCACACCTGATACAGGGAGAAACATCCACAGAGTGGTTGTAAAACCATTTATATTTGTTCCCACCCAGCCCAACATCCCACAGAGTCCCAACAGGTCATGAACCCACAGAGTCACAACCATTAACTCAAATGATCCCACCCATCAACCCACAGAATCCCAACTGTTTATAAACCCACAGTATCCCAACAGCCCATCAACCCACATAATCCCAACAGCCCATAAACCCACAGAGTCCCAACAGCCCAAAAACCCACAGAGTCCCAACAGGTCATGAACCCACAGAGTCACAACCATTAACTCAAATGATCCCACCCATCAACCCACAGAATCCCAACTGTTTATAAACCCACAGTATCCCAACAGCCCATCAACCCACATAATCCCAACAGCCCATAAACCCACAGAGTCCCAACAGCCCAAAAACCCACAGAGTCCCAACAGGTCATGAACCCACAGAGTCACAACCATTAACTCAAATGATCCCACCCATCAACCCACAGAATCCCAACTGTTTATCAACCCACAGTATCCCAACAGCCCATCAACCCACATAATCCCAACAGCCCATAAACCCACAGAGTCCCAACAGCCCAAAAACCCACAGAGTCCCAACAGGTCATGAACCCACAGAGTCACAACCATTAACTCAAATGATCCCACCCATCAACCCACAGAATCCCAACTGTTTATCAACCCACAGTATCCCAACAGCCCATCAACCCACATAATCCCAACAGCCCATAAACCCACAGAGTCCCAACAGCCCAAAAACCCACAGAGTCCCAACAGCCCCAAAACCCACAGAGTCCCAACAGCCCCAAAACCCACAGAGTCACAACCATTAACTCAAATGATCCCACCCATCAACCCACAGAATCCCAACTGTTTATCAACCCACAGTATCCCAACAGCCCATCAACCCACATAATCCCAACAGCCCATCAACCCACAGAGTCCCAACAGCCCAAAAACCCACAGAGTCCCAACAGCCCATCAACCCACAGAGTCACAACCATTAACATCCCATCGGATGATTCATTTTGATTCTATTTTTTTTTTGGTTTTCCCCCCCCCTTCCCCCCCCTCCCCCCCCCCCTCCCCCCCCCTCCCCCCTTTCCCCATTGAATCACCCCCCCCCTCCAATCAACCCCGCTCTTCACACCAGCCCGATAAAAGTGAAAGCTCGGTGACGTGATCATCGGATAACCGTGACCTTCTAGAACGCACTATGTGTCCCAGTTTTGAGAACGCACGCTCACTAGCAGCTGAGCTGCTTGGGACAGCAAGATATCGACGAGCCAACTCACTAACTATCGGAAGTCGACTTTTATTTTCCCGCCACCACACCAGGGGTTCACTACACTTGCCCATATTCTGTCTCTCACCCAGAAATCTGTCTATTTCATGCAAAGCCAAGGTCCTGTCACCCCCACCACCACCGTCATCGCTGTCATCGCTGCACAAGACTGTGCTTATGTTCCCTTTTCTTTTTTTGGTTTGTGTGGCTTGGACGGTGATCTCCCCCTTCTCGATCAGATCACGTGCATGATCCGAAAGCAGTATCCTTAGGTGCCTCAGCATGGAGGACTTGTGGAAGAGGAGTCTCTCAGGGTAAAACCGGAGTATCCCCTGGGGAGCAGGAAAATCAGCTTGGTTGTCGGGCAGCAGTTGCAAAAACAGGTACGCTTCTTCGAGGGATCGCCACCGCACTGACACATCCATAAGAGCGCACAACATCCAGGCCAGCCCGAGCTGCGGGTCGCTCCATTCCTTCTCCAGCTTGTCCACCATGGCATACACAATTGGCGACAGCGCCTGGATGTTCGGTGGGGGGGATCTCCCCTCCTTCACGGCCTCCACATTTGTTCTGATCCAGTCTTTCCAAAAACTGTGGATCCTCGCGAACGTCAGGACCACCCTCCCGCTTGTCACTGTTTTCGATGCCTCCAATCTAAAACAAGACATCACATTGAATGAATACTTGATAAATAACGGGCTGCAGTTCAGTTTGTTATTCCCTGTTTTTTCTTTTGTCGTTTTGTTCACACTACTTGAAAAATCATACATCTTCTCAATAATCAAGTTTTTTGTTTGGTTTTTTTTCTGCAATGTTGTACTTACAGGTGTGTGGCATCCCTCGCAATTTTCAGCAACTCCAACAGGCTCTCCAGCAGCGTCCACTGCCGTGGTGTTATTTCACGGTGCTCATCCCCCTCCCCATGTTGCTCAGCTAGCAATCGATCGATTGCTGGCCTGAGCCTCACGGCTCTCTGGAGCATGATGAAGGTGCTGTTCCACCGTGTGCTCACGATCGTGGGGAGTTGCAGCACCCTAGGTTTTCTTGGTGGGGGTGCCGGCTGCGATGATGGTGCACCAGACTGTTGCGAAGGGCCACCAGCCTGTTGAGAAGGGCCAACCACTTCCACATCCATGGTCTCTGCCGTGCCCTCTCCCTGCAGATCACACAACACTTGTCACCTCACAGACATGCATTGAAATCGATTGGAACACAACATGTCAATGATAGTGAAAATTTGTTCGACCGTAAAAAACCGTAAAAAACCGTAAACACCGTAAAACACCGTAAACACCGTAAAACACCGTAAAAAACCGTAAAAAACCGTAAAAAACCCGTAAAACACCCGTAAAACACCCGTAAAAAACCGTAAAACACCGTAAAACACCGGAAAAAACCGGAACCGGACCAAAATTTTGGAAAAAAAAATACAACTCAATAATCACCTGTGATGTCAGATCTTCCACAGCAGCAGCAGCAGCAGCAGCTGCAGCAATATCATCAAGATCCTGACTGGTGGGACCCTGCAGCCAAACAACACCCAAAACAAGCCATTTAGATGTCAGAAAAAATTCAACTTATAACAAGAAGCAAGCAGCAACACAGAAAAAGGGAAGTGAATGGAAGCAACAGAAAATAAAGGAGAGTTTATCCACCTGTGGCGCCATATCCTGTGCATCCTCCAGCGAGTCCTCGCTTTCCTCCTCCCCGAGGTCCGCCGGCATGTACTCCACCTCCCCCCCCTCCCCCCCTTCCCCCCCTTCCCCCCTTTCCCACATCTCTACCTGAGCCTGACTGAACTTAGTTTTAAAAGTAGAGGAGCGCCGTACATGGGCTGCTACCCCTTTCAACACATCTATTGCCTCTAGTAGTAAGGCCGTGTGTTTATTGACCCTCCCAATAACGCCTATATGCCCTAAGCCCAGCTGCACCACATTGTGGAGCATGTGCAAGGAGCACCTGAGCCAGTCAAATTCTAATTCTTCTTGAAGGGCCTTCCTAATATTCGATCCACAATCTGAAATTATGGTCGGCCTCAATTCTCCTAACTGAGCTGACCCCCCAAAGTACCCCTGAAGCAGTTTTGGAATTTCCACCGAAAGAACCTCTGCGGTTATGCTTGTATACTCTAACCTATGCGATCCTAATGTCCTAGTCTTCAAAACCCACTCTGTATCTACCCAGCTGCATGTGAATGTTATATATTCACATGAAGTCCTACTCTTCCACAGGTCGGTCGTAAAAGCGGTTACCTTCCATGGGACGGACCTCGTCAACCTTTCCATCTCGCTCTTGTAGACAGAACTGATCTCGCGCTTTATGGTTTTGGGATCCACTTTTGGGCATTTGGGTTCAAGCACCCTGGCGAACTCGAGGAAGGCTGGAGTGCATGGAGTCCCAAAAGGAAGGGAGTCCCTCGCCACCCACTTTGCCGCTTCCCTGACGAACCTCTTGTATCCGGCACTGCCGGCTTGGTAGCGCACATTCTGTACATCACACATGCACATCAGCACCACATGCAGTCCCCCAAAATTCAGGCTGGAAATTCCAGCATCCAGCAACACAACAACACATGCAGTCCCCCAAAATTCAGGCTGGAAATTCCAGCATCCAGCAACACAACAACACATGCAGTCCCCCAAAAATCAGGCTGGAAATTCCAGCATCCAGCAACACAACAACACATGCATTAACATCACAAGCAATCACAAACCTACCCGGTGTAGAGACTTGGATATCAGCGTCTCGGATGGGTCCTCGCTTGACTTCCCCCCCTTTCCTGGCTTCAAATGGCCTGCTGCCATACTATGGATCTGATCGATCTTCCAAAACTAAGGTAATATTAGGTCACAGCAGTAATCCGACATCATAACTGCGTCCTAGAACCGATTTTAGCAATGATCGGTTTTTTTTTTTTTTTTTTTCATTTTTGGCTGATCGGTGATCGTGATCGTGATCGGCCGATCAAATGTTGATCGTGCTCTTGATCGTCCGATCACATGTTGATCGTGATCGTGATCGGTTCGCCGATCACCGATCTGATCGGTTGTTCCGATCACGATCCCGATCACGATCAAGCGCCGCGACCTGTCGGCACTTCATCGGCTGACCTTGATCGGTGTGATCGTGATCGGCCGATCGTGATCGGACCTGCATCCGATCATGATCGGTATTGATCATTTGATCGATGAATTGATCGGTCTCGCGAAAATGCCAACAAGTCACCACCCGCAGGTGTTTCTGAGGTGGAAGGATTCGAACCGAGTACCTAACGGATTAGAAGCATACTCACTAACGCTTGGACCACTCGGAGCCACGGTTTGTAGGTCATCCGTGTCATTATATACGTGATCTGTCAGTCCGACAAACTGAGGTATATAATGACACGGATGACCTAGTGACCGTGGCTCCGAGTGGTCCAAGCGTTAATGCGTCTGTCTCTAGTCTGTTAGGTCCCAGGTTCGAATCCCTGCACCCCAGAAACACCTGCGGGTGGTGATTTCTCGGCATTTGTGATGGACCGATCAATTGACCGATCATGATCCGATCTAATCGGCATCTCCGATCCTGATCCCGATCAAGCGACGCGACCTGTCGCCACTTGATCGGCTGACGTTGATCGGTGTGATCGTGATCGGCCGACCAAAGTTGGCCGATTAAATTGGTCAGCCGATCAGATTGGTGATCGGCCGATCATGATCGATGATCGGTCGGACCGAGTTGATCGGCGATCGATCTGATCGGAAAAACCCGATCACGATTTAATCAGTCGGACCGATCAATCCACGACCGATTAGATCGTGATCGGATCCATAGTATGCCTGCTGCTGCCATTTTCGACGTCCATTCTTCTAATGGGAAGTCCTTCCCATCCTTCGCAGCATCATCGATCCACCCCTTGGCAGTGGTGAGGACATCATGGTCTTTCACACCATGCCTCCCAGAGCAGTGGGACTTGATGCCACTGTAGGACCCCTTGGCTGCAGACATCCACACCAAAATAAAAAACTACTCCAGAAATATTAACCCAGAAAAAGAAAAAAAAAAACAAAACAAAATACTTACACCAAGAGCACATGTGTCCGCACAGCAAACACTTCAGCTTGACCAGCCTGTCCTCTTTTTTCTTCCCCTTTTCTCCTTTTACATAGGCCTCCCACGAGCCGTCGTCGAGCTGCACCACCAGGGTCGCCAGCGGTGCGTAGTCGACAGGACGCAACCCCGCATCCTTTCTGACCTCGCCCATCAACTGAACATCCGACGTCGCCGACATACTGAACACACTCCGGAAAAAAACGAAAACACACCGCGAGACAGTAGAAAACCAAAGGAGAAACTAGCGATGGGAGAGTGGCTAGGTTATAAGGGAGGTTGCGTACGACGGGACAACTTTCCACCGTAACTCCTCTTTACGGTGGAACGGACTCCGGTTTGCGGATTACGGTGTTACGGTCATGTGATTACGGCGCTACGGTGGATGATTTACGGTGCTACGGTTGTTGATTTACGGTGAGTTTACGGCATGCTCCGGTGTACGGTGATAACCGAACCGTAAATCCGTCATTTCATGCTCCGGACCGCCGTAATGACGCCGTAGTACTACGGATAACATTTACGGTGGTCCGGTTCCGAGCACGAAAACCACTCCGGTCCGGACCGGAGTGACCGTAACCGTAAGTGACCGGAGTGAGGTTACGGTACGGTTTACGGTACCGTAACCGTAAAGTCCTACCACTGATGTGGAGCCATAGCGACCTAAACAAGCGTGAACTGATTCCTAAGGCTCCTTGGGGATGAAACAAACAACTATCGCTAACCTCGACGGTCGAATAGTCTCGGTCCTTGCATGCGTAGTGAAGTAAATCGGTACCCACTCCCTGGCGAAAACGAAACGAAGTCAGTGCCTGACCTGCTGGTGAGCTGTTTGCACTCTGTTTAAGACAGTAACTTCACTGCATTTTTTTGGACGGCGAAACTGGTCCAACTTGACAACCCTCACCAAGAATACCTTTTCCAAGTGCACCTTCCTCACGGCCTCAATGATTCGCATCCCAAATTTTCCGACCCCTACTTAAGCTAAAAAAAAGTTGGTTTTGACTTAAAGTCGGCCAAAAGTTGGTCAAAAGCTACATGGCTTATGTCAGTACAAAGCCGATATCAACTTATGTTGTAAAAAAGTCGAGTGACGTATCAATAACATATGTCGTTAACAGCTGTTTTTCGGCTTATGTTGATCAACTGTTCACCCAACTAAAAGTTGACCAACATTTGTTTGAGTCGATGTCAACTGACTTAAGTAGATAAAATTGTCGGTATCAACTATTGATCGACTTAAGCCATTCAACTTGATGTGTGACTTAGAGTTAACCCACTTTGCGTTGATGGGAAGCCAGGTAACTTAAGTCAGAAAACGGTTGTCAGCGACTATTTTGTCTACTTAAGTTACCCAACGTTTTGGGCCGCTGAGAGTTATCCGACTTTGCGCCGATGGGAAGCCAAGTAACTTGAGTCAGTCATCTAGGGGATAACTGACATGGCACGCGAAAATCGCGGGGATCCCTCAGGGAAACGCCCACGTGGACGACGGCCACGTGGGCGTTTCCGCGATCGCGTGATGGTCGCACCCGCAGACCACCCCTCACCCTTCTACTGCCCGGTTTCACCTGCTCTCGCGCTCGCCTCCACAGCCGTTGCCCCGTCGACCCCAGCCCCTCGCCCGTGTCCCCTTCCTGGTCCTTGTCTGGCGTCCATTTCGAGTTTGGGCGAGGGCGCCCGGTCGCTTTTTGTGCGCGAGGCGGGTCCGACGGAGGGAAAAGACCTCGACGAGGTTTTCAGGAAAGAGGGAGGGGGCTGATGAAGGACATGGAGCATGGAGCGATCAAGGAGCCGGGAATCGGGAACAAACCGTCGTATGCAAACCTAGGTAAAGCCCATTCCCCATGCCCTGGGTGTTGTTCCTGTGAGCTGTTTGTTTGGTTCATCTTGGTGCTTATTCCTTAAAAAGGAAAAACTGAAGGCACTGTCTAACAAGAATTCATCCTTGTTTTCCTTCCAAAGCAAAACTGTTTGTTGTGTGGGAACCTCTGAAATATGTGCTTTATGGCGGTCCTCCACATTTCCTAAGCATATTTCTCTCTTTTTTTTGTTCTTCTCATGATCCCACCTCCAAAAGAACCTGGGTACAAGATAACCTAAGAGAACCAACACTGAAGGGGACAGAAAAAATCGGCAGGTTTATATTTTGGAGGCGTGGAGATGCAGATGTTAATGGCTCGACGGCTGGCATCGCACAATATAGTGTATATTTTGAGGAGCCGCATTTGGTGCATTTGGTCCCATATGAGGCTGGGGCTTCCAGATGATGTGAACCTCTGTGATGTGGGCCAATGATGCACAGTGATCGATCATTGCTCATAGCAGTTCCATGATTCTCCCCCCTTTAGAACTCCAGTGAGTCAGTATATAACTGCAAGAGAGCTGCTAGCTGAAACAATGTCCCAGACACATGTTGTACAAAGCAATGGCACAAACTGAAGAATTTCTGAAGATGTTCAATTTCTCTTTGCCATCCAGGTGCTACAGTGCCTGGAGAAAATCCCGAGTGTGACTATGTGGTGTCTTGAGGTGGCGAATGGGATTCCGGTCGCATTTGATGCGGAAGAATTTGGGGTTTTGAAACATCAACAGGTTCTGTGCAAACACACTGCTGGTACAGAAGAGATCGATGGTCCTGTTCTGCAATTTCGAACCACCACCAATGATGATTTGGTACTTGAATCTGCACGTCATTTGTGTGGAATGATAGCAATGACCTTAGCTTCCTGCACGAATGGCTTGGAGGAGTTTCGTGTGGGATCGCAGGTGATAACAACTTGTCCACAAACATATTTCCTGTTCTTCCTGAGAGATTGATGCTCCGACATGAATACTGATTAAAATATTTTCGAATTGTTCGGGACCTTGATTGATTTAAGTAAGCAGCAGCAGAAAATATGCAAACTGGACGAAAACATCGTACCATAGATTTCTTCCCCAATCCATTTGAAAATGTCCTCCTGTGGTGCATTTGCTTGGAAGAGTTTTCAAGTCGAATGTGCTGTAAAACAAACAATTTCCTGTGCAATATTTTTGTTCTTCTGATTGCTTACACCAAGCAATGGGGTGGAACCTGGTATGGGGGGGGCCATACCCGTTTCGTTCAAAGGGAGTTCGAGCGTTTTTTTCCAAGTGTCGCACTGTTTCGAATTATGAATGCTCGCGAAATGTCCGTTCCTCTTGTCGGGAATTGGAGCAAAAGAATACAAAATTGCGAGGGCTCCCCTCTGAAGGGCTTTGTTGATCAGCATCGCACTGCACACCTACTGCTGTCATGGAGCTGACCAACAAAACAATCTCCAAGATATCTGACAGCACTTGATTGTCGTGACGGTACAAGGCAAGGGTTGCAGAGTGTAGCAAAAAAAAATAGATTAAAAACTGTTTTACGCACACGCACCCAGTCATGTGCGCGTTATGTTCCTATACAAGTTAGCCATCGTCGGGGGCTTCAGTGCTTTGCGCATATTTTCGAACTCCCTCAACATCGTCGTGACTCCCTCCTCCCGCACACGGATGTCCATCAGTTTCCAGAATTTTCTCCTTTTGCAAAGAGACCTTAGCGGCTATTTTGTCTACTTAAGGAGCAGTTTGGGCGGCGCAGGATTCAAGCTCAGTGCTGAGTCACTGTAATATAGATTTAAAAAAAGTATCAAAAACGACTAACTATTGACGGGGACTGGTTTAGCGCTGTGTGCGCTCGATGTAGGTCCGACAAATTGCACTTGTGCTATATGTGTTGATCATCGATATAATTCTGGGAGCCATACGGGCGCGAATTAGGAGTCGGATAAATCGTGCCGACCATAAGCGGCGCGATAGAAAATACGGTTGGAATTGGACGGAATAAAGGAGCTGTGGGCGTGGAGTTGGACATAGTTCGACGGTACACATTATTCGGAGCTATCATACCCTGAGTAGCCCACCAGGAAAAATTGCTTTGGGCCCATTCGACATCGAGGTGGAGCCTGTTGGAGATAATACCATCATGGATAGGTGGTATGGACGGGTAAGCTCCTATTGCATTATCATTTAGTGTCTGCTATGCCCGGTAACTCAGCAAGCTGGATTCGAGAAACGCCCAGAGATAGTATTATGCTAATTTGTTGGTGGGTGTGTCATGGCCTTTCTGAAATTTGTAATTTTGCTTAAAGTTTCTGTTATTTCCTCTTTCCATTTTGTTTTTCTATGTTTTATAAGATTCACTACAATCATTGTAGTATTTAGGCTATTGAATAGCCTTCGGAGATTTTTCAAACCGGGCAGATTTAAACTAAACCTTTGGTCTGGGTATTGTACTCAGGTGTCTGCTATGCTCACGGTCACTCTCACATCAAAGAGTGAGCACAACGAGATTATAAAAAAAAATATAGTCCTTGGGCGTTGGTTTGAAGATAGTGGGGAAAGAAACGACACCATCAGGTCTTTGAAGTGGGAAATGAAGCAGCGTAAAAGCGGAAGGGGATTTGAGCATTCTTGTTTTTTAATAGATGTACAGGCAATACGAAAACAAGTGCTAATTATGAAACATTAAAAAAAAAACTGAGTTTTCTGATGGTTCGGCTTGGATTAGGGGGATCAAGAAATCTGAAAGAAGATTTTACTTGAACGATCTTGTAGAAGTGCGTGATTGGGCTTGAATATGTTTTGGGGATTGCAACTCACATAAAGATGCTTGTATTGATTGTATTTAATGGATTCTTGTGTAGGATTCTCTCTCCAAAATGTCTGTGTTACTGTTGCAGCCCCTGTAACATTTTCATTGTGACAATGCAGTCCACCCAGCTTCCACCCCAACAAAAGTCACCCGGCTTAAGTCACCCAGCTCCCACCTCAACATGAGTCGCCCGACGTTCGAGCGACATGAGCTACCCAACTGTTTTTCAGCTCAAGTCACCCAGCTCCCATCTCAACATGAGTCGCCCAACTTTCGAGCGACATGAGCTGCCTAGCTTTTTATCGACTTAAGTCACTTGACTCGAAAGTATAACTTTAAGTTGGGCAAAGTCGGTACCGACTTTTACCCAACTCAAAACCCGACTTAAGTCGGGGCGGAAAATTTGGGATGCGGTCTTTTTGCTCTGTGGGTAAGAAAATGTGTTGGCGTCCGTCAGAGTCAATGGCACAAAAGGGTCGAGTAGGAACTCATTTCCCCACGTGCAGGCACGAAAATCTTGGGTGGATTGGATGTTGTTAAGGGTTTCTTTTTTGTATTTGTATTGTATTTGGTTTTTTTGTATTGTAGATTGTATAGGCTCTGGCCTGGCATGTCTTGTGATATTTTGGGTTGGTTGGCTGTTATTGTCACTCAGATTTTCTTCAGAAACTCCGTCAGTATGAGAGCAGCAAACTCACCTGCATCAGCCCCCAGCTCCACTATCCTTGTGCTCAGGCTCTCGAGCTTCTGTTTCATTTCAACTTTCTCGTGGGACATCTGGCGTTTCTCTGACTCGAGTTCCACTATCTTCGTGTTCAGGCTCTCGAGCTTCTGTTTCGTTTCAACATTCTCGTCGGACATCTGGCGTTTCTTTGACTCGAGCTCCACTATCTTCGTGTTCAGGCTCTCGAGCTTGCGGTCCATTTTACGCTTTTCCAACGACATCTTATGCTGCTCCAAGTCGAGGCCCGCCTTCGCTAGCGAAACCTTGGTTCGCAAAGCAGAGGCCTCAGGTTTCGGCTCAATGGTGCAGGTCTGAGTTGCGTTGTTCGAGACTGCCACTTTGTCGGGGGTGTCTCGAGCAGGGAGCCCGCCTCCATCCAGAAGCTCCATTGCTGAGAGTATTTCACGCAAAGGGTTGAATGCATCGCCTATCAAACACATCGAACGGTTTGCCTCGGGTTGAGAATGGAGCTGGGGAGTGCCCAGCACCGACCAGAAATATCCCAACTCATGCCATGCCGGAGCCTATATCACAGGGGGTATAGAGAGAAAAACCCTCGACCAGCAAGGTTGTGCCCAGCTGGGTAGAAAGAAACGGATATTTCCACGATGTTCCGAGTTTGAGAAAGAACTGGACGATGAGCCTACTGTGGTTTTGTAAAAGTTGGCTCATCCATATCGCATGATGCGAGGGGGATGTCCTCATATATATGTGGCCACATTGTGTTATATATAACACTCACGCGCGTGCTGAATGGCTTCCGCAAACCTGGACTCTGATGCCTCGAGCTTGGGCAATTCGCGAAACTGGTGGGGGGTGCATAGCTTCTCAGAAGATTCCCTGCAAACCAAAGTCATCACGCGCGTCAGCAATCGACAGAATGTCTCTCAGGGGACCAGAGCCCCCTGGCGGCGCCGCCACCTCCGCCAGTCAAAGAGTCGCTGGCGGGCGACGGTGACCACGAGCAGCCTGGTCTCGTTGATGTTTTGCGTGGGGGGTTCCGTGGGGACTTTGTCCCCATAGTGATCACTTGCCCTGGGCCGTCGTTGTCCTCCATGGGGAAGCGTGCGGTCGTCCGAGTCCCACTTGTCCCACTCGTCTCTTTGACTCGGGAGCCCTCCACCAAACGGACTCTTCGGCAAACGCGAACGTGACCACGCGCGTTTGCTGGCTTTCAGCGAGGCTTCACGAATTTCCTTCGTTGTTTCTTTTTTCTGTTTCGCGGGGGGGGGGGAGGAGAGGGAGGGGGGTGCAGTTTTCGGCCGATGAGCTCTCCAAGGGTCAGTGCAACGATCGAGGCAAAGAGAGAATGCCTCACGAACATGTTTTGCGCGAGTTCCCGCCTGAAAGCGATTTTTTCACAAACCTTCCAAGAACTTTTCGCCAGGATGCTGCACCCTTCTTCACTAGGTAGGGGGGGGGGGGCTGCAACCTGCAGAGGACTGGTGGGGGGGGGAAACACGGGTATACTGGACGCAAAAAGATGGTATCTATCACAAGTTTGTTCGGTGGCGACCAGTTGTACAACTCTCGTGACCAAAATCGCCTGATTTCGGACATGCAAAATCATTGTTTTAGTCATCGCATCAAAACTGGGCTTGAATCGATGTCTTTCGATTTGACTATAGGGGTTCTTTGATTGCGGTTCTTTTTAACTTCTCCTCTGAAGATTTTTACATTAAAGCGGGTGATAGGGTGGTTCAATTACTTTTGGAAAAAATTGTTACTCCTCAAGTAATTATTGCAGATTCTTTGTCCCTTACGGATCGTGGTTCGGGTAGTTTTGGGTCTACTGGCAGTTAGTGCTTGGTGCTCTGTGTTTTTGTTTTTGGTTCCAAACATTCGTCTGTTCATATTGGTGTACATTTTTCCGCAATAGAAGCTAATTACACAAGTCCGTATTTATGTCCACAATCCATCAACCTCAAACCCAATACTGTGTCTACCCTCGATCAAAAGCAAAAGAATCAAACGACAAAGAAGATCGCTCCAAAAAAGCAATAGAAGCTGGGTGGCTTCTTCGCGTGTAATTATGTTATGTTATGTTTCGATTTGAAAATTTGGCAGCAATTTTTTCAAGTGTTTTCCTGCACGTCTTCAAATTTTTGTGATTTTTGGGTTATTTGGTGTGTGTTTGTTAGGGGCCTAGATCAGTGGCTGCTTTTGGTGTGGACGCCACTCATCTAGCCTCATCTTTCACCCACTTCCTAAATTAAATTGCACTCAAAAATATGTCCACGGGGTTGTTGTTCTCTCAAATAAATTGGCGTACTTCAAAAATACCAAAAAAAATACCCAGCACGACGACAGCAGACACGAACTAGAGGCAAAAAAATAGTTCACCGAAATTTTGGTGACGGCGGATAAATACGTTTTTAAAGTCACAGTTGAAATTTGGTGGCGTTTGAAAAAGTTTGTGCATGCTTTGTGTACATGTGACGACTTTTTACAGGGGGTGAATGGAAGAGTCCATGCCCACACTTTTTAAAACGCCACCAAATTTCAACCGTGAATCACAAAAAACATTTTATTGATGCTCACAAGTTTTTATTTCAATTGATTGCGTGAATGGTGATTAATGAATATAATGGAAAAATCGTAACTTAATTCACGATTCTTCGCCTCTAATTCGCCTCTAAACACAAAAAAAATCACCTAAAAATCACCCAAAAATCACAAAAGTTCGAACACGTGTGGAAAAACACTCGGAAATGTTTTTATAAGATTTTCAAGTCCAACGGACTCGGTTCAAGCTCTTGTACGGTCGATGACTTGTGCTCGGACAATTTGGCCACGACAGTTCTAGATCTTCTCTCGAAGAATTATCTCAGGGGCTTGCTCCAAATCTTTGGGATATAGTTTGAGGGACTCAAAGGTTCCTTTTTCTTTCTGGTTTTGTTCCATTTGACCATGCATGTTCACATAACAAAACTAGACACAATGTATTGCACTTCTATCTGAATCTGGTTTTCGATTAACAAATTCAAAGCTTGATTATAGGCCTTAAAATGTCGCAAATTTCTTTTCTTTTTTTTGTACATGTACCCTGACGAGTTTAGACCGTTTTCGCAAAATTTCACATCGTTTGGCTCAATGCTTCGGATGTTATGATATTTTTTAGTTGGTCGATTTAGATTTTTCTGGGTGTTTCAGTTTATTTACAGTCGTTACAAACTTTTGAAAATAGCTCATAACTCTCGACTCTCTTTGAGCTTTTAGAAGCGGTTTGGTGATTTGGATCCCACTGTACATATAAAAAAGCGCGGCGGCAAAAAAAATCGGAAAAAAAAATACTCTCTTATTGGCCACTTTTTGGTCACGAGAGTTGTACAACTGGTCTGGCGACTCAGGTAAAAAAAAACCCGACAGATCATTTCGTCCGTGGCTAGCAAATCTTAGCCATACCAACATGTGTTTCACATGCTCGTCCCAGGACCCACCCCCTCACACCATTTTTGCACCTTACTTGTCGACTATGGGGTTGATAAGTTTCTTCCTTTTGCGGCTATATGTGAAAGCAAAGAGTCGCGGACAGATTCGGGTCTGTATTAACATTTCTGGAAAACAAACACCAATTGGACCATTCTTGCTCGATATTTTGCGTCACGAAACAACCCTACCCCGCAAGGTGCATCTCAGCATCATCATTACATCACCAGTCAGACCCAATTTTTCAACACAACAGTCAAAACAACTGCAAAACTCACACAGTAGAGCTCCACATCACACCATTCGGTGCATCTCACACCCCACTCTATAAAATCTCTAACATTTCGACTTCGGAAAACGAACTTGTACCCTCAAACACAAACGCTCATCTTTCCTAAAAAAAACCCACAATATTCACGTCGGGCATACCCCCTTTTTTCCCACTTTTACATCAGGGAAAAAAACTGTCATTTTTTTCCCGTTATTCTCCCCTTCTTTTCCTAGTAGCTCCTTGAAGCTACCATGCATCTCAAATTTCAATGCTCGTTACCTCGAACCTCCACATGAAACGAGGGGAAAAAAAAGCCCCCAATGGCCGTAGCCTCCAAAACAGTTGAAATCAAAAAAACAGACCCCACATACATAATCCCCAGCTTTTCAAATTGTCAGAATTCAAACACTTTTCTTCACATAGCTACTAGCTACTTTCCAAATATACATCCATACGAAGCAAACGTACATGTCCCAAGAGGAGTTAGGGGGGTGTATAAATTCCTCCCCCTCCCCCCCCCATCCTTCGGAGTTTCGTCAAGTGGGTGGCACCATCCCAGCAGAAATCGATACACCTGATTAAACATATCTGGTGTGGGTGCAAGTCATGGCATTCCTGTTGGAGGTGGCGGTGTTACGAACGGAGGCGGCGGTGTTGCTGGAGGTGGCGGTGGGGATGGAGGTGGAGGTGGGGATGGGAAAGTTGGAATCACTGCAAGCGTAAACAGGAGGGGTGGTGAGGGTGGCCTCAACACAAGAGTGTATGAAATTGCATCGAGGTTTAGGAACTACTACGTCCAAAAAGACACCCACTGCATTTGTGTTGTTGCTTTTTTTACTCAGTTACTTACCACAGAAGCTATTCACATTTGAAGCCGTAAACGCGGAAGTTCTTTGAGACGCCGGTGCCTGGCAAAAAAAAGAAACAATCACAAAAATTTCGATCAAAACCGATTGAAAAAAGGAATCCAACGGTGAAAAAGCCATGAAGATCCGACCAACTCAGCCAGCCACCCAAAACGTTCCCTTTTCTAACATTCAGGGGGGTGCAGGCACACATCTCGTGCAGCCTTAAAACTCTCCAATTTTTTTCAATTTTTCAATTTGTTTCTAGCTGTCACTCACAGCTTCGCATCGAGCAAGGCAATCGGCCTGGAAGGAGCATTCGCTGCAGATGGAGCTGCAAGGGAGGATGATCGCAGGGGTGACCGATGCTGGAAAAAACATAATTAAAAACAACAAAAAAAAAAAAAAAGGATTAAAAACAGTGCAATCACACACACACTGCTGAAGGGTTGAGAGAATCAGCAAACCACCCTCAGCCCCTATTGACCGTAACTCAAAGACTTGGGGGTGGCACCCTCATTTTCTGCAAGAGCTGATTCAGATGACCACACAAGATACTGCAGACAAACTTCCAGAACTACAGGGTTCGAAGTGGGGGCAATGTCTCGTTGGAAATATCGAGGTGCTCGAAGCACAAAAAACAACAACATTCAACCGAGTCAAAAGTCATGATATGCTGGACCAATGCCTAAAGTACTAGCTGGCAGCAGCATTCAATGCCTCAATGCACCCCTGGATCCACCTGGAGGAGACTACTCACCACAGAAGAAATCCGCGTTTCCATTTGCATTCAAAACGAATGGAGTCCTTTGAATGGAGGGTGCCTGTGAGGAAAGATAGAAAACACCACCACAGTTTCAGCAAAAAGGAAAACAAATGCATCAGCAAAGAAGAGCCACTCTGAACAAACCAACATCAACATCAAAATCAGCATCAACATCAGCATCAACATCAGCATCAGCATCAGCATCAGCATCAACATCAACATCAACATCAGCATCGGCATCAACTCATGGATACAAGTATGTATCATGCATGACACATTTAGGGGGGCATTGCTGCCATTGCTATTCCTATCACTCACGGCATTGCATCGAGAAGTGCATCCGGCCTGGTCTGAGCATAGGCCACAGATGGTGCTGCAAGGGATTTGATTGATGACCGAACCTGGGCAAAGAGGACCACCAAAAATGAGACTGTGTGGAAGCAAATATACTGCAAACTTCGGAAAAAAACAGTAATCGGCAGGATTAGAAGTCAAGGGAGGAAAGAAAAGCTAAAAATCACCACATCAATCAGAAGCGAAAATGACAGGGAGCTGGCTGATCGAACAAGAATCGATAAGGAGGAAGTCTTGCTCGCTGTGGATGCTTTTTTTTTCTTTTTTCTGAAAGCTTTTTCTCTTACCACAAAAGAACACCTTGTTTCCGAGGTTCCTCCTTGAACTGTCCGGTGCCTTTGCATCAAAACAATACAAGAATTGGATTTCCGAAAAACAATCATGCAACCCAGAACTCATACTACGTTTCCTCCACAAAGACTCCAATATGGAGGAATGAAATCTATTTCAATAAAATAGCAAAAAGCCTCAAAAAAATATGGACCAACGATTTTCACCCTCTTCTATTTTCCAAAAACAAAGGAGGGGGTAGGGAGGAGGGGGGGGAGGGGGGTGGGGTGGAGTACCCCCCCCCCCTTTCCCTCCCGAAAAAACAGCCCCGTTGACTAATGGTCTACTGGTATTGCCATTACTGGTGGCCTGACTGTCACTCACAGCGTTGCATCGAGTGTTACAGTCTGACAGGGTGGCGCAGCCCAGGCAGAAGTTGTTGCAAGACAAGATCGGAGGAAGTGTATTGGCTGCAAAGAGAAAATGAGGTCTGTGAGGATGGTCTCAATAGAGGAGTGAAAATACCCCTCAAGTTTTGGATGTTCGCACAAACAGACACACACACACACACACACACACACACAGCATATTTGAATTGGAGCATGGGCTGCTCCAAAAGAGAAGCAAAACGAAGGATAGTCTCAGAAAAAACAAAAACAAAAACAAGAAAAAATACTCTCCCCCCAAATAAACTGGCATCTGAGGTTGTAATGCTCCTTTTGGAACAATAAAAAAAAAAAAAAGAAAATGAAAACCAAAAGAACTTCTTGAGATTTTCAGAGGAGGAGGGGAGTGAGGGGTGGGTGTCAAAACTTCTTCTTTTTTCCCCTTTTTTGTTTTTTGTGCTTTCCATTGAGAGAATTAAGAACACTTCCTTCCTTCAAAATTTTGTCTTTTATTCTTCTTGAGCACTCACCGCAAAATATTTGATTATTTGTAAAGATTGACGCTTTCCTTGTAGCAGGTGTCGCCTTGGGGAGAAAAGAAAAAAAAATCATTCAAAACAACGATTCAAAACAGGTTAACGGCACAGAGAAGCCAAAGGAAGTAGAAAAAATAAAAATGAAACTAAGGCAGCACCACTGAACAGTTTTTAAGGTGGGGGTGGGGAGGGGGGTCATCAGCAGGGCTGATGGGGCGGAGGGTTTCTTCCAGGCTCAATGCAAAAAAGAATTTTCCCAAGCTGGGGAAAAATATAGCTGGGGGTATCCACCCATCCACCCCCCCACACACCCACACCCACAAACAGAGATGCTCCAATTTGATTTCACTGTCACTCACGGCGTTGCACCCAGAGAAGCAATCTGTCTGGTTGGGGCATTCGCTGCAGAAGGAGGAGCAAGGTACATCATCAGTAGATGTTGGAGGTGGCGGCGTCCCCACAACTGGAGGGGGGGATACGAATGGAGGTGGCGGTGTTACGAACGGAGGCGGCGGTGTTGCTGGAGGTGGTGGTGGGGATGGAGGTGGAGGTGGGGATGGGAAAGTTGGAATCACTGCAAGCGTAAACAGGAGGGGTGGTGAGGGTGGCCTCAACAAAGCAGTGTATGGAATTGCATCGAGGTTTAGGAACTACTACGTCCAAAAAGACACCCACTGCATTTTATTTTTTTTGCTTCTTTTGCTTGGTTACTTACCACAGAAGAGCGGGGATGACAACGTAAACGTAGTCCTTTGAGATGCCGGTGCCTGGCAAAAAAAGAAAGAAGCAATCACAAAAAATTCGATAAAGACTGATTGAAAAAAGGAATCCAACGGAGAAAAAGCCATGAAGATTTTTCAAATACAAGACGAACACCAATGCATAGTTTGACAGCCCCGGAGGTTGGGAGGGGGGGGGGGAGGTAGGCTAGAGGATTTCTTCCACCCTGAATTCAAACCATTGACCGACCAACTCAGCCAGCCACCCGAAACATTCAGGGGGGGGGGGCAGGCACACATCTGGTGCACCCCTGAAACCCTCCAATTTGTTTCAAGTTTTCAATTTGTTTTTAGCTGTCACTCACAACTTCGCATCGAGCGAAGCAATCGGCCTGGAAGGAGCATTCGCTGCAGAGGATGGAGCAAGGGAAAACAGCAGCGGTCGAAGTGAGAGGAGGAGGTGGAGGTGTCACTGGAGGGGGGGATACGAATGGAGGTGGCGGCTGGACTGGAGGAGGTGTCACTGGAGGTGGCGTTTGGAAAGGAGGAGGTGGTGTCCCTGGAGGTGGCGTTTGGAATGGAGGAGGTGGTGTGGCTGGAGGGGGAGGAGGAGGTGTAGCTAGAGAAGGAGGTGTGACTGGAGGAGGAGGAGGAGGTGTGACTGGAGGAGAAGGAGTTGCGAATGCAGATGTTACCACTGCAAGTGCAAACAGGGAGGGATGGTGAGAGTGGTTTCAACAGAGGAGTTTACCATAAAAATTCTCTCAAGATTTGGATGTTCGTATATACAGCATTCTCTAGTTAGAGAATGGATGGCATCACGAAGCATAAGAAAAGGATCGTCTAAGAAACAATAACACTCCCCCCACCCTCCCCCCCTTCCTCGCACAAAAACAAGAGAAAAGAAGAATTCCATCTCATCTGGCAGCTACTGATGATGCTACTTTCAGAAAAAGAAGAAAACAAGAAAAAAAAAAGAAAAAGAAGAAAAAAACAAGGGGAGGGGACAAACCCCAACGGAAGTTATTGAAAATTGAGTAAAAACGGAAGGAGGAGAAGGCTAGTGGTCTTTCCCTGTTCACTGGCAGAAAAAAAATGATAAGAGAGGGGGCCAAATAGAACAACAAGGAGTCTGACATCTGACGCATTGCGAATAACAAAAGTGCCCCCCACCCTCCCACAGCCAAAACTTTGTTCAGACGCTATTTTTTATCAGGAGCACCAGGCCCCCTTTCTTTCTTTCTTTCTTTCCTATTTTTGTTCCCTATTTTTATCCCACAATTGTTTTTGTTTTTTTTTGATGATCACTGGCTAATACTGATGCTTTCTATGTGTCCCTCTTCGACATGTTTTCCATTTTTTTCCCCAAGCACTCACCGCAAAACGCTTGAATATTTCCACCGATCGCCGCTACTTTTTCCCTTTGCGATGCCTTGGGGACAAAAACGAAAAACAAAATTCATTCACAAGATCAATGGAAAAAGAACAAGAAGATGCAAAAAGAAAACTTTGGAAGAACCAGTTGATAGTTTGAACACCCTGGATTCCTCGACAAGTAGACGGGTGGAGTTGGGGGTGTTAGGTGGGGAGGGCTGACAGGCTAGAGGGATTCTTGCAGACCTCGATGCAGAATACCATTCATCGACTCGCCCAGCCTCCCACGAAACATTGAGCCGGGGGTATACACACACACACACACAGATCCTCCAATTTGATTTCAATATCACTCACAGCGTTGCATCTGGTGAAGCAGTCGGCCTGGTTGGAGCATTGGCCGCAGAAGTTGATGCAAGGTACATCCTCAGTTTCGGCCGATAATACTGGAGGAGGCGGTGTGGCGGGAGGAGGAGGTGTAGCTGGAGGAGGAGGAGGAGGAGGTGTTTGGAATGGAGGAGGTGGTGTAGCTGGAGGAGGGGCTGGGGTGGCGGGAGGAGGAGGAGGAGGCGTGCCTGGAAAAGACGATACCACTGCAAGTGCAAACATGGAGGGATGGCGAGGGTGGTCTCAACAGAGGAGCTTATAAGAAACATCCTCTCAAGATTTGGATGTTCATACACACTGCATTGTCCAGTTGGAGAATGGACGGCATCATGAAGCAAAAGGATCGTCTAAGAAACGATAACACTCCCAAACGATAACTTCTTGCACAAAAACAGGAACAAAGAAGAACACCATCTCGTCTGGCATCTGAGCTATTTCCTATCAGGACCGCCACACCCCATTTCTTTCTTTCTTTCTTCCCTATTTATATTCTACAATTTTTCAATGATAATCACTGGTCAGCCACGAGCCCTTACATAAACAAAAACATATTCTGATGCTGTAGCGCTTGTGTGGTTACACTTTCTATGTGTCCCTCTTCGAGGAAATGTTTTCCATTTTTTTTCCTCAAGCACTCACCGCAAAAAGATTGAATATTTCCACCGAGCGCATCTACTTTTTCCCGTTGCGATGCCTTGGGGACAAAAACAAAAAAACAAAAAAATCTTTCACAAGATCGATGAAACAAGAACAAGAAGATGCAAAAAGAAAACTGTGGAAGAACCAGTTTATGGTTTGAACACCCTGGATTGCTCGACAAGTAGACGGGTGGAGTTGGGGGTGTTAGGGGGAAGGCTGGATTTTCTTCCAGACCTCGCAGTAGAATACCATTCATCGACCCGCCGTCCCTCCCACAAAACATTCAGCCGGGGGTATACACACACACAGATACTCCAATCTGATTTCAATATCACTCACAGCGTTGCATCTGGTGAAGCAATCGGCCTGGTTGGAGCATTCGCTGCAGAAGTTGGAGCAAGGTACATCCTCAGTTTCGGCTGATAATACTGGAGGAGGTGGTGTGGCTGGAGGGGGAGGAGGAGGTGTAGCTGGAGGAGGAGGAGGAGGAGGTGTGACTGGAGGAGGAGGAGTTGGGGTGGCTGGAGGGGGTGGGGGTGGAGAGGCTGTTCGTCTTTCAAGCAGGTTGGCAGCTAGTTCGTTGAACAGTGCAAACCTTGGTCCAACTGCTCCTCCTCCTCCTCCTCCTCCTCCTCCTCCGCCTCCAGTGGGATTTCTTCTATTTGGGCGACGGACCTGAGCTGGGGTTTGCGCTGCTTGGCCAGGTAGCTCTTGAGGGTTTGCAATCACACACATACAGATTTAGGTGGAGGATGTTCTCTGGGGCGATGGAGTTTCAATCAGAAATTTTTTTCATCTTGGTTGCGTGTGAGGCCTTCTATTTGCCCCACTCGTTTCTTGAATTTTTTTTGGGGGGGGTTCCCTTTTGGGTGTGGAAAAATGTCCATTGAGTTGTTTTTTGCCTCTGACTGACTGATTGCAAAAAAAAGATTAGTAGTCAGTATCCAAAAGGAGAGAATAGAAAATTTGAAAAAACAATTTGACATTTATGTGATATGTATGCAATCTGTTTTTTTTTTTTTTTCTGTTTTTTTTTTATTTTTATAGCTACCTCTTCTTCGAGCTCTGCGACCTGGACCACCTACCACATTTCAAAATAATTATTAAAAATTTTAAATTAAGAAAATGAAAAGAAAATGAAAATCAGTCATATTTCAACATTTCTGATTGCCTGCAGGAGAGATCGAATTAAACAAAAAACCAAAAGGGGAAAAATTTTTTCAACCATTTTTTTTTTGTCAAACAGTCTCGTTTTCCCTCTCCCCAAGATTTTCTATTTTGGAAAGTACTACAGTTAAAATGCATTTATTTTGAAATAATAGTTGTTTTTTTGTTGAAAGGAAGGGGCGGGTTGAGGAAAAAAAAATTGAATTTAAAATTTTCAATGAACAGTGTGAACACAGGTTGAAGTATTTTTAGGATGGAATTTGCGATTCAATTTCTCATCTTCAGGAGAAAAAAAATTTGCCCTACCAGCAACAGGAAATCCTGCGAATGCTCCACCTACAAAAAATAAATTAAGAAATCATAAACTTTAATATTTGATTTTTGAAAAATTAAAAAATATCCGCAACTCTCCTCAAGAAGAATCAGAAAAAAAAAGAGAGAGATAAAAACAAAAAAAAGCGAAATCGGGAACTATCTTACAGAATATTTTTTTGAAAAATAATAAATGTATGTACAGAAAGCTAATATTTATTTATCCGCAAATAATTCTTTCTTTAATTTATTTTTCACTCTCAGTTTTTATTGTGTTTTTTTTTTCCTACCTGCACCGGCACCCTGGCCATTGTTTCGGATCGGTAAAAAACAATTGACCTCTGCAGTAAAACAGCCACAAAAATAAAATTCCACTTAAAAAAAATATTGATTCAAAAAATCTACAGACAACAGCGATCATAATCACAATTTATTCATAGACACATACATTGACACAAACC
Source organism: Bryopsis sp. KO-2023 (assembly GCA_030272585.1). Taxonomy (NCBI): domain Eukaryota; kingdom Viridiplantae; phylum Chlorophyta; class Ulvophyceae; order Bryopsidales; family Bryopsidaceae; genus Bryopsis; species Bryopsis sp. KO-2023. The sequence goes on from BSYQ01000002.1 coordinate 2,012,490, forward strand.
AACCAGCCAAAAAAAAAAAAAACAAAAATTATCCAAATGGAAAAGAATTAAAAACAAAGGAAATATATCAGGGTGAATTCTTGCAGAAGCTTCCACTTTTTTTTCCCTTTTTCCCCCTTTTTTTCCGTCTCCCAATTCTCGTTTCTGTTTTTTTTTCGTATCTTTTTTTTCCCTTCCGTACGTTCAACTTTTTCAATATACACTTCAAAAAGGACGACGCGAAATTTTGCGCAAAAGATCCTCGACGACCAGGGGGCGTCAGTAACAGAAAAAAAACAAACAGATCCAACAGACCACGTGTAACAGAAGCAGAAGAAGATTATTGACGTGAAAGGAAACGCAGACGACGACCGCCGATGGGGATCTCGGTAAGACAGCGTCGCGTCCCCCCCCCCCTCCCCCCAACCTCCAAAAACTGATAGTACTGGCGATCTGCGACACTATCAAGACCTCTTTTTCCTTCGATATTTCCCTCGGAAAAAAAGAAAACACGCGCTCGTCTGCTCAAGAAATCAAAATTTCTGGCAGGAGCAAGGGGAAAGACGTCTCCACGACGAAAACGCTCACGAAGGAGCAAACAAAAAAGCGAAAAAATAACCCTCGGAGCGACGAAAGAAAACAGAGAACGCAATAACCCACACAACGCTCGGCGCTTGAGGACCGATGTCGTTCTGAACATCCCTTTACCTCGGGGGGTGGGGTCTGTTTCTTTTCCTTACATCGTAACACGCTCCCTACCCGTACGACCTCGGGGAAAAAAAAAAAAAACCGACGAAACAATAGAAACACAGGAGAAAAAACCGACGGGTTCGAGACCTGATTCAGGCCTTTTTTTTTTACTTCCCCCCAGGGGGAAATAAGCTCCAAAATATCGAACTCCATGAAAAGTTAGGCGAGAATCGCTGTACGACACACCCACCCACCAGCTTCTACAAGATAAAAATAACTGGAAAAAGAACAAAAACATGGACAAGCGGCAGGGACTGGGAGGGGTGGCAGAGACACCACAACGACCATCGGAAAAGGAAAACAGAAACCCCAGCGCAAACATTCCAAGAAAGGATGCTATCGAGCGCCCAGGCTTCGTCCGCGCTACGCGCGAGATCTCAAAATCATTTCTTTCCCAATTTCCTTCCCTTTCTATTGTTCCGTGGGTTTCGGGAGTGCAGCGGCGGGACGCCTCGCCTCGCCCCCATACGAAGAAAACAATCTATCGGGCGCGAAACTGAGAAAGAACTACCAGCTGCTGGGGACAAGAAGAGTTCAACAACGACAAAGATCCGCCCACCAATTATCGCAACCGCGGCCGCGACGCATCCGCCCTGTCCATCTTTTTTCTATTTCTTTTCTTCACCTCACGACCTATCGCCCCGTCGTCCTTTCCCTTTCTCAGGGTTTCTTTATATTTCCGAAAGAAAAACGTGACCAAAAAAAGACAACGAACATGCAGCGCACGGAAATAACCACCAACAGAATATGAGTGGTTCTTTGTTACTTAAAAAAACCTGGCCACGAGGTACCACGACTTATTTTCAGCCAGGGCGCGGCGCCTGCCTGCGGTCCCCCCTTTTCCTCTTATGTTTTTCCCTCCAGCCTTAACTTTTTCCCCACTCGTCGCGCTGGAAAACCTCGATTTTTTTGTGTTTTTTCTTCCCCGATCTCCTTCTCATCCTTTCCTGTTTTTCCAGAAAAAGATGTAGAGACAGGAGAGGCATCCTTACCCGAACAAGCGGCGGCGGCCAACACCACGAGTAAAAACGCCGCTGCTACTCGGCGTGTCGAACCCATCTCCCTCGTTTATTTCTGTTTTCTTTTGTTTCTTGGGCCCTTCTTTTTTCTGGCAGAGTATGTAAGGGCGGCCCAGCGTGGTAGTTAACAAAACTGAGCGTCACGAGCTTTTTAAAGGATAGGAGGCTTGGCGACCTCTTTTTTTTTCAACCCTTCTTTTGGCGCCCCTCAGAAGCTGTCAAAGTTGTGGATGGGCGCCATCGTCGAGGCGTCGAGCCATCCACGATCATTGCAACAGAATCCTCAAAGCTCACACCCCCGCGCCATTCAACGGTGGAGGAGTAGCGGAAGACTCGCCCGAGAGCGTTTTCCCACCACAAAACCCCTTCCCCTCATTGTTTATTTTTGATAATCGACCACCTACGCGCCGCTACGGCATCAACACGTGTGGGGTTGTGCGTTGTTTCCAGGTGTCGGCGTTTTACTGATGTGGAAATTGGCGGAACGAGATGTCGCATTTGCTTGCGCATCGCAATTTGTGGCGATTTCGATGCAGGGTTACTCGAACACGGAAGCTGAAAGAATATGAATGGTCGTTGGGTGGAGCGTGGTCGCGGAGGAGGCTCCGTCGAGAGTCCCGGCGCAGAAAAAAGTGTGAGGTTTGCCATCTGGCGTCACGCTTTCCGATGGAGCGGAGCCTTTTTATTTTTCCGTTGGAGCGACGTTCGTCCGTAAAAAAAAAGAAAACAAGAAAAAGAAAGGTAGTAAATCTTCGCAGTAGGGGGGGAAAAGGGGAAAGAAAAAAAGGAAGAGGGGAAGGGATTGAAAAAAAAACAAAAAGGTTTTTTCCGACGAACAGCGAAGGGTGGGGAAAAGAATTTCGGGAAAAGGTTTGGAAAGAAAACATTTGCTGTGGAACGCTGTCGCGCCCCCCCCCGCCCCCCCTACCCCCGCCTGGAAAAAAAATACACATTTTTTAGAAGTGTTTAGAAGTGGTGGAGAAGAATCGACGAACCTTTTTCGGGGTGTAGAAAAAAAGCGAGGGGAAAAAAGGTTGGTAGAAAATAAAAGTGGGAAAAAAAACAGGGAAGGAAATTTTCACACAGCGAGCTTTCTTTCTTTCGAACCTTACGAAAGGAAAAACAGAAAACTTGCCTCAAGAGAAAAGCGTCGGTTTTTCGTTCGTTTTTCCAGCGGAAAGTTAAGAATCGAAAAAGAATGATGAGAACGACGCTGTCCAGTTGGGTTTTCGTTGGGATCTTGGTAACGCTCACGGGTGAGCGTTTCCGTAACGCTAACGCTGCACGAGTTGTCGGCACCGGCTTTTTCGAGGCGTCAAGTGGTGTGTCAATATGTTTCATGTTTTTTCATCTTTATTTAGTATATAGAAATGTTTTGTTTTTTTATTTCTGTTCGAAGTTTGTGAGCTCCATTTTGAGGAGAAAAATAAGGAAAAGAAAACAGAAATTTGTTTCTGTTTTGGTTTTCCACACAGGAAACAAAAAAATCCCCCTTCGTGAACCTGGTCTTTTTTCCCTTTTTTTCCACACAAAAAATTAAAAAATCATTGATGTCAAACCATATTTCCAAAAGAATAGGAAAATAGCTGAATAATGTTTAATGTTTATTGTTTTGTTTTTTTTGGGAGGGGGAGGGGGGGGTACAAACACAGTTGTGCAGTTACAATTTGATTCATTTTTATTTATTTTTTGTGGAATTTTGATAAAATGCAGATCACCGGAAGACCGATCGGCACCTGTCTCAGGAAGTCGTTGCATTGATTCAGGTATTTTTTTTTCCCGAAAAAAAAAATCTTAAATTTATCATTTACATCTTCATTTCCCTTCCATTTTTCAGGGCATTGTATTTTTTTTTGTCAAGTTCTCAGAAAGGGTCTCGAAATAAAAAAAACTAGAGAAGAGAAAAATAATATATAGATTTTTTGTTTTCAAGGATTTTTATCGACCAGTTTTTTTCTAGATGCATGAAATGAAAGTATGAAAGATGTTTTGACTGCCTTTTTTTTAGAGTTCAGGTTGAATTTTGTTTTAGATTTTCTTGCCAACAAAAAAGAAAATCAGAAATTGGTTGAGTGCCTGGGTGAACAACACGTCACGAATAACACGTAACACGTTAGGCATAACGAGCGTGACGCCGTAACGCAGGGTGGACAAAACGCCCAAAGGGGCCGATTCCCTTACGTGACGTCGCTGCGAGATCTGGAAGACGCCCACACTTGCGGCGGCGTTCTGATTTACGAAACTTGGGTGCTGACGGCCGCGCATTGCGTCGACCCCGGGGCCAATGTCGACGGCAAACCCTTGGGTTTGAATCCTCAGCTGGCGATCGGCGCCTTGAAGCTCTCGGATGACGGCAACACCCCTGGCGTCGAGGTAAGAAGTCTCTCTCTCTGAATTCCTCTGGGTGTTTTTTCCGTTCACCTTTTTTTTTTCCCTGCTTTCTTTTTTTAATTCTAAAACCTGTTTCTGTTATTTCCTTCTTTCTGCACATGATGGTTTTTTGTTTTTTGTTTTAATTTATTTTATATTTGTTGTGTGATTCTTGTTTCAGTTATGCTAATTTTCTTTCTTTTTTTTTCTTCAGTAAGGTGTTTTTGTGGGGGTTATATTTTTCCTTTTTCTGTTCAGGAATCACGAGGTATATCGGTAATTATGTTTCCTTTCCTTTCCTGTTTTTTTTTCAGTGTTTTTTTCTCCCCATTCTTATATTTTTTTCAACTTTTTTTTTTATTATTTATGTCGGAAAACGAGGTATCAGTTTTTGCTGAGGGAAACAAAACAACTGATATTCAGTTATTGTTTTATTTTTTTCGAAAATATGCAGTGTTTTTTTTTGTTTTTTTTCTGCTGCCTTTTACGAAAATGCTGCCTCTATGTATCATCACTTTTTTTTTTACCTTCTGGAAGAACGCATCCAATCGTTCTCCCCCCCCCCCTCAAAAAAAAAATCCCTTAATCGATCTTCATAACGCATTCTTTCTAGTGTTTCAAATTATTAGCATGCATAACGCCAATATCTAATGCAGTATTTATCACAGCAAATGTTGCATTGCTGTCGGGTCGTAATTATTGATTGATTCATTGATTGATTGATAGACATGTTGCATTGATTGCCACAGGTCGTACTGGGGGAGGTTTTCCTGCATGAATCCTGGGACGGAGATTTGCTGAACGGCTTCGACATCGCCTTGGTGAAACTGCCGGAGCGCTCCAGTCTGACACCCATCCGATTAGCAGCAAGAGGTGCCGAGTTCGTCACTGGACAACCCTTCGTTGCGGTTGGCTGGGGTTCTCAGGTAATCATCAATCGCACTGGCAAGGGAAGAGAAACAAACGAATGCATGCATGGATGGATGCATAATGTCAATCAGAATCAGGGATGCATACCTCGTGTTCGTGATGTGATGTGGTGGAGGAAAAATCGATGCATGCATGAAATTTTGATGATGTCATGCGGCGGGGGTCGGAAAAAAAAAGACGGCTACATGCATGCATGCATTCTTTGATGGTGCATCTGGCAGGAAAATAGGTTGGATGGATGCATGCATGTGCATGTGTCGGGGAGGATTCGAACACACATCTGCATGTCTCTCATTCATCCTGAACGGCTGGCATGCATGATGCATCTTTCCCAACCATGCGTTTCAACTGTATATGTTGACACATCCAATGATGGTTCCATTGAATTTTCCCAGCAGGGAAAACTGACAGTGGGGTTTCGCCCGTTTTCTGTAAAAGGGGACGAAATTCCTCAAATCGAATAGGTTGCCCAGTCTGGCGGTCAAAATCGCCTCAAAAAGGATAGCTTCTGCAGTTTCACTTCTAGTGGAGCTGGATCTCCATGATGTTGGGATTTCAACGATGCATCATCGCTGGAAAGGACAGTGGGGGGTTTGATCGTTTTTTTTCTGTTTTTTTTTGTGCGTTTTGGTGTGGTAGGGAAATGGGCGAAGCAGTCCAGATAACCTGAAATGGGCGAATGTCATTCACCGAGATAACGAGAAATGCAATTTGGAGGGGGTGTGGAATGCAAGCATCGTCCCCCAGATGCTGTGTGCCGGGGGCACCATCGGCGACACCGCCGATATCTGCAAAGGTGATTAGTAATGATAGCCCGCGTGATGATAGTAACGCATTATGTAACACCCTTCCCCTCTCCCCCCCTCTGAAAAAAAAAAAAAGAAAAAACACACAGGAAAAAAGGTGGTGGAAACAAAAAAGGGATACAGTGCATTCCGCTTAATCTAACACATTCGGGCGGCGACTTTTTTGATTTAATACGCGACAGATTTACAATACGGAATCCGACATTTCCTCTTTCCCATGCGCGTCGACAGTCGAATCAAACTCTAAAAAACTCCTTAATAGTACCCTGGCGCTTCAACTGCTGTCGAAGGAGCGCCATGACGCCGTCTTGGGCATTCTCGTACTCCTCCATCTTGTCATAGCCTCTGCGCTCCAGTTCGACTACCATCTCAACAAATATGACGTCAAGAAACAGACAAAAATTCGACGATTTTGTATTCCGTTCATTTTGTTCGACTGTCTCGCTTTCCCTTTGCACCGCGCGTCCTCTCGTTTGACGATTCTCGTAGGAAATTTGCGAGCACCTTGATTTATTAACCGAAATCCAGATTGATTAAACGACCCACCCCACCCCCTGAAAATTTCGTTCCTGACGATTTTGCTCTAGAAGATGGCGGGCTACAGTAGCCGACGACGTAATAAGCGGAATGCACTGTACTTTGAAGGAAAGGTGGAAAGTCGAAACAAAAAAAACTCCACAAGGCCATCTGTTTCTTTCTTTTTTTTTCTTTCCTCACCATTTTTCACATGTGTACATACATTTTTCTAAACCTAGGATTTTAAACCTGAGATTTTTTCTTTTCATTTTTCCTCCAGGCGATTCTGGCGGACCCCTGATTCTCGCACACGCACCCGCCGGCAAAGAGGAAAACGGAAATCCAGACCTCGACCTGCTGGTGGGGTTGGTGTCTTTCGGAGAGCTGCCTGGGTGCGACTCTGGGGAGCCCTTCGACTTCCGAAAGCCCATCGTGTACACCCGCATCTCGGAGTTTCGAGATTGGATCGATGAAACGATCGGCGTCCAGATTCCGGATGAACCCACACCTGCTGCCGAGCAGGAAGAAGACGAAACAGAAACGGGAACTGTAACAGAAACGGTGAGAATCAGTGTGTTGGTTTTTTTTTTCTTTTTTTTTTTTTCCTTTCTTTTCTTTTGCGGGGGGGGGGGGGGCAGAATTGCATGCATGCAGTTTACATGTCGCATGGCTGCATGTCTCATGGATGCATGTTGCATCTCGAAACGTAAGGACGACAGTGAGGCTGCAATAAATGTGCATGCATCTGATCTTTACCGGGAATATTCTTTCTACTCAACCTTGTTTTTTCCTCTGTTTTCCCCACAGCCAACCCCGACTTCACCATCAACCCCCGAGACGTCGAACGCTGCACAGCCACTGTCCGCTGCAACTGTTTCATCCCAAACCTTAGATGGGGATGCCACAGCTCCAGTGTCCTCCAACAAAACTCCATCCCCAGCTCCAAAGCCAGATTCGATGCGTCGACCTGAACCCAGGCCTCAGCCAAAACCCAAGCCTCAGGTCAGTCCAGCCCTCGGTGAACCTGCATGACTGTCAGCAGCACACACCAATACACCAGCAAGTATGAAAACAGCAAAAAAGAGAGGCCATCGCCCCCTACCCCCCTACAGAAAAAAGAAACAAATGATGTGGAGGTGTCTGCATGTCTGTCCGTATGCTTCACGGTCGCTGGTCATTCGGTAGATGGAGCTTATTATTTGCGTATTTATTTATGTTATGGTGGAGCTGTGCTTTTCTTGCGGATCCTGCATGCGGATTTCTGCATGTGCGTTTCTGGATGCACTTCTCTGGCTGCGTGTTTCTGCATGTCCATCTCTGGATGTAACCCCCCCCCCCCGAATACAGTACCCCCCCCAAATAGAGTACCCCCCCCCAATATAGTACCCCCCGCCGCCCCTGGAAGCAAACGCGGAATAGTGTACCCCCCAAAAAGTGACCCCTCCCCCCGGGCCTACCACCCCAAACCTGGTTTTTATGCAATGTTAAGAATCTTCTTATAGTGATGGATGGAGCATTAGCCCCCTTCCTACCTCCCAAATACCCCCTGGAGGATCCAACCCCCTCTCTAAAAATAGAACACCCCCAAATAGTGTACCCCCTTGAATTTTTTTTCCAAAGTTATAATTATTGTACCCCGGGGTACTGTACGGGGTACTACCTGATTTCAATTTTGAAAAAAGGGAAAAAGTGCGGAATGGATTTGAACGTTTCACATTTCTGCATGTGCAAATCTGTATGTCGAAGATCCCCACGTTGTGGAGTACTGCAGCAGCATGTTTTCATCTTTTTTGGGGGTAGTTGTCTGGTCTGTTTCTGCTGGATGCAGCCATGTGCATGTCTGAATGTGCATGCCTACATGGGTAGATGCACATGCGCATGTGCACGACTGAATGTGCATGCCTACACGGGTAAATGCACATGCACATGCACATACGCATCTGCATGTGCATGTCTGAATGTACACGCCTACATGGGTAAATGCGCATGTGCATGTGTGTGCGTGTGCTTTCCCAAAACAAAGCAAATAAAATTATATGCATATAATAATCAGGGTTGCTGGTTCTGATGTGATGAATCGATGAATGTGTAATTTACATTGGATAAACTTGCCACAACGAAAGTGATTTAACCCAGCCATTGAGAAAAATCCAGCTCAATACAGTCAGTTCTGGTTCTGATGTGATGCGACAGCATATGTTAATATTTCTGCAGGTAATATTTTGGTGGAGAGCCTGCATGTGCAAACATATGCCTCCAGTTGCATGTCTGGATGTCGAGTGTTGGTTACGCTTAGCACTCTTTTTTTTTTGGGGGGGGGGGAGAGGCCATCTTTTGTGTTTTGCAATTTATGTGCCTCAGTGATTATCATTGGTGGTGCATGTGCATCTGGACATTTGCATGTGATGAACATCTGCATGAGAATTTGCATGTGAAGATGCACGCAGATGAACATCTGCATGAGAATTTGATTGTGCATCTTTTAGAATTGTTCTTGCCCATCTGTATCTTTTCATCTACGTTTTAATATTTTTTTGCTTTTTTTTTTGCAGGGTAGCAACCGAAATAGAGGAAAGTGAAAAAAAAAAAAATGCCTGGGAAGTGAACGCAGGGCTGCATGCGTTTTTTTTCTTCTCTTTCTTCGTTTTTTGGGGGCGCTTTTGTTGGTGGTGTTTTTTTTTTTCCGCATTTCGAATGTGACAGGGAAAGTGAGAAGTGCAAGTTTCAGTTTCTTTGTTTCTTTTTTCGACACGTTTTCTTTTTCCACCGCTGGAAGAAAAAAAGAATGGAAGTTCAGAAAGGACTGTTTTTTTTTTTTTGTGTGATATTTTGTTGTGGTGGTTTTTTTTTGCTTTTGTCTGTTCTTTTATCTGAACGTGAAGAAGAGAGAGTTTTTTTTGGAAAACAGCGGAAAAAGCATGGAAGCCCCCCCCGCCCCCCCCCCAAAAAATAAAAAATCTGGATCCACATGTATGGATATGTATGGAATATTCTAGAATTGAGGTGAAGGGTATTTTTTGTTCACTTTTGTTTTTTTTCTTTTTTGAAGAAAAAAAAGGGGGTAAAGAAAAGGAGTAGAAATATAGCTTTACACCGGAAGCTGGTTTTTCTTTGACTGTTTATCGACTAAAATCCGTTTGTTGGGGAAAACTGTGTCAGGTTTTTCTTCTCTATTTTTTTTTCTTTGAGGGGGGGGGGGGGGAATTCGTTCTATGAGGAATGGAGAAATATTGCTTTTCTTTCCACCCAGTTCATTGTTTGAAGTGGGGGAAAGAACAGGGTAGAAAAGAAACCCTTTTTTGTGTAAAGGGTTGTGTAATGGATTGTGTATGTATGACTGGCAAAAATTGCAGCAAGGTGGCCGTAAAACATAAGGCTGAGATGATGCGCTGTGGGGAGTGTCGTTGCACAATGCCAGGGGAAGTCAACAAACACACATTAAAGTTACACATGTTGTCCCATGATCAATGTCCCATGATCAGTGTCCCCCCCCCCCCCAACAAAAAGAATCAACCATTCTCTAAGAAGTCCGACAAAGCATGGCCACCCGGTCGGCGTTCCAGCACCATCGGAGCTTGTGCTCGGGGAAAAAAAACAGACAGATGCATCCAGAAACGTTCAATCAACCTGCCACGGGGGACCCCTTCCCGAATCTGAACAAAGTCAGCCAAGAAAGACGAAAAATCAGCCATCTCTGGCGAGAAGCCACCAAAAGACTCAACCCCCCAAACTAAGAAATCACAACCTGCTCGGTGACAGAGTTCCATGACTCGTTTTTTCCGCCTCAAAGCCACCTCAAAACCAGTGCCTCCACGACGAGAAGCTCGGGGAAGGTTGTTGCTCACCATGGGATGATCAACCGTAATATCAATGGCGAGAGGACGACCCCGCGGGCCATGGGGGATGGAGACGTCCGCTGGACGGGCCATGGAGGCGTCGACAACAACAATAATTACATATTGCCTGAGGGGCCACTCGCCCCTATCGCAACCAATGTTCGCAGCGTTCCACACGCGCAGGTGTCGCGAGTTGCGTTCGTCTTCCCTTCTGCATCGTGATGTCGAAACGACGGCAACAGGGAGCTCCCAGCTCTTTCTTGCGGCTGGTCACGACAGTCGCGGGACTTGTTGAATATGACTAAGGCCATCTGTGGCTGCGCTTACCTGACCTTGTTCCTTCGAACTACTGTACGGAGACAGCGGGACTTCAAATCATGCTATTCTTCAGACCATGTCCAATAAGGTTTCCATCCTCGGTTCATCCGACATTGCTGTCGATCGAAAATTTTGACTGTGTGCGGCTTTGCCCTCAGTGATGAGCGTTATGGACGCGTGCACATCGGAGCGACGATATTATGTTCTCAACCAGTTTCGTCCCGAGTGGTGTCGTTGAGGAGCTTGCTAGTGTCCTCCGACTTCCTCAGAACGCCATGACCAATAACGGGCGACTTTATATGCAAGACTTTTTATTTTTGTCTGACGAGGTAATTTTGATTCCTTACTCTGCAAACAACTCGATTGGGTTGGGAACTGAGGGCTTTATGAAGTATAGGATGGCAAATCTCGATTTGGGATGAATGTGAATGCGAAGAAGCATGGCTGGGGAATAGAGTTTGCAAACAATGCGAATGATCCTTTTTCCTTCGAATTGTCAAAGGTGAATTGAGCTCAGCAACTTCTTACAGATTGATGAGTGTCGCAAAATAGAAGGCTGTCAGATTTGGCTGCTTTATCTATTTGTTTGTCTTCAAAGACAAAGAGAATCCCAAAACAAACAACCGAATACCGAATTACGGCCACTCTCCCATAACAACTACCTCAAGATGACTGCTCTAGAGAAAGATGTCCGAAAAGATTAACGATATTAGAATCCCCAATGAACCCGTAAAATTCTTTGCACACCATCTTCTCAGTTGATCTATAGATTCCGAAATCGGCCAGGAGGCTTGAAATGCGTGGTGGCGACTGATGGGGCGACCGGAAGCGATATTGCTCAGAGTTTCAGTCAGACTTCAGGTGCTGCTTACAAAACTGGTTTTTTTTGCCATTTTAATTTTGTGTAATTTCGTGAGCTCCTGGACTCCCAAGACTGTACTGCAAAGTATATAATATATATGTGGGGCTGTGTGCCGATTGGCTCTACGCCTTTTTTGTGGACATATGTACGCGCATCGGTCACTTTTGACAGAGCAAGGGCAGTAGCGGTTTTCTTTCACAAAGATCAAAAATCAAAACCTTTGGCCTCAATGGATGCTTTCTTTTCCTAGCCGTTTTGTAGTTCGAACGAGAGTGTTTCCACTCCTGGTTTCTTTCTACTTGGATTTACTGGGCCAGTTGGCCCCTAAGGCTCTTTATCCAATTCTTGGGCGACAGCGGTGGCTTTATTTCTATCCAGTGTTTTTTTCGCAGAGGGTTTTTTCGATGACAAATGTGGCTTTCTCGGTCTAAATGGGGACAGTGGGCCCCGAGGTTGTTTCCTACTTTCGCAACAATCATGACGGGTTATTTGAACAAGGAATTTCATTCAGATTTTCGTTTCCAAGGTGCTGGGCACTTCCACAAGGGATTTTACTAGGTTTACTTTATTTTCAGATGCAACTGTGGAGGGTTTTCTAGAGCTGACTTTATTGGGCTGGATTTTTACCAAGGGCTGGGCTAAATCACCTCGTTGTGGACGGCCTTCGTTGGGCAAGTTTGCCTAATGTAAATTAAACATTCATTCATTCATTCATATATATATATAGATATACAAAACATTGGAAGAGACAATTCTCCAGTTGAGGATTTTCTTCTGGATAATTGTAAAGTTATAATTATGATTATAATTACACTCGCATAATTCCCTCACGTCGAAAGTTATCCCCGGAAGAATTATTTTTACATGCGATGGTTTCAAAGTCACATGACTGGACTATCCGCGAATCCGCTATCCTTATATTTTCTTCGCGGAGATGCGGCTGTTTGTGGGGTAAAACTTTTTTTTGCAATCTTTTGCAGATCGTATCAAGTCTTTTGTAGCGAAGGATTGGCCACTCAACCGCATCAATGGCAGCAGGGGCGCAACAGGGTTCGATGCAAATATTAAAAAATGGAAGATCTCGTGGATCGATCGCTTGGCAATGGGCATTCTTTCGGGCGACGATAGTAAGTCGCTGTCCCAATTTTGGCTATTATTGATTGATCGACAAATATTGTTTATACCCCACAGTTACATTCCTTGATCCCACATTCTTGTCAATTCGAACCAGAAAAATCAACAGTGAATGTTGTGCAGGAAATGACAAAATGAATTGGATGACAGCACTAACCTCGTCTCCGACAAGAGGCTTAAAACTGTGCGGGCTTGCCACGGGTGAAACTATCAGGGGCAAAAGCGTAGTGCAGAAACTTGCCATGATGGGTATGCTTTTTTTGCGTGAATTGAAATCAGTGAACTTTGTAAAAAAAAGTATAAAGTGCTCCCGGAGTAATATGAGGTAAGGTGATGTGTGCGATGTCTGTTCAAGGGGAATACAAGTACAAAATGAAGGACAATGGGAAAGTATCTGGCTGGATTGGGACGACTCTTGAAAATCATGGACCGGACACACTTGGGTTGGTGTTGTCCACGCAGTCCCAGGCAGACAGATGTCGGAGGAGAATTGGGATCAGTTCGACCAGAGTGAGGTGAACCAAAGCATACATTATCTTCCAACAATATTGTTGCAAGACAATAACTTGCCCAATAATTATTCAGTTCGGGTACAGTCACGGTTTATTATTGCTAGACACACAAACAACTATCACTCATTTGTAGTGAATGGGTCGCTACTTTTCTCAGACGCGGCTATTCTCCTCCACAATGTAATTCGATGTTTGTTCTTATATGTTTATTTTTTGCGCGTCTTCAGATTCTCTCAACTTCTTAAATAGCAAAATGTACGTTCCTATCTTACGCAGTAGGTGCTGATTCAAAATAGATGCCAGGCGGTATCTTTGCATGTAATCTTGGTTGTTAGTTTCCTTGTACTGAACCGAGCTTTCAGCCTCGGTGTAATATGTTAGATAAGAAATTATTTAGTTATCGAGTAACAAAATCTAGCGTGGGCCATGCACCTGTCCCCTTTCATTTCCGGACACTGTCGATCTTAAGGGAAATTCTGTAATTTTAGGGTTGGCAGGCAGGGTTTCCGTAGGCAAATCGTTCACAAATGGAGACATACTGTCGAGCTTTCATCATCAGTTCCAACAAATTTCAATGACTGGGAATTTCATCCTGGGTTGGTTTTCACTGGCATCGTACCGCACCTCAAACTGGATCTTACTTCAAAATTCTGAGGATGGTTTCTTGGTTTCCTGTTCCTCTGAATATACAAGGGAATATGACACTGTTGTAACCAGCCAGGGGGTTGGGGAGCGGGTGTGACCGACGATCCATACTTGTAACCATATTTCTTGTGCCTTCTGTGTTTTTTTTGTCATTCGAGTGTCACCGCAAACAGTGGGAGTAAAGGAAAGGACCACACTCTAACCACTTTCCAGCAAAAACCAACGTTTTCACCGAATTGTTTGATGGATTGATACTCGTGCGAGTCCATTTCTTGATCAACATACACCAATTGGTGTGTGCTGCAAACTCGAAATGGAACATCCACAACAGAATTTGGACTTTCCCGTGGGCTTCAATTGCAGCTCCAACAAATCCTGCCATTTCCACTCCAATTCAAATGTTTTTTGGAATTTTCAGCTTGATTCCAGACCAAAGTAAAGAAAACGACTGGCTGCCACCATTGCAAAGCGATTCCTGATTTGATCAAAACTGGCACGTGCCGAAGCTTATCCGTTTTTCTTTTCTCATTTTACGAATATATCAATTGCACACACAAGTAGTCTCATAAAATTTAAAGGATATATTCTTTGGGTACTGTAATACGCAAATCTTTCAGATTGCTTTAGGATCGCTAGTCTTTATTTTCGCCTGCCTTATTTTCGCGCTTTGGTCCACGCGCGAAAACAAGGTAGCGCGAAAATAAAGCAGGCGCGAAAAAAAAGCAATGTGAAAGATTTGCGTGGCGTCAAAAAGAACACTCTCAAAGTCAGAGTGTGGAATGTGTTTCCACACATTCTGTGGCTGTGTTTTGAATTCGCCAATCACGCGCGTCGAGTCCACACGCGCGTGATTGGTATAATCTGTATCTGTAGCTAGGCGGTATCAGTTACAGCCGAAGCTTTCTCCTGAAACTCTATAACCGTTTGACTACCGCCTGCCAAAACTACCCAACGCTTCTCACTTCCAGAACTCCCTTAACACGAACGAAACTCCCACTAACTTCTGCGCTGGTTGATAGCAGTAACAGTTACAGCCGAAGCTTTCTCCTGAAACTCTATCACACTCAGTCGCCACCACCAGACACTCTTTTTTTCTTTCGAACTTTTAGCGAGTGTTGTTTCTTCCTGGTGCGTTCTTAGCCTTTTTCCCTCGTCCTCTTTCGTGCCTAGCAACTGTGGGTGGCGCTCAACGCACACCTCAGCGAACCTTTCTGTGGTTGACTCCAGAACACCACAGCTCGAACTTCTCTAGCTCCGAAACCACATACTTGCGTATCTGAAGAGCCCTTTCTTTTCCGCCTGCTTTATTTTCGCGCCTGCTTTATTTTCGCCTGCCTTATTTTCGTGCTTTGGTCCGCGCGCGAAAATAAGGTAGCGCGAAAAGATTTGCGTATTACAGTATTTTTCATCTTCATTTTTGTTAAATATGCAGGGATTGCAAAAGAGACAGGGATGGTTGGGGAAAAAACGAAAATTTCTGAGAATAGCCAAGTCAGTCGCTTGCATGTCTCACTGATACAATCTCTCAGGTCGTCGTGAAGGTCATTATAAGACCTCCCCAAGGCAGGCGCGCTAGACCTTGCTTATGATGTGGTGTTTTTCACTGGAGTGCTTTTTTCATTGAGGTTATTCTGTGCTGAAATTCAGCGAGGAGCACCCCCAGAGATAGGTGAGGGGACATTGTTTCGCTGAATTCGGGATTCAGCGTCGATGAGAAACACCATCATTCTCATTTTCCGTTTCAGCACCGAACTGATTGGGCAGTCCTCTCTTAAAATTACGTAAGCATTCAAATGGAAGCTGTAAGCCCGAAACACTTCGACGTCACTCCTCGCCCGCCACACCTCCTGCGCGCGCGTCGTTGCCCTTCCCTTTTCCTCCCGTGTCAGCAACGCTCGCAGACGACAATAAGGATAGGGACGTAGCATCGAAGAGTAAGGCCACTCTGATTGTACCTGACTTGAACAAGCATGAACAACGATATGAAACTCCCAGCGAATGAGAAGTTGATCCAACGGTGGAACGAATTGCAAGGGTCACACTCCTTCCACTGACATCTACTGGGTGTCAGGGTTCGTTGGATCTCTTCTCAGGCACAAGGTGCCAAAGACTTCTTGGACGAAAAACTGCTTGACAGGCATTCAAGCTACAGACTTTTGTTGGCCTTGCTACACTGCACAGAAGTACATTGCAATTGTGCAATTATTTCCACGATACAATTTTTTTTTTGGCTGATTGGGGATTTAGTTTTGTGGCATCAAGACATCATATATTGAGTCTGATGTGGTCTCTAGTACCTTGTACTTTCTGGTGCAGAAAATGGTCAGTCTGCCATTCCCTTCATTGCTGAAGTTACCCGTGCCTGTGAAGTATGAGGAACTTCAGAAAGAAGTCTTCAGTAAGTCCACATTTCATGTGAAACATTTATGGGGGGTGTAACAAGCCACCTGTGTCAATTCTTATTTTCCAACTGTGAATGTCCTGTTCTGTCACTTTGTTAGCAAGATTGTCATGCACTGTGTGCTTCTCAACAATTGTCATTTCACAGCTATCAGTGAGACTCATGCACAATATAGTGCTTCTTGCACATTTTGTTTTGGTACCACCTGTACTCCTTTCCAAGATAAGTGGACAATGTGATTAGATTGTTAGTGATTGAAATTTTTGTCACCCACAGTATCGCTTAGGCCTGAGACTTTTGAGGGGATGCGGTTTGAGTTTGTCAAACCATTGAACTCTCAGTTTATGCTGACACACAGGTACATTGCTTTCTATCACCACACACCATGGTTTCCTCTTTTATACAGTGAGGCTGTGTGAATAAATGAATGTGACAGCTGTTGCGAAGTGTTGAGTGAGAACTGGTTGAGTTATTCTCTCCATGTATTTGTCATAGCATTTTCATGGGCAATATTGAAATACCGACACAAGGAGGTCCTGTTTACAAGTGCCCCGTTTCGGCATATGAATTTGGAGCTAATATTGTTGCAAACAAGGTGACTCTCACAGGAACTTTGTTGTTTTAGTCTTCATGATTGGATGCGATGTGCCTTGAGAATTCATAGGAATCAATGGGACGATGGGCAGTCGTACTTCTCCAGTTACTTTCATTGTCTGAAAACCCTTTGCAAATATTTTTTGTCCCGCATACAATGGTGAAACTCCTGCTATCACTCCGATCATGTCACGTTGGTCCTGATCCTTTGTCGTTGCTTGTCCCAGATGTTAATGGTTGGACGGATGACTTCTGAAGGGCGAATGAGTGGCAGGATCAAGTGTGTAATCGACATTTGCTGATTTTGACGTGATGCTTGTGCGGTGTTCTATATGGTGGAGGATTCTCTTGGGGAAAGTGGAAAAGCCCCTGCCATTTCAGTTCAGGAGTATCACATTGCAACCTTCTTTTCTTTCTCTGTCAAATGACCTGCAGTGACTGCAAGATTTATTCTTTAACTAATGTCATAACTTTGCATGCAGGTTTGATGTCAATGATTGGATGAGCCTGAAATGGCAAGCACAGTTAGTCAATGAACCGGATGTTTCTCAACAGATGTGTGATATCGATATTAAGGTTAGTGGGTGTCTATTCCCTGTCACTAGCAGCTGACCTTGGTGCCATGATAATCTCCTTCACATCCAATGCCATGGACTGGCCAAATGTCGATTTTCACTATGTGCATTGATGGATAAATTCTGCAGGGCTCGTACTTCCATGGCCAATTGAAAGTGGGGAGCAACGGGTTCTTCGGTGAGTGCACTTGCATTTGGCCACCTTCGCATGCCATCGACATCTATAACAGTGGTCAATATCAAAGAGAAAATTAACAGATCAGTGTGGAGGCAGAAATCACTTATCCCTCAGAGCTTCTACTTTTTTGTTAGGTGCAAACTATCTGCAGAGTGTAACAGAGAAGTTATCCTTGGGAGGTGAAGTCTTCTACATGGATGAACAGAGGAGATCTGGATTAGGCTTTGCAGCTCGCCACGTTGATGAAAACCACATCGGGGCTGCTCAAATGGCTAACACTGGAATGCTGTCGCTGTCTTACCTCCAGAAAATTGGGGACAAGGTATTCACGGTTTATGTTTGTATGGGAATTATTTGATACAATTTGACAACTGTGTAGAAGCCCCAAAAAATTAGATTTTGTTGCCCAACCACTTGAGTCACATGAACCCCCTCCCTGTCCCGACGAAGTTTTTTTGTTTCATGGGCTTCAATTCAATAACGCTGTGTATCATTAGTGCTATCAATTGTTGCACTTCCTCTGGCTAATTTCTTTTTGTAGGCTGGGGATGTGTTTGAAATGCGACTGTAGTGCAGTGTTGACATTGCAATCTTTTTGCTTTGGGGGCGTGCTGAGCATGCAATAAAAACAGTTGGCTGAAATTTCGCACTTGTTAGTGGATTTTAGAAATGATCAGGAGGGGGGCATTGGTCGACATAATGCAACAAGATGCAGCTTCGTCTTTCCAAAAGAAAATATTTATGCATGAGGTTGTAGGAGTTTGGCCAAGCAGACGGAGACTAGGGAATGAAAGCTAGCGAGATGTTATAATTTGTATACAATGAAGCACGTTTGGTTCATATGTGGCATTGTGTGGCACTTTCGTTGATTTCTGTACTCGAGGTTGTACAAACTGAGGCGATTACTGCATTTTCTCACATAGGCATCACTGGCAGCAGATTTTCTCTACAACTCAAACATGAAAGAAGCCACCACAAGTATTGGATATGACTACGTATTTCAGCGGGCACATGTTCGAGGAAAGGTAGACTCCAATGGTGTCTTGTCTGCTTTTTTGGAGGAGCGCTTGAATGCTGCGGTCACCTTCCTGCTGTCTGGAGAGGTTGACCACAAGAAAAAGGACTACAAGTTTGGTTTTGGGCTTCAGTTGGGCGAGTGAAAAGGGGCTGGACAGACTTGTTTTTTTTTGAGAGTTCTGTCATGTAATCGACGTTGGTGGCAATCTGTTGCCACTTTTGAAAACGGTCCTTGTCTCCATGTGCATCCAACAATATAGAAGTCATTAGATCCCCTGAGATCTCAAGGCACCCACCCAAAATAGAAATATGCTTACGTTCCTTTGAGTGGAAACCGAATTCTTGAGGTGCACCTGTTGTGGGAGAAGCCAGGGGTCTGGGTGGAAAGGACCTGAAAATGGTGTGGACTTTCCTTGTCTTTAACCGTGCTCTATCTTTTCGGACCTTTTTCTCCATTGCTTGGAAGTCCCACCAACCAATGTTTTCTAGGATGCTTTGCGACCACTCCAGCCACCAGTTTGTTCATGGAGTTCAGTGCAGTAGCCAGAGAATGTCTGATAGAGATCTTGAATAACGCATAGAAACCAACTTAAAACCGAATATATATCATGCAATCCCTGCATCTCTGGTGTGGCAATTTGCTGCTCTTTTCCTGAACCAGAACACATAATGTGCAATTTTGTCTCCTGGGAACCTACATGGCAAAGGCAGCACTGGGGAATGTATTGTAGTAGCAGGCACTACTGGCCGCGGTGGAAAGTGTGAGGATGGGTATGGGGATGACGGTGCACATGAAGAGCTCATTAATTGCAACTTGAACCGTGTAATCAAAAGGTGTAGAGCCACAGCGACCTACTCAAGTTTAAAAAGATCCAAAGATCCCTTGTGCTAGAGGATCGGAGAACAAAACACATTCTCATACATTTGGCTGGAAAGAAAAAAATGCTTGCATTTTTCTTGCCGAATCAAGAAAGAAATATCGACTCATTACACCAACGATGATTACAATGTCACACAGTCACATGACAAAAGTCTGAAAACACCTGGATTCTCAAATCCTTGGAACCCGTGATTCTTTTGGATCCAAGCACAAGGCACATGGTTCACAGCCCAAAACGGAAGAAGTGCCTCGTGGTACTTTCAATCAACAAGAAAAAGCCAAAACACAGTGGGTGTGAGGTGGACACCGTATGGATCTCCCTTGGAGGTTGCAGCTCAGAGACTATTGGATTCACCGGAATTTTCTCTGCAGGAAAGAAGATGCAATCCAAAAACTCAATCAAGTTCTGTTTCACCAGCCATCCAGGTTGATCATTTTGTTTTTTAGTTGGTTATATTGTCACAACTAAGAAGGTAGTGCCCTGTGAATGTCACAAGAGCAACAGCTCTCTTTCCATGAGGTTGACTTAAATATATTATGTAATCAGTGGACATATCAACCCCTGTTCAAACATGTTACCCGGCATCTATTAGCCTGAGTGGTTACACTAGTACAATTATCGCAATGCATTCCATACACTTTTGACCTACCTTGGAACGATCATTTCCCAAAAAGTGGGTGCCCTTCTCCTTTCAAAGATAACTGCGAGGCACACTCTCAGCATATCAAGAGTGGCCTGCTCATCCCTTTCATTCTGGTTGTACTCATTGACCAGTGAAACAAGGAAACTCTCTTCTTGGGGGAACAAAGGTGACAAATTCTCCCTTGCCAAGGCGCTGTTCACAATATCACGAACCACCTGGAGACGGACAAAAGGAGGTGGGCATGAAAATTTTGGAGACAGTGCGACTGTAGTGCCTTCTCTCTTTCTAGAAACTGAGCTGGATTTCGTTACCCTGTCCAACACCAACGTCGACGCAGTCCGAAGCGGCCTGAGCAGAATGCTGACAATTAGAAAACCGCCACCGTCACCATGGAAAACCAGAGCACAGCAGAGCCTCGCGTCCATTGTTGTGCTCAGTCGGGGAAGCGACCATACTTCTGGAGCGAACGAACCAGAGAAGTAAGTATTTCCAGGGGAACAACTGTTTGTCTTGGACTTTGCGAGACTTCGGGCCTCCAACAAGTTTCGATACGCCACACAGTAAGCAAAATCAACGTCGACACTGAACGCAAACACGAGGATTGGACTATGCTTCTGATGGTACGCTGTTTCTGTGTGCAGTGCGTGCGCGACAAAGTTGGGAGGAGGAAACCTTTTTTCTCCCGGGGGGGGGGCGGTTCTGAGCAGCTCGAGCAGTGGAGATTCTGGACATGGTCTGAAGAATAGGGGGATTTGAAGTCCCGCTGTTTCCGTACAGTTGTTCGAAGAACAGGTTTATGCCTGTTACTCCGACCTCGTCCATGTCTGACATAGGGGCAGCGTCACATTGGACATGGACCACGTCACATGGTCTGAGAATAGCGGGATTTTCGGTGTGCTGTGGGGAGTGTGTTGACCCCGGGGTGTAATGGGAGTTCTATTGACATTCAGGCTTGGCAAAGAGCGTACAAGGTTTATTGGGTTTCTCAAACGTTTGATTCGGCTGGTCGATATCCTAAAGTTGAGTCCTATTTAAATTCTTTTTATTGTGGGCGAGATGGTTTAAAACGTTTAGAGTCAATTGGAGATCGAAGTCTTCGCTCTTTATATATGAGGTTTAGATTGGGATGTTCTGTTTTGGCAATAGAAACTGGTCGATACGAAAATGTGGACAGACAACGAAGATATTGTCCTTATTGTGGTTCATCTTGGATTGAAGATGAATCGCATTTTATTTATATTTGCCCGTTATATAATGGCTTAAGAAGATCATTTTCGGATTTGTTTGTTTTTCGAAATATCAAAGGGTTTTTTAATCAACAAAACATTTATCGGGTGGCTTTTTATTTACGAAAGGCAATTCAGATTAGACAATTGATTCTATGAAAGAGTTGTGCCAAAGTCGTTTTTGCGACAACGACAACGGCCGTTAAAGGTGTTAACAGTTAACGGCCGTTGTCGTTGTCGCAAAAACGACGTCGACACGACTCTGATAGATTTTCCAATGATGGGATGTGGGTGCGAGGACTGGGAGCTATCAAAGTGTGAGTGAAATCCGCTCTTTATTGAGTGTGGTGTGATGCAGAGTTGTGCGCCGTTGCAACGGCGCACAACTCTGTTCTATGGGAATAGATTGGATCATTATATATTCGTTGTAAGCAGACATGGGCTGAGACCCCTGTGCACAGGACAGGACAAGACAGACTGTCTGTGCACAGGACAGGGTCGGATCTGTGCTGCACAGTCGCACAGACTGCACAGCACAGCACAGGCACGGTCTGTGCAGTTTCTGTGCAGATTCTGTGCAGTTCTGTGCACTGTCTGTGCAGATTCTGTGCACAGTCTGTGCAGATTCTGTGCTGTTCTGTGCAGTCTGTGCGCACAGGTCCGACCCTGTTCCGTGCACAGACAGTCTGTGCTGTTCTGGCCTGTGCAATTCCGCTGCACAGGACAGACCTGCACAGGGTGCACAGAACCCGTACAGAACCCTGTCCTGTGCAGCCCATGACTGGTTGTAAGAGTGTTAAATCGTGTCTGAATACAACTCCCAGGAAGCCTGTCAAACAATCAAAGAAAAAGAGTAACTACCAGCCAAAAATAGAAAAAAACAATAAAAAGAGAGACGTCAGCCCCGCTCGAGCTGGGAGAGGAACGGGCACTAGTGAAAATATGCCGTTTTTACAAGCTTGTAAACGCGACTTTACAAGCTTGTAATCCACTTTACAAGCTTGTAACATTCCGGCGGGCAGCACTTAGCCGAAATTTCGCGTCGCGGAGAGCTTTCTTTGGTTTCCACCTTGTAAAGTGCGATTACAAGCTTGTAATCTCAGTTTACAAGCCTGTAATCGCAGTTTACAACCCTGAAATCCCATTCTAGAAGGTCGTACACCTGCGGATCTCCATCTTTCGAATTTCCTTGCCTCCCATCCTGTGCGACCAACCATCGTTCAACGGCCTGCTCCCATCCTCGACTGCACGAGGTCAAGTGTGAGATTCGGGAGGACCGGTCGCGTATTCCGAGCAAAGCAGGTATTTAAAGAGCTTCTTTTGGCTGAAAGAAAAGTCGGAGACGAGTGCGCCGGCGCGCAGGGAACGAGGTACAGAGAGTGGGAAGGTCAGTACCCCAGCAGGGGCGCTCGTTTCTGGATTGCTCATCCCTGTTTTTGATGATTTTTCCGACACACTGACTTGCCCAAAACGCATGAACTGGATGATAACGAGCTCGTCCTCGAGGTGACCTGAGACTTCCATAGTGCAGAAATTGCTACCCTATGAAAATGCTCTGATTGTAGCAAGGAAATTGTTTGCCTTGGTATTGTGAGCTTGCTGATCATTGGTGTTGGGACTCATGTTTTTTTCTGTTTTTTCCTTGCTGTGCAACAGACCACCCTCTTGGTCACTTGATTACCATTGGGCAATGTTATTTCCAGAGGTGATTCATCGGCTGTGTGTCAAGCTCGCTTCCCAGGAAGATGTAAGTTTGATTTTCAGTTCATCTCTCGCTGGGGAATAGAGATTTTATTCCATGTGTTTGAACAAGAGCAATACGGAAAACAACAGCAAAATTGGCAATCGTTTCTTTTTTTAATCAAGATTATATATGTACTATCAGGATTTTCTTTGGTACTACTTCTGTTAGACCGACTGCTGTTGGCACCAAAGGAAGGGAACGAACAACGGAAGACAGAACCCTGGTGCCTAATTTGTCGATTGAGTTACATGACCCCAAATCCGTTTATAAACGCCTGCAAGAACAGGGCGAGGAAATCAAGTGAGATGAAATCAATTGTTCTTCCACTGTGCACCAGGTTGGTTCACAAATTTTTGGGTTTTGATGTAGAGGAAACGATGGTTGTAGAAGGAGTGTCTGACCCTGCCTGCTTTCTGTAGGCTGTCCTGTTGTGCTTGCCAGGTGGATCAAGAGGAGAGGGCATGGATCATGCTGATGGAATTGCTGGACTGAAGGATCTGGATGTCAGGGAGCCTAAGTACCATCTTTGTTCGTGGCTTGCTCTGCTCTGGTAAATTACCTCAGTTACATTTCTTGAAATTCGAAGCAATGCATTGACTATGAGTTTCCACAATCGTTGATTGTGGGTTTTGGGACGAAATGGGATAGTATGGTGGGTACACCTGAGCTCTGAAAGGGATGGGATGGTATGCATTCAACTGGAGGATTCTGTTCTCCCCATCTTGAAGCTTGGAACTTGAGCCTGGGGTCCTCTTGTGACAAAGCAGTGGAAACCACACTTTTGCTAGCTTATGGAGGACTATATTAAATTGTTTCACACAATTTTGCCGTCAGTAGTGAACCTTGTTATGTGGGCATTTAGATGTATCACCCTCTTTTAAGTGGGCTCAATTTGTTGTCTTGACAGTCACCAAAGAAGTCAGTCGAAGCCCCATCAGTCTGCCCCTCCGAGGGGGGTGTTAAAATTTAATGCAGTTTTTCCTCCACAGTCTGACTCGCCGAATCAACAGTCCAGGCATTGATCCCCCAAGAGCTGTTTTGTCACTTGTTCACTAGAAAATGATATAAGTATTGCGGAGTAAGTATTCTCCACAATAGTGGAAATTGATTGTCTGATTGCCTCACCAGGGAAAGAGCAAGAGGAAGTGCTGAGTGAAGACCCACTGGACATTCTGTTGGATTTGGCCTGCAAAACACGTTCATCAGTTGTGCGCAACAGAGGAAACTTCCACTCAGTTGAACTTTGAGTGGAATATTTTAAAAAGTAGAGGAGGGGTTTGGAAGTTTTCGCAGTATTTTCGCTTTCTTTCGCTGGTTGTGAGAATAAACTTCCAAAAAGCAAGAATGTGCAGAAGGTGGATCCCAAGTTCGATTCTTGGGCACATCGAGCTATTGAAAGGGATTTGCGGTTTTGTCTTTGTTGTAATTTATCATTGTAATGAGAAAAATTGAAATCATGATGATATTCTGTCCATTATTTTATAATAGTGATAATCACCCATGTGGTGAAGAATGGAATCATCTATAGACATTCATCAATTAAAATTTACAATCAATCGTACCACGACAAGAATCACAGCCGAGCGTGTGCTTGGGCTTGTGTGATGACACATCAATGACAGAGCTTGTAAAGTGCTTGTAACAGCTTGTAAGAGCTTGTAACCGCGTGGATCGGGAAAGCTTGTAACAGCTTGTAACAGCTTGTAAGAGCTTGTAAATTCCCACTTTACAAGCATGGAGCTGTTCCACTTTACAAGCTTTTTGCTTGTAACAGCTTGTAACAGCTTGTAATCTCCACTTTACAAGCTTGTAAACGATGGGGACAGTGTCAAGTCTTTACAAGCTTGTAATCCACTTTACAAGCACTTTACAAGGTGTTTACAAGCTTGTAAAAGCGGCGTTTTTTCACTAGTGGGGTGGTCCTGAGGAAGCATTTCCAAGATGGCCCGCGCCTGTGCGCGATGGAAGACAACAGAGAGGTGCTGCCCAGGTCTGGGTGGGTGAGGGCAGCAGAGGCTTGGGCGAGGAGGGAGCGCTGCTGGGTACAAATGGTGGAGAGAGAGGGCGGAGGTGAGGGTGGGATAGGCAGTGAGGAGGGTGGAGTAGGAGCAATGGTGGGGTGGGGTGGTGGTTGAGAGGAGGAAGGGGGAATGGGAGAGGTGCTGGGTGGAGCAGAAGCTTGAAAAGAGGTGAGGGTGGGTGGGGCCCCATGAACATACTAGGGATATGATAGGTAATAATCGGCCTGCTGTAAACAGGTCTAAACGGGGTCGGATCGGACTCTGGTTTTCACGAACGTGTGTTTTGGAGTGATACAAAAAAAGTCGGTTTTTTTTTTTTTTTTCAAAACCGATCATGATCGGCGTCGATCATCGGTGATCGGTGTTTTGATCGGACCGATTAATCGGGATCGGCGACCGATCCGATCACAAAACGTCATCGGCCGATCACGATCCCGATCCGATCAAGGCGTGGAGCTGTGATCGGAATAGTCGGCCGATCAAAGTCGGCGTGTTTTCTTTGATCGGTGCAGTGATCGGGGTGTGCCGATCATGATCGGTGTGAAAGGCGCAATGTCGGTCACATCATTCAAAATCGGTTGTGTGGGTCTGATGCCGACTTGCGATCCGACTACCCGTGTTCACTGACACACCGATGACTCAGATGTGACGTCCAGCGCAAAACTGCCTCCAATATATGTCGAGCCTCGAGGCGTTTGGGCCACCTTCTTTTCTCGTGTTATGCTTGGACTTGTCTCTGTTTGCATATTGCGGTCCCTGTTTCGGTCCCTGTTTTTGTCCCGGTTTCGGTCCCTTTACCCCAGGTCCTGTTTTTTTTTCTCTCGGTTTCTGAAATGGTCGACGCGTTCCCTGCTATTCGGTACGCCCGGGAGCTTAACAGCCTCGGTGGCGCGATTCCTCCCGCGGTGGGAAAAGAACCTGCCGACGCGCGGCAGAGAATCTATGGCTGCGTCCGGTCCCTGCGTCGGTTT
Source organism: Bryopsis sp. KO-2023 (assembly GCA_030272585.1). Taxonomy (NCBI): domain Eukaryota; kingdom Viridiplantae; phylum Chlorophyta; class Ulvophyceae; order Bryopsidales; family Bryopsidaceae; genus Bryopsis; species Bryopsis sp. KO-2023. The sequence continues at coordinate 2,038,418 of BSYQ01000002.1, forward strand.
TTCGGATTGGAACGGGTAACTATCGTTGTCGCGGTTTCTGTTGGTGCTGCTGTTGGTGTCTGTCCGGAAACAGATTTCTTGTTTGCTTGGTTGTGTAGGTTCCGTTCCTGAAGGTTTGCAGTACTCTCGGATCCGGTTATCTGCAAGCTGCGATGAACAACGACCCGTACCTGCCCAGACTCGTGGACCGTTTGCTGGTGTACCTGGAGCAAGGCCCACCCGGAATCGTGAGAGAGGGTTACCAGAACCTGGCTTCGGATACGCATCGGGTGATATCGGTTAAAACAGGTGAGTTAAATCAGTTGAATATCTGATGCTGCGGTTGTTTTATTGTTTTTTTCCTGTTAGGGTAACAAGTTGTTGTGTATGGAGCAGGAGTGCTCACAGGATATTGCCTGGAACAGAACCTGGCTCAGCTAGAAGTTGAGGTCCAGAATATGATAGTAATCTCGGATCAGATTGCTGCAGACTTCTCGATTCCATTACCACCAGCACCAGCACCAGCACCAGCACCAGCACCAGCACCAGCACCAGCACCAGCACCAGCAGCACCACCAGCAGCACCACCCATGCCATCTGGATCAGGATCCTCAGCGCCAGCAGCAGCACCACCGGTTGGATCAGGGTCAGGAATGGCACCACCAGCAGCATCGTATGAACCGGCCCCATCAGGACCTGGCTCATTCATCAAGGTGGAGCCTGTGGAACACTGGGGAGACGATGACAGCGAAGTGGAGCTGATTGGGGAGTTCCGACCTCAACCAGGGCGTGGATCCTGTACGGAATATGAAGATGGAGAGTACCCAGAATCAGGATATGGATCGGGGTTTGGATCAGGGTTTGGATCAGGGTCAGGACTTGGGTCAGGATCAAGGCCTGGATCAGGATTCGGAAACGAACCTCTCAGAAGTGGTGGCAGGGGTCCCCAACCTAACTTTGAACAGATGCGGGCCCAGATGCACGCACACAGGCAGGACCAGAGTGAGCCCCAGAGGCAGCCCCAGAGGTACCCAGTAGAAACCCCGTTCCCGAGAGATTTTGATGGCTTCTCCTGTCAAACGGATCAGCGCGGTAGAGCCGTGCCCAGAAGGTGCCCAGTACAACAGGACCAGATCCAGTTATCGGATGAGGAGCGGGTTCAGCTGCGGTTGGAGGACATGGAGCTCAGGACCAGGTACACCTTCAACGGAGATTATAAAATCCAATTCCCCATCAGCTTCCGGTCGATGGTCCACCTGGTACAGTTCCTCCAAAACGTGGCCCTGGAAAACTCGTGGATTCTCCACAGAATAAAGGAAGCATTATATATCCATGGCATTGTCATATCAGACACTAAAGTTTACAGGAGAACCGGAAGAGGGGGGTTGGACGGTTTCAGGCGTCATTCAGGGAACTCGGGCACAGTGTTCAGCGTTAGAGAATGGAATGATGCACTGGTGGAAGAAATCGATGTTGTAGAGGAGCAGGAGCAGGACCAGGATCAGCAGCACCATGGGGGTGGGTTTGAAGGGTAGGAATGTGATGATTGTCCAGAGTTTGACAATGGAATGGTGCACTGGTGGGAGAAATCGATTTTGTAGAGGAGCAGGATCAGGATCAGCTTTGCTGGGTAGGAATGTGATGATTTGTGATGACTGAGTGGATGTGGATGAAAGAACGAAATGGTACACTGCTCTGGTGGAGGATATCGAGTTTTCAGGAAGCAGTATTGGGATCAGGATCAGGACTCAGTGGATCAGTGACTCAGTGGATGATGATGAACGGTTTCCGGACTCAGTGGAATGTAAAACCGTTTGTGGATGATGTTCACCCCGAGGGAGACTACGGAAAACTGGAACAGATCCAGGTTGCATGTTGAAAAACTGCCTGTTAAAAAAAGGAAAAACCAAGACTGACCCCTCCACAAAAACCCCTGCCAAACCATGGAATCTGGAACCAGAGATAGGACTTTACGGTTACGGTCACCGTAACCGGACCGTAACCACCGTAACCGGACCGTAACCGGAGTACAATTTTCGTCAGAAAATCGTACTTTTACGGCCGTAACCGTAGCACCGTACCACTCCGTACCGCTCCGTACCGGACCGTAACGACCGTAACGGCCGTAACAACCGTAAACCGTAGAAAGTGACCCCCGCAGGGTCCCGCGATTCCAAAGGAACCCAGGGGGATTCGAACCCGCGACCCTACTGACTGCAGCCTAACGCTTTAGCACTGAACCACGCTACTTCACGGTGATTTAGGGCCTACCGTAGTTATACCGTACCTGTTCCGTACCGTAAAAACAACATATTACTCCGGTTACGGTACGGAGTTACGGCCGTAGTACGGTGACCGTAACCCGACCGTAACCGGACCGGACCGGAGTCGGACCAAAAATTTGGCCCAAGTCCTATCTCTGTCTGGAACAGATCCAGGTTGCATGTTAAAAAACTGCCTGTTAAAAAACGGAAAAACCAAGACTGACCCCTCCACAAAAACCCCTGCCAAACCATGGAATCTGGAACAGATCCAGGTTGCATGTTAAAAAACTGCCTGTTAAAAAACGGAAAACCCAAGACTGAACCCTCCACAAAAACCCCTGCCAAACCATGGAATCTGGAACAGATCCAATTTGCATCAGAAACAGATTCAGATCCAGGTTGCAGAAAAAAAGAAGGGAACCACACTAAATCATATCCAGATTGTCCCGTATCAGTGTCAGATCCCGCACCTTGGAAACCTGAATCCGCCTCCTGCGCTTATTCAACTGATGCCCGTTAATACTGAACATCCGTTCCACAGATGCACTGGACGCTGGTATGCACAAATACTCGGCTGCCAGAACTGCTACAGCTGGGTACAGAGCCTGATTTAACCGCCACCACTCCAGACCTGAAGTCAGTACAGATGTGAGGGGGGTTGCCCTCACTGCACAGTACCGTTCCCACTCATCTGTTCCTGAATCGGTTGGATCCCCTGATGGATGGACAACTGTGAGCCAGTCATACGTGGAATGCACCGGGCTTTTTTCTGGTCCTCTGAAGGTGCCGCATGCATCTGCTCCTGCCTCCTGATCCGGTCTCTCTTTGATGCACATTATGAGCTTGTTGCACTCCTCTAGCACATCATTCACCCACAGATCGCACCGAGACCACCGAGATTTGAATTCATGGAACTGGTCCGATCCCCACAGATACCGAGTGATAACAGGATCATCCAATCGCAAACGTGACGGATCCAGTTGTTGCATGCATCCGATGGCCAGGAGCCAGTTTGGATCATCGAATTCCTCATCCATATTGCTTCTGAGCTGCTTTCTGAACTGATCCAAGTCCTGACAGGGTAAATCCATTTTGTCGATGATGTCACTGACCCGGGCCATGACCATCAGAACCAGCGAACAGGTGACCGTTTTTTCAGCCTCCATGCGCTTGGTAGCTTCCTTGTATGGCTGTAAGATCGAATGCAGGTGCCGGAGTTGTATCCATTCCAATTCTGTCAACCGATCCTCTTCAGACATGGTCTGCAGCATTTTACGCATATCCTCCTTCAGGATCAGGAACCGATGCAGCATGTACCACACAGAGTTCCACCTGGTTTCAACGGGCAGGGTCAATCTCAGGATCCGCTGCGATCTCCTGACTGGTCCAGGGCAGTCTTCTGTTTCCTCCATCAACCAGTCATCATCAGGACATTCCTCCTCATCAGAGGAGTACATGGGGAAGGGCCCCTCCTCCTCAGCCTGGTTCTGATCCTGATTCTGGTCGGAGGTGCCAGCCTGACTTCGATTCTGACTCTGGTTCTGACTGCCAACCTGGTTCCGGCTGGCCTGGCTCTGCATATCCGCATCCGCTGCAGCCCGGTCCCGGTCATAATCTTCCTTGTATATGCGCGCTTCTTGGATTGTATTGAAACTTTCCCACAGGTTGGCAGATCCCATGACACGGACACAGATCTGACGGACCTTCTTGATCAGGAATTCCAACGGCTCAGGTGCCTGGTTCAGGGCTTTTCTGACTCCGAGATTGATCCGGTGAGTGCAGCATCCGTGCCAGTCGTATTCACCTTTGCGTTCACAGGCCGCACCCATTCTTGATTCATGATCTGTGACAATGCTTGCCCGGTAATCGCCCAGGTTGTACCGATCCCGAATTTCTGCCATTTTTTTTTTGATGTCCTCAGCATCACAATTTCCCTTCAGGTCCCAGGTTCCCAAGCTGATCCGCTTCAGTTCAAACAGATCCTGTTCAGCGTCCCGGTGGATATAAACAGCTCCCATGGCAAACCAGTGCTTCGGTTCCTGCGACCAGCCATCTGCAACGAAGCAGGGTCTGAATTTTCCGAGGTCCTCTTCTCGGATCCTTTTGCTGAGCCGTTTCGCTGAAAGCCCAACGTTGGTGGAGATGGTCTTTGCACTCAGACAAGGTGCAGATGCATTAAGGGAGGAGCACATGGCTCTGAAATGTTTGTCCTCCACACACCTGAAAGCTGCACCGGTGCTGACCACGAATTTCATGACATGATCCCGGAAGTTTTTGTACTCTTTGGTCAGGCAGCCCCATCTAGACACGAAAGGCAACGTTCTCTGGTTTCCGAACGAAACGATCCGTTCCCCCCCCTGCTCCTGATGATGTCCCACAAATCCGTTGTGGACAGCGATCTGCATCTGCTCCGGGGTGGTGAGACCATGCCTCTTAGCATGGGTCAACAACGAGGTGCGGCCTCCCTTGCTGTAGACCAACTGACTCCTGCATATCCTACAGGTCACTACTTTCCTGTTCCATTCATCCACAAATCGCTCCATTTCTCCTGCACTGTTCTGTACATACATGGAGTCCACCCAAGTGTGAATTCCGGTCCGTTTCTGGTTCTGTGCCTGCGTCCGAGCTGATGTTTGGAATGTGAGATCCACTACAAGACAACCAGCATGAGGCCCAAGGCCATATCTTCTGAAGCATATCAAAGCCCACAGGTGACATGTCCCTACCTGGAGGCAGATGCAAGGAAACACCAACACCCCAAGAGTGCCCCACCAAGACAATCACATCTGATGAGTTCACTGCACAGCAAATACGCCACACTCACCGGTTTCTGTTCCAGATCGTGTTCCTGCTCCTCCTGTTTCCGTTCCAGTTCCAGATCCTCTTCCCCCTCCGCGTGCAACCCCCTTTGGGTTCACAGAATCAGAGCTCCAGCGGTGTGGCGTCGGCTGAACTGCGTTCGGTTCGCCTCGCAAGTCATCCCCGGACAGCTCGACGGGAGGTAAGATACGGTGCAGCGCTCGCGGTTGCGCTCGCGGTTTCGTCTTTCTCCTGTTGCCTCTCATGTTCACGGAAACACGGATAATCCGACGCCACGGGCTTTGATGTGGTGCCGATCAGGGGAATCGGTAGCCGGACCAGCGATTTGATTGTTGTCGAGTGATAATGCGTCGCCGATCATGATCGGCGACGCGCCGATCAGATCGGTCAATTTCCGATCTAATCGGAAACCGCCGATCCCGATCCCGATCCGATCTGGTTTCCGAGGCAGAACTGGGTGATCGGCCGATTTTGATCGGAAAAGTCGGACCGTTTTTTTTTGATCGGTCCGATTTTGATCGGCGATCGGTCTGATCGGACCGATCTTATCGGTGATCGGCTTGATCGGAAACTGCAGGGACCGATCTTGATCGGAGATCGGTTTGATCGATGACCGACATGTCGGCATCGGATCCCTAGTATGCCCATGAAGGGCTGAGTCCAATTGGTGTTTGTTTTACAGAAATGTTCATACAGACCCAAATCTGCCCGCGACTCTTCGCTTTCACATATAGCCGCAAAATCTAACTTCTGAAAAGTAAAAGAAAACTTATCGACCCCACGGTCGACAAGTAAGATCCCATTTCTTCTTCACTCCAAGTAAAAAATGCCCGAGGGGCTCCAGCTGCTCAATAAAATGGTCCCAAGCAAGATTGGACGAAGCATAAGCTTCAAATAAAGGTTGTCTCAGATGCTCATATAGACCACAAGAAAAAATAATGTGGTCCCTGTCCTCCGTATGAAAACCACAATCACACTGGGTGCGTGTAGTACCTAAAACCTTGAACCTACTCAAATACTGATAACACGGAAAATGCCCGGAAAGAACTTGGGCCACCAAACTGCTGTGGGGCTTAGCTAACTGCACTGTCCAACACTTATTGTGCTCAAAGAAAATCCCCAAAGACCGTGGACCACTCCCTTTTGCACTCAAACTCAACCAGGTGTTTTGTCGTGTGTTCAACCAAACGTCTACCTGAGCCATCCTTTGCTTGAACCAAGAACGGCCAGGATTAGAAACTTGGACTTGTAAATCCGGAGCAAACTGTTCCTCCACAAGATCAGAGTTTCGTTGGAAGTCCCGAAGCTCCACCTTGAGCTGGGCCTCCCACGGCGTGGTCGTAGCCCCAGTTCTCTCTAAGAGATGCTGAGGGAAGGAGAGCTTGCCCCGGGAAATGCTGCGGAATAAATCCATCAGCACCATCCTGACAATCTGTAAATCAATAGTGAAAAGACCCACCAATGCATGCACACTTTCATAGCTGGTTGTCTTCAAACAACCCAAAATAAGAACCCCTGCCTTTCGAATAACTTGACCGAGTTTTTTCTTGTCGTTCTCCTTGAGAAAACATCCCCATAACTCTAGACCATAGCACATCATGGGGACAATACTGCATCTCACCAAAAGGTTGGTAACTGAGATACGAGGACCCCAAAACAACTTGCAAACCCGGCGAACGCTATGCAATCTATTGACCATCTTTTCAATCAACTTGTCGACGTGGGTCTTGAAAGTCAAATCCGAATCTATCCATAACCCCAAATACTTGAAAACAGAAACCTGTGGGATGGAGGAACCCTGCACTTGAAAGCGAAGAAGCCGACCCTGAAAAGAGTGGGGGCATTCCAACACTGCACATTTTGGCCAACTCAGTTGCAAGCGGGCCTGGTGGCACCAGTTTGCTACCATGCCCAAGTCAGATTCCAAAACCTCCGTGATACGAGACTGAGCAACCCGCGTAACTAAAGCTAAATCATCCGCAAAGCCCTGAAAGTGTGACTGAAGGGGGAGGTAAAACACCTCATCCAGCATCACCAAAAACAGAGTAGGGCTGAGGGGACTGCCTTGAGGACAGCCCGTCATGATCGAATGAACAAAGGATTTATTCTGGATCCGTAAAACTGCCCTCCGGTGAACTAAGAAAGAATCCACAAGTGTCACTAAATAATCCGGGAACTCTAAATCCAACATTCGAGAAAGAATTTTAGTATTCCAAGTAGTGTCAAATGCTGATTTAATGTCCAGAAAAGAGGCCCACACCGGGTGCCCATCTCGTTTCGCTTGATGCAATTTACCCAACATAACCCGCAAGGCATCAGTGCAACTCCGATGTCGCCTGAAACCGTACTGATGCTCTGAAAGTTTCCCAAGAGATTCTAAAAACTCTTGGATTCTGTTTTGTAAAATCGATTCGAAAATTTTCCCCAACACCGAAAGTAAGGAGATCGGTCTAAGACAAGAAACCGCCTGATTATGGGTTGGAGATTTAGGAACAGGAACCACGGTGGCCTGCTTCCACACTACAGGAAATGTCTCCAACCGGATGCAACTGTTGAAAATGTGCACCAGAATTGGAAGTAAAAGAACCCAACATTTCTTCAACAAAGAAGGGCTAATGCCGTCGGGGCCAGGGGCCGAAAAGGGACGGACTTTCTTGATTCTAGACAAAACTTCGACACCAGTTATCAGAGGGCCAGGTTGAGGCACGCGGGAAGAGCGCCAGTGATTCACCTGGGTCTCAAATGGTTGGTGTTCCACACCCATATCCACAGGGGATGTAGGGAAAAACTTCCGACCTAACTGTTCACTAATTTGCTCTGCGTCGCTAATAACCTCATCATCTACCCGCACAAACGAAGTGTGCAATGAAGGGCTGAGTAGGAGTGGTGGGTGTAGGCTGCTGGGAAGTGGGTGGTGTCCCACTGCGTGGTGTTCCAGGCTGGTGCGTCATAGGAGTGCATGGAGATGTCAGAGGCTGAATATTCAAAAATCACTATTTTGTCTTCTTTCATCACTATTTTAGTCAGGATAGCGTCACAGTCCGACAGTCGGCGCGCGCCGGTCTACCTCGCGGTCGCTCGACGCGCGCCGGTCGCGCCGGTCTACCCCGCGCTTGTTTAGCCCACTCGCTTGGCGCGCGCCGGTCGCGCTAACCCTAAACCCTAAACCCTAAACCCTAAACCCAACCCCCCTTTTTTTGTTCGTCGGACATACAGCATCGGAGTGACGGGAGTCGGACTGTGACGCTGTCCTGACCGACCAGGGCGACAGCTCGGAAAATAGTGATGAAAGAAGACAAAATAGTGATTTTTGAATATTTTGCCGATGTCAGATGCTCCATCGCCTGTGTCCGACATAGCGGAATCTGGAAAAGGGTGGGGGATCTCGTCGGGGCCACCAGCTTGGGGGGCGATGTCGGCGAGCTCGAGGCGGCCGATCAGGATGGCGGAGCGAAGTGCAGTCCGAGGGGACGAGCCGCGTGGAATACGGCGGCGGAAGATCTCCGTGAGGGCAGCGACGTGGAGGTCGGTAAGGGAATTCATATATTTGTCGATCTCTGGGACGGACGGAGACTTGGGGTTCGACTCCCCGTCGACAGCGACATCAGGTGCCATAGGGTCCGAGGAAGGGACAGGTAGGTCCACAGCAAGTTTATGCGTCCGGAAGGCCCGTGGTCGTCGGTTCAATCGGTCGGCGTAAAAGTTGTCAATAGGAGAGCGGCATCTCCTACACAATGTAAATGTTGTTTGTTTGTTTGTAATGGGAGTGAGATTAGGCTCGGGGCGAAGCCCCTTTCAGACGAGAACTGGGATAGATTACAATGACGGTCGTTCTAACTTATAGTCCATGAGAATGTATGAGTCATGCCCTAAGAGAGGGCGCCGACCACGAATACCCTGAACGTCCACAATCGCAAGTCCCCTGAGACCCCATCTAGCACCCCATCCCACAGAGTGAGCAACGAGCATCGATCGGAATGTTTCCAGACAGAAGACAGTTTACAGTGGATGGATGAGCTATTTCAACTCAGTCCGAATCTGGCACGTAACCCATTCAATTAGTGAAGGTTGACCAGCATTAGATGCGTCACCACACGCAAAATAACAATCGCACTACCGACCCACCAACCTTCTCCTAGATCCTTCCAATGACCTCCTTTAAGCAAACCTCATCTCATTCATGAAAACCCATGTCATTCAAAATATTCCCTTGCCCTCGCGATATCAAATCATCTTTATCCAGTGAAATCACAGTAAATTCGGGACCTCTTGCCACTGTAGTTGCCACCAATCACCACTCAAAGACCCTTCCGATGCAAATGTGACGATTCGCCCTACTTCATAACTCCTATTCCTTGGAACTTCGACATTTTTGCTGGACCCCCCCAAACTGTGCACGCATTTCTCGAATCTTGTCCGGCTTTGAAGTACTGCACTACACAAGTTTCTCCGTCTGGCCACGACTTCGATCAATCAAACTTTTGCATCTCCTGGACTGTTCACTGCGTTGCCCGACTCCAAACGTCGATCCCCATCAACTTCGTCGAATTTGTCCCATCCACACCAGAGATAGGACTTGGGCCAAATTTTTGGTCCGGCTACGGTCCGGTCCGGTTACGGTCGGTTTACGGTTCCGTATTACGGCCGTAACTCCGTACCGTAACCGGAGTAATATGTTGTTTTTACGGTACGGAACAGGTACGGTATAGCTACGGTAGCCCCTAAATCATCGTGAAGTAGTGTGGTTCAGTGCTAAAGCGTTAGGCTGTAGTCTGTAAGGTCGTGGGTTCGAATCCCCTTGGGTTCCTTTGGGTTCTCGGGACCCTGCGGGGGTTACTATTTACGGTTTACGGTTGGTACGGTGGTTACGGTCGGTACGGTCCGGTACCGGAGCAGTACGGAGTGGTACGGTGGTCCGGTTCCGAGCACGAAAACCACTCCGGTCCGGACCGTAACTACCGTAACCGTAAGTGACCGGAGTGGGGTTACGGTACGGTTTACGGTACCGTAACCGGAAAGTCCTATCTCTGATCCACACCAAGCGTCAAATGCGTCTGGAGTATAACAATAATCTTACTGGACTCGATCCAGTTGGGTGGAACACACGAGAGACACACTTGGGCTTTGCCCTGAAGGGACTTACAAGAACTAATCTTATCTTTTCTTCCACAACATTTTATCCTTCCCCTTTCCAAGTATTGCCTCTCCTCCAGAAAACCACTGTACTGAACCAATACACCAAATCTTCCTGTACTGCCTATGAACCCTCACAAAAGCCCACGTGGTTCACCATCCACCTCTTCCTCCCCTAACCTTTTCTACATGGAGAATCCAAGGTGGCGCCTTATCAACCATGACTTCTTGGTCCTCGTAACTCCTCTGTCTCAAGACAAAATCCCTCTTTGCTTTCATCGTACTTAGCTTCATCTGGGAAGTCTTCTGCTGTTGTCCGCGATATCGCGAATTTGGTTGATCGATCAACCAAATTCACCTTTTCATTGTTGGCCAACTGACTATATAGTCAGTTGGCTATATCCAGTCAGTCTATATAGTCAGTCGGATATATCCGTTCTGCACTCCTGACTTCCCTTTACGCTCCTGACCTCTGGGGTAGCCTCGCTCTTTTCCTCATCATTTCCAAACGCTGAACCCGGGTCACACGCGTCGATGATGGAGTCTGTCAGTTGCCCCTCACCCCTGACGCTCAGTACCAAGATATTTCGTCAGTGGATGCGAAAGCGATCGATGTCTTCCTCGAGGAGCAGGTTGCTCGGGGCATCATTCACAAAATGCTTCCAGTGGAGAAAGGATTATTCAGTCAACCCCTGATTATTCCAGAAAAATCTGACAGTCCAGGATTGGTGGTCGACTTCCGTCGTCTTAATTCCCTGACTTCAACCTGGAAGACGGAGCTGCCTCCCTCTATCCATCTCCTCCGCTCGATCCCTCAAGGCTGGACAGTTTTTTCGCTGTTCGACATCGATAACGGTTTTCATCATGTTCCCCTCCAGGATGACATCAAAAAATATTTTTGTTTTTCGTTCAAGGGATTTCGTTACCAATTTCAGCGGTTACCTCAAGGCTGGACGTCCAGCAGTTCTTTGTTTCATTTATCGGAGTACTGGCAAACGTACACACACGTGATTTTTCAAAGGTTTTTGAGAACTCTTGAAACTTCAAGCGTTTTGGAAAAACATCAAAAGGGTTTGTCACTGGCCCAAGCAGTGGAGTTAACGGTTGGGACAGAAATTCAACCCCGCACAGGTTCAGAGGTTCAGGAAGGAAAGGAAGGTCAGTGAAGAAGACCAATAACAAAAACTATTACGGGCCCTGTCCGGGACACAGAGCCAAAGCATCGGGGGTGTGCAAAGAAAACAGGAGAGGACGGATTGAGAAGTGCCAGCCCAGTTTGTGACAACTACTGTCGACGCCAACCAACGCCGACAGTCGACAAAAACTGATAAGGGGGTCTAGGACCCCGAGACACAAGCACACACACACACACACAGAGAGAGAGAGAGAGAGTCACTGGGAAGATTAATTTTTACAGGAGGGCCCCCTGCCCTATAAACCCTGTCGTACATCCCATTGTACTACACAATACCCCTAAACCCGAGTTACTACTATCAATTTGTCCCCCCCCCCACGAGAGGGTGTCCACACCCGTCACAACCCTGGAAAGAAAGAAAGAAAAAGGTCGAACTAGAAGAAAAAGAAACCCCAAACAAACCCACAACAAAAACCCCAACTAAATGTCAAACTAAACCCCAAACAAACCGATGAAAAATCCCAAACCAAACCCATGCTCAACCCCACAGAAAAACCCCGTTCTGTCTTGAGGCTTGGTCTCTGGCTTGGACGGTAGCTTGGTCTCCGGCTTGGTCTGCTTTTCGTTGTCACTCCAGAACCCATCTCAGCCGCCAGCTGGTTGTTCAGCTGGTTCATCGACTGGCTCTGCCACCAAGTCGATCGGAGGCTCGTCCTCATCCACATCCAAAGGAGGGAAATCCTCATCCAAAGGTGGAGGAAGAGGTCCCAAAGACGAGGGCTCCGAGGATGGACTCCTGCTGGACACGGAAGGACTTTTTCCTTCGTCCTGTTCTGGGTCCTGTTCTCCTTTTGTTTCTGGTTCGGGTGTTCTCTCTTTTTCCTGCTTCTCATACTCCTCCGCCCACTTTTTCACCAACGGACCCAAGCGCTTCAGGGCAAGGCCTTTCGGAAAGCCCATGTCCCTTCTTAAGCACTGATAGCACTCGGTGAGAGTCTGGGTCGTGGGTGGAGCCTGAAGGAGTGGCTGGAAGTCTGGCTCCCGCATGTCCAAATGTAGGTCCTTCAGCTGAACCTGTGGCGGGTCGATTCGCTGTTCCTGCCACACCCCGTATAAGCGCACGAGGATAATCATGAGGTTCCAGTGGGTTCGGCACACCGTGTGGCTCGTGCATGTGGTGATCACGTAGCTATCCGCCAGCGCCGGCGGCGAATAGCACCACAAGCAGATCGGTGGCTTTTCCCCACGCCTGTCCTTGAACCTCTTGGACATGTCGGCGAGCGCCTCCTCTTCCTCTCTCTCCTTCCTTTTCTTGGGCGCCGACTTTTCGTCGGTCTTTCCCCCGGTCTGTCCCCCGGTCAGGTCGCGGATTCTCCTGGGTTGTGGCTCTGAGATCATATCGTCTGCAACGTCGGGAACGTCAAAGTGCCCCGGTGCACGATTTCTGATTCTCTCGAGCGTTTTGTCCACCTGCGTATAGTCATACCCGGCTAGCCGGTGGTTAACCGGAACGTTCCCTTTGCCGTAGTAGACAGGCTCCTCTCCGTCTCTGATCGCAGCAGCAGCTCCAGCACCCTGCGTGATGATATCGTCCATCGTCGCCCGACAAAGGTTTTCCACATAGTCCCCAAGGCGTGCGGGAACGCTGTGGAGCAACCGGCTCATCAACCCGGACTGTGCCTCAGACGAGTACACAGCCGTTTGCCAGGCCGACCTTTCGTCTGTGGACGTCAGGTGTGGCTGCTGTTTCGTCAGCTGCGCTTTCAGCTTCTTCTGCGTCTGGTTCGCAGAATCGAGTTCCTTGTGAAGCTGTTTCAGCTCCTGTTCAGCGGTTCCTCTCGCCTGCCGGGCGATTTCCAGATCGTGTTCAAGTTGGGTTACTTGATTGCAGAGTCTTTGAGCTACACCCTCAAACTTTTTCAGGTGCTTCTCTGCCTGATCCGCCCGCGCGCGTTGTGCGTCGCGTTCTGCACGGAGTTCCAACACATCGTCCTGTAACCGTTGACACCTAGCTTGGAGAGTAGCTGGGTCGGCGTCCCGGTCGAGTGTTTTTCCTGTTCTGGAACTAGGTTTTTCCGGCAGTTTTTCCGGCAACTCTGTCGGTGGGCGAATTACGATCTTGGAGGTTCCTTTGAGCAGCGATGTTTCGAAGTTCCGAAGTTTCGAAAGCACCGAAGGAGCTGGGAGAGTTTTCATGATTTTCGCCTTAGGAGGTGGTGTGATAAGTGGTTTGGGTTCCCCTCTGGGTGGGCAAGCGTCGGCGAGAGTTCCACTTTTTCCTTTTCCGCCTTTCTCGCCGCCACTGCCTTTCGTTTTTCCGCTGCCACCCAGTTGTTTTCCACTCGACTCCTTTCCCACCGCCTTATCACCACTGTGCCACATGATCGGGCTGTGCTTTGGCATTCTCTTTTTTGTGTTGGCTGCGCTTTGTTCTCCGACTAGTCTCCGACTTTTCTGTATGCGCGCCGAGAATAACCAGGACAAAATGATCGCAAGTCCGCTTTAAGATACGCTAGGCGTATTAGCTAACGTACCTCGGTAACGTGACACTCTATGGAGGTCATCGTCACCACACGGGTTCGTGCCTATTTGATTTTACCCTAACTTGCTTATGTCAACTCAGTTCCACCTGCGGCGCAATCACGTGACCTCCAGGTCGGACATTAACCCATCACTTGATCCAATGTCCCCATCACCTGTTATCAGTCGCTATGAGCGTGTGAGTTGTGCGTTAGGTAAACCTCCCCGGAAAGAAAACTGACCCCTAGCCCGTCCTGCGAACCGTCCACAGTTCTGTCACGGGAAAAGATAGCAACCCGTTCGCCGGAAAAGATGGAAACTTTCCCTAGGAAAAGATGGAAACTTTCCCTAGGCTTTTCCGGGAGTTCTACTTGGTGTTCTTTTCCTAAGTCTTTTTGGTATCCCATCTGGATAGCGTTCCAAATCGACTTTCTCGGCTTAATATTTTTCCCCCAGCTGGAAGGATAGTATTAAGTCGAGCGTGAACAGAGTGGTAATGATCCCTGTTTAGGTTCGAGTTCTGCGTTGGGCCCTAGTCTTTTTCTTAGATTGGGTCACTTGTTTATTTTCCGGTTTGTTGGCTAAGTACTCCTTAAGCAAGTCCTGGGCATTGGCCAGGTGGCTTTCTGGCTCCCAGGTGGATTCCATCAAATCGTAGCCCTTCCAAAGGATCAGGTACTCCTTGCGAGTAGTGCCCCGATCTCTGAGGATGCGCTCGACCTCGAATTCGATGGTTCCATCCACTAGCTCCCCCTCTGGAGCGTCTATCTCTCGCTGATCGTCATCAAGCCGAGAGTAAGCCTTCAGTTTCGACACATGGAAAGTTGGGTGGATTTTCCAGTGGTCGGGAAGGTCAAGACGGTAGGCGACAGCCCCAATCCGGCTAGCCACCCGGAAAGGTCCAACAAATCGCCGGCGGATTTTCGGTGGGATTTTCTGAAGTGAAGCAAGGGGAATATACTTGCTTTGCACCAGCACTTCATCGCCAACCTGAAAATCCACTTTCCTTCGACGTTTGTTTGCTGAGGTGCACATGCGGTTCTGTGCCTCTGCGTATTTCGCCTTAGCGTTTCGCATTTGGTCGTCCATTCGACGTACCATCTCAGCCGCCATTTCCGATTCATCGCCCGTCCGAACTCCCTTCCTGGCAACAACTATCTGCCCCATGTTCTGGCCATACAGAAGCTGGGCTGGCGCGTAGCCTGTGGAGACATTTCGTGAATTATTTGCGGCAAATTCCGCGGTCGGCAAATAATCCACCCAACGGTCTGGGTACCGTTCCACATACGGACGCAGGAAATCCTCCAGCACCCGGATGGTGACTTCCGACTGCCCATCCGTTTGAGGATGGTATGCAGTGCTCATCCGGAGCTGAGTACCTAAAAGTTTGAAAAGGGAGGTCCAGAACAAACTTGTGAACCTTGGATCCCGATCCGAAACTATGATTTTAGGCAGCCCGTAGTGTTTGTATATGTTCTCCACGAACAGCTTTGCGTATTCTGGCGCCGTGATAGTTTTGTTACAGGGTACGAACCTCGCATACTTCGTCAATCGGTCTACAAAGACAGCGATTGCTGTGAAGCCATGGGAAAACGGTAGGTCGGTAACCAAGTCCGTCGTGATCTGTTCCCATTTCTGGTCTGGGATAGGCAACGGCTGCAAAAGACCTTTCTGTCTTTGCAAGTCCGATTTGTTTAGTTGACAAGTTGGGCACGTTTTCACGTATGCCTTTACGGCTAACCCAACGCCTTTCCACCAGTAACTGCGGGCAAGTACTTCGGTCATGCGGTCTGCTCCAACATGACCGGCACTGGGAACGTCGTGATGCTCTTCCAGAATCCGTTTCTGGAAAGAAGCAGGGACCACAAGCAAACTAGGACCTGGGTCTGTCTTGGTATAATACAAGAACCCGTCGTCCAGCTTGTATTGCGGAGAAACCCCTCGTTCCATCCTTTCAAAAATAGGCTTGAGTTGTTCATCACTTCTCAAAGCCTCTTTCCATGCCTCCTTCTCTGCCACTTCCCAAGTGGAGAGGTTATTGAGCTGGTCTGGCGGACCAGGAAGGCTCCGGGATAACGCATCAGCCAAGACATTGGCTTTCCCCTGGATATAGACGATTTTTGGACCTATGGATTGGAAAAACCCTGAGTTTAACCACCGGGTTTGGGTCCGCGACAACGTGCTCTGGTTCATGAAGTGGGTGATCGGTTTGTGGTCCGTCAACACCTTCACACCCCCATCGCATCCCTCAAGGTAGTGTCGCCACTGGGCTAAAGCATATGCTATTGCCCCCAGCTCCCGCTCATATGCGGAGTATCGCGTTTCAGCTGGTTTTAATCGTCTGGAAAGGTATGCAATTGGTTGCAAACCTTTCCCATGATCCTGGGTAAGAACCGCTCCATATGCAGTTCCAGATGCATCCGTTATTACGGTGTACTCCTTAGCTGGATCAGGAAGGAGTAAGATCGGTGCGCGGCTAATCCGATCCTTAAGTTCGTTGTAGGCATTGCGTTGGTTCAGCCCCCATTCCCAGACAGTATCCTTCTTGGTTAGATCTGTCAAGGGACTCGCAATCCTAGCGAACTCAGGAATGAACTTACGATAGTAAGATACCATTCCCAGGAAACTTCGCACATCAGTGACCGAAGTTAACTCCTTCCATTGTTGAATAGCCTTAACCTTATCCTGCATCGGTTGAAGGCCTTTTTCCGACAAATGATACCCCAGGTAGTCCGTCTCTGCTACCCCTACTTCGCACTTACTGGCTTTTGCGTACAACTTATGTTTCCGCAACCGTTCAAAGACCAGTTTTAGGTGCTCGACGTGCTCTTCCACCGAGTTGGAAAAGACCAAGATGTCGTCGATAAACACCACTACAAACTCGTCAAGGAACTCCCCCAGCAAATCCTGAACCATGGTTTGGAACTGGGCTGGGCAGTTGGTCATTCCGAACGGACACACGAGAAATTCGAAATGTCCGTATCTCGTCCGGAATGCCGTCTTGGGAGTATCCTTGGGTCGAACGGGAAACTGCCAGTAGCCTGAGCGGAGGTCGATCTTCGTATAGATCTTCGCTCTGGCGAGACGGTCCATTAACTCCTCAGGAAGAGGGAGTGGATACCTATTCTTTACCGTGAATTTGTTTATCCAACGGTAATCCACACACATTCTCAACCCTCCGTCTTTCTTGGGAACAAAGAGTATGGGTGCGCCCCAGGGACTCTCGGAGGGTCGGATCTTCCTTTGTTCGAGGAGGTAATCCACCTGTGTCCTAACTTCGTCCAGCTCGGCTGGAGAGAGTTTGTACAAGGGACGGTGGATTGGGGTCATTTGTTCGTCCTCCAGGTCCACCTTAAATTCGTGGCCTTTTCTGACTGGAGGAACACCGGGTGGTAAGTCTTTCGGGAACACATCCTTGAAACTTGTGAGGACAGCCTTGATCCTTGGGTCGAGACCCGAATGCATTACCTTTTCCACATCCGGCTGGAGATAAGCTGGTGTGGTTCCAGTAGCGTTCAAACGCTCTTCTGGAATTCCCGGATATGGATACTGCATGAGATGTGCCATATCTTCCGGGGTGGTTGATCGCACAACCACAAGGTATGCCTGATCAACTTCTGGACTGTTCTTCACGAGCGAGAATAACTTCTTCGCTGAGACTGTATCAATAGCCGGTGCTAGGTGCTGTAAGTAATCTGATGGTCGTTCCTTCATAGGAACAGTTGTTGTTAGTCTTTTAGCGCTATACGAGGTAGTTTGGGATAGAGACAGACAGATTAGACCCAGAGTTTGGGGCATGCGTCAGCGTACTACACTTAGGGGTACTTAAGAGGCCCACTCGTTGTTTTGACGTTCACTTTATTTTGTAAGAACTCGGGATTCGTGGGATTGGTGTGTTCCCGCTTGTGTGTGTGTTTGTGTGTGTGTGTGTTAAGTGTTTGCCTGACGCAATCACTTCCCAACCCAAGTGCTCTAGTAGCGTTCACAACCGCGCTAGCTAGAGAGTTGTCTAAACCAACAAACCCCACAAGTATACTTGCGTTAGCCAGCAAGTTATCACGAATCCAACCAACACAGCCGACCACTATTGCGTCACCCACAAGCTTCACTATCAATTGGTTTCGGAGCGAGGCAAGAACTTTAAGTTCTTGAGATCGAAACTTGTGAACGTGGCGCAACAAACGTTTTTGTTTGTTTGTTTGGTAGAGAGAAACTCCAACCGTGGTTGTTGAGTACTCCCAAATAGTGGCTGAGAGACCATGGCTGACCGTGAACACGCATTGGCAGTGCGCGAGCCTCAAGTTGAAGAGCCAGGGATTGAACCTGAGTTCGATGAGGAATTGCCTGACGCACCCAATGTTGTGTATCAACAAATAAACGTCCAGAACATCCACAATGTCCAGCAAGCAGCTGTCGACATAGACATGGGAGCTGATGCGGAAGCCTTAAGAGAGGATGTGGATGCGGTCCATGACCGTGTGGACGATTTAGCCCACGGGCTAAGGGGTCACCTGCAGCAAGTTGACCAGACACTGGGGCAGAGGCTAGCCCATACTGAGGCCTCTGTGTCGAACCAACTGGCTGGCGCATCAGAGGTGATCGGGCAGGCGCTGGAAACACAGCACCAGCATGCGCAACAGGTTGAGGCCACACAGCATGCGGTGGTGTCGCAACAGCAGAAGCTGGATTCAGTAGCGGCTCAACATAGTCGATACGAGCAGAGGCTATTACGCCAAGATATCGACCATAGGAAAGAAAGAGCCGAGATCAAAGCTTCTGTGGATGCAATAACGAGGAGAATGGATGCCGCAGACATTCTAGCGGACTCTCGTTTTGCTGACCTAAAAGAAGCAACTGAAGCATCAGCACTTCAGTTAAAACAACTCTCCGAGTTATCCCTTGTTCAAGGGCGGAGAATTGAAGGCTTATTAGGAACTGTTGCGGATTCCAACGAAAAAGTCGAACGGACTCTAGAATTGTTTCGGGAGTCCTTGCATAAACAAGGTGCTGAGGTGAAGCGTTTGCAGAGCTCAAGAGTAGCAATTCAAAAAGATTTGATTGCCTTGGAGAAAAAGGCATCCAAAACCTGGGATCAGCAGCAAGATGCAGCTGATGTGGTTGCCTTAAGATTATCTGGCCTGGAACGAAGCATGGAGGATGTGAGTGGCGGAAGCCAGAGTGCCCAAAGTGGAAGTGATGCTCGAGCAGTATCACCAGAGCGTGAAGAATCAACTTCCCCTGAGCCTGAGGACTCAGCCTTTGGAATGCCGCTGCCGAAGAAATCAGTAAAGCAGTTGGCTGCATCATGGCCGCCACTAGACCAGAGCTTCGCGGTAGGGATGGTTGGGGCAGGAACCTCAACGATACCGGCTCCTCCAGCAGTACAGGTCGAGGAGGGTGAAATTGTTGCTGCAGAAGCACCACCATGCACTGCAGTGGACAGCGCACCAGACGTTGATTTCACATTCCCTCAGTTGATACCTCCAAGTACAAGAGCTCAGCCTGGAGTACGCATCTCAAAACCCGACTCTGCCGATGGATCACGTAGACCCACACGAACTAACCCAAGAGTTCTCTCCTCAGCAGAAGTGTTATATCAAATTGACCTTGAGCGTGCTAAGGCACAGGTCAGAGAAGAGAAAGGAAAAGAACCCATGCAGATCCCCACACGTACTGGAAGATTGGGACTTGGGTTAAGTGCTTTGGGAGCAAGGGTAGAAAATAATCCCTTTGCTGCACTTGGTTCATATGAGTCTACTGGTGGACCCAGTCGAGTTCCTCGCATGCGAGGTAACTTTGGAGACCCTGGTGATGACGACCCAGATGATGATGGCGGTGATGATTACCGCGACAGACGAAACCGCCCACCTTCCCGCATACCAGGTGCGCCTGATGGCGGAGGAGGTGGTGGCGGCGGTGGAGATGGTGGAGGCGGTGGACCTCCCGGTGGACCTCCTGGTGGAGGTGGAGGTGGAGGTGGCGCTGGACCGGCAGGCCCAGGACCTCCTAGGCAAGGACAGTGGTTGCCTAGCACCGTCAAGTTGCAAATGCCTCGCGCATTTAACGGAAGTGGAGAACCAAAAGCCCGTAAATGGCAAGTGCTCATGACGCGGTACTTGAGAACCTGCGGAGTGCATGAAGCACAGTGGCAATCGATTATGGCCACTAACCTTTATGGGGCTGCCTCGGATTGGTTAACGATGCAAGAGTTGAAAATTCACCGAGGTGAAAGACCACCCTTCCGTGACTGGATGGACTTCATGGATGGCTTAGCTACAGCTTTCGAATTCTCTAGTGATCGAGATGAAGCGTGGCGTGACCTCCACAAACTCAAGCAGACTGGAACCGTGAAACAGTTCGTTAAAGAGTTTCAGCGGTTAGTCTTGAGGATTCCAGACCTCGAAGAGGATCACCAGTATTTGCTCTTCGTGGATGGACTTAAAAGTGAAGTTCAGAAGTTAGTCGCAGCAACGGTACCTCGAGATGTCGAGGCCGCCATCATATCCGCCGAACGATTGGAAGCCCTTGGAGTTGGAACACAAGGCCAAGGAGGGCAGACCAATCAGAAAAAGAAAGGAGTCTGGCGTGGTGGAAGAAAGAAGAAAGGCCAGAATCAGGGTCAGCAGCAGCAGAACCCTACACCACCAGCCCAAGCACCACCACAAGCTGCCGCAGGAGTGCAACAGCAGCAGCAACAGCAACAAGGACGAGGAGGAGGACGTGGTGGTGGTGGACGTGGACGCGGTGGTGGTAACCGTGGAAGAGGACAAGCCAATCAGGGAAGACAGAACCCCCAGGGGGGAGGGGGATATAATTGTTATCTTTGTGGAAAGAAGGGTCATCCTGTGAGGCAATGTCCTAGATTGGAGGAGGTGAAAAACCTCCCCGATGTAAAAAAAAAATGTTAAACTGACCGCCAGGCAGGAAACTGCTTCGTCTGGGCCTGGCCGACGCAAACGTCGTAAGCGAAACAGAGTTCGTAGGCGGCGTAGGAAGCATAGATCAAAAGTAGGTGCCTCGAAAAAGGTTTGTACTCACAGCGGAAAACCTGAGGAGCGGACTAGTACACCGCGTGAAGAGAGAACAGAGACACTCTCCACATCTACCCAATCGGCACATGACAACTGCGATTGGAAAAATGAACAGAAGGAAAGCACACCGGATGAGATGGACGCGCCTCATGCGTCATCTGCATCTCTTCCCTCTGTTAGTGAATCTGTGGGCTCATTGGAGTCGCAGAGTAGTCTACAGGAGTCCCTGCCTGCAGACGTAGACGATAGTGGGTCAGAAACAACCCAGCGGTCTACCACAGAGCGAGTTAATGTGTCAGAAGTTCGATCAACTTCGTCAACCAAGGGTGACACATGCCCTCTGTTAAAAATTCAAGAAGTGCCTGTGAGAGGGTACGAAGTAAAAGCACGGATCAAGACCACGGACCTTTATGCATTCATTGATTGTGGAAGTACCGCAAACTATATCAATGATAAGGTAGCGCGTGATCTCGGGTTGTTGATTACACCAAGCTCCAAGAGAGCAATGTTGGCAAACGGAGATATTAAAGAACTGGCTGGCAGCTGTAACAACCTCCGAGTAAAGATAGGAGGGCTGAAGTGCAAAATGAAAGCGGATCTGTTCCCAGACCTTGGTTATGACCTAATATTGGGCATGCCTTGGTTGCAGAAAGAAAACCCCCGCATAGACTTTCAGCAAAATGAGATTTCAGTTTGCAAAAACAGCCAAGTGTTTCATCTCCCGTTGCGTCATCCAACCCAAGAGAGTATTGAACCTGAACGAAAAGTACAGTCGATACTGCAAGAAGTACCAGTGACTGAGTGTTCAGCTAAACGAATGATGCGTCATCTCAAAACAGAGACAGCATTCATGGTTGTAGTGCAAGAGTCTGAAGAGAAAGCTTTAGGCCAACATGAATTGCCTGACGCAATAGAGCGAACACAGCCATTCAACACTGAGGATGAGATTGGTAAACTTATTCGTTCAGACACCCCTGCCGAAATTAAAAAGGTGGTAGAAACACACCGTGGTGTGTTCCCTCGTGATTTACCCCCAGGGATCCCTCCGAAGAGAAAAGGTCATGAATTTAAGATAGACCTGGAGGATCCAACACCTATCCATCGTCCAATATACAAGCTTTCACCAGCAGAGCTGGATGAAGTGAAAGCACAAGTGGACTACCTTCTGGAACAGAAGAAAATCAAACCATCCGAGTCCCCTTGGGGCGCGCCAATCCTGTTTGTACCAAAAAAGGATGGAGGCTTAAGGATGTGTGTGGATTACAGGTGGATTAATAAGGTGACGGTGAAAAACCGATATCCTTTACCCCTGCCAGAAGAATTGATGGATAGAGTGTTCAAAGCCAAAGTGTTCTCAAAGTTAGATCTGCGATCAGGCTATTGGCAATTTCCAGTAAGGCCATCTGATACAGATAAAACAGCGTTCCGCACGAGATACGGTCACTTTGAGTTTTTGGTAGCGCCTTTTGGGCTAACCAATTGCCCAGCGCAATTCCAAACTCTAGTGCAAGACCTACTCACAGAGTTTTTAGATGATTTTGTTGTTGTCTTTATCGATGACATACTTATCTTCTCTGAAAACATGGAACAGCATGCCGAACACTTAGAGAAAGTCCTGTCGCGACTAGCAGAATATCAGCTTTTTGCTAAGGCAAGTAAAAGTGAGCTGGCTGTCGCAACAGTAGACTATCTTGGCTACCGCATTAGCGGAAGTGGGTTAGAACCACAGGAACAAAAAGTGAAGGCAGTGAAGGAGTGGAAGGAACTACAGAGTGTTAGTGATGTACGTAGTTTCCTTGGAATGGTTTCATACTACAGGAAATTCATTCCCCAGTTTGCACATGTTGCTGGACCACTCCATGACTTAGTGAAAAAAGACCATCCCTGGAGATGGGGACAGGTTGAGCGTGGCGCATTCAATGAACTGAAAAAGCGTCTAAGTCAAGCTCCCGTCCTTATTTTTCCAGATGCGTCACTGCCTTACACTGTGATCACTGATGCGTCGAATGAGGCCATCGGTGCCGTGTTAACACAGGATCACGGAGAGGGGCTACAGCCAATAGCTTACCTCTCACGTAGATTCAAGCCTGCCGAGCTTAACTATGCACCATACGACAAAGAGTTGTGTGCAATATGTTATGCGATGGTGCAGTGGAGACATTATCTAGAAGGTTGTGCGGGTGGAGTAACAGTGTTCACTGACCACCAACCTCTGACGCATATTCTGTCGCAGAGGAACCTTTCTAGAACCCAAGCAAGATGGCTTGAGGCGGGGTACCTGACTTCGATCAACCCCAAGATCTCCTATATCAAAGGCAAGGCTAATGTGTTAGCAGATGCTCTCTCCCGCAGTGTTCCTAAGCCCGTGGAAACTGCGATGAACATTTCCACTTGGCAAGTGCATCAAGCAAGCCAAGACGAGTGGAAACAAGCCCTCCAAGCTGATAACTCCTTGGTGAAGATATTGCGGAAGCTTGAGAGTGGCGAGGAAGTTGAGGGATATTTCCTCAGAGAGGGAATACTCTGGACGGTCCCAAAGAGAGGATTAGTCGAGAAAGTGGTGGTTCCTAAAGGCCAGCGCAATAAGATTATGAAGGAGTGCCATGAGACACCTTCAGCAGGCCATACAGGACCAGCGCGAACAGGAGAAATCCTAGCGCGGCGATATTGGTGGAAAGGGTGGATGAATGAGTTGAAGGCATTTGTGCGCGAATGCCCTGTGTGCCAACAAATAAAGGCTGACACACAGAAGCCTATGGGCTTACTTCAACCCCTGCCAATACCTGAGCGGAAGTGGGAGCAGATTACCACTGACTTGGTGACAGATCTACCAGCATCCAATGGGTTTAGTGCTGTAGCTGTCTTTGTCGATAGACTTACCAAGTTTGTGCATTTCGCCCCATGTACTAAAGAGATTACCGCTGCAGGATACGCCCAACTTTTTATCGAACATGTTTACCGCAACCATGGCCTACCTAAAGTGATTGTGTCTGATAGAGACCCTCGCTTTACCAGCAAGTTCTGGCAGACGCTTTTTAAAGCTCTGGGTACAGAGATTCGTATGAGTACAGCTTACCACCCTCAGACGGATGGGCAGAGTGAGGTTACCATACGTACTCTGGAAAATTTTCTAAGGCCATATGCTGAGAGGTATCCCCATAAGTGGGTTGAGTATTTACCTACAGCAGAGTTTGCAGCAAACAATGCAGTGAATGCGAGTACAGGGTTCGCACCTGCATACTTGATGTATGGGTACCATCCAGAAACACCAAACATTGGTGGGACGGCAACGCAATTTCAAGTGGAAGCAGTTAAGACTATGGTAGCACGGATGGCACAGGACTTAGATACCGCAAAAGCATATTACTCTAGAGCACAACACAGAATGTGTGTGAGTGCAAACAAGAAGAGGAAAGATATTGCTTTTGAGAAAGGGGATAAAGTCCTGATAAAAAGCCGTTTTATTCCGTTGGCTGCTTTGAACAAAGTGAGTCCCAAACTGCGCCGTCGATTTGTGGGTCCCTTTGAAATTGTGGAGAAAATATCAAAGGTGGCTTACAGAGTTCAACTTCCAGAAACATGGCTCATTCACCCAGTGTTTCATGTTTCTAAGTTCAAGCGTTATCACGCCTCGAGTGATAACAGCAGGCAGATACAACCTCCAGAAGGAGAGTTGATTGGTAGCGAAGTAGAGTATGAGGTCGAAAATATCCTAAGGGCTAGAGGTAAACGCAATCGTGAATACCTAGTGCTGTGGAAAGGATACGATCTACTTGACGCTACTTGGGAACCTGAAGCTAATCTGGTTAACGCACCAGATATACTTCGCGCATTTAAAGAGAAAGAAAGAAAAGAGTTGCAGAAAGGAAGAGAATAGGGAAGCAGAGTGTTTGATGGCTAAGGTGGAACTCCTTATAGCAAGGGGGCGCGAAAAAGGATACCTTAGAAAAACTCTGTCGACTTCCAAACCAACTCTTTAACTTTAATGCGTTAGGTGCCTAAGTTATTTGGTTGGCGCAGTAAGTGTAGCTTCAGTAGTACTTTAGAAACCGGGCAAACGATGTCACATTCGAGATAGTGTGGTTGTTCCGAGAAAACCCCTATCAAGTGACGTGTTGAGGTGGTCTTGACGAGACTCCAACCGAGCGAAACGTTGGTGTCTCACCCCAATAACTCAACGAGGAAAGTGTACGAGTCACCCGGCCTTATAAGCGCAGCCCTCGAACCATTTTGCCCTAGTGTTTGTGTAAACGGAGCGAGCTCCTGAGTGAAAAAGAGTCTAAAGACGCACAAACCGTTGTTATTTCTTTCTTTCCGACAAACATAATGGCTGCCGACACACCCGCCGCAATTATTGCGAGGTTGGAAGCGGAGGTAGCTCAAAAAGAAGAGGAGCTGCAGCACTTTACGTCGACCGCAGAGGAAGTGCTGCAGAACAATGAGGCCTTAACCCGGCAGCTCTCAGAGTTGAGTGACCGGACGAAAGCAGCTGAGGCTGCGAAGGAGGCAGCGGAGAAAGCCAAGGATAAGGCGGAGGCGGAAAAGAAAGAAGCGGAGGACAAGACTAAGGTCTTGGAAGAAAAATTGGAAGCCATGAAGCTGAAGAAGCAGCGGTTCCAATCTCACATGATGGCTAACCATCGTGAGAATGACCTCCGCAAGCAAGCTCTCGGGGGAATGGTGGATCGATTTACCGCGGTAGAGGAAACGCTGCAGCGAGCTGTAGCAACCGCGTGGAGTGCAGCAGCCAACAACCTTGAGAAGGAATTGGCAGAACAAGAGCTGCAGATCGATTTGCTGGGAGAGTCCCTCAGAGACGGCTCTGAAAAACTTCAAGTGCAGAGCGAAACAACGGACAAGATGCTGCGTTTGAACCCGCCGGTACCAGCACCACGGGTACGCGAAGAACTGGATCGCCAAGTCCAAGTTCTGTTGTCAAACGCAACACTTGATCTGGAACCGTCCAAGGACGATGATGCGGGAGGCTCAAGCAAGGGCAAGGGGAAAGGGAAAAACAAACGCCCAAGCTCGCCGTGTAGGGATGAAGATCCACACGGAAAGAGAAGGCGAGAGGACGGTGACGATGAAGGTGGTGAGCCACCGAGGGATCGTATGCCTGGAGATGCAGCAAGAGCCAACTTGTTACTCAAGTTAAAGGCTGCCGCATTAAAGACTCCAGCACCCTCACAACCAGCGCCAACAGTTCAGACTCCCGGAGATGAGGCTACTGCAATAGCACCGGGGGAGGACTTATTCGACATGAGAGAGGAGGAGCTTTTGGACTTGGATTTTAACGAAGCAATTGACTTCGGCAGTCCACCTCCTAGGCTCGAAGGTCCTAGTTCTGAACTGGAGGACGGGGAAATAAGGAATGATGAAGGGCCAAGCCAGGTGACAGAGGTTCAGCGTGCGGTCCATCCACCGTTGGAGTTAGCTCCAACAGAAGCAGCACTTCGGGCTTTCCGAGAAAAGGTTAAGCTCAGAAGACTAAGGGCGGCTGCTCAGGACAAAGTGGATGCTGCACCCAGCGAAGTGAACCTGTCACGGGAGGATATCGAGGAGGCTTGCAACCCCATCACTGCGTCAGAAAAATGGCCGAAGGTCCAATATACTAACCCCAGGGACCGAGCCTTGCAAAATTACCGCGGCAACCGGCACTTTCACGAGTTGCCCATGTGCATTTGGTGCGGGAGAAGCCCAATGCAAGCAAGTGCTCAGCGGCTGACGCAGAAGAAGTATTCCGTCCTTCCTTGTGGGTATCACCTCGTGTGTGATGCTCATTGGTTGGCATACTCGATGCTGGGGCGCATCGTCACGGCGGTCCAAAAAGTCGCGGAAGTGGACAACAAGTCCATCGCCACCGTCTCCCCATTCTCTCTACCTGCCCATATGTTGAAGCTGACACGCTCGACGTTCGAAGAAATCCCTCCGTTCCCGGCTGAGCACGAGAAGTTGCCACACTGCAACATGTGTGTGAAGCGGCAGCTCAAGGTGTCCGGCATCACAAGGGATCTGCCATTCCTAAAGTCCAAGAGGGTGGCTGCCGCATTTGATCCCTGTGTCCGGTATCGTGCAGTGCAGCAAGCGCATGCGCAGGAGCAGCGTGCTAATCAGCAAGCGCAAGCGCCGGAACAGTGTTAAGGAGGAGGGAAAAGGAGTTATCGTCGACCAAGTGTGTGCGTGCAGCAGCTGTCAGAGACGTCAGAGCAAGAGACAGGTCCAAGACAGTTGGGTGTGGGTATGGGAGTGGGTGAGTTTTGTGTTTGTGTTTTTGTGTTTTTGTTTTTCTTTGTGTTTTGGTGTGCGTGGGCGCCCACTTTTTGCGGGGGGGGCGTATGTTAGTCTTTTAGCGCTATACGAGGTAGTTTGGGATAGAGACAGACAGATTAGACCCAGAGTTTGGGGCATGCGTCAGCGTACTACACTTAGGGGTACTTAAGAGGCCCACTCGTTGTTTTGACGTTCACTTTATTTTGTAAGAACTCGGGATTCGTGGGATTGGTGTGTTCCCGCTTGTGTGTGTGTTTGTGTGTGTGTGTGTTAAGTGTTTGCCTGACGCAATCACTTCCCAACCCAAGTGCTCTAGTAGCGTTCACAACCGCGCTAGCTAGAGAGTTGTCTAAACCAACAAACCCCACAAGTATACTTGCGTTAGCCAGCAAGTTATCACGAATCCAACCAACACAGCCGACCACTATTGCGTCACCCACAAGCTTCACTATCACTATCAAAAACAAATGCTACAACACATGCCAGGCCAGAGGCAAAGCATGGGGAGTGCACAAAGGAAACCCCTTAGGCAGGAAGGTTTTCATCAACACGACTATCGGAGGCTGCGGAATTAGCTCTCAAAATGTGGAGCTTTTAAATGAAAACATCAAAAACTTGACACCTCTTCTAACCATAACAAAGTAACCCTGAAACCAAATCCAGTCAATAGGTGAAGGAATCCAGCCCACCCACATCTCAGATGGCAGACCAAACCCTTTGATCAAAGGGTTTAAACCCAAATTTGGTCTGATGATATGTCATGACATATCATCAACAACACGGTGAGAAGCCCTTACTGCATTTATCATGAGCCCAGAGCGCTGTACTACCTTGTCGACCCTTTTCGGTATCCAAAAACCCTTCACCAAGAGCAATAAAAAACGAAAACGAACACGAACACTATGGGAAATCGCGGTCTGTGCGGGGTGTTTTGCAGACCCCGCACAGAACCTTGAACACCCATGCACAGGGCAAACAACACCCCGCACGGCTCTGTGCCCCGGTTTGGCCCCGTTTTTTGCGGGGTCCCGAATTAACCCCGCACAGACTTGTACCCCGCACACAGAACCTGACGTCTTTCCCGTTGTGGGACCCCGTACAGATGAAACATAGCCCCGTACAGTGTGCAGGGCAGCCTATTATCTGTACGGGGGTGCCGTGCGGGGTGGATATGAAAGACGCCAGGTTCTGTGTGCGGGGTACCAGTCTGTGCGGGGTTAATTCGGGACCCCGCAAAAAACGGGGCCAAACCGGGGCACAGAGCCGTGCGGGGTGTTGTTTGCCCTGTGCATGGGTGTTCAAGGTTCTGTGCGAATCATGGACCATCCCGCACCAGACATGGGCTGAGACCCCTGTGCACAGGACAGGACAGAACAGACTGTCTGTTCTGTGCACAGGGTCGGACCTGTGCTGCACAGTCTGTGCAGTTTCTGTGCAGACTCTGTGCAGACTCTGTGCAGATTCTGTGCAGATTCTGTGCAGATTCTGTGCAGATTCTGTGCAGTTCTGTGCTGTGCTGTGCAGTCTGTGCACCTGTGCAGCACAGGTCCGAACCTGTGCACAGAACAGACAGTCTGTTCTGTTCTAGCCTGTGGAATTTCGAAAAACAGGACAGGACAGCACAGGGTGCACAGAACCCGCACAGGACAGGGGTCTGTCCTGTGCAGCCCATGACTGCCCCGCACAAGGGGGCCAGGACCTCGCACAGTTGTGCGGGGTCTCTGTGCGGGGTGAGTGTAAATAGCGTGTGCGGGCCCCTTCGATGTGTGTGCGGGGTGATTGTAAAAAGTTTGTGCCGGTGTTTTTCGGTCCTGTGCGGGGTGAGTGTAAATAGCGTGTGCGGGCTCCTTTGATGTGTGTGCGGGGTGATTGTAGAAACACATGTGTGCAGGTTGAAGTCGACAATGTGGTGTTACAATGAAACAATAATGACAAACCCCCTTTGAATTGTAGACCCCATTTTATGATCGAAGACTTCCCATTCCCACTTATTCCAAAAAAGAAATAGAAACCAAAAAAATAGCCCAAAACCATGAACTCTGATCCTGCCATTCCGACCTTGCGCTTGTGTTTCAGTAATATAGAGCTCGTTGAACATAGAAATACTCAGCATCTGACCCACTTCCAACCGTCTTTCAATGTTTTTTTGAGCAAAGCAGAATAAGGCACATGAGGTGCAATTGTTCAAATGTTCATAATAACTGCAACATATGTTGTCATATGCATATGAGTCCAGGTTCACTGAGGTTGGGAAAGTCTTAATAAAGTCTGTTTCCTGAATCAAAACCAAATACAAAAAACGTTTTTTAAGAAAACAATGCGCACGTCTGATACCAGAAACAAAACAAGCATGTTGCACCATAGTAGAAAAAAGGGGGGGCGGAAATCACCCTATCCAGCTGCCCTTTGCAATTGTTGTTACCTTTTTTTCATGGGGTGGGCAGGCTGCCCATTCTAACACACCTCCATCTTCCTTTTTCTGCTGGGATTAGTCTTTTTGATCCTCCGACCGAGCGGGCTGGCATTCTCGAATAATCTTCACTGTACCTCATCTTTACGGACAAAAGAATACATCCCCCCTCCCATAGACCCATGAGCTGATTAGCCCGGCCATCGAATCCCTCACTGCCTGGCAGACAAAACCAGCTGTCAACCGGGTTGACTCAACCCCCCCCCCCCCAACCCAAAGGAAAGGCCTGCCCAATCAACAAGAACTAGGATCTGGTGTGTGCTGTATCATGCGAATTTTGTACATTTCCTGCGTCCAAGGGTTGGACTAAATCAATTATTTCAAGATAACTAAAAGCCACCTCAACATTTTTTCTTTTCTGCCTATTTCCATTACTACAAAAAAGGTTCCTGCTACATGAAATGCATCTTGCTGATGCACCCACAGCATAAATCCCTGTAACACATCAGGGCATTTTTTTTTGTTTTTCAACACACTTGATATTGTTTCCGGGACTGTCCATGTCGGCCCCATGGCAGAGATGTTGCTCATTCAATTTCCCACCTCCGACTTCCTCCTGAATATCGTTTCTCCACAGATTATACCTGGTCCACAATTTGATGTTTTGCACTGGAAAAATCTCTGTCGTCCTCCTTCCTAAGCCTGCGAGAAAAATTACCAAAAATTCATGATGCACAAAGAATAGATATTCCTAGCCATCTCCCCAAGGTCGAAACTCCATTCGAACCGATTGATTAAACCTCAGTGCACAACTCACCGCCACGAACGGCATGATAAACTGAACAGAACCCGTTTCGCTCCAAACAGATATTCAATCTTCGCATGTCCTAGTTCAATCCATCGCCACCATCTGCATCGATTTCTTCATAAATTTCGGTGCCACAGTCACTTCCATCGTCGCTGGAGCTGGATGGCTGGGTGTATCTAGGGACATGCTGCTTGTGTCTGACTGCGTTCACCCCGGACGGGCGACTAAATGGTGACTGAATCGAGGCCTTCGATAAATCTTTCCAAAAAAGTAAACAAAACAGTTCACGATACAGGATTTCAGATCCGACCATTATGTACCATTGGGTCCTCAAACCACCATTGTTTCGAAGGTTACTCTTTTGGGGGAAGGGGGAAATTGCCGGGTATCACGAGTGTGTGCATGGATACACTGGGGTTTCGTTTTGTTTTCTTTCAAACACCGATGCCTAGATTTGTTTGGTCGAAAGATTTGGGATGGAATACCTTCTAGAACCTTCATTTCACTAAAAAGACGAAGAAAAAAATCTGAGCCCCTGGCATCACTCCCACCTCTTTTCCTCGTTCTTCTTGTTTTATGAAGGAACTTCATAAGACAAATATGTTTTCCAACCTCCGTTGAGACAGCTCCAGCAAGTACCTGGGCATCGGCCACAACCCCAGGCGTCAAAACGCTCCGAGATTCCAGGGGGTGTGCAGCCATGTTTTGAGAAGGTGCAACCTGTGAAGACTAATCAAACCAGAGTTGCTGAGAACTTATCAGTGACTTCATAAACAGCGAACAAAGTACAGCACACTAAATCAGCAGGATCAAACAACCCAAGTTACTCTGCTTCCCCGTTTCCCCCGACCAACGCTCCAGTCACTGCTTGGCCCCGATGTTTCTGTGCAAGTGCAACATGAAATCGAAGTAGCTGTGGGACGCAGTCCGCCTGTCTTCTACAAAGTATGTGGGCTTCAACCTGTGTTTGCCAAAAAACACCAGCACAGATTTCCTCACTTCAAAAATAGTCACTATCTGTTGCTTGATGCATGATTCTGACCAGCCACGTCCTGCATGTAAAATTGAAACAAGAAAAGTTTTCTTGAAGTGCTGGTTCTTGATTTACCACCTCATTTACCTGCGACCCTTGCTGGTAAATGGCTACACAGATTCCCAAGGGTTTAAAAAAAAAAAAAAAAGTTACGTGAAAAAAGTTATGACTGCATGCCCCAGGAATTCACGTTTGAAATTGGTGTGTCAGAAACCACCTTTTATTTTTTTTTCTGTGGCTGACTTTTTCATTTCTGAGAGATATCTGTTGATACATTTCAAAAGGTTCACACAATGCAAAAAAATCCAGTGCAGTCCTACCCACTCCGGCCGGCCGGCCTTGCGTTGGTGAGGGCAGCGTTCCTGGTGGTGTTGCGATAATGGCAGCAGCGTCTTCAGGAGGTTCGATTTCATCTGTGATTGCAACGAGCACCACCCAGTCCGGCTCCGAGCCCTCTTCCTCTTAAAGTTTGGGATTGTCTTCTTCTTCTGAAGGGGATTCTGTCAATGGTGGCGATTGCCTGGATGTTGCCTTCGTTGTTGAGGGTTTATTTTTTCCCTTCCTTGGCTTCCTGGTTCCGGGAGTAACTTGCAGCAAAGCGCGTTCAGATAAGCTGCACAGGTCAGAATTTGAAGCGCAAAGAGCCCTCTGGAATTATCCAGCCCCTGGAAACATAACCAAGAAAAGCTGGGGGGGTTCTCTGTGGAGTCATGGGAAGCCATCCATTTCTGAAGTCGATCCTTTGATTCGTTGTCCATCCATCAATCCAGCGAATTGATTTTACCTTTGCAAGAATCTATTTGGACAGCAAATCAACATGATTGGAGAAAGCAAGAATTCGATGGATCAGCATCCTGTTGTGGGTTTTTTTTTCACTTTTTCAAGAAAGTGTACAATGCACAGGTGCGAACGTCGAACACAGACTTGTTTTATTTTCCTTTCCCTTTTTCTTTTTCTTTTTTTTTTTTTGGGGGGGGGAGGGGTGTGACAAGATAGGAGCTAGGATTTCCAACCTTCAACAAGCAGGGGCAGGATCAACAAGATTGCAAACAGGTGGCACGGAAATACGTTCTAGGCTGGCTCAGAAATTCAAGTAAAATTCATAAGGTGGCAATATCTTGAAGCCTCCTTTGATAGGGGCCCTTCCCCCAGAGGGGGAAGGGTAGATAGGGGCCCTCCTCCTAGTGGAGGAGGGTAGAACGTGGGAACACAACACAATAGCAAACCCAGCCCCAAAGGTTACACAATGTCAAAAATACAACCCTTTAAGTACCGTCCACAACACACTAACCCCTTACTCTACAGTGACACACCCACTCACCGATGGGACATCTAGACACTA
The DNA here is from genome assembly GCA_030272585.1 of Bryopsis sp. KO-2023. Classification (NCBI taxonomy): domain Eukaryota; kingdom Viridiplantae; phylum Chlorophyta; class Ulvophyceae; order Bryopsidales; family Bryopsidaceae; genus Bryopsis; species Bryopsis sp. KO-2023. The sequence goes on from BSYQ01000002.1 coordinate 2,071,163, forward strand.
ACCTCGTCACCTCGTATCAACTACTCCCCCCCCCCCCCCCGAGTGGTGTCCTCAGCACTCAAGAAAGTGAATCGCGAAAGAAAAACCCGAAAGAAATAAAGAATAAGTACTTTGATTGGCCGCTAAAAAGAGAAACAGGGCCATCCACTGAACAAAACACGAAAAAAAAGAGAAAATAGAAAACAAACCTCACAATCATGCAAACAAGATGATTTTCAAACGGCATAACAGATCCCATACTCTGTGAAATCCAAAAACCTTGTGTCTCTTGCTTGGACGGATGCCCGCTTCTTCGTCTGCTTGCTTCATCAGGGCATTTAGTAATAGCCCGCTCAAGCCTCTCCTAACTCGTGGTTCTATGGTGCGGATGTGGATTCCGCCCACGAGTACCGCCAAGGAGAAGGTTAAACATGGCAGAAGCATTGCTTGCAATGTCTTCTTGCTCGTGATTCAGCACACGAACATGAAGAAATGCCCGCTATGCTTTATCCGTTCAAGACTCCAAGTCCGCGCAAGCTTAGATTATAACTTCCGCTCGCTACCTCGCTTCGCAGTTTCACTTAGTCGGAAACCATAAGCTTCGCTCTTGTCAGACACTCTCTTGTAGTCCGCTGCTGTTGATATCCGCTGCGGCTTTTCATCCATTGCAGTTTTGGTCAATTCCAATTCCGCTGCAATTCCTTGGTCAGATTTCCACTTCCGTTTTCTTCATTTACAACTGATATTTTTCCTTCCTTCCATGGTACATCTTCGTTCTTCGCTCGGTAAAACGCTTGGTCGGATATCACTTAGGCACAACACTCCATTCGTTACGTTTATCCGCTAGTATATAAGCGGTCATCAGTGTAGAGATTTGTCCGAGGCCAAATCCTATGCGGATACCCCCAGGATCTCACTAAGCTGGTTGACTGCTAGAGTCCCCACTTAGCAGCGAGAGCCAGTACATCGATGAGAAGTCCGGCTGATCTCTCAGCTTCTTCTCTCTTCAACGTCCCTACGAATCTCCCATGAGTTTGTCCGCCGCAACACCTCAGAACAATAACCGCTCGAGCATATCCATAACATGTATGGCCACTGCTATAGAGATTTGTCTGAGGCCTACATTTCCCCCAGGATCTCATCGAATCACAATCCGCTGGTTGGCTACTAGAGTCCCTACGTAGCAGCGAGAGCCAGTATATGCAGCAGAGCGTCCGGCCATTCCCTGACCTCTTCGTCCTTTCTGCTCCAGTGCTATTGTCTTCGATGGTCCGCTCCAATGTTTTTCCGAGTTTGGTCTTCAAATAATGTCCGCTCCTTCTTCGGCGGGTTGAATTAATCCGCCCTGGTGGTCCAATTTAATCCACCCTGGCGATTCTTTGTTGTCTTCGGCCAATCCTATGATGCTTTGGTAAACCCCCATAAGTCTCCATTACATCCTCAGCTTCAGAACATCCATAATCCGCTCATGACTGAGTCAATCGTTGCATAACCACCTTCACGCCTCCAAGTCGGTTGTCGATCAGAACTTCCGCTCAGTGTTGTCCGCTAGGTCGCTTCAACGTTCGCTTTGACGCCCTTTCATTCGTTCCTAATTGTACTTGCGACTATGGTCCTCAAATTCCGTCTTGACTGATATTTTCCGCCTTGGCTCTTTGAGATCATCAATTCCGCCTTCACATTCCGCTCACTGGAATTGTGTCGCTTCTTCAGGCACAATATCCGCTTCTTCAGGCACAATATCCGCTTCTGCAGGCATGATTTCCGCTTCTGCAGGCACAATTTCCGCCTCTGCAAGCACAATATCCGCCTCAAGTAATGGATTTTGTCCGCCCAAATGCCTCTTGTCTTCGTATTCGCTAGCAATTTGATTCCGCCAATATTAACTCGCCAGTCATATTCCAACAGGCTTAATCCGCTGGTCACAATCCGCCAGTCGAATACCCTTTAAGTTCTCTTCAGAACTTCGCTTCTTCCGCCGTAGTCGAAGTTGCTTTCCTCCTGACAAGTGCATTGTCCGCTTCAGTTGCTGTTTCCGCCAACTGATGTACAATTAGTCCGCTCGAACGAATTCAGTCACTCAGCTGTATGTGTCTTCCGTCTCCACGGTTCATAGTTCAGAATTTATTTCGGCTTCTTTCTTTGCTCGGCTTCTGTGATAATCCGCCCTTCGGTCAGTTCCACGTCCGCTCGAGGTTCCTTCGTTGGAGAAGAGTAATTTTTGAATGTCCGCACATTCCTTCTTTTGTTTTCCATTGCATGAGCCGCCACCTCCGTCGTCTTTTGATCCTTCTCACGGCATCGCTTTGTCAAAGAAACTTCTCAAAGTCTCGCGGTTGCGTCTATAGGTAGTAAATAACCAACTGGGTATCTCCATTTACTCCATCCCTATAGAATCGCTCTCAACCCGCTCACTCCTTGATACTGTCTGAATCCAAAAACGTGTCGATTCTTTTCACCGCAGATAGTCCGCTCTCATCAATGCTCGGTTAGTCCCCAAGTTCCGCCACTTCAAAACTTGTTGACTTCCACACGAAATATACTCCATATACCTTCCGCCACAGAGATTACCTTTTAACCCCCGCCTTCCAAAGAACCTTGGAAATAGTCCGCCAGCAACAAGACGATCTTGTCCGCACTATCTATTCAGATACCACTAAATAGAAAGTTCCGCAAGAAAGAGTTAAAGGAATGTCAGTCCGTCGACTTCCGCTCCTCAGACAAATAACGCGGGTACCACTTGGCAGTGTTCACCTTCCCCGATGGTTTTTGTCTCTCTTTTACCTTGCACGTCCAAAGTTAAATCGCCTTTGGATAATCCCCTTGGTCCTCCTTCTGCGCGCTTGTGGCTTGGCAAATCCGCTCTTGATCCTATTTTCAGCGGGGTTTAGTTTGCTGGAAGTTTATGCACGTCTTCTCGAGAAGAAAGTATCCGGGTAACCCCCGTCGGGTTACTCCTTGTTCGAACAGCAGTTCCGCCTGAGGGGAACTGTGCATCCCTGCTCGCCCCTTGACAAGCGACTTCCCGGCGTAACTAATCCGCTTAGCGGCTTAGCACATCTTGATTTTGGCTCCGGCTTGAGCCTCATCAAGTGTCGGAAGTTCTCCTCCTTTTCCTTCACGCTTGACTTGCCTCTGGAGGAAGACCTTCGTCTTCTCTTCAGCACCTTGAATGATAATCTCAAGCTCAACTGACTAGCGGGCCAGTGTTTTGACCACGGCTCTCCAGAACACTGGTTGAGGAGCTTGCCCCCGTTTTCCTGCTGCAAGACATCCCCGTCAGAGTTCCCGCTTTGTCGCCCAAACAGTCCCCTCTCAACTGTTGGTATTTCGCCCGAAATCTTGAGCTCTTCATATCCTCTTCTGTCCGCTGGTTTCTGCATAATATGTGGCACTTCCGCCCGTGGTCTTGTATTGAACGAAAGCCTTGTAATCCGCCTTCCAAATCAGCATAGTCGTCCCTTCTTGTAGTTCCACGCAAGTTCACCTTCAAAATCCGGCTCTAGCGGTCGTATTTAACCCGCTCTGGCTATCTGATTTCATCCGCCTTTGGAATTTGTTTTGAAGTCCGCCCTTGAGCCTTTCATAGTCCGCCTGATGAAGCTTTAATCCGCCCGAAGGCTAAACTTTTAGTCCGCCCTCTAGGTGTTTAATCCGCCTAAGGGCTTAGTCCTCTTTAGTCCGCCCTCCAGGTGTTTAATCCGCCTAAGGGCTTAGTCCTCTTTAGTCCGCCCTCCAGGTCCGCTTCTCAGGTCCGCCTTCCTCAAGGTTGCGGTCTTGGACTTCCTACTTCAAATTATCGTGTTCCTCCTTGTCCAAGTTGAACTTTGCTGATGTAAGGAATCCTTCGGAAGTTTAATGTCGCGTAAAGGCACACACCTTAACACAGGCGTTCAAAACAACCAGGAATAGACCGTTCTCCCTATGGACAAGGGTGCCGACGGATTACCCGGTTCTGCACATTTCACTGAATGGGCTGTCAATGCACAATACTCGAATTAAATTCTTCCTCCACACATATTTGCAGTCCGCTGACAGAGCTTGAAGCATCTTCTTTTTGTCGAACTTATTAACATCTTCAACAATCCGCCACACTCAGTTAACTCTAAAGAGTTCTGGTGTGCGTTCCAACGCTTTGTTCTTAGCTCCAAGGTACTTGGTTTCCCTCTTAGTCCGCCTTTTGAAAAGGTTCACCACTTCTCTCTCGACTGGTATATTTCTCCACTTCAACAAATCTACCCGCTCACTCGCCTTTAAGTGTAGCATCCAAGGAAACTCTGTTTTCCGCCCTGACCACCTGTCAGTGGATACTCCGCGGTCGCTAGTTTGGACCTCTAGCGCGATTTGTTTGTTTGTCAACCTTCAACCAGATTGCTTCGCCTGGTTCAAGCTCTCCTAGCTTGGGTCTCTCAGTATACACCATAACAGTCTTGCCAGACTGGTTGAAACTACCGCACCTCAATAGTCTCCCAAGCCTTTCGTCCACGTGGTGCTCATTGCTTGGTATGGCGTTTTAGGCTGCTCTGGTTGCTCCACAAAGTTAGGCCTCGGCGTGGATTGCGCCATCCCTGGTCTTTGGGATTTGTCCGGCCTTCTGGCATCCATCCATCGTGCACACCTGGATTTCCGCCTCTTTGTTGATTATGCTCCACGCATAACCGCCGCTTCCACGCTCAATCTTTATTTGCCTCCTCTCCAGCCAATCCACCTTCCGCTATGCTTTTCGCCATGCCAGGAAGTCCCCATCCCCTGTTTCCGCTTGACAAGTAGCCAGTCGAATCCCTTTTAAGATATCCGCTCTGGAAATCCGCCCCAACTCTCTTTGAGATGGGCGTTATCAGACCCACTTCCTTGCGGTTGTCCGATTGATTCGCTGCTTCCTTTGTCCGCATTTTGGGTTCTTCTGGTAATGGTCTCTTATTCCTCAAGCATTTCTTATCCTCCCAGGAAACTATATATCACACAAAGTGTGGTGACACTTAAATTCCGCCACTTATCCTCCATTGATCAGGCAATATCCGCCTGTCTTGTAGTCTAATTCATCCTTCCAGGCTTGTTACCAAGACGTAGTATTTCCGCTCTTGGTGACCACTATTTGCTGGAATCCGCTCTTGAGCAACGCTCGGTCAATATTTGTCCGCTAAGGCTTCAAATAAGAGCTGTATTCCGCTTCTTTAATCGTGGTTCTTCCACCCTCTCAATGGTGGACAACTTCTTCAATTTGCGGAATCAAAGTACTCCTTTTTCCGGCCACAAAGCTTCAGAACTCCCATTTCCTCGCGTCTAGGTTTCTGGGATAGTTTGGAACCTTATAGTCCGCCTTGGAGTCCGCTTTGGAGTCCATTCTCCCCATCATCATTGCTGGATCCATCCATTCCATGCCTGCTTCAGTATGTCCGGTTTAGGTCGAATCCGCTGGCGCCATAGGCTGCTCAAGCTAGTAATCCGCCTATACACTCTAGTGTTCCGCCATCTGAAGCAATATCCGCCCATGTCGTGGATATCTGTCGTTAGCTTCTTTCCAATTCCAATTCCAGTCAATATTTCGCTTGCTGGTCCTTCAAGCTTTTGGATTAAGCTCCTAGAAATCTTTATTTAGTGGCGCCCTTCTTAGGTCGGCCTACTTGTTCAAAATTTCCGCTTTCATCCCCAACTGACAGTAGTAATCCGCCTCCAGCAACTCTTGAAGTCTTAATGATGATGCAATTCCGCTCCTGTGAAGTACTTCATCCAAATGTGTCTTCCTGGCACTAAATAATCCGCTTCTCTGACAAGTTTCCTCCACTCCGACATGCTCTTATGCATCTTTTTCCGCATGCTTTGTCATTTGCAGGACCTTCCATAATTTTATCCGCTTGTCAACAGTAGAATACATTATTCAGCGCTCAACTCTCCCAGACACATAACGTTTTCCGCTGATCCTTGAGTTTGCGCTTTTTCTTTAAATTATTTTGTCAGTAGCACTCCTTATCCGCTTGGTAGCTTTTTCCGCTCTTCAGGTTCGGATAACTCAATGCCTTACACTGGCTAATACGAGTATAATCCGCCCTTACTTCCAATCCACTTGATAATCCACTTGTGCTCTTGCTTCTGACAAAAATCCGCTGACTCTTTGCTCGCGCTCCATGCTGTTCAAAGCTCGAACTGTTACAAAACACGCTTGTCGGTGATCATATTTGAATGCTCCATATGATATATATAATAGCCAATATAGGGAAACTTGGCTTCTACCCGCTCCAGGTTGGGTCTTGTATGGAGGTAGGTGACTATAGACAATCCGCTATTTTATGGCCTTCGCCACTTGACTTTGCAGGCACAAATTTCCGCTTCTGCGGCCACAGAGTGTGATCAATGTCCGCCACAACATTAGCTTGGAATCTTCATCCATTTCCGCTTCAGCTTATGGCATTTACTCTTCATGAGCAGTTGAACTTTCCGCTCAAGCAATCATATATAATCCCAGTAGCAGCTTCACTATCCGCTCTGGCTTTGTTGATTTCCGCTTGGCAGTTCTACTGTCTCCATATGAACACATTTACTCCGCTCTTTGGATGCCTGTATTGTCTGTCACTTATTCCGCTTGCACCTTTGCTGCATTGGAATTTCCGCTCAAGACACACACCCTCATCGCCTTTGCATTCTGCCTCAGCAGTCCGCTCTGACAGTCCGCCTTTGCCTTAGCTTTTAGTCTGCTTCGTGCAATAGTCTGACGGCTGTAATTTGGTCGATGGATACTCCTTAAACTTTTGGGTGTTGTTCTTGGCGCTAGACTTCCATTTATGGCTAGTATTGTGAGCCATATCCGCTCAATGGTTTGTGGTAATGTCCGCCCTGACCAGACATATGATCCCGCTTAATCTTTCAGCCAATAGTCCTTGGACCTGATCATCCAGGTTGGCTCTTTTATTTCCGCTCTGGCTCAGGTTCTTGACGGTCTAATTTAATCCGCCTGACGGTATAATTTTGTCCGCCTTGACGACCTCATTTAGTCCGCCTCTGCTATTCCGCTGTTGAAAAGAGAATGAATTTTTCCGCTCGTGATCCTTGGTTGGTTCCATGGCAACTCGGTTAGTTCCAAAGAATACCACCATACACTTCCACGGCAATAACCTCTAATTCTTCTTCTTCACTCAGCCCGGAATATCACAATCCGCTACCACATCCATTAGACCTCAAAGTTTACCCACAAGATATCCGCTCAGAGCTTCAACAATGCTTCACTTGCCCATTCATAACATTAAGTCACAAATATCCAATGTGGCACTGCTATTGCGTGCTCCTTAATCAGATTCAAACTCTCGAGAACGCTCGATAGCTCGCGGCAAGCTACATTTAATCCGCTCGTCTTATATCCGCTTGTGTGAGGTCTTGGCCTATTGAAAGTCCATTCCAAACGAACTATACTCTCCACCAGCTCCTTCTGCAACAAATCATTCTGCATACTTAATAGCTTAGCAGATGATTCCTTCTCTTCCGCCCTGCGTACTTAGCAGCTTTGCAGGCGGTTTAATCCCCCACTTGGGCGCGTTGAACTCCACTATCGCTTGAACTCGGTTTGTAGGTAACTGGCAGGCCGCTCTTCCGCTCTCTATTAGCCTGGCGACTTCTTTTCTCTCTTTGTCTTCTTGTCGCTAGTTGTGCTTACATTCTTCCGCTATGGTCCAATTCTTGGCAGTATAAAGTCTTAAGATCTTCGTCTTCTTATCTTCGCACTGAAAATCCGCTCTTTTGCGGTTGCTAGTCCGCTGGGTGATCAGCCTAGGCAGTTTGTGCGTTGATACAGACTCGTTTCTGCTCCTGCCATGTAACACAACCTCCAGCTCCTGTTTCATGACCGCCTCCAACTCTTGATATATTAAAATCCGCCTCCAACGCGATCGCGAAACTACCGTAGTTCTAGCCTCGATACTTCGCCGATATTCCGTGTTGTGTGTCCGCTGGTGCTCCTCCAAGCTCAACCGCTTTAGCTCACAACAACACCGCCTATTCTTCCTCCGCGTTGGAATATCATAGTCCGCCCAGCAGAGTGTAAGGGCAGCAGTTCGCTGGCCCACTTTGCCCGCCTTCTGCCTCTGTCCGCCCTCACTCTCCGCCGTTTCCGTTTAACCGCTTTGGCGGACTTCGTTTTTCCGGCTCTGGCGAACTACCTCGGAGTTCTGTCCGCTCCCTTTTTCTGCCACCTATTTTGTCCGCTGCGCTATTTCGTCCGCTGTCAGACTCTGGCCTTTTCCATTCGCTGTCTGACTTTGGCTCGTCCGCTGCACTTCCGGCTCGCCATTTCCGCTCTGCGGATTCCGATGTAACACTTCCGCTCCGCGGATTCCGCTGTGATACTTCCGCTCTGCCAAATTCCGCTGTAACACAGTGTGACATGACTGTATGTCCGACAACGGAATTTCTGGCAGCTGTCACAGGCGCAGTCGTCGACTTCTTGCGCAGCAACTATCCGCCACCACGCGTTCGCCGTCCGTGTGTCGAACGTCCCTCACGAACGTTGACTCGAACTTGGTTCGTCCATAGGTGGTTCGTTTGTAGGAGATCTTTGCAGATCTGCTGTAGATCTTCTTCCAGAAATTTACAGGTTCTGTCGAAACTCTGTCTTAGGGAAACTTAAGCTCTCAGCTTTTCTTTCCACTGCTTTTCGACCTGCTTCGACCTGTTTCGAACTCTTTTCGACCACTGTGCTATCCTTTAGGTTAACAGTCACAAGGTCACCTGCAGATTTCTGTAGATCTGACCCTTAGATCTCTTCCTGCGACAGGTTCCTTTTCGTTTCCTTCTCCTCGCCTCTACCCCAACCTTTCCAGTGCTTACGAGCTCGTCGCTCGCACTCGCGCTGATAGTGAAGCTTGTGGGTGACGCAATAGTGGTCGGCTGTGTTGATTGGATTCGTGATAACTTGCTGGCTAACGCAAGTATACTTGTGGGGTTTGTTGGTTTAGACAACTCTCTAGCTAGCGCGGTTGTGAACGCTACTAGAGCACTTGGGTTGGGAAGTGATTGCGTCAGGCAAACACTTAACACACACACACACAAACACACACACAAGCGGGAACACACCAATCCCACGAATCCCGAGTTCTTACAAAGTAAAGTGAATGAATAATGTCAAAACAACGCGTGGGCCTCTTAAGTACCCCTAAGTGTAGTACGCTGACGCATGCCCCAAACTCTGGGTCTAATCTGTCTTACTCGCGAACCCGCATGCGTCAGCCACCCTCGGCTCTATCCCAAACTACCTCGTATAGCGCTAAAAGACTAACATACGCCCCCCCCGCAAAAAGTGGGCGCCCACGCACACCAAAACACAAAGAAAAACAAAAACACAAAAACACAAACACAAAACTCACCCACTCCCATACCCACACCCAACTGTCTTGGACCTGTCTCTTGCTCTGACGTCTCTGACAGCTGCTGCACGCACACACTTGGTCGACGATAACTCCTTTTCCCTCCTCCTTAACGCTGTTCCTGCGCTTGCGCTTGCTGAATAGCACGCTGCTCCTGCGCATGCGCTTGCTGCACTGCACGATACCGGACACAGGGATCAAATGCGGCAGCCACCCTCTTGGACTTAAGGAATGGCAGATCCCTTGTGATGCCGGACACCTTGAGCTGCCGCTTCACACACATGTTGCAGTGTGGCAACTTCTCGTGCTCAGCCGGGAACGAAGGGATTTCTTCGAACGTCGAGCGTGTCAGCTTCAACATATGGGCAGGTAGAGAGAATGGGGAGACGGTGGCGATGGACTTGTTGTCCACTTCCGCGACTTTTTGGACCGCCGTGACGATGCGCCCCAGCATCGAGTATGCCAACCAGTGAGCATCACACACGAGGTGATACCCACAAGGAAGGACGGAATACTTCTTCTGCGTCAGCCGCTGAGCACTTGCTTGCATTGGGCTTCTCCCGCACCAAATGCACATGGGCAACTCGTGAAAGTGCCGGTTGCCGCGGTAATTTTGCAAGGCTCGGTCCCTGGGGTTAGTATATTGGACCTTCGGCCATTTCTCTGACGCAGTGATGGGGTTGCAAGCCTCCTCGATATCCTCCCGTGACAGGTTCACTTCGCTGGGTGCAGCATCCACTTTGTCTTGAGCAGCCGCCTTTAGTCTTCTGAGCTTAACCTTTTCTCGGAAAGCCCGAAGTGCTGCTTCTGTTGGAGCTAACTCCAACGGTGGATGGACCGCACGCTGAACCTCTGTCACCTGGCTTGGCCCTTCATCATTCCTTATTTCCCCGTCCTCCAGTTCAGAACTAGGACCTTCGAGCCTAGGAGGTGGACTGCCGAAGTCAATTTCTTCGTTAAAATCCAAGTCCAAAAGCTCCTCCTCTCTCATGTCGAATAAGTCCTCCCCCGGTGCTATTGCGGTAGCCTCATCTCCGGGAGTCTGAACTGTTGGCGCTGGTTGTGAGGGTGCTGGAGTCTTTAATGCGGCAGCCTTTAACTTGAGTAACAAGTTGGCTCTTGCTGCATCTCCAGGCATACGATCCCTCGGTGGCTCACCACCTTCATCGTCACCGTCCTCTCGCCTTCTCTTTCCGTGTGGATCTTCATCCCTACACGGCGAGCTTGGGCGTTTGTTTTTCCCTTTCCCCTTGCCCTTGCTTGAGCCTCCCGCATCATCGTCCTTGGACGGTTCCAGATCAAGTGTTGCGTTTGACAACAGAACTTGGACTTGGCGATCCAGTTCTTCACGTACCCGTGGTGCTGGTACCGCCGGGTTCAAACGCAGCATCTTGTCCGTTGTTTCGCTCTGCACTTGAAGTTTTTCAGAGCCGTCTCTGAGGGACTCTCCCAGCAAATCGATCTGCAGCTCTTGTTCTGCCAATTCCTCATTGCTCTCTTTGAGCTTGGTGTAATCGACAACCCGAGATCACGCGCTACCTTATCATTGATATAGTTTGCGGTACTTCCACAATCAATGAATGCATAAAGGTCCGTGGTCTTGATCCGTGCTTTTACTTCGTACCCTCTCACAGGCACTTCTTGAATTTTTAACAGAGGGCATGTGTCACCCTTGGTTGACGAAGTTGATCGAACTTCTGACACATTAACTCGCTCTGTGGTAGACCGTTGGGTTGTTTCTGACCCACTATCGTCTACGTCTGCAGGCAGGGACTCCTGTAGACTACTCTGCGACTCCAAGGAGCCCACAGATTCACTAACAGAGGGAAGAGATGCAGATGACGCATGAGGCGCGTCCATCTCATCCGGTGTGCTTTCCTTCTGTTCATTTTTCCAATCGCAGTTGTCATGTGCCGATTGGGTAGATGTGGAGAGTGTCTCTGTTCTCTCTTCACGCGGTGTACTAGTCCGCGCCCCAGGTTTTCCGCTGTGAGTACAAACCTTTTTCGAGGCACCTACTTTTGATCTATGCTTCCTACGCCGCCTACAAACTCTGTTTCGCTTACGACGTTTGCGTCGGCCAGGCTCAGACGAAGCAGTTTCCTGCCTGGCGGTCAGTTTAACATTTTTTTTACATCGGGGAGGTTTTTCACCTCCTCCAATCTAGGACATTGCCTCACAGGGTGACCCTTCTTTCCACAAAGATAACAATTATATCCCCCTCCCCCCTGGGGGTTCTGTCTTCCCTGATTGGCTTGTCCTCTTCCACGGTTACCACCACCGCGTCCACGTCCACCACCACCACGTCCTCCTCCTCGTCCTTGTTGCTGTTGCTGCTGCTGTTGCACTCCTGCGGCAGCTTGTGGTGGTGCTTGGGCTGGTGGTGTGGGGTTCTGCTGCTGCTGACCCTGATTCTGGCCTTTCTTCTTTCTTCCACCACGCCAGACTCCTTTCTTTTTCTGATTGGTTTGCCCTCCTTGGCCTTGTGTTCCAACTCCAAGGGCTTCCAATCGTTCGGCGGATATGATGGCGGCCTCGACATCTCGAGGTACCGTTGCTGCGACTAACTTCTGAACTTCACTTTTAAGTCCATCCACGAAGAGCAAATACTGGTGATCCTCTTCGAGGTCTGGAATCCTCAAGACTAACCGCTGAAACTCTTTGACGAACTGTTTCACGGTTCCAGTCTGCTTGAGTTTATGGAGGTCACGCCACGCTTCATCTCGATCACTAGAGAATTCGAAAGCTGTAGCTAAGCCATCCATGAAGTCCATCCAGTCACGGAAGGGTGGTCTTTCACCTCGGTGAATTTTCAACTCTTGCATTGTTAACCAATCCGAGGCAGCTCCATAAAGGTTAGTGGCCATAATCGATTGCCACTGTGCTTCATGCACTCCGCAGGTTCTCAAGTACCGCGTCATGAGCACTTGCCATTTACGGGCTTTTGGTTCTCCACTTCCGTTAAATGCGCGAGGCATTTGCAACTTGACGGTGCTAGGCAACCACTGTCCTTGCCTAGGAGGTCCTGGCCCTGCTGGTCCAGCGCCACCTCCACCTCCACCTCCATCAGGAGGTCCACCGGGAGGTCCACCGCCTCCACCATCTCCACCGCCGCCACCACCTCCTCCGCCATCAGGCGCACCTGGAATGCGGGAAGGTGGGCGGTTTCGCCTGTCGCGGTAATCATCACCGCCATCATCATCTGGGTCGTCATCACCAGGGTCTCCAAAGTTACCTCGCATGCGAGGAACTCGACTGGGTCCACCAGTAGACTCATATGAACCAAGTGCAGCAAAGGGATTATTTTCTACCCTTGCTCCCAAAGCACTTAACCCAAGTCCCAATCTTCCAGTACGTGTGGGGATCTGCATGGGTTCTTTTCCTTTCTCTTCTCTGACCTGTGCCTTAGCACGCTCAAGGTCAATTTGATATAACACTTCTGCTGAGGAGAGAACTCTTGGGTTAGTTCGTGTGGGTCTACGTGATCCATCGGCAGAGTCGGGTTCTGAGATGCGTACTCCAGGCTGAGCTCTTGTACTTGGAGGTATCAATTGAGGGAATGTGAAATCAGCGTCTGGTGCGCTGTCCACTGCAGTGCATGGTGGTGCTTCTGCAGCAACAATTTCACCCTCCTCGACCTGTACTGCTGGAGGAGCCGGTATTGTTGAGGTTCCTGCCCCAACCATTCCTACCGCGAAGCTCTGGTCCAGTGGCGGCCATGATGCAGCCAACTGCTTTACTGATTTCTTCGGCAGCGGCATCCCAAAGGCTGAGTCCTCAGGCTCAGGAGAAGTTGATTCTTCTCGCTCTGGTGATACTGCACGAGCATCACTTCCACTTTGGGCACTCTGACTTCCGCCACTCACATCCTCCATGCTTCGTTCCAGGCCAGATAATCTTAAGGCAACCACATCAGCTGCATCTTGCTGCTGATCCCAGGTTTTGGATACCTTTTTCTCCAAGGCAATCAAATCTTTTTGAATTGCTACTCTGGAGCTCTGCAAACGCTTCACCTCAGCACCTTGTTTATGCAAGGACTCCCGAAACAATTCTAGAGTCCGTTCGACTTTTTCGTTGGAATCCGCAACAGTTCCTAATAAGCCTTCAATTCTCCGCCCTTGAACAAGGGATAACTCGGAGAGTTGTTTTAACTGAAGTGCTGATGCTTCAGTTGCTTCTTTTAGGTCAGCAAAACGAGAGTCCGCTAGAATGTCTGCGGCATCCATTCTCCTCGTTATTGCGTCCACAGAAGCTTTGATCTCGGCTCTTTCTTTTCTATGGTCGATATCTTGGCGTAATAGCCTCTGCTCGTATCGACTATGTTGAGCCGCTACTGAATCCAGCTTCTGCTGTTGCGACACCACCGCATGCTGTGTGGCCTCAACCTGTTGCGCATGCTGGTGCTGTGTTTCCAGCGCCTGCCCGATCACCTCTGATGCGCCAGCCAGTTGGTTCGACACAGAGGCCTCAGTATGGGCTAGCCTCTGCCCCAGTGTCTGGTCAACTTGCTGCAGGTGACCCCTTAGCCCGTGGGCTAAATCGTCCACACGGTCATGGACCGCATCCACATCCTCTCTTAAGGCTTCCGCATCAGCTCCCATGTCTATGTCGACAGCTGCTTGCTGGACATTGTGGATGTTCTGGACGTTTATTTGTTGATACACAACATTGGGTGCGTCAGGCAATTCCTCATCGAACTCAGGTTCAATCCCTGGCTCTTCAACTTGAGGCTCGCGCACTGCCAATGCGTGTTCACGGTCAGCCATGGTCTCTCAGCCACTATTTGGGAGTACTCAACAACCACGGTTGGAGTTTCTCTCTACCAAACAAACAAACAAAAACGTTTGTTGCGCCACGTTCACAAGTTTCGATCTCAAGAACTTAAAGTTCTTGCCTCGCTCCGAAACCAATTGATAGTGAAGCTTGTGGGTGACGCAATAGTGGTCGGCTGTGTTGATTGGATTCGTGATAACTTGCTGGCTAACGCAAGTATACTTGTGGGGTTTGTTGGTTTAGACAACTCTCTAGCTAGCGCGGTTGTGAACGCTACTAGAGCACTTGGGTTGGGAAGTGATTGCGTCAGGCAAACACTTAACACACACACACACAAACACACACACAAGCGGGAACACACCAATCCCACGAATCCCGAGTTCTTACAAAGTAAAGTGAATGAATAATGTCAAAACAACGCGTGGGCCTCTTAAGTACCCCTAAGTGTAGTACGCTGACGCATGCCCCAAACTCTGGGTCTAATCTGTCTTACTCGCGAACCCGCATGCGTCAGCCACCCTCGGCTCTATCCCAAACTACCTCGTATAGCGCTAAAAGACTAACACGCGCTCCTTCGATCCCACCTAGCACCACCCCCTTTGGTGCCATCACTCCTTGCCCATCCCCTCTTGATAGGCACTTAACCTAGCCACTGACTTTTTCGTCGTCAGGTGGCTCCTCCTACAGGGTCGTCCGTCCTCGTCGTTTAGGGACGCCCAAGCTCCGAAACCAAAATGATAGGGGCCCTTCCCCCAGAGGGGGAAGGGTAGATAGGGGCCCTCCTCCTAGTGGAGGAGGGTAGAACGTGGGAACACAACACAATAGCAAACCCAGCCCCAAAGGTTACACAATGTCAAAAATACAACCCTTTAAGTACCGTCCACAACACACTAACCCCTTACTCTACAGTGACACACCCACTCACCGATGGGACATCTAGACACTAACCTCGTCACCTCGTATCATCCTTTTTGTCCAATTTTTGCTAAAGTTAAAAACAAAAAAAAAACTGGGGCGTAGTCCTCCAGAAAAGTGAAGTGCCGATATGAAATACACGCAGGACACAGCACTTAGGGAAAAAAAAACCCTTCGGCTCCCTTGAACTGGTGGGAAAACCCAGGGGAGCAGCGTTGCGCGACGCGTCGCTCGTGTAAGAATCTCGCGGCGCTGCTCGAAGCAGGGCCCGAGGCCGTGCTTGGAGATGCGTCGAAAGCGTGGCTCACTGGAGGATTGCCGAGTACGCAGGCGTCGTCCCTGACCCCTTTTCACCAACCGACCTCCAAAGATCTCGTTCCGACGCTTGGACCACGCATGGCAGCGATCCTCCGTCGACCGCATGGCTCTCAGCCTATGGGAGGTCCGCGAGATACTCGCGAGGGGCTCGATCGAATGCTGCCTCCCCTGGCCATTTTCGTTCGACTCCAGCACACGATAGAGATCTGCGAACTGGAATTCCAAACGAGTGTGACAGATCACACCTCCCCCGCATTTCGCGATTCGGTGACGTCAACCCTACCCCGCACAGGACAGTAACCTCGCACACGACTCTGTGCGGGGTTACTGTCCTGTGCGGGGTTGACTGTGCGGGGTTGATTTCCGCGGTTTCATCCGTCGCTGACGACTTCGCCAGCGACTCCGTTTTTCCGCCCCAGATCGTGACGGGAATGCCTGGGAGTCGAACCCAGGTGTTTCCTACCATTCCCTCTCTCTGTCGCGTCGGTTTTCGCGACTTCAGTTTTCGGCGGAAATCGACGGTGATTTTACTACCCCGCACAGAGCGGGTTTTCCCATAGTGGAAGCCTGCACCAACGAAGGGTGGTAGAGAATAACTGGCTGGCGGCGTCGATGTCTAGTGATAGCCTTATATTTTTTTCTTCTTCCACCGTCAAATATTTCCCAGAACAAGCAAACCAAATTCCTAGGGCACCAATCAACCATTCATGTTGGTTTACTGGTTGTGTTTGTTCTACGAGTCCGAGTCGGAATACCATGGGTCTCTCTGCGTTTGGTCCTTGGTACGGTTTCATGCTCGTCCTTTTGGCTTCCCTTAGCTTCAGCCAATAATCTCTGCAGAATTCATTGCACTGATGATTGGCAAAGAAGTTCGATATCCCAACAGTGCCCAGGTCTTTCACACCGTATCGCCTGTCGTGGCTCATGATGACAGGATCCGTCAGAACCACTCCATTTTGATAGCAGCCGCCCTACAGTTGAAACAAGGCACAGCTCACATTTTAAATCAGCTGATTTCTGCAGGAAACACCACCACCACATTCTTACAGGTGAGGATTGATCCCTTGGGACGCTCTTTTCGAAATCGGGGTATCGAGAGTTAACCTGAAGATCGCACAGGAGGAGTTCGCCTTTCGAAATGTGGTACGAGTAGTGGCTCAAGGCTTGCATGAGACGGGCCCACAGTGAGGAGCAATCGCACCAGCCACAGTTGGAGTTGAACTTTCGGAAGTTCTCGATGAATGGCTCCACCAAGCACCGCTCTCCTGCGGGAGGAGAGCGATTGCTAGGGCCATCTCCTAGACCGGGACACACGTCCTGGATAGCCCAAACCTGAGCTTCATTGACCAGCACGATTTGGCCCACCATCTTTTCCTCGTTCCATTTTCGAACTATTTCTATCGCCTTGTCCGTGGCCTTGATATCCATCGAGAAATACGTTTCACTGACGACTGACCCGGTCATAAACCACTTGAACACGCAGGTCTCCCCATCCCGCGCTCCTCCACAGTACGTCCCCTTGGGTATCGATGGGGAGATTTTCTTCCCTTTGCTGTGAGCTCTTGAGGGGTGGGACAGCATTATTTTTAAGAGTTGCTTTGAAAAAAAGCAGGAACATAACTGATTGGTTGACCTATTTTTTGTGTTGAAAAAAGATTTCTTGAAGAAGCGTGGGAATGACGTTTTCAAGTCATTGCTTTCCACCTTTAATAAATTCAAAATGTGGTGGTGGTGTTCTCTTCAAAAGAAACGGCGGCTAGGGCCGCCTCCATCCTCATATCTTATTTGCGGTTACGGACATGCGTTAGCAGCATGTCGACAGTCTGTTTTTCTTTTTTTTTGAACCCATCACAGTACATCGGCAAAACTGCATTTATTTCCACTCGCAGCAAACACCATAACGGATGTTCTTTCCTTCGGGTGAAATTCCTGTGGGTGCAGTAGTGGGAAGCAGAAAAACAGCGTCCAAACGAACAAATGCTGAAAAAAAAAGAGCAAAAAGTACAACATACAAAAACATGAAGAAACGGCTTTTGAGTGGATCAATATATATGTCCCTCAAAAAAAAAAAAGTAGCAAACTTTTGCAATTTTAACTGCAGTAACTGATAGTGCACTTGGCTGATCAGTTTTTGGGGTGACTGAGGGAGAGGCTCTCCCATAGAAGAGCACCTCAGCCAGTAACCTGGGCTGGAAACACCCAGCTTCTTCTTCAAATATCAAACGAGCTTGCCAACCAATCCCTAATAACAACAAAAACATAACACAAAACTCATAAGCTGTTTTGCCCCCCGAAGTCCGAAGTTCTGCTTGTGGAGGGTGGGCGCTGGAAAGACAATTTTGAATATATTTGAGCGACAAAAAACGAGAAGCTTCTTAAGATGTTGCTGAGAACATCGACCAACCTTATTGAAGGAGCTCCGTCAACTTTGTTTTCGCCATTTCGGGCAGTGCAGCGCTTCGGAGGGCAAGCTGTAGTGGTGTTCTCCCGTCCGTATCACGAACACTTTTGTCGGCACCTGCCATGGCACAGTCGACATCGCAAAAAATTCTGTGTGCTTGCGTGCAAGTGAGGTTTCAAGTGTCACTTGTTTTCCACTTGCAGACAAGTGAGTCACTTGCAGCCCCACTTGCACGCAAGCACACCACTTGCACACCCGCTTGCTTGCAAGTGGATCATTTGCAGCCCCACTTGCATGCAAGCGCAACACTTGCAGACCCACTTGCATGCAAGCGCAACACTTGCAGACCCACTTGCATGCAAGCGCAACACTTGCAGACCCACATGCCGGCAAGTGCAACACTTGCAGGTCCACATGCCGGCAAGTGGAATCATTTGCACACCCACTTGCCGACAAGTGGAGCCACTTGCACACCCACTTGTCGACAAGTGGACTGATCGTGGTACAAGGAAATCTACACAGAGTGGGGGTGTTCACGATTTTGAGATCCGCAGAGAGTTGCTGTTGGTGCTTGGGACTTGGGACGATCAACATACGACAAGTCGACCAAGGCGTTTGGACTCGCGAAAAGCACGCAAGGTGTTCGTTCAAGGCGCCAACGGAAAAAAGGAACGAAGTGTTTAGCTACCTTGTACTCAGAGATACTTGTGGTGTGCAATTGAAAGTGTAGGTGCGGGAGAAAAAGACCCCACGTACACAAAAGCAGACTCCAGGCATGCCCCATGTCGCCCACGCCCACGGGACAGCTCCCTACAAGTAAGCCTGGGGATGACGTTTCGGGAATGCCATATGGCAGCGACGCCAGAATGCATTCTGGTGTGAGGTGCTTTTTAACAGTAAAATGAGTGTTACTCAAAAGTTTTCCAGGGGAAAGATGAAGAGGAAAAGGAGGTTGCAAAGGGTGGGATGTGTGCCGGGCTGAGGATGTCCCAGAATCCACATTCTGAATGATTTTCAAGAATGCTGCCATGAAGCACAGCATGTTCGATGCCTGAAACAGAAAAACTTTCTAAAAAAACAAAAAGCCATGTACAATAAATGGACGATCCTGGAGAGGTGTACAGACATTGGCGACACCAATGTCTGTACTGTCCGAGCAACAGCAACCAGCGCTGGAAAATGAATTCTGCCGCCAGCAGGAGCTTTCGTAGATGAACAGCCTCAGGTGATCAGGTGATGGGTCTCAGTTCAGCAGGGAAATTCAACAACTGCGAGGGCTGCAGATTGGAGCCGGTTTCTGTGGAAAAACGACCCCAACCTTGTCCCAACAACTGCAGCTTTGGGGTTGGTCGGGAAGGATTGTGGTAAACTGGATTCGTGCTGATCGATTTTGAAGAATTATCCGATCTTTCATGATTTTGAAAGGCAGATTTTGGTAAAAGGGGGAGAGGGAGTTATACTCCTATAAATGGATGGTTTGTGGGAAAGAGGAAGAAACATATAGAAGAGGCATGTGGCACAGGGCTGGGTTCGACTCCTGGCAGCCTGGGGATTTGATATTCGATTGTATGCGATAGATGCATTTGTCTCTCAATGAGATTGTAATGGATGGGTGTGGATGTTTGTTAATGTAGTTGATTGAATCCATTTGTCTTAGCATGATGTTGTAATAGTTCGATTGAGAAAATGATTGGGTGATTCATCCTACACAGATTTCTCACTTGCGAGCAAGCGGGCCGGCAAGTGAGTACCCGCTTGCACGCAAGTGATACAGCAAGTGAGCACCCACTTGCACGCAAGTGATACAACAAGTGAGAGCCACTTGCATGCAAGTGATACAGCAAGTGCTTGTGGGTGTTACCAACCACTTGCACGCAAATGACTCTGCAAGTGGCCGTGTCACTTGCAATCCACTTGCCCGCAAGTGGCCATTTGCTGTATTATTTGCATGCAAGTGACAGCGACAAGTGGGTTGCAAGTGGGTTGCAAGTGAGCGAATTTTTTGCGATGGATATTTTATTTTCTATTCTATTTTTTTCACTCTGTTATACAACCAGAATCAAAACACAATCTAACTAAACGTATTACAAGACATGCCAGGCCAGAGCCTATCAGGGGAATGCAAAGAAGAAAAACCCATAATCACAACACAATCGATGCTGAGTGTCCCAAAAACTCAAGGATGCTTCTTCTTCTTTTCTCTGCTGGTTGGATTTCTTATTTCCGTTGAACAAGGGGCAGGTCGTTCGTTTTTGTTTAACATTTCATGTTTTCTCCTCCTGTTGCAAATCTATTTTTATCTTCTGAGCTTACCTGCTGAGAGGAGAGCTTCCAGAACGAGAAAACTACCATATTCCGCCGCATAATGCAACACCGTTCTTCCTCCAATATAAGAGTGATTCACATCGACCCCCAATGCTAAAAGTGCCTGCAATCCGAACAGAAACTTTAAGATACTAACCATCATGCAGGGTGATGGCTCTCCTCTTTTGCTGTGGGTTGTAATTATTGATCGATCGATTGGTATACTTAAACTAATATAGTTCAACATAAGTGAAAAGAAAAGACAACTTTTTTTACGAACTCGAGCATTTACTGAACGTGGAAGAAGAAACAATTCAGATACCTTGACGGTTGGAAGGTCGCCAACGCAAGATGCAATTCCAAATGCGTCCTGCTCTTCATTGCTGTTTCTCGTCTGGAGCTGTTGAGTCAAAGAAATGTTATTCAAAAACTGAAACTTGCTCTTCATTGCTGTTTCTTGAAGGACGCAATGACGATCTGGGATAACAAACAAATAAAGAAACAAGGTCTTATGCCAAGCTGCCGCCCCAACTCGGCTAGCTTGCTTCTTTCTTTCCTAATTGAATACCAGTAGATGCAAATTGACAAGCGTTCACACACCACGCTTCAGTGGATTTTCTTGTGGCGGCGGGCAACTGCAAGTGGTCAAGTGACCGCGCCGTGCACGGCGCAATGGCCAAGCGGCGAGATGACCCCCCTCTCGACGCGCGTATCATGTTGGTGATCACCAGGAGTTTGACCCGATTGTAGCGGGTTTTTTCTCCTTCAAAGGCGGTGACTAGCTCTTAGAGCAAGTTCAAGCAGCCGTACGACGATTACTGGTGCCAAGAGAATGATGCTTGCAAGGGAGGAAAGATGGCTCGTGTTAATCTCAAGCCACTCTATCACAACACTCGAGAGTGTGCATTGGCTGATGCGCGCGTCCTCAGAAATACAATGTGACGGAAAAGAGGTTCCGCACGTGGCTGGACCTTCCAATTCGCCATAGCCCTTGCTCCAGTGCAAGCCGCGGCGGAGGCCCCTTTCGATGGTGAGTTTGTACTACAGTCTATCGCGCTGACCCAGCTCGGTGTCGGTGTCAAAAGCTCAACACTGTCCGCACCGCAATCGCCAATGCACTCGCAGCAACACCCGCCAGATTGTACATCGTAAGGCGTGGTTGCTCCGCTAGTGAGATTGGTTTCGCTGATTGGCCCAATGAAGCCTGGTCGATTTTGTCTCCTCCACCATAATCTTTATGTCTAGTCGGTGTATTCACTGCTACCGGTTACAAGAGGGCGGCCGCCCAGAAAAACAGGGGGAATATAATGTTCGGCGGCGTGCAGGCAGCGAGGCGCAACAACTCCTCAAGCGCGACCTTAGCCCTTAAGAACTGGCACTCGCCGTTTGCTTCGGGGGCGTTCCGATGGGTAGCCAGAATATAACGTTAACTGGGGGGCTGGCAACAGGCTGGCAAAGCGTTGGCAACATTTTGACAACGCCAGTAGTATCCATTCCTAGAGAAGCACATCCACTGTTTCTCTTCAGGGATTATTCAAGGGATTGAATCGAACTTTCAAGATACCGACGAAAGTGTACAACACTGTTGGAAAACCCATACTGTTCGATGTCCATGAAATATTCATCGCACAGCGATGCTGAACATCACCGACGGGAGATCCCCAAGACATCGAGCCTTTCCACAACCAAACGACAATACAAGAATAGAACAAACACAACAGCGAAAGCGGATCTTCTCGCCGCTTGACACGACCTTCAGCAGAAGAAACTGCGTCTCGCCTAATTTGTGCCCGCCAGCTTCCACCTCTGCAGCTCTGACGAGACGATGTGGTTAGGTTGCTTTGCGCACGCAGAACTTCTGTCGATCGCTCCCGAGGCAGCGGAATAAGAACAAAAAAGGAAGGAGGAGAGGGTCTCTTCTGCCGTGTGCTTCGGGGTAGTTCCATCAAGCTGTCAAGTTTCAGGGGACAGGGCTGGTCCCCTGTTTCAATCAACTGATTGCAGCTCCGATCTTCGTCCACTACGTCGAAAACACCCTGTCTCATATCTATGTGAGGAGTGGGGGCTGGTTTCCTTGTCCAGTTGGCCTCCAGTCCGTCTCCGTAAGCATTTTTTTACCTTCTTTGATGGCGAGTAGTATATACACTGCCAATACACCTTCCGAGATCGGAAATAATGTGGCTCAGGCTGAGAAAGTTTTGTTGTCTAGGTAGACCGCCAAAAGAGGAGTACGAGGTCCCAACGATACGGACAGTAGCGAGGAAAGGCGTCTCACTGGCGGGTGACCGCGTTCCAGCCGCTTTTTCTAACGACCAAGACGGGCTTACAAACTCAATCAGCCCGTTTGTCTATGATAACAGCTGCACAAACGCGCCTCCACTCGAGAACGGATAAGAGTTGGAACAAAATTGGAGCGAGGCCGTGACGATCACTGCAGATCAAGTCGTGCTGGGACAGGAACAGACAGCATTTGGTGCACCTGGTCCGTGACCTGCCGGAAAGCGGATAAAAAACCAGACGTGGAATGTTCAGCGACTGCGACGGGAAAACGTGGAGATATCCCAGTGCCTAATGCGGAAAATGACCCATGCAAGGCGGAAGGCGAAGAGTGTACCAAATGGGAACGTTTCACGCTCGCAGCCTTACAGCTTGTTAAGAGACAGTTATGAGTGGTTTGCATCTGCCATGGATGGAAGAAGGTTCCTTTCGAGGATTATATTTTTTTCTCACAGATGAGTTTGGGTATCTCAAAGGGTTGCTCTTGTGGATCTCACAAATCAAAAACTGATGGAGGAAAATGCCAATCAGGAGGAGCTTTGCGTGTGTCTTTGTGATGGGCTTGTTCTTGCCACCGATTACAGCCATACGGTTTTTGTGTTAGAAATGCCACATTTGCATCAAAGAACGTCTTTTTCAGTTCGATTTGTGCTGAATGCTATTGTGGATGCTGGAAGTTTCGTTGCCATCGGTGGGGAGTATGGACATTTGGATTTGTGGGGGAAGGAGGACTGGACTTGCCAAAAAGTTCCGGATGATGCAAATGAAAAGGGCCTTGGTTCAGGGATTCTATGTCTGGCTTCAAAAGAGGAATCGTTCGCTAAGGATTCCGTTTCGCAGAAATCATTGACCCTTTTGGTGGGAACTTTCGTCGAATGCTTTCAACTTTTTGCTTCGGTGGCGTCTGGGAATTCCAATTTACGACGAGGGGGTTTCTTGTCCTTCGTGTCACGCGTCGATGGATATTTGCCAAACCGCTGGGGTTCGCCCTCGTCACGGTGTGGAGGTTCACGTTGATTCCACTTTTGAGCGCCCAGCGGATGTTTTTATTCCCTCTTGGCGGTTTGGCAAATCATGTGCGATTGATGTCACGGTTTCTCATCCTTTACAATCTCGCTCTTTGTTGAGGGCTTCCAGGGAAGCGGGGGTTGGTTTGCTGCGCGGTCTGGATCGAAAACGCCGGGCTGCGTCAAAATGTGACGAGTTGGGCTTGGATTTTATTTGTTTTGCAGTAGAGACTTTTGGGGGGTTTTCGTCTGACAGTCAAACATTGGTTCGTTCTTTATCGCGTATGGTTGCCACTCTTCAAAACCTTCCTACGTCGATAGTTGTGGAAAGGGCCTGGCAACAGCTTTCTCTTTCCTTGCACCGTTCGCTAGCTTCTGCGTTGCTTGAACGGTCGTCGATTTTTAGTGATTCGGTTTCTTATGAGAGGGGGTGATTTTGTTTTTTCCTTTTGAATGACAATCAGTGTTTGTAGCTACGGACCGGTGTAATAGAGCTTCAAACGAGGAAAGAAGTTTGTTGGTGAGTGGATTGTATGATGGCGACCTTCATCTTTGGAGCTTGGAATCGTTTGTCCGTGTGAGGGTGTTCCATGATTTTACATCTGTGCGTCATGTGCATATGCATGGACATCTTATCATAAGTGGTAACCTTAACAACATGGTTAAAGTATGGGACCAAGAGACGGGGAATCGCTTGAAATACATCGGAACGTATGGTTGTTACTTTGCGCCAAGAGGGTTCCTGATTGGAGATAGATTCATATGCGAAACAATTGAGGGCAATGTGGAATTATGGAATCTCAGCGAGGATCGTTGCCTCCGAACCTTTCGGATTGGTCCCTCACGTCATAATCTCCACACTACTCGTGTTGGTCCCTCAACGCCCGATAAACTTTTCGAAATATATTTCACAAGGGAGCGGCTGACGGTCGTGAAAACGAATGGGGAAGTGCTTGTGTGGGACTTTTCGGTTGATCTGGAATGAAATTATTTTAGCGTTCAACAAGTGGTTTCATCAATCGGTGGAACATTTCAGAGATTTAAATTCCTTTCATATGGATGGAGATAATCCTTCAGGCTGCCCAGGAAAAAGAAGAGAAGAAATATTTGCATTACTTTACTTTTCGTATCTTGAAGCATGATTTTAAGATTTTAAGAAACTCTTTGCCTTCAAATAGTGGCTCAGGGTATGGAGATGAGAACACGATGTGCGGATGGGTTAACGAGATTTACATGTTTGATTTTGTTGTGAGACCAGCAAAAACTTGCAAGTTTCCTTAGTGCAATGACCACAACATATAAGTCTCAGAAAGCACCCTTCCAGAATCACTCCGCCAGGATCATATTCTTGCTTCAACCACAAGGAGACCTTAAAAGGAAACTTCCCACCTCCCTCGAAACGATCGAAATATTGCTAAAAGGACGGCGTTCTCAAAAGAAACACAATTTGATGTTTGTTGGAAAATACCAAGCGGCATCTTTGTCGAAACTGTGTAGTCCTTCGTGTGACCTGCACGCTTCCCTCGCGCCGGTCCAAATTCGACAAAAAGGGAATCGAATTATAACGGGGAATACATCGGTTCCCTCTGTGACTTTTACGAACACAAACCAGTGTAAAAAACTTCCCCCAACATCGGCGGGACAGCGACGCTATTCTTTTGACGTCCAGAATTTTTTACCTTGGCACGGATCTCGTTTGGATCCTTTCTTAAAAGTGTTTTCCTGACGCAATCAGGCCCCTGCTGCCTTCAAGCGTCTCGCATTTGATTTCCAAACTCTGAAGTTGAACTGCTGTTTGAGCTCGGCATCGTATCGCCTTTTGAAGATTTTTTTAAGGGGAGGGGGTGTGATTTCCAGCTGAGGAGGTAGGATCGATGTCCCGACCCTTACGTTTGTTGGAGTTTGTGCGATGTCTTCTTGCTGTGTGTTTTTGTGTTGCTGTGTTTTGTTGTTTTTGAGTTGTTTTCGTGCTGTTCAGGCTCGCAGCATTTCGGGAAAAAAAAACCAAAAACCAAAAAACCAAAAAAAAAAACAAAAAAAACAGTTCATCCAAAACCTCATGGCAGACCATGACGGGTCTTTCGCGTGCATCATCGGCGACCTGCAAGAGTCCCTGGTCAATGATGCCGTGGAGGTGGCTGTGGCAAGACGCCACGCTGAGGCGGCGATGGCCTGCCCGGGTGCGTTCTCTGAAGAAGGAACGACCCTTTTTTATCGATGCATTCTACAATACTGCGGCGTGGGCGTTTTGAAATCGTGCAACCCCAAGTCGTGCGTTATGGCGAGACTGCTGGACTGGTACGTGGCTGGCCTGGAGGGGCTGACAGAGAAGGAGACGACCGTACGAAGGATATTAGTGCAACAGATCGAGTTCGATCGCTCCGGGCTGGACATCAAGCAAGTGGAAAAGAAAAAGAGGGTCGCCAACGAGTGCGACGACGGAGGGGTGGAGTATCTGGGAGATCTGTTTGATGTCGAGGGATGTGGTGCCGTTGAGTCTGACTCGATCTGTCGGCTGCTGAAGTGGGTGTCCGACGTTGGCGGGGAAGGGGAGCGAGTCGGGCTGGGCGACCTCACGAAAGCGAGGGGGTTGGTCAAGTTGTTTTTGAACCCGTTGTGGATCGACCAGGTCGACCCTCCGCAGTCGTCTGACGCTGTGGACGAAACGAAGTTTTCTGCGGAGAGGAAGTTCCAGGTCGTGGAGAGCGATGGCAAGGCGGAATCTTCCCACGACGGGAAAGTCGGGCCCAGGGAAGGGAGCGAAAACCTCGTCTTGGATCTGATAGGCCACAGCGAGCCGCTGGCATGTGGGGAGCTCTTTCGCATTCTCGCGTCGGGGGTCATTGGCACGGTTTACGACGACGAGCCCAGTCTTGATTTTGCCATTAAGCGCGTCATCCAAGCGCTCGACCGGGTGCTGGACCGTGGATCGGAGGGAGTTTTGCAAGCGGTTTTGCCCCAGTTGAAGAGCTGTCTGGACGACGCTTCCCCTCATGGGAAGAATCTGGCCGTCGCTGTCTTGATGTCGGGCATGCGATCTGAGGCGGAGGGATGGTGGTGGGCTGCCTTCCATTCTTTTTTCGTCGAAATCGCGACAGGAATGACGGTCGACGACAATGTCGAGGTCATATTCTGTGCGATCGAGCTGCTGGGGGAAGCTTCCCTCGACAAAAATCTGCGACAGAGCAGATCGGGAGAATGGATACTGGAAAGACTGTATTTGATGACATGCTTGTTCGCTGGGAGCGACAGTGGCGCTTTGTGCTCGAGGGTCGACCTCGACAAAATCGAGGGGATCTTCCATATTGAAAAACTGAAGGGGGCGAAAAGCATCGAGATGGAAGATGGGTCCATCATCGACTGGATCTATTGCATGCGAGTGATGGCAGTGCATTACGCGTTACATTCCAGTCAGACCATCGTGAGGTCCGTTTTGAGATTGTGCATGTGCCATGAGTCATCGATCGAGACGCTGGGGCTGTTGGAATCCTGCATGACTGACGAGAGTGTCGCCACGTGGGTGGCGATGTGCAGCATGTCAGACGTTGAGATGCTCATGACTGTTTTGCATCATGCAGAATTGTCTCATTGCAACATTGTGCCATGGAACAAGCTGGTGCAGCTGGTTCATGCTGTTTTCGTGACTGAGAAAGGGAGGGCTTGCTGCTTAACAGCCATCACAGCCGAAAGAAGCACAACCACCCTTGAGAGGATGATTGCAGCCGCCGATTTTATGGGGGAAGACCCCATCTCGGTGCGCTCCATTGTGAGCATCGCATCCATCTGCGATGATAGTCGGGTTCAGAAAGATGTTGGGGCAAGACTGGCTGGAGGGTGGGGGGAATGCATGCTGAGAAATGACCCTGATCTATTGGCATTGAAAGCTTGCGTGCATCTGCTTGCCAACCATGACAGTGCAGCCATCAAAAGTCAGACAGAGGAGGGGGAGGGACCCTGCTCTGGGTTGGGCTCCTTCATTGAGCGTATTTTAAACAGGGCAGCGAATGTGGAATCGACATGTTTCAAATCATGGCTTCCCACTCTCGCTCAGCTGCATTTGGACAGTGAATCATTGTCACCTCTTCACTCGGCCGTGAAGATAAAATTTCCACTCATCTTGTCCCTGTTGGATGGCGAGAAAAACATGGGTGATAGGAATGCAGCGGTGAGCCTTGTGGGGCATTTGATGGAGCTGAATGAGGAAGACAGGGATCTGCTGCAGGTGTCGTACAAGTCAAAAAGCGGGGCTGTTCTACCTGGGAGAAGAGCGAAGAGTGCTGCTGCTGGTCAAAGGGATGAAGAAATGGGGTTCTTTACATCCGTGGCAGGTCACTCGGTGCGAGAAGCATCCAATAATGATTCCAGCCTGGATCTCCAGCGTGAAGTTGGTATCCTGACCAGAGCCCAGGAACCTGAATATCAAGTTGAAGTCATGAGTGATTCTGTGGAGAATGGCGGCGGCTCTGCAAGAGGTCCAGTGGAATACTCGAAAAGTGACATGGTGATGACTAAGACAGCTCAAGAAAACTTGGACCGATTGCTGGCAGCCGCCGCCAATGGAATCCCTGTTCTGCTGAAGGGTGCAACAGGTACTGGGAATCTTTTCACAATGATAATAACAGCAAACAGAACCTGATTTTGAGGGTTGGGCTGCTGGAGGTATGACCTTGCTGAAGTCACACCCAACATTGTGTCAAACTCAGATTTTGTTTAAAAAACAACCCACATTTTTTCCAAGTTTAACCTCTTACACGGCATTCACATCTTCCACCTTACATGCCTGTTCATTAACCTGAACAAATTCTCGGATAGGGGTGGGGAAGACTGCGACTGTCATAGATGCTGCAAGACAACGGAATCGGAGCCTTGTTCAGATCAGCATGTCTTCCCGAGTGAGTCCAGATGGCCTCCTTGCGAAGACCAGTCTGAAAGTGAATGGTTTGGGGGAGCAAGAGATTTGCTTCGAGCTGCAGTCGTTTGCTGAGGCTTTCCAGAAAGGATGGTGGGTTTTATTGGAGGGGTTGAACATCGCGGAGGAGAAAACGTTGGAATGTATAGAGCATGCTTTGGATACCGGCAGACTCACCATTCGAGATGACAGCTCAGCTCATGAGTCGATCAGGGTTCTGGAAAAGCATGCGGACTTCATGCTGTTTGCTACAGAAAACCCTTCAGCTGAACGACGGTTCAGAGAAACAATGACGGGGAAACTGAGTGAATCTCTCCTCTCCAGATTTTCATTGGTGGTTTTCGAGCAGCTCCCGGAGTCGGAATGGGTCGATATCGTGATCGACAGACTGTCATATGGGTTCCATCCGGAGGGGGAAAAGCCCCAGAAAGAAGACATCGAGACCTTGGCTAAGCGAATGGTTGAGATACATGTGAGGATTGTGAAAGGCATGAGGGAAAAATTGTTCGCAGAAAAGGGGGCTTATGCAACAATCACGATCCGGGAGCTCCTGATGTGGTGCGACCTTCTCTGCAAATGTGAAGGTCGAAGGATGATAGACTTGGCTTGGCTGGTGTATGGCGCCAGGTTCCGACACAAAGGAGGGGAGTTGGTCCGGAAAGAATTGATCAAAGCAGGGTTCGATGATCCCAACAACTCATCGCCACAGAGAAACGACAAAATCCTGGAGGTGCTCTGCAAAGAACGTGGGGTTATTCCGGCTGGATGGGTGATTCTGAACGAGGGCGCTTGGGAGGAAAACATGAGGGGTGTTTCATACCCAGACGGTGCTTCAATTTTGAAACAGTGTGAAGCTGTTCATCGGGAGATAGGTCGTCTAGTGCTGAGCCCCGATTTCATATCAAAGCACGGACTGCAGATCGATTTTTGCGACATGTGGCTATGGAAATGGATTCAGGATGGAGCATCTCGATCGCTGCTTCTCCCGTCGCTGGCCGACCAACTGGGTGCAGCGGGTGCAAGCTTGTATGCATCCAAATTCAGGCACAAGGCAGCTCGGGAAAGAATTGTGCAAGTTTTTCAGCAAGCGTTCGTCTGGAATGAAGACCTTGCTGTCGAAAACAACAGCGCTGTGGGTGGGCAAGCTCGAGCTCCCCTGATGCTGGGGAGTAGGTTTCTGAGAGATTTGGACCTCATTCAGCTTGCTGTGAGAAGCAGACTCCCAGTCTTGGTGGAGGGGAAGTCTGGATGCGGAAAAAGTGCCCTCGTGAAAGCGCTGTCATTCATCCTTGGCAAGGAACACATGGAGCACGTCAGTCTGACTCCAGAAAGCGAGCCATCGGCATTGCTCAAGCAGCCAGTTTTAACTGATTCGAAACGAGCGGAGGTTTGGTGGATGGATGGACCCTTGACGTGGGCTTACGCGAATGGCTCTTTCTTGTTGGTTGATAATCTGGGCCAGGCAAAAGCAGCCATGCTGGAGCTGCTTAACCCCATGCTGGAAGTCCCCCGCATGTTGTACCTTTGGGAGTTGGGGGATAGTGGTCCGTTGAAATCTCGTCTGACGGGAGATGGTAGCCTCAGTGAAGGTCCAGCGGAAGGTTTTTCATTTCTCGCCACTTTCACACCCCCAGGAGAGAGCTCGTCTGGATGCGACATGCTTTCCAACGAGCTGTCGCCGGCGCTGGCTAACCGATTCTCGATAATTCATGTGGATGACCTGGTGGAAAAAAGCCATGAGACGTTCAGGGAGGAGATCAAAGGGTTGGCAGCCATTCTCATGGATTGCCCTGACAAAGCTGCTCAGAATCGTGTCGCTGAGTTCTGCTGGAATATTCACCAGAAACTCCTTCCGGAGCGCAACCAGTTTGCCTCACTCACGATGAGGAGCTACATACAAATGATCGACAGTGCATACCTGCTGCAAAAACAGCACATGCATGGTCAAAGGTCTCTCGATCTGGCGCTCAAAGCTGCATTCGACTTGACATTCGGACCCCAGCTGAAAGATCAGAGGCTGAGGGAGCAGGTCGAGAAGGTTGTGCATGAGTCGTTGGGGTCCATGTCTGACAGTGCAGGGGAGGAGAAACTGAGGTTTCTGGAGGAGCTGCCCCCCCCTTCTGACCTTGTTCTGACTGACAGTAGGAAGAAGCATGCCGCTGCGATTCTCGCTGGTGTGGCTGTGAATAGGCCTGTTCTCTTGGAGGGGCCTCCCGCTGTTGGAAAGACAGCATTGGTGATAGGGCTTCAGAAGGGGCTCCCCTCCGTACAGGGTTCGAAGGTTGAGATTCTGAACAACTCCGCCACCACCACGGTTCAAGATTATTTTGGGTCATGGCGCCAATTGAATGGGAAGTTCGTCTACTGCCCAGGCATTTTGGTCAAAGCAATGGATGAGGGAAGCTGGTTTCTGGCCGATAACCTGAATCTGGCACCGTTGCCAGTCATATCAGCATTGGCACCGGTTTTGGAAGGCTGCACGAACATCGATATCCCTGGAGCCTCGATGTCTGTCGAGGTGCATCCAGATTTCAGGTTTTTTGCGACCCAAAATGATCACGAGACGGTCGGCAGGAATTTGCTGCCCATCAACACCAGGAATCGATTTCTTGAAGTTAAGATTGCGGACTTCCCTGTGGGGGAGCTCAGGCAGGTTATCGAGCTGCGGTTCCGAGGCCTCCCTGAAGGAGAGGCCATGACCCCAGAGGTGATGATCAGTCATCTGTTTTGTTCAAACAATATAAAAAAAACTAATAAAAAAACTGTAAAAAAACTGTAAAAAAACTGAAAAAAAAACTGAAAAAAAAACTGAAAAAAAAACTGAAAAAAAAAGGTGAAAAAAAAACTGAAAAAAAAAGGTGAAAAAACTGTAAAAAAATAATAATGTCGTGGCACACCCAACATAAAAAGCAGAAAACCCTCCTCCAGATTGTGCTTTGCTCTGTCTTGTTTTTCTGAGGCCCCCCCCCCTTCCTCCAAGTTTATCATTCTGGGTCTGCCTATTTTTTCAGGTGGCTGCACAACTGGAAAACTTCTACTTTGCCCTAGAGGAGCGTCAAGTGGGATTCACCATACGGCAGACCATAAAGGTTGTGCGGCGATTCACCATGTTTGCCTTCTACACGCCTGAAAACCCCCCTTTCTGGTCGCACGTTGCTCTCTCCTTGCTCCGCCCCCAGTATCACGGCTCAAAAGAGTGGAAAAAAGTAATGGATGCAGCACAGTCAGTACCTGGGTGGGAAAACGCTGTCAGTCTTCCCAGCGACAGAGAGTGGCCTGTCTCAGTTGAACCAGTGGGGAAATCCGAAGTTTGTTTCAGGGAGGGGCCCTTATGTCTGACTCTGCCGAACATCAACTTGGACCTTTCAAAGCATTGGATGGGAGGAGCTGTTCCTCCAACCGCGTTCCTTCGGAAACTTGTCCATCTGGCATTTGCAATCTCTGCCGGGGAGCCGGTGCTCCTATCTGGTCCAACATCCTTCAAAACGGAGCTGATCAGAACATGGGCAGCCATTTCTGGCCGTTTGAATGACACGATTACCCTGCACATCACTGGAGAAACAGATGCCCACGATTTGCATGGTCGTGTGAACCCCATGTCCTTTCCCGAGCTGCTGAAATTGCTGCCTGTGCTCGGAGACGAGGTGTATGCCCGCTATACTCTGTTGCATCAAGAGAATGGCTCCGGGAAGAAGCCCTTGGAAGATCGACTGTCTGCGCTGCTCAGCCCCACGCTTCCGAATGTTTTATCGGAATTCGCTGATCAGCTTGGCAAGGGGGAGCCCTCCCCTGAATGCACGGAGATCGACCCATCCAGGGATTCCCTGGAGGGAATTGCATTCGACAGCGAGTTTTCCCGTATTCCCTCCACTCAGGAAAAAGGCAAAATGGATACAGTGCTTGTGTCAGAGTTATCGAATGCAACGAGCAGTATGGGTGGCAGGGTGTTCACCGATGATGGGTTTGGTGGGGGAGCCCCAGAAGGGGCTGGAGACAAAATTGACCCTGAGGTGGATGACGTGGATTTGTATGATTTCTGCGACGTGAGCGGTTCCGAGCATGGAAGAGAGACGAGATCATCGCTGGGAGAGGACGGGGATGGTAATTTTGATAATTCTGGTTTTTCTATGCCTGTTGCTGATCGAGAGGTGCTGGAAATGAATGCATGGACCAAAAATGATGCTCACAGTGAGGAGGGGGCAGAATTTGGGGAGCCGCTTGCATCGATGTCATGCCAATCGACATCCACTGTTCCAAAAAAGGTGGTGGCAGTGATGACCGAGCTGATCCAGCTGTTCGATAGGATAACCCCTGCCAATTCGGAGTTTGGGCTGCTGAGACTCCTGGAACGTTTCAAAAATGTCTGGGCAGCCATTCAAGGTGCATCTTCATCAAACGACGATCCGTTTTCCATGTTCATTGATGGTCCGGTGGCTCGTGCTGCGAGCATGGGGCAAATGCTGGTATTAGAGGACATCGATGCCTGTCTGCAATCTGTAACGGAGCGGCTGAACAGTCTTGTTGAGGCGGACCCCGTGTTTTCCCTCCCCGAGGATATGACCTCCGCGAGCTCCCCTAGCAGCAAGAAATCGATGGAATTGAGTGTGCCACAGGAGTCGTTTCAGATTCTAGCAACTGTGCATATGGACAGCTCCAAGCCCCAGGCCAGTCTCAGTTCAGCCACCGAAAGTCGCTTTACGGTGATTTCCTGCCCGGAATACTGTGTGGAAGAGCTGCAACAGGTCCTCGAACTGGAGCTTAAGAAGCGGTTGGATGGCAGTCAGACTGAGCAGGCAGAGAGCATCGCAAATCGAATCATGCATTTGAGAAAGCTGGTGCTGGAAGAACACCCTAGGCTACATGCATGCAGCGATGTTCGCCGGGCGTTTCGATGGGTAGATTTCATTTGCAATCAAGATGCTGATATGTCCATCGATCACCGGGTTCTCCTGGGGGCAAAGTTTTTTTACCTAGATGAGCTCACATCAGGGGTAGAACAGGACCTCGAGAAAAGATGGTGGGGGCACTTTGGTTTGGATTGCAATCTACTGTCGATCATAAACATCGAAGAAAAGCTGGCGAAAAGCGACCTGGAAAAGTCAGGGAAGCCTTTTGAGTTGGATGGGGATGCGTCGCCGTCAATTATGCATACCGAAGAAGAAGAACAGCCGCCGGAAAAAGACGTGCCTCCGTTTCAAGTTAAACTTTCGGAGGATGGATTAGCTCGAGCCATCGAGTTGAGATGTGCTGCTGGGGTCAGAGGGGAGCTGATGGCACCTGAGCCAGGTCTGACGGATGCAAAATTGCATGAACGGCTGAAATTCACTGGGACTCCAACTTTCCTGATGAATGTCGCAAGAATCTTTGCTGCAATGTCTGCGGGGAGTGCTCCACTGCTTCTGGAGGGGCCACCTGGAATCGGTATGTCTTATTCCTCCTTCACCCTTTCTGAAAATTTCTTCTTTTCAGGTGAAATAACATTCTTTTCTTCTTTTTTTTTTGACATCAAAAACTAGGTTTGTTGACAAGCCATCAGATAAATCTGATTTTATAGTTTTTCTCCAGGGAAAACTGCTGTGGTCAGTCAAATTGCGAGTTTGCTCGGAGGGGAATGTGTCAGGATAAATCTATCCAAGAACACCAGCGTGCAGCACCTGTTGGGCTCAGTCATGCCCAGATTCTCAAAAAACGGGAGGGTGTTTGAATGGCAGGATGGGAAGCTCGTACAAGCGCTGAGATCTCGAAAGTGGGTGCTGTTGGATGGAATCAATCTCGCACCCCCAGAAGTGGTACAGGTGCTGATTCCCCTTCTGGAAAGGAGGTTTTCGGGGAGTTTTCACGTGCCAGAAACGAATCAGGTCATTGCTCTGGATGGACTGCACGTTTTCGCCACGATGGATCCTGAAGGGGGGCACTCGAGGCTGCCCGAGTCGTTTTTGAGCATGTTCATGGTGGTTCGATTGGAGGGTTACAGCGACCAGGAGCTGCGAGCCATAATGAAGAGACTTTTTGGTGAGATGTTGCGACGGAAAGACCTCGAGGAGCAGTCGCTGAACGACATATTCAATCTGCACGTTGACTTCCGGGGGCGGGTGAAATCCACGAGAGAGATGGGCAAATCGGGGGTGCGCCCTTATGAGTTCAACTTGAGGGATCTCAAAAAAGTGCGGGACATCGTGGAAGGAAGCACCACCAATCAGATGGCACACTACCGCCTGGCCCCTCTGGAATCAGAGCAGGGTCTGTCATCGGAGCAGGGTCTGCCATCGGAGCAGGGTCTGTCATCGGAGCAGGGTCAGTCACTGGGGAATGACAGAAGACACTTGATGATGGACGTCAGTCAGATAGTCGTCAGGAGGGCTGTGGAGCTGGTTTATGCGCACCATTTTCAGGAAGTTTCTGATCGTAAAGCTGCCCAGAAGATCATCGACAAGCATTTACCAAGGCCAGGGATAGAGGAGGAGAGTGCTTCTTCCACAGTCGACAGCCTGGTGGCTGGATGTGTGAGGATTGGCTCGGTTTATTTGCCCGTGCAGAAGGACGTGTTTCAAAATGAGCAGTGCGAAGGGGGGGCATTGACTCATTCTCCTGACACCATCAAGCAGTTGGAGATTCTAACGATGGGGTGTCAAAGCAAAAGGGCTATCCTGCTGCAAGTGGGTTTGTTTTTCCTCAGGCACTATGTAATTATTATTGTTGTTGTTGGGTTTGTTTTTCCATTTATGTTTTTCTGCTCAGATGATCTTCGATGATCGTGTGCAGGGATGATCGATTAATCATTTTTGATTTTACTTTTTTTTTGCATCAAAGGGCGACACTTGCTCCAAAAAGACTGCACTCGTGAAAGAGCTTGCCCGCTTGGGCGGCGGCCGCCGACTGCTCACGATTTCCCTTCACCAGAATTTCGAGACGGCAGATTTGATCGGTGCGCCTTATCATTTGGAGTCTCTCTCTCCAACCAAATATTGAATTTGGAAAAAAAAAAGAAAAAAAAAGATCAGAAAAAGGCTGGGGGGAAAATGTATCGTTTTGTAATGGTTTTGTGGGGCGTTTCTTTTTTTCCCTGAATGAGGAATGATCGGTGTGGAAAGAATGCTTGGATTAATACAGGTCGATGGATGCCCCTGACGGAGAGCACCTTCCAGGTGGAAATCAATCAGAAAGCAACGACTCTGATCAACGATATATCCAAGCACCTGCTGCTGTACGTTATTCCAGTCCAAAACGAACAGGCCAGAAGCAGCTCCATCGAAAATTTGAAGAAAGTATACAGGTTGAGGATTGAGGCTGAGACTTGGGTGTTTAGGGGGGCATCGCAAATGGTAAGATCATTGCACCCCTAATTTTCTTTTTAAATTGAATTTAATCAGAAAATTAAATTAAATAAAATAAAAAAATAAATAAAATAAAATTGATGAGAATTGATCCTCCTTCAAATCAATGTATATATATGAATGAATGAATATTTGATTTACAAATATATATATATAATTTTTAATTTTTTAATTTTTTTTTACATCAAGCAAACTTGCCCAACAAAAGACCATCCACAACGAGGTGATTTTGCCCTGCCCTTGGTAAAAAAATGTAAAATTCCAGCTCAATATAGTCGTCGGTTTCAATAAACCCTCCACAGTTACATCTAAAATAAAGTAAACCTAGTACAGTAAAGTCCCTTGCGATGATATATAATATAAATTATGTGTGAGGTTGGTTTTCTTCTTAGGATTGTCGCAGTGCGCTGCGAAACCTTTTTTAGATGTCTAAGCAGAGCATGCCTGTTTGCTGGAGCATTTATTCTCGAGCAGATCTGTCTCCCACCCCCCCCCCCCCCCCCCCCCTCCTCAAAAAAAATGAATGTTTTCGACGACCTGAGAAAATGATCTGTTTGATCGGGAAGAGGATATATATCTGTGCCCCCCCCCCTCTTCAAGAAAAACAGAATGTTTTTGACAACCTGAAAACATGATCTGGGAATCAGAAAAAAACGCTGTGGTTTTTTTTTGACGGCATTCATTCAGGAACTCGCCCAGCGATACATCGGTATACTAGAGCAACTGAAAATAACGATCGACACGATATGGGAGGATGAGGGGATGATTGCCCCGCCCGAAGTTTGTTTGGTCGCTGCCAATATGCTAAAGAGTTTGAACTATACCTTGAAACAACTGGAGGAATGTGCGGCGGCGCTCGAGGAAGACACCGGATACGTTTTCGTGGAATCGGAGCTGGTCAAAGCGCTGAAACTGGGGCATTTTATTCTGCTGGAAAACATAAACAGTCCCTCCTCCGAAGTGATGGAGCGACTCAGCTCGTTGCTGGAAGATGATCCGGTGTTGATTCTTGATGAGCGTAAAGATGGTACTACTACTGCCCAGCAGGGGAAAAAAAAAATAAAAAAATGTTGATTGCTTTTTTTTTTTGGTTATTATTATTATTGTATCATAAAGATGGCACTACTACTGCCCAGCAGAAAAAAAAAAAAAAAAAAAAAATTTGATTGTGTGTTTTTGTTTTTTTTTTGCATGGGGTGAACTGGGACTATTATTATTATTATTGTCTCAGGAACAACAACAATAAAAAAAAATAAAATTAAAATAATAATAATAATAATTTTATTTTTTGTATAAAATTGTCATTAACCGGATGAATGAATTTGATCATTTGATCGATCATTTGATCGATCACCAAAACAAAAACACTTGGGTTTCGGTCTCGTTTAATTTTTAAACTTAGACGTTTCAATTCCTTATAATTATTTAATTGAGCACCGCTGTAAGAAAGCACCACACAACCGCTCCACAATTTTCTTTTTTTTTCGCACAGAACATACCGAAGTGAATTTATTCTGAGTGTATGCAAGTTTTGAAAAGGCTCGCTTGTGTGTTCGGTGGATTGGGGGGGTGGGGGAAGGAAAAAAAATGTGTATATATATATTGCCTATAAAATAATAATAATAATAATATTTTTTTTAATAAGAGAAAATAGATATATGTGTGTGTATATATATTGCCTATAAAATAAAAAAAATAATAATAATATTTTTTTTTTAATAAAAGAAAATAGATATATGTGTGTATATATATATATATTGCCTATAATAATAAAAATAGATATATATGTGTATATATAAAGCAGCCTATAAATAACACATTCTTGTGAATGGGCTGCACTTGGCCGTTTGGCCTTGCGTAAACTGTGTTTTCAATTCAATATATATATACATACATACATACAGATCTCCTTTAGGGGGGTGATTTATATATATATTTTGATTGATATTGGAATTTTTTTACACACGGCAAATGAGATTGCCGAGTGCAGCAGCCCGTTTCACGAAAAAGTGTTATAGGCTATATATATATATATATATATATACACATATATCTATTTTTTTTTGTTATTATTATCTTATTTTATAGGCCGACTCAGAAATAAGATGCCGAATACTGGTCTCATGTCCCAATATATATGATATTATATATATATATATATATGATTTTGAACCCTTGGCAGGTGGAGTCTCAACCACAACCACACTGCCACCCTTCATCCTGAAATGCCAATCAAATTCAACAAATTCTAAGCCTCAGTCAAAATGACACAGGCGAGCGCTTATCGAGAAACGGAGGTGGAATCGACAGCGAGACGAGGATTTTTGCCACCGTACATCCCAAGAGGCCAGACACCGACTGCCTTTCGGCAGCCATTCTGAACAGAATGATCTCCGTTCAGCTTCCAGGGATGGATGCCGACCTCACCCCAGAAAATTGTCTGACGCACGATCTCCTGCCGATTCTGTCAGAAAAATTCTGCAACTATCCTAATGGAGGTTCAGCGGCATCCATGCTGCTTAAATTCCATGCCGGCGTGAAAGCCATGGTCGAAAGGGGGGAAATCATCCCCTCTAATGGTCTGACTGTCAATTTCAGGAATCTGCAGCGGGTAAACAAAAACAAAAAAAATCGATCAGATATCATCCTAGAAAAATTTCAAGAATTCATTTTTGTATTTTTAAATGAATTTTGTGGATTTTCTTTTTTAAACACCCCACATGATGCAGGAGTGCGATTCTGTCAGAACCGCTTACCTCACCGAAAGCATTATTATGATTGGGGAATATTTAGCCCCCTGGGTTTGATTTCCATTGCATGTTTGCCAGTTTTTCGTGAATATTTTTTTTTATAGAAAGAACGCTTTTTTTCTCTGCAAAGATTTCCATTGCATGTTTGCAGTTTTTCATGAACTTTTTTTTTTTTTTAAAGCAACATGTAATCATTGATTGATTGACCAATTTGTTTTTTTACAGAAAAAAACACTTTTTTCTTTTCTCTGCAGGCTGCACAGCTGGCATTACATTGGACGAGGAAGGGAAACCCTGCTTTTCGGAGCGCTGCTGAGGCTGTCATGCAAACGTACATGTCAGACATGCAGAGCGGGGCTGAAAACCTCGTTAAATTGCAGGCACTCTTTTGCCAGGAGCTGGACGAAGGAGACACCCCCATGTCAGATTTTCACAGACTGTCGCCTGACCTGAGTCATATGAGGACCTTGGAGTGCTCGAGTCATGAAATGTCGATTCAAATGTGCTTTTTGGAAGCCATGCTGGTCCAGATTGCAACCAAATCCCTGTCTTGTATCAAGGATGCATCCCAGTGCGATGGCATGTCTGACTCAGAAATGTGCAGGGCAATGATCAGACTTTTCCCTGCGGAAAAAGACAGTTTGGAGGTGGCCTTCTCCGAAATCGACTCCGCAAAAGCCATGGGCAAGGTCAGGGAAGCTATGGAGCAGCAGCAGGGTGCTCTGAATCCCATCGATGATTCTGAAATAAGAGACCTGCAGAAGAGAATGGACCAAGCCAGCTTCGCAATCCAGGCAGGAATCGAAGACTTTGTGGGGGCAACTTCTTTCTTGGACCATCCGGACCAATCTCGTTTTCTGAAGCGCATCGTGTGGGTTGCCGAATCCTTTCTGTCGATTTTACGGAGCACCGCATTCACGAATCTCAGCAGCAAGCCAGTGACGACGTTGCTACAGGCTGGCATCTCAGCATGCAATCGGCTGCTCTACGCAGAGCTCTGTTTGTCTGTCTTCACTTGGATGGAGCAGGACGTGTTCATCAAAACCCAAAAATCATTCGAGGATTTGCTGATTGGCTTTGAGCAGGAGGCGGCACTGCATGCTGCCCTCAACAGGGAGCTCGCGAAACCGATCATCGACTCGAAGTCGACGCTGGCTAAGATCATTAAACGATTGATGGTGATCGTGGTAGAGACGGACTCAATTGTGGTGAAAAAGTATCAGGTGGTTCTCCAGCACATTTCCCTTTCATGGAAAAACTGGCTTTCCGTGCCGTTTTCTCCAGTTAGCAAGCCCAATGCAGATCCTGACTTTGATTCAAAAATCCTGGAGATGGAGCTGGCATACTGTGTGGTGGAAGCTAGGAAATATCTGGGACAGATCGTTTTAGGATTTGTTCGCTTGTGTGGCAGTGCAAAAACAGCCATGGACTTGAAAACCAGGTTATCCACCCTTGAAAACGCAGTGAACTGTGGGAGGAAATGGCCAGATGAGGGTCCATCCTCGGAAGCCAGGAGAGATTTCAATACACAGCCGGGGGAAGTGGAGCAAGTTCGAAATGAGTTGAAGGAAAAGAACAGAGGCCATGCAGAAACAGCGAATCGACTCCAAGCAAGTTTGCAGAAAGTTTTGGGTGGCCGTAGTGCCAGATTTTTGTTTCTTTGGGAGCTTTTAACAGCATATCATGAGCATCTAGAGATCCATCGGGGCGATGTCGACCTCGTGGAAAAGACCTGGAGCTTTCCCACTCCAGAAAACTCGATAGTTGCGGACAAATTCGAAAAACCTATCGATCAGGGTCAAGCAGCATTATCTCGGATTGCGGATATCATTCGATCATTGGAAAAAGGTCCCATGGAGGGTCAGCCCCTGACAAATCAAATGCATGCAATCGCTAACGAACACCAAAAAATGATGGACAAAAAACAAGGCGGGAATTGCACCGGACAGAACGATGACCTTTCAGAAGCACTGAGGAAGCTGTTGATGGTCCAGGAGCTTGGCATGGAAGACCCCATACAGGCTGGCCAGCTTCTCGATTTCTTTCAGAAGTTGGAGTCCACGTTTTCTTTGAATGCATTGAACGAGGCTGAGGATGATTTGAGCGCTCAGATCAAACGGATCAAGATGCGGTTCGAGAATCCAGGGGAGGCTGGTCAGACCCAGAGGCAGTACTTGCTGTACACAGCGTTGGCTTGGATGAAACATAGTCTGGGTTACCAAGTGGTGGGCGTGTTAGAGAGGGAGCTGCCAAATTCAGCCAGGGACGTGACAGTCTATGAGGCTTGTAAGGATATGATTGGGGGTGTGTTGAAGGTGCATGAGACACTCATGGCATATACAATGATCACTCTGGAAGAGAATTTGGACATGCACTGGTTGAATCTGGATGATATTACCAGCTTCTGTGAGTCCCTTCTCAAAGATGTGCTCATGGTGATCGAGCATGGGGGTGACCATGGGCGAAGGGTGGTATCTCGAATGTCTCCTGCAGTCTTTGCGGATAGGCAGGGGGATTTCGACAAGATAGTGGCGAATCTCAGGATGCCTGCCCAAATTCTTGACGACAATGGACTGCACATGTTCATGAAAAGAATTGCCGAGATATACGAAAAGAATAGAATCGATGCTGATGTGAAGGAGAGCGACGGGTCGCCCAAGGGGGATGATGGATGTGAGGCCACCACCAATCAATCAACCAATCAATTCCAGAAAAAAGAGGCCACCACCTCCCCACCAGCAGCAGAGAATGAGGAGTTGCATGAATTGACCAAAAAGTATGTGGCATTGCTGAAACGGGCCCAGAGAATGAGACCTATCAACAAGGGCCTCGTGAACAAGATTCTGGCCGGGCTGCAGAATTTCCTGAAGGAATCTCCACTGTCTGACATAGCACTCGCGAGGCACCTGGCGGACCACGCTGATCTGAGCAAATCTGTCGAGGAGTTTGAGATCTCGCTCAAAAATAGTCTGGACTCCTTGGAAGATAATCTGAACTTAAACCCCAAATTCAGTGACACCGATATCAGCATCACCACCAAAACGCTCACTGTTCAGAAAACAGCAAGGAAAGCCTCCGCCCAAGAGATCGAACGGATACGCAAGGAGCTGAAATCTTTCATCGCCCTTGGGGAGGAAGAGTTGTGCGGCAGTCTGACTGAGGATGATCAGGGTGGTTTGCTCAAGTATGTGAGTGCATCGATTCAGCAAGCGATGTGGAGCCAGACGATTTCAGAGTGCATGGATCTGTACCACTCCAGATCCGCTGAGCCTCATGATCTCAGCTCATGGGCAGGTGTCTTGTCAGTCGAGCTCGTGGTGGAAATCATGCATGCTCGAACGGAATCGGGATCTGCCTGGGGAAGCATTCTGGCCAAGATCTTACAGGAGTTTTCCGCTTGGAGGGTGAAAATGTTGGTGGGGGACGAATCCAGCAGCTCTATGGTCTGTGATCATGAGGAGCTGAAGCGGGTCTTGGGCCCTTTGAAAAGCATCAAGATCGATCTTTCCCCCAGCTTGGTGGGCATGCGGAATGCACTCCGACATTGGCAGGGACTACAGGTGGCGTTACAAGCTGAGCTGGATGAATGCTCTGCAGTATTGAAGAAACCTGCATGTCTGACTCCCCCAGCGCTGTACTTTGCGGATCCTGTGGCGTTGCTATTCCCCTGGAACACCAAAGCTTTTGCCAAACACTGTGAGCTGGACAGGTGCATAAGCTCCAAATCTCTTAATGATCGGGTGCATGCATCGAAGCTGGACTCCGATTTTGCGACGGGACTTTCTGGAATTGCTTCGTATTGCTACTTAGATGGAGAGGAGAGGGTGTCTGTTTTCGATACCTCCATGCAGTCGACCATGTGTAATGCGATCGGGCGAAGCTGTGAGGATGTGGTCGAGGCAATTCTGTCGGATAGTGTCGGACTTGGTGCACTGTTCCCTGAAATCTTTGTCCAGATTCATTCTGCTGTTACCTTGATGGCTATGATTCCAATCATCTGGAGGAGCTGGATGAGCGATTCATTTGAGCAGTACATACAGCTGGGGAAACCGCTCCCGGAGGAGGAGGGGATTGCCAAAAAGAGGGAGGAAATCGAAGCTGTCGGTAGGAAAATTTTGGATCAAGGGAAGTTGATCGAGAAGATCAAGAAAGAAAAGGAAGACAATGAGAAAAAGCTGGCTGGTACCCCGACATTCGGTGCATCGTGGCAAGAATTCGACGCTTTGAATTCCAAACAAGAGAGGCTGAGTGTCAAGGAGAAACACTATAACCAGGAACTTGAGCTAATGGTGTCCAGTCAAGATCTGCTGAATGGAATATTGCACAGTTTGGAAGATGAGTTAGCTGGGGCAAAGAGAGTCACTCAGCGAAGCGTCAAAACTGCAATTCTCCACCGGATGAATTCGCTCCTCAGAATCGGAATGACATTTCTCAACAAATTGCGGAAAGCACAGGATCCAGAGTCAGACTGGGAGGTGCTAGGCAAAGACGTTGGGCTCTCCTTGGACGGGGAGTTGGACTTTTACCGTGTGAATGTGAAACGACTCGTTGCGGATATGGCCGATATTGAATCTACGGTGGAAGAGGATGCATCAAGCATCCCCCTCGTGAAAATGAATGAGCAGTTTTGCGGTGTGGTGGAGGCATGCTCCGAAATCGATGTGGAGGATCCCTTCCGAAAGGGAGTTCTGTTTATGGCTGGTCTGTTCAAAATGACTGCTGGAGTTGCATCCAGAGCAAGACACCATCTGCAGAAAGTGAGAATCGGCATCAGAGGAAACATCGGAGCAGCTGACAATGCCAAATCTGTATTGGGAACCTTTCACGAACTCGCCTCGAAAACAACCCAGCTGTCCAAAGAACTTCTGTCTCGTTGCGGGGCGCTCGTGGACATCACAATGGAAAGTAAGACCAGGGAGGAATTCATCAAGACGGCCGAGCACTTGCTGCGATTAGAGAACAAGGGAACCGCATCCCTCGGCATCCACATCCATCGATACGCTGGATGCCGAGCTTCTCTGGACTTCACTCGCATGTTCATCCTCAAATTCATATGGGTGCATTGTAGATACCTCGATCTCAGCCAGCCGATGGGCAGCTATATGACCGAATTGAAAACGGCGCTCATGAATCGTGGTCTTGAGCTGTTGGAATGTGATATGGACAGCGAAGCAGTGGTGCTTCTGATGGAGAGATTGCAAGATGGTTTGGGCAGTGTGGCAGAAAGTTTGATGTGTCAAGCGCATCATGCTCTGTTGGACTTCCCGAGCAGCCCCCAGCAAGTCATGACGGCCATCAATGATGCCACCGCCGCCACCGGAGGGGCAATCTTCTTACCTGCTGCTGTCTGTGCTGAGCACACACACAAAGCTCTGCAGGTGCTCGGGGAAAACATCGTTGGCAGTGGAGTCTGTCATGCGGAGATCGAACTACTCTGTGGGGTTTTTGAGGCAGGGACCCGCTTGCTCGGGAAAAAGTTCCGGGGAAAAGCAAAGGGCTGGGCAGATGATTTGCAAGATGCATCCGTTCTGGAAAAGCACCTCCAGGGCATGTGGAAAGAACTCGTACTGAATCGGCCCAACCTGGCAGGTTTCTTGAACGAAGCGATGATGAGATTTTGGGCTCTGAAGGGGGAACTTGTAGCTGGCCACCTGTTGCGGATTTCGCAAGACTTCTCTGCTTCGTTGGGAAAAATTGAGCCCATCACATCCCCCAGGTCACCCCAAGGTGCTGAGGATATGTACGAGCCGGTCATCGCAAACGCGATTGACGTACAGAAATTCAGAGCTGCGGTGGAGTTCCATGGGGTGGATGATGCCACCGTTCGCATCTGCCACGAGATTGCAACCCTGCTGAAACATGGGGTGCCCAGCGTCGGAGAGATC
Organism: Bryopsis sp. KO-2023; assembly: GCA_030272585.1. NCBI lineage: Eukaryota > Viridiplantae > Chlorophyta > Ulvophyceae > Bryopsidales > Bryopsidaceae > Bryopsis > Bryopsis sp. KO-2023. Next base: position 2,115,365 of record BSYQ01000002.1, read on the forward strand.
ATCGCTGGAGTGGTGAAGCGCGCTAGCGATGCATTCGATGCTCACACCATTGTCGGCTGGTACCAAAATGCATCGGACAAAGCCCTGGAGGTGTTGAGCAGCAAGGTCGAGATTCTGTTTCATGAAACTGCTGTGGGTGCCGCCATTCCGGAGATCGTGCAGCGTCTCAGCAATGGGGCTGTCACGATTCTCGAGTTGGGGAGGGAGGGTGTGCGTGGGGCTTCGATCGATCGACATTCGGAAGAGCTGCAGGACATACAGCGACAAGTTGGGCTGGTCGGTGATTTCTGGGAAAAGCAGGGCAGGAAATTCATAGCAGCGAAGAAGCAAAAGCGCGAAAGCAAATTGTTGAAACTCCAGACAGCAGTCGATAAAGCCATGAAACTGTTTCGGGTCGAGGAGGAGCTACATGCGGAGCAGGAGGAAATAAGATTGGAGCTGCTGGAAGACCTGGGGGAAATTTTGAAACTTTGCTGTCGGATTGGAGAGAAAGGAGACCCTGCCTTTTGCAACGATCGAGCAAACGAATTGCTCCGCGATAAGAACTGGTTCATCAAACAGGAGCCGACGTTTTCACTGGGGAGTTTTGGCCTGGAGCTGAAACAGGATGCTTTCACGTTTCGAATTCTGGGGGTGACTCAACCTTCTCTCATGGGCAATCATTGGGGTTTGAGCAAAGTGTCCAAAATCAAAATTATTTGCTTCAAGGAGGATGAATCTCATGGATTAGGAACCACCGTGCAAGTTCCGATCGAAGGGTTGCATGAGGAGAAGATTGAAAACGTTTTTGAGATGAACTCCCAACGAGACGACACAGTGACGCTTGATTTCCTGAGAGAAGACGGCTATCCTTGGGGTCCTTCCATCACCAAAAGCATCCAGGAGTGGAGCAGGGGCAGTGGAGTTAAATTTGGACATGCACAACCTTTTGGACATCTGCAATATGAGATCCACATAGGATTGATCCGTCCAGCCAGCCTGGGAAAGCCAGTAGAAACCAGGGAGCATCGCCAGCGTGGTTTGTCGCTTGACAATCTGAAGGAGAACTTTTACATCAGACTGAGGGTGTTCAACCCCTCCTTGCGTGAATTCGAGAATTTGAACCTGGTCGACAAACCTCGAGAGCCGGAGTTGGAGAAAGCAGCATTGTCAAGGGAGGAATCGAACATTGCAAAGGAAGAAGCTCACGACGAGAAGGTGTTCTTGGAGGCGGATGAAACACAGACCGTCAAGAGATGTGTGGAATGTATTTCCAAGCTGGTTTCCGACTCCGAGACGCTCTTGAATGCGGCCTCCCAGATGCTGTCCAGCGAGAAAGAGTCGCGTTTCGTTTTTTTGCTGAAAGATGCTATCGACCTCACGGAGGGGCTTGCGAAAGCGTTAGAAACGTGGGAACCGTTTGCATTTCGTGGTCCTTTGGCCCAATGCTCAGTCAGTCATGGGGATTCTCACGAGCAAGACCCCATCTCGATGATTCGGAATGACATGAAGCAAACCTTTTCTCAGTGTCGGGAGTCCGACCAACGAGCAGCAGCTCTGGGTTCCCGTGTATTGACTGAGGCATTCCGTCTTGTTCATCTCGGGCTCATGTGCAAAGCATTCGAGATGTCCTCCCCGGCAGACATAGAGGCCTTCAAGAAGATGGAGACAAAGGTGGAGCATCTGGCCACGTCGATTTCGAGAGTGGGGTTGCTGAACGAGGGCGCCGTTCATAATTCGAAATGGATGTCTGACTCTGCAAGGAGCATCGCAGCTTTCCGGGAAAGTATGATTTCCACTCTGGTGAAGATTCAGGAAATTCGGGAAAATGTTAAAACAGACATAGGAAACATCGATCCTGAGTGCTTGGCAGGGTGTCAGGTCACTGAACTTGGTCAGGTTCTGCTTGTGGAAGACTCGGGGGTGATATCGTCAGCGCCTTCGAAACTGGTGGTAGATTTTGGCACCGTTGTTCATTTCGAAGAGGGGGATAGGAGTCAGTCAAGGCAAATGGTGCGGACAATTCGGCTGCTGAACAAAACATCGGAGGATATTGACTTCAAATTCAAGAGCACAGAGTGCGAGGGCACCACCCCCCCTTGCTTCATGATTTTCCCTCAGCAGGCTCGGCTGTTGTCGAATGCCACTATGAACATCAGTTGTTCGTTGGCTTTGCGGCAGATGGGGAAGCTGGAGGGAAAGTGGGCGATAGATTATGGCCACGTTTGTTCGAAGGGGACGCTGATTGTGAGGGCAGCAGTGAGAAGAATGCGTGTCGAGGTCGACTGTGAGACAGACTTGGTATCCTTGGTTGAGATCGATGACCTGGATAGGCATGACTCGGATGCGAGTGGCTTCACTGAGGAATCCAGCAGTAGCACCAAAGAAAAACTCGAAGAGTCCATCATGCAGAAACTCGACGAGATCGGGTGTCTCGCAGACAAGGCACTCGACGTCGTTGGAATGATTCCAACGACGGTGGAGATCGATACTGAGCTACCGGGTCATGTCCTCCACGCACTGTCTGAAGCAAAATATGCTGCAGAAGAGTGGATGACCATCTTTCAGCAGGCGTGTCAGATGATCAACCTGGGGCACAAGGTTGTCGATTCAACTCTGCAACCCACTGTGGTTCATGTTGGAATCAAGCTTTGCATAGCAATGGAGTGTTTGCGGATGTGGATGAGTAATGGATACCAGGGTGGGCAAATGGAGATCAGGTCCACCTGTGCTGAGATCCTCCGACTGCTCAGCTTGATTCCAGGTGGCAACCTCAATGAAGACATTCGGAAAGCGATTTCGATGTTGCAGTCTGGATCAGCCCAGGCATTGCAAAAGAATGTCTGACTTTCAGACGCCATCAAAATCAAGGAGGAGTCGTCGAGAAGTCAAAAGAAGTCGGAAGAATAAGTCGAATTCGAAATAGACCCTCACTTGACAAAGCAGGACATCATGAAGTGTAACTTTTCAAACATATATAGGAGTGTGCTTTTTGTCAGGGGTGATATGCCACCCTCATCAAACAAACAAACAAACATAATTACATGCGAAGATGCCGCCCGGCATTCAATCAATCAATCAATCAATAATTACTAGCCACAGCAAAAGAGAGCAACCAATCAATCAATGATTATATGTGGCCTGAGGAGACTGTTCCTATCGCTTCCTGACACCAACCAATCACCTCATCAAAATAAACTAGATCCATAAGCCCTTCTGCAAGAAACAACCCAAAAAACCACCAACAAACAAAAAAGAAAACCCCTTCTCAAGAAATCAGCGTCATGTCGATCCTAGTTCCAACAATCTCCTAATTTATCTTCGACCACTACATCCGGCATATCAAAATTTCTCCAAAACAAAAGCTGGCTAAAAACATCCAATTCCTTCTTCAAACATTTCAAAGGACGTGGTCGAGCAATCCCTAATGTAAAGAAAAAACAAAACACATAACTCATATAAGTGGTTTTGCCCCCCATGTCTTACGTGTTTCCACTTGGAACACTCATACTTGTGGAGCGTAGGCCCCAGGAAGACAATTTTGGATATGATGGGGGCAGGAACGCTGTTTGTAAGGAGGTTTGTTCAGTTTCTAACAAACCCCAAGTCAATCGTCCCTATCGGTGAAGAGGGGGTAGATTTTTTGGTGTGCAAGCAAATGGAGGTGCTCAGTTTGTTCAGGACTTGATATGGTTGTGGTGGACTTCTGCGATCTACTTCTTCTGCTTTGGTAGGTGCTCCCTCTTCACATGGTGCCTGTTGCTCATCAGCTTTGATTTTTTTCTAATCTTTGTGTCTGTTATGTCGCTCAAAATAATACACACTGTTCCATACAATCACCCGTTCACCTTTATACGACTCGTCCAATCAAGTCAATCCCAGTCTCTAACGGTCCCCCACTCTAACCGCTAATCAGTTGGCGTTACAACCAAGCCGCCAATGAACCCGATCCGTTAAAATCACTCATAACAACTTCTCCCCCCATGACTACCTTGAGCACCTGCGAAATCTTTCGAAAAATCAAGTTCCGATGATACCAATCCAGAATAACGATCGACTGCACTTCACGACTGCCCATACAATCATGCAACTCGGATTCGAACCCTGGACGTCTCTGACTCCATCATCAATCCATCACTCTCGATCTCCTCACTTCCGCTATCTGTTTGATTTACGGCGCTTTTGCGTAGTCTGACGACCGAGATACGCTATCAGAATTTCATTGCAGTTCGTCAGATGTTCCAGTGGCTCCCATGTCGATTCGTGTAGGGGGTATCCTTTCCAAGCGACTAGGAATCGCTTTTGTTTTCCTTGCTTTCCGTTGTCCCGAATGATCGCTTCGACCTCGAACTCCTCTTCTCCAGTGTCGACATTCAAAACTGGCGGCGGCGGGATGACATCACGATCGAAATCTGCATGTCGATGAAACTTCTTCAACTTCGATACATGAAAGACGTCATGTATCCGCCACGATCCCGAAAGCTCCACGCGATACGCGACGTCCGAGATCTTGGCCGTCACACGCAGAGGCCCCACATACTTTCGCTCGATCTTCGCCGGAATGCTCGAGTACACCGTGTTGGGTAAGTGCGAGATGCGGAGGCATACTTCGTCGCCCTCCGAAAAAATCAGCTCCCTGCGATGCTTGTCTGCTTGATCCTTCGTTCGCGCTTGACTGAGCTTGTAGTGGTGTTGTGCGCGCGCCATGATTTCCTGCATCCGAGTGAGATCCTCTTCGACGTTGTGCAAAGACGTCGTCGGCTTGACGTCCGGCAGTGAGATGGGATGCTGGCCATGGAGGAGGTAGAATGGGTTGTAGCCAGTGCTCGCGTTCCTCAGATTGTTGAAAGCGAACTCCAAAACATCGATATGATCCGCCCAGTTCTCCGGATGCTCCTCGACATATGGACGCATCAGATTTTCGACGGTTTTGATTGTGATCTCACTTTGGCCGTCACTTTGCAGATGGTAGGCGCTGGTGAGCTTGATGTCCGAACCAATCAACTTGAATAGCTCTCGCCAGAATTGGCTGACGAATCTTAGGTCTCTGTCCGAAATCAGGATGGACGGGAGGCCGAAATGTCGAAATACATTCCGAAAGAAGAGATCTGCATGTTGTCGAGCATCCATCGTTTTCGTGCATGGGCAGAGCTTGGCATATTTCGTCATTCGATCGACGAAAACTTGAATGGTTGTGAATCCATTCGACTCTGGAAGATCTGTCATCAAATCGGTTGTCACCTGATCCCATTTTCGAGAGGGTATAGGTAAGGGCATCAGTAATCCAGCTTGTTTTTCATTTGATCCCTTCATCATCTGACATTTTGGACATGACTTGATGTATGCTTTGATCACTTGATTGCATCCTTTCCAGGTATACTTCCTTTTGATGAGTTCTGTAGTCCTTGCAATCCCTGGATGTCCAACCATTTTTGCATCATGATGAGTCTGCAGAATATGTTGTCTTTTGCTGACTGGGACCACCAATCTTTCCTGTCCATCAGTTTCCTTGTGGATCAGCAATCCTTGAGCATCCAGATGATGGTGAGTGACTTTCTGTCCTTTTTCCAACTGGATCATGATTTTGTTTGTTCCCACATCAGCTTTCAATGCATCTTTCCATTCCTGTACTTCTGTATCACTCCATTGAACTTCAGAAATTGCCATCACTTGTTTTTCATGGACATCTTCTTCTGCTGAGCTTCTTGAGAGGGCATCAGCAACCACATTTAATTTTACTGGTAGATATGTTAGAACAAGATTGATTGACTGGAAAAATCCCATTCTCATCCATCTAGCCTGTGTTCTTGACAATGTCTTCTGATTCATGAAGTGAATGGCTGGCTTGTGATCTGTGTATACGGTGACAGGTGGAACTGATCCTTCTAGGTAATGCCTCCAGTACCTCAAAGCAGATGAGATGCCATACATCTCCTTGTCATAAGCTCCATAATTCTGCTATGAAGAGGTGAGTTTCTTACTGAGAAATGCAATTGGCTTCAATCCAGATCCACTCTCCTGCATTAGGACAGCTCCCACATCCACATTGGATGCATCAGACACCATCACATAGGGTTTGGATGTGTCAGGTAGAATCAAGATGGGTGCCTTTGTCAATGCTCCTTTCAGTGTTTCAAATGACTTCTGTTGTGCTTCTCCCCAGATCCATGGAACCTCCTTTTTCACCAGGTCATTCATTGGGCTGGCCAGATGTGCAAAATTTTGGATGAACCTCCTGTAGTAGTTGATCATCCCCAGGAAGGATCTGGCTTGCTTGACTGAGGTAGGTGCTGGATATTCTTCAATTGCTTTGACCTTGTAATTCAGTGGAGAAATCCCCTGGGTAGACACCTTGAATCCAACAAACTCCAGCTCCTGGACTCCAAATTCACACTTGCTTGGTTTTGAATATAGCCTGTCCCTTCTGAGCCTTTCCAGCACTTGTTTCACATGCCTGATGTGATCTTGCATGTTTCTGGAGTAGATGATGATGTCATCTAGGTAGCAGATTGCACATTTATCACTCAGCCCTGCCAAGGATGCATTCATGGTTCTCATAAAAAATGCAGGAGCATTTGTCAGCCCCATTGGGATGACTGTCCATGCATATGCTCCATATCTTGTATTGAATGTGGTCAGATGTCTGTGTTCAGGTTTTATTGGCACCTGCCAATACCCATGCCTCAGGTCAATCTTGCTAAAGACCCTTGCTCCAGCCAACCTATCCATGAGCTCATCAGGTAGGGGCAAAGGGTATTTGTCCTTAACAGTGACTGAGTTCAGCCATCTGTAATCTACACAAAATCTGAGACCCCCATCTTTCTTAGGAGCAAACCGAGCCTCCCATGGTGAGACTGCTGGTTCAATGAATTTGTGTTCCAGCAAATATTCAACCTGCCTCTGTATTTCCTCCAACTCTACAGGACTCAGTCTGTAGATTGGTTTGTTAATTGGCTTTGCATTCTCCTCCAGTTTGATTTCAAAGTTTGAAATTCAAACTCAATCTCATGCCTGGTAGGGGGAATTCCAGCAGGTAAATCTTCTGGGAAAACATCACTGCAATCCAAAATGATCTCCTTTAGCTCTGCTGGCATGTCTGGTGTGATTAGCTTCTCCAGTGGATTTGTCTGATCATGTTCCTTATCTCCATACATTTCCTTAGCAGGATCCTGATTTTCCTTGTCTTTGACCAACACCATGACTGCATCAGCTCCCTTTCTGATGGCCTTATTCATTGTGGTGAGTGAGCACAACTGCATGTTGGCTGATTGGAGTAGATGTCTGTCCCCATGTCTGATTGCATTGTGCTTTAGCTTCAGGGGCAGATTATACCATTTTCCTTTCCTCTGTATCTTCACTGATGCAGATGCAAAATCAATGGTGGGATTTTCCTTAGCCAGGAATGGTGTGCCCAACAGGATGTCATATCCCAATTGAGGTAAGATGTGCAGATCCTCTTGAAATTGGATTTTCCCACATCTGAATTTCACTCCCTCCACTATTCCAGCTGTATCCCTTTTTGTTCCATCTGCCATTTGCAACTGCTGTGTTTTAGATGTGATTGAGAACTTCAATCTGGTTGCACATTCTTGGGATATGTAGTTTCCTGTACTGCCTGAATCCGGACATGCATAGGCCCCTGTGCCTTGCACTCTGATCTCCAACAGATATCCCCTTGATGTGTCTGTGTCTGTGATTGGACACAATGAAATTGGTGCTTCAGCTTCCCTTGATGTAGGGATTGTAGTGCTGCCAGCACTCTCTGTTCTTTGCAGAGATGTGGGTGTTGATCAGTCATGGGTTGAACAGGACAGGGTTCTGTGCAGGTTCTGTGCACCCTGTTCAGGTCTGTCCTGTGCAGCGGAATTGCACAGGACAGGACAAGACCGACTGTTTGTGCTGTGCACAGATCGGACCTGTGCTGCACAGGTGAGCAGACCTGCACAGCACAGCACAGAACTGCACAGAATCTGCACAGAACTGCACAGAATCTGCACAGAATCTGCACAGAACTGCACAGAATCTGCACAGAATCTGCACAGAACTGCACAGAATCTGCACAGATTTTGCACAGAATCTGCACAGAACTGCACAGAATCTGCACAGAATCTGCAAAGAACTGCACAGAATCTGCACAGATTTTGCACAGAATCTGCACAGAATCTGCACAGAACTGCACAGAAACTGCACAGATTTTGCACAGACCCTGTCTATGCTGTGCTGTACAGGTCTGTGCACCTGTGCAGCACAGGTCGAACCCTGTGCACAGAAGAGACAGTCTGTTCTGTCCTGTCCTGTGCACAGGGGTCTCAGCCCATGTCTGGTGTTGATTCATTAGCATTCCCAACATCCTGACTTGTAGTTTCTTCTTTTTCCTTTTGATTCATTGATCCTCTAGACTTTCTGGACTGTGATCATCAGATTCCTCTGAATCTTTCTCTGTAGACAGTTCATTCATGTCTGACGACTGTGTCCCATGACCAGTCTCCGGTGCACTCTTTGTTGTTGACGTTGCTCCTTTTAAGCTGACGTCTTTCACTTGTTCATTTGCATGTGTGATGTTATGATTGATTTTGATTGAAGTCGTTAATGTGGTTGAACGGTTAGAGTCGATTGACTGGGTGCTATAAAAGAACGAACGTGGAATTGTAAGAGGGTCTGTTTTATATCAAAGAAGGGATTCTGTGAGAATATTACAATTGGTTTCGGAGCTTTCACGCACAACGAAACGGAAACAGCTGACCAGCCAGCACAGCAGAAACTACCCACGCTCTCAGCTCATCACAGTCGCACAAGAAAGAGAGTGACTTGAGACGACCCACGCAAAAAAGTCGTCGCACAAGCGTTATGGACCCCGAACAAAGACAAGCTATCGTTCCATACGACCGAGCGTCGTCGCCGGATACGGAGTATTCGAGTATCGAGGAAGATGAAGTTCCTCCTGCACAACAATTTGTCGTCAATAACGTGCAGAACGTGCAACACATACAAAACGTGGTGCATGTGGATGACCGCGTGCAAGTGGCGGCTCTGGTGGAACATGTTGAACAGCGACGAGTCCACGTGGAACATCATGTCCAAGCCGTGCAGAATCGACAAGGAGAGGTGGAGGCTGGAGTCCACCAAGCTTTCGCTAACGTGGCTGGACTTCGTGAGGATGTTGGTCGTCATTTCGGCAGGGTCGCGGAGGAATTCGACAACCGACTCGAGATTGTTAACCAGAATCGGATTGATGATCGGGATTATGCCGAAGGGGTGGCCCGCGAACAAGTTCACGCTCTGGAGGAAAGGGTCGGAGACGAGATGCATGGGATACGAGGCGAGATTGAGAAGCTGGTGACTCTCATGACGGAACATGTGTCCAGTTCCGATGACCGTCATAATGATGTGTGCGAAAGGATGACTGTGTTGAGCGGGGATGTCCAAGGAGTGCAAGAGAGAATGCACACATTGAGTGGAGATGTTCAGGGAGTACAAGAGAGGATGCACATATTGAGTGGAAATGTCCAAGACATTCAAGAGACAGCTCAGGCTAACAAGGACAGCTTACAGTTTGAATTTCGAACAGCAAACAAGCAGTTGGTACATCAAATGGGGCGAGATCGACAGGCTGCACGGGACGAATTGCAATCATCAATTGCAACGTTGGAGCAACGAATGATTGATCGACAGATAATCCTAAAGTCGTCGATCCTCGAATCCCAAGAGAAATCTCATGAGCGGCTACGTAAGGAGGTGCTGAGAAATCAAGATCGGATGCAGACCAAAATTGATACAGTCTGGGAAGACGCACGGGACAATAAGGCCACGCCAGACCCAAAGGACCACGACAATCATTCCGAGGAGTTGTGGACAGAGGATCGAATAATGGCGCTTATCAAACAACAGATCAAGGCATCATACGTTCCTCCCCCGACAACAATGACAGCATTTCCTGTACAAACAGTTCGAATAACAACTGTGGCCAGTCCATCAATCCCAATGCCACCACCTCTCATTCCACCCACATCCAGTGGATCACCAAGCAGTATACATCCACCATCTATTCGAGAAGGAAGTCGGACATCACATACTGCCATGACCACATCCGGATTGGCAGCATCATCATCTCCAATTCAAATGCCGATTCCCATGACGATCCCATTGACTGTCTCGCAACCAGCACCACAGGCAGTGTTGGGTGCTGGGGTCGGAATACCACAAGCGGCCGGCGTGTCGAGGCCATTTAATCCATTTGCAGCTGTAACGAATCTGCCCCTGCAGATCGCTTTTTCTGCTTCAACACACTGGAGACTGCGACCCTGCCAGTCTGCCAGTCTGAACTGCCGTTCTATTGAACGACCATCAAGAGAGACACTTGAACCTAGCAAGGTTCAAGGGGAGATCAGGTTCCAAACTAAGGTTACAAGAATGTCCAAGCCCCAACAACTTATACCGTTTCTTCCAACCCTGATCCAAACTGATCCTAAGCCATAACATCAGTCTGCATCAGTGTTGCAGACCATCAAACTACCGAGTCCCTTTCAGTCCCCTTTCATGACATGCAGCCTCAGACACCTTGCACGGTACTGCGGTCCTGAGTCTGCCACCTAAGACCTTCTAGAACTTTGTGCCTGCCAGCTCTGCAGCCCACGTTCTGCAGCGCTGTCAGCACCTGTCTGTCGTCAGCAAACCTGCCAGCCCGACTACTCTGCCACTTCGTCAGTCTGTCAATCTGCTGACTGCCAGCCTATTAGTCTGCAGGTCTGAAGGACCTGAACCATTCCTGCTTCTGCTGAATCATAGCAGTCAACCTGCAGCTCTAATCTGTCAGCCCAATCACTGCCAGTCTGCAAGCCTGCAGGTCTGCCTGAATCTCCTTTGATTCTGCCGAATCCTTACATTCCTCCCCATCTAGTTGGCAGTAGTCCCTTACTGCCCTAAGAGAACGATAACAACCTTGTCCCTTGGATTTCAAACACCCAAAGAAACTTCTGCCTCAAAGTTCAGTTTGAAAAGTTGCTATCCCATCTTGCCAACTGCCAAACACCTTTTGGAAGGACTGACCACTGAAAATATCTTTTCGAAAAATTGCAAAATAAAGAAAAGCCTCTTTCTCAACATTCTGATGTATACCTTTGAATTGCCTAGAAAAATGCTCAGGAAAATCCTAATAACACAAACAAGGAAACCGAATGAACTTCTCTTTCGGAATTGTAATGTGCTACTGAACAAAATTCAATTCCTTTTTGCAGCCTGTTAACTCAACAGATTTTTTATTTTGACCATAAGAAAAATCCAACAGGAAAATAGCAAAAATCTGCTGCAGCTTTCAGAGTCTCAGCAATTCACTTTTCTGCCTTCTTTAAGATAAGAATGTTGCTATTCTGCTCAAATATTTTGCAACTACCCAAACTTCTGAAACTTCATGTTGTCCCATAATTTCTAAGCAACATTTGCATATTGAAAACCTGCAAACTGCCACTACCACAATCTGCAAATTCTCTGCAACTACTGCCACAGTCTGCCACCCCGCAAACTGGTACTACCACAATCCAGAACTCTACAAACTGTTGCTGCCAAAATTTGCAATTTAGCAAAATACCACTTTCACAATATGCAAACTGTCTTGGAGTCTTATCCTTTTGTTTTTAAGGAAAAAAGGTTGAATGACTGAAGTTCTTTCTACCATAAAGAAGTTTCCAACCTTTTGAAAACCAAGAGATCAGCAATCACTCCAGCAGCTCCTCAGAGTTGAAGCTCCTTGCTGCATAGTGAGCTGCCACATATCTCCACCAAGATAGCCTTCCGCATAGCAATGAAGAGCGAGCGATAGGATCTTGCAACAACAAGTCTCCAGATGTTCTTCAATGAAGAAGTGAGCTTGCTCATCAATTTTTCCCTCAAGCATGCTCCCTTCTGTTCCTGCCTCGTCTCTCCTCGTCTCTCCTGAGTTATGAATTCTCAAGGTACCTACAAATTGATTGCATTAATTGTTCCCGAATTCCTCTATGTCTTCTCCGGTTTCCCATGTTGAATCTATACAAATCAGAATATATGAAAATCCAAAAATTCCACTTGGCCTATCCTGACTTAATGAAATCCATCCTTTCTTTCAACCAGCAAGACTTCACTCAGTGATATTTCCTTTTTCTTTTCAACTCTGCTACTCAAATAAATATCCAACAACTGAGTGCTGAAAGAATCCATACCAATGTACCCTCTGAAATTCAGTAACCTCAAGTGAGCACCAATCCAACTGACTCAATCAATGGTCCTGCAAACTTCTGTAAATTCCAAACCAACTAAATCCACAGCAAAATATGTGTCACGTACCAGAATATTTCAGTCCACCAGAAACACCCTTGCTAGACTGCAAATGTCTTAATTCTGCATCGTCCCAAAGTAGTGAACTATGCCTAGTTGCTTAATCCACTCTGAAAATCTGAATCCTGCCTGAAAATCTGAGAGAGCCTTTCTTTTCTTTTCTCTAACTCTGCTGATTTCCACTGATTCAAACACCAAATCAGAGATAGGTCCTCAGAAACTAAAAATCCTTTTGCGTTTCCTTCTGAGCTTTATATTTCTCACAATAATATTTGAACTACCGCTGGTCCATGGATCTATGGACTTCTCAAAGAAATAAGAAATATACACCTCACTCCTGATTTTCTTTCTTGATCTCCTGAAAATCTGCAACTCAAACCAGATCTAATGTATCGAATCAAAATAAAGCATTTTCCAGATTTCAGTCACTGCCAATTAAGTCCAAAAGTGACTGCAACAATACCAAATTCTGTCACTGAAAATTGCTATCTCTAATGCAGTTTGACACAACCATAACTTTCCTAGGGAACCCTGAATTTCCCTCAGAAATAATTCAGCTCAACAACCAGTCTATGGACCTGTAAAATAGAAATCAGAGTCCTCCTTTCAAGCAAAAACTGCAACTCCATCTGCAGTCTGAAATAGAGCCCAAATCTCTCATTTTCAAGCCTTTCAAATGTTGTAATTCTGCCACTGATTTGCCAAACTAATTTCCATCAACAAAACCGAAATGAAAACTCTTCTGTAGGTTTCTGTATTTGCCCTTTTAATCAGCCATACTCAAGTGGCGACAAATACTATCACCACGAAGATAAATCTCACAAAGCATCAGATATTTTTCTAAACCAATACTCTGATCCTCTTTCCTCTAGAGTTGAGGTCTCTTCACACTCTGCAACTTCTAGAAAAGATCATTGTATTTTCCTTCAACTCAACTACATTCCTTCTTCACCTTTTCAGATTTTTCTCAGATGCAGCTCACATGGTACTGCATCCACTGAAAATTTCTCCATCCAACTTCAGAATCCCAGCTAGCTTCTAGTTTATAGACAAGATGTAGCTATTCTGATTCTACATCCACGCCTATCGTATAAACGATTTTTCTCCACGTCATGAAATCACTGACAATAAAAAGTTCAGTTCCTTCTCAAAACATCAATCGCACGCCGTACACAATCTGCCTGGCATGTATTCTCATTTCAGCCGCACGCCGCACACGGCCTGCCTGGCATGTCCACTGCACTTCCATAAAGATCAATCGCACGCCGTACACAATCTGCCTGGCATGTATTCTCATTTCAGCCGCACGCCGCACACGGCCTGCCTGGCATGTAACATGTACACTTCACTTCGAAGTTTGGACTATGTCCTTTAAAGTAGACTTCATTAGGTCTACCCAGCCCATAACTCCTCGCTCACAAAAACAAATCTGATGTGCCTGCAGAACACATCATGCAGGTCAGGTGTGGCCCCACATGACCACACACCCCCTGCCTCCGAGAGCTGAGCAGTCGTGGCTACACTCGGCCCAACAACCCCCTCAAGCTCAGAATCCTCCTCCAAAAATTCTGCAAGTCAGTACTCCCCGCACTGCACCTCAGAACTTTAACTGAACAGCCCACAGGTCTCCGCTCACCCGTCGCTCGGTACACCACCTGTAACACTGTTCACCTTCTCCTCAAGGTCTCCAAAATTCCCTGCACCAGTGTCCTTGCCCGGACCACCACCTGCGGAAATTCCATCCACCAGACTTACACACTTCTCCGTAGTTGCGGCTGCACCGGCACTCCAACTTCGGAATGGACTCCGCGCCCATAGGCTACCCTCCCCTGAGGTAACACCCTGTGTGAGTGGCTACGCCGGCCTTCTCACACTCCACTTCTGTCCACCTTCGCCTCTTTTCTCACTCCTGTAAGTCCTCCCCGGACTTTCTCTTCCTTCAAGACTTGGGGCAACCCTGCTGCCCTACATGAGTATGGCTCCACACATGCACTACCTCCTCAGATGCAGCTACACATGGCTTGCATCTGCAAGAGATATCTGCAAGTCTTGCTCTCCTTTTCTCACTTCACAACCCATAAGCACCACTTGGTGCTATCACCTTAAACTCTCTTTTTTTTTTTTTTAACTTGTACTCTTCTCGTAAAAAGCACCTAACTATAATGTGGTTGCACAAGGATATAAAGTCTACCACATTTCACTTTCCTTCTTTTTCCTCCTGTTTTTACTTTAACAAATCAGCAAAATACTGAGTGCACCTCTTTCCTTTGTCACAGCAAACCACTAAGTATATTATGGCAGTCCAAACACAAAAATCTGCCACAGTTTCTTTGTGTAAAGAATGCATGAAAACTTCAGGTCACTGCAGCATATCACTGAAATACTTTCTACTGCCAACAGGATAGAAAGTCTACCAAAATATCTGTCAGAAATATACTCCCTTTTGAAAATCAGCAACCACTCTTCATCCATATGAAAAAGGAAGAACAGAACTATACCAAACAAGCAAAGAATACTTCTCTTTTGTTCAGCCATCTGCCCTATAGACTTCTACACTTTTTCTCTGCCTCAAGAGTACTACTGCTAATTCAATAACTGTCCTCAAATTTTCTGGAAACCTGAATAAACTTCCAGAATGAGACATAACCTGAAAACTTATTTTCCAACACCTCAAAGATAAATAACCAAGAGTGTAACCAGAAATTCCTTTTCTCTAAGACTAAGCTTCTTCAACCAACTCTGCTCCCACCAAAGTCTTGTTGAAATAAAAACCTAAGTACTGAGAAAATGCTACCATCAACCAATGAAAATACCCTCTCAATCAATGGGTAGGATGTGGCTGCTTTATCACTTCATCCTCCCCATCTGATTTCTTTTCTCTTTGAAAGACAATCAGTATTTTCAAACAGCTTAATTTCCAGAATTCCCTATACTACCTTTGAAAATTCAGTCTCTAACAATACTACCACAATTGAGTATTGTTCCCTTCCAGAAAATTCTCTAATAACTAACAACTGTTTTCTGCTCCATAAGGGGCATCCTTTAACAAAATAACCTGCCCTCATATCAATGTATCTGACTGAAAATTTTCTGCTAGCGGAAAATAGAAGATGTCCTATTTCAGAACACCCATAATAGAAGAAAAGACCAGCTACTGCTGTACCAAACATTTCTTCAATTCACCACTATCACTCAGCCTACTAAAGAAGAGTTCCATGGACCTATTGGTCCCTTCAAAAATCTACATCTTTTTCTGACCTGCCAAGCAAGGCTGCCACAGAAAAATACCTTGCCAACACACCTAATATCTGCCCTGCCAACAACAGAAAATGATCTGCCACTGATCTATAAAAAGACTGATATTCTGTCACTTGTCCCACCAAACAACAGAAAATAATCTGCCACTAGTCTATTATAGAACGAAAACTTCTTGTCATTGACATTCTTCTGAGAATAACCTGCCACTGGTCTATTCAGAAATCAGAGCAATATACCATAGGGTCCATCAAGAAAAAGACAAGACAACCCTTCAACAGAAACACAAACACTATACCTCAACTGACCAATAGAGTAGAACTGAAAAGTGCCTTAGCTTTCTTCAAGCAACTCTAAAGTAAGTTCTGACCTTCAGTTCTCCTCATTTCAAGTTCAGAAACGACTCTGAAAAATTCCCTCAAGCTATTGTGCATTCACTGAAACACCTGAAAATGTTCCCACAATCAACACAAATGTAGCAAGTGTTCCTGATGTACAAACATCCAAAATATGTATGCACAATCACATCAAAGCTGATGTGACATATGTTCTGACCTGCCACACTAAAGCCAAGAAATTTTCCACTGCAACCTTCCACACTCTGAAATGCTGAGTCAACCACTACTGCTCAATCCCACTGAGCCAAGGATAACTTTCTACTAACGAATGCACAAATCCAAGCAAACAAGGAGGAACTCCTGATCAGAAAAATCCTAACTTCTGACCAATAAAGCTGTCAAATATCAACACCAGACTTTTGAAAGAATATATCAAAACTTCCTGAAAAATCTGCCTGGTCTCAAAGACTCTTTCCAGAGTTTTGCCCACTGACTTGTATTCAATCAAAGCCTTTCAGAACATCTCCCTCACTTCAGCCTGAAAATTTGACTGCAACTCTTGAAATCCTTTCTAAAGTGATTAAACATCTTTTCAGAATGTGTGTTGCAATCAGAAGATCATAGATCACCTGATCCTGAAATCAATCTGCAGCTCACTACTTCTAAAGTCACTTCTATCAACCAACGAAATGATCAGATCACTCAAATGTAACCCTGCAAGCACGTAACACTCTTGCATCTCACGTCTGCGCTCAACTTACGCTCAACCTGCGCTCAACCTGCGCTCAACCTGAATCAGTTAAGCGATGCCTGCATCAGTCGCACTCACTGTGTACACTGCAACTCTTCCTGGTCGCAGCAACTTAATGTGTGCTACGCAATTCTCACTCTCGCATACAACCTGCCACGTTCTGTGCAAGTCCATTAGATCCTGCACCTTGTGCCGACCTTGCACAGAGCTGCGCGTTTCTGCGTCAGCTGCGCGATCCCTGCATCAGCTGTTCGATCCCTGCATCAGCTGTTCCTTCAATCGACACGCAGTCCCAACATCGTCTGCGAACTTCCATCAAGAGCTGCACAGTTCCATAAACACTGCGCAGTCCTTGCACCCTGCATAGGCTGCCCAGCCTGCATCTGCGCGAAATGTCCCATCGACATTGCAATCCGCTGCACGCAGCGTAACTCTGTCGTCTGCAGTGCAATTTCGCATGTGCAGCGCTTTCCTGTGGCTGCTGCGCGTCACATCATCCACTTACGCAATGCCACATTTACTGCGCGATTTCGCATGTGCAGCGCTTTCTGTGGCTGCTACGCGTCACATCATCCACTTACGCAGTGCCAACATTCGCTGCGCACCTCCAGCAAAACCTGCTCACTTTCTGTTTGCGACGCAATCCTGCACCCGCTGTACAATTCCATATTCGCTGCGCAACCTTGTATCAACAGCGTAATTCCACATCTGCGGTACAGCTCTGCATCTGCGGCGCAATCCTGCATCTGCGGCGCAATCCTGGATCTGCTGCGCAGTTCTGCATCTGCGACGCATTCCTCCAAATGCTGCGCCACCCAACGTCTCCTGCGACGCTGCATAGTCGTGTTGCGCTTGACAATGCTGCGCGCCTGTGTGTGTGTTGCGCTTCTACATACTCCAATGTATTGCCCTGCGGTCTACACATCACTTATGCGAAATCTGACTGCCGCACTGTTCTTACACAGCCTGCGTCCATTCTACTCCTGTCGCTGATTCAGCGACTTTCCTCCACACAACACACTCAAACACTCCAATGGATAACTGCAAATTGCAAAGCACTGGCGTTCGTCTGCCTTGCAAACCTCTGCTTTGCACTGTGCTGTGTGCCTGCTAGTGTCCTGCGCCTCTGCGCCATCTCACTGCGCGCCTGCCGCGCATACTGCTGCCTCTGCAGCCTGCCAGGCTCGTTTGTGATCTTGTCACAAGCCTGCTCCGAAACCACTGTAACGAATCTGCCCCTGCAGATCGCTTTTTCTGCTTCAACACACTGGAGACTGCGACCCTGCCAGTCTGCCAGTCTGAACTGCCGTTCTATTGAACGACCATCAAGAGAGACACTTGAACCTAGCAAGGTTCAAGGGGAGATCAGGTTCCAAACTAAGGTTACAAGAATGTCCAAGCCCCAACAACTTATACCGTTTCTTCCAACCCTGATCCAAACTGATCCTAAGCCATAACATCAGTCTGCATCAGTGTTGCAGACCATCAAACTACCGAGTCCCTTTCAGTCCCCTTTCATGACATGCAGCCTCAGACACCTTGCACGGTACTGCGGTCCTGAGTCTGCCACCTAAGACCTTCTAGAACTTTGTGCCTGCCAGCTCTGCAGCCCACGTTCTGCAGCGCTGTCAGCACCTGTCTGTCGTCAGCAAACCTGCCAGCCCGACTACTCTGCCACTTCGTCAGTCTGTCAATCTGCTGACTGCCAGCCTATTAGTCTGCAGGTCTGAAGGACCTGAACCATTCCTGCTTCTGCTGAATCATAGCAGTCAACCTGCAGCTCTAATCTGTCAGCCCAATCACTGCCAGTCTGCAAGCCTGCAGGTCTGCCTGAATCTCCTTTGATTCTGCCGAATCCTTACAGCAGCTCTCGGATCATATGCCAGTGTTGGACAACGAAATCCGGGATCGCGGAGGCATCCAGGTGGAAATGGCGGCGATCCAGATGATGATGAACCTGACGATGGCAACAGACGCGGTAGTTCGGGTAATCGCGGCAGTGGTGGCCCGCCTGGTGGACCAGGTGGCCCCGACGATCCTGACGGAGCAGGGGATGCAGAGGATGGCAGTAATCGTCAAGCGCGACGTCTTAACAGCGCGTTTCGTTCACTCAAAATCGATGCCCCAAAGGCATTTACGGGGGACTCCAAAGAGATGGCTAGCGAGTGGATTGTCGCGATCACCAAGTGGCTTAGAGCCCAGCGAATTCCAGAAGAGGATTGGGTTTTGATTTTACCGGCACATCTGGGGGGATCCGCCGCAAAGTGGATGAATGTCGTGGAGCTTCGAATCCAGCAGGGGATGCGAGTTCCTTGGACTCACTGGCGAGCTTTTGCGACTGAATTACAAGCACAGTTTGAGGCCCTCGCGCCAGGGGAGAAAGCCAGGATTGAATTGCGAAATCTCAGACAAGTGACATCGGTGACGGAATATTTGCGACGGTTTCATCAAGCGATCTTCAGGATTCCGGACATGGCACCGTCGGAAATGTATTCGGCGTTCGTGTTCGGCCTTAAGGAGGATATCCGAAAGATGGTAATGGCGCAGGCCAATGGGAATTTTCAGACGGCATGTATCATGGCGGAACGTCTGGATGGGATATTCTTTATGGCTAATCGTCAAAACAACAGTGGATCAGGAGGTCATCGTGGACGAGGACGGAATCAAACATCGTCCCAGTTGAATTCAGTTACTACGGAGACGTCAGATGCACCTGATGTCGTCAATTCCGTTCAGAACTCCTCGAATGGCAGAAGAGATCATGGTCGGGGTGGCGGCCGTGGTGGTTATGGAAAAGGACGAGGATTTGGCGGCGGAAGGGGACGTGGACGTGGTTTCAACAAACAAGATGCAATATGCATTCTCTGTGGAAAGAAAGGACATTTATTTCGGGAGTGTTTCAAATTGCCGGCGGCTAAGGCGGCTGTAACCGATTCGAAGTATGGTGTGAAGTGGAAACGATCAAGGGATCGAACAAACGATACAGATGGCGTAGGTGCAGGGCTGCAGACCGATCACACTGTGCCAGTATCGAATGAGAATCAGGATGTTCAAAATCGGAACATCAAGCGTGTGAGATGGAAAGACGTCACACATGCAAATGAACAAGTGAAAGACGTCAGCTTAAAAGGAGCAACGTCAACAACAAAGAGTGCACCGGAGACTGGGCATGGGACACAGTCGTCAGACATGAATGAATTGTCTACAGAGAAAGATTCAGAGGAATCTGATGATCACAGTCCAGAAAGTCTGGAGGATCAATCAATGAATCACAAGGAAAAAGAAAAAACTACAAGTCAGGATGTTGGGAATGCTAATGAATCAACACCCACATCTCTGCAAAGAACAGAGAGTGCTGGCAGCACTACAATCCCTACATCAAGGGAAGCTGAAGCACCAATTTCATTGTGTCCGATCACAGACACAGACACATCAAGGGGATATCTGTTGGAGATCAGAGTGCAAGGCACAGGGGCCTATGCATGTCTGGATTCAGGCAGTACAGGAAACTATATATCCCAGGAATGTGCAACCAGATTGAAGTTCTCAATCACATCCAAAACACAGTAGTTGCAAATGGCAGATGGAACAAAAAGGGATACAGCTGGAATAGTGGAAGGAGTGAAATTCAGATGTGGGAAAATCCAATTTCAAGAGGATCTGCACATCCTACCTCAATTGGGATATGACATCCTGTTGGGCACACCATTCCTGGCTAAGGAAAATCCCACCATTGATTTTGCATCTGCATCAGTGAAGATACAGAGGAAAGGAAAATGGTATAATCTGCCCCTGAAGCTAAAGCACAATGCAATCAGACATGGGGACAGACATCTACTCCAATCAGCCAACATGCAGTTGTGTTCACTCACCACAATGAATAAGGCCATCAGAAAGGGAGCTGATGCAGTGATGGTGTTGGTAAATGAACAAGAAAAGCAAGGATCAGGGAAGCAGATGTATGGAAATAAGGAGCCTGATCAAACAAATCCATTGAAAAAGTTGATCACAGCAGAGATGCCAGCAGAATTGCAGGAAGTAATCCTGGATTACAGTGATGTATTTCCAGAAGACTTACCATCAGGGATTCCTCCAGTCAGGCATGATGTGGAGTTTGAAATCAATCTGGAAAAGGATGCTAAGCCCATCAACAAACCCATCTACAGGTTGAGTTCAGCAGAATTGGAGGAGATCCAGAGACAGATTGAGTATCTGTTGGAACACAAGTTCATTGAGCCAGCAATCTCACCATGGGGGGCACCAGTGCTATTTGCTCCAAAGAAGGATGGGGGGTTGAGATTCTGTGTAGATTACAGATGGCTA
Organism: Bryopsis sp. KO-2023; assembly: GCA_030272585.1. NCBI lineage: Eukaryota > Viridiplantae > Chlorophyta > Ulvophyceae > Bryopsidales > Bryopsidaceae > Bryopsis > Bryopsis sp. KO-2023. The sequence continues at coordinate 2,136,317 of BSYQ01000002.1, forward strand.
AACTCAGTCACAATCAAAGACAAGTACCCACTGCCCCTACCTGATGAACTCATGGACAGACTGGCTGGAGCAAAAGTCTTCAGCAAAATAGACTTGAGGCATGGATATTGGCAGGTCCCAATCAAACCTGAGCACAAGCATCTGACAACATTCAATACAAGATATGGGGCCTATGCATGGACAGTCATCCCAATGGGGTTGACAAATGCTCCTGCATTTTTTATGAGAACTATGAATGCATCCTTGTCAGGGCTGAGTGATAAGTGTGCAATTTGCTACCTGGATGACATCATCATCTACTCCAAAAACATGCAGGACCACATCAAGCATGTGAAACAAGTGCTGGAAAGGCTCAGAAGGGACAGACTATATTCAAAACCAAGCAAGTGTGAATTTGGAGTCCAGGAGCTGGAGTTTGTTGGATTTAAGGTGTCTACCCAGGGGATTTCTCCACTGAACTACAAGGTCAAAGCAATTGAAGAATATCCAGCACCTACCTCAGTCAAGCAAGTCAGATCCTTCCTGGGGATGATCAGCTATTACAGGAGGTTCATCCAAAATCTTGCACATTTGGCCAGCCCAATGAATGACCTGGTGAAAAAGGAGGTTCCATGGATCTGGGGACAAGCACAACAACAGTCATTTGAAACATTAAAAGGAGCATTGACCAAGGCACCAGTTTTGATCTTACCAGACACATCCAAACCATATGTGATGGTGTCTGATGCATCCAATGTGGCTGTGGGAGCTGTCCTAATGCAGGAGAGTGGATCTGGATTGAAGCCCATTGCATTCTTAAGTAAGAAACTCACCTCCTCAGAGCAGAATTATGGAGCATATGATAAGGAGATGTATGGTATCTCATATGCATTGAGATACTGGAGGCATTATCTCGAAGGATCAGAGCCACCTGTCACAGTATACACAGATCACAAGCCAGCCATTCATTTCATGAAGCAAAAGACATTATCAAGAACACAAGCCAGATGGATGCGAATGGGATTTTTCCAGTCAATCAACCCTGTATTGACATATCTACCTGGGAAATCCAATGTGGTTGCTGATGCCTTATCAAGAAGTTCAGCAGAAGAGGATGTTCATGAAAAGCAATTAATGGCAATTACTGAGGTTCAATGGAGTGATACAGAAATACAAGAATGGAAAGATGCATTGAAAGCTGATGAGGGAACAAATAAAATCATGATCCAGTTGGAGAAAGGACAAAGGGTGACTCACCATCATCTAGATGCTCAAGGATTGCTGATCAACAAGGATGCTGATGAGCAGGAAAGACTGGTAGTTCCAGCCAGCAAAAGACAACATATTCTGCAAACACATCATGATGCAAAAATGGCTGGACATCCAGGGATTGCAAGGACTACAGAACTCATCAAAAGGAAGTATACCTGGAAAGGATGCAATCAAGTCATCAAAGCATACATCAAATCATGTCCAAAATGCCAAATGATGAAAGGATCAAATGAAAAACAAGCTGGATTATTGATGCCCTTACCGATACCCTCTCGAAAATGGGATCAAGTGACGACTGATTTGATGACAGACCTCCCAGAGTCGAATGGATTCACAGCCATTCAAGTCTTCGTCGATCGAATGACGAAATACGCCAAACTCTGTCCATGTACCAAAACAATGGATGCTCGGCAGCATGCAGATTTATTTTTCCGAAATGTGTTTCGACATTTTGGGCTTCCGTCCATCCTGATTTCGGACAGGGATCCAAGATTCGTCAGCCAATTTTGGCGAGAGCTATTCAAACTGGTTGGTTCGGACATCAAGCTCACCAGCGCCTACCATCCGCAAAGTGACGGCCAAAGCGAGATCACAATCAAAACCGTCGAAAATCTGATGCGTCCATATGTCGAGGAGCATCCGGAGAACTGGGCGGATCATATCGATGTTCTGGAGTTCGCCTTCAACAATCTGAGGAACGCGAGCACTGGATACAGCCCATTCTACCTCCTCCATGGCCAGCATCCCATCTCACTGCCGGACGTCAAGCCGACGACGTCTTTACACAGCGTCGAAGAGGATCTCGCTCGGATGCAGGAAATTATGGAGCGCGCACAACACCACTACAAGCTCAGTCAAGCACGAACGAAAGATCAAGCAGACAAACACCGCAGGGAGCTGATTTTTTCGGAGGGCGACGAAGTATGCCTTCGGATTTCGCATTTACCTAACACGGTATACTCGAACATCCCAGCGAAGATTCGAAGAAAGTACGTGGGGCCTCTGCGCGTCAAGGCGAAAATCTCCGACGTCGCGTATCGCGTGGAGCTTCCGGGGTCGTGGCGAATACATGACGTCTTTCATGTATCGAAGTTGAAAAAATTTCATCGACATGCAGATTTCGATCGAGAAGTGATCCCGCCGCCACCGGTGTTAAACGACGAAACAGGAGCTGAGGAATTCGAAGTCGAGGCGATTATCAGAGACAACGGAAAGCAAGGAAAGCAAAAACGCTTCCTCATAGCCTGGAAAGGCTACCCTCTCCACGAAGCCACATGGGAGCCACTGGAACATCTGACAAACTGCAATGAAATTCTGACAGCGTATCTTGGCCGTCAGACTACGCAAAAGCGCCGTAAATCAAACAGACAGCGGAAGTGAGGGGATCGAGAGTGATGGATTGATGATGGAGTCAGAGACGTCCAGGGTTCGAATCCGAGTTGCATGATTGTATGGGCAGTCGTGAAGTGCAGTCGATCGTTATTTTGGATTGGTATCATCAGGTCTTGATTTTCGAAAGATTTCGCAGGTGCTCAAGGTAGTCATGGGGGGAGAAGTTGTTATGATTGATTTTGATTGAAGTCGTTAATGTGGTTGAACGGTTAGAGTCGATTGACTGGGTGCTATAAAAGAACGAACGTGGAATTGTAAGAGGGTCTGTTTTATATCAAAGAAGGGATTCTGTGAGAATATTACATGTGACGTCTTTCCATCGCACACGCTTGATGTTCCGATTTTGAACGTCCTGATTCTCATTCGATACTGGCACAGTGTGATCGATCTGCAGCCCTGCACCTACGCCATCTGTATCGTTTGCTCGATCCCTTGATCGTTTCCACTTCACACCATACTTCGAATCGGTTACAGCCGCCTTAGCCGCCGACAATTTGAAACACTCCCGAAATAAATGTCCTTTCTTTCCACAGAGAATGCATATTGCATCTTGTTTGTTGAAACCACGTCCACGTCCCCTTCCGCCGCCAAATCCTCGTCCTCTTCTATAACCACCACGGCCGCCACCCCGGCCATGATCTCTTCTTCCATTCGAGGAGTTCTGAACGGAATTGACGACATCAGGTGCATCTGACGTCTCCGTAGTAACTGAATTCAACTGGGACGATGTTTGATTCCGTCCTCGTCCACGATGACCTCCTGATCCACTGTTGTTCTAACGATTAGCCATAAAGAATATCCCATCCAGACGTTCCGCCATGATACATGCCGTCTCAAAATTCCCATTGGCATGCGCCATTACCATCTTCCGGATGTCCTCCTTAAGCCCGAACACAAATGCAGAATACATTTCCGACGGTGCCATGTCCGGAATCCTGAAAATCGCTTGATGAAATCGTCGCAGGTATTCCGTTACAGACGTCACTTGTCTGAGATTCCGCAACTCGATTCTGGCTTTTTCTCCTGGTGCGAGGGCCTCGAATTGTGCTTGTAACTCTGTCGCAAAAGATCTCCAGTGATCCCACGGAACTCGCATCCCCTGCTGGATCCGAAGTTCCACGACATTCATCCATTTTGCGGCGGATCCCCCCAGGTGTGCCGGTAAAATCAAAACCCAATCCTCTTCTGGAATTCGCTGGGCTCTAAGCCACCTGGTGATCGCGACAATCCACTCGCTAGCCATCTCTTTGGAGTCCCCCGTGAATGCCTTTGGGGCATCGATTTTGAGTGAACGAAACGCGCTGTTAAGACGTCGCGCTTGACGATTATTTCCATCCTCTGCATCCCCTGCTCCGTCAGGATCGTCGGGGCCACCTGGTCCACCAGGCGGGCCACCACTGCCGCGATCAGACATGGGCTGAGACCCCTGTGCACAGGACAGGACAGAACAGACTGTCTGTGCTGTGCACAGGGTCAGACTTGTGCTGCACAGGTGCACAGACCTGTACAGCACAGCACAGACAGGGTCTGTGCAACATCTGTGCAGTTTCTGTGCAGTTCTGTGCAGATTCTGTGCCAAATCTGTGCAGATTCTGTGCAGTTCTGTGCAGATTCTGTGCAGATCTGTGCTGTGCTGTGCAGGTCTGCTCACCTGTGCAGCACAGGTCTGACCCTGTCACAGCACAGACAGTCTGTGCTGTTCTGGCCTGTGCAATTCCGCTGCACAGGACAGGACAGCACAGGGTGCACAGAACCTGCACAGAACCCTGTCCTGTTCAACCCATGACTGATCAACACCCACATCTCTGCAAAGAACAGAGAGTGCTGGCAGCACTACAATCCCTACATCAAGGGAAGCTGAAGCACCAATTTCATTGTGTCCAATCACAGACACAGACACATCAAGGGGATATCTGTTGGAGATCAGAGTGCAAGGCACAGGGGCCTATGCATGTCCGGATTCAGGCAGTACAGGAAACTACATATCCCAAGAATGTGCAACCAGATTGAAGTTCTCAATCACATCTAAAACACAGCAGTTGCAAATGGCAGATGGAACAAAAAGGGATACAGCTGGAATAGTGGAGGGAGTGAAATTCAGATGTGGGAAAATCCAATTTCAAGAGGATCTGCACATCTTACCTCAATTGGGATATGACATCCTGTTGGGCACACCATTCCTGGCTAAGGAAAATCCCACCATTGATTTTGCATCTGCATCAGTGAAGATACAGAGGAAAGGAAAATGGTATAATCTGCCCCTGAAGCTAAAGCACAATGCAATCAGACATGGGGACAGACATTGTAGCGAATCAGGGTTTCTGACAGCCCTGCAGTACGTCAGCAGGCTTGCTGACAGTCCTGCAGTACTTTAAGTAGGAGGCTGGCTGCCCTGAGGCAGCGTACAGTCAGTCAGGGTGTGCTGGCAGTGAAGTAGTACGTGGACTACTGAGCTGGCAGCTAGAATGTTCTAGAAGGTCGCTCAGCACCACAGGAATGGCCGTGGGGCTGAGCTGGGCTCTGATTGAAAGGACTGCAAGGTCTGATGCCTTGCAGCACTGATGCAGACTGATGTTACAGCCTATGATCAGTTAGGATCAAGGCTGCTAGGGTATTCTATAAGTTCTTGGGGTTTGAACGTTCTTGTAACCTTACTTTGGGATTGAACTCCCTTTGTCTCGCTTCCAAGTCGTCTATTCTTTCCCTCCAAGCCGTTTCAGGCTTGCAGTTCACAGCCAGCAGCCCACAATAGCGGTCTGCAGGCGGATTTACTACAGACATCTACTCCAATCAGCCAACATGCAGTTGTGCTCACTCACCACAATGAATAAGGCCATCAGAAAGGGAGCTGATGCAGTCATGGTGTTGGTCAAAGACAAGGAAAATCAGGATCCTGCTAAGGAAATGTATGGAGATAAGGAACATGATCAGACAAATCCACTGGAGAAGCTAACCACACCAGACATGCCAGCAGAGCTAAAGGAGATCATTTTGGATTGCAGTGATGTTTTCCCAGAAGATTTACCTGCTGGAATTCCCCCTACCAGGCATGAGATTGAGTTTGAATTTCAAACTTTGAAATCAAACTGGAGGAGAATGCAAAGCCAATTAACAAACCAATCTACAGACTGAGTCCTGTAGAGTTGGAGGAAATACAGAGGCAGGTTGAATATTTGCTGGAACACAAATTCATTGAACCAGCAGTCTCACCATGGGAGGCTCGGTTTGCTCCTAAGAAAGATGGGGGTCTCAGATTTTGTGTAGATTACAGATGGCTGAACTCAGTCACTGTTAAGGACAAATACCCTTTGCCCCTACCTGATGAGCTCATGGATAGGTTGGCTGGAGCAAGGGTCTTTAGCAAGATTGACCTGAGGCATGGGTATTGGCAGGTGCCAATAAAACCTGAACACAGACATCTGACCACATTCAATACAAGATATGGAGCATATGCATGGACAGTCATCCCAATGGGGCTGACAAATGCTCCTGCATTTTTTATGAGAACCATGAATGCATCCTTGGCAGGGCTGAGTGATAAATGTGCAATCTGCTACCTAGATGACATCATCATCTACTCCAGAAACATGCAAGATCACATCAGGCATGTGAAACAAGTGCTGGAAAGGCTCAGAAGGGACAGGCTATATTCAAAACCAAGCAAGTGTGAATTTGGAGTCCAGGAGCTGGAGTTTGTTGGATTCAAGGTGTCTACCCAGGGGATTTCTCCACTGAATTACAAGGTCAAAGCAATTGAAGAATATCCAGCACCTACCTCAGTCAAGCAAGTCATTTTTTGCTTGCCCCATTGGATGCACACGCTCCAGTGAAAACTGCACCCCCCAAAAATATGTTTTTTCAACTCACAAGAAGACAGTCAAACGAGTGCTGCAGATATTGAAACCAAACCCCCAAGTTTGGCCTCCCTGGGGATGATCAACTACTACAGGAGGTTCATCCAAAATTTTGCACATCTGGCCAGCCCAATGAATGACCTGGTGAAAAAGGAGGTTCCATGGATCTGGGGAGAAGCACAACAGAAGTCATTTGAAACACTGAAAGGAGCATTGACAAAGGCACCCATCTTGATTCTACCTGACACATCCAAACCCTATGTGATGGTGTCTGATGCATCCAATGTGGATGTGGGAGCTGTCCTAATGCAGGAGAGTGGATCTGGATTGAAGCCAATTGCATTTCTCAGTAAGAAACTCACCTCTTCATAGCAGAATTATGGAGCTTATGACAAGGAGATGTATGGCATCTCATCTGCTTTGAGGTACTGGAGGCATTACCTAGAAGGATCAGTTCCACCTGTCACCGTATACACAGATCACAAGCCAGCCATTCACTTCATGAATCAGAAGACATTGTCAAGAACACAGGCTAGATGGATGAGAATGGGATTTTTCCAGTCAATCAATCTTGTTCTAACATATCTACCAGTAAAATTAAATGTGGTTGCTGATGCCCTCTCAAGAAGCTCAGCAGAAGAAGATGTCCATGAAAAACAAGTGATGGCAATTTCTGAAGTTCAATGGAGTGATACAGAAGTACAGGAATGGAAAGATGCATTGAAAGCTGATGTGGGAACAAACAAAATCATGATCCAGTTGGAAAAAGGACAGAAAGTCACTCACCATCATCTGGATGCTCAAGGATTGCTGATCCACAAGGAAACAGATGGACAGGAAAGATTGGTGGTCCCAGTCAGCAAAAGACAACATATTCTGCAGACTCATCATGATGCAAAAATGGTTGGACATCCAGGGATTGCAAGGACTACAGAACTCATCAAAAGGAAGTATACCTGGAAAGGATGCAATCAAGTGATCAAAGCATACATCAAGTCATGTCCAAAATGTCAGATGATGAAGGGATCAAATGAAAAACAAGCTGGATTACTGATGCCCTTACCTATACCCTCTCGAAAATGGGATCAGGTGACAACCGATTTGATGACAGATCTTCCAGAGTCGAATGGATTCACAACCATTCAAGTTTTCGTCGATCGAATGACGAAATATGCCAAGCTCTGCCCATGCACGAAAACGATGGATGCTCGACAACATGCAGATCTCTTCTTTCGGAATGTATTTCGACATTTCGGCCTCCCGTCCATCCTGATTTCGGACAGAGACCTAAGATTCGTCAGCCAATTCTGGCGAGAGCTATTCAAGTTGATTGGTTCGGACATCAAGCTCACCAGCGCCTACCATCTGCAAAGTGACGGCCAAAGTGAGATCACAATCAAAACCGTCGAAAATCTGATGCGTCCATATGTCGAGGAGCATCCGGAGAACTGGGCGGATCATATCGATGTTTTGGAGTTCGCTTTCAACAATCTGAGGAACGCGAGCACTGGCTACAACCCATTCTACCTCCTCCATGGCCAGCATCCCATCTCACTGCCGGACGTCAAGCCGACGACGTCTTTGCACAACGTCGAAGAGGATCTCACTCGGATGCAGGAAATCATGGCGCGCGCACAACACCACTACAAGCTCAGTCAAGCGCGAACGAAGGATCAAGCAGACAAGCATCGCAGGGAGCTGATTTTTTCGGAGGGCGACGAAGTATGCCTCCGCATCTCGCACTTACCCAACACGGTGTACTCGAGCATTCCGGCGAAGATCGAGCGAAAGTATGTGGGGCCTCTGCGTGTGACGGCCAAGATCTCGGACGTCGCGTATCGCGTGGAGCTTTCGGGATCGTGGCGGATACATGACGTCTTTCATGTATCGAAGTTGAAGAAGTTTCATCGACATGCAGATTTCGATCGTGATGTCATCCCGCCGCCGCCAGTTTTGAATGTCGACACTGGAGAAGAGGAGTTCGAGGTCGAAGCGATCATTCGGGACAACGGAAAGCAAGGAAAACAAAAGCGATTCCTAGTCGCTTGGAAAGGATACCCCCTACACGAATCGACATGGGAGCCACTGGAACATCTGACGAACTGCAATGAAATTCTGATAGCGTATCTCGGTCGTCAGACTACGCAAAAGCGCCGTAAATCAAACAGATAGCGGAAGTGAGGAGATCGAGAGTGATGGATTGATGATGGAGTCAGAGACGTCCAGGGTTCGAATCCGAGTTGCATGATTGTATGGGCAGTCGTGAAGTGCAGTCGATCGTTATTCTGGATTGGTATCATCGGAACTTGATTTTTCGAAAGATTTCGCAGGTGCTCAAGGTAGTCATGGGGGGAGAAGTTGTTATGAGTGATTTTAACGGATCGGGTTCATTGGCGGCTTGGTTGTAACGCCAACTGATTAGCGGTTAGAGTGGGGGACCGTTAGAGACTGGGATTGACTTGATTGGACGAGTCGTATAAAGGTGAACGGGTGATTGTATGGAACAGTGTGTATTATTTTGAGCGACATAACAGACACAAAGATTAGAAAAAAATCAAAGCTGATGAGCAACAGGCACCATGTGAAGAGGGAGCACCTACCAAAGCAGAAGAAGTAGATCGCAGAAGTCCACCACAACCATATCAAGTCCTGAACAAACTGAGCACCTCCATTTGCTTGCACACCAAAAAATCTACCCCCTCTTCACCGATAGGGACGATTGACTTGGGGTTTGTTAGAAACTGAACAAACCTCCTTACAAACAGCGTTCCTGCCCCCATCATATCCAAAATTGTCTTCCTGGGGCCTACGCTCCACAAGTATGAGTGTTCCAAGTGGAAACACGTAAGACATGGGGGGCAAAACCACTTATATGAGTTATGTGTTTTGTTTTTTCTTTACATTAGGGATTGCTCGACCACGTCCTTTGAAATGTTTGAAGAAGGAATTGGATGTTTTTAGCCAGCTTTTGTTTTGGAGAAATTTTGATATGCCGGATGTAGTGGTCGAAGATAAATTAGGAGATTGTTGGAACTAGGATCGACATGACGCTGATTTCTTGAGAAGGGGTTTTCTTTTTTGTTTGTTGGTGGTTTTTTGGGTTGTTTCTTGCAGAAGGGCTTATGGATCTAGTTTATTTTGATGAGGTGATTGGTTGGTGTCAGGAAGCGATAGGAACAGTCTCCTCAGGCCACATATAATCATTGATTGATTGGTTGCTCTCTTTTGCTGTGGCTAGTAATTATTGATTGATTGATTGATTGAATGCCGGGCGGCATCTTCGCATGTAATTATGTTTGTTTGTTTGTTTGATGAGGGTGGCATATCACCCCTGACAAAAAGCACACTCCTATATATGTTTGAAAAGTTACACTTCATGATGTCCTGCTTTGTCAAGTGAGGGTCTATTTCGAATTCGACTTATTCTTCCGACTTCTTTTGACTTCTCGACGACTCCTCCTTGATTTTGATGGCGTCTGAAAGTCAGACATTCTTTTGCAATGCCTGGGCTGATCCAGACTGCAACATCGAAATCGCTTTCCAAATGTCTTCATTGAGGTTGCCACCTGGAATCAAGCTGAGCAGTCGGAGGATCTCAGCACAGGTGGACCTGATCTCCATTTGCCCACCCTGGTATCCATTACTCATCCACATCCGCAAACACTCCATTGCTATGCAAAGCTTGATTCCAACATGAACCACAGTGGGTTGCAGAGTTGAATCGACAACCTTGTGCCCCAGGTTGATCATCTGACACGCCTGCTGAAAGATGGTCATCCACTCTTCTGCAGCATATTTTGCTTCAGACAGTGCGTGGAGGACATGACCCGGTAGCTCAGTATCGATCTCCACCGTCGTTGGAATCATTCCAACGACGTCGAGTGCCTTGTCTGCGAGACACCCGATCTCGTCGAGTTTCTGCATGATGGACTCTTCGAGTTTTTCTTTGGTGCTACTGCTGGATTCCTCAGTGAAGCCACTCGCATCCGAGTCATGCCTATCCAGGTCATCGATCTCAACCAAGGATACCAAGTCTGTCTCACAGTCGACCTCGACACGCATTCTTCTCACTGCTGCCCTCACAATCAGCGTCCCCTTCGAACAAACGTGGCCATAATCTATCGCCCACTTTCCCTCCAGCTTCCCCATCTGCCGCAAAGCCAACGAACAACTGATGTTCATAGTGGCATTCGACAACAGCCGAGCCTGCTGAGGGAAAATCATGAAGCAAGGGGGGGTGGTGCCCTCGCACTCTGTGCTCTTGAATTTGAAGTCAATATCCTCCGATGTTTTGTTCAGCAGCCGAATTGTCCGCACCATTTGCCTTGACTGACTCCTATCCCCCTCTTCGAAATGAACAACGGTGCCAAAATCTACCACCAGTTTCGAAGGCGCTGACGATATCACCCCCGAGTCTTCCACAAGCAGAACCTGACCAAGTTCAGTGACCTGACACCCTGCCAAGCACTCAGGATCGATGTTTCCTATGTCTGTTTTAACATTTTCCCGAATTTCCTGAATCTTCACCAGAGTGGAAATCATACTTTCCCGGAAAGCTGCGATGCTCCTTGCAGAGTCAGACATCCATTTCCATTCGACCTGGTTCAGAAACGACCCTATTGGAATCGCCTTGGCCAGATGTTCCACCTTTGTCTCGATTTTCTTGAATGCCTCTATGTCTGACGGGGAGGACATCTCGAATGCTTTGCACATATGCCCGACTTGAACATAACCCAAGGCCGAAGTAATTACATTAAACCCCAGAGGTGCTGCTAGTTTTTCTGACTCCTGACACGCAGCAAGAAATGATGTCTGACTCATCTGCTTGCGAAGGTCCTCAAGACTGACTGAGCGATTAACCGAAGGGCCAGCACCTGCACACGGGCCCCAACTTTCTAACTTTTGTGCAAGGATCTTGGTAAAGGTAATTATTTGTTCCAGAGAAAAAGCTCCTTTCTCGTCGGACAGCATGCGGGAGACGACGTTCAAGAGTCCCTCGCAGTCGTTGACCAGGTCGAAAAAACATCCCACACTTTTTCTAATGCTCTGTGTAGTAACCATCGTCGAGAACACCACCTTATCGTGAGCCTCTTTCAATGAGATCTTGACTTCTTCCCTTGCTGATGCTGCTTTCTCTGACTCTGGCTCTTGAGGTTCCCTAACAATCTTCGATTTTCGAAATTCAAACGAGCAGTCGTTGAGCAAGTGCAGTTTGCGGCCAAACTGAGCCTTCAGATCATCGAGCGACAAGCACCCCTGATGTTGTCCTGAACTGGCGGCGGCGGCGGGGGTCTGATGTTGTCCTGAACTGGCGGCGCTGCCGCCGCCGCCGCCACCTGCACCATCATGCTGACTGGATTCTCCTGGCTTTTTCGCTGGAAAAATTAACCCTGCATGAATCTCATATTTCAGGAGTCCATAAGGAGGTCGATGTCCAAATTGAACTTGACGCTCCCTGCTCCACTCCTGTTTGCTCTTGGTGATAGAAGGACCCCAAGGCTTGCCATCTTCTCTTAGAAAATCAACTGACACTTTCACGTCTTGTTGGGAATTAGTCATCTCAAAAATATTATCGATGCTCTCCCCGTGCAAACCTTCGTCGGGAACTGACACGGTGCGACCTACTACACCACCCTCATCCCCTTTCAAGCAAGTCACTCTGATTTTGGACGCTTTGCTTAACCCCAAACTGTTGCCCCAGACAGACGCTTGATTCACCTCCAAGATTCGAAACGTGAAACAATCCGGTTTCTGCTCCAGGCCAAAACTTTGCAGTGAAAACTTAGGCTCCTGTTGGATTAACCACCTCTGAACACGAAGCACCCGCTGGGCTGACTCATTACAGAACGGAGTGTCTCCTTTCTCTCCGATCTGACAACAAAGTTTCAAAACTTCCCTCAGCTGTGCCCACAGCTTTGATCTTATTTCCTCTTGCTTCTCATATTCCTTCTTTTGGGACTGAAACCGTTTCATGGCGTTTTGAACTCCAACCAGCACCTTCGCCACTTTTTTTTTGCGCTGTTCTTTCTTCGCTGCAATCCATTGCTCACCATGCTCCTCCCACATATGACTGACCAGCGCAGCTTGTCGCTGTAAGTCCTTCAGCTTTTCCAAATGGGTCCGATCGACCGGAGCGCGACGTACACTCTCCTTCGCAGACTCGAGAATCGAAACAGCCCCATATTGGAGACGCTGTACGATTTCTGGAATGACGACACTCACAGCAGCAGTTCCATGAAACAGATTCTCGACCTTGCTGCTCAACACCTCCAGAGCTTTGTCCGATGCTTTTTGGTACCAGTCAACAACGAAACAAGCATCAAAAATATCGCTTGCCCCCTTCACTGCTCCAGAAATGGTCTCTCCGACACTAGGCACCCCATGTTTCAGTAGAGTTGCAATTTCGTGGCAGATTCGAACGGCGGCATCATCCACCCCATGGAGCTCCATTGCAGCTTTGAATTTCTGAACGTCTATCGCGTTTGCGATCGTCAGCTCGTCCATAATCTGCGGCAATGACAACTCATCCATATCCTCAACGCCTTGGGCCGACATGGGGGAGGCGATGGACTCAATTTTTCCCAACGAAGCAGAGAATTCTTGCGAAATCCGCAACAGGTGCCCCGCCACGAGTTCCCCCTTCAGAGCCCGAAATCTCATCATCGTTTCGTTCAAGAAACCTGCCAGGTTGGGCCGATTCAGCGCGAGTTCTTTGCACATACTCTGGAGGTGCTTTTCCAGAATGGATGCATCTCGCAAGCCATCTGCGTTTGCCTGAAACTTTTTCCCGAGCAAGCGGGTCCCTGCCTCAAAAACCCTACAGAGTGGTTCGATCTCCGCATGACAGACTCCACTACGAACGATGTTTTCCCCGAGCACCTTCAGAGCTTTGTGTGTGTGCTCAGCACAGACAGCAGCAGGTAAGAAGAATGCCCCTCCAGTGGCGGCGGTGGCATCATTGATGGCCGTCATGACTTGCTGGGGGCTGCTCGGGAAGTCCAACAGAGCATGATGCGCTTGACACATCAAACTTTCTGCCACGCTGCACAAACTACCTTGCAATCTCTCCATCAGAAGCACCACTGCTTCGCTGTTCATATCGTATTCCAACTCAAGGCCACGATTCATGAGCACTGTTTTCATGTCAGTCATGTAGCTCCCCATCGGCTCGCTGAGATCGAGGTATCTACAATGCACCCATATGAATTTGAGGATGAACATGCGAGTGAAGTCCAGCGAAGCTCGGCATCCAGCGTATCGACGGATGTGGGTGCGGAGGGATGCCATTCCCTTATTCTCTAATCGCAGCAATTGCTCCGTCGCCTTGATGAATTCCCCCCTGCTTTTGCTGTCCCTGGTGATGTCCACGAGCGCCCCGCAACAAGAAAGCAGCTCTTTGGACAGCTGGGTTGTTTTCGAGGCGAGTTCGTGAAAGGTTCCCAATACAGATTTGGCATCGTCGGATGCTTTGATGCCGATTCTCACTTTCTGCAGATGGTGTCTTGCTCTGGATGCAACTCCAGCAGTCATTTTGAACAGACCAGCCATAAACAGAACTCCCTTTCGGAAGGGATCCTCCACATCGATTTCGGAGCATGCCTCCACCACACCGCAAAACTGCTCATTCATTTTCACGAGGGGGATGCTTGATGCATCCTCTTCCACCGTAGATTCAATATCGGCCATATCCGCAACGAGTCGTTTCACATTCACACGGTAAAAGTCCAACTCCCCGTCCAAGGAGAGCCCAACGTCTTTGCCTAGCACCTCCCAGTCTGACTCTGGATCCTGTGCTTTCCGCAATTTGTTGAGAAATGTCATTCCGATTCTGAGGAGCGAATTCATCCGGTGGAGAATTGCAGTTTTGACGCTTCGCTGAGTGACTCTCTTTGCCCCAGCTAACTCATCTTCCAAACTGTGCAATATTCCATTCAGCAGATCTTGACTGGACACCATTAGCTCAAGTTCCTGGTTATAGTGTTTCTCCTTGACACTCAGCCTCTCTTGTTTGGAATTCAAAGCGTCGAATTCTTGCCACGATGCACCGAATGTCGGGGTACCAGCCAGCTTTTTCTCATTGTCTTCCTTTTCTTTCTTGATCTTCTCGATCAACTTCCCTTGATCCAAAATTTTCCTACCGACAGCTTCGATTTCCTCCCTCTTTTTGGCAATCCCCTCCTCCTCCGGGAGCGGTTTCCCCAGCTGTATGTACTGCTCAAATGAATCGCTCATCCAGCTCCTCCAGATGATTGGAATCATAGCCATCAAGGTAACAGCAGAATGAATCTGGACAAAGATTTCAGGGAACAGTGCACCAAGTCCGACACTATCCGACAGAATTGCCTCGACCACATCCTCACAGCTTCGCCCGATCGCATTACACATGGTCGACTGCATGGAGGTATCGAAAACAGACACCCTCTCCTCTCCATCTAAGTAGCAATACGAAGCAATTCCAGAAAGTCCCGTCGCAAAATCGGAGTCCAGCTTCGATGCATGCACCCGATCATTAAGAGATTTGGAGCTTATGCACCTGTCCAGCTCACAGTGTTTGGCAAAAGCTTTGGTGTTCCAGGGGAATAGCAACGCCACAGGATCCGCAAAGTACAGCGCTGGGGGAGTCAGACATGCAGGTTTCTTCAATACTGCAGAGCATTCATCCAGCTCAGCTTGTAACGCCACCTGTAGTCCCTGCCAATGTCGGAGTGCATTCCGCATGCCCACCAAGCTGGGGGAAAGATCGATCTTGATGCTTTTCAAAGGGCCCAAGACCCGCTTCAGCTCCTCATGATCACAGACCATAGAGCTGCTGGATTCGTCCCCCACCAACATTTTCACCCTCCAAGCGGAAAACTCCTGTAAGATCTTGGCCAGAATGCTTCCCCAGGCAGATCCCGATTCGGTTCGAGCATGCATGATTTCCACCACGAGCTCGACTGACAAGACACCTGCCCATGAGCTGAGGTCATGAGGCTCAGCAGACCTGGAGTGGTACAGATCCATGCGCTCTGAAATCGTCTGGCTCCACATCGCTTGCTGAATCGATGCACTAACATACTTGAGCAAACCACCCTGATCATCCTCAGTCAGACTGCCGCACAACTCTTCCTCCCCAAGGGCGATGAAAGATTTCAGCTCCTTGCGTATCCGTTCGATCTCTTGGGCGGAGGCTTTCCTTGCTGTTTTCTGAACAGTGAGCGTTTTGGTGGTGATGCTGATATCGGTGTCACTGAATTTGGGGTTTAAATTCAGATTATCTGCCAAGGAGTCCAGACTTTTTTTGAGCGAGGTCTCAAACTCCTCGACAGATTTGCTCAGATTAGAATGGTCCACCAGGTGCTTCGCGAGTGCTATGTCAGACAGTGGAGATTCCTTCAGGAAATTCTGCAGCCCGGCCAGAATCTTGTTCACGAGGCCCTTGTTGATAGGTCTCATTCTCTGGGCCCGTTTCAGCAATGCCACATACTTTTTGGTCAATTCATACAACTCCTCATTATCTGCTGCTGGTGGGGAGGTGGTGGCCTCTTTTTGCTGGAATTGATTGATTGATGGATTGGTGGTGGCCTCTTTTTGCTGGAATTGATTGGTTGATTGATTGGTGGTGGCCTGACAGACATCATCCCCCTTGGGCGACCCCTTGTCGCTTTCCTCCACGTCAGCATCGATTCTGTTCTTTTCGTACATCTCGGCAATGCTTTTCATGCACATGTGCAGTCCATTGTCGTCAAGAATTTGGGCAGGCATCCTGAGATTTGCCACTATCTTGTCAAAATCCCCCTGCCGATCCGCAAAGACTGCAGGAGACACCCGAGATATGACCCTTAGCCCATGATTACCCCCATGCTCGATTACCATGAGCACATCTTTGAGAAGGGACTCAAAGAAGCTAACGATATCATCCAGATTCAACCAGTGCATCTCCACATTCTCCTCCAGAGTGGCCAGTGTATGCTCCATGACTGTCTCATGCACTTTCAAAACAATCCTCACCATGTCGACACAAGCTCCGTAGGATGCCACGTCCCTGACTGAACTCGGCAGCTCCCTCTCCAACATGCCGATCACATTATGAAACCCCAGACTATCTTTCAACAAGGCCAACGCTGAGGACAGCTTCGCAATCTGAACCTCCCCTGGATTCTTATACCACATCTTGATCCGTTTGATCCTAGCGTTTATATCATCCTCAGAAATTTTCAATGTACTCGAAGAGAACGTAGACTTCAACTTCTGAAAGAAATAAAGAAATTCTCCAGCATGCATGGGGTCCTTGATGCCACGATGTTGGACCATCAATATGCTTCTAAATACCCCCGAAAACCCATCCTCTCTGGTGCAAATCCTGCTGTGTTTTCCACCGTATGTAGAATGAATCATATGCAGAATCTGAGGCTTTCGGGGGTCTTTTTCCAATGATTGGGCAATCTTCTTAATCTCCGATAATGCTGCTTGATCCACATTCATGGACTTTGCAAATTTTTCCACACACATCTTTGCCACAGACTCGGAATCGTGCTGAAGAGCCCCTGAATCCTCATGAATTGCTTGGAAAAACTCAAAAACCAACAAAAAGGAGATACTATAACCCCCCAAGGCTTTCAAAAGACTTTCTTGGAGTTGATTCGCTTTTTCTTCATGACATTTGATCTGCTCCTTCAACTCATTTCGAACTCGCTCCACCTCCCTCGGATCTGCAGTGAAACCTCTCCTCGCTTCACAAGATGGACCCTCATCTGGCCATTTCCTCCCACAGTCCACTGCCTTTTCAAGGGTGGATAACCTGGTTTGCAAATCTATGGCATTTTTTGTACTGCCACACAAGCGAACAAATCCTCGAGCGATCTGTCCCAGACATTTCCTAGCTTCTATCCCACAGTATACCACCTCCATCTTCACTAATTCTAAATCAAAGTTGGGATCCGCATCGGGCTTGCTCACTAGAGAAACCGGCACTGAGAGGCAGTTTTTCCATGAAAGGGCAATATGCTGTAGCAGCACCTGGTACTTCTTCACCACAGTTGGGTCTGTCTGTACAATTCCCATCAATCGTTTCATAATCCTAGCCAACATCGACTTTTTCGAGTCATTGATCGGTTTTGAAAGCTCTCTGTTGAGGGCTGCACACAGTGCTGTCTCCTCCCCCTCAAATCCGATCAGCAAATCCTGAAACGCTGTTTGGGTTTTGACAAACAAGTCAGACTCTAGCCAAAGGAAGAGATTCTTCAAACTGGTTTTGGCATGGAGCAACCGATTGCATGCAGAGATGCCATCCTGCAGCAAGGCTGTCACGGACTCGATCCTAAGGTCTGTGAATGCGGTGGTTTGGAAAATCGACAGGAAGGATTCGGAAACCCACACGATCCGCTTCAGAAAACGGGAGCGGTCCTGATAGTCCAAGAAAGAAGTTGCCTTCACAAAGTCTTCGATTCCTGCCCGGATTGCGAAGCTGGTGTTTTCCGTTGTTTTCTGCAGGTCTCCTATTTTAGAATCATCGATAGGATTCAGGGCACCCTGCTGCTGTTCCATCAGTTCCCTGACCTTGTCCATATCTTTTGCAGAGTCGATTTTGGAAAAGGCCACCTCCAAGCTGTTCTTTTCCGAAGGGAAGAGCCTGATCATTGCCCTGGACATTTCTGAGTCAGACATGCCATCGAACAGGGAGGCATCCTGGATACAAGACAGGGATTTGGTTGCAATCTGCACCAGCATGGCTTCCAAAGAGCACATTTGAATCGACATTTCTTGACTCGAGCACTCCAAGGTCCTCATATGACTCAGGTCAGACGGCAGTCTGTCAAAATCTGATATTGGAGTGCCTTCCAGCTCCTTGCACACGGTTTCCAGCAATTTGGAGAGTTTTTCAGCCCTGCTCTGCATGTCTGACGTGTACGTTTGCAAGACAGCCTCAGCAACGCTCTGAAAAACAGTGTTTCCCTGCCTCGTCCAATGTAATGCCACCTGTGCAGCCTGCAGAGAAAAAAAAAGGGTTCTTTCTGTAAAAAAAGAATTGGTCAATCAATCAATAATTATTACATGTTGCCTTAAAAAATATATATATATATATTCACGAAAAACTGGCAGAAAAACTGCAAACATGCAATTGAAAATTTTTGTAGAGAAAAAAGTGTTCTTTCTGCAAAAAAATATTCACGAAAAAACTGGCAAACATGCAATGGAAATCAAATTCATGCTATTATTGTCCAATCATAAAAATGCTTTCGGTGAGGTAAGCAGTTCTGACAGAATCGCACTCCTGCACCATGTGGGGTGTTTAAAAAACAATTCCACAAAAAAAAAACAAAATTCATTTAAAAATACAAAAGTGAATTCTTGAAATTTTCTAGGATGATAGGTGATCGATTTTTTTTATATTCTTTTAAAAATACAAAAGTGAATT
The DNA here is from genome assembly GCA_030272585.1 of Bryopsis sp. KO-2023. Classification (NCBI taxonomy): domain Eukaryota; kingdom Viridiplantae; phylum Chlorophyta; class Ulvophyceae; order Bryopsidales; family Bryopsidaceae; genus Bryopsis; species Bryopsis sp. KO-2023. The sequence continues at coordinate 2,155,211 of BSYQ01000002.1, forward strand.
CTTCAAATTTTCCAGGATGATAGCTGATCAATTTGTTATTTTTTTTTGTTTACCCGCTGCAAATTCCTGAAATTGACACTCAGACCATTAGAGGGTTTGATTTCCCCCCTTTCGACCATTGCTTTCACCCCGGCATGGAATTTAATCAGCATGAAGGCTGCTAAATTTCCACTAGGATAGTTGCAGAATTTTTCTGATACAATTGGCAGGAGATCGTGTGTCAGACAATTGTCTGGAGTGAGGTCGACATCCATCCCTGGAAACTGAATGGAAACCATTCTGTTCAGGATAGATGCCGAAAAGTTGTTGGTGTTTGGCCTATTGGGATGTACGGTGGCAAAAATCCTCGTCTCGCTGTCGATTCCACCTTCGTTTTTTCTCGATAAGCGCTCGCCTGCATCGAACATTTTCATCCATCTGTTATATAATAATAGCAACACAAAAAAGTAATTCGAGGAGAGTTTGAAGGGAAAAAAAAACATGTCACTTTGACTGAGGCTTAGATTATTGAATTTGACTGGCATTTCAGGATGAAGGGTGGCAGTGTGGTGGTGGTTGAGAATCCACCTGCCAAGGGTGCAAAATCGTATATATATATATAAATCAGCCGATAATAACACATTTTCGTGAAACGGGCTGCACTCGGCAATCTCATTTGCCGTGTGTAAGAAAATTTCAATATCAATGAAAATATATATAAATCACCCTCGAGGAGAAGATCTGTATGTATGTATGTATTGAATTGAAACACAGTTTACACAAGGCCAAACATCCGAGTGCAGCCCGTTCACAAAAATGTGTTATTATAGGCTATATATATTTATACACATATATCTATTTATATTAATAGTACTATCATTATAGGCTATATATATTCACACATATATATATATTTCTTTTTATTATTATTATTGTTTTATTTTTTTCTTCCCTCCCGCCCCAAGCGAAGCCTTTTCGAAACTTGCATACGCTGCTCAGAATCTGTTCACTTCGGTATGCACTGGTGGGAAGAAAAAAAAATTGTGGAGCAGTGCTATAATAATTGTTCAATTATTATAATTGTTGATAATTGTTTCATCAAATGGCATCATTCATCCAGTTCATCACAATTTTTATTATTATTATTAATAATAATAAAATAGATATAAGTGTATATATAATAAAAATAAAATTAAATAAAATTAAATAAAACAAAATTAAATTAAATAAAACAAAATTAAATAAAACTGAATTAAATTAAACAAAACTAGATAAAATAAAATAATATAAAATTAAATAAATAAAATAATAAGAAGAAGAATCCCAGTTCATCCCATTGCGCTGCTGGGCAGTAGTACCATCTTTTTGCTCGGGAAGAATCAACACCGGGTCCTCTCCCAGCAACAAACTGAGGCGCTCCATCACTTCGGGGGAAGCACTGTTTATGTTTTCCAGCAAAATATACTGCCCAAATTTGAGCGCTTTGACCAGCTCCGATTCCACGAAAACGAATCCAGTGTCCTCATCCAGCGCCACCGCACATTCCTCCAGCTGTTTCAAGGTATAGTTCAAACTCTTCAGCATATTGGCAGTAAGCGAGCGAGCTTCGGGCGTCATCGCCTCATCCTCCTCCCATATCGTGTTGACGATTATTTTCAGTTGCTCCAGTGCACCGATGTATCGCTGGGCGAGTTCCTGAATGAATGCCGTCAAAAACCACAGCGTTTTTTACTTCTTATTCCCAGATCATGTTGTCATCAGGTCAAAAACAGTAATTTTTTTTAATTTTTTTTTGGGGGGGGTACAGTTATCCTCTTCCCGATCAAACAGATCATGTTCTCAGGCCGTCAAAAACATTCTTGTTTTTTAAGGGGGGGGGCACAGATATCCTCTTCCCGGTCAAACAGATCATATTCTTTGGTCGTCAAAAACTTTTTTTTTTGAGAGGGAGGGGGGGGGGGAGAGACAGATCTGCTCGAGGGTAAATGCTCCAGAAAATAGGCATGCTCTGCTTAGGCATCTAGAAAGGTTTCGCGACGCACTACAACAATCCTAAGAAGAAAACCAACCTCAAACATAACTTATATTATATATAATATATATATAATATATATTAGGGACTTTACTATACTAGGTTTACTTTATTTTAGATGCAACTGTGGAGGGTTTATTGGAATCGACTATATTGAGCTGGGATTTTTTTTACCAAGGGCAGGGCTAAATCACCTCGTTGTGAACGGTCCTTCATTGGACCAGTTTGCCTAATGTGAATCAAGTATATATATATATATATATTTTTTTCAAATCTAAATAAATATTCATTCATTCATATGTACATTGATTTGAAGGACCAATTCTAATCATTTTTATTTTTAAGTTTTTATTTATTTTTTTCAATTTTAGGGGTGATCTTACTGATCTTACCTTTTGCGATGCCCCCCTAGACATCCAAGTCTCAGCCTCAATCGTCAATCTGTATACTTTCTTCAAATTTTTGATGGAGCTGCTTCTGGCCTGTTCGTTTTGGACTGGAATAATGTACAACAGCAGGTGCTTGGATATATTGTCGATCAGGGTTGTTGCCTTCTGATTGATTTCCACCTGAAAGATGCTCTCTGTCAGGGGCATCCATTCACCTGTGCAGTCCAAGCATTTTTTTTTCACACCGATCATTCCTCATCCAGGGAAAAAAACGCCCCACAAACCATCAAAAAACGATACATTTTCCCCCCAGCCTTTTCTGATCTATTTTTGTTTTTCCAAACTCGATATTTGGTTGGAGAGAATCTAAAAAAGCGTACCGATCAAATCCGCCATCTCGAAATTCTGGTGAAGGGAAATCGTGAGCAATCGGCGGCCGCCCAAACGAGCAAGCTCCGTCACGAGTGCAGTCTTTTTGGAGCAAGTGTCGCCCTTTGCATTAAAAAAAAAAAGAAAAAACGATTAATTGATCATACCCCGCACACGATCATCTAAGATCATCTTTCGGCAAAAACATTAGTGAATAAAAACAAACATTCATTCATTCAAAAAAACAAATAGGTAATTTATAAATGAATAAAAAACAAACCCACTTGCAGCAGGACAGCTCTGTTGCTTTGACACCCTATCGTTAGCGCCTCCAGCTCCTTGATGGTGTTAGGAGAATGAGTCAATGCCCCCCCTTCGCACTGCTCATTTTGAAACACGTTCTTCTGCACAGGCATATAAACTGAGCCGATCCTAACACATCCAGCTACGGTTCTGTCGACTGTGAAAGAAGCACTCTCCTCCTCTATCCCTGGCCTCGGTAAATGCTTGTCGATGATCTTCTGGGCAGCTTTACGATCAGAAACTTCCCGAAAACGGTGCGCATAAACCAGCTCCACAGCCCTCCTGACGACTATCTGGCTGACGTCCATCATCAAGTGTCTTCTGTCATTCCCCAGTGACTGACCCTGCTCCGATGACAGACCCTGCTCCGATGACAGACCCTGCTCTGATGACAGACCCTGCTCCGATGACAGAGTGGCCAGGCGGTAATGTGCCATCTGATTGGTGATGTTTCCTTCCAAAATATCCCGCACTTTTGTGAGATCCCTCAAGTTGAACTCGTAAGGCCCCCACGATTCGCCCTCCCCTTCCCTGAACACCCGCTCCCGGATTTCGACGTGCAGATTGAATATATCAGTCAACGACTGCTCCTCGAGCACTTTCCTTTGCACCATCTCACCGAAAAGACTCTTTATTATTGCTCGCAGCTCCTGGTCGCTATAACCCTCCAAACGAACCACCATGAACATGCTCAAAAACGACTTGGGCAGCTTCGAGTGCCCCTCAGGATTCATCGTGGCGAAAACGTGCAGTCCATCAAGTGCAATGACCTGATTTGTTCCTGGTACGTGAAAACTCCCCGACCTCCTTTCCAAAAGGGGAATCAGCACCTGTACCACTTCTGGGGGTGCGAGATTGATTCCATCCAACAGCACCCACTTTCGAGATCTCAGCGCTTGTACGAGATTCCCATCCTGCCATTCAAACACCCTCCCGTTTTTTGAGAATCTGGGCATGACTGAGCCCAACAGGTGCTGCACGCTGGTGTTCTTGGATAGATTTATCCTGACACATTCCCCTCCGAGCAAACTCGCAATTTGACTGACCAGGGCAGTTTTCCCTAGAAAAAAAAACACGAGAATCGGACAGCTCTTATTGGAATGGGAATATGTAAAATCAGATTTTTATCTGATGCCTCATGAACGAACCCAGTTTTCCGATGGGGAAAAACGGCATCAAAAAAGAAGAAATTTCTTCAGAAAGGGAAGGCAAGGGTGGGGGAAGAATAGGACATAACCCAGTTTTCCTAAGGGAAAAAACGGATCAAAAAAGAAAAATTTTTTGCAGAAAGGGAACGCAAGGGTGGGGGAAGAATAGGACATACCGATTCCAGGTGGTCCCTCCAGAAGTAGTGGAGCACTCCCCGCAGATATCGCAGCAAAAATTCTTGTGACATTCATCAGGAAAGTTGGAGTTGCAGTGCATGTCAGACGTTCATGCAATTTTGCATCTGTCAGACCTGGCTGCTTGTGTGGCATCATCAGCTTCCCTCTGACCCCAGCTGCACATCTCAACTCGATCGCTCGAGCAAATCCATCCTCCGAAAGTTTGACCTGAAATGGATGCCAGTTCTTTTTCGGCAGCTCTTCTTCTTCTTCTCCTTCAATGGCAATAATCGACGCATCTCCATCCAACTCGAAAGGTCTTTCCAGGTCACTTTTCGTCAGCTTCTCTTCGATATCCATGATCGACAGCAGATCACAATCCAAACCAAAGTGCTCCCACCACCTTTTCATGAGCTCCTGTTTTTCCCCAGATGTGAAGTCATCCAGGTAAAAAAACTTCGCCCCAAGGAGGATCCGGTGGTCGATAGACACGTCAGCATCTTGATTGCAAATGAAATCCACCCATCTGAACATCTGGCGGACATCATCGATGCATGCATGGACCCTGGGGTGTTCTTCCAGCACCAGCTTTCTCAAATACATGATTCGATTTGCAATGCTCTCTGTCTGACTACCATCCAACCGCTTCTTCAGTTCCAGATGGAGGACCTGTTGGAGGTCTTCAACACCATATTCTGGGAAAGAGATCACGGTAAAGCGACTCTCTGCACTGAGATCGGCCTGTCGGTTGGATTCGCCATTGTCCGTATGCACGGTTGCTAGAGTCTGAAACGACTCCTTGGCCAAACTCAATTCATATGATTTTTTGCTGCAGCTGCTGCTCCGAGGAGAACTCGAGGAGGTTTCGGGGAGGGGAAACACCGGGTCTGACTCAGCATCAACACTGTTCAGCGCCTCCGTTACAGATTGCGGACATCCATCGTACAAATCGAATGTCAGCGTCTGCAGATAGGCATCAAAATTCTCCAGTACCAGGATTTGTTCCATGCGCAGAGCACGACTAACCGGACCATCGGTGAAAGAAAACACTGTGTTTTCAAAATCATCAAACGACTCACATTGGATGGCTGCCCAGAAATTTTTGAATCGTTCCAGAAGGTTCAGGAGAGCACACTCCGAATCAGCAGGAGTAATAACCCTATCGAACAACTCGATCACCTCGGTAATTACTGCCACCAGCTCATCGGAAACACTGCAGGTCGGTTGACAGGGATTTGATTGTTGTTTTGGCACCTCCTCGAATTTTTCCAACCCCTTTTTACCGTGAGCATCGTCTTTGGGCCTTGCACTCATTTCCAGTTCCCCCTCGCAACTTTCACCAACAACAAGAGGCATAATAGAAAAACCTGCATCGTCAAAATAGTTCCCACCCTCTCCTCCCAGTGACATTCCAGACCCGGAACGCCTCCTGTCGCAGAAATCAGACAAATCAGCTCCATCCACAATGTCGACTTTTTCTGCAGCCCCTTCTGGTGCTCCCCCACCAAACCCATCATCAGTGAACACCCTGCCACCCATACTGCTTGTTGCATTCGATAACTCTGACACAAGCACCGTATCCATTTTGCCTTCTTCCTGAGTATGGGAAAAATCGCTGTCGAATGCAATTCCCTCCAGAGAATCCCTGGATGGGTCGACCTCCGCGCATTCAGAGGAGGGGTCCCCCTTGCCAATCCGCCCAGCAAAGTCCGATATGACATTGGGAAGCGTGGAGTTGAGCAGCATGGATAGTTGGTGTTCCAAAAGCTCCTTCCCAGAGCCATCCTCTTGATGCAACAGAGTATAATGAGCATACACCTCATTTCCTCGGGCAGGTAACAATTTCAGCAGCTCGAGGAGCGACATGGAGTTCACACGACCATACAAATCGTCGGCACCCGTTTCTTCAGTGAGGTGCATGGTAACCACGTCATTCGAGCGTTCAGAAATGGCTGCCCATGTTCTGATCAGCTCCGTTTTGAAGGATGTCAGACCAGACAGAAGCACGGGCTCTCTAGCAGAGATTGCAAATACCAGATGGACAAGTTTCCGAAGGAACGCGGTTGGAGGAACAGCTCCTCCCATCCAATGCTTTGAAAGGTCCAAGTTGATGTTCGGCAGAGTCAGACATAAGGGCCCCTCCCTGAAACAAACTTCGGATTTCCCCACTGGTTCAACTGAGACAGGCCACTCTCTGACGCTGGGAAGACTAACAGCATTTCCCCACCCAGGGACTGACTGGGCTGCATCGATCACTTTTTTCCACTCTTTTGACCCATGATACTGAGGGCGGAGCAAGGAGAGGGAAACATGCGACCAGAAAGGGGACGTAAACATGGTGTATCGCCGCACAATCTTTATGATCTGTCGCATGGTGAATCCCACTTGACGCTCCTTTAGGGCAAAGTAGAAGCTTTCCAGTTGTGCAGCCACCTGAAAGAATAGGCAGACCCAGAATGATAAAATTGGAGAGGGAGAAAGGGGTGGGGGGGTGCTCAGAAAAACAAGACAAAGGAAAGTTTAAAAAAAAAAAAAAAAATTATAATAAGAATAACCTTTTTTCAAAGTTTTTTTAACAGTTTTTTACATGTTTGTTATCATTTTTTTTATATTGTTTGAACAAAAATAGATGGCTGATCACCTCTGGGTTCATGGCCTCTCCTTCAGGGAGGCCTTGGAATCGCCGCTCGATAACCTGCCTGAGCTCGCCCACAGGGAAGTCCGCAATCTTCACTTCATGAAATCGATTCCTGATGTTGGTGGGTAGCAAACTCCTGCCGGACTTTTTCTGATCATTTTGGGTCGCAAAAAACCTGAAATCTGGATGCACCTTGAAACACCCTCCATGGATATGGATGGTTGTGCAGCCTTCCAAAAGTGGTACCAAAGCTGATATGACTGACATAGGTGCCAGATTCAGCTCCTCCGCCAGAAACCAGCTTCCCTCCTCCATTGCTTTGACCAAAATGCCTGCGCGATACCCGGACTCCCCAATTGGATCGGACGCTTTCGATTGGCACCATGTCCCAAAATAGTCTTCAATCCTGGTGGTGCTGGAGTTGTCCAGAATCTCAACCTTCGAACCCTGTCCACGCAGCCCCTTCCATAGCCCTGTCACTAGTGCTGTCTTGCCGACAGCGGGAGGCCCCTCCAAAAGAACAGGCCTATTCACCGCCACACAAGCGAGAATCGCAGTGGCATGCTCCTTCCTACTGTCAGTCAGCACAAGGTCAGACAGGGGGGGCACCTCCTCCAGAAACCTCAGCTCCTCCCCTGCACAGTCAGACATGGACTCCAACGACTCATTCACAATCTTCTCGACCTCCTCCCTGAGCCTCTGATCTTTCAGCTGGAGTCCGAATGTCAGGTCGAATGCAGCTTTGAGCGCCCGATCAAAAGATTTTTGACCATGCATCTGTTTTTCCAGAAGGTATGCACTGTCGATCAGTTGTACATAGCTCCTCATTGAGAGACACCAACTGGTTACTCTCTGGGAGGAGTTTCTGGTGAATTTTCCAACAGAGCTCAGCGACACGATTCTGAGCAGCTTCCTCAGGGCAATCCATGAGAATGGCAACCAACCCTTTGATCTCTTCCCTGAAAAGCTCATGGCTTTTTTCCATCGGGTCATCCACATGAATTATCGAAAATCGATTAGCGAGCGCCGGCGACAGCTCGTTGGAAAGCATGTCGCATCCAGACGAGTTCTTCCCTGAGGGTGTAAAAGTGGCAAGGAATGAAAATCCTTTTCCTGGTCTGTCCCTGAGGCTACTATTCCCTGTCAGACGAGATTTCAACGGATCACCATCCTCCTCCTTCGAAAGACACAACATGGGAGGAAGATCCAGTGTGAAGTTAATCCGCTCCAGTATGGATGCTTTTGCCCCCAGATTATCAACCAACAAGAAACAGTCATTCGCATAAGCTCGTGTCAATGGTCCATGCACCCACCGAACCTCAGCTTGTTTCGAATCGATTGAGCAGTACACTGGCTGCTTGAGCAATGCCAATGGATCACTTTCTGGAGTCAGACTGACGTGCTCCATATCCTTGCCAAGGATGAATGACAGCGCTTTCACGAGGGCACTCTTTCCACATCCAGACTTCCCCTCCACCAACACTGGGTGTCCGCTTTTCACAGCGAGCAGAATGAGGTCCAGAGCTTTCAGAAACCTACTCCCCAACATCAGGGGAGCTCGAGCTACACCCACAGAGCTGCTTTCGACAGCAAGCTCTTCATTCCAGACGAACGCTCGCTCAAAAACTTGCACAATTTTTTCCCGAGCTGCCTTGTGTCTGAATTTGGATGCATACAGGCTTGCACCTGCTGCTCCTAGTTGGTCGACCAGCGGTGGGAAAAGCAGTGATCGGGATGATCCATCCTGAACCCACTCCCATAACCACATGTCACAAAAATCCACCTGCAGTCCATGCTTTGATATGAAATCAGGGCTCCTCACTACCCGACCTATCTCCTGATGTACAGCTTCACACTGTTTCAAAATAAAAGCACTACTATCTGGGTATGAAACACCCCCCATCCTTCCTCCCCAAGCAGCCTCGTTCAGAATCACTAATCCATCCGGATGAATCACACATTCTTTGCAGAGCCCCTCCAGGATTTTTTTGTTGTTTTTCTGTGGCGATGAGTTGTTAGGCTCATCGAACCCTGCTTTGATCAATTCTTTTCGGACCAACTCCCCTCCTTCGTGTCGAAACCTGGCGCCATACACCAGCCAAGCCGAGTCCATCGTTTTTCTTTGACCTTTACATTTGCAGAGAAGGTCACACCACATCAGGAGCTCCCGAATCGTTATTGTTGCATAAGCCCCCTTTTCTGTAAAAGATTCTTCCCTCATGCCTTTCACAACCCCCACATGAAACCTAACCATTCGCTTGGCCAAGGACTCGATGTCATCTTTCTGGGGCTTTTCCCCGTCTAGAAGGAACCCGTATGACAGTCTGTCGATCACGATATCGACCCATTCCGACTCCGGGAGCTGCTCGAAAACCACCAATGAAAATCTGGACAGGAGAGATTCACTCAGTTTCCCCCTCATTGTTGCTCTAAGCTGTGGTCCAGCTGAAGGGTCTTCTGTAGCAAACAGCCGGAAGTTTTCATGCCTTTCCAGAACCCTGATCGACCCGTGAGCTGAGCAGTTGTCTCGAATGGTGAGTCTGCCTGTATCCAAAGCATGCTCTATACATTCCAACGTTTTCTCCTCTGCGATGTTCAACCCCTCCAACAGAACCCACCATCCTTTCCGGAAAGCATCAGCAAACGACGGGAGCTCGAAGAAAATCTCTTGCTCCCCCAAATCATTCACTTTCAGACTGGTCTTCGCAAGGAGGCCATCCGGACACACTCGGGAAGACATGTTGATCCGAACAAGGGTCCGATTTCGTCTCGCTGCCTCTATGACAGTCGCAGTCTTCCCCACCCCTATTCGAGAATTCCACCACCAATTTCAGCGAGGTCACACCCCCAGAAACACAACCCTCAAAATCAGGTTCTGTTTGCTGTTATCCAGATTATCCAAACCCTCAACTTCATAGCTATTAACTTGGATTTGTCAAAAACTCATGTCAAATCAATCTGTCGATATGTATCCAGTTTTCAAATCGTCCAATGTAGAAATTGTGACTACGTATAAAAAAAAAAAAAAAAGTACTGAAAAAAAATTAATTATTATTATTATTTTTTATTTATTTATTTTTTATTTATTTATCAGTGATAAAATCCCCAGTACCTGTTGCACCCTCCAGCAGAACAGGGTTTCCATTGGAGGCAGCTTCTAGCAATCGATCCAAGTTTTCTTGAGCTGTCTTAGTCATCACCATGTCACTTTTCGAGTTTTCTGGACTTTTTGCAGAGCTGCCGCCATTCTCCACAAGATCACACATGACTTCAGCTTGATGTCCAGATTCCTCAGCTTCCCAAACAATTATGGGAACTAAATACTCAAGATCCAGGCTGGAATCATTATTGGATGCTTCTCGCACCGAGCGATTTGTCAAGGATGTAAAGAACTCCATTTCTTCATCCCCTTGACGAGTAGCAGCACTGTTGGCACTTTTCCCATGGAAAAGTACAGCCCCGCTTTTCGACTTGTACGACACCTCCAGCAGATCCCTGTCTTCCTCATTCAGCTCCATCAAATGCCCCACAAGGGTCAACGCTGCATTCTTATCCTCCGTGTTTTTTTTGCCATCCAACAGGGTCAAGATGAGTGGAAACTTCATCTTCAGGGCTGAGTCGAGAGTTGACGATGATTCACTGTCCAAATGCAGCAGAGCGAGAGTGGGAAGCCATGAGACCCTCGAACGGGTCGATTCGACATTTGCTGCATTGTTGAAGATACGCTCAATGAAGGAGCCCAGCCCAGAGCACTGTTCCCCCCCCTCCTCCTCCTCTGTCTGACTGTTGATGGCTGCACAGTCATGTTTGGCAAGCAGATGCACGCAAGCTTTCAATGCCAATAGATCAGGGTCATTTCTCAGCATGCATTCCCCCCACCCTCCAGCCAGTCTTGCCCCAACATCTTTCTGAACCCGACTATCATCGCAGATGGATGCGATGCTCACAATGGAGCGCACCGAGATGGGGTCTTCCCCCATAAAATCGGCGGCTGCAATCATCCTCTCAAGGGTGGTTGTGCTTCTTTCGGCTGTGATGGCTGTTAAGCAGCAAGCCCTCCCTTTCTCAGTCACGAAAACAGCATGAACCAGCTGCACCAGCTTGTTCCATGGCACAATGTTGCAATGAGACAATTCTGCATGATGCAAAACAGTCATGAGCATCTCAACGTCTGACATGCTGCACATCGCCACCCACGTGGCAACACTCTCGTCAGTCATGCAGGATTCCAACAGCCCCAGCGTCTCGATCGATGACTCATGGCACATGCACAATCTCAAAACGGACCTCACGATGGGCTGACTGGAATGCAACGCGTAATGCTCTGCGATCACTCGAATGCAATAGATCCAGTCGATGATGGACCCATCTTCCATCTCGATGCTTTTCGCCCCCTTCAGTTTTTCAATCTGGAAGATCCCCTCGATTTTGTCGAGGTCGACCCTCGAGCACAAAGCGCCACTGTCGCTCCCAGCGAACAAGCATGTCATCAAATACAGTCTTTCCAGTATCCATTCTCCCGATCTGCTCTGTCGCAGATTTTTGTCGAGGGAAGCTTCCCCCAGCAGCTCGATCGCACAGAATATGACCTCGACATTGTCGTCGACCGTCATTCCTGTCGCGATTTCGACGAAAAAAGAATGGAAGGCAGCCCACCACCATCCCTCCGCCTCAGATCGCATGCCCGACATTAAGACAGCGACGACCAGATTCTTTCCACGAGGGGAAGCGTCGTCCAGACAGCTCTTCAACTGGGGCAAAACCGCTTGCAAAACTCCCTCCGAACCGTGGTCCAGCACCCGGTCGAGCGCTTGGATGACGCGCTTGACGGCAAAATCAAGACTGGGCTCGTCGTCGTAAACCGTGCCAATGACCCCCGACGCGAGAATGCGAAAGAGCTCCCCACATGCCAGCGGCTCGCTGTGGCCTATCAGATCCAAGACAAGGTTTTCGCTCCCTTCTCTGGGCCCGACTTTCCCGTCGTGGGAAGATTCCGCCTTGCCATCGCTCCACACGACCTGGAACTTCCTCTCCGCAGAAAACTTCGTTTCGTCTACAGCGTCAGACAACTGCGGAGGGTCGACCTGGTCGATCCACAACGGGTTCAAAAACAACTTGACCAACCCCCTCGCTTTCGTGAGGTCGCCCAGCCCGACTCGCTCCCCTTCCCCGCCAACGTCGGACACCCACTTCAGCAGCCGACAGATCGAGTCAGACTCAACGGCATCGCATCCCTCGACATCAAACAGATCTCCCAGATACTCCACCCCTCCGTCGTCGCACTCGTTGGCGACCCTCGTTTTCACTGCCCCCTTTTTCTTTTCCACTTGCTTGACGTCCAGCCCGGAGCGATCGAACTCGATCTGTTGCACTAATATCCTTCGTACGGTCGTCTCCTTCTCTGTCAGCCCCTCCAGGCCAGCCACGTACCAGTCCAGCAGTCTCGCCATAACGCACGACTTGGGGTTGCACGATTTCAAAACGCCCACGCCGCAGTATTGTAGAATGCATCGATAAAAAAGGGTCATCCCTTCTTCAGAGAACGCACCCGGGCAGGCCATCGCCACCTCAGCATGGCGTCTCGCGACAGCCACCTCCACGGAATCATCGACCAGGGACTCTTGCAGGTCGCCGATAATGCACGCGAAAGACCCGTCATGGTCTGCCATGAGGTTTTTGATGAACTGTTTTTTTTTGTTTTTGTGTGTTTTTTTTTTTTTTTCCCGAAATGCTGCGAGCCTGAACAGCACGAAAACAACTCAAAAACAACAAAACACAGCAACACAAAAACACACAGCAAGAAGACATCGCAAAAACAACTAACATACGTAAGGGTCAGGACACCGATCCTACCTCCTCAGCTGGAAACCACACCCCCTCCCCTTACAATAATCTCCAAAAGGCGATACGATGCCGAGCTCAAACAGCAGTTCAACTTTTGAGTTTGGAAATCAAATGCGAGACGCTTGAAGGCAGCAGGGGCCTGATTGCGTCAGGAAAACACTTTTAAGAAAGGATCCAAACGAGATCCGTGCCAAGGTAAAAAATTCTGGACGTCAAAAGAATAGCGTCGCTGTCCCGCCGATGTTGGGGGAAGTTTTTTACACTGGTTTGTGTTCGTAAAAGTCACAGAAGGAACCGATGTATTCCCCGTTATAATTCGATTCCCTTTTTGTCGAATTTGGACCGGCGCGAGGGAAGCGTGCAGGTCACACGAAGGACTACACAGTTTCGACAGAGATACCGCTTGGTATTTTCCAACAAACATCAAATTGTGTTTCTTTTGAGAACGCCGTCCTTTTAGCAATATTTCGATCGTTTCGAGGGAGGTGGGAAGTTTCCTTTTAAGGTCTCCTTGTGGTTGAAGCAAGAATATGATCCTGGCGGAGTGATTCTGGAAGGGTGCTTTCTGAGACTTATATGTTGTGGTCATTGCACTAAGGAAACTTGCAAGTTTTTGCTGGTCTCACAACAAAATCAAACATGTAAATCTCGTTAACCCATCCGCACATCGTGTTCTCATCTCCATACCCTGAGCCACTATTTGAAGGCAAAGAGTTTCTTAAAATCTTAAAATCATGCTTCAAGATACGAAAAGTAAAGTAATGCAAATATTTCTTCTCTTCTTTTTCCTGGGCAGCCTGAAGGATTATCTCCATCCATATGAAAGGAATTTAAATCTCTTCGGTGGAAATGTTCCACCGATTGATGAAACCACTTGTTGAACGCTAAAATAATTTCATTCCAGATCAACCGAAAAGTCCCACACAAGCACTTCCCCATTCGTTTTCACGACCGTCAGCCGCTCCCTTGTGAAATATATTTCGAAAAGTTTATCGGGCGTTGAGGGACCAACACGAGTAGTGTGGAGATTATGACGTGAGGGACCAATCCGAAAGGTTCGGAGGCAACGATCCTCGCTGAGATTCCATAATTCCACATTGCCCTCAATTGTTTCGCATATGAATCTATCTCCAATCAGGAACCCTCTTGGCGCAAAGTAACAACCACACCTTCCGATGTATTTCAAGCGATTCCCCGTCTCTTGGTCCCATACTTTAACCATGTTGTTAAGGTTACCACTTATGATAAGATGTCCATGCATATGCACATGACGCACAGATGTAAAATCATGGAACACCCTCACACGGACAAACGATTCCAAGCTCCAAAGATGAAGGTCGCCATCATACGATCCACTCACCAACAAACTTCTTTCCTCGTTTGAAGCCAGACATAGAATCCCGGAACCAAGGCCCTTTTCATTTGCATCATCCAGAACTTTTTGGCAAGTCCAGTCCTCCTTCCCCCACAAAACCAAATGTCCATACTCCCCACCGATGGCAACGAAACTTCCAGCATCCACAATAGCATTCAGCACAAATCGAACTGAAAAAGACGTTCTTTGATGCAAATGTGGCATTTCTAACACAAAAACCGTATGGCTGTAATCGGTGGCAAGAACAAGCCCATCACAAAGACACACGCAAAGCTCATCCTGATTGGCATTTTCCTCCATCAGTTTTTGATTTGTGAGATCCACAAGAGCAACCCTTTGAGATACCCCCATAGATATGATATCACTCTGCATGGCGATAAAATCATCCTCTGTAGCGAGTTCATCCACTACCCCCCCCTCTAACACGATCCGTTTCGGTTCTTGCCTCTCGCATCTCCATGCCCTTTCGAGCCTTACTTTCTTTCTGAAGCGGTCCTCTCCGACCACCCCACTCCAAGACTTCGCCACACACGAGCACCTAACCAGAGTTTTTGGTGGAACGTATGTGAAGATTTCACCGAGAATCTCCGTGGGAAGGTTCCACTCAGTTTCTGGTAGAACGCAGGTGGACGCTTCCCCAAGACTCTCCGTCGGAAGGATCCACTCAGTTTTCGCTCGAAAGTGGGCGACGATTTTTCCGAGGATCCCCTTCGGAAAGTTCTGCTCGATCCTTGCTGAGCCATCCATTCCTAGAGAAGCACATCCACTGTTTCTCTTCAGGGACCATTCAAGGGATCGAAGAGAACTCTCAAGATACAGACGAAAGCGTACAACACTGTTGGAAAACCCATACTGTGCCAGGTCCATGAAATAACCATCGCACAGCGATACTGAACATCACCGACGGGAGATCCCCAAAACATCAAGCCTTTCCACAACCAAACGACAATACAAGAATAGCTCAAACACAACAGCGAAAGCCAATCTTCTCGCTGCTCTTGACACGACCTGCAGCAGAAAAAACCGCAGCGTTTCGCCTAATTTGTGCTCGCCACCTTGCACCACTGGAGCTCTGACGAGACGATGTGGCTAGGCTGCCTTGCGCAGGCACAACTTCTGTCGATCGCTCCCGGGGCTGTGAAATAAGAACAAAAAAGGAAGGGGGAGAGGATCTCTTCTGCCGTGTGCTTCGCGGCAGTTCCATCAAGCTATCAAGTTGCAGGGGACAGGGCTGGTCCCTGTTTCAATCAACTGATTGCAGCTCCGCTCTTCGTCCACTACGTCGAAAACACCCTGTCTCATATCTATGTGAGGAGTGGGGGCTGGTTTCCTTGTCCAGTTGGCCTCCAGTCCGTCTCCGTAAGCATTTTCTTACCTTCTTTGACGGCGAGTAGTATATACACTGCCAATACACCTTCCGAGATCCTTCTAGAAATCTTACATCACAATATTCGTCTTTGATCTCTTTTGTTCCCCAATACCACGTTCACTAAGCTCTAAACCTTCCGAGATCGGAAAAAATGTGGCGCAGGCTGAGACAGTTGTGTTGTCTAGGTGCTCCGCCAAAGGGGTACGAGGTCCCAACGATACGGACAGGAGCGGGGGAAAGGCGTCACACTGGCGGATGACCTCGTTCCAGCCGCTTTTTCTAACGACCAGGACGGGCTTATAAACTCAATCAGCCTGATAAGAGTTGCACGAACGCGCCTCCACTCAAGAACAGCTAAGAATTGGAAGAGAATTGGAGCGACACCGCGACGATCACTGCAGATCAAGTCGTGCTAGGAAAAGGGACAGAAACATACAATAATTGATGGACCTGGTCCGTGATTTGGCGGGAAGCTGGATAAAAGGCCAGACATGGAATGTTCAGCGACTGCGACGCGAAAACGTGGAGGTAGCCCAGTGCCAAATGCGGAAAATGACCCGAATCCCTGCAAGACGGAAGGCGAAGAGTGTACCAAAAGGAAACTCAAACGTTTTTCACGCTCGCAGACTTACAGCTTGTTAAAAGACAGTTATGAGTGGTGCGCATCTGGAAAGAATGTTTCTTTCGAGGGCATTCTTTTCTCACCATGAGATGAGTTTGGATATCGATGGACAGATTTTCTTCCCCTTGCTGTGAGCTCTTGAAGGGTGGGCCAGCATTATTTTTAAGAGTTACTTTTCAAAAAAGCAAAAAAGCAACTGATTGGTTGTCCTCATTTCTGTTGAAAAAATATTTCTCGAAGAAACTTAACAAATTCGAAATATGGTGGTGGTGTTATTGGTAGTGGTGTGCTCTTCAAACGCAACGGCGGCTACGGCGGCCTTCATCCTCATATCAACGAACAAATGCTGAACAAAAAGAAAGGCAAAATGTACAACATACAAAAACTTGAACAAAAGGCTTTTGAGTGAATCAATATATATATATATATATATATATATATATATATATATATATAGATCCCTCAAATCAAACAAAAACCTAACAAACTTCTGCAATTTTAACTGCAGTAACTGATATTGCACTTGGCTGATCAGTTTTTGGGGTGAATGAGGGAGAGGCTCCCCCATAGAAGAGCACCTCAGCCAATAACCTGGGCTGAAAACACCCAACTTCTTCTTCAAATATCAAACGAGCTGGCCAACCAATCCCTAATAACAACAAAAATATACCACAAAACTCATAAGTGGGATAGCTCCCCCAAGTCCAAGTGAAAAAAATAATAAAAGAACTAAAAAAAAAAATCCAATTGGACCACTCACGCTTGCGGAGGGCAGGCGCCAGAAAGACAATTTTGAATATGTTTGCGCGACAAAAAACGAGAAGCTTCTTAAGATGTTGCTGAGTGCACCGACCGACCTTATTGAAGGAGCTCCGTCAACTTTGTTTTCGCCATTTCGGGCAGAGCAGCGCTTCGGAGGGCGAGTTGCAGTGGTGTCCTCCCGTCGATATCACGTACCCTTTTGTCGGCATCTGTCATTGAACAATCGATAATTTATTTTTTATTTCATTTTTTTCTTTCACTCTGTTATACAACCAGAATCAAAACACAATCCAACTAAACGTATTGCGGGACATGCCAGTCCAGAGCCTATAGCATCGGGGGCATACAAAGAAGAAAAACCCAGAATCACAACACAATGAATGCTAAGTGTCCCAAAAACTCAGACATGCTAGTTCTTCTCTTTTTCTTCTGGTTGGATTTTTCATTTTTGTTGATTAAGGGGCGGGTCGTTTGCAATTTTATTTTTCCTTTCATGTTTACTCCTCTTGTTATCTACCTATTTTTATCTTCTGAGCTTACCTGCTGAGAGGAGAGCTTCCAGAACGAGAAAATGACCATACTCCGCCGCATAATGCAACACCGTTCTTCCTCCTATATAAGAGTGGTTCACATCGACCCCCAATGCTAGGAGTGCCTACAATCCCAAGAAACACTATAGTTAAATAAGCACCAAGGAGGATGACGCCTCTCTTTTACTGTGGGTTGTAAGCATTGCTTGATTGATTGATTGACATACTTAAACTAATATATCATATGTTGAACTAGTAGTTCAACATAAGTGAAAAGGAAAGAAAACGTTTTTTACGAACTCGAGCATTTACTGAACGTGGAAGAAGAAACAATTCAGATACCTTGACGGTTGGAAGGTCGCCAACGCAAGATGCAATTCCAAATGCGTCCTGCTCTTCATTGCTGTTTCTCGTCTGGAGCTGTCGGGTCAAAAATATGTTACTCAAAAACTGAAACTTGCTCTTCATTGCTGTTTCTTGTTTGAAGCTGTCGGTCAAAGAAATATTATTCTTAAAAACTGAGACTCTTTGAGGGTGAAAATTTTTGCAGGAGAAATAATCGTGGCACCACCACACCTGTGATCTGCTGGCTAAGTATTGAATCCTCAGGTAGCCACAAATCCGATCTGCAAAAAATGCAGGAAAATCACCCTTTGTTATTCTCCCCAACCATCAAAAAAACTACATGACATGCCAGGCCAGAGCCTATAGCATCGGGGTTGTACAGAGAAAAACCCTTAGCCACCAAGGCTTACATCGCTTAAATCAATCTATCCAATCAACTGGAAGCAAATCTTCAACATGAGAAAATCACCCTTCGTTCCTTTCCCCAGCACCGAGAAAAATACTACGCCAAGTATGTCAGTCAGAAGGGATGTCAGTTCCCCCCAAATTTTTAAGAATATGAAACCATCGTCCCCCGAGAACCCCGGCTCGACAAACGCACCTGTTGTGGCGACCATGTGCTTATCCCATTCCGCTTTGTCGCCAAGCTTAGCTTCCAACAGTCTTATCTTTTCATCTCGAGCCTCAACACCAGCGATGGCTCCCTTCAAACTCGCAATACCCTCCCGTATTCTCAGATCCATGGAGCCCACGTGCGCTCCGCTGTCACGTGGACACCCTCCCTCCTGCTCGTTCGAGGCACCCTTGTCGTTTTCACCGCCAACTGTGACCTCTTTTCCCTCAAGATCGGCTATGTGGTCGAACAAACCACGCACCATCACCTCCAGCTCGGCGATACGAGCTCGGAGGCGGGCGTTCTCTGCGTCACTTGACCTCATCCTGTTTTCAAGATCGGAGGGCACCGCCGATCAGTTTGGCCAGTTTCCACCAGAGAGGAGGAGTGTGAGTGCGTGGGCAGCGCTGCTGCAGCTCTGATGAGACGAAATGGGCAGGTTACCTTGTGCAAGCGCTGAGAATCTGGCGATCGCTTCACCTGGTTGCTTTCAGGACTTCACGAAGCTGTGAAACAAGGTCATAACGAAGGAAGGGGGGAGGGTCTATTCTGCCCGTGTGCTTCGCCGCAGTTCCATCAAGCTATCGAGTGGCAGGGGACAGGGTTGGTTCCTGTTTCAATCAACTGATTGCAGCTCCGTCCTACTCCACTACTTCGATAAAACCCCGTCTCATTGTTGCCTTTAAGACTTGAGCGATCACGCACAACGAAACGAGAGAGCCAGCTGCAAGCACGAGTCCGTCCCGTACCAATGGCAGCTTCGATCATCCACGGCAGGACTCGAACCTGCAGTCTTCTGCTCCGGAGGCAGACGCCTTCTCCATTAGGCCATGTGGACACCGACCCCACTTCATTAGCTTTTTTCCTGAGGTGCTCCAATACTGAATTCGAGGGTTCCAGAAGTCCAAAGACACCTGCCATCCCAGCCAAGCAGTACAGAGCAGACGCTACTGTCGCTCGACTGCTACAGCAATTCAAGGCAGCCCATTCTCAGGTTTTCTTTTCTTTTCCTCTTTTTGGAGTGGAGTCCAGTCTCTTTAATATGGTGATCCTGGCGATTTTTCCACCAAAACAACGTTCCACCACGCAAGTGTGCTTGAGGCCAGCAGAACTGATATTTGGATTTGTCGATTTTTTCGCTCGAACTCCGCCTCGACGCCTAAAAACGACGTGTCCTAATTTATGTTATAGAGTGTCGATCAGGGTAGCGCCTGCTTGAAAAAAAAATTGATGTCAACCTTTAAGGAAAAAACTTGTGCCAAGCCTCTTTTCCAGTGACCTCCAGGAGGTAGGTTGTTGACTCCAGATCAATCTTAAAGAGAAAAACAACGAACTCTCTGGGAAAAGTGTCCGGGAATGACTATAACTATCGAGGCCGAGTCACTTTGCGTTTTTGTTGGCGGCTGTGTCGCTGCCCAAAAAATCGTTCGCACGGTATTGATATTTCACTTTGGATATTGATGAGCGTGCACAAGGTGGGGTTCGAACCCAAGGGGAGACTCGCAACATCAAGTCTCAAGTCTGACGCCTTGGACCAGCCGTCCACTTGCCAAAAAGTTGTTTTATATTTGAAACGCAGGTTTGCTTTTTGAGCGTTTTCGTGCACAGTTCTATGAACCACCAGGAGCCTACTACAAGTCACGTTGAAGTAAATAAATGTAGGGAATACGTAGTTTCCAGGTTTTTTGGCATAGGTGGAGACGAGACGAAAAATGTGGATTTTCCAGGGGTTCTCAACTTGTTTTCACATACTCTTTCAGGATTACTTTGAGTTCAACTCAATCCAACTGTTAAAAAACAAAAGTTCCAGGACTCCCCCTCGATTTCATTGATTTTAATTCAACACGGTGTTTGCTCTTTCTGTTTCCTTGCCCTAGCGGTAAACCCCTCCCTCTTGAGGTCGTAAACAAAAGCTCTGACGATCACTTGCGACTGCACATGGCTACAGCAGCGACCCCTATCGCAACACCCCCAATGAGGCAACACCCCTTCAAAAACCGTCCTCTCTTCTGCTGTGCACGTGCTTTTCTTTTGTCCTGGTCAATACTGAGCGTTGCTGGCAGGACGGACCCAGGCTCTCCACCAGGTCGAACCCTGGCACTGAGTGTCTCCTCAGCTTCCCGGAGAGCCCTGGCATACCAAATTAGATCCGTCAAAACACTTACCGAAAGCTGCTGGCGTTTTTCTCTGCAATCTCTGTTTGGGCACAAGTTGACAGCACAACTCAAACGTTGTTTTCTTGTTCTTTTACCGGATCTGTCCTCCCCCGGTGCTCAGACCCCTCGAGCTCCAGGTATCTTTGTTTTTTGCGTGTGCTCGCTTAAGTATTGCCATAACAAACTTCGTCCGCATTTTTATAGTTCCAGACGTGCCTTCAGGTTTGGGGCGACATTCAATTTCCGTGGGCGGACAGAGTCCCGCTTTTGGCCCGTGGTAAACTTCCCAAAGCTTTTTGGCCGACCCCGGGAGCTGCCCCATGAGTGGATTACCATTCAAAACGAGTTTTTTAAGCCCGTAATTGCGCCGAGCTGCAGGGGCAAGTTGTTTAAACGGTTGTTAGCCAGACTGAGCTCCGTGAGTGCGAGCAAGTTTCCGACTTGAGGGGGCAACACCCTGATCTGTGAAACAGACAGGAGTATTCAATGGGAACAGTTCCAACCCAATTATTAGACGGTTATCCTGGTGCCGGCTTGTTTTTCTTTTAGAACTTTTTTTGAGGTTATTTACTTTATAACCGTCCGTTATCTACCTCGACATACTGATGGGGCTTCATCCTCCAGTTCAGATTCGGAAATGTTTTCTGCTTGTTTTTCTCGGAATCTTAGGAATGTTTTTGTTGGGAAAGTGCAATATCAATTCAGGTTTTATGTGAGGTAATGCTTTCTTGATGTTTTTCAAAATTGGAGAAAACTCAAAACAAAACAAAACAAAACAAGTGCGATCATCATTTTTGTTGAAGATGAGTAAACATCACATGAGCACCGTCAAACAAAAACAAACAAACATCAATTACATTGTGTAGGAGAGACATTCTCCTATTACAAGGATCAGTAAAAAATCAAATGTGACCATGCGTATTTTAATGTTGAGATTTTATTGGCTTTTGTGTGTACCCATTACATGAGAACCGTCCACGGCAGTCTTCTGCTCCAGGCGCCTTTCATCAATCAATCAATCATTACATTTGAACCGGCTACCTATTTCAAAGATACAACAATCGACAACGATATATCGACAACGATATATCGACAACGATATATCTTATTATATAATAAGCGCCCTGGCTGACCAGACAGACTGAACATTCCTGATAAGGGAAAGCGAACGTTTTTACTCTATTATAGTTTAGTTTATGTTAAGTTAAATAGTTTCCTGATGATAGGACCAGCCACTGACAAGTCTTTTTTGCTTTTTTAGAAATCAAATGTGTTGCTGCTGGTCTGCCCCAACTTTTGGCCCACCGCTGAGGTCTACCCAAAGGCCAGTGGCGGTGTTGAACACAAAGTGCTACAAACAGAACCCAAAAAAAATGAAAGGAGATGGAGATATCCATAAGGACTTTTTGGTAGGAAAAAAAACATTAAACTATCAGCCTGACAATCTAAACCATAACTTGCCCTTAGTCGTATTTGATATAGATCCTCTTCAAGAAACGAACACATATTCCACATCATTACCTAGAGTTGTCGTGTTAAGCTCAGGTGTATTTTCTTTTCACTCCAGGAGAGCAGCCCAAACAAATTGATTCGATCTGCCAACCTAAACATGGGTCGATAAAATCGAAGTCTCTTCTTTGAAAGAAAAAAAAAAATAGATATGGTAGAAGTTTATTGATTTTTAGGTTTTTTCGGGTGTTTTGTGATTGGTCGCCAATCAATATTAGGTCTTGGTTCAAAAAACAACAGGAACTGCTTTAATTTTTAATTTTAATTTTTTTTTTTAATTTTTTTTTCTTTTTTATTCATTGTGGAGGCAGGTCAGGAGTGACTAAACTGTTGCAGAGGTTTTCCTTTCTTCTCCATCAGCGGTCAATAGTACTATAGTATAGGCACTAGTGCCTACCACGGGTAGAGCGTCGATATTGTGTTTTTCGCGTTCATCCAATGAGACTGGATAGCCAACCAATTCTCGAATTCTTATCGTGGGGTCGACATCCGAAGTGAACCGTGCAAGAGGAGGTTTGAATTGAGGTAAAAAAGAGCAGAGGTATTAGTAAAATGCTGCCTGCTTACCAGAACAACAACATCCCTCCTACGTTCCTTTCTGGCACGCGTCAAGTCAATCAATCAATTAATTACAGCAAAAAGAGACCATCACCCCCCATAATGCCAGAGTAATACAAGGGAAGAAAAACAAAAAAACCCACCCAAAAGAAAGCTCCCTGGACAAAGAAAATCCCACCGTTCCAAAGAAAAAAATGATTGTAGCTAAGTAAAGTAAAGTAAAGTAAACGTTAGAGAATATTGTCTGACTAATTAGTCAGAAGATGCTCTTCATAATGGAGCTTGATACATCCACAAACACGAAACCGGATGCTTTGTTTTTTTGAGATTCATACGGGGAACAATGAAAAATGCCTTTGGTGGTTCAAAAAACCAGCTTCTGTAGAGCCTTGGGCAAAAAATAAAGTAAGAAAATGGTGAAAGCGAAGAGTGGGGGGACGGATGGGCAGAAAATTTTATCGTTTTTCATTGTGGGCAGTGTTGAGGTGGTGATAACTCTTTTTTTCTTAAAAAGAAAGAAAGAAAGAAAGATGGAAAAAGTCGATGGCACTGACGATAGTACTTATTATTTGTATTTGGAGATTCCGACAGTTTTTGATGCAAGGGGGGTGGTTTTTTTTATGGGGAGAAGACTCCACAACCTGCATGTTTCATAGCAAAAATGGAATCCATCAAATTAACTCTCAGCTTAACCCCGACCGTAAACAAAGAGAATTCGCTCCATCCACAGACAAGCAACAGGAAAAAAAAAAGATGCAAAGATGCAAAGATGCCTTTCGACCCTCTCCCTCCCAGCAAAAAAAGGGCATATGTTCGTCAATATCCCTATAGTTTTTATAGTCTTGTTTTAGTTTTGTAAAGAAAAACTTCTCCAGTGGTGGAGAGAAAACGAACTTGAGCAGCATACCGATGAGAGATTGGTAAAGGACTGGTAGATTGATGTTGTCGGATATCCCATGACGACCTTTTATCATCCCTAGTCTTACTGCAGCGCTCAGTACGTCATGTTGTGTGCCAAATTTGGAAAAAAAGGGAAAAAACACGTATATCAGCCAATCTCATGAAAATGGCCCGTCAACAAACCCAAGAAAAAAAATAGAGGTCTTCCAGCACAATATAATAAAACCTCGACCACAGAACATGGCAAGCGAAAGGTGGTGGTAATATTCTCCGAAGCGACTTCGCAGAAGTCGACAGCAAACCAAACAATCCACCTCAAATTATCAAATGATTACATGCGATGTCTCATCGTTTACAAAATACAATTCTTAGGAAATACATATATAGATGTCCCAAAACCCCAAGCATGACCCACTGCTGTCATGTGGAATCATATCTTGGCAAAGTATATATTTAATCGATGGTTGATTTTCTTGCCTAAAAAACAAAAACAACCCATCGGATATCACCAAACACAAAACTAAACTATATATAGTCACATAATCAAACTGACACCGCTCCCTCTCTCTCTCTTCTGCAGAAACTGCCTCAGCGAATCATATAGAATCATCAAAAACGAGCCATCATTACGCCTGCGACAATGTTACCGTCAGCCCATGTGTGAATCCACAGCAAAAACAAATCAGTTCGCGACTGATTTTGACAAAGAGGAAAACATCGATTCTACTTCCAACAGCTCTAAGAAAAACATCGATTCTAGTACCAACAGCTCTAGCCGTCAACATACATGGATACGGAGGACTTAGCGGCCACCTCCTCCGCCTCCGCCGCCGCCTCCTCCTCCTCCGCCGCCACCACCTCCGCCGCCACCTCCGCCGCCGCCGCCACGGGGAAGGTAGCAGCCTCGATGGCACTTACAGCGGCAAGCCCATTTGTCCCAATATGAGTAAGAGCAGCACTGATGATTCTTCCAACCACAATCTGCAAACCACCAACCAACCAATCAGCCAACCTAAACGTACAGGGCGGCCACCACAGGACATCACCATAGAACGAGATCGCGACACCCGCAGCGGATACAGCGTTCACGATCCATAGTTTCACTTACCTCTCCAACCGCAACCCGCCAAATGGCGTCCAGAAGACAAAGAAGCTTCCACGTCTGTCAAGAAAAAGCCACACAGCACGCCAATTAGGTCCCCCAGCAAGCTTCTTATCCCTGCGACCAAGAGGAGGAGCAAGGGTTAGCACAAAACATGCAACCCACCAGCTTCAGCCGTGGCGGCGGCGGCCAGGAGGCCGATCAACAAGATTGCAACAAAGGTACGCATCGTTGATTGAAATCGCTGGCGTTCTGAAAAAGAAAGAGTGGTCTTTCTTGCGGAAATGGCTCTGCTGGACCATTTTATCCAAACACGAACCAACACGTATGATTCTCAGTGCTTGGGAAGGCACGTCAATGGCGGCTGGTACAACATGAAAAGTCATGTCATGTCGATGTTGCGTCTCCACGTTGCAGGTCAAAACAGGCTGTGGATCGATCAATCAACCTTTGCCAAGGATTTTATGAGCACCTCTGTCCGTCTTTCATCTCTTTACCTTCCTGGTACAACCCAACACCAACAATCACCTCATCAAAAACGCACCAACTGGCAATTGAACTCTGAAACCTTACTCAGATTCCAGAAACTTTAGTTTTTCGCCCAACCTACACACTGCAGCCTGGGCTGTTCATGAGAAAAGAAACTATGCTTCTTTTACCTTCCTGTTGCAGTCCAACACCAACAAACACCTCATAAGAAATGCACCAACTGGCAATTGAACAATTTGAAAGGCACATTCTGTTATTTTGCTATTTTTTTGTCGTCTCCGTGGCCTGACGGGAGAAGGCGTTTTCCCCCGATCCTACAGTCTCTGGCCTGGCTTGTAATAATTTTTTTAAAATATATACTTCTTCTATGTTGGTTGGTCGATAGTAGGGGTCTGGTCTTCATCACGAAAACAAAAGAACTACCGACTGATCATTCCACAACTCTCTGATCCCCACCTTTCCCATACCACAGGTTTATTTCAACATTAGTGCCAACACCTAGACTCCAACCGCCAACATTCGTCTCCCACGCTTCGACCAACGCTTTCTCGAAACCAGCCTGTTTTCCCCATCATGTGTCTGCGTTGCATTTGAATTTTGTTTTTCAATCTAAGATCGATATAGTTTTTGGGTTTCCCTTGTTTATTGGAATTCAGAAAGCTTTTTGGGTGGGTTCTTCTTACGCTCGTGTTTTTCCGCCAATAGGGGGGTGATGGGCCCACATTGTAATTGGGTTAATGTGGGCGCTGTATTTCAGGCCTGAAGAAAACCTAGGTTTTTAACATATAAAGCAAAAAATCGAGAGATATGGCGAATTGGGCCAGCTTGCTTCTTTCTTTGCTGATAAGATATCAGCAGGGGGCAGCCTACAGGCACCACCTGTATCGTTTTGGCGGCGCTCCCATGTGATGACAGGGCGTTGAATTTATGAAGTCGGAGAGACGGAACGAGGTGTAACGGTCGAATGGAATGAAGACTTTTTTCTTGGCGTTTTTCTAGGTGGTAAAAGCCGGCCAGTAACTGCAATGGCTGAGCCGGCGTTGACTGCGATGTGATTCGCGGCGTGACACGCTCGCTTCATTTGTTCGTCCCCACGACACCGACGTCCGAGCCGTGATTTTTTGAGCTTGCTGAGACCGCAGCGACGCCGCAGTCGGACGATTGCTTGAACAGCGAGGGGACGGAAGAAGACTCCCAGCTGGAAGCTCTGCAGAGCTCCTGTGGCGAGGCTGCCCGCACCGCCGTCATCGATGCACTCTAAACAACATCCGCCAGAGCGCTTGACGGTGAGTTGGGCTACCTCGGATGAGTCCCGAACCCTCGGACAAACTGGGTGATTCTTTTTGTCGGCTTGGATTGTTGTGAAGAGATAAAAGAGCATGAGGGGCGCTGAGTCGCCCTATGGTTTTCTTGCGCTTCAGAGGAGGACGCTGTCACAGCGACCACGGTGGTCGCAAACGCCACTTCCGTAACAAACGAAAAAAAGTCATGAAAGCTGGCGATGATTCCATCGCCTGCTCAGGAGCTGGTAGAACCCTGTGCCGCCCTGCAGACTTCAAGTAGAGTTTCTGCCGCCGCGAAAATTGCGACGGCGCGTGAGCGAAGGAGGACCCAACCAAAGACGTCAGAAATGTCGTCAGGGACAGCAAGGTGACTTCCAAGAGTGTACATCGTGAGAGTTAGTTTCTCTGGCGGCGAGATTCTCGTCTCCTCCACGATGCTCCTCGTGTCTAGTCGGTGCATTCACTGACCCGCCACTGATACTGGCTACAAGAGCGCGGCCCCCAGAAAAACAGGGCAAAGAGAATGTTCGGGCGCGTGGACGCAGCGAGGCGCAACAACTCCTGGAGGGCGACCTTCGACCCTCAGGATAGGAACAAGCCGTTTGCTTCGGGGGCGTTTCGATGGGTAGCCAAGGGGACGTACTGTGGAGGAGGACGGGATGGGGAGGCCTGCGTGCTCAAGTGGTTCAAGACTGGGTGCGTCTTCAGCGACACGTATTTCTCGATGGATATCAAGGCTACGAACAAGGCGATAGAGATTGTCCAAAAATGGAACGACGAACGATTGGTGGACAGAATCGTGCGGGTCAATGAAGCTCAGGTTTGGGTTAGCCAGGACCCGTGTCCTGGCCCAGGATACAACAATAGGGACCGCCGTCCTGGCGCAGGAGAGCGGTGCTTGGTGGAGCCATTCATCGAGAACTACCAGAAGTTCAACTCCAACAGCGGCTGGTGCGATCGCTCCTCACCATGGCCCCGTGTCATGCAAGCTCTGAGCCACTACTCGTACCACATCTCGAAGGGGGAACTCCTCCTGTGCGATCTTCAGGTAAAAAAAAATCCCGACACCTTGCCTTCGAAAAGAGCGTTCCACTCTCCTTCGAGCGGTCAATTCTTCCTGCTTTCCTTCCTTCCCTTTGTAAAAATGTGGTGTTGTGTTTTCCTGATTTGAAACTTGAGCTATGCCTTGTCTCAACTGTAGGGCGGCTGCTACCAAAATGGAGTGGTTTTGACGGATCCTGTCATCATGAGCAACAACAGGCGATACGGCGTGACAGACCTGGGCTCCGAAGGGATATCCAACTTCTTCGCAAACCATCGGTGCAATGAATACTGTAGGTCTCACTGGCTGAAGATAGAAGGCACCAGGAAAGTATTCAGAAAAGTGCGTGGAACAACTATGAGGCCTTACCGCGTGCCTTACCACGTGCCAACAAGACACGAAAGGAACCTCATGTCAGTCCAGGAAAACAGACAGGCGGTTGGTGTGCTGGAGAACAGGCGTCGGGGTCTGCATA
This sequence comes from Bryopsis sp. KO-2023, assembly GCA_030272585.1. NCBI lineage: Eukaryota > Viridiplantae > Chlorophyta > Ulvophyceae > Bryopsidales > Bryopsidaceae > Bryopsis > Bryopsis sp. KO-2023. The sequence continues at coordinate 2,183,220 of BSYQ01000002.1, forward strand.
CTTTGGTCGACAAGCTTTGGGGCCGACATCCTGTAAAGAGGTGGTTTCAGCGGATATTTCGCAGGACGGCTCGAACTCAGCACAGGGGTGGGGGAAGACGTACGATTATTTCTAGCGCATTTTCGTGGTGCAGACGTCGTTTTGGTTTCTGACTCGTCGTATTAGAGGGTTATCGTTGGATGTGGAAAAAAGACAAGGTTGTACAAGGTTTCGATTGAAGAGAATACCCCCCCCCCCAGTGCTATATGAACGGAGGCGGTAGTGGGAGTTGGTTCGGTTGTAACCGTGTTGTGTTAGTACGGGTTTTGACCTGGCGTGTTGTGTGTGTATGGAAAACTCAGAACAGCTTTTTCCATGCATTGTTATAACGTTATCTTCACAGGCTCCCACGTGGTCGTGTTGGCGTTACTTTTTCGACCTTGCATGTGTACTTTTTTGGGATTGGCTGTCGTTTCAATTCAGGCCATCGGGATCCAGGTTAGGGAAGCCGTTGGGCTGGAGGTGCTCGACCGCCCCTGTTGAAAGAGTCTGGAACCTTTTTACACTTTAGTAGGTCGCTATGACTGTCCATGTGTAAATCCAGGTTCCCCTGGTGCCTGTTTCAAATCTCAATCAATGAGCTGTTGAGGGGATCCCCCTAACATGTCTCTGGAGATATTCAGTTTACCCCCCCCCACTCTTTTCTTTTTGGGAGAAAAGTGAAGAGGGTGGTCTCGGTTGAAATTCTTTTCAAGGAAGTAAAATAAAAAATAAAAAATGCTTTTTCGATCCCAAGGGTTCCCCAACAACAAGGTGCATGCACAAAAACATGAGGTGGTTTTGTGAAGAGACGGAAATAATAAGCAACATTCCAACTGAACAAAAACCAAAGCATCCCCTCCCAGGCCTCCTGCTGGGGGAGCATCGCCTTTTCTGAAAACTGCCATACCAGCCTGGGGCAAAATGAAGTGGGGCAAAGAGCAAGAAACCCCCAGTTGACAATAACAAGTCCCCCTTTTTCTTTACATAACCACATCCAACCCTGTCCCTTCAGTTTCATTTACTGCAGGGAAGTTCAAGCAACACGATCCAACCAACCAGAAATCTTACATACCAGGCCTATAGGCCAGAGCCTGTAGCAATGATAAAAGAAACTCCCCAAACGAGCGTTGTTCTCGACCGACCCACGATAGTTTGCTCCTCCTGAAGCATCCAGACACCTTTTTTGACGGCATTTTGAAAACGAAATGTTTCGAACGTGCCCTGTTTTTTGAGGTCCGATTCTGAAACGAAACATTCTCCTGACATGAAGGCGCAAGTTTCTGTTCGGCCGCAGTCGAAATACCATGACCTTTTACGGCACAAATGGAGCTCTCGGAGACATTTTTAGACAGAACACTCGCTCCCCATTTTTGGCTGAACCTTTCTTCATAGACATTGCTAGCTAGTGGTTTCATGTTTGCTCCCATAATCCTATAGCCTTTTTTGGCCTAGGCATGTTTGCGAGAATTTTGTCGGACGGGGGGCCATCAAGCGACCTGGTGCCTACTGTAACGCCCGTGTTAAAAACGTCTTGTGTGTGTATGCATCTGCAGAACTTAAACGCGAGAAAAGAAACAAGAATTTGCGCTAGTGAATGCGATTAGCAAAGAAAGTAGTGAGTTTTAGTGTTGGGCAGTGGATTGCTAAGCAATACAATGAGAGGAAATAAAACTAGGAGTTGTGAGAGGCCAAACAGTTTTCATAAACAAAGGCTTTGCGACCACGCACTGTTGCAACGGTTGTTGGTCGGGCTTTCGGGTTCGATCACACTCACACCCAGGGACAGACACGAAGGAAAAAGGTCTTACAAAATAGAATAACGTCCAACCTAGATACAACGCCCTTTAAGTATTCACCTCTGTGGTATTATCGCACTCTGAGGTGACCTACGTGATTCCCCCAATCCAGATCCTAAACCGAGTCAAACATACGACATCTGTACTACAAAGTCGCTACAAGATGGGACATTACGTTTTACGCGAAAATTTACACGAAAATTTACGCGTAATCTCTAGCTCTAACTACTAATAACCACTACCGGGGGGGACTAATTGAGTGGGGTCGCTGACTATTCATGTTGAGTTAACGTCGCAGGGATGTTAATTAGGAGCGATTATGTAATGGGACGCACACAGCCTCTAGCTGAGAGGACCTGCGTCTTGGGTTACTCCTTGTTCTTAGGCTCTTTTCAGTGGTGGTCACGTTCGTTCGGTCAAGTTCGGTCGAGAATCAGTCAATATGTTACAAGTCGAATCTAACAAGTCTCTCTCTACCCCCTAGAGGATCGCCTAAATACTTGGGATAGTCGGACCTACAACCCTCACTACATCCACCTCATCAGTCCTATTACAGATTATTAGCGATGTGCTGTGTGATTCAATAGGTTATATCATTCATGCGTGTGTCATTTTTTGATTGCTGATATCATCCAAGCTGCGACGTTGATTGCCGCCCGTTCACCATCAACCGCCCAGACAGCATCTACCACCGAGGAAACAAAACATGAGCTCGGAAAGCCCCCAATAGCCTAGACAACACCAGCCCCCGAGACACTACTTGCTGCTAGAGATAGGATATTACGGTTACGGTCACCGTAACCGGACCTTAACCCCCGTGACCGGACCCTAACCGTAGTGCAAATTCGATTTGGAAAACGTACTCTTACGACCGTAACTGTAGTAAAGTACCGCTCCGTAGCGCACCGAAATGACCGTAACAGCCGTAACAACCGTAAGAAGTGACCCCCACAAGGTCCCACGATCCCAAAGAAACCCAGGGGGATTCGAACCCGCGGCTCTGCAAACTTTAACCGGCTCAATCAATCAATCATTACACGCGACAACAATTAGCAAGGGCTGCCCAGATCGCCATGGGCCATGGTAACTTTCCAGTATTCAACAACAGGTTCTGGGGTGACGAACCGGACTGTTGGTTATGTGCGGATCGGGAACGAGTGGTATTGGGATCTAGGAACCATTTATTATGGGATTGTCCGGGGCTCGCGGCTTGCCGACGGGATAGTATCGAGGCTGTTCAACTTTTTTCATCGGAACCCCTGATTTGGCAGGAGGGGATGTTTGCTTCGGAAATTGGGTTAAGGATATTAGTGGACTTTTGTGATCGAATATACAAATTACGAGCTGACTCGGACGAAGGGTGATTCTTTCTTCTAGCAGGTTGTTTTTCTTTTTGGGAGTACATAATAGACAGGGGTAGGGAGGACAATTATTATTAGAGTGAAGGGCCCATATCACTCATTTGCATAGTGGACGGGCTACATGGGGCGGGTTCGCCTCGATGTAACAACTTTGGAATCAATCAATCAATTTCATTCGAGAGGCACCCGCCGCCGACCGCCTATTTCAAAGGTACAACGATCGACAATGATAACAAGTACCTAGTTTTAGTCCTAAAAAAAACGGGTACTTAAAGGTAACGACCACCATTTGAGCGTCCATGTGGTGTGGTCCGCTATTGAATCAATAGTATTGATTTAGTGCTCTCGACTTGGGCTTGGTCAACCCGAGTTCGAATCCTTTAGTCGGTGGTTGGTGAGCTTGGCTCACGTTAATCACGCTCTAAAAATATGTTTAATAATATTACTTTGTTCTTTAATTAATAATAAGTCACTTCCCGGCCGATTGATACCCAATCAGCACACTAATACGTGCTTAATCGTGTGACCTGTTCTAGACCGACTTGGCGCCGGTATAGAAAAGAGGAACATCCTTGTCAAGATAGTGTCGTTCCGGTTTTAGACAGGTCACATTGCTTGTCTAATGAAGGCGAAATGTGGTGTGACCTGTCTAAAACCGGTCCAGATTTCCGGAGAGGACATGACCGGTCGTGACCTGTCCGGTTGCGACGGGACCGGCACTTTTTCACAGGTCCGCCGGTCTTTAGACAGGTAGGACCAGATCGGACCGGTTTTTTACTGCCGGTCCGGTCCTGCCCAGGTCTGGTGGCGAGGTTACTCATGGAGAGGGGATTGTTTTTGATCGGACATGGCCCATGTCCCATGGGATAGGAGCCCCAGAAAACATGTGTCCCTAACTTTTTAGGTTGCTCCTCAAAAAGATCCGGAAGGACTATTGTCACTTCCTTCTCGGGAGGAGTTCAACCACTTGGGAAAAACCACAACGGAGACAAAAAGAGAAGTTGAAGCTCAAGGACTATTTTACACTCAATATGACCGACTTAAATAGTCGAATCACAACTTCTACCCAACTTCTGATTGACTATAAATCAGCTTCTAATGTGTTCAGTTCATTGTCCCATTCTGTGGCAGTTTGCCGTACTAATCCCCCAAATCTTCGATCAAAGCCAAAAACCTCACAAAATCTTTTCCTCTACACCCCCCAGAACCAATCCAAAGTATTCCAGAAAAACTCGAAGTACTATTTCCATTAGCATTATCAATGTATTTCCAGTTATGTTTAAAAACAACCTTCCCCCCTGTCCAACCTTCTTAACCACCCACAAACATGAATTATGTCAGTTAACGTCGTTTCGAAGGTCCCCCAACGTCAAGGTGGGACAGTTCGTCACAGTTCGCTCCCCACATTCCGGTTCCAACGCAACACATTGGATTTCGTGATACAGAATACTTCCGTTCTCCAGCGCAGCAAGAACAAGAGGACATGACGGGTTTGTTTGGCGATTTGCCTGTGGAGGAGCAAAATGTTTTGATACGAAAATCATTGGATAGTTTGGAGGTTTTGTCGCAAAAAACCGTTCTTTCGCGATTCAAGAAATTAATGGTGTATAATACGATAATACTACGTTTATGGTTACATAAATTGGTTGGAGAATGAGGGGCATATTCGTGCGAGTACAGCTCCGGCCTACTTGGCGGCCATATTGACAATACATCGACACGACATTCAACGCGTTTGATTAACGTCTAGTCGACTGTTGGACAGTTGGCGCAAGAGCACTTCTGATGGGACTTCTAAAGATGAAATCATTACTCTCCCAACCTCCTTTTTCGATTACTGGAGGAGCGCTTAGGAGATGGAGAAGACGCTACTTTTTTGCGCGTTGGTTTGGTCATTGTGGTGATGTTGCTGTTTTTCTCCCGAGCGGACTCGAAGCTGGATGTGAAACTAGACGACCTTTCTGTGGACGTAGCGATCAAGCGCATTCTTTTTCGCGAGCGTCGTTTCAAGCGTCGCCAAAAGGAGACTTTGGAGTATAGTATTCGACATCTCCATGGAGGGGGCGTCCCAGGATTTTGGCTGCGCTTCATGCTTTATCACGTGGCGCCTGAAGCAAGACAACACCACGAGCCAGGATCACTTGTTCCTCTTGCCGCATGAGTGTGGAGCTTTGTATCCTACTTCGAGGTTCCATGCTCCGAGGAGGTCTTGAGGAATAATTGAATAGACATGTACCAAACGTCTGCAAGTGTATGGGATCCGTTCGAACTATAACTTGGTAGGGTATCGTTGTTTGTATGTCTTATTCTGTAGCTCTTTTGGACGGAACATTGTGGACAAAAACAACTTTGACACGTGCCCAGTTGGTTGCGTGTTTGCAGCGCGTGACCACAGACTTGGACTACCCCGCGGCGGTCACTCTCCACACTTTGCGCAAGACGGCCTGTATCCTATATGGGTAAAAATGCCCCAAATGAGCTGTGAAATCTCACAACAAAGAAAAAACACACCCCAACCGAACCAACTCACCCTCAAACAGAAGTGAAAAAAAAGGGAGGGAGGGTGGGACGGAAAAAACAAAAAGAATACCCGCCGTAATAAGCCCGCCCCATAATTGAAATATTTTGATCAAGATCAACTGAAATTTATTGTTTTAGCTTGCAGTAGGTTTGTTGTTGTTTCCATGGGTCACACAGTGCCAATAAACAACCCTCCTAAAGGAGCTGGGGAGGTCTCAATCAACATGAGACTCGTCCTCGCCTGAACTAGAATCCCCATCGAACAAACAAGCGTATTTGTCCTTCAACTGCGCAAGGGTCGCGACCATTCAACCAAGAAGAGAAAACCCATAAGCGTTAGGCGAGTAAAGGAGGTCGATATACCTCCAAATCGAGTTACTGCCCAACTATCAACCACCCCAAAAAGCAACCTTAGGGAGGGGCACTCCCAATGAAAAAGCAATATTGGAAGTCTTGTACAGTTTGATTAGAGTTAATGGATTTATACAAACTAATGAATTGATCAAATGTAAGCACCGGATTACAGGCACAGTGTGACCCATGGGAACAACAAAAAACCTACTGCAAGCTAAAACAACGAAACAAACCTCCCTCATCAAACACGTGGTTCGGCCCGACAGTAGTCGGACCGAGCCAGCTCACCACCATCACAGCCACACACAAGGGAAGGGGTCCAGGCCGCCTATGAGGTGGCAACCTCAGTTCGCCAAGTACCTCACATCATGTTCAGGGTCCATTAGGACAAGGCCAAGGGGTCATCAGTCGTGATGGATTGGGGTTGGACAGGCTGTTCGGCCCGGGCGAGTGCTTATTCGGCCCGGACCACAGCCCAGAGTTGTGCGCCGTTGCAATGGCGCTCGCTGAGTGGCGGAGTTCACTCACACTTTGGTAGCTACTTATTTTTAGACTCATGACTCATCATTGGAAAATGTATCAGAGTCGTGCCGACGTCGTTTTTGCGACAACAAAAACGGCCGTTAACTGTTAACACCGTTAACGGCAGTTGTCGCTGTCGCAAAAACAACTTCGGCACAACTCTGCCACAGCTTTATTATACTTGGACTCTTGTAAGAAGTTCCTTGTTGAGATTGTGTTTTTTTTGCTCTAGACGTACGTAGTCCTTACGGCTAATCTTTATTCTTTGAAGTTCCTATCAAACAATGTGTTGTACAAATGACAAGCACGTCCTTCCACGATTACAGCCTTTCCCACTAGCATTACTGTGTATATACGGAAATCCAGAGTTTTTAAGGTTATCAAGACAACTGAATAACCAGTTCTGCTTAACAACAATTGGAACCTCAACTGAGGGAGGGTTCGACACATTCGCTGGCCCAGGTGTATCATTGTGCTCTTGCTACTTTAATGGATGGACCTCTTCGTTGGTTTATACATGCACCCACGGAAAGGAATTATCATAATTTTAATGAGGACACGATTAATTCTATAGCTTCAATCCTTGAAAGTGTGAAGCCCCATGTGCAAGCCTTCTAAAGAGTACCACAATTGTTAAAAGCCGTTCCTTCCGTTGATACTATTGAAGTCTACCATCAAATAAAGGATCCACATGCAAATGAAATTGATGTTATATTTAAAACCGTTACCTCCACGTTTATATGACATTGGTACTTCGTTAACATTCGCATATTGTAAGGGACTACAAGCGTATTATCATGTGTGCGACGACAATATTGCACAAAACCCCGCTCATGGAAAGTAGTAGCCATTTCGATGTTTTGGGGAATATCATAACTACATCTTGCCGTTCCAATCGAACATTGCGAGGTATGTTTGTGTGTCGGAAAAGTTTTGACGAGTTCTTGTTGCTCAAGCAGTTCCGCTGGTGATATTTCCGCAGAGACGAAAGTATCAATTGCCTCTGGAGCAATGGATTGATCCCCTTCCTCTCGGATGGCAATGTGGGCATGAGGTAACCCACGTTTTTGAAACTCCACCACTCGAAAGAAATATTCCGCTTTCCTTCCGAAGAAAAGCCCTTTCCTTAAGTCTTTTATAAAAGGTGCAAGGTAACGATGAAACACTCGCACGGTTACGTCCACCCTATCAAAGGTAGATAGCAATGCCTTTATTTTTGGCCAACGAGGGTTGTATGTCATTGCAATGAAGTACGATGGTCTACCAAATCGAGCAACTATTGCCAGCCCATCTTGCGTCGTTGTCGTTGGCATCGAGGCCCCGCCATGAATGATAAGGGCAAAAAAACACGGCCGCTGGGATATGATCCATCAGCTCCTATTGTTTCACACTCTTGACGGGGAAGCAATCTAGCCTGGAATTCGGAAGAACATCTAGTTCAAACGTTGAGACTCAATTCAACATTGCATGTCCACCACGTATTATGAGGTGCCCTAATTGCCAGAATCGAGGCTCGCATAGAACACGCTGCCGTGTGAACATCGCTAGAGTGATGAGCTCCCCTTCAGTGGATTGATAACGTATATCTCATTTTTTTGCAAGGGGTGCAAACCATCCGATTTCTCCGACCACAAAAAAAAGTGGATATTGTAGTCTCTCATATATGGTTTTAATAATGCTTACAAGTTCAACATAAATTGGTCCACCAAATCCACCACATTCATTGGACCACAGCTGGGCAGCAGCCCGTTTGTACCGTACCGAGGGGGGTCGGTACAATAACGACCTTGTCCGGTATAAATACCGACCGATTTATAAAAACACTCATAACTTCTCTTATACTTATTCAAATTGCGTTTTTGAGGTATATAATCGCAAGAAAAAGAAATTTTCTATCGATTGCAATTTGTTTTGGGTCCATCGGAGGTCTATGTGAGAAGTTATAAGCATTTAAAGTTACAAGTTTAAAACCTGCCGTGGTCGGTATTGTACCGACCTGGGTCGGTACTATACCGACTTGGGCGTTATTACACCCTAGTGTAAATGGGTGTAATCCCTTAAATCACCTTAGGGTTTAAGGTCATTTAAGGTGATTTAAACCTAAGGTAAAATGTCGGTATTGACCCCGGCGTCGTGGAGAGATGTGGAGGAGACATACGACTTGGAGGGTCTTGGTTAGAATCAACGATTTGTTGACGAGTGGGGCGCGTTGAGAAAAAGGGACAGAGGCGAAAGAGGCAAAATAGACGGGAGGAGATACCACCCAAACTTTTTACCGATCTTAATAAGGCAAGGTTGGGAGGTAGTGATGCGGTTCCTCATCCTGTTTCGGACCAGTAAATCATATTATGATGAATTATTTCTCGGTCATCAAGTCCTACAAGATTTTTCCTAGATGGGAAAAAAAGTATATAACGCGAACGAACAATTTCCCCATGCATGGAAATCAAAGGGTAAGGCTAGATAGGTGAGAGTACATACTTACTCCGTCCGGGAATAACTGTCCACTTTAGTTTGGGTAACAGTTCACGCGTGAAACGTCCAATTGATGTGAAAATTTGTGGGCACCATCTCTGATACACGTAGATGAAGCCCACAGAATTTCAGATCCATTGGTTTAGAGGCTGCGATGCAGTGGCTCCGAAACCAGAAACGAAGCAAAACCCCCATTTTCACTTTGACGACTTTTACATCTTGCACACAAAAATTATCCCAAAATTGTAAGATACTGTTATGAAGCAACAATATACACTTCGCAAAGTGTACCCCGAAAAATTTCCTCTAAAAATTCAACCCCGCCACTCGTATAATGCGCCGGGCGTTCCGTATCAAAGTCCCTGTGGTGGTGCCTTGTTTAGGCAGCTCACCACTCCCCAAACGTTTCCTCTTCCCCAGGTGAGGCAGTGGAAATTCATTCAGCTGACGTTGTATTCTCGCGCAAGTCGTGGGATAAGGCCCCTTGGTGCTCTCCCTGCATTCCCCTTCTCCTTGTTGACTGTCGCTCCTATTTTCAAGCGAACTGGCGTGCAAAGCTCTTTTGAGTTGCGTTTCTGACGTTCGCGAGATCGAGGTGGAGTTTCCATTGCGCCGCTATTTTCGGTTTCAGAGGTCGACTTTCCTCAGTTTTATAGTCGTCACGATTACCGAACGACGACATCATGCTTTACTCACTGATTCAATTACGACGAAATTTTGTGAGCTCGCCACAGAACATCTAAAAAATGTGTTCACAAAAGTTTGTGGCAAACGATGAACGTTTGACGTGTCAAAACGTTCACAGGAAGGTGAAAATGGGGGTTTTGCTTCGTTTCTGGTTTCGGAGCCACTGCATCGCAGCCTCTAAACCAATGGATCTGAAATTTTGTGGGCTTCATCTACGTGTATCAGAGATGCTGCCCACAAAATTTCACATCAATTGGACGTTTCACGCGTGAACTGTTACCCCAAACTAAAGTGGACAGTTATTCCCGGACGGAGTAAGTACATCGTTTGATATTCTCGCTTCGACTATATTGTGATGTTTGGGTGTGTTTCTCATGGTCACATAATTAACGAAGAAGGGCGAAGACTTTTATATACAGCCACGACGCAACCTATAAAGCAAATTTGACTGCATGGATCTTGCACCTGAGCGAGCAAATGACGATACTTCGACGGGTGCATGATTGCAATGGGCACTACGGTGTGTATCGCACCCATATATCCTGATTTGGTATAAAAAAACAAGTTAGGGAGTATGTTTGAACATGCCACATTCGCCAAGTGCAAAAGGCTTTGCCACTCGCCCCGGATTCCTTAGTCTTCAAAGAACTGATAGACTAAAAAAAGAAAAAAATCTTTTGCGTTCTTTATATACAGTATTAGTATGCGATGGTGCCAATGCGCTTTCGCTGTAAATTATATTGGCCAAGATTTCAACCAAGATGCATTGACCGGACTTCATCCTTTTGATGCGCCGCCACCAGCTTTCACACCGCGAGCGAAGAATGAGTTACTTAGAATGAGTTACTCCGTTTGCGAGTTTCCGGGAAGGATCCCATTGATACTTGCTTGCCACAACAAGCTTGCAATGTTAGCTTACGACCTAGGTGAATATCAAATTATGCTGGATAAAATGTTAGCCACGGCTACCGTCGAGCAACTTGGAATATATGACACTGTGCAATGAGCTGTTGACAATAATAGAGGAGGGTTATTGTTCATTGATGCGCCAGCTAGCTGCGGGAAAACATTTGTGTTGGAAATGATCACTATGGCGACAAGAATGCAACAACATATTGCAATTGTGACAGCCCCGACTGGTGTGGCAGCATTTGCTCATGATGGAGGAACGATTGCACACAATATGTTCCATATCCCGATAGCAGAACCATGAGAGCGCCATCTTGATGGCACAATGGAATGCAACGTTTTACCAAATTCACACTGTGCCGCCCTTCTGATTGCAGCAACGATCATCATATGGGATGAAATTTCCATGACGCATCGTTCATAGGTTGAAGCAGTTGATAAATTGCCTCGTTTTCTAAGGAACAACGAGCCACCCTTTGAAGGTGTCATTTTTATTATTTAAGGTGATTTCCGATAAACACCACCTCTTGTTTTTCAAGGGACATCAGCGGATATTATTGATGCATCTATGAGATCCAGTCCTTTATTCCAACACTTCCATCATTTCAGGCTGACCATAAATTAATGCGCTGTGCCAGGGAGTTAATGAGCGAATTTCGTGGATACTATAGCACTGCCAGCTTCAACAAACACAACATCTTGTCTTGATTTTTCAAATGGGATTAAAGTATTCACCAGTTGTGTCGCGGCAAGCGAATGGCTTAATATTGGTTGAACTCCAGAAAACAAAAACAACCGGGCGATATTATCTTTTTACAATGCTTTGGTGGATCAACACAACGAGATATATTTGACAGCAATGTCTGTCGAAGAACATCGATTCGAGTCTTTTGACACTGTTGAAGAAGATGCCAATATTAAGGAGGAGTATTTCCACCATGCCACGACCCCAGGAGTGCCACCACATCTTTTGAAGATGAAGGTTGGAGCTTTGATGATGGTTTTACGGAATTTGGACCTAACAAAAGGCTTGGTGAACGGAACAAAGGTTATTTTCCGTTCTATTATCTCACAACGACTTCTAGAGGTCCAAATTCCGGGGACAAAACACTGTAGCATTGATCCCGCGAATCAAATTTGATTTCAAAATCACAAATACAGGAATCACAATGCAGAGATCACAATACCCATTAGCATGTACGCACGCTATAACCGTGAATAAGTCACAAGGGAAAACGTTGGATAGAGCGGTTTTGGATATTCGCACCGCCGAATTCAATGCATTCGTACATGGCCAATTATATGTGAGGTGGGGCTTCTTATTGCAAGAGGTGATGAAAGTGCGCAAGTACATGAAAAGTCACTCTATTGCGAGCGATTTGTTGAAGCATGTTGGAGGTACTACTTTGGAGGTATATGCAAGGACAAGGTTCGCTACATGGTTTCGGGTTTTGAAAAAGCTTGTGCGAAACAAGGAAAAGCTTGAACTTGTGGTTGTTGACCGAAGGTTTAAGCCTTCGATTGGTTCATTGGGGAGAGAGGCCTGGAATAAAATCCCACCTTGTTTATTCTACCTTATCTGGATGATTTTCTAGTCGCAACAAGAGAGCTAACAAAGGTGAGTGTTACAATTTGGTGAATGGGTTATTAAATTTTTAGTTTGTCTAGGAGTATGTTTACACCTTGGAAAATCAGATGCCAAGCATCACTCAGGATTGTGGATCGACACTGAGAGCGGGTGTCTTGCTTTACCATCGCATTAACACGAAAAAATTACAAGTCAATGTCGGAATTTGATCCGCCTAGCACGCCGCCACTAGGGAATGGTGCCTGCACGAAAGATTGCGAGTGTGGTGGGCACTTTCTAGACAGCCCTGCCTGTGATTCCACAAGCCAAGGTTCTTGGGTCTTGTTAGGCAATGGGGATCGTCGTGAGATACCCAAGGTTTCAGCTACGTTGTAGTTATACTCGGGCTACGAAGAGCATATTGAAGTGAAAGGTGGCGCTTACCATAATGAGGAATATGTTGGTGGCTACAGTTTCGAGCTCAATGTCGGACGTGCGTGTTGTCCTTGCTGATGTCCACCATACGGGTGGAAAAAGATGCTTCTAAAAGTGGATGGGGAGCAACGTGCGAATTGGGCATATCCCCCAACCGGGCAAATTCCGAGGCTTGTATGATTCCTGGAGGAATGGAGCGAAATGCACGTGACAATGATGGGGACCAAGGGAAGTGGTCTACACAACCCCTTCGCCAGAGAAGTCCCATTGAGAAGTGGGTCATCCATATAAAACCATCCATATTTACTTAGCAATTGTCTAATTTTTATTTTGAATGGTTCCGAAAAATGATCTTGTTGATATGGGGCACCTTATATGATGATGATTGTCCCTCCTACCTCTCATATTGCAATGAATAAAAACGTGTGTTAGGAATGGGAGCGTCTCAGCATACTTTTTTAGTCGGTGTACTTTTTGCCTACAGGCAACGGACGCTGACACTCCTAGAATATTTCCTCGGGTCACTTCATTATTGACATTTACTTTCGTTGTGGAAATGCAACATGAGTGAGACATCTCAAATCACAAAATAGGTAGGCTTGTATTTGATGATTCCGGATAGTTCCATCATTTCGTAGATAAGGAAATGCGTCAATTCGCGAGAAAAGAGTGCTTTTAGTTGTTAAACTAAAGGTACATCCAAGGTATAACCTACTTTTGTTCAAATTAATGCCGATGTTTTTGCTTTTGAAGCTTTTTCTCCCTTGGTTGGTAGTCTTGAACAAGCAATGGCTACCAACTTGCATAGTGATACGGTGGTATAGTGTTACGCATGGGAAGGCATAGAAAGTGTGAGAAGAAAGGGACGCAAGGATATGAAGGAACCTCATCGATATCAGACCCTTCACTTTTGGGATATGAAGCACTTTTATGGCAACTGTGGTTGTCTACACACCACAATTACAATCGTTGATTACCTTTTCAGGCTAAACAAGGAATTCACGACTCGATGATTGCTAATCTGCGATAGGTTGTCGTACATATTGTCAAGAGAACGCTGAAGGACATTTACGACGAATTTGAAAGAGGGGAAAACAATAGCCGCCCCTTGAAAGAAGGGCGCCCACAAGGAGTTGACAGGCGACTATCTTGAAAAGTTCAGGGTGTTATCGACTTAAGAGCATATATTAAAAGTTGCAAGGGACACTTCAATAAAGCAAGAAGACTAACTAACCCCATACCGGCGAGGAGATTGCCTCACCATAGATAGCATTATACTATTGGTGTATCGACGGCAATATTCCAAGGAGTCCATAAAGATCTTGTTGCGATGCTAAAAGAAAGGAGGAAGTTCATTCATAACAAAAAAGAGTTCATTCAAGATCTGAAATTGAATAGCTTCCGGGTACACACTTTAAAAGCGATTACAAATCTTAGGGATAAATAGGAGATGAAGCCAAGGACATTTAAATCGACGATGGTTTTGATAAATCGTCTGGTAGGCAGGGATCACTCCGAAAGATACATTTCACGAGTTGCATGAACACGTCCACCAGAACGAAAATCTAGAAGCAAATCATGCGAAAGATAAGGCAAGACAACATCAGTTGAGGTTCGAGTCGGGTATAAGGAAGAGAAGAAGATCGTCCTTCCGCAAGGAGAGATAAGAGTAAGAGATCAATTTAAAAAGCTCCCAGGGAAGAAGCTCATATGGCGCCTATGGTTGTCTAGAGTGGCGAGCTGAAAGAGTCTCGCGGGATGGATACATGGTTTTTCCCTCTAGGATTTCGATTGTGCAACGGAGTAGCTGGATGGAAAGATGAAAGTGAGGCCGTCTGCTCAAGATTTGATGCATTGTAAAGTAACAGTTTCCCAAGGTACAAAAAACAAAAAAAAAGGAAAAAAGAAGGATGAGATATGCACCCAAGGATACACCGATAACCCGAATCAAGGACGGATATATCTTAGGCAACGATGAAAATGCAATTGAAAGAAGTAACAAAAGAGTTGGCACTAGCGAAACAAGAGCGCGGTGCGACTGACGCGCTGGCGATACATGACTCACACGGTAACTATGACGCAGATTGAAAACTTGACTTCGAAGCTTCCACAAGTGGTACAAGAGGCGGGGCGGTTGGAAGGGATGCGTCGACACGCATTATACGAGACCATCAAAGATTCGGTTCGGAGAGTTTTTGGAGTGTTGGACTCGTTTCTACCGGTGGATACCACTCACGTCAATCGCAAATAGCTTACCCTCCCCTGTTTTCAGAAACAGAAAGAAAAAAAAAATTATGTCAATCGACTCAATTCCTCAAGTTAAGATGTTCGAAAAAAGGGAAGAAAAAAACTGGGAGGAAGTTTCAAGAAAATCAGGGCAATAATCTGATTAAATCGAGCATGAAAAAGAACACGGGAGGACAAAAAAAAAAAAAGAAGAAACTCCACCCTATTTAAAACGAGGAAACGACCTCCGAGGTGGGTGGAGGTAGACGCTAGAATCTACGTACGATTCTAGGTCGAGGTAAATTAGACCTCGAATCTCTTCTTCAGTCAGAGCCCCACGAGGGAGCAGTTACTGGAGGAGTGCACCAAGCTCAGGGAACTTGTGATGGAGCTATCTAGTGAGATAGTGGACAGCCAGTACGAGGCTGGTGCCAAGGAACGGAATAGGAAGGAGCGCGAGCGTCGACGGAAGGATAAGGACTACTCAAGAGTTTGGTTGGGCTTCTTGGGTATTGGACAGAAAAAGAAACAGGCTGTGCCCATGGGGGCCAGATCCTAGACGTATCTTTTTATTGTAGCGATAGCAACGTCGAACGTTGTGGCAGTTGTAGATACTCAACGACCGAAGCTGCTCCTCGAGAGAGGACAGCGGTCGTTTACGTGACCAACTGGCGACAAATAATTGCATCTCGGGGGAACCGAGTCGGCATGATATCCCCGTGTCCCACAGTCTGTAGTGGCTGACTGTGGGGCTGGTGTTAAAAAAGCCTTTGATGGTTATTTGGTATGGGATTGGGTACGGTTCAACCGACCCACCCATAAGATAGGGAGTGGGTACAAGAACAAAAAAATATGGCGTAATTAGGAGGTTATGTTCTTCTCTTGTTTGCGGACTTTTTTTTTCCTTTCCTTTTATATCGAGTGTCCTTAGAGTGTTGCACTTCTAAAGAGGGCATTCTCGTTAGTGCAATAAGTTGCCTTTCTAGTGGGGCGAGCGAGGATTGGCAGCTCCCACTTACTCGATGCTACGCAAGACATGGTAGGGAGGTTTTACTTCGCTCGATGCTAACCCTTGTCCTACCGCCCTTTCAACGAAGGGGCGAAAGGACCAAAAAGGACCTCAAGATGTTCGATGTGGGGGGAAGTCCCCCTTTTTTGTTTTTTACTGAGTTTTTTATTTTTATTTTTTGTTCGCAGGACCCAGCTTGCACGCGTTCATTGATTTGTGACGTTATTAATGGCTTCCCAAAAAACTTAAAATTGCAACCTTATTTGTATAACTTGAAACAAATTGACAAGATAATGAATTAAAGTTATAAGATGTGGATATCTACTTCCGAAGGATTAGGTTTAGCTCCCACGGCAACCCCACACCACCAATCTAACAGGCTTTGCCTACACCAAAATTTGTTCCATGACGACGATCGGCTGCAAAGTTTTTTTTTTTGGGAGGGGGATACTATCGAGGAATTGTGGACGGAGCCGCTCATAGTCCATGCCTTGGTCGATCAGCCAAGTCACTCGATCAACAAGAGAGGAAAAAAAAGAAGAGAAAAAAAAAGGAGATGAGTAGAAAGGCCTTACTTTAGCTAACGTGTTATGCACGGCTATGCCAGTATTTGGACAAGCATCTATTTGGGGGAAGTTCCCCCGGAAACACATACGTCACTAAATGCCTTATAGAAGGCATATATAGAGAGGGCACAATACAAGGAGGGGGACGATGGTGTTTGAGAATACTTTTAAGGGAGTCATTTTGAGTGTGGGGAGGAGGGGGGTCTTTATGAGGTTGGTGTGCTCAACGAGAGCGACGAGCCTCAAGAATATAATTAGAGGGCGCCATATCGATTTCTACCTAGTAGGAGCGAGTTTCATGTGGTTGTCCTCGGCATATTTCGTGCAATGCAATGCGGGGAAGGAGTTAGCCTTTCAGCCTTTGGACCTTTATAAGACCCAATGTATTGGGGGCATTTGCTCATAAAATACCAAACAGAGAGTAGTGGAAAATGTTTTAACGCCGGGATTTAAAGAACATACGCATGGCAAAGACCATAAAACAAAGCCAAAGTCACATGCATTTATTCAATTGACTGATTGGTGATCATCACCTCAATCCAATATTTCGCTAGATTTCACGGAACGGTATAATCCACAAGAAGATTTTCTAACCATACTAATTAGTATATAGATTGTGAACATACTCACTGAAACCTCCACCCCACATGCAAGGTTACATCCGTGCTGGGGTGTACAATCTTATATAGCGGTAAGCTAACCCCCCCCCCCCCCCCCGAATAGTATCCTCCCCCCCCAATCAAATCCCCCCCTGTCGAACGTGGTTTTCCTCCTGAATATAGTCCCCCCCTTCAAAAAAAAAGTTCAACTGGTGGGTGAGAACCACGTTTGACAGACGACGCGAGTCGCGTCCGAAAGACTTCCAATTGTGGTGGAAATCCAAGACATGAAAACAAACAGACAGAAAAACGGTTGTGACGATTCTTTTCGCACATCAGCTACATTGACGTCCGACTCGACGTTTCTGAGCGACGCTTCTATCCAAACGTGAGCGACAGGGACATCGAACTCGAAAAAATTCAGACAATTATCTATTAGAGATATGTTCAAGTGATTATTTTTTGGGGCATTGGCTACGATTCTGGATGTAAACAAGTCAGGACATATTAATCAGAATTTTTGTATAATCCCCCCCGAATACAATCCCCCCCCAAATAGAGTCCCCCCTTAAAACCCTCACACAACTGCAAATCTATAGTCCCCCGGGGGACTGTATTCGGGGGGGGGGTTTACCACGGATAAGTCCACATGTAATCAATGTAGTCACTTCTCAGACCCTCGTCGCACACAGAACGCCAAATGCTTATTGAATAGTGAATAAGGCATCCCTGGATATATGAACGTTGCTCCCTATATTTTGAAAGCTTCCATTGCTGCATTTTTGAGATCGATCATTATCTCTTTTATCTTTATGAGTTAAAAAGGGCACACACACCCCACATTACTCTCACCGTCACGTGTGCTGAAAGATTTTAATAAACACATTGACCTTTTGATGTTTACTTGAACGAGGTTCACCAAATCGCTTGATTATCTTAAAAGGAATTGGCTACACACCGTTCAGCAGGGTGGAGGTGTGGAATGTGCACAACCGATTCGATTATAGAACAATCAATATTGATGAAGGTGGGCTCCTTAAGAGATTGAACGATATTATTGGACCGTACGAACGCAAATATTTGGGAAATTATGGAGGAGCTGCGAAAAGAAGAGGTGAAGGTGTTACTCATTATTGGACTAATTAGATGCAGGTGCCCCAACAAAGGGAAGTATATACAGAAGAGGTGCTCCCGAAAGAAAAGCATATAATAGATATCCGTCCGCTACACGAACGCTATGTTGACTATAAAAGAAGTATTGAGATACCGCTTAGTCTTATTTCTTTTTGATCCGCTCCGTGAAATATTGACCCAACATATACTCATTGAATCTTGTCCACTTAATTTTACGTTATTTGTCCGAGAAACAGACTCCATCACAATCGAAGAATTCTTATCAACCATTCTTTAATCTACATAAAAACGGATTGCTTTTTCGCAATCCCTAGTTTAATTAGTTGTTGTCCACGGATTCCACTAGTTTATGCTCAAACGTGAGTTATCGACACGGAGTTCAATAGTTGGTGATTATGTAGATAGCAAAGATATTGAGGAGAATTCCCCCCTTCATTGAAAAATATAAATTTAATTGAAGCTATTTTTTAAGCTTTTTTTTTCATTGCTTATTCTTTTTCCATAAGGAAAAGTCCTTTTTCTAAAAAAGTACTTTTCGTTCTCGACTTGGAAGTTGGTTATATTGCACGCATTTGCATCCCTTCAAATTCAAGTCGTCAGGAATCTCGACTCAGAATGCGTAATTGGACAGAATTAAGAGTGGTTGATTTAAAACACTTGTTTAGGTTACCATAACTCGCCGCGAACAAAAGTAAAGCCTTGGTACGTAAGGTGAAGGGTTTATTAAGATAACGTAGGCCAGACTGGCCTGGCTAGTTCCCCTAAGCAAACGAAAAAAACATCCACGAGATGTTTGGGGGCATCGTTTCAAACGCCTCGGGTAAGATCTTGGGCGAGCTTGTTAACTTTGTATGACACACCATAATTTTTAGTGCAAAGATTGGACAAGCAAACTGTAATTGATCCAATCGGCAAAAGCCAAGAGTTAAAACTTGCACACCTTGTGATGAGGTTGATGATCAAAATACTCGGCACTATTTGCTTGCTTTTTCAAGGTCCTAATTTGGCCCGATTGACTTCTTGTGCTATTACTATATCATTATTGCCTAGCGATAGCGTTCACTATTAAAGTTAGGTAGTTCGCATACGTAACAGACCAGATTTGGTTACAGATCAAAGCTCCATTACCTTCCTTGAAGATTAAAGTGACGATGTATGAAACATACTAGGATACGAAAGAGATCCAACCACCCCACCCGTCCGCGAAGTAGACCGGGAAAGTTTCAAGGATAGAGCGGAAGCCGTTTGAATAAGAATAAGGTCCACATACTGGGTTGAACGATCCTCCCGTACCAACCAGGTCATTTAAAGTGATCGTGAATGGTATACCAGGACTCGAAAGAAATCCCAAACACTCCACCGATACGCACAGTAGATTGGGAAAAACTCGCGAAAGCAGTCGAAAAAGTTGGAAATACCCCAAAGAATAAGGTCCGCAAAGCGGGTTCAACGATCACTCCCGAATGAACCAGGCCAACAAGCTATTGAATTAGTCTTATTAAGATACATCGTTCCGTCGCCCAAAGTCCTTGCAATTATTGATATTCACCGCCTAGAGGAGCAATGGGAGCACATTCAAATTTATGAAAAACCGAAATGAACGACAAGAATTAGAAATAGTATCTCGTGGACATTGTTGGATTAAACAAAGTCTCGAACAAAATGGTGGAGTAATTGTACCTTTATCCTAAGGTCCAATACATTACGACCACAAGAATGACCATAGTTGTCATCACCAACACCGTCCACTAGTTTCCATACACCATTAAGGTACCTATTGAGCACGAAGCTCTTAGCTTCAAGCATGCATACCAGTGGACCATTGCCAGTGGTATGATACCACCACCGCCTCAAAAGGGGCCTTTTATAATTAATTATTATTAACGTATGGTGAGTAATGCGATTTAAAATACTCATCCATCAGTTTCTACCGAGGTATTCATTAAGGTATTCATTAAGCACGGAGCTCTTAGCTTGAAGCATAGGTGCAGGGGTCACCCTTGGTACGGTTTACCTTAATATAAGAAGAAAAAATCGAGGTGTTCACCGGCACACAACCCTCATCTCAATGCACACATAGAGCGGTCAAATGGTGCCCCCCGATTGGGCACCATTTGACTAAAGATAAAAGGCTATTACTAATTTTAAGATACTTGGGTATTGGTTTCTATCAAGGTACTCATTGAGCATAAAGATCTCAACTGAAGCATGAACATAACCATCACACGCGATTGAGTACCAAAATATCAGCTTATATATCAAGTATAGAAGAACCTTATGTACTACAGAATTGTGTGGTGCTTGTTTGTGGATGCCGAGTTGAGGACTTTTTGAGTATTTGTCATCAGATTTATTCGGAACTCTAGAAAGAGGATTGCTAATGGCACCACCACTAACGTTCGCTTGATGTTTCCCAATGCTCGTTTGATAAGATCCTTACTATGGATCATCTGCCACCTACGTAATGCTTCGAGATGAGTTACAGTGTGGATAATAGGAATTGTGAAAATAGATGGTTGTATACGAAAATAAAGACAACGTATAGGCGGAGTAACCGGCATTGTGTAGGTCCTTGGCAAGGACCTTTGCAAGGACTCCTTGCAAAGGGCTTGAAAGGCCACGCTTGTAGCTTTAGGTGAGATCATAATATATTCTTGTTTCAAGTTGAATCTAAGTCGCAAACAGGAAGAGCAACATAGAAAGATGTGTTCGGATTGATTAGAAATATATTTACTACAATCCACCACCAAGCCCTCGCCCTTGGTCTACCTTGTCCAACATTGATGCTCTACATACAAGCTTCAAACTCTTTTTCTTACATTACAATTCTTTATTATTTTTTGGGCATGTGGTAAAGAAGAGGACTCTGCTGCAACAGTCACCAGGTGTAAGCAGTTGTCAAGGGCAACCCAAGGAAATGTGATTTTTAAACCTTTCGTTTCAAGGATTTAGGGAGGATAAGACATTTGAAGGGAGGATTGATTTGCATCTAGCTCCTCTTCCTCACCTCCACTTTCTTTAATCGAACGGCTTCAATATATTCAGGTGATGCAAACTGGTGGGACCTCGCTAGTAAGGTTTTTCTCGCTTAGTGAATAAGATTGATAGAAGAGGATGACTGCTCATAGTTTACAATATCTCGACGGAGGTGCATCTTTCATTATAGAATAAAAGATTACAATGCACCGTTTCGTGAAAGAAACCCGGTGGTAAATGATCTATAGCCGCCACGTCGATCCAACCATGGCTAGATATATTGTGCTGAGGATATTATATCGAGTTGCAGTTGTTTTTTTCCAATGCTTGATGCGACTAGAATGGACTTGACAAAAAGATGGGGTGTATACAGGACACCGACTAGCCTAGCCTATCGGTGTCCTGCCTTATGGGGGGGGGGGGGGGAGATTTTTAAGCTTTTATTTAGTTGTTAACAAAAACAAGGGTAAAGAAAGACAAAAATTGTTCGATCCAAATATAGAAAGGAAAGAACAGAAAGAAAACACGTAAATTTTTAATACCTACAAACGGATGGCCGAGCCAACTCCGATTTGGGCCGGCGCTCAAATTCCCGATCCGATTGAAAGGGACAATGCCCAGCTTCGTGATTTTCTTTCTCGAAAATGTTGAGATTTCGTGGTGGCAATTTCTGCATAAATTCGCTCAACGAAATAAGGCCATGGTAGATATCCTCATCCTCCTTTGGTTAATCCCTAAACTCTGCAAAAAGGAAAAAAAATAGCATCTACCTATTCAGGTTCTTTGGTGGTGTTTGTCATTCCCTAATCGGCCTTGAAACTTTGGAAGAATGTTTTCCTTTTTTTAAAAAAATTTGGTTCCTCAAACCAAATTCTTGAGAAGTGTTTTTTAAAAAACGGGAAGACGAGCACCTTCATGCTGGACGCTTGTCTAAGAATGAAAAAAATCAGAAAAAGAAAACACCAACCAAGGCCAAGGTGTGAGTTACGGTGAAAAACAAAGGAAAGCACCCCAGAATTTCCCCTCCCCTTTTCGAAAACCCACCCCCCCCCCCTGTTTCTTAAAACTTACCCCATCTGATTTGTGCATCGGCCGGTTGAGCCATCTATTAATAGCTTTTGGATTTTTATTTTTTTGGAAGCATCTCAACAGCCAAAGGTTCATTTTCACCCCAGTGGAATGCTCGAGGTACGTTCAGTCATCCCGAGAAAATCTGCTGCATTGTTTTTTTCCCTTTCGAAAAGGAATGGAGGGGCCGGAATCGACATGGTCAACCTGTTTGCCCACAGGAGCATTTCAACCAGAAGTATTGAACCTTTCTCATGAGTGTTGCTTTTCCAATGTGAACCTGTGAGGAAAAATTAGTAACAAATGGGAATAAAATTGGGAAGAAATGGGGGAAAAAAGGGAAAGAAGGAGGAGGTAAATGGGGAAAAAGAAGGAAGAAAGAAGAAAGAAGAAAGAGAAAAACAGGGGGGGGGGGGGGGGAAGAGTGGTATTATCTTTCTGTGATTTTTTTTGGGGGGGGACCTGAAGAATCTCATCGATGGAGGATGGCCAGCTGCTGTGAGGTGGTTTGTCCGTCCATATCACCAGCTACCTGCACCATGGAGGAGAGCAACTCAGCCACCAGTTCTCAAAAACTAGTTGGAATTGGTTGGTTTCTATCCAGCCCTGGAATGGAGCAAGTTTAGAGTTAAGCAGACATATGGAAAAATCTTAGCCAGTTCTGCTTTTATACAAATCACTTCTGGTTTGAGAGTGGAGTCCTGTCAAGTCTCCAGCAGTGGGTTTTTTTGTTTGGTTTTTCTAGGTTTTTTTTTTGCTCTTCCAGGTGTGTAACAAGGGTTTGATCTCCACCTCAAACCGGCAGAACTCTTCCCCTAAAATTTTCTCAGGCACCCCATCGAGTCGATCACAACAGAGGAAGATGGCGGTTGACGCTCACCGGAGAGTTTCGTCTGGTTTAGACCTAGACGTACGTGTCTCGACTCCCTCCGCGACGGGATTGTAACAAATCCCCCACAAAGACGATTGCATCCAGGCAGCACACTCTCGCGAAACAAACGCGCTCCGTCTGGCGTCAGCGACTATAGGGGTGAGTGCGGCCGGCCGAACCCTGCCAACGCAACTCCTCCAGAATCCCCACGCGGTCAGCGAATGGTGGGAGACGATTATCACTCTTTTCCGAAACCGCTTTCAATCGCGTGACAGATGGGGCTGAGGGACCGACATAGTGTAAGATATCCCGAAAGTATGATTACAGGATGTTCCCCAATCCGTCCTCTCAACTCATATACTTTCTCAATAACTGTCATGTGCCGTTTCAAGTCCACTTTCCCACTGGCCGTTACATGTACATTTCCCCATCTTTCCCATCTATTCTGAACCTCCTTACACGCTTCTCTGCGCCTTCCTCCGAATACCCCATTCACTCACTGTCTCTCACTCTCGTTCTTGGTCTCTCTTGCTTCAACCGCTTCCTTCCCACTTCCTCACGTGATCGTCGTGAGCTGTCAACACTCTCCCTCCTCCTTCCTTTCTCCTGTACTCCACGACGTCCCGTGAAACTCGTCGGTGTGTCCTGAAAGGACCCCGCCAGAACGGGAGTACTTTCGCGTCCTTTCGCGCCATCCGTTGATGGTCATATACGAGGATTAGGTCACCTTGTTGCGCCTTCCACACGTGATCCTTCCGCGTACTGTTCACCTTGGCTCGGTGCAGTGCCACCCTCTGCGTGGCCTCCTTCCGTGCGGCCCTTAGCTCGTCAGTCGTCATCTCTCCTCCCGAGCTACGCCTCCCGCTCCAGAGCTCCTCAGGGGTGTATCCTGTGATTCGATGCGGCCACAGTCTGATTAGTCCTGCGGCTGCTGCGAGCTGCTGGTCCCACTCGTTTTCCCTCGCTGAAATATCGTCCATCATCCTCCGCAGGCGGTTGATGAGGGTTTGATTGTAACGCTCGATCAAGCCGGCGCTCTTATGCGAACCCGCTGGGATGTAGGTGACGCTTATTCGATTTTGGTGACAGAAATCCCGAAAGACGTCGGCGTCGAAGCATTTCGCCCTGTCGACGACCACCGCTTTTGGACTCCCCCTGTCCTGCATCCACTTCTGCAACATTCTTACTGCGTCCTGCGACCCAGCGGCTCTCGTGGGCCAAGCCTCACCCAAGCGCGTACCGGCGTCGATCACAGTCCATATGTAGCGTAGGCCGCCCGTTGTGGCTTTCAGCGGCCCAACCCAATCCATACATAGCTGCTCGCCTGGCGTCCCACTGTCGGCCACACACCCAAGCTTTCCCTCCCGGGGCCTCCGTCGGAAACGTTGGCACGACTCGCACTTCCTGCAAAAGTCTTCGATTGCTTGTTGTGGAACCTGCTCCCCCCACGAGACGAGTATCTCCCTCATCTTGGTGGCCCCCGGGTGCCCCACGTGGGCCCTGCGCATCAAGGTCTCCATTGGCGTGATAGCGTTTACACCCTGCTCCGTTTCCTCCTCCTCCGTTTTCGTCCTCCTTCTCTCGTCGCTGTACCTCCACCTGCTCATCAGATCGGCTAGGTGGTTATCTAGCCCATTCACGAACTGGAATAGTAAGTCCTGCCCCACGCAGAAATTCCCCAAGAGGTAACCAAGCAGTCGGAGTACCCTAGAGTCAGTCTCCTTTTCCCACCCTGTGGGCTGCTGCAGTTTCTTGATCACGGCATCACTGTCACAAAAAACGGTGACGACACTGCCTCGGATAATGTGCGTGACGCTTTGCAGCGCCCACGCGATAGCTCGGGCTTCCCCCAGAAACGAGCTAACTTTCTTCTGCCAGACAAAATTCTTTCTCGACCCCACCTGGATCAAAGTTTCCCCGGCGAACAGGGCATACCCATATGCACCTCCGCTCCAATCCGTAAATAAACGGAACTCCCCTTCCTGTTCCATCCTTCCCATGGCGTAGGCACGAGAGAACACTTTTCCTGCCGCCTCGCGGAACTTGTTCTGTACTTCTTCCCAGTCCACCTTCCCCGTCCCCTGGGCGATGGGGTAAAGATCCCCCACTAGCTTGGTATATCCGGGTACGACGTCTCGCAGGACGTTCAAAACCCCAAGGCCCTTTTGCAACTGCCGTCGATCCTTTATCTCCGGCAGATTCTGTTGGGCTTTGGCGGCATAGGTTTCCAGTGAATACCTCCCCGCATAGATGTCGTACCCCCAGGAACACCGTCTGTTCCCTGCACCACCTTATTTTTTCCTGCTTCAGTTTGAAACCGAAAGCCTCGAGTCGCCGCATTACGCTTTCCAGGCGACGGTGGTGCTCCAGGCGGGTGACCCCGCCGACGATCAGGTCGTCCACGAAGTTCGGTGCTTCGCCGCCCATGACCCTCCTCACTACGTCGTGGAATAAACACGCGCTGGGCCCGAAGCCCTGGACCAGCTTCAAGAACATATACCTCCTCTGCTCAAACTCAAAACAGAAATACTGCTGGAGTTCCTTTTTCACTGGGACTTGGAAAAAACCGTCTAATAGATCTAGTATAGTGAAGTACCTCCACTTTGGGTGCAGTGTGCGCACCACCTCTCGCGTTGGCGGTAAGGAGCAAGTCCAGCTCCTCACCATCGTGTTTAAACGGCGGCAGTCGAGGGTCAGCCGTGGTTTCCCCGTCTTCTTAGGGATCGCCAGCAACTGATGGAAAAAGCCTTTCTCGCTTGGATCCATCTCGCGCAAAATGCCCCTCCTTACGAGGCCGTCGAGTTCCGCCTGCACGGCCTGTTTCTCGACTAAGGACATAGGTTGATATGCCGACCTGTTCGTCAACCGTGGGGTTTGTTCCCACTCGACGTCCTCCGTGCCCACACTCATAGTCTGCTTCAAGGGGGTGTTCACCTCCTCTTCTGAGAATAAATCCGGAAACTGTTCGGTGAGTTTTTTTAGTGCCTCTGTCTCACTGTCCGTTTCTTCCACTGTGCAGCACTCCAGCCCTGCGGAGTCAGTCTCGTGTTCCAGCGCCGCTGGTTCACTGCGTGCGTCGTCCACCATGCAGCACTCCGGTTCTGAGGGCCCAGTCTCGGAGAGGATGGAGGTGGAAGCCCAGAGCATCTTCATCCTGGGCGTTAAGTGGAGAGGCTCGTCACTCAGGTTGTGAATGACGACCTGTGTAATTCCGTTGGGGCGGATTTTTGCGTGGACACGGTTGGGTCCTGCAAGGCAATCCTGGAAGGAGGGGAGGTGCCCTGAGATGCGGTAGGGTAGCTGGAAGGAGGCTGTCTTTCGAGGCCCCAGGACGATGGATTTCCCCAGGGGAAACATGATGTGGTAAGGTGTAGGTGTTTTGCTCTGTTTGCCTGGGGAGGGTCTACTGCCCTTTTCCACTGGATGCATATAGTGGATGTGGATCCCTGGTTGGTCTGGGGTGTCCTGTTGTGCTTCCTGAGCAGTGAGTGAGTTCGGTTTCTGGAACTCAGGTGCCTTCCCCAGGGAGTCTCCCCCATTTCCCTGAGTGTGGAGGTGCATTGGAGGTGTTAGTGACTTGGTGAGTAGGAGGGAGGCTACTGACTTGCCTGCCTGGATCCTGCAGTGCTTGCTGCCTTGGTTGTGGATGAGGTAGGTAATCTCAGTGAACTCCTGCCTCCCCTTGTGATTGGTCAGAGAAGGCAACACATGGAGATTGAGCTTGGCTGCTGCATCCTTGGTGACCACTGTGCCTGCCACTCCCTGGGGTAGCTTGTGTAGTATTCCAGTTTTGATAAGGACCTTTTTCCCTGCTGGGATGGTCTTCGGTTCCGTGAGGAGCAAGTCATACCCCCCCCCCGAGTCAGCTCTGGCCTTGGGGGTCAGGGCCTGATGTGTCAACTGGACTTGCCACTGGGTAGGTCTGAGTGCAGGTCCCCCTGCCTTGTCTTTTTTTGTGCCACCTTGCTGTGGATCCTGTTTTTTTTGCTCTTTTCCATGAGCACTGTCCCCCTCTTTGGGTTCTTGCTTCTGAGTACTTCCCCCCCTTTTTTTCTCTTTGTTTTGAGTATTTTTCCCTTCTTTTTTCTGCTGGCTATTTGGAGTATTTTCCCCTTCTTCCTCCTGTGTGTGGCTGATGGGGATCAAACTGTTGTTGACTGGGTTGATGAGGAAGCCCAGGCTGGCGAGGGTGGGTTTACCCAGAAGTCCAGAGGATCCCTCTTCTAAAACCAAAAATCTGGCAAATGTTTCCTTGCCCTGGACTCTGAGTCTTGCTTGGAACTCCCCCTTAGCAGGGCACCGTAGGCCCCCCACCCCCCTCAGATTCACTTTGGATGGCTGGAGGGGAATCCCGAGTCCCTGAATGAGCCTCCAGGGTACCACATTGACTGCTGCCCCAGTATCCACCATGAGGGAGATGGGGTGAAGGTGGGGGCCCACCTCTGCCTGTACATGGAACAGAGGGCTCCCTTGGAATCCAGCCTGATAAGCCTCCAATGGATTTACATCAATACAGCCTGCAGGCACATCCTCCCTCTCCGAATCATAATCAAAGAAATCGAAATCACTCTGCTCAGTTTCCTCTGCAGTCTTGACCGGTACCCCTCGAGGCAGGTTACTCTGCTGCCCCAGCATTTCCTGTACCGTCTTCCGAAAGAAAACGTTTCCCCGAAGGGATACTTTCACCTGCCGAAGTAGCTCCGACATGCTGCTGTACGTCGCTGGGAAGGTGATCCTGGCAGAGAGCTCTGCAGAGTCGTCAGCTTGGTTCACTTGAGGTCCTCTCCCTCTGTTGTGTTGTTGCCGCCGTCCAAAACCCCCCGACGACCTGCTGCCCCCTCCATTGTAGCGACCTGCTCCCTCTCGTTTGCCATTCCGGTTCCATCCCGTTCCATCCCGTTCCTTCCCTGGGTAGCTTTCTCCAGCACGCTGCAGAGCTGCGTCGACAGCTTCAGCCAAAGCCATTGCTTCCTCCACCCGCTGTGGTTCCCTGAGCTCAACCTGCAGCCTCACTGCCTCTGAGGTGAGACTCACTGAATAGCGAGATAAAAGTTCGCCTTGGGTTGCATCTGGGACGACCATCGCGATTCTCCGGAAACGGGTGTTATACTGGCGCACGGTCTCTCCGTGCCTTTGTTGCAGCCTAGATAGCTCGCGTCTGGCCTGTCTTTCAGGGTTTACGGGCCCGAAAGCCGCGACAGCTGCCTCCGCGAAATCGACCCAGTCGATGACGATTCCTGCTCGCTCCCTTTCCGCTCGGAAGGCTCTGGCCCAGGTTAAAGGCGCGCCGTTGAGTCGGGTCTCCGCGAATTGGATCCGAGCGGTATCGTCCGTGCAGCCACAAAGAGAGTAGTAGGACTCCAAAGTCGTCATCCAGTCCCGAATCGTCAGACGATTCTCATCTCCCGTGTAAACCTCCGGAACCGGCAGTTTCATTGTCCCTCGTGCTCGGCTCGCCTGGGGCTCAGTATTGTTAGCTCGCCCCCCTTGTTTTCCCGTCGCCCTTTCCTCACAGAGGGCCCGCGCGAGTTCCGTAACCGTCGCCACCAATGACGCGACGTTGGGATCGCCTGGTGGTGAAACGTCGTGGTTGGTTGGCTCGGGTCTGGGTGCGGCGTTCCACCGAGGTAGGTTACGCCGCAGGTTCGAGTCCGAGTGGAACCCGTTCCCGCTTGTGTTGCTTGCTCTGAATAGGGGTGCTGGTGGAACAGTGGGTGGAGTTGGTGAGTCAGCTTCCTGAGAAACTGCCGGTGCTTTCTCCATGCCCAGTACTTGTTCTTTGTATTCGCTGGGAATATCCTGTGTTTCAACCCCCGTCGAAACCTGTATTCCTTCCGTGGAAGGCTTTTCGTTGCTTTTCATCAGTGTTGTGTTCCCGCTGTTGTACTCGCCACTTTCTGGCGGGGAGTCTTCAGGTGGCGTTTCTGGCACTTCCTTTGTGTCGTTCAGCCGCTCAATGGCGAGGTTCTGGAACTCCTCCTGAGCCCTCCTCAGCCTTATGAAACGTCGGAGTTCTTCTCGCTGGTTGAACTCCGACTCCTGACTCCCTCCCTCGTCCCTCCTCATCTCGTGATTTGCGACGAGCCTTTCGTATAGGAGGTCGGACCGCGCCTTACGCGTGTCCGCAGGGGTTCCAGGGTCGCTTTGAGATTCCATCTCTCCCTCCCCCTTTGCGTCTCCCGACGACTGTGGTTTTTACTGTTCCTTTCCTTTGCCGTTCGGCTCCGAAACCATGTAAGATATCCCGAAAGTATGATTACAGGATGTTCCCCAATCCGTCCTCTCAACTCATATACTTTCTCAATAACTGTCATGTGCCGTTTCAAGTCCACTTTCCCACTGGCCGTTACATGTACATTTCCCCATCTTTCCCATCTATTCTGAACCTCCTTACAATAGGATTGGGTGGTTTTGGGGGTTTCGGGTGATCCGGGCGATCCGGGCGCGATGACGGACCTGGGACGCGATTAGACGTCCCCCATCAAGGGGTGTGACGCTCCGAAAACGCATTCGGCACAACTACTAATTCTTCATTCGCGCCGCGACTGAAGATAGAGTCGCACTGAATTACCGCAGAGTCTGTCTACAGCAACTAAGTCGGACTACGCCGACATTGAATGTCTTATTAAAAACTCGGTATCTAAACTGCGACGCACTGAAACTATCGTCACCCAAGAAGTCGGCTAAGACCAGTCGCACTAACAATCATCACCATCCGAGAGTCACAGTCTCGACTCCCCATAACAACGAAAGGCCTAAGACCAGGCACTTGAACGCAATATGAGTCAAAGTCGACGGAGACACCCGCTAAGAGGGCCTTGCTCCCGAGATCGAGACAAAAAGTGGAGTTCCCTGGAGGGTGGTCGTTAAGAGACCATGGCCTAAGGGGACTCTGGAAACTGAGCTGGAGAAGGGAGAAACATAAAAACACAAACACCAACACCTAAAGGAGACACTCAGAGGAGGGGAAAGACTCCTCTGAGTGGAAAAACTCCTAAGGGAAGGGCAGCACCTTCCCTTCTACTTTCACTTTCACCTAGACCCCTTCTCCTGACTCTATAAAACCATTTCACTAACAGAAAACTTCTTATTTTGCATAAAGACACTCAGAGACACAAAGATAATAGCAAGAGAATATTTTTACAGAAAGAGAGGGGATGGTGTATCCCATTTCAGAAGTGTACTTCAGAAAACCTTGGATAATGCTATCTTTAGCCAGAAGTACCTCGTCCGGTCGGGATTCCCGTTTAAGGTAAGTCGCGAAGCTTCCTTAAGTCCGTCACGATAAGAGAGTTCTCCTATAGATAGATGTCCGAGGTAAGAAGTAAACGAGGTAGTCACCGAGTTCCGTCTGTCCTTTATCAGAATTCTGTGGAGTTTTTATACTCGCGGCTGGTTCTAGCGCTAGCGCATGTGTGCTGGCTGCGAGTTCGGCGTCACGACAGGGGTCGACTAGCGATCCGACTGCTGGTCGTGCGTATCGCCTGAAAGATCGTTTTCTGTAGAGAGTTGTATCTATTTCGCTGGAATCCATAGTGTTTTCGCTGGCTCCTTGTGTTCCCAGCCGCACTTTTCGTAGAAGTCATACCTCGGATGTCATAAAGTGACAGTGCCGGCAGTAAGACTCCTAGTACTCTGCGCTAGCCATGGGTTGGCGTGCCAGCTATTCGATATCTTCCAGCTGTAGAGGGTCACGTTGTTGATGAGAGGGAGTGGTCGTGAGAGAGAGAGATGGTCGGGGTCACAAGCTCTATCGAGCGTCAATGTCTTACAGAGGTCAAAATATGGTCCTCGATACAATCCCAATAGTGCCCTTTATCCTAACTCTATGTCGGACACCGAGAAAGTCGATCACGTGGCTCTAACTAGCCCGATAATCAGTAACCCGACTACAATCCCCTCCACCTCACCGACTAAACTCCAGTCAGGCGAGTGAGGTCACATCTATCAAAATCCAAAAGAGCAACTCAAGATCGTATCCCAAAAATCAGTCCAAAGTCCGTCAAAGTCCGAATCCGAATCAATCCGAGAATAGAGAGAAAAACGTCCCACTATCCCGTTCTCTCAGGCGAGCCAATCCCAAAAGGCAAAGCTCAGCTCATTTCATTCTAGCCCACTCGAGTTCGAATCCAACCCAAGTCAGTTCACTAAACAGTCAATCAATCAATGTCCCACTGACTCCCAGCTAGCAAATAAACAGTTCACAGCCAGCACTCTAGCAAACTCCCCTCCAGAAACATAATCAAATCATTCAAAGTCCAGGAAGTGCTAGGGAGTACAGAAAAATCAAAACACAGGAATCCAGTCCCAAGAATCCCAAATGTTCCAGTAAAAATAAGAAATCCCCAGTCAATAAACAATCAGGTCATTCAGATTCCAAAACACTAGCCTCTTCCCAGGCTACCCAAATTCGATTTCCTTTTTACTTTCTTTTTCGAATCTTCCTTTCTAAAAACTTCCACTTCGACTTCGATCGGTTTCCAGCGACTTACCCAAAGCAGTCTGCGGTCGCCTAGCGGTAGTACCCATCACGCAATCCGATAACCGCCCCCTCGCGATCCGTCAGTCTGTAGGTATTCCGGTCGTCCTTCGCCTCGATCGTCGTAAAGTCGTCACCACCAATCACGTCCGCCCCCGAAGGATAGCTTCTTCCTTCGTAGGCTGGAGTCCGACCAGTTGGTGGTATGCCGCCACCCTTTCTGACGCGTTAACCAAGTGCTTCCACGGCTCCCAGGAATCGTGTTCGATCCCATAGCCGACCCAGCGAATCAGATATCTCCTCGTCACCTTTCGTCCACGTCTTGTTTCCTTGTGATCCAGCACCCTCTCGACTTCGTATTCGAGTTCCTCCTCGTTAATCACCGGTGCTGGCGGCTCCGGTTCAGGTCGTCGAAAGTCTGACGACTCCTTAAATTTCCGCAATCTCACAATATGGAAAACGTCGTGTATCTTCCACGTCTCTGGTAACTTGAGCTTGTAGGCAACCTTTCCGACTCTTGCGACCACCTCAAACGGTCCCACGAAACGTGGTCCGAGCTTCGGCGAAATCCCGCTGCCAGCAAATGACAGATTCTGGGTCGTCAGCAAAACTCGTTCTCCAACCGCGAACTCTTCTTCACGTCGCGACTTGTCGGCATACTTCCGTTGCCTCTCCTGAGCTTGTTTCCACAGTTGTTTTGCCAAATCCAAGTCATTCTTCATGTTCGACAGGATGTCGTGCACGCCGCGAATCTCGCTCTCGACGCGTCGACCTCCGATAAGCGCCATCGGTACCAATGGATGCTCCCCCGAGTTCAAGTAAAACGGCGTGTGGCCAGTCGACGTATGCTTCCCATTGTTATACGCGAATTCGGCGGCAGGTAGCCTCTCGTCCCAATCGCGTCGTCGAGCGTCGACATAGCATCTTAACGTCTCCTCGAGCACACGGTTCATTCTTTCTGTTTGGCCGTCGGTTTGCGGGTGGAACGCCGAACTCATCTTCAAAGACGTCCCACTCAGCTCCATTAGTCGTCGCCAGAATGCCGAGACGAAACGACTATCGCGGTCCGACACTAAACTCGTCGGCATCCCGTGGTGTCGCCACACCTCTCTGAAGAATATGTCGGCCAAATCCTTGGCAGACGCGCTCGTCGACGTCGGTATGAAGTGCGTCATTTTGCTCAGCCTGTCAACGAACACCACTATTGCCGAATGCCCTCGTTCTGTTTCTGGAAGCTGCACGATCAAGTCGAGACTGACCGACTCCCAGCGTCGTTCCGGTATCGGGAGCGGCTGTAGCTTCCCAGCTGGAAGCTTCGCTTCTGCTTTAGATTTCTGGCATTTAGGACATGTTCTGCAGTACTCAGCCACATCCTTATCCAATCTTCTCCAATAAAAGTATCTCTTGATCAGATCAAGAGTCCTTTCTCTGCCCTTGTGGCCTGCTACAGCTGAGTCATGTGCCTCTTTCAAGACATCATGTCTGATGGATGTAGGAATGACTAATTGCCCAGTTTTCTTCATGAGAGTTCCTTCATGTAACTTGAATTGTTTGATGACATTTGCATCCTGTTTCTCCAGTAGTTCCTTGATGTTGATGCAATATCCATCCTTTCCTTGCTCAGTTCTGATCTTTTCTCTTGGTATCTTCACTTGTTCCACTTGACTTCTTGTCAACACATTCAGGGATGGGGCTCCTCCATCCATAGTTTGATTCTGTGCCATGTTTGCCTCCATTCTGCAACTGTCTGCATCATTTACCAGTCGCTGTCCAAGTGGTCTTAACTTCTCAGGGATCCCTTCAGAATCCTCTCCAGAAGACCAACATTTCAACTCAGTTGTCTGTGGATTAATCCTTACTTCTTTCTTGGACTTTTCCTCACCCTTAGGTGGTTTTAGAGCTGCCACTGGACCTTCATTCAACTCCTCAGTCGAAATTCCAGTCTTTTCTGGTTTGCTTGTGTCAGGGGTGTTCCTTTCATCTCCCCCTCCATTCCTTTTGTTCTTTTGTTCCAGTGGTAGCCCCAAAGGCTTCTCTACATCTGTGCAATCCCCAGCACCAGATGTCTCCAGCAGTTTGTTTATTTCAGTCTGTGATAGCTTGTCCCCAGTTTGCTTCTCAATCAGACTCCCTTGTTCAGTTTGGTTGATATTTGGTTTTGGTTCTCTGTTGGGTGTTTGGAGAGAACTAAGTCCCCCCTCCTGTTCCATTGTTTTCTGATTCTGTAGTCCTTTTTCTGCCTGTTTTCCTTGGTGGTCATTCGACTCATTCACCTTCAGTAATGTTCTGTTTTCCGCTTCTGCAACTTTTCGACCAACACATTCGCTTCTCCACGTCTCAATTACTTTGCCTGACGACTTCTGTTGGGCTGACGACTCCTCATCCCCTCCTGAACTCAATCCAGAACTCCGATTGGGTTGAGGACACCTACTCAAGGCGTCGGCCACAACGTTGTCCGTCCCTTTTATGTGCACAGTGTCGAAGTCAAACGGTGCTAGGAACTGCGTCCATCGCACCTGTCGTCGCGTTAATCCTTTCTGAGTGTCGAGCCACACCAAACTCGCATTATCTGTTCGCAAAACGAAGTGCCGCCCCTCCAGATATGTGCGCCATTTTTTTAGGCAATGCACAATCGCAAGGAGCTCCTGCTCGTGAACAGGATAGTTCTGTTCTGCCTCCGTGAACTTGTGCGACTCGAAACACACAGGGTGTAATCCTTTTTCTGTCCGCTGCATTAGAACACCACCGATGCCAGCTTGCGAGGCATCTGTTGCCACCACCACCGGAAGTTCGTCGTCGAAGTGCTTCAGCACTGGCGTCGTTGTCATAGCCGTTTTTAGAGACTCGAAAGCCTGCCGCTCCAGCCGTCCCCAATTCCAACCATTGTGTTTTTTCGTTAGATTCGTCAAAGGGGCAGCGAGCACCGAAAAGTTCCTGACGAACCTTCGGTAAAACGAACACAGTCCTAAAAAACTGCGAACGTCGTGTACAGACTTCGGCGTCGGCCATTCTTTTATCGATTTAACTTTTTCCGCCGTGGGGTAAGTTCCATCCCGTTCCAGCCACGTTCCCAGAAACTCGACGCCGCTTTTTCCAAACTCACACTTACTGCACTTCGCATACAGTCCTTGCTCCTCCAGCTTTTCCAGCACCAAACGCACGTGGTCGGCGTGCGAGTCGGCATCCTTACTGAAAATCAGCACGTCGTCCAGAAACACTAGAACGAATTTGTCGAGGTAGGGGCGGAGGGTGTCGTTCATCAGCCGCATGAAATAGGCCGGCGCGTCAGCGAACCCGAACGGCATCACTAGCCATTCAAAGTGGCCGTAGCGCGTTCGGAACGCCGATTTGTGGATGTGTTCGTTCTTGATGCGGACCTGCCAGTAACCGCTCCTTAAGTCAATTTTCGTGAACCACTTCGCTCCTTCCACCTGGTCGACCATTTCGTCCATTCTCGGCAGGGAGTACTTCGAGCGGAGAGTTTGTTTGTTGAGCATCCTATAATCGATGCAGAAACGAAGAGTCCCGTCTGCTTTTGGCGCGAACAGGACGGGAGCTCCGTATGGGCTGTGTGAAGGCCTTATCATTCCGTGCTGGAGAAGGTAGTCGAGCTGTTTTCGAAGTTCTTTGAGTTCAGCCGGGCTTAACCGGTAGATCGGTCTTGAGACCGGTTGCGCCCCTTCCTGTTCGTTTATTTCGAAGTCGAACTTTCTGTGAGGTGGAAGCTTCGTCGGTAAATCGTTCGGGAACCGATCTGCATGACGACGAAGCACTGCCTTGAGTTTCTCCAGTTCCTTGGGCAGTTTGTCAATCATCCCTTCCAGTTTGGAATCCACTTCCACACTTCCATGTTTGGGCACTCCCATTGGATTTTCCTTTATTCGACTTGCCTTAGCTTGGTTAGGAGTCTCAATGTTCGTGATAGAATTGGCTTGAGTTCCACTTGGTCCATCAATTCCTTTCCCCAGTTTATTTGTTAATCCAATGTGGTCTGTGTTCGATTCCTTCCTCTGATTCACTTTCTCAGTTCCCCTCGATTTCCCGATTCCTGTGTTCAGTTCCGTTTCCAGTTCTGTAGCTTCCTTTTTGTGAGTTGCAGTTCCTTTCGACTTGTCTTGTCTTTCAGCAATCGACTTCTCATTCAGCAGTTCAGCCATTCTCAATTCTCCTCCAGTTCTTATGCCTCCACATTCCTCCGAATTTCTCCACTCCATGAAATCCTCCGAATCATCATTATCTCCGACATCATGAATCCACAGCGAGAACACCTCATCGCGACCTCTGCGCATGATCTTCGACATTTGTTTCGCCGAAATCAGATTCAAATTCCGCGCACTGTGGCCACCTCCAGCATCATCGCCGTAGTACCCCTGTAACTCCAAATCCCTTTTTCCAGGACGACAGATTTTTAGCTTGTGTGATACCCAGTCGATCTTAGGGTTCACATCTGATAACCAACTCTTTCCAAAAATGACATCATGTACCAATTCAGCCAAAACCAAAAATTTTCTTCGCACTCTGTATGGTCCAAAACGAATTGTCGTCGTGCATGATCCAACGACATTCGCGACTGAATCATCGGCCAATGTCACAGGTCGATGCTTTTCGAATGCATCGATGTTTAATCCCAACCGTTTTACCAACCGTTCTGAAATGAATTCCGTCGACGCTCCACTATCGATCAGAACTCGCA
This sequence comes from Bryopsis sp. KO-2023, assembly GCA_030272585.1. Taxonomy (NCBI): domain Eukaryota; kingdom Viridiplantae; phylum Chlorophyta; class Ulvophyceae; order Bryopsidales; family Bryopsidaceae; genus Bryopsis; species Bryopsis sp. KO-2023. The sequence continues at coordinate 2,219,488 of BSYQ01000002.1, forward strand.
CTGCTGCATGGCCCAGCGAGCCGTGTAATTTCAGCAGGGATGTCTTGGATCCCACTCCGGTCACCCTTAGATCCACCGCTGTCGGCTCCTTTCCGTCACACGATGCTCCTGCGCTCTGCGATGCTTCATCCTCGCCATCGCTTCCCTTGAAATCCTTCCCTGGATCTCTCGAAATCCCTTCCGATTCCGACTGATGATCACCAGCCTGATGCACGCCAACTGGCTCCTGAGGCATCGTGGCGCATGGACTCGCCTTCGCCTTGGTCTGCCCCTCAGGTCGATCATCGAGCGCACCCGCATTCGTGGACGCCGCATCGTCCTCTGCATGCTCGACATGCATTTTCCCTGACCTGACGCCTGTGACGTCCGTCACACCATTGTCACTCTCCGTTCCAGAGCTCGCCCTTTGGTTTTCTGACGGTTCCGACTGGTGTAACTTCCTCGCCTGGCGTCTGCCAGTCCTACGAGAAGCTCGTCCCACCGTCGTTTGTTGATCTCTGCGTTTCACACTTTTCGCAGCATCTGTCAGACGTCGCGACTCTTTCACGATCTCGCTCAACTGTTCCAGTAACGTTTTCTGTCCTTTAAGGAGTTCGTTCATGTTCCTTTCAACCGTCCCAACACGGTGTTTCAAACCTCTGCACCGACCATCGCCGTTCGACGATTTCTGGCGGTCGTTGCGTCTGTTTCGATCGAACTTCTCTTCCTCGTATCGTTTCACTTTATGTCCGAGGTTTCTGTTAGCCATGGTCCCAGTTTGGAAAGTTGAGCGTGACGTCTCTCTGTGATTCCTCGTTCCTTATCCGATCGTTCCTCGTTGAGAGGTTAAAGCTCCGAAACCATTGTAGAGGGTCACGTTGTTGATGAGAGGGAGTGGTCGTGAGAGAGAGAGATGGTCGGGGTCACAAGCTCTATCGAGCGTCAATGTCTTACAGAGGTCAAAATATGGTCCTCGATACAATCCCAATAGTGCCCTTTATCCTAACTCTATGTCGGACACCGAGAAAGTCGATCACGTGGCTCTAACTAGCCCGATAATCAGTAACCCGACTACACCAGCGCATCGATATACAACTTTTCCTACGTCATCGACCTCGTCAGGAATTGAACCCAACGTACGAACCACCAGGTCTCACATAGAGCAGCGTAGAATACGACTGTTTATCATTGTGAGTTGGCAATTCCATTCTTCCGAATTATCATCGGAATAATCATTACATCTGGTGGCAGTACATCTGCCATGTTCTTTCTAGCTCCGTCACAAGGGGGTCTTTTGGGTTTCCTTAGCTTCAGCCAATAATCTCTGCAGAATTCATTGCACTGATGATTGGCAAAGAAGTTCGATATCCCAACAGTGCCCAGGTGATTACCCCTCATGTCCGCTACTGCCATAACCACTACTCGTCAGACATAACCGCTTTTCGTCAGACATAGCTAAAAATAGATCGCTCGAGCTCGCTCGGGGCGCGCCGGTCTAACTCGCGGTCGCGCCGGTCTAACTCGCGCGCGCGCGCGTCGGTCGCGCAACCCTAAAACCCTAAAACCCTAAACCCTAAACCCTAAACCCTAAACCTAACCCTAAAATAACTTAAATTGTACGATATATGCTGACGTGGCTGCCTATTTTTAGCTATGTCTGACGAGTAGCAGTTATGGCAGTAGCGGACATGGGAGTAGCGGACCGCTACTAGCGGTTATGGGGCGACACCGCCCAGGTCTGTCACACCGTATCGCCTGTCGTGGCTCATGATGACAGGATCCGTCAGAACCACTCCGCTTTGATAGCAGCCGCCCTGTAGTTGAGACAAGGCGGAGCTCACATTTTAAATCAGCTGATTTCTGCAGAAAACACCACCACCACATTCTTACAGGAAAGGATTGACCCCTTGGGACGCTCTCTTCGAAAACGGTATCGAGAGTTAACCTGAAGATCGCACAGGAGGAGTTCGCCCTTCGAAATGTGGTACGAGTAGTGGCTCAAGGCTTGCATGAGACGGGCCCACGGTGACGAGCAATCGCACCAGCTACTGTTGGAGTTGAGCTTTTGGTAGTTCTTGATGAATGGCTCCACCAAGCACCGCTCTCCCGCGCGAGGATGGTGATTTCTAGAGCCATCTCCTAGACCAGGACACACGTCCTGGAGAGCCCAAACCTGAGCCTCATTGACCTGCACGGTTTCGTCCACCAGCCGTTCGTCGTTCCATTTTTGGACAATTTCTATCGCCTTGTCAGTGGCGTTGATATCCATCGAGAAATACGTGTCGCTGAAGACGCACCCAGTCTTGAACCACTTGAACTTGGTTCCCCATCCCGCCCTCCTTCGCAGTAGGTCCCCTTGGCTACCCATCGAAACGTCCCCGAAGCAAACGGCTCGTTCCGATCCTGAGGGTCGAAGGTCGCCCTCCAGGAGTTGTTGCGCCTCGCTGCGTCCACGCGCGCGAACATTCTCTTTGCCCTGTTTTTCTGGGGGCCGTGCTCTTGTAGCCAGTATCAGTGGCGGGTCAGTGAATGCACCGACTAGACATGAGGATTATGGTGGAGGAGACGAAAACGACCAGGCTCTATGGAGCCATTCGGCGAAACCAATCTCACCAGTAGAGGAACCAAGCCTTACGATGTACCATCTGGCGGGTGCTGCTGCGAGTGCATTGGCGATTGCGGTGCGGACAGTGTTGAGCTTTTGACACCGACATCGACCTGGGTCAGCGCGATAGACTGTAGTGCAAATCCACCATCAACAGGGGCCTCCGCCACGGCTTGCAATTGAGCGAGGTCTTTGGCGAAGGTCAACAGTAAGGTGTTACCATCAGGGTGGGCCAGTCACATGCAAAACCCCTTCCGTCGTGTCGTCAGCCCACACTCGAGCGATCTTTCCTCACTTGCAAGCATCATTTTCTTCGCCCCAAAAATCGTCGTACGGCTTATTGAACCTGGCTCTGTTGCTGCATGCAGTTACTGGCCGCCACAGAAACCTCCACCAAAGTGCGGTGTGTGAATGCTTGCCGATTTCCAGCTACTCATATTCGATTAGGACAAGATTGAGCAAGCTAGCGCAGTTAAAAGCTAGTAGGTCGCAATTCCTCTTGCGGCCGAAAGGAGAAAATACTTTTAAACATCACTTCCCTTTGTCATGGCTCCATCTCAGCCTCAATCAAATCACGGAAGTGCAAAATTCAAAGAGTTCAGGGACTTCCTTTTTTCGACCCAGGGCTGCAGCACCAGAGCAGGAAAAGACGATACTCTGCAATCAGGGCAGACTTTCCAAGGTTCTTATCCTCCCTCGTGGAATCATGTATCGATTTCGTCAGGATGGGTGATGCAACTCACACATGCAGAAGCAGAAAACAACCCAAACGAAATTAGAGCTCACAGAACTCTTAAGAGCTTGCCTTGGCAAGAGAAAGCCACACTGAAACCAAATCCAGCACCAAACAAAAATTCCAAGGTTTTGCCATCAAAAAGGCATCCGCCCACACAATGGGGCCTGGTCGTACAAGAGGACCACCCACCCACATCCACACCAGAGTCAGTCATAAAATTATCCATTCAGAATTCCCAGTGTCTTTCTATCCAGCACCCTCAGCTGGATATGCTTGTGAGTCCCATCTCATGATTGATTGAATAGATTGAGTAAAGCGATATAAAACTTGATGGCTGATCAGCCCTCAGGGGTTTTCTCTGTACTCCCTGGATGCTATAGGCCCTGGCCTGGCATGTCTTGTAATACTTCTGGTTCTTGTAATACATCCCCGCATGCTGTGCCTTATGCTCCGTCTGTAACACAAGCCACAGTGGCGTGATTTTTATTTCCACGGCGACGGCAGCACCTCTTGCAACAAGCAGTTGGAACAACTCCTAAGCTTTTCGCTTCCTTGATGCACGTTGTTTTGGTCTGGAACAGCAGCAAGAAACTCGTTGGGACCAATATTGGACGTGTGCAATACCCGTGTGTGATCTACTGACACGACAAAAAAAAGAAGGTGAAAACATACCGTAGGCGACGATTGTGGCAATCCTCCTTTAGCGACTGTGACGATAGAAACGCTGATAAAGGTCTCGCCAGTGGCGAGTCGACACCCCGCACTTGAGGATATTTGTGTTGACGCAGGTGACCCCCCCCCCCCCGTTCTTCAATCAAAGAGCCTGGGGAGAGAGAATTCCGGGCAAGGTTTCGTTGCAACGGCCCATGGCTGAACTCGAGGAGGTTCCACTAGGTAAGACTTGCTCCACGTGTCTTTATTCGCGGGGTCGTGCACTTTTTTTGGCCGGCGAAACTCGCGCGGCTGCAACGAAACGTGGGATGCTATATGGGTTTCATCGCAGCCTTTTCCCCCTTTCCGACCCACGATGGTGACCCCTCTGAACCTCTTTGTCTTTATCAAAATGGCGGCAAAAGCGGCCCTGATGTTTCTGTCGGCTGGCGACCGCATCCTTACCCTTTTGTTTTTTTTTAAAGCGGAGGTTCTGACATGATTGTATCCGGGTGCCAGATCTGCAGCTGAAATATGTTCAAGAGAGGCTCGATCAAGTTCGTGCCGGTATGCGTCAGCTGAAAGCCGACCCTCAATTTCGAAGGGAGGTCATGCACAATCCAGACTTTCCAAGAATGCTAGGTGAGATGGCTTTCGCGGCAAGGTCTGCTTCGGTCCTAGACGGCTGTACCGTTTTCTTATCCTCGCCCCCTCAGCTGGATGGTCATGAACAATGTCTGGGATGCAAGCAATCTCCATCCAGGATATTACAGAACGACGCCCTTCTTTTTTGTTGAGAATTTCCTCTCGGGACTGCTCGCCGCATCTGCTTGGGTTTTTTTCATAACTTAGCAACCTCTGATGTCACTGATAAGCCAAATTAATGCATTGAACCTGCACGTTTGTTAAAAAATTATAAGACTCAACCTGAAGGTGTGTGTATGTGTGTGCAGCTCATGTCGAGGAACACATTGAAGCACTCGAGCATGAAAAAGCGTCGATTGTTTCTCTAAGGAAACAGCAGGACGCTGAGATTAGAATCAGAAATGAGATGATGCTTAGAGCACAACTGGAGAGGGAGCACAAAGAAAGAGAGAAAACCGAGGCCGAGGCCGAGACAAATTCAAATCCAATCGGAGCGGTGCTTGGGAACATAGGTACGATACTTATGTACTTGTGGAAATATTTGTCTGGTGCTAAGGTCCCTCTTCCGGGAGGTCTGGTGCTCTTGACCTCCTTTTCCAAAAGCTTCGCTTTGTATATCGTATATAGGATATAGGATAACATATATGCTGTGTCGATATGCATCTCTTGTCGAGTTGGATCAGCTCGAAGGGGGGATCATCTCGACACATGTTGTACAACATCTTACAAAATCCTACAGATAATAGCTCTCTTTCTTTTGAAAGAGAATTTTATATGAATTTTATTTTAGTAGGACTTTGTAGGATTTCGTATATACGATCCTTCGCCTCCCGACAAATCAATCGTGTTCCAGAGAAGGGTTCAGCAGGACCGGCGAGGGGCTGCTACCTTGGACCGGTCAGACCCGGTCTACGAACCGGACCGCCCAACCCTGTTCTAGGCGAAGAAATATAGATTGGATATTTTTTAATTCTTATTCGCACCAAATGATTGATTTCTTATGAGTCTGGCTCTTTTGTTGCAGGGAGAACGATAGGTCATTTGCGGATTGGGAGGGTGCTTCGAGCAATTTCACGGTTCGGTCAGAATGACCAAACCAGCGATACAACCGTGGAGGATAGAGAAACGACCATTGCCAAGCCTGAGACTAAAAATTATATTTATTAACCGCGAACCTTTTGGTTCAAGAATGAATGTGAATTCAAGGGAGGAACATCGATACACGAGGGTTGTGCATGGTAGATTGAAGGGGAGTTGCCTAAAGGGAAGCCATAGGCATTTTTTCGGTTGTGAATGGTGGGATGGGGGTTGAAAATAAAAAGATGGGTGAACAGTATGGATGGCCCAGACTCTGTGCTTTCCAGAATGGGTTGGTGTAATATTGATTGACTCATGAAATTCACCTTTTAAACATGCATCGGTATCGTTGATTGTTCTGTGCCAGCATTCAATGCTTGGATGCCAGCAGAGAAGGGTCAACCAAAAATATCACAAGACATGCCAGGCCAGATCCTACAGCATCTTTTGGAATCTTTTTGGCACACAGTGAACATGTGTGGCCTGTGTGGCGCTCCTGACTCAGGATCGGATTTTCTTGGCGGGCGCCAAAAAAACGCGCCGTGGAGTGTGTTTTGAGAGAAGGTGAATGACGTCAGCTTTGTGGCGGCGGCTGGGTTTTGAGTTCTGATTCGCTTGAGGTAATTTGGTGTATGCTTTTCTCGGGCAACCTCAACCTGTCTGGACGGCTAGCCTACCGCCTCCTCAACTTCCATTCCCCACAGCGATAATTATCTGCGTGCACGATCACAAATGTTCCGACGGAAAAACTTACACTCCCTGTTCGATGCGGTTTTTCCGACCTCTTCGCCGTTTAGTCGCGCTCGTCCCGCTTGAGGGGATTCTACGCCAGATATGCGTCAGGAAAATCGCTAGCTCCGGCTTTTTTCGTTCATCAACCCACTTGTACCTCTGCTCCGCAGTGTGGACCGTTTTGGTTCACATCGATCGGTTCGACAGGTGCGGAAGAAAACTGAGCAAGAGAGACTTGGTGGGCGCCCCTCTCTTATTCGCAGGTCTCGTCGCCCTTTCGAAAACGGTGAGGATTGCGATACCTCACCGCGTTTCGACCAGGGCGACGAATTTTTGCCCCGAGATGTGTGGGGTTTTTTTCGTGTTATTGCTTGTGAGGGGGAGTGCACCCTGTCTCTTAGGGACCGACAGAAACGATCCGAATTTCAAATAGAAAACGTAGGCGCAACGCATGGTGGGATCTATCTGGATGGGCTCTCGAGAAAATGGCGCCTAAGGCGCCAGCGTCGATAATCGCTGACTTGGTATGCAGATATATTACGGAATCGTCTTTTGATATCAGAATAAGAAGCGCATTGCCCAACGCTCGGGACACGATGCGGCAAGGCTCAAGTTTTCGGTTTACTCTGGTGATTTCAGAGCTCGGCACACAGGTTTGTGTCAGACATACGTGCGAAAATACTGAAATGAGGACACAACACATGGAAGAAATGAATGGGTTTGATCCAACGAACCAGCTGAAAGGGTCCTACGCGCACATTTTGAGATCAAAAATCGATAAGAAAGCCCACGCCGCCATGCGACATATCTATATTTCCCAAGGTAAGCAATAAGAGCAAGAAAAACATCTGTTCGTACGAGTCCCGCCACCACAGGGTTTTTCTTTGTATTCCCCCGATGCTATAGGCTCTGCACCGGTATGTCTTGTGATATTTTCGGTTGGTTGATCTTAATGATCGCAGAGTTGCTTGACAACGCTGGTGGCCACGCTGATGGGGTAGCATTCGTGGTCGGTCATGAACTCGCCCACGTGTTTGCGCAGCATCGACAAGAGAAACTCGCCCACCACCTCCAAGCCGAGAGCTTCCATTTCGCGCTCGAGTGGTTGTGCGACAGGTTGATCGATCACTTTGTCTGGAATCGGGAAAGGTGGGGGGAGGATGGAGACTTCGCCCCACGCGATGTGAATGCAGAGCTGGTAAACCCCTTCACACCCTCCCCGTCACAACCCGAAGCTTGAATTAGAGCAACAGTGAGTGATATCGCCGTTTCTATCGTACGGAAGGAAATCCACGCGCGCGCTCTTTGATTCGTAGAGAGATGCGGCTTCAGCATCCTTGCTGATGAAGCTCCTGACGCACGGCTTGATTCGGGGAGGTGGCCTCGTGCTGAGCGTGTTACCTCTCAGCCGGCGGCTCGAGCACGAGGCCGATGCGATTGGAACGCAACTCGCACAGCTCGGAGGTTACTGCCCGCTGGGCGGACTGACGGTGATCGCACAAGCTGTCGAGCACAATTCCTTCGCAAGCACTCATCCTTCTCGTCGGAGCCGCATGAAGAGCATCTGGAAAATGGAGTATGAAAAGGGAAAAATACGCTCTTATTACGTTGACCCCATAGAATCGTACATTGCCGACTTCCGCAGCACCCGCCTTGGACGTTTCTTCTCGTTCTGATGGTGAACCTTCAAAATGGGGCTTAGTAAGACACCTGTGATTGACACACTGCAGGTGGATATATAAGCTACAAGAGTTTGTAGCTCTTTTAGGGGGGGTATTCTATGTCGAAAAGCAAGAATCGATCGGGTACTGTGAGACTATTTGCATCGGAATTCAGGGTAATTTTTGGAAGAGGTGTTTGTACAGGGGGGGGGGGCTCCGTCGGAATGTTTGCACGCTTCCAACGTCGCTTCCATCGTGGTTCCATCTTCCGCTTCCATGGAAATGAGTGTGGCACCGATCGCTTCCGCGGAAGCGATCGTGGAAGCGTGCGATTGTAACGCCCACAGCTCGCTTCCAAGACTGCTTCCATGGAAGCGGTCGCTACCACACTCACTTCCACGGAAGCGGAAGATGGAACCACGATGGAGGCGAGAATGGAAGCGATCGTTTCCAGTGGAAGCGATGGATTCCAGTTTCGCTTCCATTGGAAGCGAGCCGGAACTGGGCGTGCTGGGGGAAAATTGCAAGAATTTTCTTGCGTCTAATTGATGTTATTAATGAGCACTGGGAGTCGAACCCGAAAAAGCCCAGGGTCGCCGCCAAAGAGCGTCCCTTGCACACTCTTTTAGGACTAGTCCCAAACTGACTCACACTACCAAGCATTCATGAATAGGCAGTTCTCCTGTGTTTTGTGTTTGTGTTTGTATTTTCCAGGAAACTGTTAGTGTGCAGCAAACACAGAATTTCTGTGGACCACTTCTGGAAGTGCAGTCACATTCATGCTGCACATGTATGTTCCAACATGTATATCCAAGTCCTTTATTTTGTTATTAGAAGATGGAAAAGAAAAAAGAAGCAAAAAGTCCAATGCAGAATTCGGAAGAGTTTCTGAGAGCATTCAAACAAACCACCCCCAGAAAAAAGAAAAAAACTTATTAAACATAATAGAAATAAAATATTCATAGCTCACCACCTATTCTTCTATTTTTATTATTCCCTACTGCCCAAAATAGATTCTTCCCCCGTGTTTCTGCCGATTTTTTTCGAGCACACGCTATTTTTTTCTCACCTGTTTTTCCTGAAACCTTTTTTTCGCTTCGGGCGTTTTTTTCCTTCGCGATAATTGGAGAGGAAGAGGAGGGGATCCTTCGTTTTCGGGGGAAAAAAGAAAAAGAAAAACTTAATAAACATAATAGAAATAAAATATTCAGAGCTCACCACCTGTTCTTCTACTTTTATTATTCCCTGCTGCCCAAAATAGATTCTTCCCCCGTGTTTCTGCCGATTTTTTTCGAGCACACGCTATTTTTTTCTCACCTGTTTTTCCTGAAACCTTTTTTTCGCTTCGGGCGTTTTTTTCCTTCGCGATAATTGGAGAGGAAGGGGAGGGGATCCTTCGTTTTCGGGGGAAAAAAGAAGTACCTGCGACAATACGAACCACTAAGCACCTGGCCCTTGTGGTAGAAGCTGCAGAAGGAGATTTTCCTATCGAGACAGTGCGTGCAACACCCATGTTTTATGGTCGACCCAGGTTCGATAACGTGATTATTCGGGGTGAAGATGAAGTCCTCTGGTATGCTCAATTAAGGCTACTATTCACGATACACGTAGAAGGAGAAAAAAAAGAAATGGCTTTCGTTCGCTGGTATGACTGTGTTGCACGAGACAAACTGGAAAAAATGAGAGGATGGTACGGGACACTAGAATCCCATGGAGCAATTCCACTGTCATGGTCAGGTGGAAAGGTTCACTATCACTACGATGTCATTGACATTCACTCGATAAAAAAAAAATGCTATATTCTGCCGTCTTTCAATGTTTCAGACCTTTTTTATGTAAGTCCTTTCAAATGGTGATTTTTATTTTTATGAAACTTTTCTCTATTCAATTCTGATTCATCAATTCTTTCAAACAATTAACTACAATACTGAAATATTGTGAGCTCACTATCAGACTTGAGTACACCCACCGCAATGCCAGAGATGGTGATGCCATTTGTGGAGCTTTCTGGAATTTAGACTCCGACTGTTTCAGCTCTTCCTGTCCACATTGTAGTATTGCAATCTGCATTGCATATGTACCATCCAGTTCAGATTGTTGCCCAGCAATATCCAGCGCCCAAGACCAATGGATTATTGAAACTGTCAACCTCACTCTGAGTTCAAGGCCTTGGCTGAGATTGCTTTCATTAAACCATCCCCCTGAAAATATAAGCAGGACTTCAACTGGACAACACACAAGTTTCTCATCCTTGCTCCTGTGGTTTACCTTCCTTCCAGATATCGTGACACTGATTTCCCCAAGCGAAGCCGGATCAATCCAGGCATCGCAATCATGTCTTCCACGCCCTTTCTCTCCATCTCTGTTTTTAATCCATATCATTTATTTATTTTTCACCGGCAAGAGGTTCTTTAAGAAATTTTATTCTCATTCCAACCCAGAGCTACTTGTTCAGGTATAGGACATACCATCAAACGAAGGCTGAACGTTGCACACCAAAAACACAAGACATACCACCTGGCACCCAGCCAAATTCTCGCAGGGTGGGAACGTGGCCACCAAAATGCTCGGCAGCCACGCCACCAACGCCAGGAGCGAAATGGGCTCCGGCTCCATAGATGCATTTACGACAGTATTCATCAGTCGCGGTACGCTTGGGTGTGGCAACCTCTCCGCACCCTCGTGTCGTCTTGTCCGGAATAATTCCTCGCCCCCGTCCCAAAGCCAAATTCGAAGCAGGGCAACCAACCTGGTAGTGCTGCGCCTTCGTCGGACATGTGCATTTGAACACGTGACTCCACTTCACGTGCACACGTGCAGGGGATACAAATTATTCTCTTGTAGGGTTTGGGGAGTTTTATGGATTGAACCATGGAAACGCTTGCTTCCAGTGGAAGCGTGGTTGGAAGCGCTGCTGGAGGCGAGGTCGCTTCCATGGAAGCGCTGCTGGAGGCGAAGTCGCTTCCACGGAAGCGCTGCTGGAGGCGAGGTCGCTTCCATGGAAGCGCTGCTGGAAGCGAAGTCGCTTCCACGGAAGCATATGGAAGCGCACCGCTTCCGAGGAAGCGGTTTGGAAGCGCGCTTCCGCCTTGTGCTTCCGTGGAAGCGAAGCCTCCAAACATTCCGACGTCTTTTTTGCTGTGGGGCTGCTGTGCCTCACTGATATCTTTTGATTGATTGGTGGTGAAGGGGCTGCACCATCAAAAATTCGAAATTAATCTTTAGATACTTAGCACAATGCTCATTGACCGCCGTCGAATGTGGGTTTCAAAGCAAGAGTCGATGGCGCATCGCTAAAAAAATTGCGGACTGCCTGTTTACGTGCAAACTTTACTTTGTTTTTTTGCCCCCCAACCTCATCGTCCTAGGTGCACCTGTGGGGCTGGGTGGGATGCCGCCTTTTATTTAGCAGTGTCAATACGTGGGCACTTTCAAGTCTTGACCGATTTAAATCGTGGCGAAGAACTCGCATGGCCTGGGTCTAACCAACGAGCGGTGTATTTTATCCCTGTCTCCAGTGCTGCGTCCGAAATTTGGTCGAATTTCACGTGTTCACGGGATTCTCGCTGGCATAGAACATGAAAGGTCGTGCGGCGGTCAACAACTGTGGTGTTCTCGAGCACTGAATTGAACTACATGCTGACCCAGTCGCCTGAATGTGCCAAAACACCCTAACCGCCCAGTGCATCTCCCCCCACTAGTAATGAATCCACGAATGCATGTCCCACGCGGCTGGAAGCCGCGGTGGAGGCCCCTGCCGATGGTGGGTTTGCACTCTATTCTTTCGCGCTGACCCAGCTCGGTGTCGATGTCAAAAGCTCAACACTGTCCGCACCGCAATCGCCAATGCACTCGCGGCAGCACCCGCCAGATGGTACATCGTAAGGCTTGGTTCCTCTACTGGTGAGATTGGTTTCGCCGAATGGCTCCATAGAGCCTGGTCGTTTTCGTCTCCTCCACCATAGATTTCAGGTCTAGTCGGTGCATTCACTGACCCGCCACTGCTAACGGCTACAAGAGCGCGGCCCCCCGCAAAACAGGGCAAAGAGAATGGTCGGGCGCGTGCCGACAGTGTGTTGCAGCAGCTCCTCGAAGGCAACCTTAGACCTTAAGGACTGGTACTCGCCGTTTGCTTCGGGGGCGTTCCGATGGGTGGTCAAAGGGACGTACTACGAAGAAGGGCGGGATGGGGAGGCCTGCGTGTTCAAGTGGTTCAAGACCGGGTCCGTCTTCAGCGACACGTATTTCTCGATGGATATCAAGGCCACGGACAAGGCGATAGAAATTGTTCAAAAATGGAACGACGAAGGGTTCGTGGACAAACCCGTGCTTGTGAATAAAGCTCAGGTTTGGGCTCTCCAGGACGTGTGTCCTGGTCTAGGAGATGGCTCTAGAGATCGCCGCCCTCAGGCAGGAGAGCGATGTCTAGTTCAGCCATTCATCGAGAACTACCAAAATTTCAACTCCAACAGTGGCTGGTGCGATTGCTCCTCACCGTGGGCCCGTCTCATGCAAGCCTTGAGCCACTACTCGTACCACATTTCGAAGGGCGAACTCCTCCTGTGCGATCTTCAGGTAAAATACCACCACCCTGCCTTCGACAAGAGCGTCCCACTTTCTTTCGAGGGGTCAACCCCCTCCTGCAAAAATCCGGCGTTGCTTTTTTCCGATTTGAAATGTGAGCTCTGCTTTGTCTCAACTACAGGGCGGCTGCTTTCAAAATGCAGCGATTCTTACGGATCCGATCATCATGAGCAACGACAGGCGATACGGTGTGACAGACCTGGGCTCTGTTGGGATATCGAACTTCTTTGCCAATCATCAGTGCAATGAATTCTGTAGGGGTCATTGGCTGAAGGTGAAGGAACCCAAAAGACACTTCAAGGCAGTGCCTGGAACAACCGTGGAATTTGTCCAAGCACCAAACGAAACGAGACTAATGGTAGTCCAACAACAAACACAGGAAGGTGGTTCGTCGACGTTGGTAACCCAACGTATAGTGGTGTTTGGTGTTGTAACCATTGGCCTGGTTTGTTATGTCAAAGTTTTGATGGTGAGGCAGGCTATAAATAATGTGATTAGGAATACACTTGTATTTTCATTTCTGGACAGTGCGAGTTGGGGGTTCTCTACCACCCTTCATTGGTGCAGGCTTCGTGTTCGTTTTTTTGCTCTTGGATGAGGGTGATTGGATATCGAAAAGGGTCGATAAGATAGTACAACGCTCTGGGCTCTTTATGAAGGCAGTTGAAGTTTCTCACCGTGTTGTTGATGCTATGTCAAAGGGTTTGGCCTGCCATCTGAGATGCGGGCGGGCTGGATTCTTCCACCTCTTGACTGGATTTGGTTTCGGGGTTACTTTGTTATGGTTTGAAGAGGTGTCAAGTTTTCGATGTTTTCATTTGGAAGCTCCACATTTTGGGAGCTCTTTTCGAAGCCTCCTAAAAACCTTCCTGCCTAAGGGTTTTCCTTTTTGCACTCCCCATGCTTTGCCTCTGGCCAGAGGCCATGGCCCGGCATGTGTTGTAGTATTTTTGGTCGACTGTCGGCGTTGGTTGGCGTTGACAGAAGTTGTCGCAAACTGGGCTGGCACTTCTCAATCCGTCCTCCCCTGTTTTCTTTGCACACCCCCGATGCTTTGGCTCTGTGTCCCGGACAGGGCCTGGTTCTAGTTTTGGTGATTGGTCCTCTCCACTGACCTTCCATTCCTTCCTGAACTTGTGCGGGGTTGAATTTCTGTCCCAACCGTTGATTCCTGAACTTGTGTTAGAACTCGCATGGCTTGGGTCTAACCAACGAGCGGTGTATTTTATCCCGTTATTCAGTGCTGCGTCCGAATTTCGGTCGAATTCCACGTGTTTCGGTACACAGGATTCTCGCTGGCATATAATATAAAGGTCGTGCAGCGGTCAACAACTGTGGTATTCTCGAGCACTGAATTGAACTACATGCTGACCCAGTCGCCTGCATGTGCCAAAACACCGCCTAATGGATCTCCCTCACCAGTAGTAGGTCCACGAATGCATGCACTGTACTACCTTTGAGGGGGTGGAGACTTAACTGGGACGACATTACGGACAATGTCATCGTAAGATCTTGCTCAAGGAGTCCAGAGGCTTTGGTGCTTCTCCATCCAAACAAGTACTCGTTCCCTTTTTCCGCGCCGAGACGCTGCACTGTAGATTTTGTTTGATCGCCATTGCAGCACCCAGGTCTCTTTTTTCGATGTGCGCAGGAAAGAATTGCGAAGGAAGCTGGATATAGCCCAAAGGTCAGATATATCTTCGTTGAGTTCTATCATCCTGTTTTGGCATATGCATATGTCGGTTCCAGGGAGTGTGTCCTAGAATGAAACATCCTTGATCACTTTCTTACCACAATCAGGGCTGAGAGCTCCACGGCGCTCTGTGATTGATCAAAGCTGAGCGCTCCCAGGCCCCCCCCCTACGAAAATTGAAGGCAGTTTAGGCAAACCCTTGAGGTGAGCCGTCGATTTGGCTTTCGATCGGTTGTAGGAATTCGTGTTTTTCAAATCCAACCATATTCTTGAGGGTGTCTTAACTGCTTGGGCCTTACATTGTTTGTCAGTGGTTGGCTTGTATACTTACAAGACGTTATAGTGTGCTTAAACCAGCCGTTTGGTGGTTGGCTGCAATCGGTGTCCCTCGAGCGAAGGGGACTTCCACCCTCTCTTTGTCGCTTTGACCTTTATTCATGATGAGAACGATATTTACCGTTTGTGTAGAGGTCCAGCCGCCGTTCGAAGGCTGCCACGCCGCCTCCAAAGAGCGAACTGGAACGGGGCCCAAGGACACGGCGAAGCCAAATTTTGTTTCGAGTTTCGATGGCCGCACGCAATTGCCCAGCTTTTTATGTTTACTTTTGAGTGCTCTTAGAGACCCCATGCTATTCACGATGTGTACGGTTGATTGGTCGACATTTGGGAGTCTAGAGATTCTGTTTTGCGATTGTTTGAGTGTTGATTGACCCAACTCAGAAATGGAAACGAGAACCCGGCGGCTGGCAAAGGTCCTACAGCCGATCTGTGGGGATGTGATTTTCCTGCTCAAAAGGGATGGGGTGGGGTGCGAAGGAGATATGGGGAAATTGAGAAAAAAATGGTTTTGACGCAACGGGACTTCAGGGTTGCATTTCAACATCTTGTATAGCAGTAGTAGCCCCATGGTCAACAGCGCCTTTATTCAAGCTATTCTTTGTTTCCCCGAATGTCGTTATGCAAAATGAAAACAAGGAAGAACCCTGAACCCCCCCCTCCTCCCAAAAAGAAAGTAATAAGCAGAAGCAGAAGAACTGATGGAGCTGGAAGTGAGGCGAAAGAGAAAATATCAACACAGCAGGGAATGAACGGTATCCCCTTCAACCTTGCTGAATCAGGGTGTAAAGCGGTTCGGAAAAATATATATATATTTTTTTAAAGATGTTTTTTTTTTCTACAGCAAAAATATACTTACTCTGTCCCATAATAACTGTCCACTTATGTTTGGGGTTACAGTTCACGCGTAAGACATTCAATTGATGTGAAATTTTGTGGGCAGCATCTCTGATACACGCAAATGACGCCTACAAAATTTCAGATCCATTGATTGAGAGGTTGCGACGCAGTGACTCCGAAACCAGAAAAGAAGCGAAAACCGTTTTTTCACTTTGACGACTTTTATTTTTTGCATATCAAAATTAGCCCAAAACTGTAAGATACTGTTATCAAGCAACAATTTACACTTCTTATAGTGTATCCCCAAAATTTGCTCTGAAAAGTCCACCTGGCTTTTCGTGTAATGCGCTTGGCATTTCGTATCAAAGTCCCATTTTCTAGGCAGCTTGGTGACTTCCGCTCCCATTTTCGAGTGAACTGGCGCGAAAAGGTCTCTTGAGTTGCGTTTCCGACGTTTGCGAGGTCGAGGTGGAGTTCGCGCATTGCTCCGCTATTTTCGGTTTCAGAGGTCGACTTTCCCTCGGTTTTATAGTCGTCACGACAAATGAGCGACGACATCATGCTTTACTCACTGGTTCAATTACGACGAAACTTTGTGAGCTCGCGACAAAACATCTGAGGCATGTGTCCACAAAATTTTGTGGCAAACGACGAACGCTTAACGTGTCAAAACGTTCACGGGGAGGTGAAAAAATGGTTTTCGCTTCTTTTCTGGTTTCGGAGTCACTGCGTCGCAACCTCTCCATCAATGGATCTGCAATTTTGTAGGCGTCATCTGCGTGTATCAGAGATGCTGCCCACAAAATTTCACATCAATTGAATGTCTTACGCGTGAACTGTAACCCCAAACATAAGTGGACAGTTATTATGGGACAGAGTAAGTATATTTCTTTCTATTCCCCCGATGCTATAGGCTCTGGCCTGCCATGTCTTGCAGTATTTTTGGTTGGAATCCCTCCGTCAGGAAATACAACATTGGTGTGGTTGGTGGTGGCGTTGTAGCCTGCTGTGGACGCAACGCTCGTCGGGAGTCATTCCCTAGTTGTCGCGTATAACTTGGCTGGCACCTTTTGAGAAACATACAGGCAAAGTTACAATCATAGGCGTAGCCAGGATGATAAACTTGGGGGCCCCAGAAAGAAATTGGAGAAACAAGACAGAGAACACAAGCTTTCGTTTAAACAAACAAACAAACAAAAAACAAATTTCTTTCTGTTTTTTTCTCTGATTTTTTTCTGGGTGCACCACAAAATCATGAGGAGCCAAAGCGTCTTTTTTCGGGGGGGGCTGCCGGCAGCTCCCCCCCCCCACACACACACACTCCCGGCTACGCCGCCTATGGTTACAATGGGTAAAATAAAGGAGATTCCATGCATGGAAATACTAACATGGGTGTCAATATTTTCTTGGTTTTCTCACTGTTACCAACAAAACTTATGCATAAGATGTCAAAGCCTGTAGGGTGGATAACACAATGAACCGTTAGACAGCAAGATCAACCCAAATCGATTTCACTTTTACCAAATCAAGCGAAAATATCACAACACATACCAGACCAGAGCCTACAGCATCGGGGGAATAAAAAGAAGAACCCTAAGCCAGCAAGGGTTTTATTTATTTCCACAATCAAGCTAAAAGCCTTGCCAATTGAGTGCACCCACCACGTCTGGTCAATTCCTTGGCAATGTCATGAGAGCGGTGAATGAACGCTTCGTGCAGCGGAGTATACCCTTGGCTGTCTTGAGCATCGATATCAGCCCCTGAAAAAGGCGATATGAATCAACCAACCAAAAATATTACAAGACATGCCATGCCAGAGCATACAGCATCGGGGGAATACAAAGAAAAACACTTAGCCAGCAGGGTTCATATCGCTGGAATCATTCTATCCAGCCAGCTAATATTAACAACCAACAGCAAAAGGCTTTTCCACCAAGAGAAGAAAGCGGGTACTCATCATACGTTGAGAAAACAACAGTGCATCCAGCCCGACAAGCATTCCAATTTTCGAGGTCGTGTTCAAGTGGGTCAAGAATTCTTTCCGGCGACTGGGTGGTGAATAGAAGCAGCACTGTACGTCTTACAAGACGAATTTGTTTGGGGGAAATTGCTCTGAGGATGTGGGTCATTAATCTCCAGTTTAGACAGGGGCTTTCTTGCTCGGGCCATAAGACAATGACACAGGCCAGAAAAGAAAAAAAAAACATGCAATTTCAGTGTGAATTTTCTTATAGATGTGAAAGACTTCCACAAAGTTCAGGTACTAGTAAGCAAGTCATTAAGACATGAAGGCATCACAGGAGAAATATTACAAATTGATAGTCCCCCAACTGACTGGGTACATTTTCTTGCTTTAACAACCAAAAACTTCAAAAAAGTTTCAAAAAGTTTCAAAAGTTTCAAATCACCTGAAATCCATTTTTGCAATGGATGGTTCCAAGAAATTCGATTTTTTTTTTCTTGAGGCAGCAATTGAGTGCTAACTTTCCCTGATTCTCCCCAAAGAAAACCAGTTTCCCTCCTTGATCTGAATCCCCCCCCCCCCAAAAAAAAAAGTATGGAAATAGGGGACAAAAAATTGATGGAAAATCGAAGCAATCCACCCTGAAAAGAAATTACCCTGTGCATGTAACTTGATCGAATGATCGATAGAAAGAGAACAACAAACAAGATTCTTCAAATAGAACATTTCCTTTTTGACGCCACTCAATGCGACTCAATTCGATTTTTGGGGTTCTTGTCCCCAGCATCATCAGAGAGGAGCGGCGCGATTTCCTGTGCCTCATATCTCGCAATCCATATCCCCACGATGTAAGCATCGATAAACAGTTGCGAGATATGTGCAATCACGCAAGGAATCGTGATCAACCCCAAATCCCCCACCTCGCTCTCCTTCAAAAACGAAATAACAGTCACCGTAACCGGGAGCGTTTTCTGACTCGCCATGATGAGTACTGCTTTCCGCTCCCTGTCGCTCAACCGCAGGATGCCCACCCCTATAAAATTGAACGCCAAAAACACCAGGTGCATGGCGATCGCACCCGCGAGCGCTTCGAGAATGTTCACGACGCTCTGTTTCATTATCCCCTCCTGTGAACGGCTGAGCGTTTGCCACACGATGGAAACGAGCGACACGCTGCTCGTCAGACTGAGAAGCGTCTTGTACCTCGTGACGAATCGCTGCACAGTCACGTGGGTTTCCCGCACCCCCTTCCCGATCAACAGAGAGACGAGTATAGTGCATGCCAATTTCACCACCAAACGGGCGGCGTCGATGTCGATGCTGCTGCCGCCGCCGCCAACCACTACAGAGATCGCGAAAGGGGTGGTGAGGATGCCCAGCATGTTGGTGCAAACTGTCAGCATCAAGGCGAGCGCTCCGTTGCCGTAAGCTTGCACCACCAGGGTGACCCCTGATGTGAGCGTGGTGGGGACGGCAGCGAAAATTGCTAGCCCAGTCGCGAATTCGGGGGTGCTGAAGGGGATTTTGACCAAGGCGAAACCTAAGCACGGGGTTATGATGAGGATGGTGATGGCGCCGTACAGGAACCCGACGTCAGCTTTCAGGGCTGTTATGATGTCGGTGGTTTTGAGCGTCAGCCCGGAGATGATGAAGATCGTGCACACGTTTATGGTTTGAATGAGTCGATAGTCGCCCACCTGGAAAAAGGGGTGGAAAAACGCAGTTAGCGTTCTAATATCCCTGATGAGGCAGGCCCCAGGGTTAACTGGGAAAGCTATTTAATAGGCCATGGACGAGACCAGTAGTGGTGTGTGATTGTGCAACAGTTTCAGTCCGACTGGTTCACCCACTGATGAGATCAGAAGGTCGGCTTGAACTCAATTTTTTCTTTAGTCAAATTAGCCCAGTTTAAGTTTGTGTTTTTTTGGGGGGGGGAGGGGGGCAGGCAGGGTGACAGAAAAAATCATGACCAGGCTCCAAAATAAAAAAGTGATATGAAACGACTGAGGAGTGGTCTGCTTGGTGTGATCCTTTTGAAAAGGGAAAGCTGAATATTGTTTTCTTTTGTGCTTTTTTGTTCAACAATGAATCCAGAAACATTTCTTTCTCAACTTCAATGGGTGCCTGTAAACTCCACAGTATAAATAAATAAAAAAAGTACATATATTTCTAGCTAGTTATTTATTTTCCTTTGAGGACCACTTGAGTTACTGTTTTGGTGGAAAAATGATGGACAGATGTATGTGGTGAGGATATGCATTCTTTTTGCCCCCTCCCCCCCCCCAAACAAAAAAAAGATTAAAAAAATATAAAAAAAATTCCAGCATATCACCTGCCATTCAGAAATCGCTTCCCCTGGATAAGGCCACAGCATTGCCCAAACCAAAGCTACAAGAAATCCTGCATGGTAAATATCGGACACCAAAAAAAAAGCAACGTCAACAAACGATCCAACCTCTCGAAGTTTTTTCTGTTGAAATAAGTTCGAGAATAGAAAATCTACATACAAAAAAAAAGCTTGTTCTCAACTGATTTGACGAGAAGGAAACTTTTTAAAGAATGATCTCTGGTGGGTTTTCAACTTTCGTGGATCTGATGAAGTGTAGCACGAAATGATTTTTTTTTTTTCAACTTTCTCATTCAATTATCAGTTTTCAGTTTTCTTTTGTTTCCTCACTTTTTTTCTTCTTAATTTGCTTATCTATGTATTAATCCATCTATCGATCAATCGATTCATTATTTTCTTATTTTTTTTAAATACCAGTCCCCACTGATGCTCATACTTATCACAATAATCACTATTATCATTGTCTGTAAGACACCCCTGGCACCAATAGGAGCATCAGTTCAAACCGTCTTTGGAGAATGTGTGTTGATCATGCCAGTCAGACACGTACAGTAGAAACACGGGAAGAAAGGGAGTGAAATTTGACCATCAGCCTCTGGGGGAAATCAGGCTTTTTTTTCTCGAAGTGCTGAGCTGCATTTTATTCGGTTGTCAATGTGATACGTAAAAAAATTCCGGAAAAAAGAAAAATATACCCAAAAGAGTGACCGAATATTTAGAAAATATGCCAGGCCAAAGTGTTGGAGAAACAAACCAGGGCAAACGTTGCATCTAAGTTTTTTGTTTCCTGAACTCTCACCCAAAGGCAAGAAATGCTGCAGCACCGTCTTTTTTGTCCAAGCCCTGAGCAAAAAGAAATCCAAAAACTGCATCAAGACTTCACCTAGAAAGTCTCATCAATTTTTTCAGTGCTGAAAATTATTATTGCTACTATTAATAATCCATTTATTGACCTGTTCTCTGAAATGCTTTTTTCTGGGGGGGGAGGGGGAGAGCCAAAACATCAACACAAATCACACACTGGCGTTATTTTGTTTGAGGGCTTCACTACTGATCGAGTCTTTCCATATTGTTAGAGGAAAACCCATCCAGAAGCAGGAGGAGCACCCGTGACACCACCCGGCAACGCTGGTTCGAAAAAAGACATCTCTGTTTGGTAACTCCCCGAAAACTCACCCCCAGTCCCGCAATTTGGAGTCTGGAGAGGCAGCATCCCCACTTTGACCCAGCAACGGGACCTGCACCGCTGCCTCGACATTGTCCGCCTCCGTTCCACTCATCGTTCCTTCCCCGCTAACGACAGAAAACCCCTCAGGTCCTTCTCTCGTCAAAAGCTGTGGCGGGGAAGTCCTTCCTTACGAGCAAGTCTGGTTGCGTTTTTGATATCGCAAAAGCTGGCAGGGTTTTGCACGGATATTAGTAATCACTTATTGCACTGCGAAATCACCCTCCTCCAACATGACAACACCGTGCAAAAATCTTGCTTTAAACATCGCCCCTCGTTCGCGCATTGGGTCATAAATCGATTGCAAATGACATTTCCAACGAGTACGTGACATCTGGCGCTGCCAGCGCCGCACTGGGTGCAACAGGCACTCACGTCACCACTTACTGTCGACGAATCACAAATGACCGCGGCGCTCAGATACATATTCTCGGAGGTAAGTGTTCAACACGGACCTGAACTGACGACAGGTCGGCATGAAAACAAATCATTGAAATCGACGGCTAAGGATGAAACAAGACGTCTGTGTTGGTGTCGGCATCAACGCCAACCCAGACCTAGATAAACCCGCCTTGGCTGGGTTAAACTCAGTGGAACGGCCCCTTTCCTGGGCTCGTGGAAGTGGTGAAATCGCCCTCACGCAGGTCGTTTTCTTCTTGCCGTCGCTTGTTGGTTGTGGAGGGCAGGTACCAGCTCTTTTCAGTTTCCCGATATCGTTGTGCTCCTATCCTTTCGTTTCGTTTCGATTTTCCTTTATGGAGGAGTAGTTGTTCGATCTGAAGGCTAGCATTCTTTCTCACCTGAAAACGCCCTACGCGGGGAGTTTTCTTGTCGAGGCACGCCGTCGTTGGGGACGTTTCCGTCTGTTCGACCCTAAACACGTCGCATCATGGGAAATTTCGGAAGAACGGGACGTTGTGTGTTGTGTTATGAACGCAGGATGACTTCCAGTGAAGAAGAACAAATGCCTGGCTCGTCAGAGCACCTTGCCCACAGTACCCAGCAAGGAATCCGTTCGGACTTCGATACGGATGCTAGAGACAGGGGAATCACGAGCTCAGAAAGCCACGACGCCGAATGTGAGTGCCTTTTGTAGGTACCCCAGTTAGGAGGACTGGGCACACTATCACCTTTCGCGGAAAATTTTGTTTGGGGCTCTGTAACGTTGGGTGCTACACGTTTGGCAGTACTTCTTTCTGAAGCCGTGAGACAAAAAAATTAGTTGAAATTTCATATCAGGTGCGGAACTGGAGCGCTTGCTGACATCACCTTCCACCGCCAGGGTGTGCAGAAGCGAAGGCGGGCTGTCAGAAGAGGTGCACTTCTGTTCCTGTCAATCCAAAGCTATAGAATATAATCTCGACATATAGTACTTTCACATATGTTTCAACATCTTGTACAACCTAATATCTGTCATGTCCTTATATTCATATATGGCAAATGGATATATCAGAGAAGGGTTTGCATCTGGTGAGTGTCTCTAGAATCATGGAGGGCGATGATCCTATTTTTCTGTGGGGAGTTGTTATTGAATGAGTGATCGATTCATTGAGAATCTCGAGTCCAGCTCGCATAAGCTTGTGTGCTTTTCTTTTTGTGTTGGACGTCCCCAGCTTAGAAAGAGAAATTCGATTCAGTCATTGGGATCTCGATGAGAAGAGGAAATAAAAGTAAGAATAGAGTGTAGCAGATCATTGTGGTTCAGGTGGAAAAGTTGAAAGCAGAGCTCGAGAGCCTACAAGAGGACCTCAAGAAAATAGAGCACAAGATCAAAGAGAGAACAGACACCCTGAGCAATGCATGTCAGACCGACGTCAGTGAGCTCACCTTTGAGTTTCAAACTTTGCGAAGCCGTGTTTCAATTTTGAAAATGCAAAACGAACTCAAAAAGCATGAGATCTGCGAAGCCAAGCTCAGGGCTGATGCAGGTGAGTGTCGGAATTTTTCTGGAGACGAAATGAAAGAAGTATTGGTGCATTTGATCGACAATTTCACAAACATGCCAGGCTTGTAGAGCTATGGGAGACACAACAAACCATTGGTGCTTTAGATCATTGCACGAACAGCGAAAAATCGTTAAGTTTGATTTAACTGGCAGCGTTACGCACTGAAGTGAATGCGGGGGAAGGCAATCGGGAAGATCCTGTCGTCTCTATTGACCACTGGGGGGCAATCAGTTCCTACTGCTGATTCACTCTTTTGCGTTTTGCCCTGTGATAAAGGTGTTTGTTCAAATAAGGCAATCGACTTTTCTTCAATATTAATTTAATTATTAATTATCTGACATTACATTAGTTATTATTTAAAACTAGTTTGATTTGATTTAATTCAAAGGAATTTCGTTTGTTTGTCACAGAGCGCGTAAAACGAGTCAGCGATATCCTGAAGACACTGTGTTTGAAAAAGGTAGGTTTGACGAGGCGTCCAGCGAAAACATATATTTTTTCTATTCAATAGAATGAAAATGATTCACTGACTGACTACTGATCCTGTTCTATTTCCTCAAGGGACGGGGGGTAGATCCGATTTTGAAGGCATCGATTCTAGGAGAGCCCCTGATCGTCGAGGTCAGTGATAATCTTTGGCTTCTGCCTATTTTAAATTTCATTATTAAATAAATATTTTGACTACTACTAATAGTATTATAAAGATAAATCTTTTTGACAGTTTTTTTTTTCTGTGAAGAAATTGTTTAGTCAACATCACAAGCATTGTAAAAAATCCGATCTGCTCCATTTTTTTTTTGTAATTCTGGAACTCATACCCAACTCAATCAAAAGAGACATTCACTATAGAATTATTATAACGTGTTTATTTTGATTTTTTTTTCTTGCAGTTGCTGATCTGGTTTGGATCAGATGTGAATGCTACGGATGCTAGCAGCTATACACCATTGCATTGGGCCACAAGGCAAGGCCACCTGGAAGTGGTCAAGCTCCTTTTGGACAAAGGTCTGCTCCGCAGGAATTCGAACAGCTGGGAAAATAGAAAATGAAAAATCTGAATTGAATTGAATGAAAAAAATATCAAATCAGCCTAGTTATCTTGTGTAGGAGAAGAAGAGATAGATAGACCGACCCGGTCAGACTAGGAATCATGCCTTATTCATGTTGCATTTGGAAGCCATTTTATTTTCGAGGTGGTGAGAATCATGTGGTGCATAGTTCATTTTCGTGATGACTCGATCAATTTTAATTTGTTTATTGTTTTAAAAAAGTATCGATTCATTCAGTCGTTGTATATTTTTTTTCGTGCCGCTGTCAAAATCATACGATTGTTTTTTGTCCTCTTCTATTGATGGGATGACAACAAAAAAAATTACTGGAAAAAGTTTTGAGAACGGCTGTTTTCTCAGGGGCTGAGGTCGATACTCGATGTGCAAGTAAGCAAACTGCACTGCATCTGGCGAGTAAATTCCGCGAGGTCTCCATAGCCTTGACATTGTGTGCCTATGGTGAGTTCACTCAGATCCTCCCAGCTTTTAAGGAGGTTATATTAAGCTGCAGCTTATCATACGTTGGTGGTCCCTGGTATCTCAATTCAATTGGTGAAGTGAAATATACAACAGAGGACATACTACTGTTGTTTTGTGTTTTGTTTTGTTTTCCTCTGACTTGATTCGAATTGGTAAAAATAAAGTGATAAAGTCCTTGTGATAATAAAGAAAAACCTCAAATTTTTTTCCCTCCACTCCATGAATTTTTTGGAAAGTTAACCTGTTTTTTTTTTTAATTTTCCGGCTTTGTGTTTTTTTTGAAAAGGTGCAACCCGAGATCTTTGTGATGAAAATGGGAAGACTCCTGTACAGCTTTTTTTTGAAAACAGCAAAAGTCAAAGCGGTATGATCGACAAAAAGAAGGAGGAGGCGGAGGGTTACTCTAAAACGATTCGATCGAAGAATGTATTGAACAACATTGCGTCTTCGCTGTATTTCTGTTTTTTCAAAATGTAGAAATGGTTCCCTGCAGAGTTTTTCACCGTCGAGACGGATTTTCCCCAAGGTTTTTTTTTTCTGGTTTGATCGTCGAGGCGAGATGAAAGTGACTACCAGGTTTGGGTTTTTTTGATACGATATTTGTATGAGCTGACCGATAATAATGTATACTATTTTTGACCATTTTTGTACATAAATTAACATCTGAATATTTACAGGGATGATATCTTTGTAACACAATTTTGAGCAATTTTTTCTGTGATAATTTTTGATCTTTGTCTTAACCTGTGTGACGCGATTTTCGCACCAACAGGAGACAAAGAAAGGATTTGTGTGTGGGGGGGGGAGGGATAGGGGCGGGAATCCTGTTCGGCTCAGTACATGTTGTCACCTTCCTTTCATTCTCATCCTCAGGGCAGATTAGCTTTTACTTTCGTTTTTGGACTGATAAATCCATCCTCGAAAGAGATGAGTTTTGCTCACTGGATTCCTAGTTTTTTGAGCACCTCCTCACTTTTCGAGTGGAAAAGTTTGCGACGGCGCTGATACAGTGTTTCTGTAGATTCAATGTCTGTTTTTTGCGGTGGTGCACAAGTGGCGGCGGCACAGGATAACGGGGGCCTATTGTCTTAGCAATATATAAAACCAACCAACTAAACAATAGTTTTTCCTGTTGCCCCTCCCAACAAAAAATCACATGACCGCAACGAGCTCTAAAATCACCTGCACGGCATCGTTTCTGCACCACTGAGAGACAAAACCTCTTTCGGCAGAGGTCTTAACCGCTCATACATTCAACTGAATTGCATAGAAGAACCAACAGAAGCTGTCTGGGTATGGTTAGAAAGAACCTTGCATCAACCGCCAATCGATGCTGTGAACGCCGAGAGTTGTCACTAGCCTTTTTTTTTTCCTTGAAAGAACAATCCACCAGACCGAAGCAGAGGATTCACCATGGAAACCATTCTCGTCTTCTTTACTGTGACTTTGGGGAGCTAAGTATTCCCCCCCAGATTCGGCAGAGAAACGGGCCAGATTAAAAAAAAAAGAATTGAGCACAGGGATGATGTGTGTCCACGTGGCCTAATGGAGAAGGCGTCTGCCTCCGGAGCAGAAGACTGCAGGTTCGAGTCCTGCCGTGGACGACTTTTATTGCATTGCTTCAATTTTCAATAAAATGTGGACTAGCTGGGTTTGGATCAGTAAAACAAGGACTCTCTTTGATACGGGGTGGTAATTCATTCTCCATATCTACAAACAACAATTGCACCCATAATCATAATGCCAGGAAGTAGCTTCACATGTTCCCTTTTTTATACTTTGCATATCCTGATCTTAAAATCGTGAACTCTGGAGTTCAAGAGCTTAGGATTCCAAACCGTGACGTGTTCCACCATCCTAAATTCAGGTGAAGGGACTTTTCACACGTTCCTTTTTGGTTGATCAAGTATCATGATACTGAACCTTTTGTCTTTGGTGTGTTGCGTTGCAAAATGGGAGAGTGGAAACACAATTTGGATTGTTCTGGATATGCCTTGTTTAAACTTTTTAAAACCTTTCAAGTAGCAACTATGGATTTCAGCGCTTCGGGAGTTGAACCCGAACTAAGCCGCAACGCTGCTTGTGTGTCATGGGTGCACGATCACAGCGGCAGTGTGAGACTGCAACCATGCTGTGCAAGGCAAATGCAAGCATCTGTTACCCCCGCACCCCATGAAAAATCAATTTAATCGTCAAGGGATCGAATAGATCCCATATCAGCGATTAAACTGATAAGAACAGATACTACACTTGATCTTAGCCAAAAGGCCGAGAAAGGTGTGAGTTTGAAACGAAAGGCACCTGTGTTGGTAGCAAAAACGCATTGCTGTCCTATTTTTTTTGGCCGTTGCAGAAAAGCACTTGACAATGACCATGGTGGACGGTGCAAACGCCTGTGCCTTTGCACAAGGTTCCTGTGCCGAGGACGTCTGTGGGGTTCTGCAAGGAGGGTTATCATACACGCGTTATCATGTTTCTTTCAATCGATCGATCGATCTATACCAGTGGTTGAAACTCTCAACTAGTCACGTGATACCGCCGTTACTGGGGTTCCAGTCACTTCGGCATGGTGGTACTGGTGGAGTTTTTTCTTGGAACAACGTTCCACTCTATGCACCTTGTTCTCCACCACGCAGGGTGTGCTGGAGCTTTGCAGAAGTGACATTTGGATTTGTCGTCTGCACTCGAACTCCATCCCAAAGTCTGAAAATGGCGTGCGTTGAACTGACACAAGAGAATGTCGAGCAGGGTAGCGCCTGTTTATCACCAAAGCGGGGACTGTTGAGCGTGGATCGAAGGTGTGTGTGTCCTTGGTCCAGTGCTGAGCGTTGATGGTACATCCTCTCCAAGGGGTGGGTCTGTTCTGGTGCCTTCTTTGAAGAGTGGGTGGCGGAATGGGTGAAGTGTCAGGCAAAGCGTCAGGCGGGAAACCGAGCAGCGATCACAGGCCGCCTACCTTGGTGGAAAGACAATGCACCAGAGCGAAGCACAGGATTCACCACTGGTACACATCCAGAGAGACCGTTCAATTTTTGTCGTTTGATGGGTTCTGTTGGCACTTCTTGATCATTTTTCCTTCATTCTTGTCTTTTTTTGCACCTTCAGTTACTTGCACATGAATATTAAGTGATGCAAAGACTGGGGCGCCGAACCGTTCCATCTGAATTGGGGTGGACCTTTCTGGTTGATGGTGCGTTGTTTGTTGCCCACGAGCACTGCAGGCATTAACCCCGTTATTGGCATTGCAGATCTAGTAAATAGGTTTCGTCTCCTCAGCGCTTTTAGAATGTGCACAGTCGTGTGCTATGAGGCTGCCAGCACTCAAGTATAGGCACTGCCATCGTCTGCAAGTTCTCAGTTCTCGGGGTGTCCAAGCATATGGTGGAATGGTGAGGGTTTTCAGCTCACAACAGTTATGGGGCTCAAAGAAACACAAGGAAAGCAGTTCTATGAGTTGATAGAAAATGAGCTCACAACTGATCTAACTGAGTTTCTAGATACAAACGATTTTAGTGGCTGAGATGATGCACCGATGTGTTTTAAAAGTGAAGTTCATCATTCCGTTACAATACTTGACCACCCTTGGTAGTTTGGGTGGTGTAACACATGATTTTCGTATTGAAAGAACAGCAGCTTCTCAAGACCATAAATTCGAAGATTACCACCATGGATTGTTAAGTGAAGACAAAGAAACGACAATCAGAACAATTCTAACATTGAGAAACCTCGCTACGTTTCACGTGATTAACTATCGAAGCAAGAAATCCCAAAATGTAATCGTGCCAACAACGTCGACCACCACAAGCTCACTACGATCTACCCACAAGCATAAAGATGTGCGCTCAACACCAATAGATCTTATCAGCTTTTGCTCAACAATGTCCCAAATATCTACCGTGCTCCCCCTCGATCCGATGACTATTCGAGAATCATCTAGATCAACACATTTGACCCATTTAAGGATTCGGTACGTTTGATTAACCTCTCCATCTTCTAAACTCCAAAGTTTAACACTGTTGTCAAACGATCCGCTCAATACCCAATCTCCATGAACAACAAGAGATAGCACACTTGAGGAGTGCACTTGAAAACTTTGAACACATGTCGCTTTGGAGATATCCCATGCACGAATACTTCCATCGAGGCATCCAACAAGTAAGATTTTCTCATTGCAAGCCGATGCCAAGGCCCGAATATGGCGAGAGTCTTCCCGTAGTTCCCGTTCGCACTCCCAGGTCCCTCGCCTCCACAACCGAACCCTACGATCATCTCCTGCACTTGCCACCATGTCTCCAACCTCGACAATGCAAGCCACCATTCCCATATGTGCCATGAATTGTGACAATAAAACGCTTCTCTCGATACTCCACACATGTATGCGGCCCCCTTGGTTTCCGCTCAAAATCACATCCTCCAACAAGCATAAAGAACACGACCTTGTTCCCGTTTCGATCACCTTCCTGATTTCTCTCTTTCTCAGGTCCCATATTTTAATCCAGCTCTCACCCCCTACTCCGATCAGGTTGTTTCTTTTTACGGCACAAAAAACTTCTGAAGCATCATTTTTCAACACAAATGTGATAGGCTGCACATCTCCAGCTCTCCAAGATTTTTCCAAATCCACTTTCTTTTTCAAGCTAGGATCGGAAGCTGCAACCATCCATGCCGAAGCTACACAAGCACATTTGGCGACCTCGCTAGGTGGCAGAGGTCCCAGAATATGAGTGATGAGATCTACAGGTAAATCCCACTGATGTTGAGCTTTGGATTCCATCAGGACCTGTGGTGATAACAGGAAAAAAGCAACAGTGAGGTTTGCACCTCATGAAACTAGCAACTTTGATCCCAGAAGAAAAAAATCAGTGGAGCATAGGAAACGACAGCTGAGGACTTTTTCACCGATATTCTTTTCAAGAGTAGAGTGACGCCGTTTCGTTGGTTGACACCACGCAATGTTTTTCTTTTGGTTTCCCCACCTGACAGGCGCGCGTGTCACCCGTCGTGGACAGCGAGTTGGAACTAAAACTGGAATGGGTGGATTTTCTGACTGAAGGAGTGACGTCTGGTTAGCAAAGAGCACCATATTTTGCTTGTTTTTCAGTTGCGGATGCTTCAAGGGTGTCGCTTTTTCCTGACGTAATTTTATGCTCATCCTCGCTTGTGTCGAGACCAAATCGTGGAAAGTTCGTGAATGAATTGATCTTTTTTTGGCTGTGGAAAAAGAGTGATATGTCGTACAAGATCTATCGGAGCGAAAGCAATTCTTCACAAAAAAATAGCAATCTTGGGTGCGGTATTCAGTTCATTTCTTTATCATGTGCCATCATCTAAATCGCACATCCATGCATGCATGCATCCATCTCCAGCATGAAACTTTGGAAAAGAGATCTAGTGAGGAGTTGTTGGCATTGAGCTCCAATATCAAACATTCTGTTTTTCAATTTTCAAGCCTTCCACAGTGGAGAGGGCTAAAAGAAAAGAACCACCAGTTTCCAGGTCTTGTTTCAAATTTGATGCCAGATTTTTTTGTTTTTGTAGGCAATCTTGGCTGAGAGGTCTTAAACCAAAAGTAATGCAGAATTTGTCACCAATCACCAGGGAAAAAGAAAGAAAAAACACGGCTACAGGGAGAAGAATGCCCGGCGAAACAGCTCAGGCGATCACAACATCGCTCTTTTGCTCGCAAGGGCGAGTCTGGAAGATCCACCGTAGCTCTTTTAACAGGAGGATGTTGAACCGACCAAAAAACCATCAAGCAATGTAATCATTCCAAAAACACTACTTTTCGTCGAAATAATAAAAAAGAACATTATATCTTTATCATACCACCAACAAAAGAAGCTCCATCTTGGGGACCTTGTGGATGATCAAAAAAGTCCATGCAGAATAGGTAAGAGAAAAAACTGGTACAAAAATGGGGCTGGTTTGTTTTCCTTTTTTCCTTTCTTCCAACCAACAAAGTTAAAATCTGCAGCAAAACTCAAAGTGATCCCCCTTCTCATGCGACCACGGGACGCCGCCTTCTTTCACGCAAACGAAAGGGTAAAAATTGCAATCAAAAGCCAAGTAGCAATCGCGGCACCAATCCTCCCCTGCGAAACACGATGGTTTTTTTCTCGTTCAACGCTTTTTACAGCTTGAACCTTCGATCACACTGAGGAAAAAAAGAAGAAAACGCCGCAGCAAGCGATAACGCCCTTTTGTTCGTGGGTGGATCCCGGGAAACCATGTTGACTGGAAATCTGGACAAGGCCAAACCGATCTGGACAAGTAAAAGCGTTGGGAAAAACGCCCCCCTTTGTTAACGTACCTGTCGTAGGAGCTACTGGCCTGGAATGCGAACCCATTGTCGAAACCATGAGGATCAAAACAGCCAGCGCGGTTGATTTTGACATTGTGGCGTTGGTTCTGTTCTTTCGAGGAAGGTGGAGGCGGGTGAAACGCACGAGTGAAATGCTCTGAATCGATCGCCTCCCTCCAACGTTTTGCTGCTCTGTGTGGAACAACTTTGCCTTTTGTTCGTGATCCCAAATGGGTCGGTGGCACAAATTAAAGTATCTTCCCAACCAAAAAAATTGAGCGGTCCCTCTGCCTGTCTGGCATTGGTGAATCCTGTGCTTTGCTCTGGTGCCTCCCACCGAGGTAGGGGATCAGTGATCGCTGCTCGGTTCCCCGCCTGGCGCTTTGCCTGACACGTTACCTATTCCGCCACCGACTCCTCAGAGAAGGCGCCAGAACGGACCCACCCCTTGGTAAGGATGCACCATCAACGCTCAGCACAGGACCAAGGACATAAACCTTCGATCCACGCTCAACAGTCCCCGCTTGGGTGATAAGCAGGCGCTACCCTGCTCGACATTGTACTATAGCGGTTGGAGGCAGGTCATTTTTGTGCTCTGGGTTGGATTTGGAGCGCTGGCGACAAAACCAAATGTCAGTTCTGTGAAGCTCCAGCACACTCTGCGTGGTGGAAAACGAGGTGCACAGGGTGGAACGTTGTAACAATAGAAAAATCACTCAGATCACCACGCTGGGGAGAGTGGAATCCTCAATGAAAGGAAAGCACACGCACTGCTGGAGCTTCCACGTTCCACTCTGTGCACCTCGTTCTCCACCACGCAGAGTGTGCTGGAGTCTTGCAGAACTGACATCTGGTTTTGTCGTCTGCGCTCTAGTTTCACCTGAAAGCCTGTAAATGGCGTGCGTTAAATTGGTACAATAGAACGTCGAGCAGAGTAGCGCCTGCTTATCACCCAAGCGGGGACTGTTGAGCGTGGATCGATGGTGTGCGTCATTGGTCCAGTGTTGAGCGTCGATGGTGCATCCTTTCCAAGGGGCAGGTCTGTTCTGGCACCTTCTCTGAGGAGTCGGTGACGGAATAGGTGGAGTGCCAGGAAAAGCGCCAGGCGGGGAACCGAGCAGCGATCACTGGCCGCCTGCCTCGGTGGGAGGACAATGCACGAGAGCGAAGCACAGGATAAACCAATGGCAGACAGGCAGAGGGACCGCTCAATATTTTTATTTTTTCAATTATGTTTATATATATAGATATATGGTTTTTTTGTACTCCTCATCGTTTGGGAGGATCACTGTGGACAAACTACATTCCCATTCGTGGTGGGATCGAGCAAGGGAGCTCAGAGAAAAACAGAGATCGGTCTTGGAAGGTTTGCTTCAGGTGCATACTTTACTTCTGTTGCCGCTTAACAATCCCTAGATTGTTATCCATGGAAATATCTTTCTCCATTTTGGAAACTATTGTTCGGGGGAGGAGGGAAATTCTTATAGAAACACTTTATTCCTTTTGGTTTCAGGTAGTTTTATGTTGCTTCATGAACGAGGTGCAATTCACGAAGGTGCCTTAGAAGGGTTTCAACAAAATGTACCACTTAGAGAGGTGTTCTCCTGATCAGTCCTGTCGACCAGAGAAAACGGTTCTGTCAATTTGAACTGCTGAGCAAAAACCTTTCAATACACCAACTGTGGGGATCTGAACAGCGTAGTCACACAGCTTAGCGATTATCGCTGGTCATACTCAATCATATTTGCAACATCCCTTGAGAATACAAAAAATAAGAGTTGAAATACTTGTACAAACAGTCGGTACCAAACCATTGCATTCTAATGCCAAAAAGCAACATAACCTAAACAGCAAAGTCAGCAAAAAAAACCTTTTAACATCCAGGGATTCCGAGACAGTCTCGAAATGTCTATTCCTCAGGCCTGAGGAGAAAAATATAGCGGCAGCGTTGATCACATGGCGTTTGGCCAGGATGGAGGCCTTGTATTTACTAACAGTTGGGAGTCGAAAACGCTCAGTCGAGAAGCTCATGCAACTCGTTCTCGGTTTCCTCATCACAAGGATTGAACGGACAAGTACAAATATCATCCTTAGCAGTCTCCCCTTCTGAGTCTTTCGCGTTTTTATCAAGCCCTGTCCAAACGATCACAAGATCACTCAACGGTTCTCCTAATTCACAAGATCGTTCGGCGTCGTTCACTTGTCAGTAGCACTTCTTTGTTCGAACAAGCACCCCATATCTCGTTGGATCTTCAGGGAAGATCAAAGAAGCAAAACACATTTAATTCGTTGTTTCCTGAATTTTTTCGCTTTGAGGATTTTTCGCTTCCCACCTGCTCCAAGAAGACTCTTGACAGCCACGACACTGCCGTTTTTAGCAGCCGTTCCCAACAAATACAAAGGATCGGAGTCGGCGTCTAGCAATCGCAAAAGAAAACCGACCTCAGTTGCTCATCAACTACTCCAGAGCACATCTTGAAAGAAATAAGGCAGGAAAGGAAGTTATCAAAGTCGAGCATATACCCGCTAAAAGCAAGTACTCCACAACTTCAGAGTGGCCGTTCCAGGCCGCATTGAGTATTGCGTTGAGGTTGTTGGCGGCCCTAGCCTCCAAGTTTGCCCCACGGCGAACAGCCACCTGAAAATATTGGAAGAGGGCATGGTTTCGTGAGTTTGTGCTGATTTCGGTTCGCAAAGTACGATTCACATATGATATTCACAAAGGAGAACCGCCGCTTCTTTCCACCAAAGTACCACTAACAATAAAATGTTTAAAATGGTGGGATTACCTTGACTTGGGCGAGATCTCCATCGCGGGCAGCCTCCAAGAGCATTTCATCAATATCCTTGAAACCAAACACGCCTCAGCATATTTTTCTGTCATTTTTTATTGCAGCAGTGACGTTTCAATGCAACCAGAGCATTTGGCCAGAAGGTAAGGATACCTCTTGATCATCTGCTGATAAAATTGTAGAAGGGGATGGAGGTCCAGCAACCTCCTCCAGGGACGCCTCTAATACCGACTCGAGCTCCAGACCCATATCATCCTTCAGGAACGAGCGAACACATACTCATACACGAAACGGAGATAGACAAATCTGGTAGAAAGACAAAAACGTCAAGGTGAATGAAGGACGTCCGCATACGCGCGAACGCACGTCACATGGAGAGGAGGAGTCTCGTTAGCATTCGAAGGAAACGCAGCAATGCTGAAAAGATTCTCTTCACCTCATTTTGGAGTAGTTTTCTGAAATCGCGGTGAGGGCGAGCGGAGGGTGTGGAGCCTCCTGTGGACAGAAGCAAACAGATTGAATGGAGAAACGTGGGGCCAACGACAGGATTAGAAAAGGGAACACCACACGCTACGGTCGTACAAAATTAAAGCTAATGCTCCCTGCTGCTTGCTGGTGGCACACGAAAACAAGAACAAAGGCGTTTCAAGGATCCCAATCGTTCAATCTTTTGTTTGCGCCGACCTGAGCGTAGCGCTTGCGTCGGTTTGCTCACCGGATCGAAGCTGTTCCGTCGATTTAAGACAAGGGGGAGCTGGCGTCGTTTCCACGATGGTAGACGCTAGTAAAAGAAGAAGCGCTGTTGCTGGAGCGGTCATCATCGTGTTTGAGATGTCCCTTCTCGTCGTGAGCAGCTCGGCGGGAAAAGGAGAAACTTTTCCGAAAACAAGGCTTCTGAACGGGGAACGAAAAGCTGCTCAGAAACTAATCGAAAAGAGTCTGTGGTGCTGGGAAGTGGGCGGCTGTTTCTTGTCGTGGTCGTTGCGGGAGCGTTACGACGCCTTAAAAAGTCCCGCTGGCGACGCGGAGAATGGAGGATGTATGGCCACTTGTAAGACATTCATACTCGGAGCAGCTGGGAGGTATGCCCACGCTTGACCCTCACTGTACCATTTTGCGCGCACGTTCTGATCGGGTTCCGATTCGGAACTTCCGGAACCCGTGATAATGTATGAAAATTCCTCGTTTTGCTCCCCCCCCCCCCTCCGTTTTCCGATTGTCGTTGCCCTTTGCTTGGAGCGCTGAAGCACAATCGAATTCGGCTGAGGCGCTGCTGTGGCGCTACTATCTTGAGTCGGTGGAAGGAAAACACGTTCAACAAAGTTTCCTTCCATGATTACTAAGCTTTTGCTCACGTGAGTCCCCTTGTCTCGTACGGTACGAGTCGTACCCCGTTTCTCCGACTTACGACATGTCTGACATGTGGGCTGCGTCACAGTCTGACTGGCGGCGCGGTCGGAGTATTGGTGTGATCGTTCAGTGATTTCTTCCCCCCTGTCTTCTTTGCGCTGGTTTTTTCTTTGCGACAGGGGGCGCGCGTTTTGATTCTGGTTTCGGCTGCGCCGCCCCTTCTCGCTACGAAGTTGAATGATAACGAAAGGATTGGAGCGCGCGAGGGTTCCCCTCCCCCCTCTTTTCTTTTTTTTGTTTTTTCCCCGATGAATGAACCAGGAGATCCATCGCAGAAGTGGAGCTGGAGAGCGACTGGTGGGCTTTTGAGTCCTGTGTTCTGCGCAACTGTTTTGTTTCTCCCTTTCTGTTCTGTTCTGTTCTGTTTTTCTTTTTCCGGTTTAGGGTTTTGTATGAGATTTGAGGTGGCAAAATTATGTGCAGTGGATTTCGCTGGTGATACCCTTTTTTTCCGGGTGGACAGGAGGAAGCGTTCTTCGGAAAAAAGGTGCGGTGCCGCTGCATAGGAGAAGTTTTCTTCTTTTTCTTATTTCTTTTTCCTTTTTCTCCAGTTATTTTTCCCCTTATTATGGTGTCGATCCCTTTTTCTCCTTGTTCCATTTTCTTAAATTGCCTGATCAGGAGCAACAGCTTATTAAAGTTTTTTTCTTTTAAAATAAAGAATATGTCGATATTTTGATGAAAAAATTGTTGTGATCTGAGACAGTATTTAATAACAAGAAGAGTACATCTTCAGAAAAAATATAAGAATCTAAAAAATTATGAACAAGATAAATCTGTGAGGAATATCTGTGTAAAAAAACAGTAGCTACCTCTCTTTCCTTTTCTTTTCTTTTTTCTTGTCTTTTTTTCTTGTTTTTTTCATGTTTTATTTTTGTTTTTCTTTTCCTGTTTCTTTGAGATGTCTCAGCATGTTGGCCTTTCTGTTGCTCCTTCAAGAAAAAAGAAACAGAAAAAAAAGGAAACAAAAAAAGGGAGAAGAGAGAGAGGGAGTGGGCGTGAGAAGAAAAAAAACATCAGTCTAAAAAGAGAATTGATTTGTTTTTCAGGGGTGGTGAGGGAGCTGAGTGTGAAGTGGTGAATGAAAAAAATGAAATTTGTGGCAGCCTGGATTCAGCAAAAAAAAAGAGGAAAACTAGGAGGAAGGGCAGAGAAAAAAAAATCAAAAGGAGAGGAGCACTTCTGGGTAATTAATTATACTCTTAACTTTTTTCTCACTTTTTCACACTTTTTCCGTTTGTTTTTTCCCTCACCTTTTTTCCCTCGAGGAAAATTCGCATCGATCTTTTTGCTTTTTTGGGTCTCTCCCGCTCCTCTGTTTTTATAATATTTGAAATACTACTATATTATCATTATTATTTGAGAAATATGTATTTTTTTTCCTAGTAATATTTTTGCGGTTGGTTATTCGTTTGGAGAACGTCGGCCAACCCAATAACCAGCCCTGAAAATATTACTTGGTTTAAAAAAAAATGCTATTTCTGCTAGGTATCTATTCTCATTCATTTTTTCTGGCTAGAAAAGTGTGAAAAACTGAGACATTAAAGTGTGAGACGAAGTAAAAGAAAGTGTCGTAATATTGAAAGTACCCCCCCTTCTCTTTCTCCCTTTCAAGTGGGTGCGTGAAATCCATTGTTTCTTTCTGTATTCATTCGTTTCCCACGAAAATTTTCAGATCTTCTCTTTTATTTTTAATGCCTTCCCCTCAATTCATCTCGAGTTGAGTCATGAACTCTTTTTTTCTCAAATCAAACGGAGCAGCGTGGTAGACCCTCCAAGAAAAAAAACACAAGCTAGAACAGACAATTATGTATGTTTTTTCCGCAATGCTTTGTAGATACGGATATTATAGTTTCAAATAATATATGTTCTACGAAAATCATATTTACAAGGGACTTTACTAGGACTATTTTAGTTTAGATGCAATTGTGTAGGGTTAATCAGAACTGAATATGTTGAGCTCAACGTTTGCTAAGGGCAAGGCTGAATCACTTCGTTGTGGATGGCTTTTTTGGGCAAGTTTGCCTAATGTGAATCAAATATTCATGAGAATTATATATGGTATTTTAATAGTATGTATGTAGATAATATGGTGCATGAAGCGATGCTACAAATTTTAACCCATCTCTCAAAAGTAGTGATCTTGCTAGCTTCGTTTGTCTTTTTGTGACCATTTGTGTTATATATATATATATATTGTATGTATCACTTACTATATCTATTTTAGATCTAATATATGATGTATATGATGAATATATAATATAGATCGATAATAATATTGTTCATTTCTTCTACAATCTTATGATGAGATTCTTGTCTGAAGAGGCCCCAACTCATGAACAAAATTAGATTCTATTTACTTGTATGCGCATGTTTGATCTGGAACCTTCTAGATCAGTCAAATTGAGATGCACCTATCTAGCTTGATTAGATAAACCCAACCAGTCTGTCCTTATCCAGTGTTGATAATCGGCGGCTCATCTTCGAGTAGGTCCAAATCAAATCCTTCTCTGAAGTGATTCTGAAGGGAGAATCACTTCAGAAGTGCAGATAGAGTGGATTCGAAGCCTGGTGTAGAATCGATTTTATTGGAAGACTTTTAGTCTCATGATGTAATAGGAAAGGACATTATTACACGTTTTAGAAACTCCTAATATAGAAAATTGTTCAAAGAGACATTAGAAGTACCAATGTTCCTGATCTTACTTCCAAAATTTTAAAAATGAGGTGATGATAGTGTCGAGCTCTCTAAAGAAGGTCAAAATCGCCCTCTTGGTACCTCGTGCGTTGAGTTTCACGACTTTCTTCGTGAATTCTATCATGTTGAGTTTTACGGCTTTCTTCGTGAATTCGTCTATCAGGCCTTTACCCTTTAGGTCGTTTGCGAAACTTTTTTAAAGCCGTCCGGCTGACTCCGTCATGGTATTCGTATTGTTTTGAATTCACTTGAGGTATCCTTTCCTAGTATCAGAAGACAATAAGTGGTGTCTGGTGTAGTCTAAATCATTCAAGATAGACTTCGAGTACAGCTTGATTTTTCTATTTCCCTTCCTAATCCTCGTGAGTATTGATTGTAAGATATTCTTAGCCTAATCTTCTTAGGTACTATCTCTTGTCAACCTTGAAGGAGAACGTTTGATTAATGATTTGGTTTCTTATCGGTCATTCAAGACGAAAAAATATACTCTACCTAGATACAATTTTTATGAAAACTTGAAGGGCAGTGACTTGTTAGCGCCCAAGCACATATACAAACGAACCTCGCAAAGCACAAAAAAACTACTTGATCCAACTATGAGTATTTCTTCTTATTGGGATATCTCCGCTTAAGCTACTTGCGTCTTTGGTATACCTGACTAACTCCTGTCAACACACACATATATACATAAATATATAAACCTTGTAATATTTCCTTCCGCACACAACACATGCCGTCGCTCAACCTCCCATCTTTCGGACTCGAAAAGTTTTCGTGGACCAAATTGCGAGATTGTTTTACCCCAGAAGCTCAACTTGTCCTCACTGTATGGGACAAGATGCTCTCCCATGAGCCCATCAAGAAGTATATTAAATACTTCTTAACTTTCGTTGCATCCTTCTTGAAAATGACACACATATAAAACACGAAAATTAATTTTAAGCCGTCAACTTTGAGCAAATCGTAACTTAAAAAAAAACAAAAAAAGGGATGAGGCTCGTTGCCTTGATTTAATTGTAATATAAAAAAAATCTATTATCTTTGCGAGTAGTCATCCAAAGAAGAGGTCTAATGTTAAAAAAAGTGGATATTTGATTCTAGTGCATGCAAAATATACAATTATTATTTAGAGTTGCGATTATATAGTGTTTGCCTATAGACGGTAATTTAATTTTCGTTCTCTTTAATTGGTTTAAGAAAAGAAACTTGATAAAATATCACCAAATCCCCATTCTACAGGAATCTTGGCTTTACTCATTTACCTATCAAGGGCAGCTTCACCGTTGATGAAAGTTAGTTGGCCTCATATAAGGTGCTAACAATTGAGATTCCTGGGGGTAGGCGTAGGCGCTATCACCTAATGACTCATTAATCAAGGAATTATATTACTTATTAGTGATAAGTTCGTGGACATCGCCCAAAAACAAATTTGACCCATCCTCGGCTTCTCGCCCCCCCTACTAGAAGATAACCCTTATCAATCGCCTAGTAGATGGTAAGAAGGGGCCGAGTCAGTTATGTCTGAAAAATTCCGCGTTCGATTTAAATTGGCCAGAGGCATTTCATCCCCTTGTCGAACTTCCCAACGAAAAACTAGAAATTTTCAAGAGTGGTAAGCACCCCAAGTGCCAACAACGAGGTGGATGAGGAGGTCGTGAGACAGATGAGATCTAAACTCCCCGCTGTTCATGAAGGTATGAGGATAACCTTGGTAAACTAGGGTGATATTAATACTTTACAATACTAGCAAAACTTCACCTTGTGGAAATCCAAAAGGCATTGCTCCACATGTTCGTTAACAAACGCTCGGTAGGTATTAGAAGGGGCCCAACGAGGCCTCTCTCATCCATATTTTTTTGTCGAGTCGCTGGGAAGTATTATTATCAAAAACCCTAATATGGACCCCTTGACCAACAATGGGTAGTTTCCGATCCAAATGTTTCGAGAAGAATAAATGAACTTCGTGTTCATTTTAGACTTTCTTTCAGGCTCATCATCGCCAGCATCTTCTTTTCCCTTAAATATATAAATATATAATTAAGAAAATTGATTAACCGGACCGATCGCGATCGATTATAAAAATATAAATATGTATATATATATATATATATATATATTTGTTTGCTTCGTATAAATCCAACATAAATTCGTCATCCGTATGCTCTCCGTATGCTCTGGCTGAATGCTCATTATCACATAGTGGCTACGTGGTCGGACGAAAATCTACTTCTTACTTACTAGACGAAGAGTGGACTTTAAAAGACTTTCTTGATCGATATATGGAATTCTAAAATATGGAGCCTCCCTATTAAAACGTCTTTCACTCAAGAAATTTGAAAACAAACTGGAATTGGAGTCTCTTGGCTATGTCATTTGGTATGGATGGTCAACTTTTAAACACATCTTATTAACACATTGTCATGATCACGGTATTTTAAAACATGCTCAAAATCCTTTCAACTCTTTAGGAAAATCATATCAAGCTATCTTCTATTGTAATCCCAATTCACCCTTGGAGGATGTTTTTCGCGATTTTACTCTTTCCGAACTTTCCTGGAATTTTTTCTTTTCTGGTCACCTTACGTTCGAAAGGGCGCTCAAAGTCAAAGGCCGCTCGGATTATTGAGACGTTCTGCAATTTTTTGGATGACCTAGATTGGAAGCCAGTCTCAGCCTCAGCCACATGGAAAGTTGTTTGTCAACAGTGATATAGACGTAATTGTGAAAAAATTTGTTCTTTACAATCAACAAAAGACGAAGAATTAAGGTCTTAAGACTTCAAAAATTGGGTTTCTCGGCCTTGAGGTCTATTGTCTCAGCTAACATCCAAAGAATTGTCGAAGTGGGGACGTCAAGGCTAATATACAAGAAGATGGGCTTTAACTCATGCACAACACTAGTATAACATTGCACATCAAACGTCTAACGCCTCAAATGTTAACTATTTGAGCCATCGTAACTTGAGCTAAACCCTAAACACTAAGCTTGAATCACTCAAACCCTAAACGAAGAGCATTCAAGAGAGTACTTAACGACCTCGAGCTCAATATTACCATCTCAACGAGTGTGGGACATGATCTAGCTTAACCTTACACCAATTAGAAGAACCAAAAGAACCTTTAAAAAAAAATAAAAAAAACTTTGAAGAAAAAAAAACCCGATGAACATCGAGGCTTTCACTACGAAGCAAGCAAAATCAACACGAACACTATGCGCGACATCCTTTCTCGAAAATGACGTAGGCTTAATCATTAAGCTTGGGGATGTCCTGGTGCCTTTTGAACTTAACGTAGGTAACGGGGAACTCATTTGGTTTAGGGAGGATGGTAAACAAGAGGCAGAAAAGCACCTCGAAGGTGTCTCGTGGTCATACTAGAAGATACCTTTAAAGACCATATCGCAAGCATCGGCTATAAAATTTAAAAAACGCTTCTGCATTTGTCATTCTTTTCACGCTGTGATTTTAATGTGGCTACAATTGAGCACGGGCCTTCATCAATTCCAAGACCCCCCAAGGCGGGGGATCATTATTAGAAAGAAGCTACTATTAAACACAACCTTAAAATTTTCCAAGAAACCACGAAGAGGGAGGGTCATTTTACGAGATTAAATTCTACCATAGAAAAAACGGTACATAGAGCAACTTGCCTTACCCATTCGTTACATCTTCCAAACAGAATTCTCAGCGATGTGTTATAGCCATAATCAAGGTCTTATGGTTAGAACGTTTTCTGATACTGGGTGCACGCAATAAATTCGAAGTAGTGATGTCTCTACGCTGCACAAACTTCCTTGGCTTATGCCCGAGCAAAATCTGAAACATGTTATGAATGTGCCACAAGCTCAACTTGATAAGCGACAATCGAAATCCTCTCCAATGCTTTCAGGGGTCTCAAGAACTTCAAGGACGGAATGTTACAGCCGTCCTTACTTTAATGTTTGAAAAAACAGTATTCGGCAAACGTGATATTCGCAAACACACCTCTTCTTCCACCTCTAGAATCAACTCTCAACTCGCTAGTTTTCTCCTCCTAGTTTCAACGCGGCTATTCGGCCATCCTGATAATAATCCTACAAAAGTATTAAAATCGACTTCAACTAATCAATAATAAATATCGTTAAACTAGCGAAATAGCTAATCAATAAAAAAATACTTCTTTAATGAGTGCTTACAAGAACGCATGTCTCCTTTTTAAAAAAACAGGTTGTCTTGCGCTTCCAATAGAAACCTCGTGCATTTGTGATTTAAAGCCCATATCCAAGCTATTAGATTAGGATCCCCTGTCAGAGGGTGGCAAAGTTTGCAAGCACTAAGGTTCTTCGATTTATCCCTAAAAGTCGCTGATTGGCAATAGATTACTAGTTGGTTTAACCAATACGCAGCTCCTTTCACATATATTGGAAAGAAGTTCGACTCGTCGATTTGAGGCACTATTGGCCGCTTCGTAGCCACCTGACCTCGTAAGTCAATCTTCCTCTTGAGTTCTCTTTTTATCAGAAATACATCGTATCTTTTTCAACGTGATGGAAGATTCTTACCCTTGCCATGATGACATAAAAAAAATTCATGAGCGGATGAGAAGAGATTTAAATTTATCTCTCTATAAATAGGATCTCCAGGAGATTGGCCATCTTCATTGGTTCAGAAGCTAGCCTGGTCTTTTTCTTTTTTCATAAGCCCCTATATTTCCACTCTCGAAAGCTAAAATTTCTCCATTTCACCATTCGAAACGCATCTCAAAGTTCAGCAGACATTTTGGTAGCCACCTTGTCTCTGATCGATCTATGGAGGTCTAGCAAGCATAGCTAGGTTTTGTCACACTGACACACATTATTCCCTATGCGGTCCATTACCCTTGCGAAACTTAGGTAATAATTCTCTACCTTCTCTAGGCATCTTTAAAACCTATCAAACAACCAAGCGATATTTGTTAACCCAAAACATGATAATTCCCTTTGGGGGAGAGTGGACTCCTTGAGTGTTAAGGAATATATGATATCGTGGACGTTTACTCATCAATCACTCGAGTCTTCAAGAGCTCAAATATTGTAGAAAGATATCCACGTGTATAATAAAAGATGAATCATAGTCTAGACTAAAAACTAGCGGATTCTTGTGAAGCGTTTGAAAACCCATGCGGCAACTTCGTGAAAAACTAACTCGATCAAGAATTGTGAACGTTCGAAAAACTCAGCAGATATTTAATTCAATAGAAAGGTTTTTCCGCCAAATCATCGTTATCGCTCGTCTTTATTGCATATATAGTTTTTTGTTCCTCTTAACACTATGAGTCCTTAGATTTCTCACCGAGCTTTCTAACGTGGAGCAAATAAACATGATCGAAATTCATTTCGAGGATAAACCATGATTTTTTTAGCAACATCTCGCTAAATTCAACACCAACTGTTCCACAGACCACATATGTTGATGACAAGTGATCTAGGATCTGAGTGAAGTTTTTTTAAATATTAGATAATGTTAATCGAATACCTGTCACAAGTCACGTGCGCATGTGTGTGTGTGTTCATTGGTTATGTAAGTCACTATTGATTGGTGGTACGTGAATGAATGAGGAGACAAGAAGGGATCAAACCTTGTTGCATACATCCCTTTTTTTTTAAGCAAACTGGCCACATATGATTAAACAATGCACTAAGTTTTGACTAATAACTTGATGAAAATGGCATATCAAAAAATTTCCTTGTAGAAAATCGACGACAAACAAGTGATAGAACTTTTCACTGTAGTGATAAAAATCGGGAAGGTGTCGCAACAATTTTTCCCTCTTTAATATTGGAGTTCGTTGGTTTGGTCATAACTTCTTTGTTCTATCTTTTCCTTTGTATATATATGGTAAATAGTTTTTCATTATTGACTAATTGTAGAAGAAAATCCGTAAACATTCTTCAAACAATTACTACCAAGTGAATATAGAGGGACATGCTTTAGGGTTCGGGTTGATTGGTTGATCTTTGTTTCGTTGACACGATATCTTTCGCTCAAAGTTACTTCACTACTTCAAGTGTAGAAAAAATTGCTAATGCAATTGTAGAATAAAAAAAACATATATAATACTCCCCATACAATAGTTTCGGAAGCTTTTGAGCATCCGATCAAGGTGCAAACTTTAACTAGTATTTATGCTTTATTTTTTTTAATTCTTTCGATAGTTCTCGGTTGAGAGTAAACGTTTTCTCTTTCTCTTATGTCCGTCACGCTGAGAGGAAGCTCCTCTCTTGTTTGCACACTCTGGTGCTCGACGTCCGGCCCATGCCTCGGCGCACTCACGCTATCTCGGAAGCTCTAGTGTTCCTCACGTTCTTTCTCCAGCTCCACGTATAGCCCCTGCATGATCCTCTACGCCCTCGTCATAGCCTCTTCCCCCGCTTGCCGCGCTGATAGTTCGGTAGCCCATTGTTGACGACTCTGCTGAAGTCAAACTCGCGTCTGGTTCGTGTTGAGCTGGAGTTGGTCTATGGCTTCTTGGAGGCGCTCTGCCCTAACTTCCGCTCTTTGCACCCTTAACCAAAGACGCTGTACTTCCACCGTTTCCCGACGGGGTGGGGTTACTTGCATCAAATCCTTTACAAAAACTTTCTGAATCTATTTCTTGATGAAACAACACACCGTCACCCCAAGAAATTCGATCATGCTTGAAAAAGCTTATGGAAACTTCAATTGTCTTGGAGTAAAGATTCATGACCAACTGAAATATGTAAAGCTATCAAAGCGAAGCATTATCTTAACTTGACGTTAAAAATTGTCGTTTTCATTTGTGGGCCCGTCTTTCGTTTATTTTTTGGTTAAATCTTCGATTTGGTGCAACGTTCTTAGTACCGACTGATACGGGCACGAAACAACGAGACAAAACAAGACTATAAAAGACATTTGATTACACCGGGTAGCCTCTTTAA
This sequence comes from Bryopsis sp. KO-2023, assembly GCA_030272585.1. NCBI lineage: Eukaryota > Viridiplantae > Chlorophyta > Ulvophyceae > Bryopsidales > Bryopsidaceae > Bryopsis > Bryopsis sp. KO-2023. The sequence goes on from BSYQ01000002.1 coordinate 2,264,153, forward strand.
TGGGCTCTAAATTCACAACAGAATTCCACCTTTTCAGTGCTCGAACCCGTCACCTCCCCGACTGGATGCACCATCCAGAGCACTAAGCCACCTCACTGGCCTGGGGGTTCACGGTCTAAACCTTTCGTATTACCGACTCCAACAACATCTTCTTCGTGACATATTCTCTTTTCTCAAAACAATATATGTTTTCCTTTGGTGACCCAGAGATGGAATTTTCAACAACAAAAAAAAGTTTTTCTCGAGTTTTATGCTTGGCCTAGTTTTCTACTTGTGCTCGGTTCCTCCACACCTTTGTGACGGTCGTCAAAACATCCACCTACTCCCGCAATTCTCTAATGTTTTGGTTCAATGTTGCGGTATCGTCCGCCACAAACTTCCTCATCATCTCCTCGAACGCAGCCATTGTATCGTTTGTAATCTGTTCCTTTTTCGCCCGGGGCTCTTTCGATCTTTCCTTGCAGTATCGGCTTTCGGAACCATTGTTGTTTCTATCGTTTAAATCCACTCACGATTATTCTTGTAGACCCAAGCGCCTCATACTTCGTACCGCCAAAGTCTCTCTATGGTACATACTAGCTTGCGTGGAAATAACTCCTTTGTCGGGGGTGCTTGAACCTTTGTTGCGCGTTTGCGAAGTCTGAACAATAGGCTGGAGGATTCGAGCTATAAGTCAAGTGCTTAAGTCAGCAGCGGACTTGGATTGAGCACTGACCGAATAGTGACCTATCTTGTAACTAACGAAAATCAGCTTGGAACGAGTGCATATCTTTTCTTACAAAAATTGGAACTCTTCTTCTTAACGGTGAATCTCAATTTCTTGCAAAAGATCATCTCTCCAACATTTTTGTTAACTTTCTCAAGAATTCATCCTCCAGTTCCAGAACACAAAAAGAAAATTGATTGTCACAAACTCACACCTCCAAAAAAAGAATCTACTACGCATAACGATGTGGCTGGTCCCAGTCGTCCCTCTGTTCTTGGGCCTGCTGCTGCTAATAAGTTGGTATTCGAGCGTTTTGGCTTAAAACTGTTTTGCAACACTTTTTCGTGGAAGATTTCACAACATTCATTGATGAAAACAATATCTTTCAAAGCAATATATTGGTGAAGAAGATCTAAGCGGGTCCACTCGTTAAACACAAACATAATCAAAGAGTCTTCAACAAACAAATACATGGTTACGAGAAATCTTCTTGATCGGGGCAAAAGTTAGTTTCGGAACAAGAAATGAGAAACAAATAATGCAAGTGCCATCAAGAGCAGTTGATTCTCAAAAATATATCTCTTCTTCTCATCTGTTCGATTTTGAAAAACAATCCCCTTTCTAAAATTCTCCGGAAAAGATCTATGTTATCAATTTCAAAAAACCTTTCATCAGTATCGTCCTATTTTCTAATTGGTAAATTTCGCTCTATCAACCCGTTTCACGAACGGCTTGTACCACAGTCAGCCATGGAGACAGCTTGTACTGTAGTAGACATCCAAGCTCCTTGTACCACAGTCAATCATGGAAGCACCCAAGAAATGCAATGCTCTTCTCAAGCAGTCGTTTTCCTTCGAGGTCTTCAAAAATCAAGCGGTTTGAAAAAAAACGACTAAAAAAAACTTGATCGGTTCCGGTGTTGCTCGATTAAACGCCTAATTAATTGCCCTCGCCCCAACTATTCGTTATCCATCTCGATTAGGTGATTAAAATAACCACCCGTTTGGCCGGTGTCCATTGTAATTACTAAATCCGAAAAGAACTATGTACTTTTTTTTTTATCGGACCAAACTCTGCGCCCACGGGTTGATCTAAGGCTTGAATTCTATTTTCAGAAATAGTATAATGTACATGGACGATCGATTAGAATTGAACTCATTTGTTTCCTCCTAGCTCAAAGTTTAATATTGTCCCCAACTAGTGTGTGAAATTGAAAGTTTATATATAACGTCAATCAAGCGAGGCAATTTGTATTGCATGACTTCACACTTTTAAGGAATTGACTCCTAGGTCTCTTGTATGAAGACTTCTTAAGCGATCTGAAAATAAATATTCTCTTTCACCCCAAATTTCCTTCTTCGAGGGACATGCTGGTGTTCCCCCCCCAAACAAGCTAAGGCACACTTTCACGATGCTAAATAATCAGTAAAGTTTCCTTGTCATTAGTTTCCCTCATCTTTTGAGAAAAAAAAGGAACGAGCAATACCTAAGTCCTGGAAACTTTCTTCTTGCTTGTTGTAAGTATGTTCGCACTTTGATCTATGAAACGTCCTCAACGCTTTATCCCTGGTAAAGAGAAGTAACTTTTTCATGTATCTTTTATGATATAACATTTCTTTTGATTATTTTTTTTTATGTTGTAAATATGGTTCAATGCCTTCTTCGATTTTCTTACACTGCAACATGTCGTTAGGGCATCGGAGTGTTGGTCTATGTAATCAAGATTATCGATATCGAGTTTTATTGTAAAACTGGCTAGCTTTAATAGTATTTTCTTAGAGTCTACACAGGTCTATTCTTACTAAGATAACCGTCAAATTGAACTCCTGCTCCCGAAGTATTTCTCTTGAGCTAATATAAATAATTATTTTTATATTAATTTTACAATAAGAAGTATTTACAAGTTGCTAATCGATCAATCGATCAATTTCTTCTCTCTAATTATTCCTCCCGTATTGAACGCCAGTATTGAAACCACGAAAGAGCTGTCCCAAATACTCTACCCAATCATTAAGCAAAACAACATTCTTAACCCTTTGTTTTCCCGGCTGAAAGTCACGAAAAAATTTCCTGGGATTCTCATAAGAGTTTCAATCGATGACTCCGTAAGCTTTTGTGCATACTTTTTCTTTTTCCTATCAAGAAGTCCATACCTATCTCTAACCCGCTGATATTCTTCGATATTATGATTCTGTTTTGTTATTATTACCTTTCCAAGTTTGTTTTTAAAGTTTTTGCACTCTCAATCGAACATGTACATACTTCGAGTATCTCATCCTTGGGCAACGAGACAGGTCAAGAAAAAAATACTTGAAAAAGAAATTTGGATCGGTAAATTACGAGACGAACATTTTTTTTCACGATCGAACCGTCACCCTCAGAGAATCGAGCCCTGGACATGTGAACCTTGGGTGATTCATGCCCTAAGACCTAGGTGGAACTCCTAAAATATCGTACTGCGCTATGGCATTACCGCTTGGGTCAATATAGTGACAATCGAAGGTCGGTGTTAGACTTTGGAGCAGTCCCCCCCAAAATGGCAATGATACGTGCACGTAGGGGTGGGTTTTGTAGTATGTACGATAAGGATATAAGGGTTGGGAAAAATAATTTTTGATAAGAATTTTCCGGGTTTTTTCCCTTCTCGTGCTTTTTGTGTGTGTGTTTGTACTTACTTCTTACAATAAGGGGTTTGTTGTAGCATCACCCACAAATAAGGTTCTTGAAGTCGTCCTGGACGACTCGTCATGAAAGTGGATTTCATCTTCCACTAGATTCTTGCAAAACCAACACACCCTATCACTTCTTTCTACCCGGTTAACTCTTTTCATTGTATAAGCTTCTACATGAAGGAAGTGAACACCGCATCTGAAACGTGCGATTGCCCCAACGTAAACAAATTTTAATTGCTGGCTAAAATAACCCAGTCTCTCTTCTCTCTTAATAAAGTTTTATCATTCTCTGAAACACACCGACTCCACCCATGCAGATCTCAAAACATCTTTCTTAGTCTCCCTCCAATCCCGAATGTCAATAATCTCCCCATTATTAATACACGACACAAAACGACTCCCTAGAGGTTCCACCATCTTAATCAAAAGATTTCCATATGACCGACCCATATTTCTATATCGTTTTACCATTCTATCCGCAAGAAAATAAACCGGCGAGTTCTCAGAAAAAGAAATCAATTTATTATAAAATTTAAGAACTCTCTCTTGTATGCGATATTCCATGTTGAAGGTGTTGAATTCCCAAAAAACGATTCCTTTTGGAGTCCGCTCCAGAAGACATAATATCCAACGTAAACAATTGAGGTATAATTTTTCCAACTTGTCGAAAACGCTACGGTAAATCCTTGCACCCCATACCTCACAACCATACAGAATCGCACTTAATACAAAAATGTCTAATCCATGCAAAAGAACTTTGGGATCTTTAAATTCAAGGCGGTATGCCCATTCGAAATATTCCCGTCTCTTACTTTTCATGAGTTCCTCCAACCGACCTAAATGACTGTCAGAAAACTTTTCGGATTTATCACTTACCCAAATACCTAGATTTTTGAATTCATATACCACTTCTATGGGTAAACTGGCATGATCAAATACCCCGTTCACCACCATGCAAACACTCTTTTCTGAATTCATACTCACCCCACCCTCTTTTTCATATTTTTTTAGTACTTCTATTTTTTTGTCTACCCCTCTTATTGAATCCGTTGGTAAGACGCAGTCATCTGCGTAATAAATACCCTCAATCTCCCTGTTCTCAACTTTCACAGATTTGGACCCCTTCCAAAGGAGCCCCACTAGATTCTCCTAATAACAGCAGGGGGGCCGAAGGGTCCCCTTGGCCTACTCCGGCCGTCCGGCGAAACTGTGTTGAAACCCCTTCAGCCGAGCGCACCCTTTAGCCCATTTAAATGTATAATTTAGAGAAAATTCGAGAAAATTTCGGGTCATAACCTAGTTCCACTAATGTTTCCCACAAACGAGAGTGATCCACCGAGTCATACGCACAACGAAAATCTACAAAAAGGAGGATTAGTAACCTCTTCGATTTTTTTCGAGCATAACAATATACTAGACTCCACAGTAGAAACACCTGTAGGAGTGTGCTATAATTCTCCCTGAACCCCGTCTGATAACTCGAAATAACCTCATCTCCTCCAATGATTTTCATTCTATATTAAAGTAAATTTGAATAGATCCTATATAATACCGAATATACTGTAATAGGACGAAAATTTGACGGTTCATCCCTACTACCTTTCCCCTTGTACATAGGAACTATAACTCCCACTAACATATCACGAGGAAACGATTCTTCTTTGTAGCAAAGATTGAAGAATCGGACTGACATCAAAACGCGTTGCATGCGCTCAAGACCCCACATGTTGTACATGTGAGCAGGGAGCTTGTGCACAACATGCTACAACTGGTGTAATGTGTGATTGCCGGCGTGTTTGTCTAATAAACACTTTTGCAACTCCAAGGCTTGCTCGAGAGTCGGACCACTTCCTCACAATCCAACATTTTGTTTATGATGAGTGGTTTGAAAAGTATTATATTTTTTGAGCCTTAAGGTTGAATACTGAGTGCATCGACTTGATAAAAAGAATGTACCTTTCTTGGAGTATATCTCTCCGACAAATTAAAACTACCTACCCCTCACCCCAAAAGCTTAAAATATTCGTTTTTATCATTAATGAAGGAATTTTTTATGCAACAACCCTTTAACCAACTCGAGGAACTCGAAGGTTAGGCGAAAGTGATCCGGATGATCAAAACTAGATCAAATAGTGCGGGGGGGGAGTACATGCAAGTCCCATCTCCGGCTTGCGATTCATTTCACGGACTTCTCCACCATCAGATAACCAACTCCTTCCAATCTTGCATTCACTCGAATCGTTTCGTTTAGGGGAGAGCTACTTTTCTTTCTTTGTGCATTCGAGGTCCATATATCTATAGGAAATAATTTTATGCTTGCAACGAAAAACTGAACGTCAAGATCTTAAAGAAATCGAGCTTTCAACCTTCGTTAATATTTCTGAAAACCGTCTAAAAGATGGACTTCCAAAATCATAATCTTGTACACGCCAGCTTTTATCTAGAAACGTTTCTGGCATAAACGGGAATCTTATCTTACTTTCAGCCACACGAATTTTTTCAATAAGAGTTTTTTCAAATCGTTTCATCACCTCATTTGATTTCGATGTTATTTTGATGGCATGGTCGGCCAGGTTTTCTCCTCCCTTTGATAAGAATAACTCGAGCATGGCTCAATAACATTGTCGGAATCCGTGCAAATATTAAAATTTCTGGAGCCAATCGAATGTCTAAATGCTAATTTTATCGATGGGAAGAACTCCATACTTTTCGATATCAAATTCGCAGTAAAAGTACTAGAAGAGCAATTTACAAAAGCTCAAGATAATCATTGAAAGATAAAACTGAAACTTATAAGTCTGATTGACCCAACGATGTGGAGGTAGGGCTCCAACTGTTCCACAATTATTCAATATTGGCTCGATAACGCACTCTAGCGGTTTGTCATGCGGGAATGCACCACAAGCGTAATTCTCGGTTGAGGTGTGCATGTAATGCTCCTTTTACTCTTAGATCCTTTCATGTAAAATCGTGTTTACCTATGTCCTCTATATCCGGAATACTACCGACACATGTAGTAACTACCCTTGTTATTCAAAATCTCTTTCCTTAATATTTTAACTTTTAAAAAGACGAGCGTCTCGCTATCGACTTGTCGTTCGTTCACCCGTCTATTGATCTTTCCTTTCCTTCATCAACCCCGCCTTGTAACTTTGGTGGTGGAACACCCAAAAAGGAAATCGAACGAGGCTTTAGGGCACGGGCATTTAGGAGAAAAAGTGACTTTCTGAATGTAAATGACGTTGAGTGTATGGAGGTTTTTCAGCTTTTTGAGTGACCCCTAAACTCGAACATGGATCCCCTACCTGCAACCATCCCTTACAATACAAATGCGCCAAGACTCCTTGCCCCAACCCACCGGCGGCACTGCAACTAAATTATTCATCGGGTCTTCGTGATAGTATAGCCATGACCATTGCTGTTTTTGGTAGACACCATGTAACGAAAAGGTACCTCACCGCGTGATCCAAATGGCCTAGGATGTCCGTCATATAGGGACCATTGAAGCCCCTCCATATATTCTAAAAAAATGAAAGGATATATTGCCTTGTCCAGATAAGCATATCAGCCGACCCCATAGAAGATCTTACCAAAAAACTGCTTGGACCTTAAAAGAAAATCTTGAGATAATTTCCGAGTCTTTGATCACACCCTCCTTTTCCTTCCTTGAAACATGATCCAATAGAGCTTTTGAATATAAAAATTATTTTCAAATAAGCGCGCTTGCACGCCAAATGTCGTCTTCTTATTCCGCTTCCAACCTTGGCTAATGTTTTATGTACCGTGAATAAACTAAAGTTTCCGTGGTTCAAGTCGTTGATAAGGCTCCCTCCCCCAAAAACAAGCTAGAGGCGAATTACACCACAAGCATATCGGTGGATGCTCACCGCCACGGTCCTTGAGCCTTTTGGACATTTCTGCGAGTTCTTCCCCCTCCCTTTCCTTTTTCTTTCTCAGGGTTTTTCTCCAGTCCTGCATTTCTGGTGGAAGGTCTTTTCTCCAGTCCTGCATTTCTGGTGGAAGGTCTGGCACAGGAAAATGGTTCCTGTCCTCAATCCTTTTCAAGGTTTTATCCACCAAGCTGCAATCAACACCGGAAAGTCTTTGATTGAAGGGTAGATATTCACCTCCACGGCTCTGATATACTGGTTCATGTCTCTCCCGTATCGCCTTTGCTGTAGACACTCCTTCATCTATCGCAACCCCAAGACTGGTCCGACATCGGCTTCTACTTTTTCTCCCAACCTGGCCGGAAAAATATCTAGCATTCGCTGCATAAGCCCGGTTTCAGCTTGTGCAACGTATACTGCGGTCTGCCACGCATCTCGCTCGTCGCTCGAACTGAGATGTGTCCTTGGGCTTTTTTTTGCCCTTGGACTCGGCGAATCGTTTTATTCGCGGTGTCCAACTCCTTGACCAAGGTCCGCATTTCGTTCTCAGTGGTACCTTGTGCTTCTTGAGCGACCTACAACTTCTTTTGTGCATGGTCTTCTTGCTCGAGTCGACGCTGTGCCCCTCCTTGGAATTTCTGTAATTCTTTTTCCGCCTTTTCCGCTTTTCTTTTTCCTGGTCACGCTCGTTGCGCAGCTCGAGGCGGTCATGTTCAGCCTGTCGCTTTGCGTCTGCAGTGCGTTCAGGTCGTGCTCCCTGCTTGCAACCTTTTCTTGCTTTTGGCCGGGAAGGATTGGTAGCGGTTTTATCACCAGTTTTGGTCTTGGTTTTAGAGTGGTGCCCGGTTTGGGTACCGGCTTAACAAATCCGCTTCGAAGCTCTGAAGTCGTTCGAAAGCAGTCTTTTTCGTAGACTTGGGATACGGAGGTGTTGCTGGTGGATTCATAAGCGGTCGTGGGACCTGAGAGCGTGGACAGGCATCAGACGTAGAGACAACTGATTTTCGAGGTTTGAACCACGATAATAATTCCTGAAGATTCGGACCTAATCCGTAATTTAATTGGTCGAGCCATCCATATGATTCGGGTGGTATTGCTTTTTGTTTCTTTCTACAAGCCTTGTAGTACAAGGTTGACAGGAATAATTGGCCATCGTCCGCTTTCTTTTCGTAAAAAGAGATGCTCACTGTTTTAAAAACATGTGTTAAGAAAGCCGGCATAAAACTATCATGACAATCCCTCCTTAAATGTAAATAACATTAAAGAGATTGTCTCGCTAGTCCACACCCACTCGATCCTCTATTGTGGCCATCTTTATTAACTATGTGTTGAGCAAACAGGTCTCATCAAGTTTTGAGTATTTTCATCAATATCTACATGGATCCCTATGATCATGTGTTCAACGAAAAACAAAAAAAACTACCAAAGCAATAAAAAACTTGTTCATTAGTTTCCTAACCATAAAAAAGGCGTCATCAAGGGGCCCCTCGCAAGTCTTCTGCGCAAAAGCCTTGGGTCGACTATCCCTAATGTATAAATAAAAAGGAAAGTTGCATTAGAGATTGCGATTGCATCAGCGATCATCAGAATATTTTATCCCAAGTAAGTTATTGATCACAAATTGCATTATTTGCTGCACTGAGCATCGGAATGATCAACCCCACCAAATGCAACTCCTCTACCCAACCTCTTGAACAACTGCATCATATTATCTATCGTGAAAACAGATGCAGTTGCCTCCCATGCCCGTCAAAAACGCCGAGGATTGCATCCATAGCGGATAAAGCGCCATACCTCCACACGTCAATTGCTAGCATCATAGTATCCTCCATGTACGACTTCAATCCCGGGTCTGATGCTCCACCAACTTGGATGTTAGAGGAATGAATTCTTTTTCCACCCCGACTCCGCGCCACCTGACGATTTCGGTTTCTTTTGTCCCCGCCCCAAGATGTCCCACCAATCTCAAAAAGAATCTTCACAATCCTACTATATTTCATCACTACGTTGCCCCATCAACGTTTTCTATGAAAATTTATTTATTTAAGTTTTACCCCTCATTTCTTTTGTCACGCTTGGATGTAACTGATAAACCTGGAAGCTAATAGCTTTCAGACTAAAGTATAATGAACATCCAATAGGTTTCAAACAAAAACTCAAAAATCAGACTGAGAACCCCCCGACCCCCCGACCCCCGACCTGTAGTCCTCCATGAAGTCGGACATACACTCCCACCTCGGGGCCTGATCCCGGAGGAATTCCAAGAAACTCGTCCAACACCAGTGCTAAATGGTGGGAAAGAAGCTAGTAGGTGGGTCGGTCGCGGACTTCGAAATCGTCATTGGAATACAAACTCCTGAGGGCGAAAGGCGAGAATATAGGAAGGGGTATTGGTCCAAATCCATGCGCTAGAGCATCGGGGATGCTTCGCTCTTTCTTGACCCTTAAGGGTGTTCGTTCAGGGAATGGTGTGTTGGCCGCAAAAGGGCTTTGTACCTGTGCCAAGCGATTAAAGTGTCTTTTTTACGAAAATCAAAAATATTAGTAGCGATAACTGACTCATGAAGACTTCAATATTCTTGTTAATTTCTTTTAATGGGTTGCACTTTGCGTAGCAATTGTCTTGAAGATAGATATCAACTTGCTTCAAGACATGATCAACTCCCTGCAATTGTTTCTACCACTAAAGTGTGTAAGCCTTGTTTAGCATGCTCTGGCCTTCTCGCATACAAAACATCAAGCAAACGATATCAAATCAACATTGACCCTCGTCGGCAGACCTGGGATGTACCGTACCGACCCCCAAAACACGGTGCGAACCGTACGGTACGGTATCGGTATTTTTCACGGTACGGTACAACATCGGTACCAGGTCGGTACAATACGTCGTCGCCAATGACCGGCACCCGTTAAAGGTCGTTGTTGCAACGTGTCACTGGCGTTGTTGTACCGCCCTGGACGGTTCGAGTAACGATGTTCGTTACAACAACGTAATGGCGTTGCAGTAACGTCATGTGGATGACGTACAATGTGACCCCCGCAGGGTCCCTAGAACCCAAGGGAACCGAGTGAAATTCGAACACCGTACCGCACGATGCCGAGTCATCTACACTTAGCACTAAGCAAAGCGGACCACGATGGATTTGTGGCTGTTGCAATAATATACCTTAATTTTTTTGTAATTTTGTAAAATTACGGTATATCATTGCAACGGCCACAAATCCATCGTGGTCCGCTTGGCTCAGTGCTTAGCGTAGATGACTCGGTATCGTGCGGTACGGTGTTCGAATCCCACTCGGTTCCCTTGGGTTCCGGGGACCCTGCGGGGGTCACTTTGTACGTCATCCACATGACGTTACTGCAACGCCATTACGTTGTTGTACCGACCTGGCCGTTGTTGTAACGTGCGTTACACGTAACGCAACCGATCGTTGTTGTAACGTCTTTCCTCGGTACAGACGTTATACCAGTCGGCGCAGACGTTACTGATAACGTACCACGTTACAACAACGGCCAGGTCGGTACAATAACGTAATGGCGTTGTTTGTAACGTCTGATCGTTGTTGTAGCGGACTGGGGCGTTGTTGTACGGATTGGGTCGTCGTTGTAACGTGTGCAACGTGTTGTAACGTCCGGTCGGTGCGTGCACCGACCGGACACGTTACAGTATCGACCGTGTGCGTTACGGTACGGTGCGGTACAAACGGGTTGCTGACGAGTCGTCGGTCATTTATGAGGTTTGAATGAGGCCACTATGTGTCTTTATGACACCCCTATAATCCTTTTCATCGAAATGCCAACGGGGAGCCTTGGAGCCAAACTCCTATTCCATTTTAGCATACGCTCGATTTCTAACGGCTTAACTACAACTAGGCCGTAAAAAATGGAAGATGTGAGAGGGAGTAGGCGTTCCTTTGTCTTTGTCGAACTCATAAGAGCACACTCTTGAAGCAAAAAGCACTTATCTTTCCAAATGTCGTCGTGTGTTTGGACGATTGAGGAGATATGCGTCATGAGCGTTTGCAGTTATCCTACCGTAGCAGGCGCGTCACACCCTTTATCGCTTGCCTTCAACCGCTTTGTATACCATATAGTAAATAAAAAAGGCTGAAGGAGATTTAACGAGGACTCTAAAAGCTAAAACCGCTTGTATTTTGTTGAAAGGGACATTGGCAAAGAATACATGATATCATAATCACCTCAAGGGATGGACTTTCCCTAAGGATCCTAACTACCCCATTCCGTGTGTTGTCGCACCGTCAACCTGCTTTATCTTTTCTCTAATGGAAGTGGCTACCAAAAGAAGTCATTTCTTCCGATGACAAGTCCTCATTGTTGCCATCAAATGTGTGTGAGTTAACCGCTAGAGGGTAGTTTCATCTTTATTGTGGCCCACAAACGAGCTTGCACCATATTCTTACATCTCCAAATACAAAAATAAGCTGGCACCCACGAAACTTCATACAACGCAGCTGCTCGCAATCGCCCTCCTCGGGTCCGCGAGGGTAAAAAACGGTAGCGGTGGTCGGTACTGGCATTTTTTTCAGCGAAATATCGTAGTTCGAGCAGATAACAACGTCCACCAAGATAACAACAACGATGCGCAAGTGAAGGAAGCGCTTGTGTAAGCCGGTTTTTGTCGATTGCTAATGACGACCTTATAGGAAATCAACTTCAAATATCTTCGGAGATTGCTCTATTTGTGACTCAGATCTCTTCTATCGCGTATTTCCCTTGCCTGGTGGGCGTGTTTTGATGCGTGAACAGCAACCACAAGAAGTGTGCGTTTGTTCTCTTCGCCGTAACTATCCCATTCTAATATTGACCCTTGGCAAGTAGTGTCCACCAGACCTTGATCCAGATTGGCACTAATATAGAGCTCCAATGACGTAGCCATGATCTTTTGATTTCGGAATGTTATCTTTTCAAAACGATTGGTAAGTGTTCTCTTGTGACCGTAATCAGATTAGCGTCCCATGTGGGTTATTGCGCCACCGTAAATACAGATAGAGCTATACGATACCAATCACTCTAGCTCCATGAAGCTTCCCTCCAATACAGCACACAAAAGGCTCACGTTTGTACTCATATATGCTTCTGAATCTAAGAGTATCATCCCAAGTAGCGATACAATCCATTAATTGACGTTCGAGCAGGTGAACGAGCTTGTGTCTATGCTGCAAGAAAGACCCTCAGCCTAGTGTTTAGCCAGAACATTGAAGATTTGAAGAATCGAGTTTATGTGGCCCAAAGCCCACCTCATATCCACTTCTATATTCTGAAATCGTAAGTTTTCTCAATGTTGAGCATTATAAGAGGTACATGATATTACATTGACCCCACTCTTCTTTGGTAAGACATGTGACCCGAAGTCGATCCTTGGCAAAATTACTTTTTTTTAGCTAACCCAATCGTGGCAATATTGTGTATTCTTTTAAAACGTAAAACGACGGATGTCCTAGCGATTTATGAAATGGGTAGCCTAGAATAGAGGGGATATTTTCGAGTTGACTTAGTCTAGAGCATCACTCCCTACGGCTTTGTGGGGCCACTTAACGCTTTTGTAAAAAAGAAGTGGCTATACGTAGCGCTATTAAGTCCTTTTGGATAACAATCGTTCCGACAAGTTAAAGAGTCTCGGGCCGAGTAATAGCACAGCCGCTATACTAAGACACGCAACAATGTAGGTGCCCCCAAAAGTTCTTATTGTTCAACTTCGTGCCAAGGATGACACATCTTAATATTGTTGTGTGCATATGCAAGAGCACTCACACCAAAAACGAAAGATTTTGGTTACTTGGAAAGATAAAAACCAGTCGATTTACGAAAAGGTGATGCTGAGAGCATTGGACCAGTCATGGGCTGCACAGGACAAACCCCTGTTCTGTGCGGTGCATAGAACAGGGTTCTGTACGAATCTGTGCAGCCTGTGCTGTTCTGTCTTGTGGAGCGCAATTCCACAGGCCAGAACAAGACAGACTGTCTGTGCGCGGACCAGGGTCGGACCTGTGCGCACAGGCGCACAGACTGTACAAAACAGGACAAAACGTGCACAGAATCTGCACAGAATCTGCATAGACACGTGCACAGACACGGTTTGTCGTATGCTGTACAGTCTTTGCGCACAGGTCCGACCCTGTTCCGCGCACAGACGGTCTGTTCTGTTCTGTCCTGTGCACGGGGGTCTTAGCCCATCACTGTGATGGACTATATGCATTTTGGACTCACTTTTGGTAATGACCTAGAGCCAATCATAGGCACTTCGCAAAAGATAATTTCAAAATGATAAGAGAGAGATAATGATGTTGCAAAAGATATACAAATAAATTTGCTCCTAAATGACCCCTGTGGAATTGGTATATTACATCTTTCAATTTGGGATGATACTATACTTATATCAAGACAAGTCGGCGATGACGTCCATTTTAGCTTTTGAATGTAGTAGAAACGATCCATTGCAAAGCAATGATGAGGGGTGGAATCTTCCAAGAAAATTCTCCACTCCAATACCTTTTTGGAGTTATTTGAGTGACACGAAGGTAGACGGCCTTTCTTTGAGAGTAACAATGAACCAGGGACGTCGAAAGTTATCCTGTCCTTCTGGAACGTGGCCGCTTAAAGAGTTGGACGGGGTTGCTTCATCACTTGAGTAAGGATGCTTGGGAGCTGAGGAACAAGCTTGCTCGACTTTGGTCATTGACGTACTACTTGCAAGTAGTACGTTTATTGGGAAATAGGGATACAACGTATAGTGATCATCATTGAGACTCTCTTTTCTAGATTTGTAATTACAGGTCTAGTATTCATTTATAAATGAATACTTAAGACTTTTGCTCATTTTGTTTGTAGCAGGATGGACGGCCTCAATCTCATGAATGTCTTCATGTACAAGGAGGAAACTACCGATATGTCTTAACATCATTCCAGGAAAAAAACGATTGTCGTGATATCGATACAACAACATTTGCATTTGGATGAACCTTATGAATCGGCAAGTGGTAGCTACATCAATATGAGTGTTCAGTCTTGTCGGAAGCTACCATCGATGGGGGTAATCTACGAAACCGTGTGGACCGAATCAATTACCTACCTTTCCTGCACCTTGTTTGCTTGGTAAGCCATTCAGCACATCGATGTTAGGCTTTATAAACATGTTAAATGCATGTTAGTGAATGGATAGGAGGCGACTGAAAACGTATGTTGATACCTGAACATACTTGCATCAGAACAACGTCCGCGTAGCTTATGTACGTAATGTCTAGATAGTTCAACTAAGAAGTATAGTGGCAACTTAGGATCTCCCACAAAACGAGTGGAGATCAAAAGCTGGCCATAACAATGAGTCTTCGACTTCAAGAGACACCAAAGGATAGCTTTAGAGTCCTATGTGAACGGATTTGAGCGGCGCACTCATGATAATCACGTTCGCAATCATCGGGTTCACCTGGATGCGAAGCGAAGACAACCTCAACTGCCTTTCGCGCCGACTTGCTGAAGTATAAATGATTGTTAACAGTCCTATGTATCTGGGATGTTATCGTTCATCCGTGAATGATAACATCCCTCATATATTTGAAGAGGTTGCCCCTATGCTTCATCTCTTCTCATGTGAAACTCAGGATCTTCATCCTCTTCTTGAAAAACCGCTTCAAAAGAAGCTAGAGAGACCCTTCTCAATTATGATACTATAAAGAGATTCTTGGAGTAAATAGATAATTCGTTGATGTTGGGAAACTTAGGTAAGAAACAGCACTTGTATTCAACTAACCTGGCTGTTACAATACCACCTACTCAGCCAGCATGCATTTTCATTGATCAAGCAATGCCTTTTACAACGAAAGTCACGTACTGGCTTTGGTGTTGCCTTAAAGCAAAATGTACGTCTTAGCGACGAGTTCATGAAAAAATATATATTTATAAGGAGAGCAAAAAACATATCCGTGTCGTTCACGAAAGATATGGCCCTAAACCCCGTCTCATATTGACTTCTATAGTCTTCAAGCATAAAGTTTTCCAAGTCTTAAGCATTGTATGAGATATATGATATTACCTTGACCCTATTCTTCCTTGGTAAGATATGTGACTCGAAGTCGATCCTTGGCAAAATTACTTTCTTTTGAGCTAATCCAATCGTGTGGTAAAACTGTGTATCTTTTTATAACGTAGCGGCATGTTTTAACATGAGTCCGGAAGAACAAAACGATTGTCTCGATATCGATTCAAAAGCATTTGCAAGTAAACCCATAGGACCTTGGATAAACCTTGTGAATCGGCAAGTAGTAGCTAAATCAATATGAGGATTCGACCTCATGTTCGACCCGATATCAATTCCCTTGAGTATGTCTTCCACGATGGGGAAACTAGAGGTTTCCTAATTCTCTTGAGGTGGTTCTTGTTGTAGCCTAACACAGCGAACCATTCGTTCCTCATTACCTTTTCATTACTTGTATGCACTTTTGATGAGAGTGGGATTAAAAAAGAAACGACGTGTAGTGAAGAAATGGAGTGAATATCACAAAGTGTCCGGATGCTACCTTAACAAAGTATTAAAGTATTTGTTTTATCAATTTAAAGGTCATCCCTAGCTTTGTTGCCTTCGCTCAGTAATTTTAATGATACAATTATCTTTGGTCATTTTAGTTCCATACTTTAACGGACATCCACTTTTCTCAAAGCAAAACTGAAAACGATAATTAATTGGGTACAAACGTTCCCAATAGAAGATGATTGGTTTTATCGATTAGATGCTCCACCTCATCCTCATTTAAGTGCACCATAGATGGACGGTTTTGATACGTTCAATTAAAGGAAGCCTTTTTCCGACATTATGTCGAGGAACGCTCTTTTCAAGTCTCCACAAAAAGTAGGGCGGCACGTTATGTGTATCGAGTCGAATCATGAAAAACCCTATATTGTTTATAGGTCAGATGTATATATAAATATCTGTCCTTTTTTTTTGAGGTTTGCATAAGTGCAGGACCTAAAACAGCGAGGCTAAAACTAGTGCGATTGGGCATGTTGAAGAATCCATTCCTAACATCTATTATGGTAAAATATGTCCAAGTGGAGGTAATATTATTAAATCTGAACACTCTGCGTGGGTAGAAGAATGATTACTCATGGTTAAACACACCAATCCATCCGTCGGCAATCCATGGTGATCCGTGGCTTTTACGAGAACAAGGGTATGAATAGTGCTTGGGTGATGAAACCTTCTTTTCTTGAGCGCACATGCGTTCTAAGCGACTTTTCCAATTCAATTACTTTTATTCCTCGAGTGCGTAAAGCTATTTCTCATCCTACCACTTTTCTTACACAAATCATGATGATCGGGTGGCCTCGATCCTTGAGCTAGATCTTGAACATCCTCTTCTCCGACCGGAACTTGAACGAGCTCTTGTTGTAATACAAGGCTGATTTCGGGTGGCCATGATCCTACTTCTTGATCTTGAATCGGCTCTTCTTCTTGATCTACGTTACCTTATGTTAAAGAAAAAAAAGATACCGTGCGTTACGGTCAAGCAAAAACAAAAGAAAGGGTTGATATAACTTTTCCTCTCGTTAACCTTACTCTCCTCTTTTTTCCCTTTGATAATATTCTTCTTCTCTAGTTTCTGCTAACCTTCGGTAGTTAAACGTCAAGCTAGGCGACCAATGGGGTAGAAGGCTTTCTTTTAATTCTCGGAAAATTTTCGCCTGGTCGGATCGTCAGACATTCTTTCTTCAAAAACGGTAACGGTATTGGAAAAAAGATTCAACGGCAACAAGAGAGATACGAGAGGTTTAAAACTATAGCACCTATTAAGTACTCCACCCCATCGTAGTGGGGTTCTTCTCAACGTTGAAGATGGATAAATGGGCACCGAAATGATCGCCAATTTGCAATCATCATATGGATCAATCTCTTTTTGTACTTTTCCAAACAAATCAAGCTTAAGTTATTATTCCACACACCGTTGCTACATCTAAGCCACCCTCCACTATAACATCTTTCGCCTCGAGGTTGTTGAGAGCTCCATTAATTGATTTGAGACTAGGCAACTAATAAGAAACTTGTTTGGTTCCTATTTATGCAGCGAGCCGTCTTTCGAGCATCACCTCCTCAAAAACTTTAAAGTACAAAGTGATTCTATCAACAATTCATGAAGTTTCCCACGATGATCTAGAAATCAAGAGCAAACAAAAGCTAAATAACCGCCAGCTACAAGCCAAGGCGAGAAGTGATACGGGATAAAGCGAGCACAGCCCCCAAAGGGGACAGGCCGGTCTCTATTTCGGCCCGAGGGGGGACGAAATGATACACGATACGGGACGTTGGTGGACCCGCCCGCTCCCTTTGCGGGCTGAGCTCGCTTTATCCCGTATCAAGAAGCCTTGAGCACTTGATAGGAAATGCGTCAATGCACACTGCCTTTCACACTTTTTTCAAGTGACACTTGCTCCACACTTGAGGACTCTTTAGACTAGTCAATTGAATATCGTATCTTTTCTGATTTTCAAGAAAGCTAGTCAAATTCCATAAGAATGTCGAATGTACTCTGCTTGTCGTCACAACTATGGTATTCAAAGTCTTGTCCATCCGCCAAACTATCACTATTCGTAACACCTCAATAAAAAAGTGAAGACAGTTCGGTCTCGACAAGTGGGAGCATGTCTAGAACAGGTCACACAATTAAGCACATATTAGCCAGGAGTGAGATGATTAATTAAAGAACAAAGTAATAATATTATATATATCTTTAATGTGTGATTAACGGGAGCCAAGCTCACCAGCCCCCAACTAGAGGTAGGTGATCAGCTGTGGGATTCAAACCCAGGTTAGCTAAGTCCGAGTCGTAAGCGCTCATTACTAGCGGACCACATCATATGGACGCTTAAACAAGAGCCGTTACCTTTAAGTACCTAGTTCAAAGAGAGTGTACAGGTCCACCTCTTGACCGTTCGAGTGTAAGAGTTGATTCACCTTTCATTTTGAGGATCATCATCAGCTCACGAGATTTAAAAAAAAAAAAAAAAAAACAGAAAAATGTTTACTTCTCTAGCTTGGTCAGCTTGGTTAGTTTAAACCGCATCTGCTTGGCCACCATCATCTGAACCGCCAATTGATTGTCCGCTATGAACCTTAATGAAAACTAGACTTACACAATTTCAGGCCCCTGTTTGTGGCTGTTCGGGCTCGCCAAGTGTTTGTGGTGGTGGCTCGAACAGGTTTGTTATTAACACGGGGTAAAGCCAACAACCACATGGAATTGCGATCGGTGTGGTGAGAGGCCAACCGTAAAGAGCACCGGCAATCTTGGTGCCCATGCTCCGATGCAAAGCATTCACGATTCGATTCACGTTCCCATTTGTTTGGCTTCTGTTTCTGCCGAAGCCTGTGAGGGTCAACGGCTTTGTGTGCCGCCCGATATTTGATGCTCTAGTGCTCACACAAACTCCTTGCACATTGAGAAAAGCGTTTGTACATACCAGAGTTGCGCCGAAGTCGAAAAATTGACAACGGCAACAGAACGGCAACGGCAATTAACGGCCGTTAATTGCCGTGAAAACCGTTGCCGTTCCGTTGTTGCACAACGGTTTAACGGCCGTTAACGGCGTTGTAACGGCCACCGTTAACGGCGTTTTTTGCGTACTCACAACTCTTTCTGCAAGTATTACTAATGTATAATCCACCCCGTCCCTTTCGTTCCCTGCTCGTTTCGCGAGTGAGGAAGGAAGTAAACTCGTTTAGAAATAAAACCAACCGAATCCATATGTTCTCCCGAGCACATCGCACTCTGTCGCGTGCGAAACGAGCAAGAAACGAGGGAGATACCCCGGTTTCTGTATTTTCCACAGAAACATGGACATGCGACGTGCTCGGAAATAGTTTTTCTTGTGTCTTAGATGCCTTTTCCAGGTCGAAAACCAATTTTCCCTAAAAATTTTCAGCAAAAACGGCGGGTGGTGTGGGTGAAGATCTACATCAGATCTATTTTTAACTTGATAAGAACTTCCGTCGTTGTGCCGCCTTTCACTGCCGCTAAAGTTGCGCAAAAAGCGGAACTTCCACGGGTCTTTTCACGAAGAATAGGGCGAGACAGAGCAGGTTCCGCCCAGAGCCGGGCAGCAACCCGTTTGTACCGTACCGTACCGTACCGAAGGGGGTCGGTACAATAACGACCTTGGTCGGTACAATACCGACCTGGGTCGGTATAAATACCGACCGATTTAGAAAAACACTCATAACTTCTTTCATACTTAGTCAAATTGCGTTTTTGAGGTATCCAATCGCAAGAGAAAGACATTTCCTATCTATTGCAATTTGTTTGGGATCCATTGAAGGTGTATGTGGGAAGTTATGAGCATTTAAAGTTCCAAGTTGAAAACCTGCCGTGGTCGGTATTCTACCGACTTGGGAGTTATTACATCCTAGTGTAAATGGATGTAATACCTTAAATCACCTTAGGGTGTAAGGTCATTTAAGGTGATTTAAACTCCTCGGTAAAATGTCGGTATTGACCCAGTTTTAGCAGGGTCGGTACGGTACGGCCCGGCTCTGGTTCCGCCTTTTCCAAATGCTATTTTCAGAATTAGAACCAACTAAAATAAAAAATTTAAGGAGGTATTGGGTATTCCCATGTTTCTGTGGAAAATACAGAAACTGGAATATCTCCCTCGTTTCTTGCTCGTTTCGCACGCGACAAAGTGCGACGTGCTCGAAAAGTTCACTTCTTTCGTTTGGCTTCATCCCCATACGATTTCATTCCTTTCCTTGCCCGCGAAACGAGCGAGGCATGAACGGGACGGGGTGGATTATTCGTTCCAGTACTCTTAATTTAGTAACATTGACCATTGTAATCGATGGCAACGGCAGATGCCGTTAATAACGGCTGTGTGATCGTTAACGGTCAATTAACGGGTTTTAACAGGTTTGTAAAACGCTAGCGACAACGGAACGGCAACAGCCCGTTACCGTTAACGGCGCCGTTATTAACGGAGCCGTTGCAACGGCGCACAACTTTGGTACATACCATATCTCAAGCTGCATTAATGGGGGCACTGGGAATGCAGCAAGCGAGGTGTTCCGGACATTCGACAGAGCTTCGTAATGACCGGGTGCTGCCTTGACCCTCAACTCTTATGATCGAACAATGTTTGATCCTTCATTCGCTTTCGTTTCCCCTCTAGACCTTTCATTTTTGCTTATTTTTCTGTAACTACCTTGGTAGATAGTGTGGTTCGAGATGCGATTCAGTTTTTTCTCGAGATATCGAGGCTCTATTGCAACCAACCTTCTCGAACCACTTAATGTTCGTTTATCAATCGTCCTAATGCGCTCAAGTGTAGAAAAAATTTGACATCATGAAATATTGAATAATAGGCCATAACTTGAAACTTGTTATTTCATTGACGCTATCGTGACTATGATCTACAAGCTAGGTCGTACAAAAGATGCGGCCTTGCTTAAACTTATGAAACACTGCATGATGAAACAATGTTAGGATCTCAATTCTCAAAGGGGAGAACACAAAAAGTCAAGAAAGTGAGGATGGGTGGTGGTGGAGAGTCTGAAAAAACCTCGTCTCGATACGGAGGCATTCGATTGTTCAATGGGGTAGATTTACAATCTTGTAACGAAGTCAGTTAGCACGACAAACTGAGACCTGTTCGCGGAGTCGAACCACGTTTGTCCTTAAGACAGGTGATTTTGGACGATACCAAGGGGTTTGTTGGACGAATCGGGCTTTGTTTTTGTATTCTCGCCCAAATTTTTGACATCCTGCTCACGACGACAAAGGAACAATCCACTTGTTCGTGGAGTCGACACCATTGTTTTTATCGTGAAAATAAATACAAAAGGAGGCAAAAGGTATAGCTGGGGGATGGTCCCTCCTCAAGACTACAAAAGACATATCTTCTTATCTTGCAGATAATATTTCATTGAGCAAACTTACAATGTGGCCCATTACCCCACCTCACCACCTCGGTTTTCGCATTGTTCTTGGATCAACTCGATAGTCTTTTACGTTAAGTCAAGGTTAATGCGGGGTCAAGAATCTTTACCCCATCAACCCAATTGGTCCCTTACTTCGGAATCCTTCGGATTTTTTTGCTTTCGCTACAGTCGTTGCTCTTCGAAGGAAAAGAGCATCAGTAATAGTGGGTTCGAATCATGCTATGGGTTGACCGACTTTCATTCTCTCTCTTTTTAATTCCCTGCTAGACCTTGTGCGATCACAGGTAGTGGTCCACTGCACAAACAGATTGTATGATACAGTTTTTCATTACTAAAACCTAGTTTTAGTAATGCAAAAAAACGGGTAATTTATACTAACGACCCCCACTTGAGCGTCCATATGGTGTGGACTGCGCTTTCATTGTCGATCGTTGTATCTTTGAAATAGGTGGTCGGCGGCGGCGGCCTCTCATAAAAAATTAATGATTGATCGATTGATTGAATGAATTAGCGCTTTCGACTAGGACTTAGCCAACCCGGGTTTGAATCCCACAGGTAACCACCTGCCTCTAGTCGGCAGCTAGTGAGCTTGGCTCACGTTAATCACACATACGTATAATATTATTACTTTGTTCTTTAATTAATCAAGTCACTTCCGAACTGATTGATACCCTACTACCACTATAATATGTGCTTAATGACGTGATTTGTTCTAGATAGGCGGCCTCCTATCCAAACCGACTTGGCGCCGGTCCAAAACAGGGGAACAACCTTGTCAAGATCAGGGTCGATCCGGTTTTCGATAGGTCACATCGCTTGTCTAATCAAGGCGAAATGTGGTGTGACCTCTCTGAAACCGGAAAATCGGTCAGAAACTAGTCCAGCTTTCCGCATATTTTTGTGGTTGATTGGACCGGACTCGATAGGATTGAACCGGTCGTGACTTGTCCGGTTTTGACAAGACTTGCGGATTTGTGCTGGACGAGACCGGACCAAATCAGCTGCGGATATTGCGTGCGTTTCTCCGGCTTCTTTGGTGCGGTCTTGTGGTTGATTTGCGGACACTAAATCCATCCTGTTCCAAAATGCACACGATGTATGAGGATATCTCGATGTTGAAAAAGCTTACATTGGCAAGTAAATGGTTGTCGTCAATTGATTTACATGATGGATATTACCATCTCCGTCTTCATCCTCGGTATCGTAAATATTTTATGTTTCGTTTGGAGGATCGATATTTTTGTTACGTGGGTTTACCCATGGGCTAGATTAACTCTCTAGTTGTTTTACCAAGTTTTTCAAACCAGTGACAAATTGGATTCGAACACGGGGCGGGTCAGTCCCCTTGCGAAATAGGTCAGCCAGTTAGTTTTATTTGGATGATTTTCTCGTGATCAGTCGTTCGTTTGAGGAAGCTAGTAGAAATGGACCGTTTATTCGGGAATAATTATGTCGCTTGGGGTTACAGTGGCATATAACGAGATCACATTGGGAACCGACCCAGGAGTTGGAACATTTGGGTTTGATAATTGCTACACGAAGGAATCGCTTGGCGGTGCCTATCTGTAAACTTCGAGAAATTCGGGTATGGGCCAAGGATTCGGCAGTTCGACCTCGCCACGCATGGCAATGGCTGCCTAAGCGAGACTTGGCAAGATTTGCAGAAACTGTGCAAGCCCATGCCATAGCTATGCCTCTGACGGGTTTTTACGCTCTGTGTATGTGGACATGCACGGTCGCCACAGATGGCATGCAGATGTGAAAGTCTCGCGGCAGACGTTGCGCGATTTGCAATACTAGGTTTGTGTGCCGCTGACCAAGGCTTGAAGGTCCATGGTTTTGGGGATTGATGCCTCAGGGACAGGTTATTCCACGTGTTGGATTGTTTTTGGTAGCCCTCAATACATATATAACGGTTTACAAGGATATAATCTTTATTACTAACCTCATAAATAGTAGGACCTGTCATACCTATATAGTGAACCACCGTACCTGTTCCGTACCGTGGTAGGGTGGTGGACCACCACCATCAGTGGTCCATCAACTAGCTCGTAGCGCAACAAGTCTCTGTTATGTGTTGGTTAAGTGTCATACATCGAGTCTTTTTACGTCGATTGGCGAGAATTGAAGATATCTATATTATTTACTCCAATTACAAGAAAAAGCTTCTAGACAATATCAAAGAGGTTGTGTCGAAGAAGAATGTTCATGTTTTTATACTAGTGAACGTCGATGTCATGAACGTCCATGTTGTAGGATCTCGTAATTTTACGAAAGAGTAAAAACTTTTTTTGAAGTCAACAAGTAAAATCCGGCCAAAGGGTAAAGAGTAAAAAATATTATTAGAAAAAAAAGAATGTAGTTTCTAAATTGTTTGTTGTTAAAAGCCAGGCGCTCCCAAATAGACATGTGATATTCGTTATTTATTGAATAGAAACTCGTGAAATGAGCAAAAAGATTCGGGGGCAACGTTTTCGCAGAATCTCGAAGTACTAAAGCATTAGTCTAGAACGGGACAAGGTAAGACTTGGCTTAATTATATATGCAAAGCCTTGTTGGCTTTTTGATCATCCTCGGTCTTGGACGGAGAAACTCAGTAAAGATTCAAAAATATAAATAAAACTGACCAAGAATTGGAATATATTATAGGGGATTGGGCAGCAAGGACCTCGATTGCGATGGGAAACCCTGGTTTTCACGAGGACAATTTCAATCGCAATTAGTTATTTTTACAGACGATATATTACTTTTATCGCCATCAAAAAAAATTCATGATCGGGATCTTCATGTTTTATTAGACTATTGGGAAGGATCGAGGGACTACGACTAAAAAGTTGAAGATTTCGAAGGAGCCAGACTGCTAATCATCCAACTCATCTTCTTGGAGAATTAATTGCCTGCGCGTCCTCGTTCCTAAGATGCTTCGATTAGTACAAAACGCCAAAAATTGAAGAAAAGGTTAAGTGCGGTTTGTTGATGTTCTTTTATGTTATATAGAAATAATCATTCATATCATTTGCACCCTTACACAATTAAACTTGTTCAATAGAACGACTTTATTACTAGGGTGTTGCCGCTACGATGAAAGTCTTGACAAACCATGGTTTCGTGGATGATTTCTCTGGTCCCCTTTGAGCCTCCCCTTTCCTTGGGCCAAAATCTCCCCATATATCTTCCTTATTCTTGAAAGTGCTCCTTCCTCTAGCCATACTCATAAAGCTTTTCACATATCCTCATTAACTCTAGTATGTGAGGAGCAAATCACGATTGTTGAATGTTCAACCGTGTTGTTTGTTGGTGAAGCTAAGTGCAATAATGTATTCAATGAATGATTATTACAAAAAAATCTGTCTGTTGACTATCGTGAATCAATGTTATTCCGAAGTTATCATCAAGAAATCTAGCACATGATACGAGGTGGGTAAAAGAAAGATCTTTCTTGAGGATGTTGCAATAATATAAAATTTGCAATCTCGGGCGAAATAATCATGCCCATTGATAAATAATTTGTTTGTACCATTAGTTTGCTGTCATTTCGAAAGAAAAAAAGAGAGGAAAGGATTCTAAGCTACACAAAAGAAACCTACTATCAATGATTTTAAGATCATCAAAGATCTTTAGTTCCATCGCCCTTCTTAAAACCCGCCACTCGTTCGTTAAGTTCGAAGATCGCAACCCTTGGTGGAAATCAACTCGCATATGCCGTGAGCAGCGCAGCTTTCTGGGTCGCCCCTAGCTCGCCCCGTTGTAATTATAGGAAATTGTTTTTCACGTCATGCTAGAAAAAACACAAGAATGCAAAGAGAAAAAACAAGATACGGGATATGAACATGGTCATGACTAATGAATAAAAAGTAAGAATGAAAAGTATTTGAATCAAAATAGTGCGCAGTCGTTTGGATAACACAATTTTTTAATAAATCCAAGGGTGGATATGTGTGCATAAAACATAAGGTGAAAAGCTATGGGTCGTTTGAGTAATTCGGGTAACAAATGAAACCCGTGGAGAATGTTCAATATATCTTAAATGCTAGTAGGTGCAACGTTCATCAAATTCCCGCAAAAAAGGTTTCTGGAACCAAAAAGTCTCAAGAAAATTTCAAAACGCCTCTATGAATATATAAATAGGTTTGCAAACCCGTTTCTACTCAAGTGTCGAAACACACGAATAAAACATTTTGCTACACCGTATTCTTAAGGGAAGAAACTTTGTCAATTCAAACTACCCCAAAACCCATCCTCGTACCACAGATAAACTGCTCGATCGACAATGAGCAATGATAGAAAAAAAGTCAATAGTAAATAGCAAATAGTTCGGCATTACTTTCGGAGCTGCAAGTATAGCCACGTGCTCGGAACTACTCGGAACTACTGGAGGAACCCGCAGAATTGATGCAATGCATGATACATTGCTATTTACTAAGAAAAACAACAAAAAAGACATTTTGTGCTGCCACGAGCTCTACTTTCTCACTAAGTTAGTGACACTAACGGAGGTTGATGCCCCCAACTACTTAGGGTCCACCAAACCCCGCGCATTTATTTCAATGGGCCAAATAGATTCTTTTCTACACGAGCTTTTTTACTAAATCAAGTGTTAACTCTCGTGCTCAGGGGTGGATCGATGTGGGTTCGATTCCCACCGAGAGTCGTGAGCTGTTCCGTACGTCTCCTTGTCTCTTATCTTTTTTTCTCTTTTTCCGATGAGTGGGTCAATCCAAGTCAAAAAACCAAACCAAATTGGAGCTAGGATACTCATAAAAAACGATTTTGCCCTTCTAGTGGCGAGTTTGGAGTATGGCCTCGTTGTGTTTATTCTCAATTATGTTAGTTCATGATCGAACTTCTTTCGAAGATGTAGTTATGCGCTCATTGAAGCGACATCCCTTTTTTCTTGACGCAAGAGCAAGGGGTTCAAAACCTGCATATGCTAGTATATATCCATATGTACACTAATACATATATTTATATCCTCGATATGTATGTTCAAGAGGTCGGGTCGATGCATTTTCGAAGGAAGAGGTATATTGGGGACATCAGCGATCGTTCTTATAAAAAGAGTTCGCATAAGACGGGGCCCCTAGATTTGGAAGGCCCAGGAATCGAAAAACTTTCCATGCTTTGATAAAAATGCGTTGGTAAATGATTCGAGCATTGATTTTTCTTGTTATGCGTTTTCTTTTTGCTTTTTTTTAATTTGTTAGGGTGGCGTGAGATTGAAGATAGGAACATCGTGGTGGCGACTTTCTCTTTGAATGATATATCTTATCCGTTTTTATTGCTTTCGAATATTTTGAACCGGGTCAAAGGCCTAGGTCGGAGAGCGATCGTTTCGTTGGTGTAGGTAGATGCCCTTGAAAATTCAAATGTAACATCATTCGAACACCTCAACAATAGACAATAATGTCCTATGAACCTTGATCCCTTTCCACGGAAATGAAAAAACTAGCGACATCAACGGAAAACAACTGGGATTCAAATTTGAAATTCTTATGAAGTCGATATTTAGAAATTTTTAGGCTTTGTCTGGGGATAATAATGGAGGGCCAGGTGGTTGATTTTTTCATATTACGTTGGCTGGAAAGCCGCATCAGATATGTTCACTTTCTAGCACAACTGTCTTAATCCAAATCTAGAGGTCCATCGGGTCTTTTAACCCTCAAAGTTTCTCAAGAAGAGAGAGGAATGGGATTTCTAATGTTACTAAGCGACCCGAGTTCAAGTTCCACATCGGAAGTGCTACGTTTGTGAAGCGTTTGTTACCCTTTTGATATTGGTAGTTATGAGCAGACATGGGCTGAGACCCCTGTGCACAGGACAGGACAGAACAGACTGTCTGTTCTATGCACAGGGTCAGACCTGTGTTGCACATGCGCACAGACCTGTACAGCACAGCACAGCACAGACAGGGTCTGTGCATTGTCTGTGCAGGTCTGTGCACAGTTTGTGCACAGTCTGTGTAGATTCTGTGCAGATTCTGTGCAGAGTGTGTGCAGTTCTGTGTTGTGCTGTGCAGTCTGTGCACCTGTGCAGCACAGGTCCGACCTGTGCACAGAATAGACAGTCTGTCCTGTTCTAGCCTGTGGAATTTCGCAAAACAGGACAGGACAGCACAGGGTGCACAGAACCCGTACAGAACCCTGTCCTGTTCAGCCCATGACTGGTTATGAGCAAACATTCTCGATAATACAATATCTTATTTTGATAGACCCCGATTGGTTCAAATGAATACTTATGCATACTTTTGTCAAAAGGATGTCCCGGGGTGTGCGCGAGCTACGATCCGTGCTACCGTGTTTTACAAAATTAATTACGGAAAAGATCGTTACGCTAATTACGGTTTTCGATAAAGTGTACTTAGTTTTTCCGTTCGATCGCAAAAGCCCTTTGGGAAAACTCCAGTCGCCTGGCCCACCTCAAAACGAACTTTTGGTGCCCTCAGAAAACAGCTGCCACGCGTTTCGAACCCTTAGAACAAAGCAGCTCACTCACAACGATAATCTCCAGCTCGCACCATAGGGTGACGCAAACTTCTTCACGTTCTCGACGTTCATATACTACGAGAACTTCTTCACGTTCGAAGTGTATGAACGTCAAGAACGTGAAGAAGTTCGCGAAGTATATGAACGTCGGAAAAACTTCATCGAATGCGCCTGAGACTACGCGCACACTTCTCTCTATTCTCGAATTACCACCCGCAGTTAAAAAGAGCGGTCGATAACATGCAAGAACTCGAAAAAAGCTCACTTGAAGATCGAAGTTCAAGGCGAGGGAAGTCACAAATGGCACTGCTGACCTCTGAGATAAATAGGCGACGGCCGTTGGGATGTTTAACACTACACACACATATCACCAAAGGTCCGAGAGGTTTTGGGAGAGTTGAGGTGTTCGTTGGATCCGGGACGAACGACGGATTGGTTGTGTGTTTTGGACTTGGCGATAAATAAACTCGTGAAGAATTTCATCAAGACCAAGTCCGGAGAATATAATCGCTCGGAAGCTCTTAGGAAAGCTCTTAAGAAATTGGAATTGGATGGTTCTGTCGATGCAACAACCGTTGATAATAGGGACAGTGCACTCAAGCCCCTTTTGGGAAGGTGGTACACGGATTTGTGGGCATGGATGAAAAGCAAAAAGAGCTCCGTGGTCAATGATTGGAAAAAAATGGAGGAAAATATGAGGCACTTTGACTGAAACTAAGGAGTGTGTTTGTTTGCTAGTCGTTTGCTGGGTTGGAAAAATTAATTACAATCTTGGGACGATCGTAATTAATTCTTTTGTAATTATTTTTGGGCGTAACACGTTTTTCCGTAATTAATTTTGTAAAACACGGTATGGGTACCAACAGCTCGTGGTGTTGTGGATACGTTCAAAATTACTCATGGTGTGTGCTTGATGCAAACGAAACGAACATTCTTACAAGAGGTTCACTCGCGTTCATAAAGTCATCAGAGATCGAGTGTTACGGAAGCTTGTTAACAACACTTTTGTTTGTCCTGTTAATGAGAGAGTGAATGTCACGACTGAACTAATGTAACAGTGTGAGATAAACACATATTACGAACTCAAGTAAACTGTGCGTACCAATTGCTCGTGTTGTTGTGGATAGGTTGAAAATTACTCATGGTGTGTGCTTGATGCAAACGAAACGAAAATTCCAAGACGAAAATTTAGACGAAAGTTCAAGCCGTGCACTCACGTTCACAAAGCTTACCAGAGATCGAGTATTACGGCGGCCGGTCGCTACATTGGGTCCTTGTTTCTTGAATCCGGAATCAAGATGGGGAACTCACTCATCGTGGTCGACCGTAGGAGGGTCGAATATTTTCCTTCCACGCTATAAATGTCACATAAAAACAGGTGAGCAATCCCCTTTTTTCCGGAAAACCGTGGTTTTTTGTTACACAAATGAACATTACGGGGAAGTTCACGTCGTCTGACTCGCTAACAAGATGGACTTATATGTGGAAGACAATGGATTCACTTTTCACTAAAGTGATGTCTTATACCCCTTTCACGAACACTAAACCAAACATGACGCTTTACGACACGAATAATCAAGTTTTGATTAAAGAATTAGTACGACATTGCGGAACAAACTTTTTTATGCAATGTACTGTTTATCGCCGCCAAAGGGATAGACCCATCAATACATGCGTGGTATCGACCACATACCTGAGACACCTCCGAGGTGCTCCTTTGCCTCTAGGTCCCAAGTTTTGAGCAAAATTGAGGGAGTTCGGTAAGGCCTACGATCTTGGGGAGCACAAGACCTCGAATAAGCTCGCTTGCATGGTATGCACCCTGTTCAGAGTTCCGGTTGTCCTTTTCGATTGCTCAAGGACCCGATTGCTTGTTAAGAACGAAGATGTAGATCTTTCCGATGCGCGAGAAGAATATGAAGGATTACTACTCACGTATTAACGTTTATCCGCTGAGTTCGCTTATTCATTTTATATTCAATTTTTTTCCTTATCGCATGAATCTATATCGATTACAGGTACAAAATCTCGCTTTCCTCGTTCTAGGGGCTTGTTCATAATCCTCCCTTTTCGAAACAAGTTCCCCACCACCTACGTTAAGTTAAACGGGCCCCATGACATCCCCAAACTTAAGGATTTTCTTATGTTACATTATAGTTCACCTGGAATTGTGAGGGCTCCACAGAAAGTAGTATTCACATGGTAAGGCACTAACTATTCGAACGAACAATTTGGCCATCTGAATATAGACGTTTGTAGATCGTATGGATGCAACCGGGGCTCATTGTTGTTTTTGTCAAAGTCGGCCACTATTGAGATAGTGAGGAATTACACTCTTTCTCCCCTTGCTAGGAGCGAGATGGTTACGAACGATCATCGACCTCCCGATGAGTTCCCGAATGAAGCAAGGTACTCGCCGACCTTATGCTAAAATCGTTATTAAAGTGAACCATTTACTGGGAACTGTACATGTGCGGCATCATAGGACTTCCTTTTGCTTCCGTGCAATTGCATTTAATGGATATCGCAACAACCATTCCTGGCTTTTTGCATCATGGGGGATAGAAAGATTTAGAAGATCCGTGCAAATTCTCAGAGCGGTACAACAAAAGTGAGAAGGACGTGACAAAACAGCGTTTCGCAATCGTGCACGAGATGCAGAAGGTTTCGGAGTTGTGTCGAGCCCCGACCTGTCTTAAGCTTCCTACCAAGATTGCCGAGACGGTGGTGGTCGATCAAGCTTTCCTAGTGACGATCGAAAAGATCGTGAAAGAAGGAAACGATAACGGTCTTCTCGTGAATCTGTTTCGAGTCAAGAACCGGTTTTTTATTCCGCTCGAAGTCGTGGCGGAGGCTCGCCTTCCGCCCAAAGATTTGCGTAAAAAGATAGGAGACCAACGAAGATAGAAGGATAGAGAAAACTCAGTACAACCATCTCTCTTTTTTCCCTACTATATTTATCCCTGAAGGCTACGCTTGATAGGGCGCCCTCTTCCCACCTTATGCATCGCTTTGGGTTAATAGAAAGATTTCCCCCTCATCTTGCAAGACCCACCGTTAGGCAAATGGTGTTTTCGCGTTTGCATGCACATATTTTGACGTTAAATCATATTCATCACACGAGAGTTACGTCCGATTTCTTCGAGAAGGAAGAAAACTCCCTTGTAGGGTTAATACAAGTCGCCCAGAGAAAGACCTTCTGATAAAGAGTCGAAAATAATCGATTGGATCGGTTCACAAGCGAGATGCCGTTTGATAGAGAAAAGTGCACAAGAGACGATCTTGATACACAAGTGTTTCGTTCGAGGAGCAAGCCTACACATTTATCTAGCAAGAAAGAATACTTTAGAGAATATTAGGGGCGAGTTGGCCGGATAATGTCCGCAGACAGCAACATTGATTTAGTGGGGGGGGGGATAGTCAAGAGTTTATCGAGGTAAAAGGGTTCAAGTCGACAAGGGATGAAGAGGATACTTATTACGGTAAAAAGAATACACAAGAAGACATTGGTATAAGCAAGTTCAAGTCGACTTGAGAGGATATATGATTCTTTATACGGTAAAAAGAATACTCAAAAGGGACATCGGGGTGATAGTGTGAAGGCAACCAAATAACGAGCCTCCTTGATCTATATGGGAAGAGAAAGAGTATTTCCTAAAATAGCAACAGGGTGGAAAGACGAGTTTATAAAATGGCAAGACGACTATACAAGGGGAAATGCTTAAGGTGTTTTTCTTAGGTGCTAAGGCAAGTTGAAACGACAAAAAAGCTTTGCCATACCTAGTTTTGTAACAGACTTCACAACTTCCAACGTGCCGTAATAAGTTAACATCTCATGATAGGCAAGCCGAGTTCAAGACGACCAACTCAAGGCAAAGTACTAGGAATATATCGATATTATGGATAATCATTGACGGAGGAAGTAGCTTGAATGTTGAGCATCGATATAATGACTCA
Organism: Bryopsis sp. KO-2023; assembly: GCA_030272585.1. Taxonomy (NCBI): domain Eukaryota; kingdom Viridiplantae; phylum Chlorophyta; class Ulvophyceae; order Bryopsidales; family Bryopsidaceae; genus Bryopsis; species Bryopsis sp. KO-2023. Next base: position 2,295,799 of record BSYQ01000002.1, read on the forward strand.
TCCTTGATGAGGTCAGCATCTTGAATATCACCGAAGCGAGTGATCAAAATATTATAGTAATTGGCACACATCGATCCAAAATTACAATATTGACTACCGAGGGAAAAAAGATAGATGCCTATCATCCCCCTTACTCATAGCTTCTGTTTTCGGCTTCTGTTTTCGATTGCGGTGGAAGTATTCGGACGTTTTTTAAGATTCGATGGGTGTTTTCGGACATCCCCATATTGAAATGTATTTATAGTGCCTTTTCGCGTAGAGATCACTTTTTTTTTAATCACTTTCACAAGGCGTCTCAACTATTTAAAAAAAAAAAGAAAAGAGAGTAAAAGAAGTAGAACAGTTTTCTTACTCTTTTTCAAACTTCTTCACGTTCAAGGAAAAGGAAAGTTAAGTGAAAGGGAAGTCACCTCGCTTTCACTTAACTTTCCTTTCCCTTTTCCTTTCTTTTTTTTTTGTCTTACCTTTGGGTTTTACATACGGGTTTTGTGGTGTTTCTCGAGAATATGTATATATATTTTTTTTAATTACTTTTTGTCCTATTTTCAGGACAGTCTTCGATTGCGAGTGGGAAATAATCCTCCACCCCCACCCCCATCCCGAAAAGCAAAAGAAAGAAAGAAAAAGAAAGCGTCACCTGTATGACAGTCATGCGGATTGTGGTGCTTCCCCTCTCCTTATCTTTTTTTTTCGACTTTGGTTCAGCCCAGCGAAAAAAAGTCGACCTTCGTTTTTCTTCGGGTGATATTTTTTCAGATCCTCTGAGTGACCTAGGGGGGGAAAACAAAAATCCAACCATCTGGATTCTTTTTCATTTGAAGCAATCAGAGAATATTATCATTATTAATTTTTTTATTATTATTTTGACTTCTGGAAAAAGCCAGCACCTCCGCCTCATTTTTCTTTTAATTTTTGCTTCTTCTTTAATCAGTAAATCATTGTTCCAGTTCTGGTGAGTTAATAATTAAAAAAAAAGAAATTAAGCTAAATAAAAAAAAAAATCACATCAAAGGAGCTAAAGAAAAAAGCTGTTGGAAATAAGAAAGGTTTTGAAAAAAAAATTGAGAAAAAATGAAGCAAAAATTGCTAGGGAGCGAATTCCGCATCCGTGAATAAATTTGACCCCCAAAAAAAAGAATTATTTCTCGAGTAATATATTCTCAGGTGGTTTTTTTTTCAATTTTCTTTTTTTCTCAAACCCCCCCCCCCCTCTTGGGAAAAAGTCACTCTTTCTTTTTATTTTCTCTATTTTTTCAAAAAAGGACAATGTCATGCACACACACACCCCGGGTAAAAAAAGTAAAAAAAAATACCAACAAACCCTAAAAAGCCTGAAAACCCAGTAGAAAAAAAAACAAAAAAAAACAGACCTTTGGCGAGGGATATCCTCAGGTGGCAGGCAGCAACACTCAGCAATTTCCATTTTTCCCAATTCCTGTGGAAAAAGAGAGAGAGAGAAAGATGGGTTTTCAGCTTTCTTTTTTTTCCCTGGAGCGTAAAATGGAAAAAGAGAAGAAGGCGGTGTGGAAGCCTGGAGAAAAAAAAAAGGAAAAAAAAAAAAGATGAACTTTTTATAAAGTTAATATAAAACTATTTATATTTTACTAGAAATCCGAAAAAAATCGTCTGTTGGGTGTTTCTTTTTTTTGGGGGGGGGAGGTCAGAAAAAAAAAATTAACCTGTTTTGTATTTTATTCTCACTCTATTTTTGGGTATCTCACCACGACTGACTGGGAGGATATTTTTCAAAAATTGGAATGGCATTCTTAATTTTTTTTTTGGGAGGGGGGGACAAATAAATAAAACAAACTGTGGATTGTTTTTTTGCTTGAAACAAGAAAATAACAAAAAAAAGGAGAAGAAAGTATAGGTCACTTTTATCTCAGAATATCTTGTATAAAGATAAAGAAAAGAAAAATCAGACTGTCCCTTATTTTATTTTTTTTTAAATAGATAAAATAATATAATAAAATGGGCAACAGGGATACAACTATTTTGTTTATAATTTCCTGTTTTCATACATTTACTTCCCTTTTTAATTATTTTTATTTCCTATTTTTTTTTTGTTTTTTTGGGGGGGGGGTTAAAGGGAAACAGAGAAAAGAAAACTTGAAGAAGAACTGTCAGGATTTTTATTTTTTCAATTTGCTGCCCACACACTTCACTTTTTCTCCCTTTTTCGTTCCCCTTTTATTTTTAGTTTTTTGCTGTCGAAAACCACTGCACCTCATTCTAAAAATAATTCGAAAAAGAAAAAAAGCTCCATCCCGCTTGCGATCCTTTTCGACGACCTCTCCCTGCGCATCGAGAAAGAAAAAAAAAACAAGAAACGAGCAAGCAGTTAACAAAAAAATCAAAACAGAAAGAAGAAAGAAAAACCACACGCAAAGCTCTTTCTTTCATCATTTTCGATTCGAAATCCATTTCACCGGGGCGACCGCCATTCGGCAGACCATTTTCCTTCCTACCTTTCTCGCCGCTCGTTCATTTTTTTTTCTCGACCCCTTTCCTCGTACGCACGCTTTAGCGCTCCCTGTCGCGGAAAAAAAAGAAAAACCCAGAAACGAGTCTGAAAACAGATCAACGGGGGGTCGTTCTCACAACCCCCCCCCTTTCACCGTTACACGTGACGGCGTTATTTCGAATGCAAGATTTGGATGAGAAGGAAAACTGACTGGACTTTTTTTGCCCATGCGCGGGATGTGCCTGTGCGCGCATGGGGCGCCGTTCTTCCACAACCAACGCTCGTTCCGTTAGCAAGCGTTCGTTCGTTCAAAATCTGAATATCCCCGACTCCTTCCACGTCTGACATGCGGGCGGGCTGCGTCACAGACCGACTGACGGCGTTGCTATCTGACGGTCGATCGGCGCGGCCGCTCGTTTTTCGGAGGTGTTGAAACCACGAGAATTGTGGGAAGGACGGTTAGAATGAACGAATATATAAGAGAGTGAACCATTGTATCGAACAACTTTCAACACATGACATTGACGACTTTCGACGCCAGAGGAACTGGCATTGACAACAGGGGTGAAAAAAAAGGACAGTGTTGTACCACCAAGTTGGTGTCGTGACTGTACGACAGTGGCAAGGATGAAACCATCTCTCAAATTCACGTTTTTTAACAGTAAAAAGTACGACCCCTGTTCCAACCAAAGTTCCTTGAAACACCACAAACCGGAGTTCTAACTGCACAGAAACCACCCAACTGAATTACCCCTTCCCACATCTCAACATGGTTCGCTAATTGCCTTTTTCAAAGGTCATTGTTGTAAGAGTTTCAACGCTCCAACAACAGGGGGTGATGCGAGCTCAGGGAATCAACCAAACAAAAATATCACCAGACATGGTAACGTGCTGGGAACAGCGCCAGGCGGGAAACCGAGTAGCGATCACTGGCCGCCTGCCTTGGTGGGAGGACAATGCACCAGAGCGAAGCACAGGGTTCACCAGAAAGATCTCTCAATTTTTGTCGTTTTGTCAGTTCTCATCTTCAGGGAAAGAAGCAAATTTACTTCTTTTTTCTCACCAACCAATTCGGGATCAGGCTCCTCCTGCCCACAGTTTCATGTTTGAAACTTATGCCAAATCAATCAGGCTGAAAAGTGTTGGGCGAAAAACAAAATTTTTGGTGAACTTAATTGATTAATTTTGGGAGATCTTGCTGCTGAGGGAGATTCGTCTGCGTCCTGGGTGCCTTGTGAACGGATTATGTAATCTAACCAAACATGTTGAGGTTCGATTCAAAAAATTTGAGCATTGAACAGAGGCTAACAACTGGCCTCTGACAATTGTAGAGGCTTCTTTCTTGGAATTCTGAGTTGAAACATACGATACCAGTTTAATTCCCCATTGAGCACACGATCAGTGATAGTGCAAGGGATCACTATCACTCATATTCATGTTTGTGCATTGGCTTCACTTCCTCCGTCTTTCTACGTCCCTCCCATAAACCTGTGGTCATCACTTTTTCCGGAAATGCTTCACAACAGCCTGATAACTAATGTGCAAATTCATGTACAGCACTGTTGTTTTTTATTCCAAGTAAGCTTTAATTCCCTCTCTCAATTTCGAATGCATCCTGTCTTTGCCCAGTCTGCTCTCCCACCCGAAAAACTCATGAAAGCAGCGAAAAGAAAATTCATAGAACCAGAACCTAGTCCCCACATTCTTCCTAAGTAAGCTTCTATTGAGTGCAAGGTAGGGCTGTTCAGTAATTTGGTGGAACTTAGAAATGTGAGTGGTTCTTATTATTCCTTTTCAATTTACATTTGCCAGGTGGGTGGCTGGCTGTTTTTTGGGGGGGCGACGTTGCTCTGTCTTCTGGCGTGCCCCTTCATTTTTGAAATGATTCCAACAGATACGTGTGTCGACCTCGACTAACTTCTTTCCAAGCCACCAACCACACGTTTAAGCAAACCCCCTTCTCAAAAAGAAAATATAGCGATCATTGATCAAATCCAGAGCAGAGCTGTGACAGAAGCTTTGCACAGGATCGTTGGTCCATACCCAACTTCACCCCTTGGATTCAAACACGAGTTGGCTGGTTGAACACTCGATTCAGGACGCGCGTGACCTCTTCCTGTTACCCCTGACGAGAGTCCTTGGACGTCAAAGTAAACTTGCTCAACGAACAAAGTTGGCGCACGAAAAACAATGAAGAAACACCTGAGCAACAATATTAGGACCCCTCTTTCGTCATATGAACTCGCTGGGTAGCCACGTGCGAGAGCACCCAAGTTGTGCATGAGAATAAAACTATATTATGAAAGGGATCGGTGGTAAAATTTGCCGGACACATTTTAAATTTTTGGCTCAAGCCTGAACCCAAAACTGACATCGAACAACATGTCGAAAACCAGAACTCGAGCGTGTTTGTGTCACAACAGCGCTAATTACCACCACACTACACTATAGTAGAGGAGCGCAGAGTAGCGCTGCAATCTGGGAATTTGTCCGAATTCGCGCTATTCCCCTCGTCGTTTGGCGGACACGTTGTCCGAACGAGGTCCCTGTGGTGGTGCAATTTCCCGGTCGTGGCGTGCACGATTATGACAAAAAGTGGTATTTAGGACACAAAAAAAAACACTGGTCAGAATATACCTTGAACAGTACAGCCCACAGCATCCTTATTCTCGCGAGGTTACCCCTCCCCGAGAGCACTCGCTGTTTCTCTTCGAGGTGAGGACAGAATTACCGTGCGAAGCAACGTTTGTACTACGAGTGCGCCTTCGGGCTGTTGGGATTTGATCGACCTCGAAGCTTGGAGCTTATTGGGGTTCGTTCACAAAATGAACGAGTAAGTGCTGCTGCTTCCGCTGTTCACTATTCGCTTCTCCTCTACCTTTCTGAGGGACCTCTGTCGTGATTTTTCGGTTCTTGCTTTGCAACAGAGTTATTGATTTCGGCGCGGGGCTCGAGAGCCAGCACGGAGAGACGTTTCGTGGGCATCTCGGAGCAGAGGTGCATTTTATATCTCGACATTATCGTCCTTGTTTTTTCATGCGTCACTCGACGTTTCGATGTGCTTCCTGCATAATTGGCGGGCTTCCGCATGAAGGATAGCTGCTCGAAATGCTGCGCGACCCCCTCGCGTTTCATGGGTTAGTCCGGGAGCGAGCAAAGATGACATACGGTTAGATGCACATGACTTAACAGTTGGAAGTGCTGCTTGTCTGTTAATCTTCTTTCTTTCTTTCTTTCTGTAGTTCGGTGCACAGACGTCCTCAAGCGACCCTGGTAGGTCGCCGGATGACCTCCAGGGCGAGCTGGCGAACCTTCGTTCGCTTTTTCGCAACGCCGATGTCGTCCTGGCTCAATTTGAGGGGAGAATCGATTTTCTGGAGGTTGGTGAGCTTCGAACACACACACTGCTCATGGTTTTATTTTTCAGAAGTTAGATTTAGCGGCTATATGTGAAAGCAACGAGTCGCAGACAGATTTGGGTATGTATGAACATTTCTGCAAACAAACACCAATTGGATCGTTCATGGTGTGTGGATTCGATATTTTTGGTAGACGGAATGCTGGCTTTCAAAATGGATCTTGGGAGACCGTGTGTTATATGATTCATTTCATGCACACTGCACCGTTACAACTGCCAATTGATCAGTGATCGTTAAAACTATGTATTAATTTTCTCTTAAATCTGTGTGAAACTGTATTTCTTGATGTTGGCTGGGTGTGGATGTTTCTTTGCAGGCCAAAGTTCTCGATCTCCAGGTCAGACTGTCCGACAGTCAAGTCCAGGTGAGGAATTTCAGGGACCAGCTTGAGGCCGAGGAGAAAAAAAGGCATGACGTCGAGCAAAGGCTGGAAGTCGTCAAGGCGGCGCATAAGGAGGAACTCCGCGAATTGAAGCTCAAGCTGAGTGGAGAAATCAATGCGCCGTCGGAGGAGGAGAAGTCCATTTGCTCTCATTGCTCCAGGTACCGCATTCCCCACTGCAGAAATTGCCACACGACTGAACGTCTCCCTTCGTCCCCCTTCAGATATTATGGACGTGCGTCACAGATTCTATCAAGCTTATTAGTTCACGAAACATTCGTGGCGTCGTGTGCAGGGACGACACGATCCTCTTTTCAGACCGATGGGCGCCCGACCATCAATCTCTCGTCATCAAGATCCAGTTATCGCCTTCCGACGGACACCTTTTTCCAGAGGCGCCCAACTCCCCCTTGAGATGGTCTGCGACAGAAGACGAAATCATGTCACCCTTGTCCATCGCGGAAAGCAAAATGAGCTGGGCGGACCGTCAAAGTGTGCCTGGTTCTCCATCGACTAACTGCAGTCGTTCCGCAAAATCTCAAAGGAAGAGAAATAGGGAGTCCAAGAATGAAAGGCATCACAGACGTTCATGGGGAAAGGGGAAGGGGCGTGTTGGCGTTACGGAGGCTGAAGAGCGTCGGCAGAAAGACCCCAACAAAAAAAAACACAAGACGTAATGCCAGGAAACAGCATTACGAGCACACGCGCTCCCACACAATAGCGACCTCGATCAAGGAAGAACCCAAAAGGTCGAGGCGCCGCCGTTGCGACTAAGGAGACTTGGGCGATAGTTTTTTTCGTTGCTGGGGTTATTCCCTTCTCTCTGAAAAATGAGAGGAAGGTTCTAGAGATCTCTTTTTTTTTTGAAGTGCAGGGGATGGTCACTAGGACTGCCTCAGGGAGAGGCTCGATGGGCTCAAGCTGGCACAATGTTTTCTTTTACTTTTTAATTCCTGCTGAGTGTGTTGACATTGATGATGGCCAGAGTGCTTGTGAGATTGTTGTTGTGTGTTTTTCATTCATCATTTGTTCGTGAGTTCACTGAAAAATACGCTGAACTCACACACATGTGTGTGTGTGTGTGTGTGTCTGAGCCTTAGTTGTGTGCCAAGATCAGAGTGCTTACATGATTGATCATTCCCCTCTTGTACTCAACCTAGCCAACCATTCAGTTCCCAAGGCTGTGGAACTTGTGAAGGTACTCTTCCCTGAACCAATGATCCTTCAGCATTCACATGACTAATGCATTATGACAGCAATCCTAATCCAATAATTATTACCTCGTTCCACGTCTAATATCCTACTCGCATGACTGCCAATCACTCGGACACTGTCTGCTAGGAGGTGACTCGGAGGCAGATCCATTTGCCCGAAGGCCCTCTTGCCAAGACCTCCCAGTTGCGTTTCAGCGTAACAGCGCGTCGCTCCATTTTTCAATCAGGTTGCATTCGGGGGTTCGGAAAGATAGCGCAAGTGTTTCAGTTCCAGCTTTCGTGCTGTTTTTCCGCTTTGTGATTTCATACTTTTTTTTTGTACGTGCGTGTGGTAAAGACACTCGAAGAAAAAAAAACACGATAAAACGGCGAAGGGGAAAACCAAAAACAAAAAAAATATATAGGAAGAAGGAAAACACGGTCGGAGAGTGAGGTGGTGCTAGCTTGTTTTTTCCGGGGAATTCTGAGAAGGAAAAGTATGCCAGCATGCGGCATAGTGGCATGGAGGATTCATGTGGGTGTGGGGATGATCGCGTGTTTGCTGTTCGGTGCGACGGACAGCGCGTTGTCGGAGCCTCAGACAGGGCAATCGAACGGAACCTCGCCAGACATAGGCGGTTGCGAGGCGGTCATAGAATACTCGGCCGTGACCGGTGACCCCGTAAAAGCAAACAAGTCAGCGATTTTCCGGGGATTCATAGTTATCAGCGAGGTGAGCGCCGCACGCCAAAAATTCATGTGCGCTGTCTGTCGTGGAAAGAAATCACTGCCTTCACCACCACCCCTTCCTCGCGTGTTTTTCTTTCTTGTTCGCGCTGCTTTTTTGGGGGAGGGGCGGAGCGGTCGAATCGTTGGGGTTTGGGGTGTCAAAACAACCTGGAGGTAAACCCTGAGCCGGGTTTTTGTGCGATGAATCTTCCAAAAAGGGTCGAAATTTTGATCAGGATTTTTTCGTAGCGTGGTTTCGTTTTGTAGTCTTGTGATAATGAGAATGTGTTTTTTTTTCAATTGTTCGTCCCCAGCATTCCAGTGGGGATGTAAACCTCCAATAGACTTTTTCTGAGGGTGAAGCTATAAGGGGTGGCGCCGATGTTTTCAGAGCCCCTGGACCGTCGCAGATAACCCAGGAAAGGGGCGTCGAATTCTCCACCACAACCAGTGATAATATGCAAACGGTGGAGCTTCAGTTTTATTCAGGTTTGCTGCTATCCTACGCAAAAACAAAAACAAAACAACAAAAAAAGGAAACATTTTTGCAGGGGTTGGGGTTACTTCCGAAAGTCTTTGGGTTTGATGATTTTTATTTTTTTTGTGGGAGGTGTTTTTTCCCTGAAACATCTTGAAAGAAAAACATCAGGGGAAAAGAAAAAGAAAAAAAAAGAAAAAATCAAAAATAACCCGAATTACTCTTTGTAAATAGAGTAACTAGTGATACCAGTGGCTCAGGATTTGTTTTTTTTCCCTGCCTTTGATTGGACCACATTTTTCACAATTCGGAGCTCCAAACCGTGTCCTGATTGTTTTTTTTTTGGGGGGGGGGGGGGTTCTTAGACAACACCACCAACGTGGAAATTGGCTTCAATGCATACAAGGGACTCAGCAACTCATCGGCGCCTTCGGAGCCTGTCTATAAGGTGGGGCTGCCTTCGGAATTTAAGTTCAATGGTCTGACATGCAACAGAGCCCCTGATGTCCGTCTGCCTCAGGATGTTGGGGTGGAATATAATGATGTTGTCAAGCCGAGGAAAAAAGTGTTGGAGTTGGAGTACCTTCCGATCGAATTCACCAACATGCGTTTTTATTACAACGAGTTCGCGTCGAAATTTGCTATCTTTGCCTTCAGGTAAACATCGAGGTCTGGAAGCTTGCTTTTTTTATTTTAAAAAAAAAATTCATTAAAAAAAAGTCTGTTTGTGTTCCCTGGACGGCCTATGGCCAAGGTAAAACCACCTTCACTGAAATTTTCTATCACAGTTATGCAAAAAAAAAGTCTAAAAGGCAGCATTTGAAGTTGTTTTTTCTTTCTGTCTTGCTGTTCGAGTGACATTTGTATGCTTGTTTTATTAATGAAGGTTAAAAAATGTTGGCAACAAGCCGATCAATCTGACTGACGTGGAGCTCGAGTACTGGTTTGATGGAGGCGATTTCCAAGACAAACCTCCACATCTGCTTTACAAATCCATGTGCATGACCTCAACTCTCACAGGTAGTAAGCAAACCTGCAATTTATTTTCTTATTAATTCTTTCCCTGAATTTTCACTCTAAAAAAATAATAATAATGTTAATAATAATAGTTGGGGTTTGCTGTGGAAAACGACAGACTGTGAAAATTTCCGCATCGACATCTTGCCTGGTCATCGGTATATCCAAGGAGCTCATTTCAAAGTGAAAATCGAATTTTCTGAAAAAGCCGGTGCATTAAGTCCTGAGCCCGGGCTGGATTTCGGTGATGAAGAGGAGGTGAGCTTTTTTATTTTATAGGTTTCCATTACTTTTTTTTTTGTTCTGGAGCTTTTCTATTTTATTTGTTTCCATTACTATTTTTTTTTGTTCAGGAGCTTTTTTATTTTATATATTTTCATTACTATTTTTTTTTTCTGTTCATCATGAATGAGCAGGGTGGCAAATCAGCAAATCAAAGAAAGGCTGCACTCAGATTTTTATTACTCCTCACAGGAAAACGTTCCAATATATATCTTGTATTTTTGTGCGGACAGACATCATTTTGTGCAGAGTTTTTGGATTTTTTTGAAAAAATTGTTTTTGGTTTTAATGATGAGAAGCAGTAAGTTTCTTACATCTTGTTTATTTTTGGTTTTAGCAATGAAAAGCAGTGAGTTTTTTATTTTATTTTTTTTTGTCAGGAAGAAGAAAGGCCTCCAGTAAGTTTTTTAATCTTGTTGTGTTTTTTTTTCAGGATGAAGAAAGGCCTTCCTTCATGCTGGAGGCGATTGTGAATGTCACGTCTGTAAAGTTTTTTTCCCAGATCGATGTCACCAAGGATTATTCTTTCCTGAACACAACAGTCAACGAAGAAGAATCCCAGCTGCCGCCACAGGTGGTTTCCAGGAAATACGAACCCAACCAGAAATTCCCTGTCTATCATAAGGGCGAAATCGTGTTCGGCACCCCACCCAAGTCTGATGATGATCAGCAGGTAGTAATGTTTTGCTTGGGTTTTCTTTCCACAGTCCACAATCGATCGAGTGGTGAACAGCTGCTTATTGCATTCATTATTCTCTGCTCAATTTCAGTTTTTTTAGCGGATAATGGTCAATTTCTGAGGTTTTTTCGTCATTTTTACCTCCTACATAGGTGAAGCCTGTATCCGATCCCAATCGATATCAATGCTGGTTCAAGAAACCTGGAATTCAGCAGTGCGGTCTGCATGTGAAATACTGTTGCGTGAAATCTCGTTTTGATTGACCCCTGAAGCGCGTCAGGAAACACAATGTGCCCTACCGCGGATTCGAAACTCACACAGTTTCGAGGGGGTCGTCCTTGGCATTTGACTTCGGGTGGGAGCTGCATACGTTTTTGTTTTTCAATGGCTTACAAAGCTCTAACTTTCACAACGACAAGAATTCCGCTTTTTTTAGTCGTCGTTTTCAAGCGGGTCGAGAATTTTTTTTTGTCGTCTAGGTGATGAATGGGAGCAGCACTGCACGTCTTGCAAGACAAATTTGTTTGGGGAAATTTTCGTAAAGGATGTGGGTCGTTAATCTCCATTTGAGATTTCTGCCAAGGGGGTACTTTTATCGGGCCATAAAAGAATGACACAGGCCATAAAAATAGAAACGCATGCAAGTTCAATGTCAATTTTCAAATATATTTGAAATATTTCCGAAAATTGATGTTCAGGGTGTTAGTAAACAAGTCATTAGGGCATGAAGGGTTCACAGGAGAAACATTACAAATTGGTAGTCCCCCAACTCACTGGGTACATTTTTTTTCTCTAACCATCAAACGTATCAAATCCCTGGAACTCATCCCCCCCAAAAAAACTCCCGTGGAATTTTGGAAGAAAAAAATATGTGAATAAAACAACCTCGATTTCTGTTGGGAAAGAAAAACTCACCCCCTGTGTAGGGAAGAGAAAAAAGAACTAATGACTTTTCTTCGTAATAAAACATAGGAAGAAACACAGTGCTTCCCATCTTTTTTGAAAAACAAGCATCACAAAGCCTACAAAATGAAACAGATATAGTACACAATCTTTTTGAGCAAATCCCCTTCTCTTCTCCTTCATCTAAAACTTTTGACCCCTCTTTTGTTGTTTTCATCCCCTTTATATAAAGATATATGCAGGAAAAAATGCCTGCATTTTTTTTCCTCCTCCAAGTATCCAGTTTTTTGTGGTTTGGTGACCGAGGAAAGTTTCGGACACAACGCAGAAAAACAATTCAGCCATCGCCTTCTCCCACCCTCCCCCCCCCCCCCCCAAAAAAAAAAAATCATTCATCGCTCATGCTCCTCCCAGAATAATTCTACCAGTACAAGGCTTCAGCTAGTTGTGCTTTTTTTAACCCGATACCCACCTCGCCTTGATTGTGAGGATGCCACGAAGTATAAACTTTTGCACCAAGCAGATTTTTCGCTTATTCTTTATTCGCTTTTCCATGGCGCCGAAATTTGTAGATAAAGTAGATGCCTGATCGGATGCATCCCCATCCGATGCTTCCAAGAAAGCCCAGCCCCTCTAGAATATATTTCTTTCCTTTTTTTCCTTTTCTTTTTCATTTCGATTATTTTCCCCCCCACCTAAAACCAATAGTCAAATTCGACCAGGGCGCTACTGTTGTACAAAATTCTGAAATCCACTCTTTTTTCTTCCCATTTTTTTTTTTAAACTACCCCCAAGAAAACCAAAAGTCGAACGCAGTCGACCATGGCGCTACTGTTGTACGAACTTCTAACATGCAACCTGGACCCTTGTTCCATGGAACCCTCCAATTTTTTTTTAGTTTTTCTCGACTTAATTTTTCTCCCTACTAAAAAAAGCCCCCTTCCCTAACCCATCTCTTTTTTTCCATCAAACTCACAAGCAATAAAAATAAAAATACAACAGCAGCCGCTACCGCTACCGTTTTAAGGCAAATCTGAGCGCTTTCCTTGCGACAAAGAGCCCAATCGCTCCTACTGCAGACGTCTTGATCCATCTGCTCCTCCATATCCCATTGTTTGCTACCCTCATTTCCACCTCGTCAGGATTGGCTCTGGCATTCTCAGGCCCCTGCGGAAACGGGCTGCCAGGCCGACTGTTCCTCTTGTCCTCCGCATTTTCGATCATTGTCTCCATATCCATACCCTCCTCCACCAGATTCCTGTCCCTTGCACTCACGTCGGGCACGTCCCTCATACTGGTTTGGGCATCTCCCGCAGATTCTTTCCGCATGTTTTCCTCCAGCTGCCGTGAAAGCCTCCTGTTTTCGATTGCTGTAGTCATCGCCGCCCTCTCTGCTTCGGCCCATCTGTAGTTCATTTCGTTTAGACGACTCTGGAAAACAAAAACAACACAGCCCTGGAATAAAATGATAAGGAAAGCGGAGAGATTTCCAAAGACAGTCAACCCCCCCTGACTCGTCTCACTGCTCCTCAAATTGTTCACCTGGAGCCCTTCCACCGTTTGATTGAGCCTTTTATTCTCAGCGAGGGATTCCTCCAGCTGCGTGTACAGGCGCATGTTCTCCTGCTTCATCATAGAGGGAGGCTTCGAAATAAGAGGAGCGCTGGTTGTAAACGAGCCCTGGGATGGGTGCTGGGAGGCTCTTGGACCCAACTGGCTTCCTTGAGCGCCCCGGTCAAGGAGGAAAGAGAAATCCAAGCTTGGAACTCCTTCAGGTTTGACCCACGACAAGCCTCGGTCGGTGTATGCAAGGCAAATATCGTCAACCTTGCTGTTGAACGAAAAGTCATCAGTTGAAATCACTTCTTGGCTTTCTTGGGAGGACGTTTCAGACTCGTTAGGAGTAGATGGTGGGCTCGGGATGCCTTCCAGTACTTTTTCAAACGCTTCAAAAGCATCTGCTTGACGCGGTGTTGAATCCGAATCTTCCACATGTCCCCAGCAAATGAGGTGAGCACCGCCGTCAGGCGAGTGGGGTGTGGAGCCCCTGGTGGATCTGTTGTTTTCCTGAGAAATGGTAACACTCAAATAATCATCCATGCATGTCTCGAGCATTACCAGAATGCCAACCAACCCAAAGGTGCAAGGCGGCGAGCAAAAGAAAGCGCCTCGAGAAAAACGACAGGGCACCGTCGACATTCATGAGTTTGAAGGAAGTCGAGAAGAAAAAAATGACCCCCTCCCCGACTTTAGGGCGAAAAATATTTGGGGCGTACCATTAATGGTACGCCCCCTCGCTGGGAGGCGCTTGTCGAAACTGACCACTGTGCTTGAAACAACATTGACCACATATAATGAAAGGCGAAAAAGCCCTTGAAGACCAGGGAGAGTAGGCCATAGAAGCATGAATGCCACCATAGACCTACCAGTTCCATCTTTTGCGCGCGTCTTGATAGCAAAACGGGATCTTCTTGGTAAGATAGTCTCCCGCAATTCTCGATTGCAGTTCAGGTGCAAGCAAGAAAACCCTGTTTCTGTTGTTTAGAGGTTGGTTCTCCTCCAGTGGCCATTAAAGACTCACGACCGCCCACCAGTCGGTCAAGTTGGTTACAGAAAGGGAGGTACAGTTACAGGGTCAGGCAGGAATAGATTCTGTTGAATTCAAGGGGGTTTGAATATTTTTTCGACAAGAGAATCCATGCCTGTCTGACCATGAAACTGTGTAGCGCCGTTGTACCGCCCTTTCTCTAGCTTTCTACCAACCCCCCCACCCCACTCCAGGGGGGAGATTATCCTTAAATGCTGTGAAAGTTCTTCAACGTTTTTAGGGTCTTGTGGGTATTTGTTTTTGAAACCAAAAGTTTTTTTGAATGCCTTCCTGTGCGATTTGAAAATTTGTGTGCTAGGATATCCAACTTTATGATGATTTCATTGTCAATCGAATGATCATTGAAATAGGAAAAAGGCACTTTTTTGTAAGTTCATTGCTGTTTACAGTGGGATCCTCACAAAACTCCCATCTGGTGTTTTGATCGTGCTGGTTGATTTTTGACCACCATTCTCGATTAACTTAAATGAAGCAAAAAATATATATTGTCACCAGATTAAAAACAAGGGACTTGCACCAGAAAGGTAAGAAAAAATCACCTGAAATCCATTTTGTGATGGATAGTTACAAAAATTTAGAATTTTCTTTCCGAGGCAGCAAACAAGTGCTAGTTTTGCCCCCCCCAAAAAAAACAGTTTCTCTCCTTTACCTGACCCCCCCCCCACAACAGTGTGAAAAAAATTGATGGAAAATCGAAGCAATCCACCCTTGAAAAAAACAAAAAATCTGTGCATGTTAACTTGATAGAATGATCGATAGAAAGAGAACAACAAACAAGATTCTTAAAATAGAACATCGCCTTTTTGACGCCACTCAATGCGACTCAATTTGATTTTTGGGGTTCTTGTCCCCAGCATCATCAGAGAGGGGCGGCGCGATTTCCTGGGCCTCATATTTCGCAATCCATATCCCCACGATATAAGCATCGATAAACAGCTGCGAGATATGTGCAATCACGCAAGGAATCGTGATCAACCCCAAATCCCCCACCTCGCTCTCCTTCAAAAACGAAATAACAGTCACCGTAACCGGCAGCGTTTTCTGACTCGCCATGATGAGTACCGCTTTCCGCTCCCTGTCGCTCAACCGCAGGATGCCCACCCCTGCAAAATTGAACGCCAAAAACACCAGGTGCATGGCGATCGCACCCGCGAGCGCTTCGAGAATGTTCACGACGCTCTGTTTCATTATCCCCTCCTGTGAACGGCTGAGCGTTTGCCACACGATGCAAATGAGCGACACGCTGCTCGTTAGACTGAGGAGCGTCTTGTACCTCGTGACGAATCGCTGCACTGTCAAGTGGGTTTCCCGCACCCCCTTCCCGATCACCAGAGCGTTGGCATCATGAATCTGTTCCGTGTGAATGCTCCCCAATCGATCCATATTCACAACTCCATCTGCTGCTTTCTTCCCGAAGTGTGTACTTCTATTTCTGACGATTTAAGGATGATCGTGCCATCGTCGAGGGCAGCTCTCAGCGCACTCGGTGTGGACTCTTGCCCGTTTCCAGAGGCGGAAGAGCCCTTCCACACATACAAGTATCACGAAGGGTGTGTGCTTCCCCAAGAGTGGGATGCCAGCAAGATCACAGGGAGCATCCATTTCCACAACACCTCTTTATCGTGCTCTGAAAAGTGCAAGATGAACGATCGCCTGCTGGATATTCCAGTCGTAAAAGTCTCCACGGTAAGGCAAGCATTGCAACGTTTGGCGGCGCGTTGTTGTTTGATGATTTCAAATCATTTTTTTTGGAGGTCTGATTGAGTGGGTGGGTGTGCAGGCGGATAGTCGTCAGCTTGTGGCTGCGATTGGCGGTATGATATCCGATCCTCAAATCCTTGAGATACATTTGCTCGGGAAAGTGGTAGTTTACGAGCATCAGTGGTCGAACCCCTTCACGATTGTGGCGAGAACGGGGACAAGAATGTCGATCGATGGGCGCTTGGAAGATGGGAGTCATGCAGCCCTTGCGTTCCTAGCAAATGACGTATTGATCAAGGCGCTTGGGGCATTTACGCTCCAGCTGACGAACATCAAAGTAGAGTTGGAGATCTTCAAACCGGGCTTCCTCTCAAAAACGGACTGGAAATTCCAGTTCTGTGATGGTGAAGATTACTTTTACAAGGTGAGCTTGATCGTGGTTTGAGCTGTGGTTTTCCTGATCAAACCCCAGCACGAGTTATCTTTCGCATCCTGAAAGCTATTGAAAATCGAACGTCACTTTGCTGCAGTGGCCGCTGTATCTTCCCTACCCGTTCGCTCTCCAAGACTCGCTGGTTCAAATAGCCAATGTTTCGATAGTGTATCGAACATGTCCCTCCAACCTCGACCTGGACAGATTCGTCGCTTCGCTGGAGGATTTCAAAGAACACTTCGTCAAGAGGGACTACGGAAATCTCACCATCGCCCCCCCATCGTTCTCGATCAACAAACTTGAGGGAGCTGGCATATTCTTCGATCAGTTCGACGTCAGCCTTCCAGCTTTCTTGGGGGATGGAGCTTCGTGGTCGCCGGTTCTCCTGAACCATCTGGAGTTGCACAACGTCACGGTCGTTTGTGAATCTTTTGGTGAAGCAGTAAGTGAGATCCCTCGGTGCTTTGGGGGAGAGGGGAGCCTCAACGGCGGCGAGGGGATGGAGACTCCGAACAAAACGGGCAATGCAGCCCCAATGGTCTCGTTTTTAGACTTGTGGATAGTTTTTTCTCTGACGACAGTGTTCTTTGTGGAATCCTGGTTGTGAAAGCTTGAAGGCGGGGTTTTGTCTATTGGTGTGTTTTGCACGATCTCCTGTGATGTTGGCCTTCCAGGTACCACGTCCTGTATCTCCTTCAACAGCTTACTCTTTCAAAACAACAAAAAACAGAAGTTGATTGTGGGGGCGTTTCCTAGGCAAGTAGCTCCTGCGAAAGATACACGAAGAAAAAAGGGGGGGAAGGACTCATTGCTCCACTTATCCATCTCGGTTTAACCTTGTTCCAGACAGGGTTTCTCATGATCGCTCCACACAAGGGCGTTATTACTTGATGTGTCAAGTCATAAAACAGACAAAATAATTCTCAGCAGGCACACCTTTCTTTTGTAGGATGCTCAAATCCCTCTCAATATTTTCTCTCGCCGAAAAAACATTAGTTCGCCAGGTTTCAAAACTATCGGACGAGCCAAACATCCAAAAAGTTCCCTTCAGTCGAGATCAATCTTTCTCCTCCGTAGAAGAGTGGTCAAAAAAGTCCCACACCAAGATTTCACCATCACGCCTCACAACAGTGAGCTTCTCCTCCGTCAAGAAAAAACCCATGAAGCCACCTCCCACATTAAGCGTGCTGAGCCAACAGCCCTCGGCAATATCGCGAATCACCACGTCGAGGTGACTTTGTCCACAATGGGCAAATTTGTTTTCGCTCAGCGCCACAACACCGCACAACCAATAGTCGTCCATATGAATAACCCTCAAAGACTGAAAGGTTTCTTGAACCCATATCCGGACGGTGCCATCCATAGAGCAGCTAATGATCAGATTCTTGTTTACATCAACGCACCCGACACAGCGAAAGTGCCCCTTCAGCGTTGCAACGCGATGGCACGACGCCAAGCTCCACACTTCGAGATCTCCACAACTCAATCCACACACCAACAAATCTGCTTCCGTTGCAAAAGCCGCACACCTGATACTGTTTTCCCTCCCCTCCCAACCGTCAACCACATCATTCAAGACCTTGACACGATTCCAACTCTCCTTGCTCCACAATTCCAGCCCCCCTCCTGCACCACCAATGACCATGTGTTCTCCGACGTCCACCGTCGCATAAACTTCGAAACTAAGCACAAGAGACGCGACTCTTTTGAATCCAGGTATTTCCAACACTTCCACGTTTTGGTTGTTCTCATCGCACAGGAGCATTCCATCGATCAAGCACAAAGTCAAACCCCAAGCTGACGCCATAGCATGAGTGGAGACCTCACCGTTTTCAACGTTCACCAACACAATCGCTCCCCACTGCATGATCGCAAGCATGTTGCCCCGCATAACACATCTGTCGAATTGAGTCGACCGATTCTTGGGGAACTCGATACACTTTGGCACCACTGTGCCACATCGCCAGGCTCTCTCCAGGCCGATTTTCTTAGCGAAACTGTCTTCTTTTGTGACATCCTTCCAAGCCTTAGCGACACAGGAGCACCTGGCCAAAGCCCTTGGGCAGAGCCCCTCGAAAATTCGACCGAGAACGCCACTCGGGAGCTCCCACTCAACACTCACGTAATCGCTCATTGTTCCGAACCCCTGGATAGCAACCGGTAGATCTTTGTCCCCAATTTGTTTTTCACCCAAGCTTCGTGCTTGCGTTGCTTTTCACAGAAACAAAAGCGGAAGAATTAGTTCTGCTCCTCCAGCGGACGCGAGCACGAGACACAAACTCCACAACAACGTTTTTTGGAAAGAAAAGAAAATGGCCGTCCAGGAGGATGGCCTTCAGTTTTTCGGTGAAGGTGGGACGTTAAGGTACAGACAACGATGCGTTTTGTGTTACAATCTTTGCAAAAAGGGTTGACGACAAGGGCCAAGAGATCTCCCTGTGCACGGAAACGAAGCTGCACGTCAGCGTGACGGATCGCATGTCTGACTCATGGACGTGTCTGCTTAAGAAAAAAAAGCATGCCCCAGAGTACAGGATCCCACTTGAGAAAGAATGGGGAAAACAGTGATAACTGACCGTGCTATTCAAGAAAAAACGATGTGGGTTGAGGCCCTTTTTTGACCTAAGAAAAAAACAAAGCGAGAAATAGATTGACCCTCCGGAAGGGGTGAGGAAGCAAATAATCGATTCTGAGTCAGAGCTTCAATTTTTCTTTCGCTCAACTCACAGACACTTGGCTGGAGGAGGAGCATTGTCCCACAGAAGACCTTTTCAACATAAACACAATGGAAGACACCCCTTGAAAACAACAACACCACACAACACACCACACCACAGAGGTGATATTTTTCTGTTGACAGCCATACGTCTAGTAGAAGAAGAACAGGACAGCCGAAGTGCGACTGCTCGTCTGTTCAATCTCTTTTCAGAAGCTCTTCCAACTCGTATTTAATGGTATCGTCGCAATCCCCTCTCTCTTTGCACACAACCTCGGCCGCAGTTTTCCCTTCGTTCTCGCAGATATCTCGTGACGCACCTTTGAAAATAAGAAATCCAGCGAAAACAACGGTTTAAAAAGATGGATACGAGGCTTTTTGCATCGCACACAAGGAAAGACTCACTTTTCGAATCCGTTCACGATTTTTTGATGTTTCCAGTTGAGGTTGCCAGAAGAGAAAACTTTCTAATCTACAGCATAAGCATATCTTGTGTAATGAAAGAGAGTTCTTTTAAGTTTTGTGACATCTTTACAGAGCTTCCTCTTCAACCAAATTTGTGCATAACTTCGTATCATCTTGATGGGAGTAACAACAAAAAAGAGTTGAGAAAAAATGTTTCAAAAAAATCTGAGTGCACCCACCAGCCTCGATCAATTCCCTGGCAATATCAACGTTGCCAACCATGGATGCCAAATGCAGTGCAGTTCTCCCGGTGATGTTTTGAGCATCGACATGAGCCCCTGAAAACAGGGATCTTAAAAAATGTCATTCTTTATCTTGTCACACGGATAAGAAAAACACAAATACATCGAGATCTTTTCTGAAAACTAAGGATAAGTCAGGTCAGTTTCGAAGTGTATGGTTGTGAAGTCCACGTTGAGAATCGTACAGAAAAAAAGGAAAGAAAAAAAAGAACCTTCGATCTTATTCTCTTAAGTGCAATAACGTTTTTTTCCAAGCAGAAGTGTCCCGGTTGTTTCTCGATATTGATCGGAAGGGAAAAAAAGCAAGACGGAGTTTACCAGCGTGCAATAATACGTCAACAGCTTCGCCGTGGCCATTTTTAGATGCTTGGTGTAGCGCAGTTCTTTCCCATTTATCTTTCATATCAACATCGGCCCCTGAACACGAACGACCAAGAAAGACTGTCAATTTTCTTTTCAATGCTCAACCTCAAGATAAACAAAAACTTAAGGCGGTGAAGGACAACAGTTTTTCTTTTGAAAAAAAATATTCAAATCGAATTTTAGGAAGCCATGGAATATTGCTGGGGAACTTCAAAAATCCACAACTCATAACTGACTCATCTAGAATCATCAATATGACACACACACTCAAAATATACTCTCCGAATGTCCCAAGGCAAAGAAAAACGAAACATCCAATGCAATTCTTTTTTGAAAAGAAATTGAAAACAAGTGCTTGCCTGCGTGCAACAAAGCTTTGACTACTTCGTCGTGGCCATTTTTAGATGCACGATGCAGTGGAGTGTATTCCCATTTGTCTTTCATATCGACACATGCCTCTGGACAAACATGACCAAAGGGCACAATCAATTCAGTTCATCTTTTACGTTTTTTTTTTTTATTTTTTATTTTTATTTTTTTTTTTACTTTATGTCCACTCGGCTCCTTCACACAACAGATTTTTACCTTACGCTCAAACGTGAAAACCAAAGCATAGTCCGTTTTATTACTCTTTTTTCAAAATCATTCGGGCAGCACCGAAATAACTCAAAGACAACTCATGTATGTTTGGGGTGTGCAATAAATGGTTCCAGATGGACTTATAATTTCATACAAGAATTTTTGAAGAAATGTTTCCTCTCTTTATGTTGCAGCCGCCACTGTCACACTTTTTTGGCGAGGTGAAAATTGAAGTCGAAAAACGCTTGCAGCAATCTCTTGATGCTCTTGACTGACCTGTCGAAAGTAGTATTTCGACGACAGAAATATGACCTCCTCCGGCTGCATAAGAAAGTGGGGTCCGCTCCTTTTTATCATGAACATTTGCATCGAATCCCATGGACAAAAAATCCTAGGAAAGTTCACATATCGCATTAAACAATAAATAAGTTGCAAGCAAGCAAAAACGTGATTGCATAATAGAAATAAGTGGATTGAAGGACCGGATGGGGCTCTACGTTTACCTCGACCTTTTGGAGGTCACCACCCCTCACAGCCTCCAAGAACGATTCAGCACCGGTCTCCTATTTCAAAACATGAAAACCGAGCGTTTTACCCTTGAACAAAAGAAAGAAGACGTAATATTGAGCAACTTTTGCAACAAATAATAAGGTTGCTTCCCCCACCTTGAAATGACATTGAACAAGTCTCTCTACAACAAAAGAATCATGCTTCTTAGCACTGAAGTATTTGATGCATTAGAGAGACAAACAAATTTGTGGGTGATTTTTACTTGCATCAATTCTTGTTTCTCAGTTCCAATTTGTTGGGATAAGCGAAGCAAAGTTTATTATGGAGAACTTGTTGAAAACTAGCACATCTACCAAGAAAAGCAAATCAACGTTGGGCAGATATTTGAACAATGTCATACTTGTATCCTCAACTGCTGTCTGCAACGCTCGTATCTCGTCGTTTTTTCCCTGAATGATCTCTTTCTCTTTTCGTTCATGGCTCTCAGCATGCGCTTCTAGCATCTCTTCTTTCAGGCTAATCACTTCGTCTTGCTCCTTGATTCTTTCCTCAAGCAACGAAACCATCGACTCTTTTTCACGCTCGAGTGCTGCAAACTCACCTAAAACGAGAGAAACAAAAGCCTTTATCAACACCATTTTTTCACTGACTGAGACTAGGAACTGTGCAACTAAAGTTTGAATGAGATGTTTTTCGTTCCTGCCACCTGGAGTGTGCATACCTCGCACAGCTTCAATCTCCGTCTCTTTCTTGCAAACTTCATCCTCGGCCGTTTTCAACCGCTCACCAAAAGCAGCGATCTGAACGTCTCTCTCCTTCACCTGTCCCCGTACCTCCTTGAGCTCCTCACGAAGGAAGTCCGCCATGGATTGATTTTCTACCATGTTCGCAACTTGTGCTTGTGTCTTTCCTATGTCAGAGAGGGCATTCGAAATGAACGCATCTCTCTCATCGATCGTGGCGTCCCTGGCGGATATGCATTTGTCTTTCTCTTCGAGTTGCTCCAAAACGTTGTGCAGCTGTTTATCTTTCACGTCAACAGCGACCTGAAGGGCCGCACACAAACGAAACAATTCACTCCTGGCGTTGTATGATTGGTGTCCAGTTGTGCTGATCGAGAAAAGTAACACGATTGGAGTACCCTCAGAGAGTGCATCGCTTCCGACACGTTATCGACCTTCATCAACGACTGCTGCAACCTCGACCCAGGGGTAGCTGAGAGGCAAACCAAGAGGGAAGATTTTAGCCAAACGTTCTGTACGAACAGGTCACTGGTGAGCAAACACATCCCGATACAGCCCCTGAACTGGAGGGGGAAGTTGAAAGAAAATCTAGAATCATGAGAGCTTTAGCAGGGGTGGGGGAGGGGTGAAAAAAACTATGCTGTGGCTCTTTTGGGGCCACGACCATTCCTTGGACTGAAAAATACTGCGTCCATAGCACAACTACAACTACCTTGCAAGGAACGATCATGATTTTCCGACATGGCCCCGCTGCAAACCCTGTCTTCAACTGTTTCACCCCTCCGACTATTTGATTGCAGAAGGAAAGCCTTTCCTGTGTCAGCAAAAAATTCACTCGAAAGTTGAGAAAAACAACATATTCCAGGGTGCTTGGTTGCGTTTGTCGCCATCCATCTTTATCGGAGGCAACGATCGCACGTGTTTATCCCCTCTCTATCATTTCAGTGAATCAACACGACTCAACCCGCAGGCGTGTTGCACACGAACAGAGATTTGTCATCCCCCCCGCATTGACGAATTTTTGGAACATTTAAATAGACCACCCTGCACAGGGCCTCCTTGAGAACTGCGCGTTATCTCTCGAGCATCTGGCTTCTCACACTATAGGAAATCGCGCTCTGTGCGGGGTGTTTTACTGACCCCGCACAAAAGCCTAAAACCCGTGTTTAGCCACGCACAGAGCCACAATAGCCCCGCACGGCTCTGTGCCCGGGTTTGGCCGGTCTGTGTGCGGGGTCCCAATTTCACCCCGCACAGACTGGAACCCCGCACACAGGACCTGACGTCTTTCCCGTTGTGGGACCCCGCACAGATGAAACATAGCCCCGTACAGTGTGCGGGGTACCCTATCCTCCGTACGGGGGTGCCGTGCGGGGTGGATATGGAAGACGTCAGGTTCTGTGTGCGGGGTTCCAGTCTGTGCGGGGTGGAATTGGGACCCCGCACACAGACCGGCCAAACCCGGGCACAGAGCCGTGCGGGGTGATGTTTCCTTTGTGCACGGGTTTCAGTCGTCTGTGCGAATCATGGACCACCACGCATACGAGGTCCAGGCCCCCGCACAACTGTGCGGGGTCACTGTGCGGGGTGACTATGCCGGCTGCTCTGATGTGTGTGCGGGGTGAATGTGCGGGCTTTTTGTGTGTGTGTGCGGGGTGACCTTAAAAACCGTGTGCGGGGTTCCAGTCTGTGCGGGGTGAATTTGGGACCCCGCACACTACCCGGCCAAACCCGGGCACAGAGCCGTGCGGGGTGTTGTTTCCTTTGTGCACGGGTTTCAGTCGTCTGTGCGAATCATGGACCACCACGCATACGAGGTCCAGGCCCCCGCACAACTGTGCGGGGTCACTGTGCGGGGTGACTATGCCGGCTGCTCTGATGTGTGTGCGGGGTGAATGTGCGGGCTTTTTGTGTGTGTGTGCGGGGTGTTTGCAACAGCCCTGTGCGGGCTCCTTTTGTGTGTACGGGGTGACTGTGCGGCGTTTTTCGTTGATGTGCGGGGTTCCACTGTATATGCTGGGTGATTGTAGAAACACATATGTGCAGATTCATGGTGACAAAATGGTTGTTACAATAAAACAAAAATGACAAAACCCCTTTTGAAATGTACACCCCATTTTATCATTGAACACTTGTCCATTCCCACTTATTCCAAAACAGAAATAGAAACAAAAAAAATAGCCCAAAACCATGAACTCTGATCCTGCCATTCCAACCCTGCGCTTGTATTTCAATAATACAGAGCTCGTTGAACATATAAATACCCATCTGACCCACTTCTAACCATTTTTTAATTGTTTTTTCAGCCAATGCGCACGTATGATACCTGAAACAAAACAAGCATGTTGCACCATAGTGGAAAAAAGGGGGGGCGGAAATCACCCTATCCAGCTTCCCTTTGCAATTGTTGTTACCTTTTTTTCATGGGGTTGGCAGGCTGCCCATTCTAACACACCTCCATCTTCCTTTTCCTGCGGGGATTGGTCTTTTTGATCCATTCTCGAATGATCTTCACTACACCTCATCTTTACGGAGAAAAGAATACATCCCCCCTCCCATGGACCCATGATCTGATTGGCCCGGCCATCGAATCCCTCACTGCCTGACAGACAAAACCAGCTGTCCAAGGGTTGGAATAAATCAATTGTTTCAATAAAAGCTACCTGAACATTTTTTCTCTTCTGCCTATTTCCATTACTGCAAAAGAAGGTTTTTCCGTTTTTATACAGGGGAAACATTATCAAAGCAATAAAAACATCCACTGCTGACTGAAAACCCACCCCAGAAGGTGAACTACATCAGCATGCTTTGAGTCCAGTTCACATTGATGGCTGCAGCAGATCCAGTCACCTGAAAAAAATTCACAAGCATCTGAAGAACAACACCGTACAAAAATTCTCAAATGTTTCTATGGTGTTTTATTTTGTTGTTTTTCATTGAACATTTTTAACAACAATGCTCTGGCCATCTTTTGATCCAAGAATCAGCGCTTGCATGTCAGACTGATTTATCAGCATCTGTGGAAAAAATGGAAAAGTTTTAAGTGAATGAACAACAGAATGAAACGTATCAACAAGCTCTCTTTAAGAACTACATATAGTTCATATAACTATAGATGAGTTGTTTTTCATTTTCCTCCACCTGAAATATTCGGTGGCGACCAGCCTTGTCGGGTTTAAATATCTTTAAATACCAACCCCTGCCAACTCTGTGGACCCTGGATTTCCTTGCTTCAATATCGCAACTGCCAAATTGAGAAAAAGAAAAAAAACATTGAGGAAAAAAAGGAAAATCCACACCACAGCCACCAAGCCAATCAGCAACTTTTTCAGAAAAAAAAAAAACTTTTTTTTTGGGGGGGATTTGACACATACCTGTAATAATCCTTTCTGAATAACCGAAACCGGCCAGAAACTTACTTTGTAAGATTTTTTCATGTTATTTTTCCTTTTCTCTTCTTTCCCCCTCCCATTTTTCAATTTTTCGGAACCCAGTTTGATAAACGGGGTTGTACGTTTTGCATGTGTTCAATATGTATATATATATATATTTTTTGCTTACTTGGCTTTGCGAGATCCTGAGCTAATGGCGATCGACTGGAGGAAAACAGGTCTTGGAAATCTCTGAAAATCAAGTTGACCTGTCTTGAGCCAACAACTGGGAATATATTAACCATATTTGCCTCGAGGTCCGCGCAGGTTGACATTCCCATTTCCTTTAAAAGCTGCGACAATTTTTTGCCCCCAATCTTCGCTTGCTTCGAAAATTGCATAGCTGAAAAAAGAAAAAAATAAAAAATACAGAAAACGAGAAAGATAGAAACACACATACACATTTCAAACTTTACAGGAAAAAAAAAAGGTTGAACCTGTTCGAAAAAAAAAGATAAAGCAGTTCAACGAAATGCTTCATTTTTTCTTGTTTCATTTTTGTTGTATAGTTGGTGGTCCAAATTCAGAAGAGCTCTTTAAAAATAAATACAAAAAAGTCGGAATTTGTGTTACTCGAATTTCCCACCTTAAAAATGTCGGATGGTCTCGATTTCCTAAAATGTGATGCAAAACGAAATGTGAAAACGAAATGCCAATTCAAAACAGAGTCTTCATACATTCCGGAGATCATTGAATCACCGGCATCAGTTTCAGCAGGGGGGGGTGGAACCTCCAGGGGTGGACTTCTCTCTCCTCTCTTTGTTTTTTGGTGTCTGTAATGCAAATAGAACAGACTGAACCTTCAAGTTCAACTGTTGCAACATAGACACATGGAGGCAAAGCTGACCAGGTCTATTTATATATATCTTTTATTTCGAGTGGCTTACAGCCTGTGGAGGTTTGAAGGTGATCAATCTGGGGGAACCAGTTGCAAATTTCATATGTCTTCACATTCTCCTTTAACAGCAGCAGTGAGGCCTTTTCTACTGCCACAGGCTCTAAACTCTTTTACTCACCATAAAACTCTCGACGAGTGATTCCCTTCCGACTGTGACCTCCCCTGGAAGCACCATAAAACCATCTGTCACGTCAATCCTTTCCGCCGACCGCTCGTACGCTCGTCAAGATGGTCGAATGCGATTCTTCCAGAAGCGTTCGCTTACCCGATTATAGCGAACACAAGAAGTTCCCTTCCCGCCGACGCCAACACGGTCGAACGCGAGCGTTCTTCCAAAAGCCTTCGCTTACCCGATTACGGCGAACAGAAAGAGTTTGAAAACCTTAGTCACGTGTCGTAATGCGCATGTCTGACGACGTCGAATGATGTGACGGCCGGATTTGACGTCTGCATGGAGTTGGGATATTTGCATGGGTACTGTGGGTCGTTAAGTGGGAGGAGTGGGATTCGGAGACTGTGGGCACAACTCTGTGTGTGTTTTTTTGAATGAATTTCCCCCAAAACCTCGAAAACTGCTCGAAAGAGCAAGTGAAAGAGTAAGAAGATCTTCCTTCTTTTTCTTCGCGGTGTTTGTGCGGGGCATGTGGCTGTGTGGGCGGGGGTTGTGGACTTCTGTGCGGGGTACATTGTGTGGATGGTGTTTGGGCTATTAAACCTGGTGGGTTTGGATGAACAGATGGGTTGCTTGGGATTCGGGGACTGTGGGCACTTGTGTGTGTGTTTTTGTTTTAAGAAAATCGCCCCGTTTTATGGTCACACCGCACAGGGCTCTGTGCGGCGTTGATCTCCTGTGCGCCATTTATAACCCCGCACAGGCATCTGTGCGGGGTCGCGAATTCCAGTCGCTGACGACTTTTTCGCGACCCCAGTTTTAAGGGGATTGGAACGGCTGGGAGTCGAACCCAGGTACATCCGATCGTTCCTAATACGTTTCTGTTCTGTTTCGGGTCTTAATTCGTCAGTTCGACGTTCTTCGATATTTGGCGGAGATTCGACCAACCCCGCACAGAGCGGGTTTTCCCATAGTGTCACGCTCACTCGAACCTTTCCCCGATAAAAGGCACAGTGCGGCCCCCGACTACAACCGTGCGAAAACCTCAAGAAACAGGGGTGAGGACGCGTGCGTTTTCTGGTTGATAAGGCACCGAGACCGCTTTTGAAAACAATTTCAAAACAACACGGAGGTTCTGAGGCGTCTGTATTGTGGGTTCGAGAAGGGACGAAGTAGCAACGTTTTCAGTCGAAAGAGGAGGTGGTGTTACCTCGGATGGAATCATCCATACTGTCTGACATGGGTTTGTTACAAAGCGCGTCTTCGACTGCTTCACCCCTTGACTGCGGGACGGAAGCCATTCCACAAAAAAAGGTTTGAAACTGTGAAGTTGCGAGAGTTTTATATTGCGTCTGCTGTGTCCGTTGCTACACGGCACAACGCTGGACGTCTGCACGTACGACACGTCGGTTTTTGAGCTTTGATACGGCTGGTTTTTGTGCGACTCGCAAGATTCTGTGTTATTTTGTGTAATTTCTCTTGTGCATTTTTGAGCCTCGCCAAGATAAAAATGAGAAGCTGGGGTGATCGACCGAGAGCCGCAAAGAGGTGGAGCGCGACGTCCATGAAAAGCTTTATGCGACCAGATTTTCTTGCAACTTCTAGTTGCGCACTTCCAGGAGCTTTTCTCGTCACTCAGGCGTGGGTGATCAGAATGCACTCTCAGCGCACACACAAGCGTTTCGAACGAGTTGGAAACGCTCACGTAACATGTACGACATATACCCTCATCAAATCGTCAACCGCTGGGTGTTGAGTTGGGTGCTCGGCTTGTTTGTTAAACCAACATGGCAATTTATGCCCGGCTAGGACCAATGTTCCTGAACGGAGGTCAGGTTGGGTGGCTTTCATTGTCATTTGACAACAGTAATTGCAGCGAATCTAACTGCACGAGAGAACCCATGAAAAACATACTGAAAAACAACAAAAACTACTAAAAAGTAGCCAATAATAATGGCGCCACTCCCCGACAACTGCAAGAGAGACCTTTTTCCTCATAAGATTTCCGCGCTGCACTACTTCCCCTCCCCTTTTCCCTGTCTTTTTACCACGAATTCCCCCCCCCTTCTCCGGAGAATCCTATTCCTGTTTTTTGCCCGTGGTTCCACAACACCCAGAGATCCCCATAACGTTTTGGCAAGAAATTTTTGCATGGTAACATCGACCTTTCTCGTCTTTTTTTTGCCCGTTCGAGCAAGGCCCGCACTGACTCCTTCCCCAGTACTTCTTTTCCTTTTAGGTCGTTTTTGAGCTTCGACGAAGGCCTCAGTACTTTCGGAGGTTGATTATTTTGCATCAGTTTTTTTCTTCGATTTTTTTTCAGCTTTGGACTCATCAGCATCAGCATCAGTTCTTTTTTTTTTTTTTTCCCTGACAGAAAAAAATATAACAGAGAACACCCCTTATTCTATAGAATTTAATGCTTTAGAACACTAGCTAGTGCTGAGAAAATCAAAGATGCCAAATCACCCCCAAACCCTCTTTTTCAACCAACCTCCCCCCCTTTAAAAAACAACAATAATTCAAATCAAGAGTAGATGGATCCTGATCGAATCTCTGTTTAGTCCTCTTTGTCAAGCAAAGAACGAACAAGGCTGTGGGCATACCAAGATTTTTCTGGCTGAGTTTAGTTCGATCGATTCGCCCAGGGTTGGATGGAAAGCATTCGTTTTTCTCCATCCAACGGTTATCCTTGATTTTCTCTTCTGTGGTTTCATATGGCCTCCATGAAACCTGCGATGGAAAACAGGAACATCCCCCCTTAAAAAACTTCCCACAGTAGTTTCGGAAAGAGACGGATTTACGCGCAGAATGGGTCAGGTAACAACGAACACACAGCTTTGTGCAAGGGATAGAATCAGGATTGAGTTGCTATATTTTCTCACCTTTTTTGGGAACGCACAGCAACTTCAGTTGGGATCGACGTCTCGCCAAATGCAAAAGTTGTGGTCGGTCCCTTCGAACAGGCTTTGGGTCTACCGCCCTTTCTCGATTTCTTTTCGACGTTTTTCCCCTTTTTCTTGCCCTTGCTTCTTTCTTTCTTGTCCACCCCTACCCCCACAGCAACAAATTCAGACAATGAACCACTTAGGTATAAACATAGAATTGGTAGACTTTTGTCGCTTCTTCTCTCACTTCTGAAAGAAAGCCCCGCTCCAGAACCCTCCAGAGCGACGGCAGGGGCCGTGGTTTGCGTCCTCTTGGATCGCTGCTCGACTTGGGTTTGAGTTTTTGCATGTCGCTGTTCCAGCTCCTTAGTTTGCACTGCCGTAGACGCGAATTTTCGCTTGATTTTACACCGCATCGAACGAACTTTTACCTTCACTTGCCCTGAAGATTCCCGCGGGTGGTGTTGGGGTCAGCAACTGATTTCTCCACGACCTCGGTTACTGTTCCGACGTCTTTGTGCGAAGCCTCTCCCTCGTTTTGTGTATCGGTTTTAGTGGTGAACTTCTGGGCCCATCCTGGAGTTGCACCTGTGCCAACAGGTCGAAAGAAGCTATCGGACACCAGGGATTATCATTTGGGTGTAAACAGGGCACACTGTTAAAGGGGATTTGAAACTCCCGCTCATAAGAATGTACCTCATCATTCCTTATTTCAATTTCACTTTCATCAACACTCTTCTGCATTCCACGAGCATCGGATCGATAGTCGTACTCTTCGTCATCTTCAACCGCCTCCCAATCTTTTGAAATTTCCACTTTCTTTTCTGGGACATAGAGAACCACCTCCTCTCGATCATTCTTGCTTGTAAGTCTGTTCTCATCTCGTCATCGCCTCCCATAGTTTTTTCTCGAGCAGGCATCTCCTCCACAGCATATAGTTCTCGGTCCTTCTCACCCCGCAGTGGGTATGATTTTCCTGGGCCTTGCTTACTTTTTACCCCTTCACTGACACCAGTCGTCAAAGGGATTTTTCGGACACCCACTACTTTTTCTGGGGTGGCTGCGTGAGTTTAAACACCTTCCCTCATGCACTCAGTAGGGCAATCCGTACGGTTGTTCATCGAATCTCTTGTAGCATTTTCATCCTTTTTTTGCGTTTGACTTCCCTATTCATTTTCATCGCACGCAGATAAGCATTGGGTCAAGGTGTGGAAATATATTAACTCTTTCTTTTTTCCTGGGCATTTTTTGAAAAGAGGGCGGGTGCGGGGAGGAAAAAACAACAAGACATGGTCAGTTGTTGCTACGATTTGGTATGAACCTTTCGATTGTCGACGATATCCATTGCGTCACCCTCACTGGAATCCTCAGCAGAAACTGCAAGGCACTCTGGCCAGTCCAAGAAATCAGCTTTGTTTTGTTGCATGGCTTTTTGGGGTTCAAAACCATCGACGTAGCTGGGGGCTGCGTTCCTCTGTTCTTGGGACTCTGAAATACAACATGCATAGTAATAAAGGAGTCACCCGTCAGATAATACACCATGAACCCCCACCTGTGTTCCAATGAGGCATATTCTTCTTGTCAGATTGAAGTTCTCTACAGATTAGATCGATGTCTGGGAGGTTCATATCAAAACCAACAAATGAGCATCTCATATGTACTGAGGGATAGTTCAGTTCTCGACAAGGCAACTTTTTCTTTCCCTGGAAATACTTGGGAAAACACACCACAAGGTTGATGTCGAGAAGTCGACTCCCGGTCCTCAACACCTCTCTTGGGAGAATTTAAAAAGGGTTCTATGGAGGTATCTTCGTCGTCCCCATCAGTTGTCGATCCTAATACTTGGTGGAAGAAAAAGAAGACCATCCTGATTTCCAAAGACACAATGGACTATTCAAAAGAGCAGCTAAATTCTGTTACGGAATTGCAGTGTGGATTCTCTCGAGTATGGCTGCCTGCATCCCTGCGAGCTTTGTCACAGAACAATGCCTAGACGAAGAGCTTTTCTTTGAGCAGACCGGGCCTGGCAGTGTTTCAATGGATACCTGGCTCCCTCCAGAAAAAGAGATAGATCAAATTGCGTGCTGCAAGCGAGTGCATGGAGATCGTTTACCTTGTTGGTCCTGGGGTGTTCAGGATGTCCACCTCTTGATTTGTACTGCACCGTATGTATAGAAGCAAGACGAGTGGACGCTCCTGCGTCGTTCTAACTCTTTACCTGGTAGTCAATCGATGGGGATAACCGTCGTCGTTAACGATACGTAGAACCACCCCAACCAACATCTGGTCCTCCAACCGCCTAACCCACAACCCATCGCATTTCGAGGGCTTCACCGTTGTACCCAACCTCAGGTGAGAGATGAACGCGTGCTTTCGTTTTTGGATGGACGAAACCCAACTTTCGCGAAGACAGGAAGTCCGTCTTTTTGAGGTCGTGGGTCGACATCTTCTTCCGGCACGCGTTTCACAGGCGGCGCGCATGAACATGTTGGGGAAACACCTAAAAAGGTCTGCGTTCAAGCATCTTGCTGTTTGAAAGTTTGAACCAATGAGTTCGCGCGCGTCAGTTTTTTTGGCCGGCCTGTTGATAAATTTAGGAAGACAAACCAGGAACAAGAACAAAGTAAATCAATGAACGAAGAGTTGAAGGCAGGGCCAAACCAAAAATTTGGTAACGCAAGGATTTCCGTTGCTGGCTTGGCATCTGGTCTACATGGCAAAGAAAGGTGTCGTGCCGCCTTTGGCTTTTCGCCTCCTTCCGGTCTTTTTTTTGGTCACAAAAAGGGGATTCCTGACTATCCAAAATATGGGGAAACGTGGAGGTTGGGTCGGGTTCGCTCACTGAAGCGATTGAAGGAAGCTACATACTTGCGAGTGTTCCCTCAGAATGCGACCGCCAGCAACACACGCGACTACGCACCCTGGAAGCTCATAATTCTTCTGGAGCTCCGCAGTTCCAAACGAGTTTTGTTGACACAGGCAAGCCTCCCCTCAGTAGTCGGAGGAACTGTTGAGGTGGAACGGTGGAAGAAAAGGCTTGCAGGGCGGCCATGTCGTTCGATCAGAGTCATCCCTTGCAAGGTAACTAAACATGTTCGCACCCATTTTTCCTGGTTTTTTCGCCACACGAAAGGGACGCGGCTACCACAGCAGCGACACCATAGCCATATTTCCTTCTCAGCCCACGATAGCGACACCTTTGAAGCTCCGCGTTGTTATGAAAAGTTGGCTAGTTCGGTCCTGGTGTCTTTTCAGCCAGCAAATGCGCGCGCGTCCTTACGCTTTGTTTTTGGATGTTTTGGAACAATTGTAGTCAGGGGATCACACTGTGCTTCTATGCAGGGAACTGCTCGGAGATTTTAGACGTCGAAGTGGAACGTGATTATCTTCCTGACCGTCTCAATGGACTGGAAGGCAACGCTGATATTAACATTCCCAGGGAGGTCATGCGTAGTTCTCAAGAGGACCCTGTGCTAGGTGAGAGGAATTTTCTCACCCGGCCACAGTGCGCTGGTCTGCGCCACTTGTCGCGCGCCTTGTCCGCATTTTCTGCTGGAGTTCGTTGAAGATGTCAGGGCCGTTACAGTTTTTATGTACGACTCCATTTTGTTCTCTCGTTCCGCCTTCAGTTCAACAGAGTGGATATATCGGGGTGTTGTTCCTGATTCGTGAACTATGTCTACAAAAGATCCCGTTTGCTCAGAGAATGTTGTAAGAATCTTCTTTCTTAGTGTGCAACTCAGGTGCCCCAGGGTCGAGGCTGCAGCAAACGCTGATGAGAGTCAAGAACGTGTCTGAAACGATACACTTGCTCAAGGTACTCTAACAGTTTCGTTCCTCTTGATCAGCTGGACTCGACAAGAACAATACAAGGCCAGGGGAGAGCTTTTGGTTTGTGTGCGGTCGATCAGGTCACCGTCGACGCGAAAGAAAAACACCTGCACGATGTTCTGAAGCAACTGAAAGAAAAGGGCATTTGTATATCTGCGAGGGACGCCATAATTGATCAGAGAGATACGACGATAAAGTCTCTCCTGGAGAGTCTCGAAAAAGATAGGGCCATGGTGAATTCTTATCATGAGCAGCTGGAGGCTAATGTGGGGCAGTTGAAGAAGAAAAACGATAAGATAATGTCCCTTCGAGCGACCCTCGAGGAGAACGTCGCCCACAGAGTTTCCAAGGAGCATGAAATCGAAGCTCTGCGAGGTATATTTCTCCGATACCAAGGACGGAAAACGCTTTCATCCAGATTTGACTTGTGTAAGGGATCAACGAAAAAAGCAACAGCATCCCTTTTAACTTTTAGCTACATTGTGAAAAAAAAAACAATTGCGCAGCAACAGTAAAAACACAAGAACCCAGAGACCGACCTGGTATATTTCCCATCATTGCACCTCCCGTTTACACCAGTGTGTAAAGTTTTTTGATAAGTTTTCTTTACTTTCAGAAGCTAGATTTTGCGGGTATGTGTGAAAGCAAAGAGTCGCGGACAGATTTGGGTCTGTATGAACATTTCTGTAAAACAAAACACCATTGGACACCAGTGTTTCCCCTTAAGACTTCTCTCTCTCTATAACTGACTTTTTCCACTAAGAAAATAGAACAGTGCGGATACACGCTCTCTTTTTCTGCTGTAGGTGAACTCGAAACACTCAAGCAGAAACAAATCAAGGAGGAAGACGAAGTGATCAGACGGAGAGAAGGGGTGATAAGAGCGAATGTCGAAAAAACAATGATGCGCGGTAGACTTCTAGCTGATAATTTTCTGGACGCTTTGGCTCCCGGTTTCAGCGATTCTTGGCAATCATTTACGATCACGTCCACAAGATGAAAATTTATTTGACCTCAAGTGGCTCAATTTTGGTTGGAAACTAAGAAAGCCTATCGGTTTTTGTGAGCCCTGGAAGTTGTTGGAGTTGATTGAGATGCGACTCGACTCTAGAGAGACCATGGGTCGATCAATCAACCAATAGTGAATTACCACAAAATGAAAGGGGAGCACTCTTGATCAAGAGTAGGGAGCTGCTATGGGAACATGCCGGGCGGCATCTTCGAATGTAATTATATTCGTTTGTTGTTCGTTCGTATGGGAACATAGTTGGGCTCTGTATACGACTAAAAGCCTCAATCCTACTAAACGGCATCAACGAGGTTCCATCATATCATTAGGGTCATTAGGTCGACTTATGATATTTTGTGGTATTTCACCAAGGATGCCCGAAGATTATTTCTATGTGGATTTCAAATCCCTGAAGTACCCATAGATCAAGGTTAACCATTCGCTAAATTCTTTCAAGTTTCATACAAGATCAGCCGAAAAGTCCCACCAAAGCACTTCCCCATTTTTCCTCACGACCGTCAACCTCTCGCCCGTCAAAAACAATGCTTGAAAAAAGTCACCAACATGAAAGGTTCGGAGACGACGGTCCTCGATGACGTCCCACAATTCCACATTCCCCCCACACGCTTCGAATAAAAATCTATCACCATTTGAAACCACTTTTGGTGCAAAGATTTTTTTTTTGTGAATTTGGATGCTTTTGACACAATCCCCTGTCCGTTGGCTCCATATTCGGACAATGCAATCTTCGGCACCACTGATGATAAAGTTTTTGTGCATGTGTACATTGCGCACTCCTCCTCCATGGCATTCACTCACCCACAAACGAGCAAAAGATTCCAAGCTGTAAAGATGAAGGGCACCGTCCCTAAATCCGGAGACCAACAAACTCCTTTCCTCGTTTGATGCAAGGCATAGAATGTCGGAATCCGTACAATCTCCACTATCATTTCCCTCATCAAGAACTTTTTGGCAAGTCCATTCCTCCTTTCCCCACAAACTCAAGCGTCCGTTTACTCCACCGATGGCAACGAACTTTCCACCATCCACAATAGCATTCACTGAAAATGGAACTGAAAAAGATTTCCTTTCAAGCAAATGTGGCATTTCCCATACAAACACCATCTTCCAAATATCAATGGCAACAGCAAGCCCACCACAAAGACACACACAAAACATACCCCCCATGCTATCCTTGGTGATAAAGTTACCGGTCGTGGTGTCTAGAAGGACAAAGCCTCCCGTACTCCCCAAAGCAATAACATCCCCCTCCATAGCGAAATCATACACGGACCTCCTATATATATATATATATATTTGTTTTGGTGCAAATTCCTTACATCTTCATGCGCTTTCGAGCCTTACTTTTCTTCTGAAACAATCTTCTCCGACCACTTGGCTCCAAGACTTTTCTACACACGAGCACCTGACCAAACTTTTTGGTGGAAGATGGGTGAAAATTTCACCGAAAATGTCCTTGGGAAGGTTCCACTCAGTTTTGACCATTCCTGGAGAGAACACATTCACTGTTTGTCTTAGGGACCTGTTCAGGGGTGTGATCGAACATTGAAGGGCCGACAAAAACTTCACAAACAACACCCCAGGCCGAAGCCATCGAGCAAGGGGTCGCCTTCACTCAAATGAACAAAAACAAGAATCGAACAATCACAGAAAGATCGAAAATTTTTCTAACGATGATTAGTTTTTCTGGCAAGTTGCCAACACAATCCCCAGCAGAAACCAGCCAGGAATCATGGCGCGCTCTGAGCGCCAAACAAATCAGCGAAATGAAACAGAAGGGATGAAAATAATATCTTTTCTTGAGCTGTTCAGGCTATTTAGCCCGAGCGCGCGTCACTCAGATTTATTCCCATAACCCGAACAATGGAGAATATTCGCTCAGCCTCACTGGAAAGAGCGACGACCTCAAAAAGAGGCCAGCTGCTATTTTCTTTCTGTGTCCGAGAAAAGCGCGGAAAGTGCTCAAAGGCGGCGCTCGACAGAAAAGGAAGTTTTGGAATTTCTCCCTGGCATGTGAACTGCTCGCAAGATCTGCGGCTGCGCTTGCCACCTTGAGCGCTCTTTTTTAAGGAAATGCGAAGCACAGCTGACACCCCTCGACCAACGTTGGAATAGAGGTTCTGATGGGATGTGCAGGAGGTTTTCCCCTTCACGTTGTTTTTAAGACCAAAAAAAAATATTTGTTTGTTTGTTTGTTTGTTTGTTTGTTTTGTTTTTAAGATGATGATGATGAGTGGCAATGGCCTCCTGTCTTCGCAGTGATCAGAAATTTCTGGGGTAATCCAGGGAAGGGTGTCTCTGGTTCACCGTGTGGGGTCCAGAAGTGGCGGCCAAGCTCCAGAGCCACCACGGCGCAGGCGACTGCAATGGTTGGGGGTTCTCTTTGGTATGGCATGTTTTGTAAGTTTTTTGGTTTCGGTGCTAAGTTCACTTCTTTGAACCGCAAGACTAAAATTGGACGCCGATAAGAGCTGGGAGGAGTCTTCAGGAGGGAACTGCTAAAGGTGGTGTGCAGGTTCTTTCATTCCTTGCGACGAAGAAACCGAGCTGGAGTTGAATGAGCTGCTTGGATGACAGCTTTATTGCTCTATGGTTACAGTTGATTCGTAGTTTGTGGGGATCTCTCATGAGAGACATTTTGATCAAAATATATGCATCCAGGGCGAGAAGCATCATTTCCACAATAGGCCGGGTGGCATTGAATCCTCTAACAGCTTAACGACGCTTCCTGAAGAGTTTTCTTACTGAGTTCTCCTTCGGAATTACTCTTTCAAAGGAGCTTTCTCTTTTTGTGTGTTTTAAGAACGCTTTTAGGTGATTTTTGGGTTTTCTTTAACTTTTTCAGCTTGTTAATTGATTGTTTTCATTTTGTGATAATCCTCCCCTCACCCAAAAAAAAAAAAAAACAAGAAATTCACAACAGACTCCACCCAATTCTTACCTGCCCTTATTCAAACCCATGTTTTCCTCAACCACTCAGCCCACAGCTGGGCTGAAAGAAAGGCAAGGGAACGCATTTCTAAAAACAAAAAAGAAGAAATTTGGTAGCTTGTTGTTTTCTCCAATCTGCAAAGTGCTCCCAGGAGAGGCCTTGTCACAAAAATATGTACCTGGGGTGCATCATATCCATTTGTGCTTTTTCAGTTTCGAAAAAAAAAAGTGTTTCAATGCCTATGGGGAGGGGAGGGAAGAAGAAAGTTGTCAAATAGTGGCCGAGGGTGTGTAAACCCCGAAAACAAGCAAAACAGAACTAGAGCTCACCCACAGGCACTTCATGTGTCGCTCCGTTGCTCCTCCATTTGTTCTTCTTCGAAATGTACCAGGCCTTCCAGCCTCACGAGCTCCCGCTGAGAGAACAAATAACGTGGACCATTTTTGCAACTCTCTTTTTCGAAGTGTATATGGGGAAAGGTATCACCGAGGTCGGCACTCACCTGTGGCGCGCAACCAGCGAGAGAATGTCCAAGTGAACCGAACCAGCAGGTCACAAAGGTCTCAAGAATGATCAGTGACAAAAT
Organism: Bryopsis sp. KO-2023; assembly: GCA_030272585.1. NCBI lineage: Eukaryota > Viridiplantae > Chlorophyta > Ulvophyceae > Bryopsidales > Bryopsidaceae > Bryopsis > Bryopsis sp. KO-2023. Next base: position 2,333,413 of record BSYQ01000002.1, read on the forward strand.
CCAGGTGTACCGTTAGAAGAATTATACATCCAAGGAAGATAATCCTTCCATGTCTGACCCAGCAGTAGGGCGGTACACAGTGTACCGCCCAACCTCCAACCAACTTGATTGGTCTGCACGCCGTCACGTGTATTTGGTGGTCACTTGGAAAACTCGTAGGAGAACCGACCTTGCAGAACAAGGAAAAGGATATACTTGCTCGCGTCTGAACCAAGACTTCTCGGTGGCCGTCCTGTCGAGTAACCGAACACGCACGCGAAAAGGAAAAGATGGAACCGGTGGGTCTCTCGGTGTTCTTCCTTTTATCGCTCACCCTTACCGCGGTTTTGAGGGTTTCTTTTCCTGTTTGGGTCGATGCTGGCTTATGGCCGTGTAGTGCTTGGTCCTCACTCGCGGCCCCTGGCAAGTCGGCAGCAGCAGGCTTTTGTGCCAAAGTCGGCGGGGCCGTTTTCTCTCTTTCAATTTCTTTCGAAATGCCATCTGCCGACGATGGGTTTTTTCGATGCTTCTTCTTTTCCTTGCTTCCTTGAAGATTCGCTGTCGCTGGCAAGGCAAGCATGCATGTTTATTTGCTTCTGACCGCTGTTTAGGCAATAACGTCGACCCAAAGCTCGCCTGCCGAAAGTGCTGACCTGATTACCTGGGGACGGGTGGACGATTTGGAATCCTTGGAGGAAGAAGGATCTCCCAGAGTCTTACAAAATATCACTAGTCCCCCATCGACCCCCGATTCTTCAGGGTCCTGGGAAGAAAGGCAGAACGTCTGCAGCGCTGGCTCTTTCCTTAACACAGTCCTGGATGATGTGGAGCTATGCGAATCTGTCGCGCTTCCACAAGCGACAACACCCCTCTGGATCCCCAAACTGGACTTTTCCGCACTCCTTGACCAGGGCGCTGTGTGTGTGGAACCCTCCAATCAGTTGTCGCGGCTCCACTCCTTCACCAATGATTCTCCTGTTTCGACGCCCTCCTGTGTGCTGAGGGAGAAAAACAAGAAACTCCACGCGCAGCTGGAGGAAACCATCGCGAACAACAGGAGGCTTGGTGAAAGTGTAGAGCTCCTGCGGGTGGGCAAATTTGAGAAACAGGGGGGTGTCTTGGATGAGCTCTGTCTACATCTTTGTGCTTTCCTCATTTTCTTAAGCACAACTCTATTGTTTTTGATCTCTAGAGTCAAGTCGACGAGGCCAACAGTAGATGGGAACAAGCGGAGCGTGCTGTGATTGCGGCAGTCTTCGAAAACAGGAGGCTGTCATGGCAGCTGGAGGAGGCAAGAAAAACGGACGTGGAAGAATGTGCAGAAAATGGTCAGTCCATCATGGCTGGTGTCGATGCAAGGGGTGAAAGCTCGATGAAGAGTTGTCTGGAGGGGCTGGCAGAGCAGAATGTGGTAGAACAAGTGAAGAGTGAGAAGAGTAGCCGGCCTGCCAGCCCATTTCAGCAAGGGTCCGAGGATGCTGGGGACAATTTGGAGGTCAGACAGGAGGAAGTGAGGGAGGCAAGGGGAGGCGGTTGGGCCAAAAAGTGGATGGCGGGAGTGGCAGTATGCACTATAGGTGTATCGGTGTATGCTGTCAGGAGGGCAATCTGTATTGCCATTAAACGGTAAAGAAGTTACCGTTGTTTTTTCTATTTGGGTGTGGTTTTGTGGAGGGGAAGAGAGAGGGGGGGCGGTGGGGGCTGGCTTTTGTTTCGAAAGATTCTCGAGTTGTGTTAGGGGTAGGTGAGGTTCAAGAAAAACCAGAAACAGATTAAAAAAACAAACAAAAAAATGAGTTAGGGGATAGGTGGGGAAAAGTCAAGAAAAGAGGATAACTGGGGGGGGGGGGAGGGGGTTCTGTTCGAATGAAACAACCCCCAAAAAAAACAAGAGAAAAAGGAAAGACAAAAAAAAAGATGAGGCAAAATCATTGGCGAATCAAAGCATCTGTCAGCAAGGAGTGGATATGGCTGTGGAGGACATTTGCACAGAATGGGGAGCCCGAAGCAAAAAAAGCAAAGGGAGAACTGCACTGATCGAGCTGAGACAGTGATATAGTATCAATTCATGAGGTGAGAATGAAAGCTTGTTGATGTTTCAGCAGTCCTGAGCATTGTTGCGGGTTTTTTCTCCTTTCCTCACCCCCTCAACCATCCCTGTTCTTTGATGGTCCATTTTTGCATTCGATATTAACGGCATCTCTTCATAAAAGAGTTCAATTCACCCAACCTTGACCCGTTCACTTCTGGAAGCAAGGTATCGGTATCGACCTCAAAGCGATTGAGAAAGGAATTATCGGTTACTACCAAGCGGGGGAAGGACCTTCATCAGCAGGAAGACTATGAGGTGGTGGTGATTTACTGACAGAAGATTGCATGGGCGATGCTGATTGCATCGACTGAGGGCCATGCAGGCCAGAAAAATTGGATCGATAAAAAGAGCTAGCCAATAATCAATCAAAAAGAGCTGAGCAGAGGGTGCATGAAAATTTGAGGGGATGGCAAGGGAAAATCAAACCCTTCAAATCGATGGTGAAGGCCAAGAAAGAACTATTCAGGTAGCACTGAATGTGAAAAAAGAGGTAGCAAAAACCTTTTGTTGTCTCCTGCTGTCGATGATCTCCTTGAGTCGGGTGATTCTATTATGTAGCTCTCCAGAACAAAGTTTGTGTGGGTGGAAGAATAGCTGATGCTGCTGGAATGTTGGAAGGGTACCCAAGAGGACGAAAAATGAGAATCTTGAGCATGTGGATGGTGCTGGCTTAAATGGTGGTGGAAAAGTCCCGCCACAATTCATACCAAACTGCAAAAGGAGACTACAGCTGCCGAGGTGAGAAAACCGTGAAAGAAACGATCCCAGTATCACCCTGATGTTTTCATGGAGAGCAACTGATACCCTTTCTTTCTACTCATTTTCTTGCAGACAATGGAAACGATCATTCAACAAGAATCTGGGTTTTCGTTTTGAGGTTCGATTGCCGCAACTATGCTTCTCGAGTTTGATGGGCTGGTGGTATCTCATTTTTGCAGCTTTTCTCTCGAGGGTTTTTTTTCCCTTGCTCCCTTTCATTCTTGGTTTTTTTCAGAAGAAACAGATTCAAGCTCGCTTCAACTCGAACGACATGTCCAGGAATAACGCCTCTCGGATCGGGTTTCGACTGCAACTCGGTCAAAGAAAAGCAGGATTAATCTCTGACTGTCAAACGACAATAATGTCAAGAGTATGTTTCTTAATCAGGTGTGCATCTGCAGACCGGAAGCTGATTGCCCTTTGTAGTACCCCGTCTCTCTTTCTCAACCAAGAAACATGGGCTTGTTGCAAGACTTCCACAACACAACATCACGCACACAAACATTGAAAAAGGTTTCTTATACCCAAAAAAAATCAAAAAAATCAAAGATGAACACTTCTTATTCTTCAAGGCAAGAATGGGCAGAAAAGTCCCACACCAAGATTTTCCCATCATGCCGCACAGCAGTCAGCTTGCCCTCCGTCAAGAAAAGATCTATGAGTTCACCCCCTGCATGAAAAGTGCGAGAGAAACGATCCTCCTCAACAATACCAGAAATCACCACTTCCATTGAGTTTATCGAATACTGCGCAAACTTGCTTCCGTTTAGCGCCAGCGCTACAAGCAACCACCTTTCCTTATTGTCGAAAACTCGCACACACGCGAAGGTCTCCAAATCCCATATCCGGATGGTACCATCCACAGAACCACTGACAATATGATCGTCAGTGACGTCAACGCGCAAGACAGAACGAGAGTGTTCCTTGAGCGCCGCCACGCGGGTGTAGCAGGCCAAGCTCCACACTTCAAGATGCCCAACCCTCGATCCACATATCAACAAACCCGCTCCCTTGGCGAATGCCGCACAGAAAATGTCCTCTTCCACCGAGCCACCCTCATTCAAAACCTTCTCACGAGTCCAGCCCATCTTGCTCCATAACTCCAGACATCCAAACTGACCACCAACGGCCACGTGGTCTCCAACATCCACGATCATATGAACTGTGAAACGAAGGTTTATGGACGCGATCCCTCTCAACAGAGGGATTTCCAGCACCTCCACCATTTTCGTGCTACTCTGGTACAGGAGCATTCCATCGATCAAACACACAGTTGAACTCCCCATGTTGGCGACATCTCTTGTCGAGACCTCGCCGTTTTCCACGTTCACCGAGACAACCTTTTTTCCCCCAACCATAGCAATCATATCGCCCCGCATGGCACAACTATGAGCCCACCGATTTTTGGGAAACTCGACACATTTCGGCACAACGGTGCCACATCGCCAGGATCTCTCGAGGCCAATTTTCTTAGCGAATCGATCTACTTTGGCGACATCGTTCCAAGCCTTAGCGACACATGAGCATCTGGCCAAAACCCTTGGGCAGAGCCCCTCGAAGATTCGACAGAGAACGCCGCTCGGGAGCTCCCACTCAACACTCACGTAATCGCTCATTTGCTGAAACGGTAGCACAAAGAACACACACCCAGCCGACCCTTCGTCCTGGCCTAGGCCTTGTGCTTTTGGTGGTTTCTGGGAATAACGAAAACGCGGACGGGCCTGTTACGAACGCGAGCACCAGAAAACGCACTCTATGGCAGGGTTTTGCGGAAAGAAATGAAAGCAGGGGGTTTGGGTTTTTCGAGGACGAAACAATTCTGGCAATGATCGACGAAAAACGATGCGTTTTTTCTATGAGAAACCCTGTGCTGTGGCGGAGCGAAAACGAAACTGCACGCCTACGTGACTGATCGTAGGTATGACTAATCCCATGAAAAAATATTTATATACCCCCCCCTCCCCCAAAGGCTAAGCAAACATACCCCAGAAAAGAGGCTCTTTTTGAGAAAAAGAAAGAGGAGAAAAGAGCGATCGATCGCTCCCGGGAGAGGCGCACTCACACATGATGGAAATGGTCATGAAGTGGGGTAGTCTCAATGTTTTCAAATTGTGTCGTCTGGAGGGCTGCATTCCTATGGATCGAGTATATGCGCGCGTGTGTTTGTTTACTAGGAGCAGGTCGATCAATCTATCCTCCATCCTGACTGTTTTCACCTTTTGATCCCAGTTTCAAATGATACTCCTTCTGATAGTTCAGTTACAACTTTTGTCCAGGCGTATGAGCTTGGAGTCGTGGTCGCTCGGTGGAAAAGATTCAAAGTAGGAAGGGAAGGAGTGTCTAAGCCGTTATTCTCGAAAGACCCAGCTTGTTTGAACACAGAACGGAAGAAGTCATCGACCCTGAGTTTGACCAGGTAAAAACTTCAGCGGGTGAACCAGAGATACTCCGCCGCAGCTCGATTATGGGAGGAGAAGGAAGTCGAGGAAATTGCAGAAATGAAAGTGGTGAGGGACTCCTGGACAGTCTCAGTTCAAAAACTGGTGGATTTTTGGTGAGTGCTCTTCGAACACATCAGCCCCACAGCTTATTACCCTGGATTTTTTATCTCCATGAAAACCCTGTCAGGAAAAGAATTGGGGAGAACCTTCAAAGGGTGGTTTCTCGTCGACATATTTGAAATTGACCGGAGAGCACGTCAAAAAAAAGCTCGAACAAGAAGTCGAAAAGTACCAAGATCGACTGGATTTTTTCGAAGCCCAAGCAGGTTCTTTCACTGGTCCGATGAAGCCTTTAGATCAAGTGCTAGATAGTTTTTTCCTTGCAACGAATCCGGAAAGAATTTGGCTCTGTGGAAAGGAGTTGTTTTGCTTGTTGATATTGTTTTCGTTGCACGAATGGTGCGTTATTGGGTTTATGTACGTACATGATATTTTTGGCAGGACAGATTTGTCATTTTCTTTTTTAATTTTCTTTTTTAAATCCCCATTCCCCATAGTCTATCTGTTTTGTTCATTCGATCACTCTTTCACATTTCCATATTTCCACCGAACCTCTCTTCACCACATCCTAAGTCAAGGCATTTTAAGCCGTCCACTAATGTCGTCACTGCTCCCTTTGATATCCTCCCCTTGCACCACAAAAGAGCTGGCGGCTTCTCCCATTGTGACGTCCCTAAGACTCGGCTCCAGTAGTATGGAACCCCATATCCTTCCAAGTAACATTCCCTCCAACATTCGCACTCGTTTGGATCCTCCCAGCTGCGCTCACCTGAAGCACAGTGGTACCAAAAGGTCCCTGCTTCTTGGACCATCTGGACGGATCAGATACGTAGATTCAAAATCTATGTGTGAGAAGAAACCATTAAATAGGTGCCAGGGAGCCGTCAACATGATTCAACCAGCAGCGAGGAGGTTTTTGGCAGGGATCCATGTCTTTTTTTTTTACCTCCCCGACCAGGTCGCGCGGCACCTCAGTGGGTGTGTGCCAGCTGCACCTGTTGGTACGATAGTTGTACCAGAACTCCATTCCGCTTTTTTCATCCAATAGCTTTCTCCATGCAAGCGCATTAGGTCTCCTCCACGTCGTCTGCCCCGTGACGGCGTTCTGGAAAAACGTGTGCCCCTGAATGGCATTTTTGCGCCAAGCACATGATGGCGGCGTCTCCTTGGTTTTCTCGAGTGTTTCTTTGTTGACGTACAATGCGCCTGCCAGCAACGAGAGATTAATGCACATCCAGTATCACTGGTTTCGAGTAGCCGACTCGAAACTCACCGCCGTACTCGGCACGACATGTTGACCATGTTCCAGGAGGATCTTCAAAAGCCATCGAACCGTCTGTAATAAGGCGGAACAGTGGGTTGAAAGCTTTGCATTACCAAGTGAAAAAGTATCGCCACACAGCAATCGATACTTCCACAAAACAACAGCAACACAAACTTCTTCTTACAAAAAACACATAATGCAGGAAGGGCATCACAAGATGAAGCACCACCTTGTGGTGGGCTCTATTGGTTCCTGATATTGGAAGGAAAAAACTAGAGTATTACGTGATACCCTCACAGCAGAAACAAGCTGGAAACTTTTTACGTCAAACACTGAGTAATTGTAAAGAATGCAAAAATATCAGTCTCAGGTTTGTTCGCTTGTATTGTATTGTATTGTATGATCCTCTCATTCCACCTGCCGCCACAGACTTCCCACTATCCAGTACATTTTCAAGCCCTCTAGATTTCCTCACTCAACTCAAACTGAGTTCAGTGGCTATGTACTTCGTCTTTAACCCAATCTTTTAATCAGAAGTGCCTCTGAAATGAAAATTGCTGTTTGTTTGTGGGACATGTGTTGTTGCTCTTTACTTACCCGCATCATACTCAGAAAGTATCTCTAGGAATTCACTGCAGTATGGTGCCACTGAGCGTGCTGTGTTACCATCGTCATCCTCGATATCAGGATTGGCTCCGAATTGTAACAGCAGCCGTGACATCTGGAGAAACACAACCTTTTAATAACAGTCAGAGCAACGAAAGACATCCACCGCTCCTTGAAAGCATCAACTGAAACCACTCGGTTCTCCTACCCTTAAAATACTAAGCGTTTTTGTTAACCTTCTTACCTCCGCATCACCATATCCAAAGGCAGCAACGATTGCATTGGTTTTTGCGACTGGTTCAAAAATCGATGCGGCGACCCTGTGTGCGAGCAGAAGCTTCGCGATTTCCAGGTTCCCGGTCCTAACCGCTGTGACAAGTGCAAACTGGCCGTCTCCATTTGGAACATGTACGTCTTCGGTAAATCTGACGTTCAAAATGGCTCGAGCATCATTCTGGAAGGTACGAAACAAGTGTAAGCGTCTATTGTACGTTCCATTCACCAAGACACCCCTGGTCATTTTTAGAGAATAGCTGTGCAAAAAGCTAACCGGCAACTTCCTGCAGGTCTGTGGGGAGAAAGAGCGAAACCTGTCGACACGCACCTCAAGGACGAATTGGTGCAAGTCGTCGCCTTGAACACTACCGCCAGTCATGGTGGCACATTTGCAAACTCCAAAGTCGAGTTGCAGACGGTTCATCATTCTTCACGCGCACTTGTAGAAAAATTGACCACTTCCAGGTTGTCAGCTGGAGTTCGAAAAATTCTGCTCACGTCGTTTCGATAAACTTTTTCAGTGAAACGGAGGATTCCGGCACTCCAAGTTACTTCAAGCAACAGTAACCAGCCCTTGCTTCCGAAGCAGAGTCTGCTGCGCAGCATGCAACGTTATCCGGTCAAACGGTTGTGTTGCTGTGGTGTTTTGGATGGTTTTCAAAATATCCCACAGCAGTTAGTTTGGTTACACAACAACCCGAACAGTCAATCAGGTCGTTGGAAGCTGGTAAGGAAGACTTTTGCGCACTGCCTGAGCCAGGGTGGCGGCGCTGGTCCAAATTGTTGCATTCCCAGGAACAGGATCATGAATAAGCCACGACACAGGGATCAACGATATGTTGACGAGGACGAAAGAGAGCGCTCCATCCGTACCTTGATTTGTCAGAATGTACCTTGAACAGTACAGCCCACAGCATCCTTATTCTCGCGAGGTTACCCCTCCCCGAGAGCACTCGCTGTTTCTCTTCGAGGTGAGGACAGAATTACCGTGCGAAGCAACGTTTGTACTACGAGTGCGCCTTCGGGCTGTTGGGATTTGATCGACCTCGGAGCTTGGAGCTTATTGGGGTTCGTTCACAAAATGAACGAGTAAGTGCTGCTGTTTCCGCTGTTCACTATTCGCTTCTCCTCTACCTTTCTGGAGGACGTCTGTCGTGATATTTCTGTTCTCGCTTTGAAACAGGGTTTCTGATTTCGGCGCGGGGCTCGAGCGCCAGCAAGGAAAGACGTTCAAAGCGGAGAAAGAGCAGCTTGTGAAGAGTGTGAGTTCCTTTTAGGTGCTTTTTTCCGACTAGTTCAAGCATTTCGTGGGCATCCCGGCGCAGGCGTGCATTTTTTGTGACAAGATTGTTATTCTTGTTTTTTGATGCGTCAGTCGACGGGTCGATGTGTTTGCTGCGTAATCGGCGGGTTTCCGGCCTGAGAGATAGGTTCACAAAATGCTGCGCGACCCCCTTGCGTTTCATGGGTTAGTCCGGGAGTGAAAAAAAATGACATTTGGTTAGATGCACTGTGCATCATGCACATGAATTAACAGTTGGAAGTGGTGCATGTCTGTTAATTGTCTTTCTTTTTTTCTGTAGTTCGGTGCACAGACATACTCAAGCGACTCTGGTAGGTCGCCGGGTGGTCTCCAGGGCGATCTGGGAAATCTTCGCTCGCTTTTCCTTAACGCTGATGTCGTGCTGGCTGAAGTCGAGGGAAGAATCGATTTTCTGGAGGTGGGTGAGCTTCTAACACACACACACTGTTCATGGGGTGTGGATTCGATACCTTTCGTAGACGGAATGCTGGCTTTCAAAATGAATCTTGGGAGACCGTGTGTTCATTTCATGCACACTGCACCGTTACAACTTATCGTTAAAACTTTATATTAATTTTCTCTAGAATCTGTGTGAAACTGTATTTCTTAATGTGGGCTTGGTGTGGATGTCCCTTTGCAGGCAAAAGTTCTTGATCTCCAGGTCAGGCTCTCCTGCAGTCAAGTCGAGGTGAGGACCGTCAAAGACGAGCTCGAGGCCGAGGAAACAAGACGTCGTGACGCCGACAGAAAGCTGGAAGTCGCCAAAGCGGCGCACAAGGAGGAGCTCCGCGAATTGAAGCGCAGGCTGAGCGGAGAAAGCAATGTGTCATTCCAAACAGAGGAGGAATCCGTTTGCTCTCATAGCTCCAGGTACCGCACTCCCAACTGAAAAACGACTCTTCCTCCTTCTCAAAGTATTCCGACGGCCCGTCGGGTGGACGTGCGTCAAAAAATCTATCAGGCTTTTTGCTGCCCAGAAAGCATCTTCGTGGCGTCGTGTGCAGGGACGACACGATCCTCTTTTCAGACCGATGGGCGCCCGACCATCAACTTCCTGTCATCAAGATCCGCTTATCGCCTTCCGACGGACACATTTTTCCACAGGCGCCCAACTCCCCCTCGAGATGGTCCGCGACGGAAGACGAAATCATGTCACCCTTGTCCATTGCGGAGAGCAAAATGAGCTGGGCGGACCTGAATGAACAGGAGATGGAGAAAAAGGAGCGAGATAACGCGAAAAAATCACTGGCGACTGAGAATGGAAAACTTACAACCCGTGGTGTGGCCAGGACGCCAGCCACAGCGAAATGCACGCCACGTGCTTGTCACGATCAGTCTCGCAGTTTGGAGGCAAAGAACCACCGCCAAAGTGTGCCTGGTTTTTCATCGGCTAACTGCAGTCGTTCCGCAAAATCTCAAAGGAAAAGAAAAGGGGAGTCCAGGAATAGAAAGCATTGCGGACGTTCAAGGGGAAAGGGGAAGGGGCGTGTTGGCGTTACGGAGGCTGGAGATTGCTGGCAGGGAGACCCCAACAAAGGAAAGACAACACGTAATGCCGGAAACCAGCAATACCAGCCCGCGCACTCACACACCAGAGTGACTTCGGTCAAGGAGGAACCCAAAAGGTCGAGGCGCCGCCGTTGCGACTAAGGAGACTCGGGGGAGAGTTGTGCTTGGTTTTCTTCCTTCTCTCTGAAAAATGGGATGAAGGTTCTTTTTTATGTTTTTTTTTATTGAAGTGCAGGGGATGGTCACTAGGACTGTCCCAGGGAGAGGTTCGATGGGCTCGAACTGGCACGATGTTTCTTTTACTTTTTTAATTCCTGCTGATTGTGTTGACAGTTATGATGGCCAGAGTGCTTGTGAGATTGTTGTTGTGTGTTTTTCACCCATCATTTGTTCGAGAGTTAACTGAAAACTATGCTGAAACCACCAGCATTAAAAAATATTGGTAATGTCACGTCATCGACTTGACGGTGGAATCACATGCGTCAAACTGACGCAAAGAGTTTTTCACCGTTAAAAACAAGCTCGTTTTCTCTGTTTCTCTTTTCGATGGACCCTCCAGGCACGTCAAAAACATAATGTCGAGCTAGAAACTCACACAATTTCGAGAGGGTCACCCTCGGCATTCGACTGCGGGTGAGAGCTGCATACGTTTACGTTTATCGATATCTTACAAGTCTCTAACTTTCACAACGACAAGCATTCCAATTTTCGAGGTCGTGTTCAAGTGGGTCAAGAATTCTTTCCGGCTCCTGGGTGGTGAATGGAAGCAGCACTGCACGTCTTGCAAGACGAATTTGTTTGGGGGAAATTGCGCTGAGGGTGTGGGTCATTAATCTCCAGTTTAGACAGGGGCTTACTTTCTCGGGCCATAAGAGAATGACACAGGCCAGAAAAGAAAAAACAAACATGCAATTTCAGTGTGAAGTTTCTTATAGATTTGAAAGATTTCCACAAAGTTCAGGTACTAGTAAACGAGTCATTAGGGCATGAAGGCGTCACAGGAGAAATATTACAAATTGATAGTCCCCCAACTCACTGGGTACATTTTCTTGCTTTAACAACCATCGAAAGTTTCAAATCCTTGAAGCTCATCCCAAAAAAACTCCAGTGAAATTTTGTGGAGAAAAAAAAAATTGTTCAAAACAGCACCCGAGCTCGATTCGCGTCGGAAAAAAAACTCCGCCCCTGGGTAGGGAAGAGAAAGAAGAACTATTGCCTTTTCTTAGTAATAAAACATAAGAAAAAGCCCAGTTCTTCCCACCTCTGTTTAAAAATAAGCCACACAAACTCTGTACAAAATGAAACAGATATAGTACACAATCTTTCTGAGCAAAAAAACATTCTTTTCTCCTTCATCTAAAACTATCGACCCCTCCGGGGTTTCCATCCCCTTTTATTTGCCACATAATCATAATCATAATCATAATTACAACCCACAGCAAAAGAGAGCCATCACCCTCTATGATGCTGGAACAAAGACAAAAAGGAAAGAAAAGAAAGAGAAAAACAAAAAAAAACAAAAACAAAACAAAAACCTTAGGATTGTAAACCTGCTGAACGTATTGAAGCCATTTTGCTGATAACTAAAGCTAATTTGCCCGATGGCACCCTACTAAAAAGATCCTTGGGATTAGCCCATCGAAAAACATCTGAATGCAAAGAACGAAAGGAAGAATAAAAAGGACATTCAAAAAGAAAATGCCGTTCATCTTCCACCGCGGACCGACACAACCGACAAATCCTGTTTTCCCTTGGTACACCATTATATCGTCCCACTTCCACTTCCAAGAAATGAATACCACAACGAAAACGAGTAAAGAAAACCCGAAGAGAAGTTGGTTTTAAAGTTGTCAAATACCGTTCAAATCTGAGGGAAAACTTAATATGCCGATACCAAGATATAACTCGAGATGCAGATGAACCGAAAACATGTTCAGCATGCATAGCTTTATAACGACGCTGAAATTCCGAAATGTCCACCAAAGTCGTAGAAGAAAATATCTTCTCCGGCCAAAACCGTCTGAAAAAACCCAAAATACGCCCAAACCAAGAAGATCGAGATGCGTGATATTGATCAAAACCCCAACAAAACAATCTTCCATGCAATCGATCAACTGATAACCCAACCAACTTGTTCCAATATCGGCACAATTGCGACCAAAGTGCTAATTCTAATGGATAACACCCTAATTCCCCGTACAGAACCTCCTTTGGCGTATATCGAGGCAAACGGAGGATACTTCTCATAAACTGGAGATGAATTGCTTCCAACAAACGCCACTGAGAAACTGTTAGGAATGGACCCCAAATAGGAAACCCATATCCTATACTGCCCAAAACATACACCTTAAAAAGATTGTATGCTACTTTTGGATCCTCAATTTTCAGAGCAAAAAGACGCGACAAAACAAACCCCATTGCTTTCCGACACTGTGCTAAAACATAATCAATATGCGACAAAAAAGGATGATGAGAACTTGATGATAACCGAATTCCTAAATATGTATGGTCCTCTGAAATTGGTATAGAATGCTCATGAAAATGAAAAGAAGAAGACATAAGCTGCTGAAAAAAAACCATCAGAATCGTTTTGGAAAAATTTAAACCAATTCCCGAATATTGTTCCCATTCAATCAAAACCTGCAACACTTCCTTTACCCCAGACCAACAATGTCCTGGTATCCCCGTATCATCTGCAAACATCATACATGGAATGGTCTCCCCACCCAAGGAAGGAGCAGCAATCCTCGAGTTCAATAAATCTTGGAGTGGCTCCTGATACAGACTATATAAAGAAGGACTTGCTGGACAACCTTGTAAAACCCCGGCCCGAAGAGGTATCGGTACCGAAGTCCCTACTGATGCCTTTATAACGAAAGAAGAATGTTCGTATAAATACTGCCACATCTCCACATAGGCTTTTGAAAAACGAAAACAATAAAGAGTCTCCCACAAACGCCTATGTTGCACCGAATCGTACGCCTTTCGAAAATCCAACCATAAAATAAAAAAGGGCAGACGCTGGTCCTTAGAATGAAACCAAAACAACCAAAAAAGAAAAAGATGATCATTTGGAGAAAAATCTACATGAAATCCCGCCTGCAAATCTGAACGTAAACCGACACGACAATCTACAACCTCCATGCGACCCAATAATATATAAGAAAAAATCTTATATAGAGGAGACGTCAGGACTATGGGCCTGTAAAATTCAGGGACAGCACGATTACCCTTACCCTTGTAAAAAGGCCGTAGAATCCCTGTTAACCAGCCCCTGGGGAATTGCTTACGATCCCAACACACCTGGTAAAAACCTGCCAAAATCCCAATGAGACAATCCTTGGCATCTTTAAAGAGGGCCGTTGGTAACTCATCCAGTCCTGGAGCTGCATGACGTCGTAACCGCATAATTGCCCCCAACACTTCCTCCAATGTAATGGCATGCTCCAAAATACTGGTATCCTGCACCGAAGTATGCTCAAAAAAAGAACTAAGAGACCATGAGGAGTCATGGTCCTTAGGGGAAAACAAAGAGGAATAAAAACTGACCCAATCGTCCATAGAAACCCAGTCCGGTTCAACCAAAGACTTTGGTCGAAAATGGGAAAAAAACGCCTTACGATCACTATGATATAGGCCTAACAAACGATCCCCGTATGTCTTCTGAAAATCAGATTTTTTCCCTGAACACAATTTTTGATAATTTGACCTCAACTGTTTATACTCAGACCCATGCTTGTCCGATCTATATGCCCGCCAAACCCGCGCACGAAGAGAATAACATTCCGAATCGAACCATTGAAATCGAGAAAAAATTCTTTGAGAAGGCATCTTCCAAGCAAACGCTGGGATAGAAGAACGAATGGCAGCAAGAATTTGATCCGCCATACTATCGAGATCCATGGAAGACGAAAACACCCTTAGTAAAGAAGGGGTGTGGCGTGAAAAAGAAGTACGAAAAAACCCCGACATTGCCACATTCCAAAAACACCTCGGCTTTTGAGAACGAACCCTGCCCACCGGGACATTCGATAAAGAAACCCTAACCGGTCGATGATCCGATTCAAAAGGAACCAATGTGGGGATAAACAGGGTCGGCAATAACCCCCAAATAGAACGCGAAACAATAACAAAATCAATAGTAGATTTATCCCCCCTATTATTTTCAAAAGTAAAACCTCCAGATTGATCACCTCTAGCTCGCCCATTCAAAACTACCAACTGGAAGGACTCACACAATTGAAGCAATAGGCGTCCGTTCCGGTTGATACATGTGTCCCGATTCTGCCTATTGGGAACAAAAACCGATGAGTCCAGAGAATCACCGTAAAACCTGTTTCCCTTGCCAATCCTCGAATTAAAGTCCCCTACTAAAATAACTGGAGCACTGCTTGACACAGCAGTCAAAACCTCCTGAAATCTGTCCCACAGAGAAATGTCCCAAAAAGGTGACGAGCTTGGAGGGACATAAATGGCCAAAACCGAAAAATGAAAAGAATAAAAAATACACTTCAAAACTATCAACCAGTGAGAAGAATAAGTGGAATCCATAGAAACTTTCAAACCTTTCGATCGCTTAATGTACACTCCTACACCTCCACCTCGATCCGAAATAGAGCGCTCAATCCCAAAAAAACGTGTATTACCAAAACATGGTAGAGAAGCTAAATTCCCAATATCAGACAGCGCAACAAAATGATTATTAGAAATCAACTGCAACAAATATGGCTCCTTATAAGATACAAAACCACGACAGTTCCAACATACCAAATTTAACAGAGGATGATGGCTTGAATCCTAGCGAGAAGAAAAAGAAGTGGGAAAAAGTGAGGTATGCCATGTATCCCCAGGAGACCAATCTTTCCATGTATCGCCTTCACCAGAAAATTGAAGACGATATCCAAAACGCCAACGAACCGTAAGACCAGCTTCTCGAGCACGCCGATAAACATCGAGGGATTGTTTCCTGCGATTTTGTTGCGACGTAGTTAAATCTGCAAACCAATCAACCTTCCAAAAGTCCTCTGGAAGGCGACGATTCCCCGGTGGCTTGGTACTGTCTGACGCTTGGACATCACGTTTAGCACGACGAAGACGCAACGCCGCGATCTTCATCTCCTCGCTTTGAAACTGAATCAAAACGGGGCGCTTGTATCCGTCAGCTCGAGCTCCCATCCGATAAGCCTTCACTACTTTGGGGGCATCTGAAGATAAGGAGTCGAAAAACGCTTGTAAAGACGATCCCAAAGAGGCTTCGGACTCCGTTGGCGACTCGGGCAACCAACGGAGGACAACATTGGTTTTCTTGAGTTGCTGTTCCAGCCTGTCATTGATCCCCTCCAAATTAGAAACTTGCTCCTCCAGGACACGGAGACGATGTGAGAACCGGGTTATCAAGTCCTCTGTTTTTGACAAATGGTGGCGGATAGTAGAATCCAGGGCATCCAACAAAGTCGCTGCCAATGAATCCACCCCTTCCCGATCCGGAAAAAACTGCCGGACGCTGTCCAAAAATTTATCCCTCAAACCGCCAACACCAGCACCACTATCGACCTCCATACGCTGCGGCAACGCACCTTCCCCATCAGGCGGGGAGGTATTGGGTCCAGAACGCAACGGGGCATATTGCAAGTTCGCCAACAGGGCATTATAATTCGTAACGCTTTCCTTCTTCTTCTTTTTCATCTGATCAGCGGTTGCACCAAGCGGAACCCTATCGTCCCCGCCGGAACGACCCCGAGGAGTTTTCATACAAACAACAGACGAAGGAGAAACGAAAGAATGACACTCCCTAACCCACAGAGGGACGGGTGAAGCCGGCGCAGAAAGAGAGGGACCCTCACACAAAGCGTGCGGAGCAACCAAACAGGAGAGAGGTTCCGAATCAGTGGTGCAATCAGACGGAATCGTTGCGGAAAAAAAAACAGAATTTGCAGCGTTGTTGTTTCCAGTGGGAAGCAGGAAATTATTTGCCACGCCACCTTGACTGTCCGGATGCCAAGACTTTATTCTGCGTGGCGCCAAAACTTGTCGAAACTGAATTTGGATGCTTTGTCGAATGCATCCCTCCCATCCCCATAAAGAAAAGAAACCCAGCCCCTTTAGAATTTGTTTTCACTTTTTTTTTCCCCTCGGTTTTTTCGTCCCCCACCCCAAACCAAAATCGAACGCAGTCGACGATGGCGCTACTGTTATACATGTATATTGTACAATGTCTGAAATGCACCTTCTTTTTTTTGCCTTTGTCTTTGTTTTTGTTTTTGTTCTGTTTTTTTTACCACCCCCCTCCCCCTCCCTCTCATTTTTACCAGCGAAAGTATGTCCCTACAGACTGGTTGTAGGACCTGTGCTATCCACAGGGTTTTGAGCTCCACTCCTGTTTTCGTCAGCTTGGTCGCCCAGAGGCACAGGCTGATCTATGAAGCACAATCGAAAGAAGAAGCAAAAAATTAAGCAAACCCCAGACCAGAAGTTTCGGACACCCTGAAGTTACCGTATCGACCCCATCAACTGTTTCTATTGTGCAAGGAAAAGATTCCTTCTTTAATATAGTGGATAAAGAATGAGCTGATAATTTGCTATGGACCTACCAAGAAGTGCTCTTGCACTGGCTTCGGCAATTTCCCTCAACCCCTGCCTCAAAAGCGCGATCTCATTTCGGGCGTCTGCCAAGTCAGACTGGATCTCTGCACAAGAAACGTCTACCGATCGCATCATCGTTCATACCTTATTCAAGGTTCAAGCAGCTCAAATGATTGATTTGATTCAAGAGCAACAAAAAAAGAGTCATAAGAACACCACCACAACAATCGACCAGCCGCCTATTCTTTCTTGGGCTCAGTGTTATTCTCAAATTGTAAGAAATGTGGCACTCATTTTCTCATTTCCCCCAAGCCTTGACTTCCTCGAAACAACAATCCTTACCGTTACGAGATAAGGAATGTCCGTTCTCCTCAGCAGAAAGCGTCGAGGGCACGGAGGTCGATTTCAGCCCCTGAAAGCACCCGCCAACAAGAGAAAACAAAATTATATTCTCTCAGCACGATCGCATCCTCGAGTTCGTTAAGAATTGTGTTTTGCTGTAACGTGTTTTCTCAAGAACAACACAACAAGATCAGATTGTTTTTCGACGGCGCATTTCAGTCCTGTGATCACTCTATGAAAAGAGGGGCAACGAAGTTGAGAGCTCATCAACCCCGCTGGAAAAAAAAAACGGGAGAGGATATGTGTCGGCGTGACACATACCGATAAAGAAGATACGAGAGACAGGCTGCACTCCAACTGCCTCCTGAAAGTCTCCTGGATAATTTGCTGCTCCGCCTCTATCCAGTTGGCAAATGAGTCTTTTGACAGCTCCCTCGCTATCGCCGCCACTTCGTGACTCCGTCCCTTCAAGAGCGAGGCTTTTGTGCTCTGCACAAAACGAACAATGAGAACGATCCGATTATTGGTCCCCTTATCATGATTGCTGGACTAGAATGGAGTCTACTATCCAGAGAGTTTTGAGTCTTGATAGAATTGATATAAACAAATACCAAAAAAGGAAAAAGCCAGCCAAGCATGATATCTATCCTGAGATGGGATTTGTCTCTGTTTTTTCTCTCATATTATGCATCCTTATTCACACATCCATCTATCGAGCCTTTTGTTAGCTGCATGAGCTCAGGACTTTTCCAACCATGGAAGAAAGTGCAAGATCATTGAAAACAGAAAGGCACAGTTAAATCAAGGCGAAATAAAATTTACTAATCAATCAAATCGACAAACCAACCTTCCAGCAATCGATATATGGATGAGCTTGGGGGCGCTTGGTTCTGATAAAGTCTAGAGCATCGTGGAGCTCCCAACCCTGATGATCGAAAGACAAGGAATTCGAATCGGTCATTCAAGGAGACATTCACTGCAAACGATAATGCCAAGTCATGACGAAAGCTCAAGTGAAGTTTTTTAACAAATTCTGTGCCAAGAAATGCGCACCTGAACGAAGGTCAGATATCCCAGCACCGTCAGGGTGGCCCGGTTTATCCCCCCGGTGCAATGTACGTAGACCGTGTGTTTGAGGTCTAACAACAGACCTAAGCTCCGAACCGCCTCAGGGAGCATTAGGGTTTGGTCCCCGTGATCGAAATCACGGATCGGTACCCTCGTTATTCCTACGCCGTGTTTGTTGGCCCCTTCGCGAATTGCATACCAATCGATTCCCAGAGCCTCCAGACAAAGGTCACACTGTAGGCGTTGGAAAAAAAGAGGCGCCAAACACACACAGGTTGCTCATGTCATGCAAGCCAGTGAAAGAATCGACATTTGGGGATCGAACACAAACACTGTGGCTTCATGTAGCCTTGTTTTTCGACCCAGACATTGAGATCAAAAAGTTGTGGGCTGTCTCCTGAATTGCAACGTCAAACAGGAAGAAGGAAGATTTCCCAAACCAGTGGTCAGCCCAAGCTGGGGGACGAGGTAGACTACATGAGTGCCCAGAGAACTTAGGCTAGGGTGGACAAACCTGAAGCGACAACACGGCCGTTGCTCCCGCTTCTTTCGCAATTCTTTCCTGTATAGATCGAGAAAGAAATTAGATCATGAGCGAACCTGTGCGCTTAAATGACGATCAAACAAAACCTGCAGTGGTGGAGGCGAAGAGTAGGGAATGAGTAGCATGGTTTGGAACGCACCAAATCATCTGGACTCCGCGGGCAAGACCCCACGATTATCTGGTCCGTGATGTGGTCCCAGTTCAGAGTCCATTTCCTGTAAGACAATACAGCACTTGGAAAACGCTCAGCTGTGTTCGCGACGCTTGCGCTGCTTCGACAACCTCCTCTCTTGTGGTGCACAACTTGTAGAGTGTTGCTGCACAAACAAGAAAATCGAAATGACACAACGAAGAACGTAAAGGAACGCTTACCACTCCTCCGACTCGCCCTTTTCGCCGGATTCCTCCCAGCGTTTCTTATCTCCAAGTCGCTCAGCCTCAGAAATGTCTCCACCAGCCCAACACGCGACCGTAGCTCTTTCAATCAACTTGACAGCCGTGTTTGGTGTCCTCGTTTTTGCTGTGCGGAACGTAGGCTCAACCCCCCGACAGCGAAGGGTGGAAGTGTGTGGGCTCCTCCAACGTGCGACTGTAGTCGGACTGCGCCGCCACGCTTGTCCTCTTGCAGATAGAATCATTGCTGTAGAACTGTTTCGATAGTGGTTTGAAGATAGGCTGCGTACACCAACTCTTGAGTGAATGCAGAAAAAAACCACTGTCAGAAGGGGTCAAACGCGCTTCTTGAAGAACGATGGTTGATGGTTCGTAACCGTGCAGAGACTTTCCGATATTCATTTCAACGGTTGGTTGGTTAATTGACGAACCACCAGCGTGGAAGGTCGCTCCTCGTTCATCGAAACGTAGGAGTTTCGCTTTGTTCCCCCCAAATCCACCCGCCAGGAGAGCGAAGCGGCCTGAAAGGAAATCTGCAGCATCTTTTATTGATGACTTCTCTTTGCTGCAATCGATGGTGTTGGTATTGGGTGAAATGCGGGTTGGGGATGGATCATAACATGGCGAAAAAACCTGTATGTTTATATGTACAGGTCCGACAACGAGGTGTGTACTTGATCCCTTTTTCCCTTCACCAGTGTTGCGTCCGAAGTCTGATTTCACGTGTTTCTGGAAATAAAGGTCCATAATGCTTTGGGTGGAGGCGAGGACAAGCGATGGAGCCGTGAGAAAGGGAATGGCAGAAAAGGTTCGTTTCGAGGAAACTCAAAAATAAAAACTCCTTCCATTTCTCAGACTTTGCCTGGTTTTGTTAAAAAACAAATCAAATCAAATCAAAAACAAAAATCCCCCCCTCGGGTGGAAGTTCGTAGAACCTGACGATGCTCCAGGCCGGACCCCTTTCTTTTTTTTTTTTTTCTTTGGAAGTTCCAAGAGAAAGAGATGGTGGCTGAGGCAGGTCCAACTTGTACCTGCACAAAGTTTGTGCTTGTTTCTTCTTTCTTCTTTTTGAAATTTGAAGAGAAAAACACACTGGACATGCTTTTTTCCCCCTCCAAATTTCGATCAGAGTTCGAAGTACTGATCCAGGTTCAAGCTTGGATGGAACTTTCTACAGTGAAGTTGTTTCACTTTTTTGAGGGAAGTACCACTGCTGTTATCGTGCATAGTTTTGATCGTGCGTCAAGGGCTCATTAGTAAAAGGTAGAAGATCAAACGACGTTCAGTACAGAGTCTGATATTGATGGTAGTGATTGTCTGGGATTGGGTTGCGATAGGAGCAGAGTGAAG
The DNA here is from genome assembly GCA_030272585.1 of Bryopsis sp. KO-2023. Lineage (NCBI taxonomy): Eukaryota > Viridiplantae > Chlorophyta > Ulvophyceae > Bryopsidales > Bryopsidaceae > Bryopsis > Bryopsis sp. KO-2023. The sequence continues at coordinate 2,353,981 of BSYQ01000002.1, forward strand.
ATTTCACCGAGAATTTCCTTGGGAATGTCCCTACCAGCGTTTGCTGGATATTTCATTTCTGGAGGAAAAGCACATTCACTGTTTTTCTTGAAGGATCCTTCAAGGATTTGACTTCACCTTTGGAGGTGCTGAAAAATAAACGAAATAAATGAAATGGCACGCCAGCACCGGGGAAAATTTTCTATGAGGAAGGATGAAACCCCTGAAAAACCAGCCCTGCTTGCCGAGTTATATCTTTTTCCTACTCTGATGTTGCATCCCTGGCTCTCCATCAAAAAATTCTGTTTGGAAAACAAAACCAAATTGGCCATGCAAACAGAAGAGAGAATCACATCTGCCATAAATCGCCAATTGTGTCAGAGAAAAAAATAAAAAAAAGTTAAATAAAGATATATTATGTATACTTTTTATGCTTTTTCTCGATAAGAATTCATCTCCAATCAGGTTCCCAAGGGATGATTAACTGGCAACTGTTTTCTTTGGTCTGAAATTTCAGTTGACTATTATAGAAAATTTCTCTTAAAGGCAGAAGAAGAAAAAGGGGAAAAACACCATACTCCTCCCTTTTTTTCAGCAAATTAACACCCAATACTTACCTTCGCATAATCAAACTGATGTTTTCCTTGGCCACCCAATGCAGAGATCGATCAAACCAAATGCAAGAGCAGAATACCTTTCTGATAAATAAAAAAAAACACCGAATAAATTTCGTTGTGCTTGCTGTGTTCTCTAAATTGTGAAGTGCTCCTCTTCACAAAAACTTTTATCTTGGGATCCAGCATGCTATTTATTTATGCTTTCTTTAGAAAAAAAAGGTTCTTTGATGGCTGTGGGGAGGAGAAGGGGCAGGGAGGGGAGCTGTGAAACAGTGGCAGTGATATCAAATGAAAAAACCCCAAACCCCAAAACCCCACCAGCAAAACAAAACTGGAAGATCACAACCCCCCCCCCCCCCCCTGGAGGCACTTTATGTTTCATCCCGTCAATATCCATTCTCTTGGTTTTTTTTGGGGGGGGGGGGAGGGGGAGGGGTGTTGAACAACGATATTCAAAATAATATCAACAAAGAAGAAAAACAGCAGGCGAAGGTGAAACATGAAAGTGGGTTTATCACCGAGGTCGTGCGTGCTCACCTGTGGCGCGCTGCGACTGGTCCGGAGTTGAGTGCTTTACTCACGTCGGTTGCAACCCTGACCTTCACTGAGTGCTCGAACCCACGCAAAAAACCCTGGGGTGATCCGTTACGAAATTTATGGGGGTCTAAATATCTTCCCACAAAAAGAGAATCCAGCATGTCTGACCCTGCGACCTCGTACCGCCGTGCTCCAGGACGTCACGTGTATTTGTTCGCCACCGGAAAACTGGCAAGGGAACGCACACCCTCAGAAAGGAAAAAGGATATCTTTGCTCGCACCAAAAGCGGGACGAAGGCCTGTTGCGTGACTGTCTCGTGAAACGTTCGAGCGCACACAATGGAAAATATGCCATCTGTTGTTTTTGAATAGTGGTCGGTCTCCACATATACCCCTTTTACAGGGGGGCGTCGGCAGCAGTTTTAGGTCGGCCGGGCGGTTTTCTCTTATTCGATTTCTTTCGAAGGCCTGCCATCTTGATGGTACCCTGTCATTTTTTTCGAGGCGCTTTTTCCCATCCTTGCTGTCGTGTGGCTTTGCCCGCATTTTTTGTGAGTGCTGTGAAAACGTGCATGCATGTTTATTAGGCAACGAAGAAGTTGGCCCAATCACCTGGCGACCGTGACGAGAGCGCTAGCCTAATTTCCTGGGGACAAGTTGATGACTGGGAGTCAACGGAGGTGGAAAGATACGAGGATGTCTTAAGGGGCGTCGAGAGTCCACCATCGACCCCAACTGGTTCTGGGGCGTCTGCAGATAGAATCCAGGTTGTCTGCAGTGCTGGCATCCTTTTTACAAGCGATGTCGAGCTGTGCGACTCGGAGTCTGTTCCCTGCTCAACGTTGAGGGAGGGGATTCCCCCCCTTGACTTATCCACACTTCTTGGCGATGGCGTCGTCGGAAGCGACCCCCCTGTGGCAGCCTCCCATCAACAATCGCAGCAGCCCCCATTGCACACGAGCGACGAGCCTCCTTCGACACCCTCCTGTGTGCTTAGGGAAGAGAACGGGCGCCTGTATGCACTGCTTGAGGAATCGATCGAGGAGAACAGGAAGCTCAAAAAGAGTGTGGAGGGCATGCATGTGAGCAAATTTGAGACACAGTGGAATTTCTTGGATGGGTTCTTTCTATATCTATGTGATTTCTTCCTCTCTTTTTTTCCCATTATTGTGCTGTTTTTGTCTTTGCAGAAAGAACTGGAGGGCGCTAATAACAGATGGGCTCAAGCAGGGCATGCTGCAATCGCTGCAGCGTTGGAAAACAGGACACTGGCGATGCAGTTAGAGGAGGAGTATAGGAGGAAAAAGGTGGCAGACTCTGGAGAAAAAAGGGGAACTATCATGGCAACCTTGCCTGAACGGGGTGGAAATGAGGATGAAAGGGGGGGCAACTCCGAGGAGCGTCTGGAGAAGCTCGCAGAAATTGAAAAAGTGAAAAGCGAGAAGAGTAGTCGGGCTGCCAGCCTGTTTCCACAAGGATCTGAGGATGGTGATGAGGATCTGGAGTCGGGCGAGGGGGAAGTGAGGGGGGCGAGGAATGGCAAGTGGAGAAGGAGGGTGACTGTAGTAGGCCTGGCGACAGCTGCTGTAGGACTGTCAGTTTTCACTATAAAAAGGGCGATCACTATTGGCAATAGACGGTAACTCCTTTACCGGTTGGATTTTTTCTATTTGGGTGTCGTCTGATGGAGGAAAAAAGAAGGGGATGGGGTGCTGGGGGGAGGGGAAGAAACATTTTCGAGTCGTGTTTGGGGCAGGTGGGTGAAAAAAAAATATATATATATAAAAAAACAAACAAAGATTAATCAAGGGGATAGGTGGGGATTCCAGGGTAGGTGGGGAAAAGCAAAAAAAAGGGGACATTAGGGGGGCGCCCTGTCAAAATGAGACAAAAATCAGAGAAAAAAAAAAAGGAGAAAAAAAAAGTTCGATGGACACTTCAGGGGTGCAGAAAAATTTTGGGAAGAAAGAAAAGGTTGGGTGAAAAAGCAAACAAAAAATAGATTTTACACATTGATTAATCAAAGCGTCGGTGGAGATTTGGTGGCGTACAAGCAAACAGAGGTGGTCGATCTACCCACTCAGGATTTGGCAGCCAGGAGGATATATGGCAGTGGAGGATATTTGCACAGGCGTGAACAAAGCTTTCATCATTTTTTCATCATGGGGAACCCACAGCAAAAGGAGGTTGAAAGGGGGGGTGGGGTGGAGAGGAGCAGCAGTCAGTCCATTTTTTTTCTCGGACATTCCTACAGAGGAAGAAAAGCAAAGAGTTCAAAAAAACAAAACCCTTGTGAGATCACATTTCTGTTGCATTTTCGTAAGAAAAGTTGGAGGCTCCATTGCGAACGAACTGGCAAGGGATCGAGTGGCAGTCTTTGTGTGGGTGGAAGAATAGTTGATGAGAAAAAACAAGTCGGGGTCCATTTTTGATGCTGCCGGAATCTTGGTAGGGTACCCAAGAGCACGAAGAATGAGAATCTGGAGCATGAGATTAAAGCTGGAACAAATGGTGGTGGAAAAGTGCGGCCACATTTCATACCAAACTGCTGAAGGGAACTATAGCTGCCGAGGTGAGGAAACCGTGAAAGAAACGATCCCAATGTCACCCTGATGGTTTTATGGAGAGCAACTGATGCCCTTTCTTTCTCTTCATTTTCTTGCAGAAAATGGAAATGATAATCCAGCAAGAATCTATGGGTGTTTTGTTTCAGTTCTTCTAGACCAACTGTGCGTCTCGAATTTGATGGGCTGGTGTGATCTGATTTTTGCATTTTTTCCTCCCTTTCATTCTCATTTTTCTTTTTTCCTTTACTTTCTTAGAGAAAACAGACAAAATTCCCAAGGAAGAGTAAGCATCAGTAGCTAGGGACCTTTATAGACCTTTTCATGCGAGGAGCCCTTTCTTCAGCCATCCATCCAGCAGGCTACCCCCCCCCCCCGCCCAATTCAATTCAAACACAGTCGCTCTAGTGGGGAGATTTCCCTTCAATTCTATGAATGCTCTTCGGCATTTTTGGTGTTGTGGGTATTGTTTCTTACCAGAATTGTTTTTGAATGACTCCAGAATCTATGCGAAATGCAACTCTTATGCAAAGAGATCAAGCCTTCTGATTATTCAATCATTGATCATTGGAAAATTCAAAAGACGTGTTGATGTAATTTCATATTGGATTACAGTGGGATCCTCTCGGAACTCCCGTCTGTTGTTTTGATCGTCAGGTGATCAGGTTGATTTTTGACCTTTATCCTCGATTCATTATTACGAGCAAAAAAGTTTATTTAACCAGATTTTAAAAAAGGGGGGTCTTGCTAGAAGGGTAAACAAAGAATTCACCTGAAATCCATTTTTGCAATGGATGGTTACAAGTAATTTGATTCTTGTTTCTGGAGGCAGCAATTGAGTGCTTATTTTCTCTGATTTTCCCCGAAAACAAAACCAATTTCCCTCCTTGATCTGAAGCTCCTCCCCCCCCCCCCAAAAAAAAAAACCAAAAAATAGTATGAAAATAGGGGACAAAAAATTGATGGAAAATCGAAGCAATCCACCCTTGAAAGCAATTAATCTGTGCATGTTAACTTCATCGAATGATCGATAAAAAAGAAAAACAACAAACAAGCAATTCTGAAACTAGAACAGCGCCTTTTTGACGCCACTCAATTCGACTCAATTCGATTTTGGGAAAGCTTGCCCCCATCATCATCAGAGATGAGCGGCGCGATTTCCTGCGCCTCATACTTCGCAATCCATATCCCCACGATGTAAGCATCGATAAACAGCTGCGAGATATGTGCAATCACGCAAGGAATCGTGATCAACCCCAAATCCCCCACCTCGCTCTCCTTCAAAAACGAAATAACAGTGATCAACCCCAAATCCCCCACCTCGCTCTCCTTCAAAAACGAAATAACAGTCACCGTAACCGGCAGCGTTTTCTGACTGGCCATGATGAGTACCGCTTTCCGCTCCCTGTCGCTCAACCGCAAGATGCCCACCCCTACAAAATTGAATGCCAAAAACACCAGGTGCATCGCGATCGCACCCGCGAGCGCTTCGAGAATGTTCACGACGCTCTGTTTCATTATCCCCTCCTGTGAACGGCTGAGCGTTTGCCACACGATGCAAACGAGCGACACGCTGCTCGTCAGACTGAGAAGCGTCTTGTACCTCGTGACGAACCGCTGCACAGTCACGTGGGTTTCCCGCACCCCCTTCCCGATCAACAGAGGGACGAGTATAGTGCATGCCAATTTCACCACCAAGCGGGTGGCGTCGATGTCGATGCTGCTGCCGCCGCCGCCAACCACGACAGAGATCGCGAAAGGGGTGGTGAGGATGCCCAGCATGTTGGTACAAACCGTCAGCATCAAGGCGACACTAGTGAAAAAACGCCGCTTTTACAAGCTTGTAAACACCTTGTAAAGTGCTTGTAAAGTGGATTACAAGCTTGTAAAGACTTGACACTGTCCCCATCGTTTACAAGCTTGTAAAGTGGAGATTACAAGCTGTTACAAGCTGTTACAAGCAAAAAGCTTGTAAAGTGGAACAGCTCCATGCTTGTAAAGTGGGAATTTACAAGCTCTTACAAGCTGTTACAAGCTGTTACAAGCTTTCCCGATCCACGCGGTTACAAGCTCTTACAAGCACTTTACAAGCTCTGTCATTGATGTGTCATCACACAAGCCCAAGCACACGCTCGGCTGTGATTCTTGTCGTGGTACGATTGATTGTAAATTTTAATTGATGAATGTCTATAGATGATTCCATTCTCCACCACATGGGTGATTATCACTATTATAAAATAATGGACAGAATATCATCATGATTTCAATTTTTCTCATTACAATGATAAATTACAACAAAGACAAAACCGCAAATCCCTTTCAATAGCTCGATGTGCCCAAGAATCGAACTTGGGATCCACCTTCTGCACATTCTTGCTTTCTGGAAGTTTATTCTCACAACCAGCGAAAGAAAGCGAAAATACTGCGAAAACTTCCAAACCCCTCCTCTACTTTTTAAAATGTTCCACTCAAAATTCAACTGAGTGGAAGTTTCCTCTGTTGCGCACAACTGATGAATGTGTTTTGCAGGCCAAATCCAACAGAATGTCCAGTGGGTCTTCACTCAGCACTTCCTCTTGCTCTTTCCCTGGTGAGGCAATCAGACAATCAATTTCCACTATTGTGGAGAATACTTACTCCGCAATACTTATATCATTTTCTAGTGAACAAGTGACAAAACAGCTCTTGGGGGATCAATGCCTGGACTGTTGATTCGGCGAGTCAGACTGGGGAGGAAAAACTGCATTAAATTTTAACACCCCCCTCGGAGGGGCAGACTGATGGGGCTTCGACTGACTTCTTTGGTGACTGTCAAGATAACAAATTGAGCCCACTTAAAAGAGGGTGATACATCTAAATGCCCACATAACAAGGTTCACTACTGACGGCAAAATTGTGTGAAACAGTTTAATATAGTCCTCCATAAGCTAGCAAAAGTGTGGTTTCCACTGTTTTGTCACAAGAGGACCCCAGGCTCAAGTTCCAAGCTTCCAGATGGGGAGAACAGAATCCTCCAGTTGAATGCATACCATCCCATCCCTTTCAGAGCTCGGGTGTACCCACCATACTATCCCATTTCGTCCCAAAACCCACAATCAACGATTGTGGAAACTCATAGTCAATGCATTGCTTCGAATTTCAAGAAATGTAACTGAGGTAATTTACCAGAGCAGAGCAAGCCACAAACAAAGATGGTACTTAGGCTCCCTGACATCCAGATCCTTCAGTCCAGCAATTCCATCAGCATGATCCATGCCCTCTCCTCTTGATCCACCTGGCAAGCACAACAGGACAGCCTACAGAAAGCAGGCAGGGTCAGACACTCCTTCTACAACCATCGTTTCCTCTACATCAAAACCCAAAAATTTGTGGACCAACCTGGTGCACAGTGGAAGAACAATTGATTTCATCTCACTTGATTTCCTCGCCCTGTTCTTGCAGGCGTTTATAAACGGATTTGGGGTCATGTAACTCAATCGACAAATTAGGCACCAGGGTTCTGTCTTCCGTTGTTCGTTCCCTTCCTTTGGTGCCAACAGCAGTTGGTCTAACAGAAGTAGTACCAAAGAAAATCCTGATAGTACATATATAATCTTGATTAAAAAAAGAAACGATTGCCAATTTTGCTGTTGTTTTCCGTATTGCTCTTGTTCAAACACATGGAATAAAATCTCTATTCCCCAGCGAGAGATGAACTGAAAATCAAACTTACATCTTCCTGGGAAGCGAGCTCGACACACAGCCGATGAATCACCTCTGGAAATAACACTGCCCAATGGTAGTCAAGTGACCAAGAGGGTGGTCTGTTGCACAGCAAGGAAAAAACAGAAAAAAAACATGAGTCCCAACACCAATGATCAGCAAGCTCACAATACCAAGGCAAACAATTTCCTTGCTACAATCAGAGCATTTTCATAGGGTAGCAATTTCTACACTATGGAAGTCTCAGGTCACCTCGAGGACGAGCTCGTTATCATCCAGTTCATGCGTTTTGGGCAAGTCAGTGTGTCGGAAACATCAAAAACAGGGATGAGCAATCCAGAAACGAGCGCCCCTGCTGGGGTACTGACCTTCCCACTCTCTGTACCTCGTTCCCTGCGCGCCGGCGCACTCGTCTCCGACTTTTCTTTCAGCCAAAAGAAGCTCTTTAAATACCTGCTTTGCTCGGAATACGCGACCGGTCCACCCGAATCTCACACTTGACCTCGTGCAGTCGCGGATGGGAGCAGGCCGTTGAACAATGGTTGGTCGCACAGGATGGGAGGCAAGGAAATTCGAAAGATGGAGATCCGCAGGTGTACGACCTTCTAGAATGGGATTTCAGGGTTGTAAACTGCGATTACAGGCTTGTAAACTGAGATTACAAGCTTGTAATCGCACTTTACAAGGTGGAAACCAAAGAAAGCTCTCCGCGACGCGAAATTTCGGCTAAGTGCTGCCCGCCGGAATGTTACAAGCTTGTAAAGTGGATTACAAGCTTGTAAAGTCGCGTTTACAAGCTTGTAAAAACGGCATATTTTCACTAGTGCGAGCGCTCCGTTGCCGTAAGCTTGCACCACCAGGGTTACCCCCGATGTGAGCGTGGTGGGGACGGCGGCGAAAATTGCTAGCCCAGTCGCGAATTCGGGGGTGCTGAAGGGGATTTTGACCAAGGCGAAGCCTAAGCACGGGGTTATGATGAGGATGGCGATGGCGCCGTACAAGAACCCGACGTAAGCTTTGAGGGCTGCCATGATGTCGGTGGTTTTGAGCGTCAGCCCAGAGATGATGAAGATCGTGCACACGTTTATGGTTTGAATGAGGCGATAGTCGCCCACCTGGAAAAGAAGGGGTGGAAAAACGCAGTTAGCGTTCTATTTTCCCTGATGAGGCAGCCCCAGGATGAATTGGGTATGCTATTTAATAGGCCATGGACGAGATCAGTAGTGGTGTGTGATTTTGAAACAGTCTCATCTCGACTGATTCATCTACTGACGAGTTAAAAATGTTGGCTTGAACTCAGATGCTTTTGAATTCAAATCTAGGCTAATTTTCTATTTTATTCATTTTTATTTTTTTTTTGGGGGGGGAAGAAGGAAGGAGGGCAGAGTTCGTTTTTGATGCCATCAACCAGCTTTTGTTTTTTTATTTAAAAAAAAAAATCCAGAAAGAATATCTTTTTCTTGGGGGATGGTGAGTCAGGCATGCAGACAAAATCATGACCAAGTCCAAAACTTAAATAAGATAAAAAAGACTGCTGAGGAGTAGTTTCCTCTGTGCAGCCCTTCTTAAAACAAAGAAGCCCTGAATATTAGGTTTCATCCAATCAACCGAGAAACGTTTCTACCTCAATATTAAGGGTGCCTATAAATTCCACAACTCAAGCAAAAGAAAAGAAAAGTACATATATATTTCTACTTCTTTTTCTATAATTTTCTTCAAGCACAACTTGAATTACTCTTGTCGTGGAAAAATGATGGGCAGATGTGTGTGTTCAGGATATGCATCCTTATGCCCCCCCCCAAAAAAAACAAAAGTTGAAAAAACTCCAGCATATCACCTGTCATTCAGAAATTGCTTCTCCTGGATATGGCCACAGCATCGCCCAAACCAAAGCTACAAAAAATCCTGAATGGTAAAGAACACACACCAAAAAAATAAAGCCAGGTCAGAGAACTATCCAACTTTTCAATTATTATTATATTTTTTTTGTGCTCAGTTGAGCTCGAGAATAAGAAATATATATGCAAAAGGAATGCTAGTTTTCAATTGATTTGATGAGAAGAATTTTTTTTTAAGAATGCTCCTTGGTGTGTTATCAACTCTCCGGAAGTTGATAAGATGGAACATATTTTATTTTATTTTTTCGCTTTTTCATTTTGATTGTTCATTTTTAGTTTTCTTTTCTTTCCTCATTTATTCTTATTTGGGTCTAGTTTTTTTACTTATGTATTTAGTTATCTGTCTTTCAATTTTTATTTTTTTTACACCGGTCCCCACTCATACTTAAGATAACAATCACTACCATCATTGAGTGTAAGACACCCCCGGCACTAATAGAAGCATCAGTTCAAACCATCCTTCAAGAACGTGTGTTGATAACAGGTACAGTAGAAGAAACAAGAGCAAAAAAAAAACAGGAAACAAAATGGTGACTAAAATTCACCATTAAAGTCAAGGGGAAATCGGGATTTTTTTCTCTCAAAGGCCTGGGCTGCATTTCACTCGGTTTCCAATGCGAAACTGTTTTGAAACTGTTTTCGGGAAAAAAAAAAGAGTGAACACCAGCAAATTCCTAGAACATATGCCGAGCCAAGCCTATAGCACTTCGGAAAACAGCATCCGTTTCCTGAAATCTCACCCAAAGGCAAGAAATGCTGCAGCACCGTCTTTTTTGCCCAAGCCCTGAGCAAAAACGAAATCCAAAAACCAAATAAAAATTTCCCCTGAGATTTTCCCATCAATTTGTTCACTACAATTCATTGCTGGTATTAGTGACCATTAAACGAATTTTTTATTTAATTTTTATTTAATTTCTCGAAGATTGTTTCTTTGGGAAGCTGGAAACATCAACACAAACTAAACACTGCTAGCATTTTTTCAAGGACTTCATCACTGGTCGAGTCTTTCCATGGTGTGAGGAAATGTTTTTGTTGTTGTTTTTGAACCATCCAAAATCCGAAGGAGGAGCACTCGACTCTTCGTGACACCACTCGGCATCGCTCGCTTGAACCAAAGCACCTCTGTTTGGCACCTCCCCGAAAACTCACCCCCATTTCCGCAGTTTGGAGTCTTGAGAAGCAGCATCCCCACTTTGACCCAGCAACGGGACCTGCATCGCTTCCTCGACATTGTCCGCCTCCGTTCCACTCATCGCTCTTTCCCCGCGAACGACAGAAAACCCCTCAGGTCCTTCTCTCGTCAACGCTGTGGCGGGGAGGTCCTTCCTTTCGAAAGAAGTCTGGTGGCGTCTATGATATCGCGGAAAGTGGATATTAGTCATCACTTATTACACTGCGAAATCACCCTCCTCCAACATGGCAACACCCAAAATCGTGCGAAAATCTTGTAAAAATCGCCCCTCGGGTCATGATGCGATTGAAAATGATACTTTCAACGATTACGCGACATCTCACGCTGTTTGTGCGGCGCTTGGATACATATTCTTGCGGCTCAGTGTTGAACGCGCGCGTGTTTGTTTTAAAAGAACGCCAGATCGGCATCAAAACACTTGACAAGAACACAAGACGTCTTTGTTGACGCCGACATCAATGCCAACCCAACCCAACGACAACCCAACACCAGCTTAAACCCGCTTGGGCTGGGTTAAACGCAACAGCGACTCCTGTTTTCGGCTCGAGGACCAGAAGCGAAATCGTCCTCACGGTGGTCGTTTTGTTCCCGTCATCGCTTGTTTGGAAGTTCCCTTCCTCTTCTTACCCAGCTATGACTTTGTAGCTCGTTTTTTAACAAGGTATCAGGGACAAAACTTACAATAGCTAAACATCTGAATAGTTATAGGGATAATGTCTTTGTAACGCAGTTTTGAGCAACGTTTTCTGTGATAATTTTTGATCTTTGTTTTAACCAGTTAAGCGCAATTTTCGCACCAACAGGAGAGAAAGAAGAGGAAATTCTTTGAGGGAAGGGGCATGCCCGAGTGGGCGGTTTTGAATGAAAAGGAGCTCTTTTCTCTGGTGTCGTAATCGGCGGCGCGGGAAGTTGTAATGCAAGTTAATTCATTTTCTTGATACGGTATCAACCTAAATTTTGCGAAACGCTCGTATAGCCTCGGTGGCGCAGTTGGTTAGCGCGTCGGTCTCATAACATATAATCTGAGCAATCCGGAGGTCACCAGTTCGATCCTGGTCCGGGGCAGTTTGATGATGGCAAAATTTGTTCCCACAATTCCCTCTGGGAACAGTTCCCCATCCCATTCTGTGCCACTCGCATCAACCATGCTGATCAGTCTGTGCCCCTCTGGAAGTGCCATCTCGCATTAACCCATAATTCTCGAACATCTTTTTGCAAAGAAAAACAGGGGGGGAAAGTTTGCGACGGCCCTGATACAGTGTTTCTGTAGATTCTATGTCTGTTTTTTGCGGGGGTGCACAAGTGGCGGCGGTACAGGATGATGGGGGCCAGTTTTCTTAGCAATATATATAACCAACCGCCCAAAGAATAATTTTTCCTGTTGCCCCTCCCAACAAAATATAACACAACCGCAACGAGTTCTAAAATTACCTGCATGGCATCGTTTCTGCACCACTGAGAGATAAAACCTCTTTCGGCAAAGGTTTAAACCGTTCATGCATTCAAGTAGATTGCATAGAAGAACCAACAAAAGCTGTTTGGGTATGGTTAGAAAGAACTCGCATCAACCTCCAATCGATGCTGTGAACTCCGAGATTGATCACTGGCCTTTTTTTTTCATCGAAAGAACAATCCACCAGACCGAAGCAGAGCCTTCATCATCGGCACACAATCAGGGAAACCGTTCTCATCATCTTTACTGTGACTTTGAGAAGCTAAGTATTCCCCCCCCCTGGATTCAGCAGCGAAACGGGCCAGATTAGAAGACAATTGAGTACAGGGTGGATGTGTGTCCACGTGGCCTAATGGAGAAGGCGTTTGCCTCCGGAGCAGAAGACTGCAGGTTCGAGTCCTGCCGTGGAGGCCTTTTATCGTGGGGTTCCAAACCGTGACGTGTTCCACCATCCTAAATTCAGGTGAAGGGACTTTTCACACGTTCCTTTTTGGTTGATCAAGTATCATGGTACTGAACCTTTGTATCATGGTACTGAACCTTTTGTCTTTGGTGTGTTGCGTTGCAAAATGGGAGAGTGGAAACACAATTTGGATTGTTCTGGATATGCCTTGTTTCAACTTTTTAAAACCTTTCAAGTAGCAACTATGGATTTCAGCGCTTCGGGAGTTGAACCCGAACTAAGCCGCAACGCTGCTTGTGTGTCATGGGTGCACGATCACAGCGGCAGTGCGAGACTGCAACCATGCTGTGCAAGGCAAATGCAAGCATCTGTTACCCCCGCACCCCATGAAAAATCAATTTAATCGTCAAGGGATCGAATAGATCCCATATCAGCGATTAAACTGATAAGAACAGATACTACACTTGATCTTAGCCAAAAGGCCGAGAAAGGTATGAGTTTGAAAGGAAAGATACTTGTGCTGGTAGCAAAAACGCATTGCTCTCCTATTATTTTTTGCCCCTTGCAGAAAAGCACTTGACAACGACCATGGTGGACGGTGCAAACGCCTGTGCCTTTGCACAAGGTTCCTGTGCCGAGGACGTCTGTGGGGTTCTGCAAGGAGGGTGTTTCTCAATCGATCGATCGATCGATCTATACCAGTGGTTGAAACTCTCAACTGGTCACGTGATACCGCCGTCATTGGGGTTCCAGTCACTTCGGCATGGTGGTACGGATGGAGGTTTCCTTGGAACAACGTTCCACCCTGTGCACCTCGTTCTCAGGCACGCAGGGCGTGCTGGAGCTTTGCAGAACTGACATTTGGTTTTGTCGCCAGCACTCTAGTTCCACCTGAAAGCCTGGAAATGACGTGAGTTAAAATTGTACAATAGAATGTCGAGCAGGGTAGCGCCTGCTTATCACCCAAGCGGGGACTGTTGAGCGTGGATCGAAGGTGTCTGTCCTTGGTCCAGTGCTGAGCGTCGATGGTGCATCCTTTCCAAGGGGCAGGTTTGTTCTGTCACCTTCTCTGAGGAGTGGGTGGCGGAATAGGTAACGTGTTAGGAAAAGCGCCAGGCGGGGAACCGAGCATCGATCACTGCCGCCTGCGTCGGTGGGAGGACAGTGCACCAGAGCGAGGCACAGGATTCACCACTGGTACACATCCAGAGAGACCACTCAATTTTTGTCGTTTTGACAGTCCTCATCTAGGGGTGAGAAGCAGTTTTGCTTCTTGTTCCTCACCAACCAATACAGGATCACGATTGAAAAAACGAGTTTGTCGACTAGTTTTTGTGGCACAAGTGGCCGAGTGGTCCAAGGCGTCAGACTTAAGACCTGATGGAGCTGGTGTCCGCGTGGGTTCGAACCCCACCTTGTGCAAACATATTCCGGATCACCATTTTCGTCCGTTTTGGTTTTGGCATGAGCTTTTCACCTGAGTCTCGACCCAACAGATCTGGCTCATCCTGCCCACAGTTTCAAGTTTTATGCTTGTGTCAAATCAATCAGGCTAAAAAAGTTTTGGGCAAAATTTGTTCGAAATTTCGGGTGTCTGGGAGAGTCTTTAGTGGTCAACTGTGTGTTTCTCACTGCAATGTGCAAATGAAAGAAACCTCACGTTCAAATGACATGACTTTTCATGGTGCACTGACGGTGATGATATGCCCTCCCAAGCACTGAGAATCACACGTGGTGCGCATTGTGGGGTATAAAACGTCGAAGGACATCTGTTTCCGCAAAAAGAACACTCTTTTACAGCCCTTCTGAACTCAGTTAATCAAGGATGCGCACCTTCGTCGCGATTTTGTTGGTTGGCCTCGTGGCCACTGCTGCCATGGTTGAAGCTGGTGGGTTGCATTTTCCGACCCTTGCTCCTCCTGATTGCAATAAAAAAGACTCTCGCTCGGAAACTCAGTCGGCCTTTTGATTTCTTTTGCAGACATCGAAGCTTTTTTGTCTTATGGACGCCATTTGGCTGGTTGCGGTTGGAGAGGTTAGTGATATCCGCTGTAGCTGTCGGGTATTTGTTTTGCAATGAACTGCTGCGTTTGAACAGTCTGTATCTGAGGATGTATGGGTTGATTGTTTGCAGATTGTGGCTGGAAAAACAATCAGTGCTGTGATTACGCATTTTGGGACTCGTGGGCTTGCCGCTGTAAGTGCCACCGAGGCTGCTATGGCGGCGGCGGTGGCGGCGGCGGCGGCGGGGGAGGAGGAGGAGGAGGCGGCGGTGGTGGTGGTGGTGGTGGTGGAGGAGGGGGCGGCGGCGGTGACGGGGGAGGAGGAGGAGGAGGGGGCGGTGGTCGCTGAATCCATGTGTGTTAAAAATGACAGCTGCTGTTTATTTGACGTTCTTTTTATCAAATTTGGAGAAGATTTTTTCTCACATGGTATGTTGGCATCGTCCTACAGGTGTACTAATGACTCGGCCCCTTGATGATTCTGCAAGATTTGCTGAGGCATTTTTTTTGGAAGAGAGGGGTGTTCATTTCATGTGACTTTATAGAGTTTTGTGTTGGGAGATATCCGATGGGTTTCGTCCTGTTTGTGTTAGGCAAGATATCAAATATTGATTTTCAGTGGCCTCCCTTTGCCAAGCAATGATTCCACAGGACAGCAGTGGGTCTGCTTGGCGATCATTTTCTTAAGATTGAACTTTGTGAACGATAAGACATCGCATGTAACCAATTGATTAATTTCAGTGTTTTTTCGCCATGGCTGTCAGTTTTTTATAACATTGGTTGTATCAATTGATAGGAGAAGTATCAAGGAAAAAAAAAGCGTCAGGATCAATGTACAAAAAGTCTCATTGCTGTGTTCCCAAAGGAAAGCTTTACAAGCGATTCTAGAGAAAAAAGCTTGTAAAGCGATTCTATCTACATATTGTAAGTCAATTGTAACTGCCCTGGACCATACTTGTAACCTTCATTTTGAGGGTCAAGAGCAGGCGAAGGGTCTTGTGGAAACAGCCCATGCCAGAAACAGCTCTAGGAAAAGGATAGAAAAGGCAGAACTGTAAGAGAAAGTGGGTAGGAAACACTGGGACAGTTTAGCCGAAACAGACGCTGGCAGGACTGCTGGTTTAGGAGAAACTGCTGTTTGAGCAGTACTGCGGTAGTCAGTTATAACGGTTACGAGGGGGAATGGATTGATCTAGTGACAAAGGGCTTAGTCAAGGTTCCAAAGGGATCAGAGAAGACTAGGGTAGTGTTGGAATAGGTTGATCCATAGGGGTTGAGGTGACTGATGCCTAGGAAGAACCTAGGATATAAAGGGCAGTGCTGTGGGTTAGGGTTAGGTTCCCATTCTGGTTGAGATTGTTCTTGCTGGAAGCACAGCCGATTGGCTTTGTAAAAACTTCGTTTTGGACGTGTTCCACTTGTGTTTCGACTCCGTTTCCACCACTGCAACAGTTACAACAGCCACTACAGCCGCCAGACTGCAGACAGTCACAGTGCTGCAGGACTGTGAGGGCCCATCGCCTGCCAGGCGCACCCATTTGTTGGTCACACATACTCAAAGGAACCGATTTCTTGCAGATTGATAACAGTTCATTATAAAATTGAATGTGAGCGCTGTGCACCAACGATGGACTCGGCTGTACCTCGTTTCAGCACTTCCTGGTCCGGGGGCAACTTTTTTAGAGCGACCCCCACACCCAACTTGTATTTTTGAACGTTTCAGCCAACTCTGTATCACTCTTTTCTCCTTCCCCCCCCCTCTTCAAAAAGGAGCTCCATCGGAATTAGTAATATTTACGATCAGTCACACTGACGGGCAGCCTCGTTTTCGCTGCGCCGCTGCAAAGGGTTGCAAACGTCGTCACAGGAAACGCATCGTTTTTCGCAGATAAATACCAGAGTTTTTTCAACCTGGAAAACCAAAACGCCCTGCTTTCTTTTCTTTCCGCAAATAGTGCCGTGAAGTGCGTTTTCTGGTGCCCGCGTTCGTAACAGGCCCGCTCGATTCTCCCGCAATTTTTTCCTTTGTGGAAAACACCAAAAGCTCGAGGCTTAGGCGAGGTACATCGTGGGGGAAAAGGGGTTCTCTTTGTGCCGCGTTTGAACGAATGAGCGACTACGTGAGTGTTGAGTGGGAGCTCCCCAGTGGCGTGTTTGGTCGAATTTTCGAGGGGCTTTGCCCAAGGGCTTTGGCCAGATGCTCCAGTGTCGCTAAGGCTTGGAACGAGGTCACCAAGGAAGGCCATTTCGTTAAAAAACTCGACCTCGAGAGATCCTGGCGATGTGGCACCGTTGTGCCGAAATGTATCGAGTTCCCCAAGAATCGGTGGGCTGGTAGTTGTGATATGCGGGGCGATATGATTGCGATGGTTCAGGGAAAAAAGATTCTTTGTGTGAACGCTGAAAACGGCGACGTCTTGACTAGGACCGAAGCCAACACGAGGATTTCGGTTGTGTGTTTGATCAATGGAACACTGCTGTGCAAGAATGGCAATCGAATGGTGATGGTCCTGGAAATGCCTGAATTGAGACAGATCGCGGCCATTAGCCTTCGTTTCACGGTTGATGTGATCGTGGATGTCAGGGACCACGTGGTCTTTGGCGGTAGGTTTGGGTGCCTGGATTTGTGGAGCAAGATGGGCTGGACTCGTGTGAAGGTTTTGAATGAGGGTGGCCCGGAGCAAGAGGACATTCTGTGTGCGGCATTCGCCAAGGCAGTGGGTTTGTTGATATGTGGATTGAGGGTTGGGCATCTAGAAGTGTGGAGCTTGGCCTCCTGCACCCGCGTGGCGGCGCTGGAGGGACACTCTCGTCCTGTCTCGCGTGTTGATGCCAATGACAATATGGTCGTTAGTAGCTCTATGGATTTTACCGTCCGGATATGGGATTTGGAGACCTTCGAGTCTGTGCGAGTTATCGACAATCACCCAAGGTGGTTCTTTTTTGCGCTAAACGAAAGCAAGTTTGCGCACTGTACGGTAACCTCGATGGAAGTGGTGGTTTCTGGTGTTGTCGAGGAGGATTGTTTCCTTCGCACGTTTCATGTAGGGGGTAAACTCATAGGTCTTTTCTTGACGGAGGGCAAGCTGACGGCTGTGCGGCGTGACGGGAAAATCTTGGTGTGGGACTTCTGGGCCCATTCTTGCCTTGAAGATTAACAAGTGTTGATTTTTGGCGTAAGAAACCTGTTTCAATGATTATTGATTGTTTAAACAAATTTTTGTGTGTGTGATCCTGTGTTGTGGAAGTCTTGCAACAAGTCCATTTTTATTGATTGAGAAAGAGAGAGGGGATTCTGCAAAGGGCAATCAGCTACCGATCCGCAGATGTACACCCGTTAAAAACCATACTCTTGGCATTCTCGTTCAATAATCAGTGGTGGATCCTGCTTTTCTTTGACCTAGTTGCTGTCTACAACACAAAACCTCGTTCGACGAAACCAAATTTGATAGTCGTTATCCATGGGAATGCCGTCGAGTCGAACCGCGGCAAAGCTTTCCTGACTTCGACGTCACGATGGCGCCTTACAAATTATTATCTCAAGATGCAATAGAAACAGAGGTGATGAAATAAGAGGTCGCGTTCACTTGTTGACCGGCCTGGAGAAAAGCATAGGGCCCCAACGTGCGTGTTCGTTCCATAACTCGGGTGTTTCTTTTCGTTGAATTTGTCCCAAACAACAGGGATGTTTTGCAAATAAATTGTTTTCCTGAGTTCTTGTTTATGGTTGGGACAGGCGCCCGATTGACATGATGTAAATTCTCCCACCGACGGTCTCGCCGAGTTAGAGCAAGACTGGTGGCTTGCATTGGAGGGAAAGGAGTAGAACACCAAGAAACGCTCTCTGACGATACTCAAAGACTTGACAAGCGGACCCTGGGTGGCGACGGGATATTACTTGAAACAACTCAGAAGCTGAAGAAACAAACATTGAATTACATTGTGAAGGAGATGCCAATCATGAAGCTGAAAAAAGTATGAAAAAAGGCTAGTCCAGAGGATGGCCAGCTTATGGGAAAGACTGGCTCGTTTCTTATATTTCTTACATTTTGAGTTTTCGGTGTGCTTTTTCCTGACGTAAGTTTATGGTAATCCTCGCTTCTGTCGAGACCAAATCGTGGAAAGTTCGTGACCGAATTGATCTTTTTTTAGCTGTGTAAGAAGAGTGATATGTTGTACAAACCAAACCAAACCAAACCAGAAATTACATGTTGTACAAGATCCAAAGTCGTGGAAACGTTTCTTAAAAAAAAAGGCAATCTTGGCTGATATCTAGGCTGTTCATTTCTTTATCATGTGCCATCGTTTGAATCGCAAATCCATGCATGCATGCATCCATATCCAGCATGAAACTTTGGGAAAAAGATCTAG
The DNA here is from genome assembly GCA_030272585.1 of Bryopsis sp. KO-2023. Classification (NCBI taxonomy): domain Eukaryota; kingdom Viridiplantae; phylum Chlorophyta; class Ulvophyceae; order Bryopsidales; family Bryopsidaceae; genus Bryopsis; species Bryopsis sp. KO-2023. Next base: position 2,372,700 of record BSYQ01000002.1, read on the forward strand.
TGAATACTTTTTGCCATTGGGCCCCAATATCCAACATTCTGTTTTTCAATTTTCAAGCCTTCCACAGTGGAGAAGGCTAAAAGCAGAACCAAATTACAGGTCTTGTTTCAAATATGATGCCAGACTTTTAAGGTGGCAATCTTGCCTGAGAATTAAAAAAAAACCAAGAGTACTGCAGAACCTGTCACCAATTTTCAGCGAAAAAGAAAGAAAAAACACGGCTACAGGGAGGGAAAAGCACAACATCGTTCTTTTCCTCACAAGGACCATTTTGAACGTCAGGGAAAGCTCGTATCAAACCAAGAAATGTGATCATCCAGAAACACAACTCGTGGAAGATTCAACAAAAAAAATATCTTGCTTTTATCATGCCACCAACCAAAAAAAGCCCAATCTTGGGCACCCAGTGGTTGATCAGGGGATTCTATGAAAAAGAGGTAGGAGAAAAAACTGGTACAAAAATGGGGGTGGTGTTTTTTTTCGTTTCTTCCAACCAACAAGGTTAAAATCTGCAACAAAACTCAAAGTGATCCCCCTTCTCATGCGACCACGGGACGCCGCCTTCTTTCACGCAAACGAAAGGGTAGAAATTGCAATCAAAAGCCAAGTAGCAATCGCGGCACCAATCCTCCCCTGCGGAACACGATGGTTTTTTTCTCGTTCAACGCTTTTTACAGCCTAAACGTTCGATCACACTGAGGAAAAGAAAGAAGAAAACGCCGCAGCAAGCGATAACGCCCTTTTGTTCGTGGATGGATCGCGAGAAACCATGTTGTCTGGAAAACTGGACAAGGTTAAACCGTCCGGATAGTAAAAGCGTTGAGAAAAACGCCCCCCTTTGTTGGCGTACCTGTCGTAGGAGCTACTGGCCTGGAATGCGAACCCACTATCGAAACCATAAGGATCAAAACAGCGAGCGCGGTTGATTTTGACATTGTGGCGTTGGTTCTGTTCTTTCGAGGAAGATGGAGGCGGGTAAAACGCACGAGTGAAGTGCTTCTGAATCGATCGCCTCCCTCCAACGTTTTGCTGCTCTATGTGAACGAGGGGGCTCGCTTGTGTTTATCGGAAAATGACCAAGGCCCTTTGGGGCGTCCTTTCCAACTTCTTGGAGCGCCAACCTGCGGTTGATATTGTCTACTCACAGTCATCTCTGGACCGTTCTGGTACCCCCAAACCAAACCAACAGATTCTTTGAGCGTGGAATGATGTTCTTCTCCCCACCAGCGAACCCTTGTTCACAAACTTCTAAGAGTGGGCAGCGAATTGGCTTGGGACCCATGCTGCACACGAACTTCGATAAAAAGCGATCTGTGGGTCCCTTCTTTCTCCACGCTCGACACACCTGGGTAAAAAAAGGGGAAAGCTTTCTCCCCTTAAGAAAATCAAATCGAGATGGAAGCGACGACGGGATTAGCTTGCGTCTTTCGTTGAATGGCCGAAGAAAAACACTGAGAGTTGCCAGGAGCAATTGTGTCCCTGGTTCAGCCAAAAGCTATGGAAAGCTCGTGTTTGACCCATGATTGTCGTCGGACCAGGGTTGTCCTGCGTCCAAAAATGAAAGTGTGGAGAGGAGGAATCGAACCCCCGCCGATACCCTAGGTCAGCGACGATCTAATGTGGAGAGCGCAACCCCTGCCCCCAGACTAGATCCGGTCAGAGTTCGGAACCAAATCCATGTACTCAAGGTAGTACGGAACCTCCACGTTTATTTCGACAACCAACCCCATACGTACCCTGCTTCGCACAGTTTTCTCAGCTGAAAAGCGTACAAAGTATCATCTTGTGTCAAGTCAAACTCCTGCCCACTCAAACTTGCCAACAAGTTCGGCTTTTGTTCGTGATCCCAAATGGGTTGGTGGCACAAAAAATTTGAGTACCACCCCAACCAAAAAAATTGAACGGTCCCTCTGCCTGTCTGTCGATGATTAATTCTGTGCTTTGCTCTGGTGCATTGTCCTCCCACCAAGGCAGGCGGCCAGTGATCGCTGCTCGGTTTCCCGCCTGGCGCTTTGCCTGACACTTCAACCATTCGACCACCCACTCCTCAGAGAAAATGACAGAACAGACCTGCCTCTTGGAAAGGATGCACCATCGACGCTTAGCACTGGACCAAGGACAGACACCTTCGATTCACGCTCAACAGTCCCCGCTTGGGTGATAAGCAGGCGCTACCCTGCTCGACGTTCTATTATAGCGGTTGGAGGCAGGTCATTTTTGTGCTCTGGGTTGGATTTGGAGCGCTGGCGACAAAACCAAATGTCAGTTCTGTGAAGCTCCAGCACACTCTGCGTGGTGGAAAACGAGGTGCACAGGGTGGAACGTTGTAACAATAGAAAAATCACTCAGATCACCACGCTGGGGAGAGTGGAATCCTCAATGAAAGGAAAGCACACGCACTGCTGGAGCCACGTTCCACTCTGTGCACCTCGTTCTCCACCACGCAGAGTGTGCTGGAGTCTTGCAGAACTGACATCTGGTTTTGTCGTCTGCGCTCTAGTTTCACCTGAAAGCCTGTAAATGGCGTGCGTTAAATTGGTACAATAGAACGTCGAGCAGAGTAGCGCCTGCTTATCACCCAAGCGGGGACTGTTGAGCGTGGATCGATGGTGTGCGTCATTGGTCCAGTGTTGAGCGTCGATGGTGCATCCTTTCCAAGGGGCAGGTCTGTTCTGGCACCTTCTCTGAGGAGTCGGTGACGGAATAGGTGGAGTGCCAGGAAAAGCGCCAGGCGGGGAACCGAGCAGCGATCACTGGCCGCCTGCCTCGGTGGGAGGACAATGCACGAGAGCGAAGCACAGGATAAACCAATGGCAGACAGGCAGAGGGACCGCTCAATATTTTTTTTTTTTCAATTATGTTTATATATATAGATATATGGTGTTTTTGTACTCCTCATCGTTTGGGAGGATCACTGTGGACAAACTACATTCCCATTCGTGGTGGGATCGAGCAAGGGAGCTCAGAGAAAAACAGAGATCGGTCTTGGAAGGTTTGCTTCAGGTGCATACTTTACTTCTGTTGCCGCTTAACAATCCCTAGATTGTTATCCATGGAAATATATTTCTCCATTTTGGGAACTATTGTTCGGGGGAGGAGGGAAATTCTTATAGAAACACTTTATTCCTTTTGGTTTCAGGTAGTTTTATGTTGCTTCATGAACGAGGTGCAATTCACGAAGGTGCCTTAGAAGGGTTTCAAGAAAATGTACCACTTAGAGAGGTGTTCTCCTGATCAGTCCTGTCGACCAGAGAAAACGGTTCTGTCAATTTGAACTGCTGAGCAAAAACCTTTCAATACACCAACATTGGGCAACTGAACAGCGTAATCACACAGCTTAACGATGATCGCTGGTCATACGCAACCATATTTGCAACATCCCTTCAGAATACAAAAAAAAGAGTTGAAATACTTGTACAAATAGTGGGTACCAAACCATTGCATTCTAATGCCAAAAAGCAACATAACCTAAACAGCAAAGTCAGCAAAAAAGCCCTTTTAACATTTCTCAATAATATCCAGGGATTACGAGACAGTCTCGAAATGTCTATTCCTCAGGCCTGAGGAGAAAAATATTGCGGCAGCGTTGATCACATGGCGTTTGGCCAGGATGGAGGCCTTGCATTTACTAACAGTTGGAAGTCGGAAACGCTCAGTCGAGTAGCTCATGCAGCTCGTTCTCGGTTTCCTCATCACAAGGATTGAACGGACAAGTACAAATAGCATCCTTCGCAGTCTCCCCATCCGAGTCTTTCGCGTTTTTATCGAGCCCTGTTCAAACGATCGCCCACTCAACGGTACTCCTAATTCACAAGATCGTTCGGCGTCGTTTACTTGTCAGTAAAATTTCACTTTCTTCGTTCAAACATGCCTCTCATATCTCGTTGAACCTCAAACAGGATACATCAAGGAAGAAAACACACATTTATTTCGTTGTTTCCTAAATGTTCTTCGCTTTGAGGGATATTTCGCTTCGCACCTGCTCCAAGAAGGGTCTTGACAGCCACGACACTGCCGTTCATAGCAGCCGTGCCCAACAAATTCAAAGGACCGGAGTCGGCGCCTAGCAATCGCAAAACAAAAGCGACCTCAGTTGCTCATCAACTGCTCCAGATCACATCTTGAAAGAAATTAGGCAGGAAAGTAATCAAAGTCGAGCATATACCCGCTAGAAGCAAGTACTCCACAACTTCAGAGTGGCCGTTCCAGGCCGCACCGAGGACCGCGTCGCTGCCAGCCTCAGACTCCAAGTTTGCCCCACGGCTAACAAACACCTGCAAATATTGAATGAGGGTATGGTTTCGTGAGTTTGTGCTGATTTCGGTTCGCAAAGTACGATTCACGTATGATATTCAAGAAGGAGAGCCGCCGCTTCTTTCCACCAAAGTACCACCAACAATAAGATGTTTAAAATGGTGGGATTACCTTGACTTGGGCGAGATCTCCATCGCGGGCAGCCTCCAAGAGCATCTCATCAATATCCTTGAAACCAAACACGCCTCAGCAAACCCCTCTTTCACTTTTTAAAGCACCAGTGACGTTTCAGTGAAGCCAGAGCATTTGGTCGGGAGGTGAGGATACCTCTTGATCATCTTCAGATAAAATAGTAGAAGGGGATGGAGGTCCAGCAACCTCCTCCAGGGAGGCCTCCAATGCTGACTCGAACTCGAGATCCATCTCGGCCTTTAGGAACGAGAAATCGCATACTCATACACGAAACAAAAATGTGAATATCTGGCAGAAAAACATCAACGTCAAGGTAAACGAAGGACGTCCGCATAGCACGTCACATGGAGAGGAGGAGTCTTGTTATCATTCGAAGGAAACGCAGCAATGCTGAGAGGATTCTCTTCACCTCATTTCGGAGTAGTTTTCTGAAATCGCGGTGAGGGCGAGTGGAGGGTGTGGAGCCTCCTGTGGACAAAAGTAAAAAGATTGAATGGAAACACGTGGGGCCAACGACAGGATTAGAAAAGGGAATACCACACGCTATGGTCGTACAGAATTAAAGCCAGTGCTCCCTCCTACTTGCTGGTGGCACACGAAAACAAGAACGAAGGCGTTTGAAGGACCACAATCGTTCAATCTTTATTTAGCGCCGAACTGAGCGTAGCGCTTGCGTCGGTTTCCTCACCGGATTGAAGCTGTTCCGTCGATTTAAGACAAGGGAGAGCTGGCGTCGTTTCCACGATGGTAGACGCTAGTAAAAAAAAAAGCGCTGTTGCTGGAGCGGTCATCATCCTGGCCGACATGTCGCTTCTGGTCGTATGCAGTTAGGCGGGACAAGGAAAAAACTCTGGCGAAAACAAGGCTTGTGAATGGGGAACGAAGAGCTACGCAGAAACTAATCGAAAAGAGTCTGTGGTGCTGGGAAGTGGGCGGCTGTTTCTTGTCGTGGTCGTTGCGGGAGCGTTACGACGGCTGTAAAGGTCCCGCTGGCGACACAGAGAATGGAGGATGTATGGCCACTTGTAAGACTTTCATACTCGGAGCAGCTGGGAGGTATGCCCGAGCTTGACCCCCACTGTATCATTTTGTGCGCACGTTCTGATCGGGTTCCGATTTGAAACTTCCGAAACCCGTGATATTGTACGAAAATTCCTCGTTTTGGTCCCCCCCCCCCCCGTTTTCGGCCTGTCGTTGCCCTTTGCTTGGAGCGCTGAAGCACATGCGGATCGAATTCGGCTGAGGCGTTGCTGTGGCCCTGCTATCTTGAGTCGGTGGAAGGAAACGACTCCAACAAAGTTTCCTTCCATTATTACTGAGCTTTTTGCTCACGTGAGTGCGCTTGTCTCGTACCCCCAATTGAAACTCTGTTCCACCCGTCCACAGTACGACAATGTAGACCATGTGACATGGTACACCCGTGTACGAGCACTCACGAACAAGTGTAGGCCCTTGGTACGCTGCCATGAAGCCCTTGAAGAACTGCACCACATACGTTACACTTGTTTGTTTGTCACGCGAAACCAATTGCAATTGGAAGCGCTCGTTCAAGCTTAAGCGCTGCTCAGCTTCTCCACTGCTGTGAACTAGTTTTTTTGTGATGACTAACTGATGCGTTTTCTACCCTTGATTCGATTCTTTTTCTGCTTCGACTCGAACAGAACGACTTTTGTCGCAGGTAGTGTTAGCATCTGTGTAGGGCTGCAGCGGAATCGCGGTGGATCGCGGCCCAAAAATCGAGATGGATCAAGAGAGTTGTCAACCGACGGACCTAACGTTGTGGGATACAGTTTTGGGACAGGACGAAGCCACACGCACAGCCGACAAACGAAATGTGGGAGAAAATACAGTTCCACAGTGCTGAGTCGCTCAAGGTCGTATTGGTGAATGGGGATTTTTTAGCTTGGGATGTAGTTTTGCCAGAATAGTTAAGACTTTGGGGAGACTTTGCTCCCTGGATATGTTGCGTCTTTGATTTTCATTCATTGTTTGTTTGTAAAACTCTTTTTGGGGGCTGGTCGTTTTTTACTTAAGACGAGTTGAGTGAACAGGCAAAATTGGAAATGGGTTGGCTTTGGGGCCTCAAGTGCACTGCTCTGCTTCCAATGTACCTTTTGTTTCGCGTGACAAAACCTCCCTCCGTCACAACCCCGTGATTCGCTTGATTACCGAATCCACACACTCCTCGCCTCCAAAAACTTCTGGTTCTGCCCTAGAGTGCACCTCCTCTCTATGTCCTCTTCCCACACCCCCGACGCTCTGGCTTAACCTGAACGTGTCAATTTCTTTTCCCAAGATCTTCAGCTTCTCTCAGTACTCCGTCAGCTCTATTGCACGTGACCTTTTTCGATATATTTATCAATCAATCAATGATTACAGATATATATACATATCGTTGGCTTGCTGGAGGTGTTCCACCTGCTGTGCAAAAGGACACCTCTTGATGATGGAACTTAAATGAAAATCTGGAAAAACAAAACACATTTCAAAAAACCTAAGAATAGCACGTTTTATTGTCCCAAATCTCAAGGGGAACAGAAAGAGGAAGAATTGGGAAGACAGCCTAATGTGAGACTTTTTTCATAACAAAGCAGACATTCCTATCCTCCAGTCCAGATTCTTTCCACACAGGGTGAAAAAACATGCTTATTTATTCAATGGTAAACGAACTACGTCCGCCGCCTTCTGGAAGTCGTCGACTCGATCGGGTCGTTTCCCTAACTGTCGTCACAAAGATTCTATTCTCATTTTCATTTTGGCACTGGTCGTCAGTGTTTGGATAAAACCAAATCGTCAATGTCTTGTTTGTTCTTCTATATGATAAATATCCCGAACTGCCAAGGTCGTCAAATTTATATCATAACAACAACAAAATCATAGGATGAAGTGACGTCAAAACCGTCATTCGTCAGCATTCCAGATTTCAACCCACGTGAGTATTTTTGACCGAGTTGCTGTCCTCCATACAAAAGTGTTGCAACTTGTCAGGGAAACACACTCGTTGAAATGAAAGCGTTGTCGACGAGGTGCAAATCTTGCGACTGTTTGACAGCCGCCGAGCAATCCCTTTTCGTCCTGAACGCTCAAAAAGATGCTAGAGCGAAAAAAATATGGGTGAGAAGATACTAGTGCTTTTTATCAACAGCCTATTCCTTGAAAATACTTTGGAGCGTAGAGGTAAGTCAACGGAAGATTCCAGCTCTCTAATTTCCGTCGTTCGTGTTGCTGTCTTGTGTGCTGTTTCAGAATAATGGAAAAGGAAAGTTTGAGCGATTCACGCTCAAGCAGGAAACGATGCTGAGACGTGATTTGGAGCCCTTGGTATCTCCAGCGATCGGACGGTTGCTCTTTTCCAAAGAGTTTAAACACAAGTCATCTGAAAAAACCAACCGCGATAAAATGATGATAAAGTAGCGTCACTGATTCTTTCACGGGGTGTCAGCGTCACTTTATGGGCGGTATTTGACGCTTGTGCAGCGCTTGCGTCAAACAACACCAAGTTATCGCCAAATCACGGACGCGAACTTGACGCAAAAACACGCTGAAAGCTCGCGCGTCTGTTTGACGCAAAAATATCGATCATGTGACGTGCATTAAATTGACGGTGGAATCACGTGCGTGAAATCGACACACAAATACCGCGAAAACCACACTCAGTACACCCCACACTCACTTCTCCTTGTTTCCGTGAACTTTTTGTTCAAGTTTTCACGGACCCACAAACACGTGACAAAGACGATGTGACTTCCCATGGGTTTGGAGACATTTTCGCTTGTCCTGTTCGCGTTCGACTTCTTGGGCCTGTTGATATTTTTTCGATCTCCGATAGGTTTCCGCCAATCGATAAGCGACTCTGACTTGCACAAGACAGGAAGTCCGCTTTCTGAGGTCGTGTTGAGGTCGTGGATGCTGTTCGCTGCCAATAATAGGTTTGGGTTTGGGTTGGGTTAGGGTTGGGTAAGGGTCTGTTTTTTTCTCTTTTTGGACGTGAAACGACTCGGCGCTTCGACGCTTGGGGGTAAAAAAAGCGGGGTTTTCCGTGAACTGAGGGGACCCTTTCTGTGGCGATCGCGACTACTACCCTCCTGGGTTTGGAGCCAGCTCGACGAGGGGTCTGTAAGCCAACAGAGTTTGGTTTTTTTTAATTTTTTTCCTGGGCGGGCTATGTGGAGAGGCTTGCAGTTCTGCTCCGCGATAATCGGATATACTCCTATGGACGTTGACAGTGGAGTTCAGCGATCGTGTTACGAGGGTCTCTAGCTTAGATGGAATGGCGAGGGGGTGGAGTTGGTCGATCGCGTTGCGAGCGCCTCTAGCTGGGATGGACGGGCGAGAGAGCCTGGGTGGCTGTGAGCTTAACCACCCTGCTTGCGTGCCGACGTTTTTCTGGTGGTGCTCGGCGTCAGGATCGGATTCCTCGCTACTCCCAGGTTCAGGATTTTCCTGTGACTTTTTTCCCTTATACACATCACACCAAACCACATCTCCCCTGTTTTGGAGGATACATCCTGTTGCTTCCTATTCCCATCCCCAGGGCATGTACTTCAGGATCACCCACTGCTGCAAAAAAACTCTGTGGAGTCGAAAATAAAACTCTAAATCACTGTGTTCTTGAAATGTTATTTGCAGTTCTTTATCTTCACTCCCTGACAGCACTCCTGGGTGCATTGGCAATTGGAGGAAGAGAAATATATTCCATTGTTGATTCTGAATCTTGTAGGTTTGAGCCTTTCGTGCATTTGCATCAGTCCCTAGCTTGATGAATGTGTCTATTGTAGAAGGTTGCAGGCTGGAATGAGCACAGAAGATATCCACAAAAAGAAGCTAGAGAATCTTCATGCCAAAAACATTTTAAAGCTGTCTCGACCTTGAAATCACCCTGATGATGAAAACATAAGTTCTTGAACGTATCTCTGTGGCTGTATTCATGGATAACTCAATCCCGACGGATCAGCAATGGTGGTGGCGATCGACTATAAGAGGAAAAGCAAACGAGAAGTAAGTTTGCAGTAGGTTTGATGTGTCCTCCATCACAAATTTGTGATAGGATTTGAGTGCGGTGCTGATTTTGCAGGGCATGGGTGTGTGTGTTAGATGGCTCGAAGGCTGATGCGTTCCAAAGCGAAAAAAAAATGCAACTAATAGAGGGTTCAAGGCCGACTTCTTGGCTGCCCGAGCGAAGAGTGGTGATGGAAGTTGAATGAGGGTAGAATTCCTTGTGTATGGAGCACAGATTACAAGAATTGGGTGACCTCAGTGAACATCAAGCATGATGCTAGATTTCTCACTTCAGGGTTGACACACGTCCTTAAACTTAAGTTTTGAGAAATTGAGTGGAATCCCTGGTGGCCCCCTCCAGGGGATTGGGTTCTAATCCCAAAAGGTTCCTACTATTAGATCTATTGCATCATTCACCGATAATTCACCCCTCTTTGGATGTCGTACAACAGCGTGAAACAACGTCAAAATATCGCTGACGCTCTCTGAGCGTGAAAGCAACGTACCCACAACAAGCGACGTGAAACAACGTCAAAATATCGCTGACGCTCTCTAAGCGTGAAAGCAACATACCCACAACAAGCGACGTGAAACAACGTCAACATATCGCTGACGCTCTCTGAGCGTGAAATTAACGCAACCGCAAAAAGCAACGTAAAACAACGTCAAATTACTGGTGGCGCTGTTTCACGCTGGATTGGCACAGTCGCAACAAGCACGCAATTTTATGGGCGTTATTTTTGCGCTAATCATCGTCAGCGGTATCCGAATTCGATAAAGAGGCGTAAGCGATAAAACAACGGCCTGTTCTCGTCATTTTATCGCGGTTGGTTTTTTCAGATGGTATGTTGTTGGCAACATGATGACACCTTGTGGGGAGTCCCCACGTGCATTCTTTCGCTCCTTGGCTGTTCTCTGCTCAGTTGCCAAATAACCCATCATGGGTATCATGGGTTAATCTATGATAGGTTGAAAACCGTATAGCTCCGTATCCAGGATGATAAATTTAGGGTGAAAAACAGAAATCTGGGCCGCCCAATCGATTGGGCCGCCCAGATTTCTGTTCTTCTGTTTTTCCTGATATCAGGAAAACAAGACACGAACTTCTGGGTCCATTCATTTTGTGCGTGGGAAAAGGTTGATACAGTTAAGTAGTTGTTGTGCTTTTTTTTAACAGTCAAGGGTACAGGTTGCGGTTTTTAAAGGGACTTTAGTTGCAACAGGGGTCGTCCTTTTTTTCTGTTGTTAATGTGCCGATTTTTATGTTTATGGGTTGACTGGATGTAAGTTTGGCGCAAGGATAAACTATCTACCATCTCTATGAGGACACCTTTTTGTAAGGTCAAGATCATAGGCATGGGAGGGCCTGCCCCGACTTTTTTTTTTTCTTTTTTTTCTCTCTTTGAAAATTTTTCTGGCTCCTGAAGAAAGCTAACAAGAAAAAATAAATAAAATCCTATTCAGCAGATTCTTTACTGCACGGTACAAAAAACTATTTCGCCCCCCCCTCCCCCGAAATCCGCTTGTCGAGAAGCAACTGTGTCGAATAACTCACTTTAAAAAACTGTTGTGAGACTCCTGAGACGAAAGTTGCTTCCAAACTTTTTTACAAGAGTCAAGTTCCCCTTCTGTCGACTACCTCCTTATCCTTTCTCATCCCCCTTACTAAGCTATGACTGTTTCCTACAGATGATTCACCATACCATATCCAACGAGCTGACTGTCCCCCTTAGCCTTTCAGAAGCTCCAGCCCAACACTAAGAAATCTATCAGATTAAAATCAGTCAGATTAAATTCAGTCAGATTAAAATCAGTCAGATTAAAATCAGTCAGACTGAAATCAGTCAGACTGAAGTCAGTCGGATTAAAATCAGTCAGACTGAAATCAGTCAGATTAAAATCAGTCAGACATATATACACATTCCAGACTGGAAAAAACTAAATTTTCCAGACGAACGTCGAAAAAATCCATACGTCGGTCATAGGCGCTATGTCTGTCATGCGAACGGCGCGGTCACACAAAAGGGTGTATGGGTTTAGGGTTTTAGGGTTTAGGGTTAGCGCGTGCGACCGGCATACAAACGATGTGTCAGACATAGAGGCCGTATGGATTATTTCGACGTTTGTCTGGAAAATTTCGACGTTGGTATGGAAAATTTCGACGCAGCCTTCCAGACTGAAATTCAAGCGTTTTTGAACGCCCTGTCGATTTGGGGGAAAGGAGGGGGGATGGAAAAAAAACTGACTGGACTTTTTCCATCCGCAGAATGTGGATGCGCACGCGGGTGGATGCGCATGGGGCGCCGTTCTTCCAAATCTCGGATTCGAAAAAACACCGTCACGTGTAACGTGTGTGAGGGGGTGCCGAGAACGAATTTTTACCACACCAATTTTTGTTGATCTTTTTTCAGACTTTTTTCAGACTCGTTTCTGGTTGTTTTCCTTTTTTTTTTTTCCCGAGAGGCGCGAGGGAAGGAGTTTTGGAAAAAAAAAAATGAACGAGCAGCGAGAAAGGTAGAAAGGAAAACGGTGTGAGAACGACCCCCTGTTGATCCTTTTTCAGACTCGTTTCTGGGTTTTTCTGGGTTTTTCTGGTTTTTCTGTTTTTCCCTGACAGGGAGCGCCAAAGCGTCGCGAAAAGAAAAATTGAACGAGCAGCGAGAAAGGTAGGAAGGAAAACGGTTTGCCGATCGGCAGGTCGCCCCGGTGAAAAAGGATTTCGAATCGAAAATGATGAAAGAATAAAAAGAGAGCTCTGCTGCGTGTGGGTTTTTTTCATTCTTGTTTCTGTTTTGTTTTTTTTTGTTATAACTGCTTGCTCGTTTTCTTGTTTTTTTTTTTCCGATGACAGGGGGAGGGTCGTCGAAAAGGATCGCAAGCGAGGATGAAGCTTTTTTTGTTTTTTCGATTTATTTTTAGAATTGAGGTGCAGTGGTTTTCGACACCAAGAAACTAGAAATACAAGGAAGAAAAAACTTGGAAAAAGTGAAGTTTTGAGAAAAAAAAACCTCCTGGCAGTTCTTCTCCTTTTTTTTATTTTTCCTTGTTTCAAGCCCAAAAAAAAAATCCACAGTTTGTTTTATTTATTTACTTATTTATTTACTTATTTATTTGTTCCTCCCAAAAAAGATACCGAGTGCCTTTTCAATTTTCGAAAAAAAAATTATCCTCCAAGTCAGTCATGGTGAGATACCCAAAAATAGAGTGAGAATTAAAAAAACAGAACAGGTTTACTTTTTATCCTGACCCCCTCCCCCCCAAAAAAAAGAAAAAGAAAACTAGATCTAAAATAAATTGAAGAAAAAAAACAGGTTGACTGTTCATCCTGACCCCTTCCCCCCCCCAAAAAAAAAAAAAGAAAAAGAAAACTAGATCTAAAATAAATTGAAGAAAAAAAACAGGTTGACTGTTCATCCTGACCCCTTCCCCCCCCCCAAAAAAAAAAGAAAAACTGAAACTAGATTGGAAATAGAAAAAACAAAAACAGGTTGACAGATTTTTTTTTTTTCGACTTTGGGGTGGGTGGTTGCGGGGGAGGATTGCCAAAATAGTTAATAGACCTTTTTTTTTCGTTTTTTCCTTTCTTCCTTCTTTCTTTTTTTTTCTTGTTTTTTTTTTAAGGATTCAGCAATGCCAACGGCTGTGACTTTTTTTTTCACTTCTATAACTTTTTTTTAACTTCTATATATATTTTTTTCTCCACGTTTTCTAACCTCCTTTTTCTTTTTTCGACCATTTTTCCATCCAGGACAAAGAGCTGAGAAAACCCCTCTCTCCAAACCAAAAAAAAAGGAAATCAGCTAAAATGGAAATTGCTGGGAGTGGCTGCCTGCCACCTGAGGTTATCCCTCGCCAAAGGTGTGTGTGTGTTTATCTGGTGTTTCTATTTTGGTTTTTTCTTGAGTTTTTCCAAGAATTTTTTCTTTTTTTTGTGTGTTTTCTTTTTCGTTTTGTGGGTTCTAATTTTTATTTTTTTTTTTGGAGGGGGGTTCGGAATTTGATTGCTCCAGCTGGCTGTACGAAAAGCAAAAGACTTTTTTCATTTTTTTTTTGAAAGAGAAAAAAGCAAATTGAAAGAAAAATGAGGCGGAGGTGCTGGCTTTTCGCCAACAGAAAAATAAAAATATAGTATAATGAATAATATACTATAATATCTGATTGCTTCAAAAACATAATAAAAATCCTCACGGTTCGATTTTTTTTTTTCCTCCCAGAGTTGTCGTAACATCTGAAAAACAATTTTCCTGATGAAAAACAAAGGTTGGCTTTTCTTTCGTTGGGCTGAACCAAAGGAGAAAAAAAGACAAAAAAAAACAACACGAAAGGGAAAGCATTCAGGTGACCGACTTTCTTTTTTTATTTCTGTTTTTTATCTTATTTATTTTTATTTACCTTTCTTTTTTTCCTAAGGTGGGGGGGGGGGAGTGGAGGATTATTTCTCACTTGCAATCGGAAACTGTTCTAAAAATAGATTTGAAAAAAAAGGCAGATATTAATTTTTATATTCTCAAGCAACACCACAAAAACTAGTATTTAAACCCAAAAATAAGGGGAGAGGGAAAAATACAGGAAAAGGAAAATAAGGGAGGTGACATCCCTTTCACTCAACTTTCCTTTTCCTTAAAAAAAATGGACGTGACCTCGAAACCCCCTCCTCTTAGCAGGAGTTTTGATTGTTTAGGTATTCATTTCGCCAAACGGCCTAGCTATTTGAAAAGAAGTAAAAAAAAGAAAAAAAACACTTTTTCTTACTTCTTTCACTCATTTTTTTGTCTTTCTACAAATACCTAAGACACCTTGAAAGTGAAACGGAACAGCTCTAGGCATAAAGACACTATAAAATGGGTTGCTACAAATAGATTTCAATCGGAGATATCCGAATATACCTATCAAGTCTAAAAACACGTCCGAATACTTCAAGCTTCTTTGTCTTGTCAACTTGCCTCAGCACCCGTAGAAAAACACCTCGAGCATTTCCCCTTTTCGTATGGTTGTCTTGCTGTCCGATCAACTCGCCTTTCCACCCTAGTGCTCTCTCAAACAATATTCTTTCTCTTCCCATACAAATCAGGAAGGCTTGTTATTTGGTCGACTTTACTATTTTACCCCGATGTCCTCTTGAGTATTTTTTTTATCGTACGAATAATCATATTTGCTCTCTAATCGACTTGGAACCTACTTATACTAAAGCACTCGTCTCCTCATAATTGGACAGTAAGGTCGGCTGTCGTTGACTTCCACAGTATAGAATAGGTCGGCGTTTGTAAAACCTCGTAGTCGGACTGGGCGCGAGTGAGTGGCGCAATTGTGCGAGAAGAGTAACTTTGTGCGCCTCGTCGGATGGCGGAGGCGAGGGGATCCCCTAGGAGAGTCCCGAAGAGATGTTTCTTACAAGAAATGTCTGTTTTTATCACATGAATGTTGTCCTATCCGCTAAATTTCCCCCAACTGTCTCTTAGACGACTTGGATGTACCTGTGTGTGTGTTTTGGTGATGACACCTGGGGGTGTGAAGTTTAATAGTACCGATGTCTTCTTGTGTATTCTCTTTACCGTAATAATTCTACTCTTCCTCCCTCCTCGACTTGGAACCATTTTACCCCGATGAACTCTCGATTGTCCCTCCCCCCCTTTTTTTCAAATCGTTGTCCTGGTGTCTGCGGGCTTTGTTGGGCCAGCTCGTGCCAAATGTTCTCTAAAGTATTCTTTCTTGCTAGATAAATGGGTTGGCTTGCTCCTCGAATGAAACACCTATTTACCAAGATCGTCTCTCACCAATCAGTTAACTTTCGACTGTTTCTCAAAACGGGGTCTTGCTCTGGGGCACGTATGTGTAACGTTTGCTGTCACATTCGAATTCGAAAAGTTGTTGCAGTCTTTCGTCCACCGCGGATGGAAAAACCTGGACGTGAGATTCATCGAGCATATTTTTCTTTACTATGAGATCCCAACATCAAAATTGTATTGACCCTATGAGGGAGTTTTCTTCCTTCCCGAAGAAATGGGACACAACTTTCGTGTAATGAATAAAATGTGATGTACAAATGTATATGTACATGTGCAACAAACGCAAAAACACCATTTGCATGATGGTGGGTATTGTAGAATGTCTGGGAAGTATTTGCTTTGAACCATGAAGCGATGCATGAGGTGTGCACCGGGTGTGTTTATTGAACAAGACTTAGGTATGATATGGTTCAACGCATGGTATCCGTCCGAAATTGAGTATAATAATTGAATATTGGGTTTGCTCACCTTCCAATACCCATGTCGATGGTTTTGTCGTTATCGCTATAAACATATGAGCTCGAGTGCAAGTTATGGTTATAAAAGACTTTCAATGTCTATAACTTCTATTGGCGTGATTGCAATGCATATCGAAGTTCATCACCTCTGATCAAGGACGCATACTCCCAAAGGTTATTGATCTCTATCAACCATGCGAAGATATGATTATTATTATCTTTTCTAATTGATACAAGTCCCTACGTCCCCCTGAGCGGAAGAAAATCGTATGCTAATGAAACTCCACAATCGGCCCTTGGTGTCATCCAAAAGGTGTCGATCACTTATCGAACTTAACAGCTTTGGGGCTTGCTTACAACTCCTACAAAATTCTAAAAAACCTAAAAAAACATCCCGTTCGCTTCTTTAGGAAGAGTAGATATTTCTAAAGCCTATTCAATTAAATAAGTTATGGGTTAGTTAAGACGAGCACAAGGTGCATGTTTGAAAAATATCAATTAGAGATCGTGCTTACTGAGATACAAGCTACTCAAGCTAACATCCAAAGAAGTGTCGGAAAATATACAAGAAGATGGGTTTTAACTCATGCACAATACCACTATAACACTGCACATTAGACGTCTAACGCCTTATGCGCTATTTGTTTGAGCCATCGTAACTAGGGCTATGTTCCACTTCAAAGCAAGCAAAATTAACACAAACACCGGTCCCATCATTTTCTTCCATATGCGTGGCATCCTTTTTCTTGGGCATGAACAAAAACGGCACAGGCGCAACTAAGTTCTCATCGGCCAGGATGTCTGTTGCTCATGCGAATTAGGCTCCGTTCCTACGAACATGGCAAGCCCTATCGAAGCTACTAACAGGGGCGACCAAGACCACCTTCCCCCCGGTATCGGTGGCGATGTCGGCCGCGTAACACTGCTCGTGGGTGCAGGGACCGGAAACTGCCATGGGGCGTTCGTGGAGCCTGCAGGAAAATTCCGAAAGGGGGATGGAAATATAGTCGAACGTGGGGGATTGTCCTAGCCAAGCTCCACAACGCCAGCATAAAGGCATACTCGGTGTTGCGTCTGCCTCTACTACTCTAACTTTTCTGTAATCGGGTTTAAATCAAAGAAGCACCCTACGCCGTATGATAGTCGTGGAAAAAATTCGGTGAAGCTTAAAGTAGTCATGCACGATGACCGTATTCCGGAACATCTCTTCAGCTTCATGGATGGTTAGGGTTGACAGAGCGATTACATTGCTTGACTCCTGCTTACCTATACTTTTAACCTCAGTCATACTCATCGAACAAAAAAGAATGGGAGTGCATGCACATCGTCAGATCTAATAGATAAGTTTATCCTTATGCTTGAACTCTTTTCCAAATTCCCTTTGCAGAAATGAAGAAAACACCCTTGTACTCATACACGTGGGATATGTTTAATGAAAATCGATGTGGCAGCCGTTTCAAAATCATGCAAGTGACACAACTTGGGTCCAATACTGAACCTTTTCTTATTATTCAACTCCTTCATGATGGTTTCGGAGGACTCCATTGGTTTTTCTGTGAAGAGACCATAGACCATGGGAAATACGCAACCCACTTCCTCCGTGTGGATGGAATGGATCAAATATATTTGTGGAAAATGCTTTGGTGATACTTTAAAAGTGCCGTCTATAAACCAGATTCGTTATGTTGGCCAAAACACAACCAAATATATATCGCCGATGCAAGCTAGCGAACAACGTAACTCGCACTATATATAACTGGTCGGCTTTAACAATTTGACCTAACTCCTTGATCTTCTTCGGCACTGCATTGAGGACTTGTCTTCGGAGGTCATTCTCTCTAGTTTGTAAGTATGATATAATAGAGATATAATAATATAACAGTGCGACTGGTGACAGTTCTTCTTGAGTTAACATTAAGTACATTTTCTTTTCTTTTTTTAACTCGTGCGAAAAAGTGAGAATTTTAAAAAGTAAAAAGTTTATTAAGCATCCGTTTTCCTATCCTTGGCAAGAATACCTTGGCTCGATCCAACAGAACGAAAACCCCCTCTCGATTCACCATTTAAAAACGTAATGTTTGTGAGTCTTTGGATCGGGCGTAAAATATCGCGGCCCTTCGTGATAACTCTTATCTTAATCTAAAAAATCAAAAGGATACCTTCTGCTTGCTAAAAGTATACCTGCTGCCTGCTGGCAATTGCCCTCCTGAAAATCAAAAAAACCAAAAAAATATAAAAAAACAGAATACAAAAAAAAATCAGAACAACATATATTCAACAATAGCAGACATGGACATTTCATAGTTTTTTTTTTTTCTTACCTGCATAATGGGCATTTGCGCATTTTTGCGCTGCAGGGCATGTCCACACGGAATTAAACAAGCCTGGATATATCAGATATATCAATATCGCGTGATGGTGGTTTCGGGAACCCGTATTTGTATTTCCTAGCGAAGTCCCCGTGTCCAGTAAAACAACCCTCTCTACATCGATGTCTTTGCCATCTGTTCATATGCGAGGCAATATTCAACGATAGGTCGTCGCGACCCGTAGGTACGAATCCAATTATACGGTTATTTGCCGCATCAAAGTCCTCTGGGTGCACCCACAAGAGGATATGTGCATGGGGGAGGCCGTTTCCTTGGAATTCTATGCGTACATAATGATGCAACACCCGACCAAAAATGTTGCTCGATTTCGCTCCATAAACATATCCCGCTAAAAAAGTGTTTAGGCGTTCGTGAAATAAACTAATGACCTCTGTCGGAAACCAATGCCAATCCATCGTTCGTTCGTACGACGTCTCCACCCCTCCTCTCATGGCCTCAAACTCAGGCCACGTTAACTTGCATGTGATCGTGAGGAAGAAACTTGCGACGCCGTACTTTGCGGTCATCGTACAAAGGCGATTGTATTGAGAATACCAAAACTTTGGCGTGCCCGCGACCGTCGACGTCGAGGGACTATTCATTAGCTCCCTGAGCTGATCCATTTGCTTCGCTTCGACCATACGGTTGAACGTGGCCGTGGACGCCATATACCTTAACTCGTATTTCAATGCGTCGGCAAGCACTTGTTTCATGAAGAGTTGCCCAAGTATGAGGACATAGAACGAACACAAACTCAAGGGGTTTCCAAATTGATTCATCCTTAGTTTGCAGTATTGTTGGAACGTTAGCAATGATTCATTGAAGAAGCCCTCCCCATCCGGGAACAGATGTGGGAAGAGAAGAGCTTCGACGGGCGCTTTTTCCCGGATTGCTCGCGGCACGTCGACTAGGCGTCGATCTTTCACGTTGAAAGAACCTTAATCAACAACGATCCACCCAAAATAGCCCTAATATGTGTCCCTTAAAGAAACAACAATCAACATGAGCAACGTCGGGTTGATAGTATGCGGACGTCCGAAAATATGACTTTAAGTAAAATCAAACATATGTATGGGTCTAGAATCTCTTTAAAATTGTTGTGACGGATCTACCCCTACTCGTTTTAATTCATTAGAATGTCAAAACCCCGGTTGTTATTAGTTGCCTTCAACTCAGATGGTTTGATAGAGAAAAAACTAGTCTCACTTCAATCTTAAATAAGTATAAACTTTTTTGCTTGTTCCATCGTATTGCCTTTTCGTTTAAGGAGTAAATTTCTATTCGTACGAGTTCTTTGCCCCCATTAAATTGACCAATCTTGTAATTTCTCCGTAGTAAATGTTTGCCTGCACGTCGCCTATGTTACTCCTTATCTTTGGAGCTCACCTGAAACCGTGACGAGCTGACAACTTTTGCAGCTTCTAACGACTTGTTGAATGCTCCGATTGAAACTTTGTTTTTTCAAGAAGATAGGGCTACTTCTGTAAATACATGTTCATACCGAAAACTAGTAATTTGGACAATTATAGAGTGAGTTATGGTGGTTTGAAAATCACGAAAAAGGAAAAAGTTTCGTACTTACCGGAATCCGATTAGCTTAAAAACTTATGACTCTGCCGGCTTCTGATGACTTGATGAGTGTTCCGATCACGCTACAAAACATACCAAAAGATTCCCGAGACAGGAGATATTTTTACTTCGAAATTTCAATTCCAATAAGTTAAAGACGAGTTATGTTCTGTATCCACCTTCCCCTCAAATTTCTGTCAGAGTTGGCCTCGCCATGTATAGCTTTCTGATGTGTTCGTTTTTTCATAGAACGGCCCACGCACGCTCTTGTGCTAGTCCAGATACATATATTGAACCAAAGGTTGATCTGATAAAAAAATAGTAGTCGTGGTGTTTAGGCTGGCGGTGCTTATTGTTAACTGTTTGAGCAAAGTTTAAATAAAGCAACAATAGAGTTAATATCCAGAATCGTCCAAGACGTAGCACCTGTGTCGCTACCTTCATCCTCCCTTGCATCATTCCTATCCATAAAACAATCATTGGCTTTAATATAAGGAAGCCAAGAGAGCCTCTTCCCTTCACATTGCTCCTCGGAAATTCATACAAGAGATACCCTACCATCATGATTATTATTATCGATTATTGTCTTGTAGTGAAAGAAAGTTGAACAAGAGAAATAGATGTAAACTCCAGGGGCCAACCGGATTCAAAGGGGAAAATGTCATGAGAATCATTTCGAGGAAATCGATCCACGTCAAGGACTGCCCCAGCTTCCGATGATGCTTCCTTGTATAGCGTAACCATGATATGATGCCAAGACAAATCACGTATGGTGTAACAGTCATCCCAGATATTCGTGACACACGGGATCCGACAGACTTCGTCGACGGCCATCATGTATGCTTGGCCGAGTGGTCCAGGCATCTTGCGAGCAGCTGGGTGGCTGGCAGGTGGTAACAACACGTACCGTGCCGATAATAGAATCGTATGACGACCATCATTTCTGTCCCGTATCGCTTAGAACGCGGTGCCTTAGTTGTGGGATTACTTAGACTTCATCTTTCTGGTCTAAACGCAAACAACTCTGAAGCGCTTTCCTAACGTTTGGCGCGATAGGAAAGGATTTCCGAGGTGGTGAGGTGTTGTAGCCGTGCAACTGTAACATGGGGGTGATGTTTTCCTTGACCTCCAAGAAGTTTCTTGCAAAGTTATCTTTGGTGGTGCCGTCGATAGAGTGGTTGACTTCTGCTCCTCAGTATGCACAAAAGAATTGGATTAGGACTACTTAACGGAAGCAGATTCTGTTTTTTCGGTGACACAATGGTAAAGGTTTCTTGTTCTAACAAGGCTTCTTACGTTGATTCTAAGAACAACATCAAGCCCCCCATTGTTGACTTGTAGTTGGGGAGAAGGGGGAATGCTCGCATCATCGTGGGCGTCACTAGACCCTTCAATCGCTATTTCGGCACCCTTTTAACCTTTGCTAGCTCAAGATGCAGTAGCCTCAACTCTCTCAACGCCTGTTTTCCTTCAATGATCAGGGTATTGCGGACAACAACTTCAAAACATAAACGTTCTAGGAGAAAGACCACAGAGAAAAAACAGGTGTCCACCTGCTTCCTATTTTTCTTGTCTTGCGTTCTCGCATCGTCGACAGAAGCGTCGCATATCTCCTGAAAACTCTTACACACAAACAAATGTTGTTTGAAAACGGGATTTTAAGCCGAAAGTTATTGCTTGGAGATAAAAAAACAAGAGCATGTGCAACCCCATATGAAATATTTAGGAAGTATTGTCAGTGTTAATACTTGAATATTAAGAAAAAATGTTGATGTTCTGAAAAATCTGAAATAAAAAATCTGGTGCGCCTCCCCCACTCTTGTGGGTGGAGTACTATAATATTAGAAAATAATGGTCCAGAAAATCTGAAATACAAAAATCTGGTGTATGTAATGTATGTATGGTCTTGACATACCAAGACTTCTTCTTCTATGCTAAGACATTTAGAAAGTCTTCTCTATCGTGTTCTGATCAACTTCGTTCACTTTTTATCGCTTAAAAAGAATGTTTTCCTTGGTGGTGGAGCGACGTAATTGTCACTACTATATACTTTTTTTTTTCTTACGTTGTTTTGGAGGATTTGGTGTGCGATCGGTCGCTTGACAAGAAAATCAAACTCTATCTATAGATAATCTTTGCAGAAATCTCAAAAGGATGTGGCTTCACTCACTCGCCCCATAAAATCCCTGGTACGGTACCAGTCGTACCTTCTTACTTTCCACATTACTTGAAGAGAATTGATATATAATGATATTCTTGAGCAGGGCTGTTCAACGCCTGTTTTAGAATGCGGGTTTTATCATCAAGTTTTTAGCTTAACCGATATTTTAGCTACATACCTTTCTACCCCTTGCAGCAGCTCCTAGGTTCCATGCCCTATTATGGTATCATTGGTGCTTTGTGACCTCGGAGAGAACGTTAGGACAACGTCTTCTTCATGCTTTTTCATGGTTTATGTTTTTTTAAAAGATGTTCGTGAATTCAAGTCGTCCCACGAATCGCTCCGTAACAGACCTCAGCCGCCGCCCCAACTCCCCGTAAGACTCTTATTAACGCCATATCGGCTCTCTTCAATCCTTTAACTCGCATCATGTCACACGCTTCTGTGACATCCAATCGGCCACTTCTTTCGCTTCAACTTCGAGTACTTATATACACAAAAAATACAACACAAGTTGTGTGACACAACAGTCTATATTCTACGGAGATTCTTTACCCTTTTGTCTCCTAGGGCAGCCCTTCCCTCAACTCCCCCGGACTTTTACGGCTCTGCAGTTCTTATCCGACCTGTCGACGTCAACGTTATTGATCAAGGGAGATTTTTACTCTATTGCCTTGGACGTCCTAAGGAGCTTCGGGAACCGTGTACTCTCGATGGCGTGGCTCGTTCGCCGCTCATGTCATTGTCTCAAAGAAACGTCGCGGTAAACCATCCTTGTGCAACCGGTCTAGGCCCTAACCTCATATTCTAGGCCTTAAAGCAACCTGCTTTCCGAGAGGTGCCAAGAAAGCTGGGGATTCCGAGGTAAAAGGACGATCAATCCTTACTCCAACAATTTCTTACTGCCCGGTAAGGCATCTACAACAACCGGGACCAAAGTAGCATGCTTATCATGCTGGTAGTACCAGCCTGGTACCTAAAACCGTAAGATCAATCAAGCGACGCTTGCTTGTGAATCACTAAATAGGTATAATGAATCGTTTATCTCAAACTTCTAAAATTAAGTTGCACTTCCCCTTGGTGATTATTTGGACATTCAGGAACTCCTTAACATATTGGATATCCGCATGTACTCCCAACGTACGTCGAACAAGGCTTCCCCCTAAATATGAGGAGCATGATGACTAAATTTCGTGAAAACAGTCAATCTTTCAGTCCAAGTCCGTTGTGAACCAGAAATCATTGTTTGTTTTAGAGGATCGAATATAAACTTCATTGTTTCATCTTTTTTTCGTCTTTCTTCCAGGGTCATCTTTTCCATGTGTTAAAACCACTCGGTTATTCTCAAGGCAACAAGATAAAAGAAAGAGAAGGACGAAAAAAAACCGAAAAGTATATCTCGCAAGAATCCATATAGCTCATAAAATTCTCGATATCTTTGCTTCGATTATGAATCCCTTTCATCATGTTATGAGAGGTGCTCGTTGCTTAACAAATTTCGGCAAAAATAGTATTCATATACCTCCTAGAGAAACCACGGAGATCCTTCCTTGGCGGTGGTAGATGGTCCAAGGTTGTTGCGGTGCAGAGCCGCTACAAAGGTGGTGATGCATTTTCATGGTTCGGAGTACCTCTTATCATGAAAAGAACAATAAAAAATTGAAGAAATTTTAACCTTTGATTTAAAGATATCAAGCTTAAGACAGAAGACAACATTGAACAACACCTTCCATATCGGGACAATGTGTTTCAAACGTTTGTGTACCCTTCACCCAAATTGTGCCCTCACTAATATTCATTCAAGTCCCATTGCTTCTTTATTGATCGTTCAAAGATTTTCAAACTTTGATACAAGTGAAAAGGTCGTATACCTAGCCCCTAAAACTTTTGGAATTTTTTTGGATCTATAACATCGGTATGAAAGGTTTTCGACTGTGATTTGTAGCAAGCTAAAGCCATCTCCATACTTATCGAAAGCTGTTTCCTACTTATAGTGTACGTTCATGCAAACGAGGTGGTATATGATGTTTGAGACAACCTAACCGAGACTTGTGTGGATGTTGGTAGAAACCGAAGCGACAGTCGCAGTAAAAGCAGAGGACGCAGTGGTAGTCCTCGCAGACAGAGGCAGAACAGGAGATCTGGAGAGAGTATCTCTGCCAGAAGGAGCAGAATGGATGCAGGTCACTATGCATCGAATGTTGATTGTTACAACTGCGGCAAGAAAGGACATTTTTGTTATGACGTCACACGCGTGTGTCACTGTGTGTCACCACGTGTACATGTGTGTCGCCACGTGTGTCACCTGTCGTGACACATTTGCATCTGTCCCCACACGGTGGTAGCAGGGTCCAATCACCAAGTATGTTGATTGCTACCATGTGTACTAGCAACGCTCATAAAAGGCGTTGGTACACTCTCTTTCCCAGTTTTGGTTTGAGAAAGACTTTCACTGCCACTGAAAGTCAAGCAGCACAACATTTGGTTTCGGAGCGAAGGGAAAGGAAAAGGAAACGATAAGGAGGACAACAAGGAGGGAGCGCTTCTTGTCGAGTAAGGAAACGCCCTTGGCGAAGGTGTGCGCTTTGGGGCAAAGGTGACTTACTCTTACCTTTGAGATTTTTGTTTTTCTTTGGGATCGTTTGGTGGTGAGCGGTCGTCCGCCACGGTATGCTTGAAAGAAGGTCATAGAGGACCTTAAAAAAGTGTTTCAAGTTGGTTGTGAGTGGTCGCCCGTGTCGGCCAAGTTGAGGAAGGGTCTTAGAGGACCTTTGGAATTTCTTGATTTGTTTGTGGGAGGTCGTCCGGTTCGGTTGACGTGAAAAGAGGTCGTAAGGAACCTTAGGGTAGTGGTATAGAGTCGTTTAGAAGCTAGCCCGTGTCGGAAAAGGTTTCTGTAGGGTCGCTTGACGTTTGTAGCTTTAGATCCCATTTTCAGAAAGTGTGAGAGTGGAGATCTCGACTTTCTTTGGGGTTTCGACCACTTCTTGCGAGGTCGCCCGCACTCTGGACGTGCTTTGTTAAAGCTAGTCGACTTAGCTCGACGTTTTTCCAGAGGGTGGTGGGTGGCTAGGTCGTTGGGTCGAAAAAGGCTACAGGGGTCGTCCGTTTTGCCAGGAATGACAAATTCGAACTGTAAAGTGTGAGAATCAACATTCTCCACGTGACATTTGTTACACTGCGAGCGTTAAAGTACTTACCTAAAGTGGTCGTCGTTTTGGTGAGGTGACAGTCGTTTTTCGTCGACTGTGGTACTGGCGCCAAAAGCGACTTCGTTTTGGTGATACTGTGGAACTGGCGCCAAATGCGATTGCGTTTTGGTGAGGCAAACGTCGCTGTCAGGTCGACTGTAGGTCGTCGACGACGTTAGTTGTAACCCAAGTCGAAAAGTGTTATTTATAACACTTATTGAAAGGGTTCCAGGTCGCTTCAAGTTCGACTTTGGTTGTTGCACGACGTCAGTCGTGGCAAAAGTCGAATAGTGTGACAGAAAGCACTTATAGTACTTCGAATTTTTCTGGTAGGTGTGGAAAAGGAGGGTTAGATTGGGTGTACGGAAGGAGATAATGGGTAGGAAAGAGTACGAAAGAGTGGGGTGTAGTGCGGAATACGAATGTGTATTGCCGCTGGGCAGGACAAGCTGTACGCATGGATATGGAATATATATTGGTGCTGTGGGTTATGAGAGTCAGCTTTGTAAGTCCTCTTCAGGCTTAGCCTTGGTGTTAAGAGTGTGTTGTACCCCGGCCTCGGCCGAACAATTGATTGTTTATTTGTGAATTTCTATAGTAGGCGTCTTTGGCGATGGATGGTAATGACAAGAGTAGTCATACCAGTGAAAAGGAGGTAGAGGTGGAACCCCCTCCTAAGACCCTAGAAGAGAGAGTGACAGACATGGAAGGGTTGATGGCAGATTTGGTAATGAAGTTGCCTGACCCTGAAAATTCCAAAGATGAGGATAAAATGGACGAGGATGAGTCGATAGACATTGTGCAATCTGGAAATGATGGTGGACTGCGTGGTATGACATCTCAAGTAGCTAAGCCAGAAAAATATGATGGAAAGATACCCTGGAGAGAATTCCAGAGTAGTCTTACTGTCTACTTTGTGGCAGCCGGTATCAACCAAGAACGTTGGGGAAAAGTTGCTCCCACGTTCTTCGGTAGAGCTGCACAGAAGCATTTGGCGGCTAGAGTGTCACAAGAGTCCTTGGAAAAAGGTGAAGTTTCTTGGAAAGAAATCTGTGAGACGATGAGTGACGGAAGTTTCGGGGAAATGGCATCGGATTATGCCATTACAAAGAAACTCATTTCATGTCGTGATCACCTTGAGCGCAAAGTGAATACGAATGAATTCGTCAGATTCGTAGATGATATATTTAAACTTCGTCGTATTCCGATGGATGAAGCGAGTAAATGCTTCTTTTTACTCCATAATTTGCATCCGGCATTGAAGTCGTCGGTCGAGACAGATGTTCATGGGAAACCTTGGACGATCTACAACGATCTTGGAAATCATGTCCTTGCAAAAGGAGTAACCCATGATGAGCGGATCCCTGTGATTAAGAATAAATCCGGGAATGTTCATGGTCGTGGGGAAGACTTGTATGGATACAAGACTTCTAAGAAAGCAAAGACTAGACCATCATTTACCAATGGGCAAGCGAACCCGAACGCTAGTAAGAAAGCGAAGGGTACGGTTCGCGGCACAAAGCTTTCCCCGGAGGAGCGTGCTAGAAGGATAGCACAAAAGCTTTGCTTCACTTGTGGTGCTCCATGGGATGTGTCACACAAGTGTGGTGGGAATGGCAAGGTGAGCGATTTGGCGATCAATGTCTTATCTCCTATCGAGAGTCATGCGCATATTGATGAGGTAGTGGAACCCTCAAATGCAATGATCGATGAGGAAATGAAAATTCATGCTTCTACTGACGAAAAGAAATTTTCGTGCAGAAATGAAAAGAAGGTGAATGATCAGATGGATCATGGTGTTCATCGCAAGATGATCAAGCGAGAACTTGAAAGACTCGAAGAGAGAACGGGACGGAAGTTTACGTTCGATTCTTCTGGAGGTTGTTTTCCAGTTGATGCTTGTAAAAGATCTTGTGAAGATTTTCTTACGTGTGATGTGTCGGGCGAGCATGTGTGGCTCAACCCAGGAAAGGCACAAATGGATGCTTTCCTGAAGCACTATTTCGAGTGTAAGAAAAGAGCACCAATGACAACAAGTGCTTGTGTCTTGGTACCTCATAAGATGCGCAAAGCTTTTCGTGTGTTTGATAGCATGCGCTTGATAGCACAATATCGGAAAGGGGCATTCTTATTTGAGAGAGCTCGTAAGATACCATTTTCCCAACCATTTGATGTGTATTATGATGCTCATGTGCCTCGAATTGTGGAACCCACAATTGACAAGGAGATCATGACTATGTCTATGGTTTTTGAGGGACGTATCTTTGATACTCCAGCTCATATATTGTTGGATTCGGGTGCGGCTGGTTCGGCCTACATTTCCCAACAATTTTGTGAGGCTTGTGGTATCTCATACCAAGCTCAAAGTGATACAACTGTTCAAATGGCTGATGGTACACCATTGACTTGTTCTGGTAAAACCACAGTTCCTCTTCGGATACAAGGTCTTCGTGAAAAGTTAGAGTGCTTGGTGATCAGTGCTCCTCACTTCGACCTTTATCTTGGAGATGTTTGGTTGAAGGACCATTGTGCTTATATGGATTTCCTTCATAACAGTTGTTCGTTGTTGTCAACTCGTGGACGTCGAGTTACGATCCATCATACTATTTCAGCTCGAAATCGTAGTGATCGTTGTGTTCATACGGTTACTCCATTTCTTTCCATTAAACAAGTGAAACGATGTCTTCGTGATGATCGGATCACTCCATTCCTTGTCTTGGTGCGTGAGGTCACGCCACCTCTTGCGGGGGAGGAACATGGGTCTCCTAATGCGTCGTTTCGTGAACGTGGATCACTAGAGGATGTGGTAAACTCCGCACACGGTGATCATGTTGAGAAAGAAACGTTGGAGAACATGTTGGCTCCTATATTGGACGAATACGAGGATCGGTTTGCGAATGAATTGGCCTCGTGTCCACCCTCTAGAGAGTTCGATGCTTCTATAGATCTGATACCAGGAGCAAATCCTGTGAGTCGTCTTATATTTCGCTATACGCCTGGAGAGCGTAAGGAAATCGAGGATCAGATATCGGATATGTTGGCTAAAGGACTTATTCAACCGTCGTGTAGTCCATGGGGAGCACCAGTCTTGTTTGTACCCAAACCGGATGGGACAAAAAGAATGTGTGTGGACTATAGAGGTTTGAATAAGTTAACAGTCAAAAATCAATACCCTATCCCACGTATCGATGATCTCTTGGATCGGTTACAAGGTGCGAGGTACTTTTCCGCCCTTGATTTGAAAGCTGGTTACTGGCAGCTTCGTGTCAAAGCTGAGGACCAGGCTAAAACGGCTTTCAAGACGCCCTTTGGATTGTTTGAATATCGTGTCTTACCGATGGGTTTGACGAATGCACCAGCGATATTCCAAACATGGATGAACCGTGTATTTCATGGGATGATAGGGAAGTACGTCCTTATCTATCTTGATGATATACTTGTGTATTCGAGGAATGAGAAAGACCACATCATGCATCTCAAAAAGGTCATGGATCGTTTGAGAGAGCACAAGCTCTTCTTGAAGAGATCAAAGTGTGATTTCTTTAAGGATGCATTGCATTATCTTGGCTTCGTGATAAGCAAAGAAGGGATTGCGGTAGATACTCGCAAGACTCAGAAGGTCATTGATTGGCCCGAGCCACAAAATATATCTGAGTTGAGATCCTTCTTAGGTCTTTCAAATTACTTCCGTCGGTTCATTCAAGGATACAGTAAATTGGTCGGACCACTTACGAACTTACTTAGGAAGAGTAAGGAGTGGGACTGAAATGAGGATTGTCGGAAAGCAATGGTGGCAGTTAAGGAAGCCCTGACCCATGCACCTTGCTTGGCAATGCCAGATTTCAGTAAGCCTTTTGAAGTTATTGCCGATGCCTCGGATTGGGCTATTGGTGCAATATTACTTCAAGAAGGTCGACCAATAGCATTTGAAAGTAAAATGCTACATGGTGCACAATTGAGATGGTCAATATCAGACAAAGAAATGTTTGCTGTTGTCCATGCTTTGAAGTTGTGGAGGTGCTACCTGGATGTGATGGAGTTTAAGGTGATCGTGGATCACAAACCCAACACATTTTTCCATTCCCAGGTAACGTTGTCTCGAAGAGCGGTGCGGTGGCTTGAGTGTCTTCAGGGATACCGATTCAAGTGGGAATACCAGCCAGGCAGGACGAATGTAGCAGACCCCTTGTCGCGCTATCCTGTACGGTATTCTCAGCAGATCAGTGTCTTGTTGGAGTCGGTGAGCAAGCGTGGCCGACTCAGTCACCTTGGTGAGGAGAGCCCAGCTCTCTCTCCTTTGCCTAATATCGATCTTCAGCGACGATTATCTGAGGGGTACGCTAAAGACGAGTGGTTCAATACATTGGAATCCGCTGCTTCAATGTGTCGTTTCGACTCGGGCTTTTGGTGGAATGGAACGCGGGTGGTTGTCCCAAACTTTGATGGCCTCAGGTTGGATATTATGAAAGATTTTCATTCAACGGTGTATTCGGGACACTTTGGTGTCAAAAAGACGAAACACAATTTGTTGAAGTGGTTTTGGTGGCCAGGGGTAGAGAAGGATATATTGTCCTTTATCAAAGGTTGTGATAGTTGTCAACGGAACAAGTGGAGACGTGGCAAACCTCCTGGTTCGTTGCAACCTCTACCGATACCAGATGCTCGTTGGGAGAGTGTTTCGATGGACTTGATAGTCGAGCTTCCCAAGTCAGGTGCTGAGCATTATGATGCGATCCTCGTTTTCGTGGACCGACTCACGAAAATGGTGAGATGCGCTGCAACATACACGAAGTGTGATGCTGCAGAAACAGCGAGACTCTTTGTATCACATGTCTTCCGTTCACACGGTCTTCCTAGGACATTGGTGAGTGACAGAGATCCCAGGTGGAGATCACGATTCTTTGCGGAATTGTGTAATACTTGGAAGATCAGTCAGGCTATGTCAACTGCTTTTCATCCCACCACTGATGGGCAAACTGAGGCAATGAACAAAGTCTTAGAAGACACCCTAAGACATTTTGTTGGGATACGCCACAGTGATTGGTCTGAACTGTTGCCAGTTGTCGAGTTTGCTATGAATAACTCCAAGTCGGAAGCGACTGGTGAGACACCATTTTTCCTTAATTACGGTCGTGATCCTTGGACAGCTACGACGGCACAGATGCCTGGATTCGGGCCAGGTGCATCTAGTAGAAAGAGCTCGTCACTGCAGATGGCGGTGCCAGCTGTATAAAGAATGACGACAACGATAAGAGATAGCATTGTGAAGGCGAAAAGGTGTTTAGAGGCAGCACGTCAAAGGATGAAGGCGTATGCTGATCGACATAGACGTCCTGTGGATGTGAAAGTAGGCGATAAGGTGTTGTTGGATGCACGGCATATCCGCCTAAAACATCCAGGATCCCGAAAACTGATGCCGAAGTGGATCGGACCCTTTACTATTTCGGATCAAATCGGTAAGGTAGCTTTTCGGTTGGATTTACCGAACTATCTTAAAATTCATCCGGTTTTTCATGCGAGCTTGTTGAAGCCTTATTGGGCGCATGGAAAGGTTCAGCCTCCTCCGCCGGTGGAACTCGATGATGAGTTGGAATATGAGGTTGAAATGCTTTTAGATCATCGTGTACGGCGAATAGGTCGAAAGCGTAAAACTGAGTATTTGTGCAAATGGATGGGTTATGGACATGAGCATAATACTTGGGAACCCGAAGAGCATATGGAGAATGCTAGGGAATTGGTAGAAGAATACCAAAACAAAATCAAGTCGACGGACTTGTCTCCGCCAATTGTTATCCGTCGAAGTGAACGCCTTCGGTCGAAAGAGCGCAATTGACAGAGTAGGAGATCTCAAGAGAAGGGAAATAAATTGAATGGGCAAAATTTGATTTGAATATCTCCGCACATATGTGTGAATGCCGACGGGTGAGATATTGTTTTCCTAAGGCAAGGTAGCCAATGTGGAAAAGCGTTCACCATGAAAAGGGGTTTTATCTCGGGTTTGAGAAGGTGTCTTGACCCTTAAGATGGTTTGGTTTTGTGAAAGGGATCACAAACTTTGAGATGTTTCTCCAATCTCAATCTTGACCGGATATGAAACTTTTGGTGTAGTGGCTCGCTGAAAGGCACCTAGAGATTTCAACATTTGGTCAAAGTACCGTGTGTAAACCATTGCTAAGGTTTCTGCACCCTGTAGCATATAAGTGTTTATCCAAGTGGAGTCAGGACCAGGAGGTCTGACACTTTGGGGGGGAGGAATGTTATGACGTCACACGCGTGTGTCACTGTGTGTCACCACGTGTACATGTGTGTCGCCACGTGTGTCACCTGTCGTGACACATTTGCATCTGTCCCCACACGGTGGTAGCAGGGTCCAATCACCAAGTATGGTGATTGCTACCATGTGTACTAGCAACGCTCATAAAAGGCGTTGGTACACTCTCTTTCCCAGTTTTGGTTTGAGAAAGACTTTCACTGCCACTGAAAGTCAAGCAGCACAACAATTTTGCTGCAGACTGTCAGGAAAACTGAGGAGGCCAGAGTCTGGAGAGACTGCTGGCCGAGAAATCCTGGCGGAGGAGGATAGAAGTGGAGTGTGGGATGGCCGGTGCAGCCCACCACACAGAGAGGCTACCAATTGGGTGGTAGCAGGAATTTTAAAGCAGAACTCCAAGGTTGGAGAGCCATGTGTAGCCTCAGCCAATGAGAAGGAGAAGAAGAAGAAGAAGAAGATGGAGAACCTTGCAGGTACAGAGCCATGGGTAGCCATACCTGAAGGGGATCCTGCAGTGTCAGTGTCGAATTTTGCAGGTGGAGGGCCTTGTGTAGCCACATTTGCAGAATGTCTGGTGAAGGATAAAGGGACAACGAAGGAGGGTTGTGGGCTGTGTGAAGCCACAACCGCTCTGGTCTCTGAGGCAGGAGGTGATGAGCCAAGTGAAGCCACACCCAGCCTGCAGGTGATGTCGGGCAGTGCAGGTTTGGGAGGTGTACAGCCTGAACCTGAGCTGCACAATGTTACTGAGTGTAAAAGTACTGATGGTGATCTGAGGGCAGACACATCAGATTTTTCAGTGAGAGAGGAGCTTGAATAGGGGAAACTTAGTGCAGATTCCCTTAAGAATGTTTGTTCAAGTGAACCCCCAGTTTTGAAGTTGAGAGGAGTCCAAGGGGGGACTCAAGGATTGTTGAAGACCACAGGGGCTGTGGCAGGTTGTTTTGCAAGAATTTTGTTAGATAGTGGTGCAACCGACAATTTTGTTTCGAAAGATTGGTTGCTAGAAAATTGTAGTGAATCGCCTGATTCAGAGCCTGCTGGGCCCTGAATCAGGAGATCTGACTGTAGGTTGGCGAGCTGGCAGCTCAGCAGGTGTCCCTGCTGAACTGGCAGCTCAGAACATTCTGTGATCTGACCTGATACAGTGATGGGTTCACTGTGTCAGCTCAGTAGTTGTCTGATCAGGGGATCAGGTCTTGTCAGAGGTGCTGCAGCAGGGTATTTGGGCAGCGCCTCTAGGGTATTGACACACTTGGTTTTAACCTAGCTTTTAACCTTGTTTGGAGTGCTTTGCACCTTGGTCTTCCTTTGTTTCACCTTCAGCTTGGCTGGCAGACTTGCAGAGTCGCAGCCGTTGCATTGGTTTCGGAGCATTCTTGTGGCAAGATCACAAGTGATCTTGGGAGAGTTCTGGTGAAGCAGCAGGCGCAGAGTTTTCAGGCGCAAGGTTTTTGCAGAATCGATCAGGGCGCAGGGTAGCGCTGAGTGCAGGCATAGTTGGCGCAGTTTTCGCACAGTTTTGTGTAGGCGCAGTGCTGCACAGAGGTCGTTTTGTACGCAAGGTTATAGTAGAGTTTGCAGGCGTTGCCTAGCACAGAACGTTGTCAGGCGCAGGTTTTGCGCAGCAGTAAGGGGCACAGTTCAGTGCGGGCACAGACGCAGATTTGCGCGGCCTGAAGTGTTAGAGTTTGCGTAGCGAAACTAGGGTTGGCAGTTGATGAGCAGTGTGGGCTCAGGTTTTACAGTTGTTAGTTCCGACGAAGAGGAAGTGTCGTCTGACGGGTTTCCTAGTGAGAACCAGCCAGATCAGACTCGGACTTTACCTGCCTTTGTTTTCAGAGCAGGACCTATCAGGGAAAACAGGGTGCAGGAACCACTGAGTCAGGTGGAGGAGAGTTCAGTTTTGGCTCCCTCGCACGATCATTATTGGGTGTTTCGGCAGGGTACTTGGATATATTCTGTTACTTGTAGGAATCCGAACTGTCTTCTTTTGTTAGAGTGGCTTGAGAAGGAAAGGATCAGAACTAGCAACCTGTAAAAAGAGATCTTCTGACTCTGGTTGTTGTATGAGTTTTGGTAGACCTGTAGCAGTGAGGAGTAGTGAAAGTGAGGCAGAAACAGACGAGGAAACTGTGATTCAGGGTGAGGCAGAGTTTCAGGGAAACCTGCCACCTGATCTGTTTACTTTCGCAGGGGACTGGGTTCCAGCTCCTTACAGGTTACCCAGACCGGTGCAGGTTCTGGGTCCAGTGAGACACCCGTTGGCAGTGGTGCCACCACCTCCTCTCAGAGCGCCTCCTCACGGCCACAGAAAGGCAGAACGCAGTGGTAACGTCATCAGATACTACGACTGTTCTGATCCTCAGTGTCCTATCTACAGATTGCAGAGGGCAACGCAGGAGAGGCGTGAGCAGAACGAGCAGAGGCGTGAGCAGAACGAGCTGAGACGCAGAAGGAATGTCAGGCGGGGAGGAGCAGATGGGGGTACCAGCCCCAGATCCTTTCGATCTGCAGGCAATGAGGCAGATGATAACAGATCTGCAGAATGAAGTCCTTCACCTGAGGAATGTTGCTGCAAATGTCAACCATCAAATGAATGATGTTGTGCAGCAGGCTGTGGCAGAAAGGTTGCCTCAGCCACAGGCTCCAGCAGCACTGGGCAAGGCCAGAGCAAAGACACCAGATGCTTGGTATGGTGACCCTGGTGATATCCCACTGAATGAGTGGCAGGTGCAGTTACAGACATATTTTGATGTGACAGGCACAAGGGATGTAGAGCAGCAGGTTCTAGTGGCTGCAGGATCACTCAGGGGAGCTGCAGGAACTTGGTGGAGAGGCAGATATGAGGCTGCTCTTGCAGGCCACCAAGAACTGCCTCAGACACTTGTTGTTTTGGTTGAACAGCTGAGACAGGAGTTTGGCAAGGTGAACGAGAACCGTGACTTCAGGAGAGAGTGGTCTCGGTTGCGTCAGGGGCGACTTTCGGTTGCTGAGTATGTACACAAGTTTCGCAGGCTCACACTGCAGATTCATGACAGCAATCCTGGGGAAAAGCTCTTCAGGTTCATGGAGGGACTGCATGAGCGTCTGCGGACGAAGGTTGAGATGGAAGATACCAACACCCTCGAAAGAGCGATTGCGCTGGCGGCTACTTGGGAAGGTCCTCTTGATAACTACCACAGAGATCGCAGTCCCAGCAGCAGACGTGCAAGGTCGCGCAGGGACAGATCGAAGAGTCGTGGCAGGTCGTTCAGCAGAGGCAGATCCCAGAGCAGAGGTCGCAGTAGCAGTCGAGGAAGGTATAACACCGAACGCGACAGGTACCACCCGCAGCGTCAGGCACCACACTTAGGTGATCGCATGGAGGTTGATGGCCTCCAGCGTAACCGCGTGGGGTTTGATGTCAGGGAAGGTCGCAGCGGCAGTAGAGGTCGCAGCGGCAGTCGCGGTGGTGATCGCAGTTTCAGTCGCAGTAAAAGCAGAGGACGCAGTGGCAGTCCTCGCAGACACCAGAGGCAGAGACGAGCAGGAACTGGAGAGGGTTCCTCAGACAGGAGGAGCAGAATGGATATGGGCAGATCAGCAGCACATGTTGATTGTTACAGGTGTGGCAAGAAAGGCCACTTCGCCGCTGACTGCTCGGAAAACTAAAGAGGTCAAGGGCTGGAGAGTCCCTTGGCCGGAATGAAAAGGTGAAGGAGGACAGAAGAGGAGTGTGGGAGGGCCGGCGTAGCCACCCACACAAGGAGGCTACCATGGGGAGGGTAGCATCTGTTTCAGGGAAGCAGAACCCGGCAGGTGGTGTGCCTTGTGAAGCCACACCGAAAGGGAAGGTCGGTCGTTTGGAAAACGTAGAACTGGCGGGTACTCTGTTGGAGGCAGAGTCTCCTGCAAGTAGGTCAGTGGATGAATTGGCGGGTACTCTGCTGGAGGCAGAGTCTCCTGCAAGTAGGTCAGTGGATGAATTGGCGGGTACTCTGCTGGAGGCAGAGTCTCCTGCAAGTAGGTCAGTGGATGAATTGGCGGGTACTCTGTTGGAGGCAGAGTCTCCTGCAAGTAGGTCAGTGGATGAATTGGCGGGTACTCTGCTGGGGGCAGAGTCTCCTGCGAGTAGGTCAGTGGATGAATTAGTGGGTGCTGCTGCAGGGGCAGTAGCATCTGCAGGAATTTTGAAGGAGGTTTCCGGGAATGAGGAGGCTGGTCGGTCGAGTGGAACCACCACCTCTCAGGTCCCTGAGGCAGGAGGTGCAGGGCCAGGCGGGGCCACACCTGACCTGCATGAGTTTTCTGTGCATGTGAGTGCTGACAGTGATCTGAGGGCAGACACTGCAGACTCGTTTTCAGTGAGAGAGGAGTCTGGGCTGGGCAGACCTAATGAAGTTTGCTTTCAAGGACATAGCTTAGATGAACCCTCACTTTTGAAGTTGAGAGGAGTCCATGGGGGGACTCAGGGAATGTTGAAGACCACAGGATTTGTGGCAGGTTGTTTTTCTCGAATATTGATAGATAGTGGAGCAACTGATAATTTTGTTTCAAAAGATTGGTTGCTTGAAAATGGCATTCAGACAGAAGCTGCTGAGGTACTGACTGAGGTGCAGTTAGCAGATGGTAAAACCTCAGAAAAGGTAGAAAAAGAACTGCAGGCCAGTGTCAAAATGGGCAAGTTTGTGTCAGAGGAAAAGATGTATGCCATAACACTAGGGAGGTACGACCTGGTGTTAGGAATGTCTTGGTTAAGCAAACACAACCCTGTCATAGATTGGCAAAAGAAGTTGTTGGTTTTGCAGACACCTCAGGGAGCAGTCAATCTTAGAATGCAGACTGGTAGAGTAGAAGATTGCAGTACAGCAGAATTGGATCTGATGTCTGCAACAGAGTTCGCACAGGTTGCTCGCAAGGGCAGACCTATATATTTACTTCATTTGAAAGAAGTGGATGTTGAGCATGCAATAAATGGGTTAGAAAGTACTGAAGCAATGAAAGGCAGTTTTGCAGATACAGTCTCCGAGGAAGAAAGAGAAGCTTTGCAGTTGGAAAAAGAAATCAGAAAAGAGTTTCAGGATTTGTTCAAAGAAGAACTGCCTCAGGAGTTACCTCCTGACAGAGGTGTTAACCACAAGATAGAACTTGTGGAAGGGGCAGAGCCGGTAAAGAAGGGACTTTACAGGGCTAGTTTTGCAGAAAGAGAAGAACTGAAAAAGCAGTTGGCAGAGTTGCTGAAACAGGGTTTTATCAGACCTAGCAAGTCACCCTGGGGATCACCAGTTTTATTCGTTCCAAAGAAAAATGGGAAGTTGAGAATGTGTGTCGATTTCAGGGCACTGAATAAACTGACAGTGAAAAACAGGTATCCTATTCCAAGGATTGAGGAGTTGCTAGATCAGATTCAGGGAGCTCGTTGTTTCAGTAAAATAGATCTCTGCTCAGGTTATCATCAAGTGCGGTTGGACCCTGCAGATTCAGAAAAGACGGCCTTCCGCACTAGATATGGGCTTTTTGAATATGTGGTTCTTCCTTTTGGGCTGACAAATGCCCCTGCCACCTTTATGAACACCATGAACCATGTTCTTCATGATTTCTTGGATATTTTCTGCATAGTTTATCTGGATGACATTTTGGTTTACAGCAGGAATTGGGCTGAACACAAGGTTCACTTGCAGAAAGTGCTGCAGAGACTGAGGGAACAGAAACTGTATGCTTCAGCTACTAAATGTGACATCTGCAAGATGCAGGTGGAGTTTTTGGGACATGAAGTGAGTGCTGCAGGTATACAGGTGTTGCAGAACAAAGTGCAGATCATCAGGGACTGGCCTCCCTTAACGTCAGTGAAGGACCTCAGATCCTTCCTTGGCCTGGCAAATTACTACAGAAGGTTCATCAAGGACTTCTCTGCCAGGGCTAAGCCATTGACTGCCTTGCTGAAGAAAGAAGCAAGCTGGCAATGGACAGAAAGGGAAGCTGCGTCAATGCAGGATATTAAGGAGGCATTGATGTCTGCACCAGTGTTGTTGGTACCTGACCCAGGATTGAAGTTTGAAGTCACCACTGATGCTTCAGACTATGCTATTGGAGCAGTCCTTACACAGGACTGTTAGTCTTTTAGCGCTATACGAGGTAGTTTGGGATAGAGCCGAGGGTGGCTGACGCATGTGGGTTCACGAGTAAGACAGATTAGACCCAGAGTTTGGGGCATGCGTCAGCGTACTACACTTAGGGGTACTTAAGAGGCCCACTCGTTGTTTTGACACTCATAGTTACTTTGTAAGAACTCGGGATTCGTGGGATTGGTGTGTTCCCGCTTGTGTGTGTGTTTGTGTGTGTGTGTGTGTTAAGTGTTTGCCTGACGCAATCACTTCCCAACCCAAGTGCTCTAGTAGCGTTCACAACCGCGCTAGCTAGAGAGTTGTCTAAAGCAACAAACCCCACAAGTATACTTGCGTTAGCCAGCAAGTTATCACGAATCCAACCAACACAGCCGACCACTATTGCGTCACCCACAAGCTTCACTATCAATTGGTTTCGGAGCGAGGCAAGAACTTTAAGTTCTTGAGATCGAAACTTGTGAACGTGGCGCAACAAACGTTTTTGTTTGTTTGTTTGGTAGAGAGAAACTCCAACCGTGGTTGTTGAGTACTCCCAAATAGTGGCTGAGAGACCATGGCTGACCGTGAACACGCATTGGCAGTGCGCGAGCCTCAAGTTGAAGAGCCAGGGATTGAACCTGAGTTCGATGAGGAATTGCCTGACGCACCCAATGTTGTGTATCAACAAATAAACGTCCAGAACATCCACAATGTCCAGCAA
Source organism: Bryopsis sp. KO-2023 (assembly GCA_030272585.1). Taxonomy (NCBI): domain Eukaryota; kingdom Viridiplantae; phylum Chlorophyta; class Ulvophyceae; order Bryopsidales; family Bryopsidaceae; genus Bryopsis; species Bryopsis sp. KO-2023. The sequence continues at coordinate 2,410,756 of BSYQ01000002.1, forward strand.
GCAGCTGTCGACATAGACATGGGAGCTGATGCGGAAGCCTTAAGAGAGGATGTGGATGCGGTCCATGACCGTGTGGACGATTTAGCCCACGGGCTAAGGGGTCACCTGCAGCAAGTTGACCAGACACTGGGGCAGAGGCTAGCCCATACTGAGGCCTCTGTGTCGAACCAACTGGCTGGCGCATCAGAGGTGATCGGGCAGGCGCTGGAAACACAGCACCAGCATGCGCAACAGGTTGAGGCCACACAGCATGCGGTGGTGTCGCAACAGGAGAAGCTGGAGTCAGTAGCGGCTCAACATAGTCGATACGAGCAGAGGCTATTACGCCAAGATATCGACCATAGAAAAGAAAGAGCCGAGATCAAAGCTTCTGTGGACGCAATAACGAGGAGAATGGATGCCGCAGACATTCTAGCGGACTCTCGTTTTGCTGACCTAAAAGAAACGGCTGAAGCATCAGCACTTCAGTTAAAACAACTCTCCGAGTTATCCCTTGTACAGGGGCGGAGAATTGAAGGCTTATTAGGAACTGTTGCGGATTCCAACGAAAAAGTCGAACGGACTCTAGAAATGTTTCGGGAGTCCTTGCACAAACAAGGTGCTGAGGTGAAGCGTTTGCAGAGCTCAAGAGTAGCAATTCAAAAAGATTTGATTGCCTTGGAGAAAAAGGCATCCAAAACCTGGGATCAGCAGCAAGATGCAGCTGATGTGGTTGCCTTAAGATTATCTGGCCTGGAACAAAGCATGGAGGATGTGAGTGGCGGAAGTCAGAGTGCCCAAAGTGGAAGTGATGCTCGTGCAGTATCACCAGAGCGTGAAGAATCAACTTCCCCTGAGCCTGAGGACTCAGCCTTTGGGATGCCGCTGCCGAAGAAATCAGTAAAGCAGTTGGCTGCATCATGGCCGCCACTAGACCAGAGCTTCGCGGTAGGAATGGTTGGGGCAGGAACCTCAACAATACCGGCTCCTCCAGCAGTACAGGTCGAGGAGGGTGAAATTGTTGCTGCAGAAGCACCACCATGCACTGCAGTGGACAGCGCACCAGACGCTGATTTCACATTCCCTCAATTGATACCTCCAAGTACAAGAGCTCAGCCTGGAGTACGCATCTCAGAACCCGACTCTGCCGATGGATCACGTAGACCCACACGAACTAACCCAAGAGTTCTCTCCTCAGCAGAAGTGTTATATCAAATTGACCTTGAGCGTGCTAAGGCACAGGTCAGAGAAGAGAAAGGAAAAGAACCCATGCAGATCCCCACACGTACTGGAAGATTGGGACTTGGGTTAAGTGCATTGGGAGCAAGGGTAGAAAATAATCCCTTTGCTGCACTTGGTTCATATGAGTCTACTGGTGGACCCAGTCGAGTTCCTCGCATGCGAGGTAACTTCGGAGACCCTGGTGATGACGACCCAGATGATGATGGCGGTGATGATTACCGCGACAGACGAAATCGCCCACCTTCCCGCATTCCAGGTGCGCCTGATGGCGGAGGAGGTGGTGGCGGCGGTGGAGATGGTGGAGGCGGTGGACCTCCCGGTGGACCTCCTGGTGGAGGTGGAGGTGGAGGTGGCGCTGGACCAGCAGGCCCAGGACCTCCTAGGCAAGGACAGTGGTTGCCTAGCACCGTCAAGTTGCAAATGCCTCGCGCATTTAACGGAAGTGGAGAACCAAAAGCCCGTAAATGGCAAGTGCTCATGACGCGGTACTTGAGAACCTGCGGAGTGCATGAAGCACAGTGGCAATCGATTATGGCCACTAACCTTTATGGGGCTGCCTCGGATTGGTTAACGATGCAAGAGTTGAAAATTCACCGAGGTGAAAGACCACCCTTCCGTGACTGGATGGACTTCATGGATGGCTTAGCTACAGCTTTCGAATTCTCTAGTGATCGAGACGAAGCGTGGCGTGACCTCCACAAACTCAAGCAGACTGGAACAGTGAAACAGTTTGTAAAAGAGTTTCAGCGTTTGGTCTTGAGAATTCCAGACCTCGAAGAGGATCACCAGTATTTGCTCTTCGTTGATGGACTCAAGAGTGAAGTTCAGAAGCTGGTCGCTGCAACGGTACCTCGAGATGTCGAGGCTGCCATCATATCCGCCGAACGATTGGAAGCCCTTGGAGTTGGAACACAAGGCCAAGGAGGGCAGACCAATCAGAAAAAGAAAGGAGTCTGGCGTGGTGGAAGAAAGAAGAAAGGCCAGAATCAGGGTCAGCAGCAGCAGAACCCTACACCACCAGCCCAAGCACCACCACAAGCTGCCGCAGGAGTGCAACAGCAGCAGCAACAGCAACAAGGACGAGGAGGAGGACGTGGTGGTGGTGGACGTGGACGCGGTGGTGGTAACCGTGGAAGAGGACAAGCCAATCAGGGAAGACAGAACCCCCAAGGGGGAGGGGGCTATCATTGTTATCTTTGTGGAAAGAAGGGTCACCCTGTGAGGCAATGTCCTAAGTTAGAGGAGGTGAAAAACCTCCCTAATGTAAAACAAATGTTAAACTGACCGCCAGGCAGGAAACTGCTTTGTCTGAGCCTGGCCGACGCAAACGTCGTAAGCGAAACAGAGTTCGTAGGCGGCGTAGGAAGCATAGATCAAAAGTAGGTGCCTCGAAAAAGGTTAAAAGTACTCACAGCGGAAAACCTGAGGAGCGGACTAGTACACCGCGTGAAGAGAGAACAGAGACACTCTCCACATCTACCCAATCGGCACATGACAACTGCGATTGGAAAAATGAACAGAAGGAAAGCACACCGGATGAGATGGACGCGCCTCATGCGTCATCTGCATCTCTTCCCTCTGTTAGTGAATCTGTGGGCTCATTGGAGTCGCAGAGTAGTCTACAGGAGTCCCTGCCTGCAGACGTAGACGATAGTGGGTCAGAAACAACCCAGCGGTCTACCACAGAGCGAGTTAATGTGTCAGAAGTTCGATCAACTTCGTCAACCAAGGGTGACACATGCCCTCTGTTAAAAATTCAAGAAGTGCCTGTGAGAGGGTACGAAGTAAAAGCACGGATCAAGACCACGGACCTTTATGCATTCATTGATTGTGGAAGTACCGCAAACTATATCAATGACAAGGTAGCGCGTGATCTCGGGTTGTCGATTACACCAAGCTCAAAGAGAGCAATGTTGGCAAACGGAGATATTAAAGAATTGGCTGGCAGCTGTAACAACCTCCGAGTAAAGGTAGGAGGGCTGAAGTGCAAAATGAAAGCGGATCTGTTCCCAGACCTTGGTTATGACCTAATATTGGGCATGCCTTGGTTGCAGAAAGAAAACCCCCGCATAGACTTTCAGCAGAATGAGATTTCAGTTTGCAAAAACAGCCAAGTGTTTCATCTCCCGTTGCGTCATCCAACCCAAGAGAGTATTGAACCTGAACGAAAAGTACAGTCGATACTGCAAGAAGTGCCAGTGACTGAGTGTTCAGCTAAGAGAATGATGCGTCATCTCAAAACAGAGACAGCATTCATGGTTGTAGTGCAAGAGTCTGAAGAGAAAGCTTTAGGCCAACATGAATTGCCTGACGCAATAGAGCGAACACAGCCATTCAACACTGAGGATGAGATTGGCAAACTTATTCGTTCAGACACCCCTGCCGAAATTAAAAAGGTGGTAGAAACACACCGTGGTGTGTTCCCTCGTGATTTACCCCCAGGGATCCCTCCGAAGAGAAAAGGTCATGAGTTTAAGATAGACCTGGAGGATCCAACACCTATCCATCGTCCAATATACAAGCTTTCACCAGCAGAGCTGGATGAAGTGAAAGCACAAGTGGACTACCTTCTGGAACAGAAGAAAATCAAACCATCCGAGTCCCCTTGGGGCGCGCCAATCCTATTTGTACCGAAAAAGGATGGAGGCTTAAGGATGTGTGTGGATTACAGGTGGATCAATAAGGTGACGGTGAAAAACCGATATCCTTTACCCCTGCCAGAAGAATTGATGGATAGAGTGTTCAAAGCCAAAGTGTTCTCGAAGTTAGATCTGCGATCAGGCTATTGGCAATTTCCAGTAAGGCCATCTGATACAGATAAAACAGCGTTCCGCACGAGATACGGTCACTTTGAGTTTTTGGTAGCGCCTTTTGGGCTAACCAATTGCCCAGCGCAATTCCAAACTCTAGTGCAAGACCTACTCACAGAGTTTTTAGATGATTTTGTTGTTGTCTTTATTGATGACATACTCATCTTCTCTGAAAACATGGAACAGCATGCTGAACACTTAGAGAAAGTCCTGGCGCGACTAGCAGAATATCAGCTTTTTGCTAAGGCAAGTAAAAGTGAGCTGGCTGTCGCAACAGTAGACTATCTTGGCTACCGCATTAGCGGAAGTGGGTTAGAACCACAGGAACAAAAAGTGAAGGCAGTGAAGGAGTGGAAGGAACTACAGAGTGTTAGCGATGTACGTAGTTTCCTTGGAATGGTTTCATATTACAGGAAATTCATTCCCCAGTTTGCACATGTTGCTGGACCACTCCATGACTTAGTGAAAAAAGACCATCCCTGGAGATGGGGACAGGTGGAGCGTGGCGCATTCAATGAACTGAAAAAGCGTCTAAGTCAAGCTCCCGTCCTTATTTTTCCAGATGCGTCACTGCCTTACACTGTGATCACTGATGCGTCGAATGAGGCCATCGGTGCCGTGTTAACACAGGATCACGGAGAGGGGCTACAGCCAATAGCTTACCTCTCACGTAGATTCAAGCCTGCCGAGCTTAACTATGCACCATACGACAAAGAGTTGTGTGCAATATGTTATGCGATGGTGCAGTGGAGACATTATCTAGAAGGTTGTGCGGGTGGAGTAACAGTGTTCACTGACCACCAACCTCTGACGCATATTCTGTCGCAGAGGAACCTTTCTAGAACCCAAGCAAGATGGCTTGAGGCGGGGTACCTGACTTCGATCAACCCCAAGATCTCCTATATCAAAGGCAAGGCTAATGTGTTAGCAGATGCTCTCTCCCGCAGTGTTCCTAAGCCCGTGGAAACTGCGATGAACATTTCCACTTGGCAAGTGCATCAAGCAAGCCAAGACGAGTGGAAACAAGCCCTCCAAGCTGATAACTCCTTGGTGAAGATGTTGCGGAAGCTTGAGAGTGGCGAGGAAGTTGAGGGATATTTCCTCAGAGAGGGAATACTCTGGACGGTCCCAAAGAGAGGATTAGTCGAGAAAGTGGTGGTTCCTAAAGGCCAGCGCAATAAGATTATGAAGGAGTGCCATGAGACACCTTCAGCCGGCCATACAGGACCAGCGCGAACAGGAGAAATCCTAGCGCGGCGATATTGGTGGAAGGGGTGGATGAATGAGTTGAAGGCATTTGTGCGCGAATGCCCTGTGTGCCAACAAATAAAGGCTGACACACAGAAGCCTATGGGCTTACTTCAACCCCTGCCAATACCTGAGCGGAAGTGGGAGCAAATTACCACTGACTTGGTGACAGATCTACCAGCATCCAATGGGTTTACTGCTGTAGCTGTCTTTGTCGATAGACTTACCAAGTTTGTGCATTTCGCCCCATGTACTAAAGAGATTACCGCTGCAGGATACGCCCAACTTTTTATCGAACATGTTTACCGCAACCATGGCCTACCTAAAGTGATTGTGTCTGATAGAGACCCTCGCTTTACCAGCAAGTTCTGGCAGACGCTTTTTAAAGCTCTGGGTACAGAGATTCGTATGAGTACAGCTTACCACCCTCAAACGGATGGGCAGAGTGAGGTTACCATACGTACTCTGGAAAATTTCTTAAGGCCATATGCTGAGAGGTATCCCCATAAGTGGGTTGAGTATTTACCTACAGCAGAGTTTGCAGCAAACAATGCAGTGAATGCGAGTACGGGGTTCGCACCTGCATACTTGATGTATGGGTACCATCCAGAAACACCAAACATTGGTGGGACGGCAACGCAATTTCAAGTGGAAGCAGTTAAGACTATGGTAGCACGGATGGCACAGGACTTAGATACCGCAAAAGCATATTACTCTAGAGCACAACACAGAATGTGTGTGAGTGCAAACAAGAAGAGGAAAGATATTGCTTTTGAGAAAGGGGATAAAGTCCTGATAAAAAGCCGTTTTATTCCGTTGGCTGCTTTGAACAAAGTGAGTCCCAAACTGCGCCGTCGATTTGTGGGTCCCTTTGAAATTGTGGAGAAAATATCAAAGGTGGCTTACAGAGTTCAACTTCCGGAAACATGGCTCATTCACCCAGTGTTTCATGTTTCTAAGTTCAAGCGTTATCACGCCTCGAGTGATAACAGCAGGCAAATACAACCTCCAGAAGGAGAGTTGATTGGTAGCGAAGTAGAGTATGAGGTCGAAAATATCCTAAGGGCTAGAGGTAAACGCAATCGTGAATACCTAGTGCTGTGGAAAGGATACGATCTACTTGACGCTACTTGGGAACCTGAAGCTAATCTGGTTAACGCACCAGATATACTTCGCGCATTTAAAGAGAAAGAACGAAAAGAGTTGCAGAAAGGAAGAGAATAGGGAAACAGAGTGTTTGATGGCTAAGGTGGAACTCCTTATTGCAAGGGGGCGCGAAAAAGGATACCTTAGAAAAACTCTGTCGACTTCCAAACCAACTCTTTAACTTTAATGCGTTAGGTGCCTAAGTTATTTGGCTGGCGCAGTAAGTGTAGCTTCAGTAGTACTTTAAAAACCGGGCAAACGATGTCACATTCGAGATAGTGTGGTTGTTCCGAGAAAACCCCTATCAAGTGACGTGTTGAGGTGGTCTTGACGAGACTCCAACCGAGCGAAACGTTGGTGTCTCACCCCAATAACCCAACGAGGAAAGTGTACGAGTCACCCAGCCTTATAAGCGCAGCCCTCGAACCATTTTGCCCTAGTGTTTGTGTAAACGGAGCGAGCTCCTGAGTAAAAAAGAGTCTAAAGACGCACAAACCGTTGTTATTTCTTTCTTTCCGACGAACATAATGGCTGCCGATACACCCGCCGCAATTATTGCGAGGTTGGAAGCGGAGGTAGCTCAAAAAGAAGAGGAGCTGCAGCACTTTACGTCGACCGCAGAGGAAGTGCTGCAGAACAATGAGGCCTTAACCCGGCAGCTCTCAGAGTTGAGTGACCGGACGAAAGCAGCTGAGGCTGCGAAGGAGGCAGCGGAGAAAGCCAAGGAAAAGGCGGAGGCGGAAAAGAAAGAAGCGGAGGACAAGCCCAAGGTCTTGGAAGAAAAATTGGAAGCCATGAAGCTGAAGAAGCAGCGGTTCCAATCTCACATGATGGCTAACCATCGTGAGAATGACCTCCGCAAACAAGCTCTCGGGGGAATAGTGGATCGATTTACCGCGGTAGAGGAAACGCTGCAGCAAGCTGTAGCAACCGCGTGGAGTGCAGCAGCCAACAACCTTAAGAAGGAATTGGCAGAACAAGAGCTGCAGATCGATTTGCTGGGAGAATCCCTCAGAGACGGCTCTGAAAAACTTCAAGTGCAGAGCGAAACAACGGACAAGATGCTGCGTTTGAACCCGGCGGTACCAGCACCACGGGTACGCGAAGAACTGGATCGCCAAGTCCAAGTTCTGTTGTCAAACGCAACACTTGATCTGGAACCGTCCAAGGACGATGATGCGGGAGGCTCAAGCAAGGGCAAGGGGAAAGGGAAAAACAAACGTCCAAGCTCGCCGTGTAGGGATGCAGATCCACACGGAAAGAGAAGGCGAGAGGACGGTGACGATGAAGGTGGTGAGCCACCGAGGGATCGTATGCCTGGAGATGCAGCAAGAGCCAACTTGTTACTCAAGTTAAAGGCTGCTGCATTAAAGACTCCAGCACCCTCACAACCAGCACCAACAGTTCAGACTCCCGGAGATGAGGCTACCGCACTAGCACCGGGGGAGGACTTATTCGACATGAGAGAGGAGGAGCTTTTGGACTTGGATTTTCACGAAGAAATTGACTTCGGCAGTCCACCTCCTAGGCTCGAAGGTCCTAGTTCTGAACTGGAGGACGGGGAAATCAGGAATGATGAAGGGCCAAGCCAGGTGACAGAGGTTCAGCGTGCGGTACATCCACCGTTGGAGTTAGCTCCAACAGAAGCAGCACTTCGGGCTTTCCGAGAAAAGGTTAAGCTCAGAAGACTAAGGGCGGCTGCTCAGGACAAAGTGGATGCTGCACCCGGCGAAGTGAACCTGTCACGGGAGGATATCGAGGAGGCTTGCAACCCCATCACTGCGTCAGAGAAATGGCCGAAGGTCCAATATACTAACCCCAGGGACCGAGCCTTGCAAAATTACCGCGGCAACCGGCACTTTCACGAGTTGCCCATGTGCATTTGGTGCGGGAGAAGCCCAATGCAGGCAAGTGCTCAGCGGCTGACGCAGAAGAAGTATTCCGTCCTTCCTTGTGGGTATCACCTCGTGTGTGATGCTCACTGGTTGGCATACTCGATGCTGGGGCGCATCGTCACAGCGGTCCAAAAAGTCGCGGAAGTGGACAACAAGTCCATCGCCACCGTCTCCCCATTCTCTCTACCTGCCCATATGTTGAAGCTGACACGCTCGACGTTCGAAGAAATCCCTCCGTTCCCGGCTGAGCACGAGAAGTTGCCACACTGCAATATGTGTGTGAAGCGGCAGCTCAAGGTGTCCGGCATCACAAGGGATCTGCCATTCCTTAAATCCAAGAGGGTGGCTGCCGCATTTGATCCCTGTGTCCGGTATCGTGCAGTGCAGCAAGCGCATGCGCAAGAGCAGCGTGCTATCCAGCAAGCGCAAGCGCAGGAACAGCGTTAAGGAGGAGGGAAAAGGAGTTATCGTCGACCAAGTGTGTGCGTGCAGCAGCTGTCAGAGACGTCAGAGCAAGAGACAGGTCCAAGACAGTTGGGTGTGGGTATGGGAGTGGGTGAGTTTTGTGTTTGTGTTTTTGTGTTTTTGTTTTTCTTTGTGTTTTGGTGTGCGTGGGCGCCCACTTTTTGCGGGGGGGGCGTATGTTAGTCTTTTAGCGCTATACGAGGTAGTTTGGGATAGAGCCGAGGGTGGCTGACGCATGTGGGTTCACGAGTAAGACAGATTAGACCCAGAGTTTGGGGCATGCGTCAGCGTACTACACTTAGGGGTACTTAAGAGGCCCACTCGTTGTTTTGACACTCATAGTTACTTTGTAAGAACTCGGGATTCGTGGGATTGGTGTGTTCCCGCTTGTGTGTGTGTTTGTGTGTGTGTGTGTGTTAAGTGTTTGCCTGACGCAATCACTTCCCAACCCAAGTGCTCTAGTAGCGTTCACAACCGCGCTAGCTAGAGAGTTGTCTAAAGCAACAAACCCCACAAGTATACTTGCGTTAGCCAGCAAGTTATCACGAATCCAACCAACACAGCCGACCACTATTGCGTCACCCACAAGCTTCACTATCACAGGACCATGGACAGGGTCAGCAACCTGTGGCCTATGAAAGCAGGAAACTGCAACCTGCAGAACTGAATTATGCTACCCATGAGAAGGAGCTCTTGGCCATTGTACATGCACTCAAGGTGTGGAGGCACTATCTGGATGCTCAGGAGTTTGTGGTGCACACTGATCATGCACCACTGAAGTATCTACAGACTCAGCCTCAGTTGTCCAAGAGGCAGGCAAGGTGGATGGAGACCTTGCAATCCTTCAAGTTTGAGATCAAGTACAGACCTGGAAGAGACAATGTGGTGGCAGATGCACTGAGCAGGGCCACACATCAGACTGCAAGGGAGCAGCCTGAGGTCAATGCACAAGCAAGATTGGACCTGACCCAGGGATTTCAGGAGGAGGTCAAGGAGGCCTATCAAAAGGATCCTTTGTGCAAGCAATTGATTGAGGCACACTACAGACCAGCTCATGTGAAATGGGATGGTCAGAGGCTTTGGAGAAGGGTTTGCAATGCCTGGAAATGGTGGATACCTGATGCAGACGGGCTCAGGGAGAAGTTGCTCCATGACTGCCATGAATCAGCATTGGCAGGACATCTGGGCAGACGAAAAACGCTGGTCAGAGTGCAGGCGCATTACTTCTGGCCACGCATTTCAGGCACAGTACAGAAGTATGTCAAGAATTGCATCCCCTGTCAGAGAAATAAGGCTTCTAATCAGAGGCCTTTGGGTAAGCTGCAGCCTCTGCCTATTCCTGATGGCAGGTGGTCCAGTGTTTCAATGGATTTTGTAGGCCCTTTGCCTAAAACCAGGAAGGGGTCAGATTATTTGCTTGTGGTAGTGGACAGATTCAGTAAGATGTTGCGATTGATTCCAACCAAACAAACGGTAACTGCAGCAGGTGTTGCAGATTTATTCTTTCAGAATGTAGTTCGTTTCTTTGGGTTGCCTCAAGAGATTGTTTCGGATAGAGACAGTCGGTTCACTAGTAATTTTTGGAGAGCTCTGTGGAAGAGAGCAAATACTAGATTGGCAATGTCTAGTAGTTACCACCCTGAGACAGACGGGCAGACAGAAAGGGCTAACAGAACGGTGCAGGAGATTCTGCGAAGTTATGTTGAGCCTGCAGGTGCAGATTGGGAAGAGCATTTGGCTGCTGCAGAGTTTGCTTACAACTCCAGCATCAATGCCACTACAGGATTCTCTCCCTTTTTCCTCATGTACGGGCAGAATCCCCGAACTCCTGCAAGTGCTGTAGCAACTACAGCCTGCCCTGCGGTGGATGATTGGTGGACTACTTGGCAGCAAGCAGAGCTTGCTGGCAGAGACAACATTGCTCAAGCTCAGGATCGACATCGCCAGGTGGCGGATCAAACCAGGCGGGGAGGGGGCTTTGAGCCAGGCGAAAAAGTTTTTCTGGCAACCAAGGACTTACCCCTACCTGATGTACTGAGCAGGAAACTAACTGCAAAGTTCTGTGGGCCATTTGAGGTGGTAGAAAGGCTGTCAGAGGTGACAGTCAGGTTGAGGCTGCCAGGGCATTGGCGAATCCATGATGTGTTTCATGTGTCCAAGCTGAAGCCTGCCTTTATTGATCAGGAGGGCAGTTTTCCAGCCAGGAGGACACACACACTGCAGCCTGAACCAGAGCTGGTTGAGGGGCAAGAGGAATACCTGGTGGACAGGATTCTTGCAGAAAGGACTGTCAGAGGCAGGAAGCAGTACCTTGTCAGGTGGCAGGGCTATGACCAGTCAGAGGATACATGGGAGCCTGCCAGAAACTTGCGAAACGCACCGGACAAGTTACGTGAGTTTGAGATAAGGAGCTGAAAGGACCCGACCAAACAGAGGTGACAGGTTGATATCTCTGACAGACTGAAGCAACCCCTGACAGAAACAGCGAAAAGAGTGCAGCATACTGGAACAAGAAGCTGTCTAGCAAGTTACGTGCGCAGAGCAGGAAAAGAGAAAGAGGAGCTTATCGTTCGAAAGGAAGGAGTCAATATGGATCAGCAACCAGCAAACCAGACCGCCCTTATCGTCTCAACCCCCGCTGGCAGCAGTGAACCAGCAGAAAGTACCCCTGTGGTTATCAGCGGAGAAGCGGTGGAGAAAGCCGACGTGATCAAGGGGGCAGATGAGGTTGTGGCGTTTGAGGAGGCTGTGCAGGTTCTGCGGAAGAGGGCAGTCGACGTTGCGGAGTTGGAAAGGCTGAGGAGCAAGTGTCAAAAGGTGGAGCAGGAGAAGTGGAAGCTGCAAGGGTCTCTGAGTGCTGCCGAAAGTGAGCTGAAAGCGTGGCGAGAGTGGGCGAAGAAAATGCCGGTAACGCGGTTGGATTCCGAAGAGGAGTTGTCCTTCGGCTTCCTGGACACAGGGCTCCCTGAACCAGAAAAACCTGCAGCAGACCAAAAGAGTGAGATGGAGACGGCGCTGAAAGAAACGGGGCGTGGCTGTTCACTTTGCTTCAAGACGGCGAGGTCTCTTGGGGCACCAGTGCGGGAGCTCCCATGTCGGAAGCACAGGATATGCTGCAGAGACCTCTGTGTCCAGAGACTCTGGTACGCGCCAGACGTAACGGTGGAAAAGACGAACCCAGACGGGAGCTTGGACGTGGTCGGACAACTCAGCGAAACGCGAAAGGGGGTTTCGGTGGATGCAGCGAAAGAGTGTGGGCTGTGCCAGCTTCGGGTGCACACGGCCATGGCGCCGAGGGTGCTGACATCCTTGCGAATCGCGCTCGTCAGTCCACCCCTGCCGACGCAACCAGCCTCCCCGGGACGAACCAATCGTGATTGCGTGCCGCTGCGAGAGGTCCGCTGGAGTGTGCCCGCGCTTGCGCCAAAGAGGGGCTTGAAACGTCCGGCGACCTGAGGCAGGAATCGACAGGAGGTGTGACCATGGGAGTTGTGGCAGGATTGAATGTGGTTTGCTCAGTGGGTGCAGTGAAAGAGTTGGAGTTTTTTTTCAAGGGCTGTCCAGTTTCTGGTGATCAGTGTGTTGGAAGTGGAATTTTTCAGGCAGGGTTAAACCCTTAGGGCTGTCCAGTTTCTGGTGATCAGTGTGTTGGAGGTGGACAAGGATCTCTTTTGCAGTTTCTGGTCAGGTTGAGATGAAAACTCTGAAGTTTGCAACCTGTTTTGGTTATGAAAATGGTTCACCTGTTGATACATTACAAGTCCAGTCAAATGGGTTTTTATCTTTGTGAGGTTGGTATTTGTTGCCACTTGAGTATGGCTGGTTAAAAGGACAGATACAGCAACCTGCATGGAGTTTTTATTTCAGTTTTGAATATGGAAATTGGTTTGACAAATCAGTGGCAGAATTACAACACTTGAGGGGCTGGAAAAATGAGAGATTTGGGTTCTATTTCAGACTGCAGATGGAGTGCAGTGTTTGCTTGAAAGAAGGGCTCTGATTTCTATATTACAGGTCCATGGATAGTTTGTTGAGCTGAAACATTTCTGTGGGAAATTTGGTCCCTTTGAAAGTTATGGTTGTATCAGGGTGCATAAGGGATAGCAATTTCCAGTGGTAGGACTTGGTATGGTTACATTTATTTTGGACTTGATTATCAGTGACTGAAATCTGAAAGATGTTTTATTTTAATTCGATACATTGGATCAGGTCTGAATTGCAGATATGAGTTTTTCATTGGCAGAAGTTGGACTAAGAAGTTCTTCACTGATATGGGTTTTGGTTAGCTTGCAGTCTCTTGGGTTTTTCCTTTCTAAGTTGCAGTAGGGGCTACTGCAGTTCAGGTGGGGAGGAATGTAGTGAATCGCCTGATTCAGAGCCTGCTGCGCCCTGAATCAGGAGATCTGACTGTAGGTTGGCGAGCTGGCAGCTCAGCAGGTGTCCCTGCTGAACTGGCAGCTCAGAACATTCTGTGATCTGACCTGATACAGTGATGGGTTCACTGTGTCAGCTCAGTAGTTGTCTGATCAGGGGATCAGGTCTTGTCAGAGGTGCTGCAGCAGGGTATTTGGGCAGCGCCTCTAGGGTATTGACACACTTGGTTTTAACCTAGCTTTTAACCTTGTTTGGAGTGCTTTGCACCTTGGTCTTCCTTTGTTTCACCTTCAGCTTGGCTGGCAGACTTGCAGAGTCGCAGCCGTTGCACTTCCACTAAGTAGACTCGACTTGCAGGAAGGGTGCTTCGGCTCCGAAACCAGTTTGTTAGGCCCCTGTAGGTTTTAGTGAAGTCGTTGCTAAGTTTGAGACTGGGGTCACACACTTTCACAAACCAGAGAATTAATTTACACAGTGTTCTCTCTGAACTTAACCCCCTAGAACCCGTACTAACCCGTACTACACACTCGTACTGCAAAATGAGTGCGACAACGTATCATATAGGATCTATTCAAATTTACTTTAATATAGAATGAAAATCATTGGAGGAGATGAGGTTATTTCGAGTTATCAGACGGGGTTCAGGGAGAATTATAGCACACTCCTACAGGTGTTTCTACTGTGGAGTCTAGTATGTTGTTATGCTCGAAAAAAATCGAAGAGGTTACTAATCCTCCTTTTTGTAGATTTTTGTTGTGCGTATGACTCGGTGGATCACTCTCGTTTGTGGGAAACATTAGTGGAACTAGGTTATGACCCGAAATTTTCTCGAATTTTCTCTAAATTATACATTTAAATGGGCTAAAGGGTGCGCTCGGCTGAAGGGGTTTCAACACAGTTTCGCCGGACGGCCGGAGTAGGCCAAGGGGACCGGGGCCCCCCTGCTGTTATTAGGAGAATCTAGTGGGGCTCCTTCGGAAGGGGTCCAAATCTGTGAAAGTTGAGAACAGGGAGATTGAGGGTATTTATTACGCAGATGACTGCGTCTTACCAACGGATTCAATAAGAGGGGTAGACGAAAAAATAGAAGTACTAAAAAAATATGAAAAAGAGGGTGGGGTGAGTATGAATTCAGAAAAGAGTGTTTGCATGGTGGTGAACGGGGTATTTGATGATGCCAGTTCACCCATAGAAGTGGTATATGAATTCAAAAATCTAGGTATTTGGGTGAGTGATAAATCCGAAAAGTTTTCTGACAGTCATTTAGGTCGGTTGGAGGAACTCATGAAAAGTAAGAGACGGGAATATTTCGAATGGGCATACCGCCTTGAATTCAAAGATCCCAAAGTTCTTTTGCATGGATTAGACATTTTTGTATTAAGTGCGATTCTGTATGGTTGTGAGGTATGGGGTGCAGGGATTTACCTTAGCGTTTTCGACAAGTTGGAAAAATTATACCTCAGTTGTTTACGTTGGATATTATGTCTTCTGGAGCGGACTCCAAAAGGAATCGTTTTTTGGGAATTCAACACCTTCAACATGGAATATCGCATACAAGAGAGAGTTCTTAAATTTTATAATAAATTGATTTCTTTTTTTGAGAACTCGCCGGTTTGTTTTCTTGCGGATAGAATGGTAAAACGATATAGAAATATGGGTCGGTCATATGGAAATCTTTTGATTAAGATGGTGGAACCTCTAGGGAGTCGTTTTGTGTCGTGCATTAATAATGGGGAGATTATTGACATTCGGGATTGGAGGGAGACTAAGAAAGATGTTTTGAGATCTGCATGGGTGGAGTCGGTGTGTTTCAGAGAATGATAAAACTTTATTAAGAGAGAAGAGAGGCTGGGTTATTTTAGCCAACAATTGAAATTTGTTTACGTTGGGGCAATCGCACGTTTCAGATGCGGTGTTCACTTCCTTCATGTAGAAGCTTATACAATGAAAAGAGTTAACCGGGTAGAAAGAAGTGATAGGGTGTGTTGGTTTTGCAAGAATCTAGTGAAGATGAAATCCACTTTCTGTTCAAGTGTTTCTCATAAACCATTCTACGTTGTACCCTCATGTAAAGCTTAGCCTTGAAGACCACTTTCGACGGTTGGGAAGTTGGGCAACGGACCAATTATTCAAGTGTAACCCAACAAATACGCCAAAGAGCTTGATGGAGGACTCCTCATCGACATCTTAAAATTTATAATATACGTATATGCGCAATAACTTATTGCCAATAAGATGTTTTAGCAAAGACCTTCATGGGTGTATAACGAAGAGAGTTGGAAGGGATCAAGCATCTGGCTAACCATCCAACTACGGCCATTAAGATTTCAGCAAACAGAAATGGAACAATCCTCGTGTACTTCCCCTAGTTCACACAAATCCATGTAAATATAAGGGGCAGGCGGTTGAAGCCCAATATAAAACATGCATGTTTTTGCGGTCAATAGCAACTCTTCTTGTTCTTGTTTTTTTAAAAGCTCCTAAATGAGAGGATGTGATACACGATACGGGACGTTGGTGGACCAGCCCGCCCCCTTTGCGGGTTGTGCCGCTTTCGTTCTTTTGACATTCATTTCTATTTTACTTGTAACCGGGATTCGTGGGATTGGTGTGTTCCCGCTTGTGTGTGTGTTTGTGTGTGTGTGTGTGTGTCTAAGTGTTTGCCTGCCGCAATCACTTCCACCCAAGTGCTCTAGTAACGTTCACAATCGCGTTAACTAGAGAGTTGTCTAAACCAACAAACCCCACAAGTATACTTGCGTCAGCCCGCAAGTTATCACGAATCCAACCAACACAGCCAACCACTATTGCGTCACCCACCAGCTTCACTATCAGGATGAGATATGTTTAGGAGTGTATTAACGTGGTGATACCAACCTTCAACGCGATTGTTGGTTTGAGACGATATGAAGGACAACCGACTGCAACGATACATGTAACTTGGCCCATCTTATTTAATGAGGTAACAAGTGCTCAGGGGCGTTAAGTCGGCAATGATTTAATATGGCACCGTACGTTGATGTAATAACGATGTTGGATTTTTTTTTCTAGTTCAATAGACCCATGTCGATCCTTTCAATAGAGTTATAGAATCGATTTTCGAACACTTTAAATGCTCAAGTGAAAATACCCTTGTTTTTCCGAGAAAATTGTGGGTTTTTTTTCTCTTTTGGTAATCTCAATAGTAATAAGCTGGTCAACGATTTAATCTTTCACACTTAAGCGAAGATACTTTGCCATCTCGACCACCGATTTCCTCTTCTTTTTTTTCTAATCATTTTCCTTCGCCTCTCGCTCGGTTTATTTTGATTTTTTTCAATGCTTTTTTCATATTAAAAATGCACCGTCTGACCACTTGGACGAGAAACACCAAGTGAAATCTCACGCGGTATTGCGACGTCAGCCTAAGACAAAAGAACTCAAGCTACTTTATACAATACTAACGCATATAGTTCGAATGACCGGGTTCTATTTTTCTTCTTTGATAAGTCGAAATTTTTTGCTCGACATACACAACATATTCCGCACATTTTCACGCTAGCATAAAATGGCATCATAGTTCTTCGCTCATAGCGTTTCAGTGCTCCAAGAAGATCCAGAGGAGCTGCTAGTCGACCTAATGATCACGAAGCCGTCGGCGATTGGAAGCATTATAGTGAGGATTATATTTGGCCCAAGAGGGTCCGCCCTTTTAGCCCCAGGCAAGACAACGTATTGGAAGGTCGTCACCCCCCGAATGTTCATACCTCTAAATGTATTCTGAATTCTTGTTCCAGCTTGGGGTTGGAGGGACTCTTTTAAGAGAGACTTCATTTTGTTCATTCATCACATCTTCCATTCATCTTGGACCCATCCTTGTATAGAGCATCTTTTCTACTTCTTATATGGCTCTGTCCGCTTTAATCCATCCCTCATACTTTTGAAGGAAGTAGTCAACCTTATCCTTCATAACCATGAGTTTATTTGATTACGTGTCAATAATCTATCTAGCCACGGTATATCATATAACATGGTGCCCGCCAAACGTTTTTCGCCTTACAAGTGCAAAACTCTACGATGGTATAAACAAGGTTACTCAACAACATGGAATCCCCTAATCCCCTGAGGTAAAGTCAACGTAGGTCCTGCACTTATGCAAACCACAAAAAAAAAGGACAAATATTTATATATACATCTGACCTATAAACAATATAGGGTTTTTCATGATTCGACTCGATACACATAACGTGCCGCCCAACTTTTTGTGGAGACTTGAAAAGAGCGTTCCTCGACATAATGCGGGAAAAAGGCTTCCTTTAATTGAACGTATCAAAACCGTCCATCTATGGTGCACTTAAATGAGGATGAGGTGGAGCATCTAATCGATAAAACCAATCATCTTCTATTGGGAACGTTTGTACCCAATTAATTATCGTTTTCAGTTTTGTTGAGAAAAGTGGATGTCCGTTAAAGTATGGAACTAAAATGACCAAAGATAATTGTATCATTAAAATTACTGAGCGAAGGCAAGAAAGCTAGGGATGACCTTTAAATTGATAAAACAAATACTCTAATACTTTGTTAAGGTAGCATCCGGACACTTTGTGATATTCACTCCATTTCTTCACTACACGTCGTTTCTTTTTTAATCCCACTCTCATCAAAAGTGCATACAAGTAATGAAAAGGTAATGAGGAACGAATGGTTCGCATTGTTAGGCTACAACAAGAACCACCTCAAGAGAATTAGGAAACCTCTAGTTTCCCCATCGTGGAAGACATACTCAAGGGAATTGATATCGGGTCGAACATGAGGTCGAATTCTCATATTGATTTAGCTACTACTTGCCGATTCACAAGGTTTATCCAAGGTCCCATGGGTTTACTTGCAAATGCTTTTGAATCGATATCGAGACAATCGTTTTGTTCTTCCGGACTCATATTAAAACATACCGCTACGTTATAAAAAGATACACAGTTTCACCACACGATTGGATTAGCTCAAAAGAAAGTAATTTTGCCAAGGATCGACTTCGAGTCACATATCTTACCAAGGAAGAATAGGGTCAAGGTAATATCATATATCTCATACAATCCTTAAGACTTGGAAAACTTTATGCTTGAAGATTATAGAAGTCAATATGAGACGGGGTTTAGGGCCATATCTTTTGTGAACGACACGGATATGTTTTTTGCTCTCCTTATAAATATATATTTTTTTCATGAACTCGTCGCTAAGACGTACATTTTGCTTTAAGGCAACACCAAAGCCAGTACGTGACTTTCGTTGTAAAAGGCATTGCTTGATCAATGAAAATGCATGCTGGCTGAGTAGGTGGTATTGTAACAGCCAGGTTAACCAAGGTAACGACGAGTTGAATACAAGTCCCGTTTCTTACCTAAGTTTCCCAACATCAACGAATTATCTATTTACTCCAAGAATCTCTTTATAGTATCATAATTGAGAAGGGTCTCTCTAGCTTCTTTTGAAGCGGTTTTTCAAGAAGAGGATGAAGATCCTGAGTTTCACATGAGAAGAGATGAAGCATAGGGGCAACCTTTTCAAATATATGAGGGATGTTATCGTTCACGGATGAACGATAACATCCCAGATACATAGGACTGTTAACACTCATTTATACTTCAGCAAGTCGGCGCGAAAGGCAGTTGAGGTTGTCTTCGCTTCGCATCCAGGTGAACCCGATGATTGCGAACGCGATTATCATGAGTGCGCCGCTCAAATCCGTTCACATAGGACTCTAAAGCTATCCTTTGGTGTCTCTTGAAGTCGAAGACTCATTGTTATGGCCAGCTTTTGATCTCCACTCGTTTTGTGGGAGATCCTTAGTTGCCACTGTACTTCTTAGTTGAACTGTCTAGACATTACGTACATAAGCTACGCGGACGTTGTTCTGATGCAAGTATCTTTACTAATGAGTATACTCGTGGACCTCGTTGTTTTGGCGAATAGCAACAGGGCGATTAACAACACCTCGAATATTAAGATGGAAGGGAAGAGGGAGTACAATTAGTTTAATTACATAATATATTTTTGTTTTGGATGCAGATAACAGAAATAAGGCACGTAGTTTTGGGGGGTTTTCCTCGAAAGAAAATTACGTTGGTGTTTTTCCCTTTTGAATCACCTTTTTTTGGGTTTCTCCTCTGGGTCCGGGATGGTGACGAGTGCAGCCAACCTTGAAAGTAAAAATAAGAAAAAAACAAAAATGTGGTGAATCAACCTTTTATATATTTTTGAAAAAAAAGTTTCTTTTAAAATATTGAAAAGAAAGGATTCGCTTGTGTGGTAATTGGAAAAAAAATTGAACAATAGGAATTGAAAAAAAAAAAAACTGATTCATAAAGAAAATATATACACTTTTTTCCACGTCTCACTCATTCTTGCTTCTCCCCACCTCACTCTTTTCTGTTCTCAATTTTTTTTGGGTTGTTTTTTCAAGCACTTGGGATATCCTGCCAAAAACAAAATGTGGTGTACCTGGTTTGGAAAAGAAAAACAAAAAAAATATCACCTCTCATTCTTTTCTGATTCTTCCAACCTCACTATTTCTTTTTCATTGTTCATATCTCTCAACACTTATTTTGGGGAAAATATCTTTGTGTGTTTTGTTCTATTCGACTTTTTTTTCCCCTCTTTCCTTACTAACACTTTATTCTTTTAATATATTTCTAAAAGGAAAGAAAGGGAAAGAACAAACCAGAAAATTGCTGAGTTTTTTAGTTGTATATATATATATATATATAGACGCAAGGGAAAAAAAAAGTATAAAGCGTAACTTTTTCTTGGCAAAATAGCACATATATGTATTAAAAAGAAAAGAAAAGTAAATAAATGAAGTTTGTCAAAGTACCTAATCTAGAAAGCTACGCATTTTTTTTCCTTCTCTATTTTTTGGTGCTCCAGTTTTCCTTTCCTATGATAGGTGAAAAAAAAGGAAAAAACAAAATTCAGTAAACAGGTGATACTTCAATTTTTTGAAAAAGAATTTATTCAAAAATAGAAAAAAAAAAACAGCCCATTTTGTTTTTGGTTTCAACAGATTTCTTCTTCTTCTTTTTCTCCCTAAGAATAAAAGAGAAGAAAGAAATATAGTGTTCACCAATTAAATCCAAAGAAAAAAAAAAAAAAAATCTGAGAGGAAGGGGTGAAGGATCAGGATACAATTGTTCGGGAGGGGGGGGGGGGGGGGGAGTTTTTAATTTTTTATGTTCGGGGAAAAAAAAAAACAGGAAATTACCAAGTGTCGGGTAAAGGCCAGCTCATTCTCACGGCTCCTTTTCCTATAAAAGGCCAAAAAAAAAAAAAAAATAGAAGGAGAATTTTAGCACAGTAAAAAACCAGATTTTAAAGCAGGCTCCAGAAATAGATTCTGTTTTTTTCATGACTTATTCGAAGATTTTTTTCTAAGAGAAAGAAAAGAACAGGTCACAGAACCCCCCTTTTTTTGCCCTCCCCCCAAAAAAATTGGAAAGACAAGGTTTGTTTTTTTGGGGGGCAGCAATCAGAAATATCATACACAAAAAAAGAGGTTGGGGGAAAAAAAGCCCTCCACAGAAACCCCTTTCTTTTCCTCCCATAAAAAAAACTGGAGCAACCAAATAATTTTAACAAAAAAAGAAAGAAAAAAAAAAGCAGAAATAAAATGGGTTCACCCCCCCCAAAAAAAAAATAAAAAATATATATATATATATATAGAAATAAACCAAAATTAAATAGAATAAGAATGAGATAAAAATAGAAATGAAGACGGGGCGATTCCACACCGTCGACCTCCTGTTCTCAATTTTCGTTTTTCGCCGTTCTTCCTTTTTTCGCTACGACTCTCTCTCTTTCTGTGCAAGAAAAAGAACAAGAGAAAAAACAGGTTTCAGAAATTTAACAAAGAGAAGGGGAAACAAATGGATGCGCTGCGACCGTCAACTTTTTTCTTCTCAACCCTCTGGCGTCGCTTCAAAAAAAAAAGATCTGGGGAGGATGCAGGGAAAGGGGGGGAATCGCTTCAGAGGCGCCCGCGCGCGCTGCCCACCTTCTCGACAAGGGTTTCTGTTGTTTGTTTTTCTTTCCTCTCCCCCCCTTTCCTTTTTCCTCCATTCCAACGATTCAACAATATTTCTGGAGCTCAACTCGGGTGTTAAAACAAAGCACGTCGGAGTGGAGGGCTTCGTTATGTTTCAAACAAGAGCGCGCGCAATCCCATCTTCCCTGTTGATTGTTTTCCAAAAAAAAAGAAAGAAAAGAGAACGACTGACCCGCACCCTGAACGCGCGAGATTTTTCCTCCCTCACCTTTCCCCTTTCCTTCTTCTTCTCTATCCCTTTCCTGCGTCTTTCCTGCGGCCTCTTTTTCTCCGTCAATTTTTTTTGGGGGTGGGAGACAGGAAAAGGTTGGCCTTGCATTACATAATTGAGGTCAGCGATTTTGGAAGGCCGAAAAAAAACAATACCCTGCCGAAAATGAAAGCTTTAAGAGAATCATGTAAAGCCTGTTCTAGGGGTTCATGGAAAGTGAGCAAGATCCAAGAATAGCTGCGGTTACAAATCGTTGTACGAGGTAACGAATTAAGCAGCAAGGAAAAACAATAACGTTAATTCTTGTTTTCCTTTTTGTTTTTCCCAGCCCTATACCCTCCCTGAGAGAACTGGAGTGTTGAAGCTTTCAAAGCTTAAGAAAGGAAAGAGTGTCTTTTGTTTGATGGGTGGCAAGTAAAAGTGAAACTGTAGAACTATAGTTAAGGAGCTGACTCAAAGAGATGGTAATCTGAAACTGTCTTTCAGAATGTGAAATGTGATTGGATCTGACAGCTGGAATAACCAACTGTAAAAAAATCCCAAATTCCTCAAAGCACGATTTATTGTTGTCATCATCGCATGGTGTCGAACGGGTTCTTTTATGACCGACAAACAGACGCTCTATCCACCAGTCTGACACAGATATCGAAGCGTTTTCAGAAACAGAAGCCACACACAGGCAAAAACTCACACAGACTCCAACACCTCAGTCCAAGTGTTATCTTTGCAGAAGTGCTGTCACTGTTAAGAAAACACTTAAAAAAAAAAGACGTCACGCCACCAAGTAATCGTCACAAAGAATGGGGGAAAAACAACAGTCCCTTGGAAAATTATCAAACCCAAGGGCCTTTGCAAGCACCCTTCTCCTTCAAGTTCATCCGGAGATTCAACCCCCAACAACCTTTCTATCCCCTTCGCACTTTCTAGCGGCCCTTGACGCCTTAAGGCCTTCCTAGCACCATGTCGTCAGTCCTACTTCCTTGCCTATTCCGCAACACAGCTGCCGCTCAGGTGCAGCACGGACGTACATGTGCGCCTGTTCAGTCGTCACCCCATGTCTGACTGCGTTACCTCAACATTCGCTACTGAACGTGTGTAGAGCTGTGCACCTCCAGCGAAAGGTACCTCCAAGTAGACGTGGAGATTGGAGGTCGGAGGTCAGTTACCATTTTTGAGTGGAGGTCGACAGATCTAAATGTGTGAATCTCTTGACGACTTTCTCGTCCTACTTTTCAAATAGAGTATCGACCATTGTGGGGAAAATTACAGGTTACAGAAGAGTCCTAGGGTTGCACCTTGCTTACACCTTACATGTTTTTGGATCAACCGGCCCGTTCAAACCAAAACTAAATAAACCTAAATTAAATTTATGTCCTAGCAATAATGAACCACTTCTCTTGGCATCATCATTGACCTACACCCGCGTTGCATGTGTGATGCCGAGATGATTGGTTGACCAAAATGTAAACAATAATGTAATCTCATGTAAGAAGCGTCACCTCCAAAGTCCACGACACGGATAAAGAGAAAAAGATGAGAAAAATGACAACTCATACATACAAGGAACGTACCCGATCATCTTAAATTATCTCTCGAGGGGTTCAATTGACTTCAATTGAATAAATCAGTTGTTTAGAAAGAACATCTATGCATTACCTAGAATCAGAGAGGTGAAATCGTAGGGCGGTTGCCATGAAGGAACGTTGCCGACAAACATCCTAAGCGTTGACTAAAGCTTTTGTCATCATTTCTATCCTGGGCAATTATCGCTACCTATGGTGATTTCATAGGGTTAACCCTCACAAAAAACGTACTCCATACGGTCTAGAAGCCAGTTGATTATGATCTAGGGCCGCGACCCAAGTGCGGGTCTAGTTGACATATCGAGCCACCAACATTAATATTCTCCTAGATACACTTGCATCACGTATGCTGTGGTTTGGCCCGTCTTGCGACAATACTCGTTTTCAAAGTAGTAGAGGTCGCAAAAAGCCTTGCAACAATATTTGGTTCCTATCAGAGTTGTGCCGATGTCGTTTTTGCGACAACGACAACGGCCGTTAACGGTGTTAACGGTTAACAGCCGTTGTCGTTGTCGCAAAAACGACCTCGGCACGACTCTGAAACGTTTTCCAATTATGAGATGTGACTTCAAGAACGCGAAAAAACAAGTAGCTACGAAAGTGTGAGCGAACTCGCCTATCCAGTGAGTGTGATTTGATGGAGAGTTGTGCGCCGTTGCAACGGCGCACAACTCTGGTTCCTATATATCTTGCTGTGTGTGGGACGATATGAGATGAGGCTTTCCATTTGAGGGACAAGGAGCGGGAGTTCAAACCCAACTTCATTCGATTAAACATTGTGCCCCCACTCCATAATTTTGGAATAGCATGAAGCAAAGAATGATGCGAGATTTAGGACCGACTATTGGAGATAATCTGCAAAGATTCGACCGCTGTGGCCAATGTTTGACCAAGGACGAAATATGCTAGATTTCTTCAAATCTAAAATGGTTGCTCACACGGGCTCGGGATCACTACCTCCCAAAAGGGAAAACGGGGTGAGGGGGAGTTCTCTACATCTTGACGAATTATGGCCCGAGATCAAGGCTGCACGTGATGGTTTTTTACAAGTTGGCTTCGAGCGGCACATTCAGTTGACTATAAAAGTCCGAAAAGCATCACATTTCACGGCAACATATTTCAAGAGGTCCTTTACCTGTTTTAGACGATTGTAGATGTTCAAGAGGGAAACTATAGATGAAGAGAGGCTTTACGACTCTGGTATTCTGGCAATGAAGGCTTGTGTTATGCTAACTGTAGCGAATCAGGGTTTTTGCCAGCCCTGCAGTACGTCAGCAGGCTTGCTGATAGTGCTGCAGTACTTTAAGTAGGAGTCTGGCTGCCCTGAGGCAGCGTACAGTCAGTCAGGATGTGCTGTCAGTGAAGTAGTACGTGGACTACTAAGCTGTCAGCTAGAATGTTCTAGAAGGTCGCTCAGCACCACAGAAATGGCCGTGGGGCTGAGCTGGGCTCTGATTGACAGGACTGCAAGATCTGATAGCTTGCAGTACTGATGCATACTGATGTTACAGCCTATGATCAGAGATAGGACTTTCCGGTTACGGTACCGTAAACCGTACCGTAACCCCACTCCGGTCACTTACGGTTACGGTAGTTACGGTCCGGACCGGAGTGGTTTTCGTGCTCGGAACCGGACCACCGTACCACTCCGTACTGCTCCGGTACCGGACCGTACCGACCGTAACCACCGTACCAACCGTAAACCGTAAATAGTAACCCCCGCAGGGTCCCGAGAACCCAAAGGAACCCAGGGGGATTCGAACCCACGACCTTACAGACTACAGCCTAACGCTTTAGCACTGAACCACACTACTTCACGATGATTTAGGGGCTACCGTAGCTATACCGTACCTGTTCCGTACCGTAAAAACAACATATTACTCCGGTTACGGTACGGAGTTACGGCCGTAATACGGAACCGTAACTCGACCGTAACCGGACCGGACCGTAGCCGGACCAGAATTTTGGCCCAAGTCCTATCTCTGCCTATGATCAGTTGGGATCAAGGCTGCTAGGGTATTCTATAAGTTCTTGGGGTTTGAACGTTCTTGTAACTTAACCTAACCTTGGTTTGGAACTTATCTCGCCCTTGAACCTTGCTGGGTTCAAGTGTCTCTCTCATGGCCGTTCAATAGAACAGACGGTTCAGACTGGCAGACCGACAGGGTCGCAGTCTTCGGTGGACTGAAGCGGAAAAAGCGATCTGCAGGGCAGAATCGTTACACTAACATAGATTTGATCAATATCGTGGTGCAACGCTTGTATATACAATAAAAAAGAATAGGGGTCTTGAAGGGTTCAAAATAAGTCATATTGGTGTGGGCAACATTCACGATATTGTGTAAAATCGGTGGGACATGAAGCGTGAAAAAATATTTGTGGGAATCAAGTGTAAATGAGTGATGAAAGAAGCGGCAAAAAAAATGTCATTGTTAAGAAAAGCTAATACATTGGCATGAAAGAATATCCACGAATCGTTCAAACTTTGAACGTGATGGTTCAGCTGCGATCATCGCAATTAGCGTGTATGTTTTTGCCCGCTCATACAAATGCCAGAATACGGAGGGACAATAAATCCTAGGATTCATGGCGTTACTGTATGTTGACGGAAGTGTGAAGAAGAATGGAATAGAAAGTTTTTGTGCAATGGTGTCCCCTGTAACGATGCAGAACTAGACTAGTACTACTGGCAGTTCTACCTTGAGAAGGGTCCACCCACAACTACTACAACTGCTGCTGCAGCAGCTAAGAATACTGCTGCTGCAGCTGCCATGATTCCTCTTGCTGCATGCTGAACGAATAGTTCCAGAAGATGTAGCAAGGAATGTGGATGAGCAAGTAATGACTGCTGCAGGCATCATTACGTCAAGAAGTTAATATATCAGATGTACGACTGGTTGCTGCAAGCAGAGAGAAGTGCAGCAACGAGCGGACGCACAGTTGAGTCAGCAACGCTGCAAGGGAAAGCATGACGGCTGCAAAGCAATGAAGTCATGATGGGACTCCTACAATAATATTACTTTCCCTTGCGCGACAATGAGGAAGGTGTCGTAACACCGTTACAGGCAAGCACAACAGTCTATGACTGACATCGGGAGTGCTGCGGAGATTGCAGCAACATCGCGCTGCAGGAGATGCAGCACGTAAGAGGGATGCAGCGTCGGCGACAGAGATCACGTGATACGTCGACAAGCTGGCATCGAAAGCAGGAACTTCGTGTGAGGCGTCAGCCGTCACTGCAGCGAGAGTTAACGAAGGCGCGACAAAGGCGCGACAAACCTTCTAGAAGACGCGAAGAGAGGCTGAAAGAAGATGACATGCTGTCGGAGTTCCTAGTCGACTAGGCGGAAATACAGTCAGGAATAGAGGATGCAAGGAAATAAAAGAGGTTGTTGTGGTTGTTTGTATGTCTTGGTTTTGTGTAAAAGAGTTCCTCCAAAGTCGTAAGTCGTTCGAAAAAAGATCACTCGTTTCATCCCCTCCCTCTCGCCCATACTATGGTACTATCACTAACGTTAGCACGCGTTGACGAGACAAACAAAAAACATCCCGGCCTCCACCTCAATACATCAGGAAGTGGATCGAAACTTACGGCTCTACAAGAGGTCGAAAAATTGAGCTTGGACTATTAGATGGGGACAGACTCGTTTTAGAAAGGAAGGCTTCGTGCATTGCCGACCTCAATCTTACATCTCTTAAAAGTGCACCCAAATATTTCCTTGACCTTGGCACAAGCTCGATGCAACTTGTCAGTCGTCCCATTGTTCGAAATTGCTTCTCACTGTGCTGCCGCATTTACCGCTATATTCACCAATTAATTCTTCATATTCATTAGTGACTAGGAATCGAGATTAGCTCCTCCATGGATTGATTAGAAATGTGCACATTAGCCCTATTGTATTTCTGCAGCAAACTCGTGGCCTTGAAGTATGTTGGATATAGAATTATATTTCGAAATGTAGTCATTTATGCTTTCCTTGCATGAGTTACTTAATGGCTAACAAAATTATATCGTGGGTATCAACCCGCCGCCAATCACGTTGCCCTCAATATTGTTATCCGTGTAGGTGAACAAACAAACACTTGTGGTTTGGGGCACGAGCAAGGAGGGTTCAAGAGCTCAATAGGGGTGCAGCTAAGCGAAAAAAGGCCTCCAAGAGGCAGCAGGGGGTGAGAGGGGCCAAGAGATCAACAACGCCAGGGGAAAGAGACGAGTCTCCAGAGGAGGAACATGTGTGGAAGGGCGGTGATGAGACAGGGAGGAGTTTCTCGTAGGTAGGATTTCGTCAATTTTATTTGGAAGAAAGATGGGTATCAGGTGGTAGTTGAATTGGTCGTTCCGGAAAGGGTTGGAACTAGATCATATCGGACTAGTTCGATAAGTGGCTAATTGATCCATACAAGTGCACCGTGTTGAAAGTAGTAATAAATCATTGTCAACTTGGTCGATATAAATTTGACCTCCCCAAACTTTGTACTCTAGATACCACTTGCCAATAACGCCGGAAAGGATCAAATCTTCCTGAGGGGCTGCGTTTTTGTTGATTCTCTTCGCTAACCTCTCCAATTTCGATCTAGTTTGAGAAATTGTCCCCACGACAAGAAGTGGGAGAAGAAGCGGACTAATAGTGCTTCGACAATTAGTCAATCATTATGACATTACGGAGCTATGGAGCAATAAATTTTGGCTGTGTGGCTCAGGAGGATTAAGCCAAATGAAATGTTTTAAAATCAAGATGGAAGATAGTGTTAAGAAGGGTTATTGCACAAGGGACCACAGGGATGTGAGAAGAAAAATACAACACTCCAGAAAGTTTGGAAATGAAACGATGTTGTTTGCAATTGAGGGGGAAATCCGCCCGAGGATTTAATGCGAAGAAACATTTTGATGATGATGTCTTGAAGTACAACATAGCACATGAGGCATTTCTTCTCGCTTTTTAACATGATGTGCTCCGAAATCCTCATCCCGGAATATGATATCGTTGCATTCTCCAAAGACAACGCACGTGAGAGCCACATCACACCCTTAGAAAAGTTTTTTTGATTGGGACAGTTGCTTAAGGGTTAGGGGCGAGAAAACTCGTGGGGGCAGTTTGAATAGTTAAGGGCCCCACAAAATGATCAAATAGAGGTATTTGACACAAGATGCTTGCCCTCGTGTTATTGAACGTCCGATGTAATAGTTTTTGGAAACACTATGTGTCATCTTCTCTTCTCCTCAAGTCCGACCAATCCACGTGAGCACTCATTTTCCGTACGAATTTAATGCATTGACATTGTTGGAGTTTGTTAAGGAGACTGAAACATTGACCAACAAAGTTTCCGGAAACAGGTGTAACATTTCCCCACCCAAGACTAATGATCGTAAGTCCTGTTCTAACGATCCACATATGTTAATTTAACGTGTTTTAACCTCCAAGGAGAAGAGTTTCAAAGTTAGGGAATGGTTTGGCAAATGAAGTGTCCGAGGGCTGATTTTCCAAGATAGGAACCAATACCCCATGTTCTTTGTATGTCCTCTAAATTGAAGCAGCTTGTTGGTGCACGAGATAAAAAAGCCTTATGGTCCTAAAAAAATGAAGGTGCGGGTGACATTGATAGCATGCAATTAAGCGAGTGGGCTAACCGAAACCTTTTATTGTTTAGATTGAATCCAACATGACACAGTTAGTAATAAACAAATTATGGAGTTATCAATAAGGGTTCAGTAAGTACGAGTAAATAAATGTGGAATGAGGTGTGGGAACTGTATTTGAAGCATCTATTCAAGCTTAGACCATGAAAGTTTGACATATTTAGGTGATAGGAAAAGAACCCCTCTTCATTACTGCCAAGAACATTGTAGCGTTAGCAAAACTCGAAGGTAATATGCTAAGGCTAATTATTGTCTGAAAATGTGGCTTGATTTGGTTGTAATTATTATCTACTATGCTGGAACCACATCTCAGGCGTATGAATATGAAAAAGCGAATTGAGATTGAGGAGACCTCGTAAATCGTTTTGATTGGATTGATTTAGGAAACTTTTTTCGTTCATTGAATATGATATGGTCGTTGCATGAAAGTTTTGCATTCCAAGCACTAAGTAAAACCAACACAACTTATATGCCAACAATTATGTTTCAAACAAGAACCTACCTTCGGACTTACAAGCCCAAACTACTTAATTGTTGACAGATTGTGAGTGGAGCGATATCGTTAAGGATGGCCGAAAGTGATGTTATAACTCATAACTTATTACAACGGAGGAACCAAAACTTATCTTGGGGTTTTCTTTTCTATCCCAACATAGACTACTCAATAATGACAATCGACGAAAGCTTTTTTACGTACGAAGAGTTGAGTCTCTTAAGGTGCCACAAGGGAAGCATGGCGACGAGAAGGACATACCTTCGACCACGACAAAGCTAAAAGACTTTGCGTGGCATGAAAGGCTGCTGTCCACCTCCTCCGCTGTTGATCAAAGTCGATGCACCCAAAAACTGCCTTAGCGAGTTCGGATTCTGGTATTCAAACGTCTGGGACTTTCTGCGGCCTTGTTGCACCATACCACTAAAGTGCTTAGCCACAAGGACAACAATCAATTGCGTTTGAAAGGCCAGATGGACTTCCGCATGTTCGCTATTTCAAGCATTCATTCTTTGGTGCTGATGCTGGACCTTTTGTTGCCCTGTAGGATCTTAGTCAAGGGGGATCAATTCTCTCGTTTTAGATTATTGGTTTCAAGCTTAGTGTCTTCAGAAGTGTCCCCGTTTCTCAATCATCAAATTAAGAATTCACAATTGATCCATGCTAAGATTACCCCAAGGGGCAACTCATGAAAAATAAAGTTAAACATCCATAATCTCTACTTTCGTATTTAAGTTTTTGCTTTCAGATGGTGCTCTTTGAGCGTTTGCGTCTTACTTTTCCGTATTCAGTTTTTTCTTTTTATCTCCCACAGAATATAAGATCGACCTATAAGGATCTGAGAAGAGAATGAGATGAGAAAGTCTTGAAATTGTTTAGATAATCAGCCCTCGCTATTGCAAACATGTAAAGGTATGTACTTAGAGATCAAGGATTGCTACTCAGCTCGCCGCCAGACATGGGCTGAGACCTCTGTGCACAGGACAGGACAGAACAGACTGTCTGTTCTGTGCACAGGGTCAGACCTGTGCTGCACAGGTGCACAGACCTGTACAGCACAGCACAGACAGGGTCTGTGCAAAATCTGTGCAGTTTCTGTGCAGTTCTGTGCAGATTCTGTGCAAAATCTGTGCAGATTCTGTGCAGTTCTGTGCAGATTCTGTGCAGTTCTGTGCTGTGCTGTGCAAGTCTGTGCACCTGTGCAGCACAGGTCTGACCCTGTGCACAGAACAGACAGTCTGTTCTGTCCTGGCCTGTGCAATTCCGCTGCACAGGACAGGACAGCACAGGGTGCACAGAACCTGCACAGAACCCTGTCCTGTGCGATGCACAGGACAGGGGTCTGTCCTGTGCAGCCCATGACTGCTCGCCGCTTCATACTCTGCGGTTCCTGAGATTTTTCTTTCCTGCTAGAACAACGTTAACTTGCCGAATCAATCGAGGAGCTAGTGGAAGTCAAATCAAGTCTTATGAAGTCTTATGACGTGCTCTACGGTTATGTTAGGTGTCTAGAAAGCGACACAAGGTCCCCGTTTACCCTGGAAAACTTTACAGACAAAACTTGGCGTGTCGTAAGAGATGATGTTTTGGGAGATTTAGCTTTTTTAATATGTTTCAACAAATATTATTCGAGGTGAAAAAGCTCGAATCCTCTTGAATCACGACTAACGGCTTGTACGCAACGAGCACTAAATAATTTATCGTCTGATAGGTTGAACGTCACTGGAGAATGATCCGAGGCAGATTAATGAATTGGTAACGTTTTTTAATCCATAATCAGGTGCTCCTGATCCGTCAAAGTACCATCAATTTAGTGATGCGATCCTTGAGGTGGGATCCACGTAGGCTGATATAGATATTGGTTTTCAATCAACAAGTTGGTGTCCAAAATGATCCAAGTGAGACCTCTGGCGTTCTTAACTTTGGAAGAGCGTCCGCCCCCAATATGATCGTCTTATTGGGTACGGCCGGCACTCAGCGTGTCTCGCGCACAACACGGGTCTTCGTTTAGCAGCTAGGGTGGTTCGTTTCCATCGAGAAGATGATTTCCTCCCCGAGAATGAAGACGTCCCGCAAAACACTTGGACGCCCCTCCTTGGCAGGTATACGTGGCATTGAAATTTTGTGGTCCCCACCACTCTGTTTTAACATTAGCATCCATACCGACAATCAATGGTCCTGAATCGTGATCCACTCAATCCTTGCCAAATTAATTCAGGAAATCCAAGTCGTCTCCCGTACGATCATACATATACTTATATACATAGTAAACCGAAACAAACGTGTGGTGCCCAGGTCTATTGCATCGATGAAGAGTGCCAGGTATCGAGAGTTAGAACCAGCAAATAGATAGCATAGAAGATCCCACTTAAACACACCATAATTGCCACGAGAGATTCCTCACCGGATGGGAAAAACACCAAATATGTTGTAGGAGATCTAGTCCGTATAGAGGTCGGAGGATCCTCTAGGTGCATAACGTTAGACATATGTGGCAACTCCCGAAGCATGTGATCCACACCATGACAATTTCTGTGACAGTTCCATTGGAGTACCCGAGAACCATCAACTTAAATAAGAATTATTCACACAAAGAACAAGTGAGTTGTCCCAACCGGAATCCCCGCCAAAAAAAAAGAAAATGTGATCGTCTCCATGAATCATGTGAATTGTCTAATACCCCCTTCAAAACCCAGAAATCGGAAAAGAATATCTCACCCCTGAAAATCGGACATAGGAAAAAACCATTAGATAGCGAAAAGCTAGTAGTATTGAAAGTCCCAAGTATTTAAGTCAACGAGGTACGTGCGGTACCGCATATATATAGCTACCATATGAGGACCACGATTGTTGACAAATCACAATTTTTAACATCGAAATTGTTCTTCGAATTGAGATTTTGTTCCCCCGAAAATGATTTATGATATAGATAACCGCCTTTTGTGGAAAGAAACGCGACAGATATGATAGAAAGTGATAGGAAAACCGAGAAAGTAATTTTGGTATTTTGGGTTGGAACTTGTTTCATATTATTTCTCTTCACAACCAAAATTGAAGAAAGCACGACAGGAATGTGATCGAGCTATAGGCATCTTTTTTCAACCGGAAAAATTTTTGGTTAACTGTTCACAATACATCAAGATCGATTGATTGACGAGGGCTGAGCGATAGGAATCTTGTTGTAACAGCGAATTCTGGAATAGGTCTAGATTGGTTTGTTGGGTTCACGTCATGAAGCAAGACATCAGCATTATTGGGAGGGTCAATAAACACACGGCCTTACTACTAGAGGCAATAGATATGTTGAAAGGGGTGGCAGCCCATGTACCGCGATCCTCTACATTGAAAAAAAAAAAATGTCAAGCACAAGTAGAGATGGGGGAAAAGGGGGAAAGTCCACCTGTTATGAGTCCAAAACGCATTCAAAAAAAAGGGGTCCATGGACATTGCTCTAGATGTCGAAACGAATCAGCTGCAATCATATTTAAAGAGTTGTGTACAGCGAAAAGGAAGCAGAGTCAGGTCAAGGTTAGGTAGCCCATTATGAAGCGCAATTACTGTTGATTAATTTGTGGCATCCCGATTTTGCGAGCGGGTTTGGGCTTCAAGGATGCATAGAAGAAATGATGATATACATTCCTTTAGAAAGTCTTGGGAAAACTTTGAAGGGTTCGAGTAGCGGTGGTAAAAAGAATGTAACAGCAAGCAAAAAACAAGACGATCTAGGAGAAGTACCACTCTTTCATGAAATAAAAAAGGACAAAGTTGAGTAAGAAACACAAAGCCACGTTCGTAGTGGCATCTGCGCCGAGCTCCGAGATCAAGGTTCAAGTGGAGACACAGCGAGTTTGCAGCGGTACGATCGCTGTGTGAGGCCATGAAGAATCAACTTTCGTTCAATGCTGCGAAAACCAACGGAGTCGGTCCGCTTGTGAGCATACTATGGATCCGATCACGATCAGATCGGTCTCCGATCAACCGGGAGACCGATCATGATCGTGATCGGCCGATCACCGATCTGATCGGTCGCCGATCAGGTCTGGCAGGGCCGATCATCGATCACGATCGGCCGATCACCGATCTGATCGGTCGCCCAACCTGATCGGCAGTTTTTGATCGGCCTGATCGTGGTCGGCCGATCAAAAACTGCCGATCAGGTGCCGACGGGGTCCGACGCTTGATCGAGATCGTGATCGGGATCGTATTATCCGATCAGATCGGTATCATGATCAATTGATTCCGATCATGATCGGTCCCATGATCAATTGATCGGTCAATTGATCGGTCCATCACAAATGCCCACAAGTCACCACCCGAAGGTGTTTCTGGAGGTGTAAGGATTCGAACCTAGGACCTCACTGACTGGAATCAAGCAAATCAACGCTTGGACCACCCTGAACCACGATCAATAGGTCCTCCGTGTTATTATATACCTCAGTTTGTCGGACTGACTGATCAGGTATATAATGACACGGAGCACACTCTAACCGTAGCTCAGAGTGGTCTAAGCGTCGATTTGCTTGATTCCAGTCAGTGAGGTCTTAGGTTCGAATCCTTACACCTCCAGAAACACCTTCGGGTGGTGACTTGTGGACATTTGCGTAAGACCGATCAATTGACCGATCAATTGATTATTGGACCGATCATGATCGGAATCTTAAATTAAATTCCGATCAATTGATCCATGGCCGATCATGGTCGGAGCTGATCGGATCAACGGCCGATCAATCGGCGTTTCACCGATCTTGATCGACCGATCACGTGCCGACAGGTCGCGACGCTTGATCGTGATCGTGGTCGTGATCGGAGCTGCCGATCAGATCGATAATCGGAAGCCCGATCCCGATCACGATCAAGCTTTGATCGGCCGATCACGATCATCGATCAGGTTTTAATCGGCCGATCACGATCACGATCATCGATCATGATCGGTAAAAAAAAAAAAAAAAAAACCCGATCATTTTTAGAATCATGTGGAACGAGATCGTGTCAGGTCAGATCAGTGAAAAGACCTGTCCTGACATCGAAAATGGACGGCCGATCATTTCCGATCACGTCCATAGTATGCTTGTGAGCCAACAATTGATGGCTAAAGTAAAGATCAATGGAATTTCGAAGATGGACACAACCCTTATTGACTCGGGCTCCGCTTGTATTTTCGTGCCCTCGGCAAAAAAAAAAAAAGAAAATGCCTAAAATGCCTCCGTAGTTTCGCTACCCGTTTTATGATTAATGTTGTTGTTCTTGTTCTTCGCCACTCGTTCTGTTGCGCGCTTTGAAAAAAGAACCCATTACCTGCACCTGCGTTTATCTGGTGGCCACTCACCAACCGCTCGGATGTGTAAAACTCGTCGAACTCATCGTGGAGAATCCTAATCTGAGTCTGGATGGAAAGGGAATGGAGCCAGGGGACGCAGAGGATATTTTCTTGTTCCTCTGCCAGTTACGGCGTTTTTTTCTTAATCTGCCCCAAGTGAGCTTTGCTTTGATTTTTTCCGCTTTGAACCGGTTCATTATCCAATCAGGGTTTTATAAATGTGCAGCGCGAGTTCATCCTAGCTGCTCGTGCTTGGGACGGCCCAACCGGTGGCACGCTGGTCACCAAGGCCGTGGACTACCGACCTTGCATTAATAAAAAAAGATAATAATAACTATATCTTCGCTTGGTGAGTTATGGCCAATCTGTCTTTTTCGCTAACGAAAAAAAGCTGAAAAAAGCCCAAATGGGCCACCTTTGAGGCCCAAGCGCTTACAAATGAATCATTAGAATCACCTAAAATTTTGAAGACATGTTCCCACATAGAGGGGCAACATTTGCGAAACTATTTTCAGAAATATAATTAACTGATAGAGCTCCGTAACCTTGTGGGGGTACGCATCCTTAAACAGAGGTGATGAAGTTCGATATGCACCGCATTCATGCAAATGTAAGTCGACATTGAAAGTGTTTTGCAGCCACAACTTCCACTTGAGCATATGTTTAAGAGATAACGACAAAACCATCGGCATGGGTATTGGAAGGTGAACAAACCCAATATTCACTTGTTATACTTAATTCCAGACGGATATCATGCGTTGGAGCATATCAAGCTCAGGTTTTGTTCAATAAACGCACCCGGTGCGCACCTCATGCAAAGGTCCACTTTATGATTCAAAGGAAAGATTTCCCAAACATCCTGCAGGACCCACCATTAGGCAAATGGTGTTTACGCGCTTGTATGCACACGTTATGTCGTCAGATCATATCCATTACACGAGAGTGATGTCGGATTTCTTCGGGAGGGAAGAAAACTCCGCTTTGGGGGTAATACAATCGTGATGTTGGGACCTTGGGAAAAAGTTAATATATACTTGATGAATCTCACGTTTAGGTTCTTCCATCCCCAGTGGACGAAAGACTGCAACCTCTTCGAATTTTAATGTGACAGCAAACGTTACACATACGTGACTCTATCAAGAGGGGGTAATAACCTATTCCACCACTACATCGAAGTCCGGTTAGTCGGTTAGGATGCGAACCTATTCCACCACTAGATCGAAGTCCGGTTAGTCGATTAGGATGCAGTTAGGACGTCACCAAAAAAGAAAAAAAACTATCATGTTGCGATTATCTATATCTTCCCCAAGTTGGATCCTCTTTCGAAAGAAGCTTCTAACACCTGGAGCAAAGAAGAGTCCAAGCGGGGTTCAACAAATCAATAACGCAATTAACGCATCGGAATGAAGAAGGTGGTTGATGAGAGCAAGATTTGATATGGGCTATCAAGGTCAAGAACACGGTTCACCTACACTCCTCTCTCGTTCCTAGTGATGAGTGGTTTACATTAGAGCTCGCGTTGGTCGAGGAAGTCCAAGTCGGATTTACATCGAAACCGGGATGATCGCACGAGCCAATGTGATAAGGCTTTGTGTGGGAATAAATTAAACAATATATAGGAGATCTTACGCGCCGGCCAAACCTCCCCCCTTTAGTGCGGAATATTAAATGCATATCAACAGATAGAATTTGATTTGATAACCCCTCTAGACTGAAGCTCAACCATAGTGAACTCGCGAGACTCCTTTAGATTGAACACCGTCGGTAAACGAGAAAACGGTGTTAGTCGGACAACTTACAAGGGTTCGGACGTTGCGAACATCATTTATGAATCAAGATGGATAAGGGAAGAAACCTCGAGAGTTAAGTTCGCAATATATGGACTAAATTTTCTAGGGATAGAAGAAGATAATTTCCCGCTCTCTCCTCGTTTTCTAATTTGTTTATGTCCACAAAAACGATAGGTTCCACGATGGGCTGAAGTCGCCCCAGAGCAAGAACCCCTTTCTGATAAAAAGTTGAAAATTAATTGATTGGAACGGAATATAAGCGAGAGAAACAAGAGACGATCTTGGTAAACAGGTTTTTCGTCCGAGGAGCAATCCTACCCATTGATCTAGCAAGAAAGAATACTTCTAAGGACATTGGGGGCGAGTTGGCCGGACAATATCCGTAGACAACAGTAAATCGATTTATTTGGGGGGAATTGTCAAGACTCTATCAGGGTAAAATGGTTCAAGCGGAGAAGGGAGGAAGAGGATAATTATTACAGTGAAAATAATATACAAGACGACATCGGGATAAGCAGGTTCAAGTCGACTGGAGAGCGAATATGATTTTCCATATGGTAAAAGAAAACTTAAGAGGACATCGGGATAAAACCGCAAAGTCCACCAAATAACAAGCCTGTCTGATATGTATGGGACGATAAATATTCCTTAAGATAGTAGTAGGGTGGAAAGGCGAGTTAATCATACGGCAAGACGATCGACCATACGATAAGGAGAAATGCTCGAGGTGTTTTTCTATGAGTGTTGAGGCAAGTTGACAAGACAAAGAAGGTTTGCCATACCTGCTCTTGTAACAGATTTCACAATTTCAAGCAATCTTGTAATAGATGGGCAAGCCAAGTGCAAGACGACTGACTCAAGGCAAAGTTGTAAGGTATCATCGATATACATCGATATGATGACTCATCATTGATGAGGTCCGCATTTTGAAGTTCGCTAAGGCGAGCGATTGCAATTAAGCAATTAGCACACTCCATTTCGATTTGATAATAACTACGAGGGAAAAAAGAGAGATGCTAACATCCCCCTTTTTCTCTGCTTGTGTTTTTTTCCACTTCGGTCGAAGTATTCGGACGTGTTTTCTGACTTAATAGGGGTATTCGGATATCTCCAATTGAAATCTATTTATAGTAACCTATTTCATAGTGTCTTTATGACTACAGTTGTTACTTTTCACTTTCAAAGTGTTTTAGCTATTTATAAAAAAAGTAAAAAAATGAGTGAAAGAAGTAAGAAAAAGTAAATTCTTTTTTTTACTTCTTTTCAATTAGCTAGGCCTTTAGGCAAAATGAATACCTGAACAATCAAAACTCCTGCTCAGAGGGGGGTGGCCAGGTCACCTCGATTTTTTTCTTAAGGAAAAGGAAAGTTGAGTGAAAGCCATGTCACCCGACTTTCACTTAACTTTCCTTTTTCTGTTTTTTTTTGTTCTATTTTCAGAACACTTTTCGATTGCGAGTGAGAAATAATCCTCCCCCCTCCCTCCCCTAGAAAAAAAAATAAGTAAATAGAAAAAAAAGAAAGTCGGTCACCTGAATGCTTTCCCTCTCCTGTGTTTTTTTTGTTTTTTTTTTCGCCCTTGGTTCAGCTTAGCGAAAAAAAAAAGTCGAGCTTCGTCTTTCTTCAGGCCAATTTTTTTTCAGATGCTCCGACCAACCTGGGGGGAAACAAAAAATCGAACCATGAGGACTTATGTTTTTGTTTTTGAAGCAATCAGACATTCTAGAATTCATTTTATTCTATTTTTATTATATTTTTGGGAAAAAGCCTTCACCTCTGCCTCATTTTTTTTTTTACTAGTAATTTTTTTTCCAGTTCTGGTGAGGTCATGACGGGAAGAAGAAAAAAATGAGCTAAAAAAAAAGAGAAGCCCAAAAAGAAAACAAGCTAAAGAAAGAAGCTGCTGGAAAAAAGAAAGCTTGAAAAAAGCAACTTAACAAAAAAAAAGATTGAAAAAAAAGGAAGCAAACATTGCTAGGGAGTGTTTGTATTCGTGAATAAATTCGACTCGAAAGAAGAATATGATCTTGAATATTATATTTTCAGGTGATTATTTTTTCAACACCCCCCCCCAGCACTGAATAAGAAATATTCTTAGTTTTCATGAAGAAATTTTACAGCACAATCAACAAGTATTCCATCCACTGTCATTCTTTATCAGTGAATCGTGATACACAGCAAATGCTGAAACGGTTTTTTTAACAACTGGACTGACAGGACTCACTCACTCTTTCTTTCTTTTTTTTTTTTTTAAAGGACAATGCTTTGCTTTTTGAAACACCCAGCTGGAGCCACCACACCTTTTCAACCCACCCACCCCCCCTCCCCCCCAAAAAAAACAAATAAAAAACCGAAAAAAACCAAAAACTAAACCAAACACACCTTTGGAGAGGGATAACCTCGGGTGACAGGCAGCCACTCACAGCAATTTCCATTTTTTTGCTGATTTCTGTGAAAACAGGGAGGGGTTTTCGGCTCTTTTTTCCTGGAGCGGAAAATGGTAAAAGAGGAAAGGGTGGAAAACCTGGAGAAAAAAAAAAACAAGAAAACATTTGCATTGGTGAGACTCTGCCGATATCTCCCCTTCCCCCCCCCCTTTTTTTTTTTTTAGGTAGAAATAAAAAACGTGGGTTTCTGGGAAAATATGAATCTTTTTGGCAATCTGGAAAAATGTCCTGTCGCTGGGGAGGATGAAAAGTCGACCTGTTTTTTCTTATTTATTTTCACTCTATTTTTGGGTATCTCACCATGACTGTCTGGGAAGTTTTTTTTTTCATTTTCATTGGGCAGGCTTTTGGAATTTTAAAAGGGGGTTGGGGAATTAAAAAATAAAACAGAGTGTGGATGTTTTTTTTGCTTGAAACAAGAAAAAACAAAGAGAAAAAAATAGAGCCCATTTTTCTCTCAGAAAATCTAATATAAGGGAAAGAGAAAGAAAAAAAATCAGAGGGTTTTGTTATCTTTTTTTGGTTAATAAATAAATAAATAAGGTAAATGGTTTTCCATTTATCTAGGGATACAACCATTCTGCTTATGATTCTCATTTCTCATATATTTACTCCTCTTTCTAGTTTTTTTTTTTCATTTTTTTTTTGGGGGGAAAGGGGAACAGAGGGAAAAAAAAAAAACAAGGTCGAAGAACTGTCAGGAATTTTTTTTCTAATTTGCTTCCCACACTCTATTTTTTAGTTTTGCTGTCGAAAACCACTGCACCTCATTCTAAAAATAAATCGAAAAAAAAAAAGCTCCATCCCGCTGGCGATCCTTTTCGACGACCTCCCCCTGCGCATCGAGAAAGAAAAAAAAAACAAATAACGAGCAAGCAGTTAACAAAATAATCGAAACAGAAAGAAGAAAGGAAAAACCATACGCAGAGCTCTTTTTTTTTCATCATTTTCGATTCGAAATCCTTTTCACCGGGGCGACCGCCGATCGGCAGAATGTTTTCCTTCCTACCTTTCTTGCTGCTCGTCCATTTTTTTTCTCGACCCTTTGGCGCTTCCCGTCGGGGGGAAAAAGAGAAAAAAGAAAAAAGAGAAAACCCAGAAACGAGTCTGAAGAAAGATCAACGGGGGGTCATTCTCCCCCTCCCCGTACCGTTACACCGTGACCGTGTTATTTCGAATGCGAGATTCGGAAGAGGAGGCAGTTCCACGTCTGATATGCGGGCTGCGTCACAGACCGACTGGCGGCGCTGCTGTCTGACGGTCGATCGGCGCGGCCGCTCGTTTTTCGGGGGTGTTGAAACCACGAGAATT
The DNA here is from genome assembly GCA_030272585.1 of Bryopsis sp. KO-2023. NCBI lineage: Eukaryota > Viridiplantae > Chlorophyta > Ulvophyceae > Bryopsidales > Bryopsidaceae > Bryopsis > Bryopsis sp. KO-2023. The sequence continues at coordinate 2,450,782 of BSYQ01000002.1, forward strand.
GTGGGAAGGACGGTTAGAATGAACAAATATGAAGGAGAGTGAACCATTGTATCGAACAACTTTCAACACATGACATTGACGATTTTCGACGCCAGAGGGACTGGCATTGACAACAGGGGTGAAAGAAAAAGGACAGTGTTGTACCACCAAGTTGGTGTCGTGACTGTACGATAGTGGCAAGGATGAATCCATCTGTCGCAAAGTTCCTTCAAACACCACAAACCGGAGTTCTAACTGCTGAAACTGCACAGCAACCACACAACTGAATTACCCCTTTCCACATCTTTACACTGTCGGTTAATTGTCTTGTTTAAAGGGCGCTGTTGTATGAGTTTCAACGGGGGTGATGCGAGCTCAGGGAATCGACCAAACAAAAATATCACCAGACATGCCAGACCTGTAGCATCGGGGGCATACAAAGAGAAACACCCTAGCCAGCAAAGTTCAGGGAAGTGGAAGTTGCATGAGGAGCCAAACGAGCGGCATACTCGCGCTTGTGAAAGCGGCCGCCACCCACCCACCGGCGGCTGGAGGATTTTGGAGAATTCTTTTTCGATAAGGATGGGGGGGGGGGGGTGCATTCGAAAACTTTCACGCGACCTGAGCGTTTCACCAACCAACCAACAATAGTGCAAAACATGCCAGGCCAGATTCTTTGCATCGGGCATAAGCGGTTCACCACTGCCAGCCCCCTCTACGGTGGAGGGGCTCTGGAGGATTACACGCACCACGCCAACATGGTAGCACGCCGAGTAAACCCAATGCAGGAGCTATACGACTTTTGACCTCTGGGTTAAGTGGCAACTGTGCAGAGACCAGCCAAGGAGCGATAAAGTGCACGTGCGGATGGGGTCTCCGGAAGGTGTCATTACGTTGAAAACTTCTCCCTGTGAATCCCCCGGGCAGGATTTCCATCGGGGTTCTCTTTTTTTTTTCCTCCTCTACGTGGGCTATGCTAATCTTAGTTAAGATTGATATGGACAAGTCAAATCACCACCACCACCACCACAATACAAACTCGAGCATGTCAATAGTTGAGCATTCACAGAGCATCTGTCTAACCCAACCCATTGTTTGTGCATCCTATTGTACATCTCAGTAACTTTCTTGGAGCTATTCCACTCAAAATTCTGGTTTTTTTCTTACATCCCACTGTGCTAGTGCTTTCTCACCACCAGTTCTGACTCAACCTCCACTTAGCCACCACTTCTCTTCTCCAGTCCCCTGTTTCACGCCTGGCGCATGTCTGACCACCAGCTCGCAAACACACAGCCATTATCCTTTCCAAGAAAGCTTTTTTTCGGCTATTCGGGTCTTTTTTCTGAGGGCACTCCACAGCCCCGTATTACTGACTGATTTTTCTTATTGGAACCGCGTTGTCAGTAGATCTTTTCAACGCCGCTGTTGACAATTTCACCAGAATTACGTCTGGGCTCTCATAAGATTTCCGCAAAGTTGCACTTCCAGAATCCATCCACAATTGAAAACGTTTTTCCAGCGGGCCTACAAAAAAGGGTGCTGAAACCGACGTTCTCAGGAACTGTATGGACGAACGGAACGAGAGTGTCCCTCGTGAGACCTTTTTGTCCCGTGCAATGTTGTAAACTGTTGGTTTTGTTGCTATTGCGCCGATCACGGCGCCGCTCAACTCTGGGACTTAATTGAGCCTGTAGACACATGAAAAGACGAATTGTTAGTTTCTTGTTCAAAGGTGTTTTTTTTTTTCAACCAAAACAATGGACAAGCACAGCAAGAACCTGAGAGAAGAAAGCTCCTCAAGACAGGAAAGGATGATGTACAGCTTGGTGGATTCGCTGGGCACTGGCATTTTAAAGCTCCTTTTGGCAAATCCATTGTGTGCCTCCCATCCAACGTTGCAATTGGATCCAAGTGCAGACCGTCCACAGGGTCTGCTCCATTTCAGTACTTGGCAGGAAGGCTTGGTTTCTGCTTCCATATCATTTTTGATCGAGAGGATGGCTCCCGCCTTTTCTGGCATATCATACGCTTCTTCTTCAACCTTCTACAGACCCAAGAGAAACAATTAACTTCCTTCCATCCAGAAAGCGTCACATATTCCATTCAGAACTCAGGAACGTCCACCATAATTTCAATTGACCTGTGCTGTAGACTTCAATCGATTTTTCTCCCACACGATTTTGTCTGCCCAAGATTTTGCTCCTTCCATGCAATTCACTTCTCCCAGCCGCCTCGAAATAGCTTTCAACTGAAAGCACAACAGAATAAAATGGCAACGTCAACGACGAGCAAATATTTTAAGGTTTTCTAGACGACTTTTCGTTTTATTCGATCTGTGAGTCTGCAAATTATAGTACAGCCGCCATGAACTCACCTGTTCTTGCACTATTATACCGGGCAAACCTCCCTCCTGCACAACCCCGCGATTCGCTTGGTTGATGCGATCCACATCCTTCTCCTTCGTGCCTCTTAAAACTTCTATCCAAGATATCACATCTTTTTTGATGTTCTTTTCCACAGCCCCGACGCTGTGTCCGGACCCGAACGTCTCGGTTTCTTTTCTCAACTTCCCAATGTCTTCTTGGCATTTTGCGAGCTCTTGCTGAAGATCAGCCTTTTGGGTTTCTAGATCATCGCTGGCATGCTGGAGGTGTTCTATCTGATATGAAACAGAAAACACCTCATGATGGGGGACCTGGGGTTCTGCCAATACCTGCAAAACCAGAAAAGAACTACAAAAGAACTAAAAATGTATGTACATTTTATCCATTCATTGATTTTTTAGTTGGATTCTTGTCTTCCCTAAAGCTCAAAGTGAACAGGAGGAGGAAGGGGGGCAGAATGCATTCTGCCTCATCAATGGTTAGAAATAACACAACCTGTGAGACTACTGATTCCGAAACAAACAGACATTCCTATCCCAGTGTAATTTGTCCAATTCATCCCAAGGGCTCAATAACATCAACACCCCCCCCCATCGCAGAAACAGCCGAGATTAAGGAAAAAATGAATGACCTGCTGCTTGGTAACCTCTTGTTGCTGGTTGTCGTTCAGCTCGCGCAAAGCTTCCACTTTCTTCCCGAACTCTCCGACACTCGTTCGGAGTCCTTCGACCTCCCAAAGCACGTTGATCACGTTCTCCTAGCACTCACGTTACGAAAATTACCCAATTCGTACCCAAAACTACCCGCGGACTACCCGTTTTTTAATGGCATGAATTGGGTAATTTTGGGTATATTTGGGTATACCCTAGTTTGGGTATTCTATGGGTACGATTTGGGTAGATTTGGGTACGATTTGGGAAGTTATCGGAGTTGCTTGGTACGGATCGGGTAGTACCCAAACGATACCCAAAGTTGGTGGGTATGAATTGGGTAGTACCCAAACGATACCCGAACTTGGTGGGTATGAATTGGGTACTACCCAAACGATACCCGGACTTGGTGGGTAGGAATTGGGTACTACCCAATTCATACCCATTCAATGTGGGTAAGGACTGGGTAGTACCCGATACATACCCACAACGAGACGGGTATGCATTGGGTAGTACCCAAAAGATACCCAAAGTCGGTGGGTATGTACTGGGTCCTACCCAATCCTTACCACATTGTATGGGTATGAATTGGGTATTATACAGAAAGTACCCTATATTTACCCATAAACGCATAGTGGGTATGTATTGGGTACGCTTTGGGCAGCCACCCGCTATCAATCATTTGTTATAGATCAGGTACAAATCGGGTGGTGTCTAGTTCAAACCTAATCTGCCAAGAACAACAAAAGTGACAAAAAAGAAATAATTTACAAGAACACTTGTTCCTTCATTCACATCCAGCCCTCAACCTCCAAATGCATACAAGTGCATCTATTTGTGCACATCAAAACAAGCAACATCCCTCATTCAAATTTGTTTGGGACCTCAATTCTCAAAAAGGGGTGTCGAGTCTAATTCCCTTTGAAGAGTCTTCAACCACCTTGTCCCCCTCAGTTCTTTTCGGAGATTGCTAGCCTTGGATTTTCAATATCTTGAACCCAATCCTCTGACTCTTCTTTTCTGCATCAGAGGAAATGCACATACAAGGTTTGGCACGCTTCAGCTGATGCATTTTTTTCAATCTTTTGTTTATTCTTTTTCTGACAAGAGATTTCCAACTGGCATTACTGGGATCTGATTAGATCCCCCCTATGAAACACGCTGTTTCAGCAAAGTTTCTGCAAGAATAGATTTCTGTGAGGCCTAATAAATTATATGCTTAAAGTAGGAACATGGATACAAATACCTGGAAAATCAAAGAACTCTGTTTTTCACCGTATGTGTGAATACACTTTCACACAAGAACAAGAACCGGGCAGCCCAAATGTTGATGTCACCTTGTCCCTTCTTATATGTTATTTTCTCGTGTACAGGGCCACACAGAATGCAGGTTCATCCTCTCAATTCCAATCTGTCCTGAAAAAGGCTTTTTCTTAACCAAAGCAAGCACATATGCTCGCCTTACAAACACCTGAAACAAATTTCATTCTAAGGAGCCCTCCCTCCCCCTGTAAAAAACGTTCACAGGCCTCTCTTTAGGGCCAAAAAAAAATCAGAAAGGCAACAACATCATAATACTTTTTTTAGATGAAATATCCCTATTCATGTTGCTGCTTAAACCTTGTGCAGTTTTATTATGTTACCTGACCTAGAATATTGCACATGCTGGGCAGAGAAGTGGAACATCACCGACCACGTGGGTGAAGCCTCGACATAGGGAGGAAGCCGACCGCCTCCACGAAAGCATCATAGCCTGTGCCCATTGACGCATGTCAGCGATAGATCCTCAGGGTGATACCAGCGTTTTCATCAGAGGCCCAAGGCACCGTCCAATGCTTCCAGGTCGCATCGCAGGCGCGACTCTGAAGCGGGGATGGCGAGCTTGTAGGTCGCATCACAAGCGCGACTCTGAAGCGGGGCGAGCAAGCTGCGCGAACAGAAACGTTGTCGTTGTTCAACAACGCAGACAGAGATCTTCGGCAAGTTTAATGAGTCCGTCATGTGGCTTCTGCGCCGCAATTGTGTGACTTACTCTAAAGGAGTAGGGCTGGGTATTGCCCACATTGTACCCATTACGTGTCACATTTTGACACGTTTTGGGCACGTTTTGGGTATGTTTTGGGCACGTTTTGGTCGAATCTAGGTAATGTATGGGTACATGTGGTAGTTATGCCAAAAAGTACCCAAACAATACCCAAAACGTACCCATGCTTTTGCATAGTTTGGGTCAATATTGGGTACTACCCACAACGTACCAAATACGTACCACATGTGGGTATGCTCCGGGTATATTTGGGTAAAGTTTGGGTACCCAACAAGTAGTTCTGCCAAAAAGTACCCAATCTTTACCCAACACGTACCCATCCCTATAATTCTATTGGGAAACATTGGGTACTACCCAAAGCGTACCCACGACATACCAAGCATATCTCGCTTACCATAGGCCTGTGGTATGTGTGCGGTACTTACCCAATTCTACCCACTATTGGGCATGGATTGGGTATGGTTTGGGTACAGTTTGGGTAGTGAGGTGGGTAATTACCCAAAACGTACCCAATGTTGGGTACGGTTTGGGTATCTGATGGGTATTGTTTGGGTACTTGGGTATGTTGTGGGTACGATTTGGGTAAAAGTGCCGTTACGCGAGTGTAGCAAGCAAATACGCACTCACGAATTCTAACAATTGTTGCAACAAGATTCAGTCTATCACAGTGTGGACCTTCAAGGTCTTAAGTTAATGCAAGTAAAGTCTGTTTATAATAGAAAATGAAACTAATTATTCCTTTTGGAATGCTTTTGACTAGGAGCATGCGTGTGTGCTCCTCACCCGATCGGCAAGTTGCTGATGCAAGTATACCATGACGCCTGCCAAGAACGAAATCTCGCTCTCCGTTTTTTCTTCTAGGCAGTCGTTCCGCATTTTTTCGAACGCCACATTTGCTGGTTGAAGTTTCCCTGAGCAAAGTCACAACGCAAGAAACCCTCATCGCATTTTCGAGAGACAAATCAGTCTTTAACCCAAACAACGACACGACTTCACGACCCCTGAAAAGGTCACCGAGTTTCGCCACTCTTGGTCAACATCTGTTTGCAAGTCCGGGCGGTAAAAATTATGTGTCTGTGATTTTCTGTTTCTCTCTATGTCTGGTATGTGCGTGCATTACGTTGTTTCTTTTACCTTGCTCATTCACAGATAATCGCCAACTGGAGCTACCTCGCTTTGGAACCGGATGCGAGCCAGACAGACTACTCGATCCACCTATCGAACAGTAGCTCAAATCGAATTGATTCACTCCCAGGGCACTGTGAAGTCGATCGAACTTCGGGATGGAGGGGCTACTCGCATGCAAAACAGGTCGACTTCCGTAGAACGGGTTAGTTCTGACCGCAAAGAGGGTGCTGGGTGGTATTTTGGTGGGGAACTCCGAGTAACCTGATTTTTCTGGACGACACAACCAAGCACCTCCTTCTTGCTACTTATTTGCTTAATGAAAAAATTGTGGGGGGTTTTCATTTTTTTTTCTTTGCGAGATATCATTTCATTTTTCTCTTGCACTTTTCACCACGTACGTTCTCATCTCCCCTTCCCCAAATGCACAAGCCTACCTATTTTTTGGTTCCAATCGGTGCATTCTTTGTTTCCTATCGAGCGCTCAATCCCACAGTGAAACTTACGTGTGATGCTGTCGGTCTGGTCAACATCCGGACTCGCCACCGACGATAACCTTGCTTTCTCCAGGTGCTTCATTGACATTTGCCCCGTCGTTAGCTGCCCCGCATACTGAACGGAGGGTATGGAAGTCCCCAACTTTAGGGAACTCCTCACACTCGCAACATTGGCCATACTCGTCGTGTTCTCTAACAATAAATCTGCCAGATGATCTGCTCTTCTCTCGTGTTGGGCGTGTTGCATATCGTGTGGCCCCCTGACAAGTGAAGCCTCGCACAATACGCCCTCGCAAGCTTCAGTGATTGTGGAATTGACGTCGTGAGGAATCGTTGGTCCCCCCCATTTCTCTCTGGGTCGAAGCTGCATGAAGCTGCATCTGCTGAAGAATTTCTAGATCAGACTCAAGTCTACTGTTGTCAGTGTTCATCCTTCCCATAAGACTGCGCAGCTCCACCGATTCTCCAGGTGGACAAGAATCCGGTTGCGTTTCCAAGTCTTTTATCGCCAATGCCAAGGGGCAATGATATTCCTCAGACTCGGTACGTTGTCCTTGGCAAGATCCCAGCTCCTCAAACAACGTGTTTCTTGCTCTCGACAAGCCGTCATTTGCAGGTTTCAAATCGACCGAGCCAGACTCTGAAAGGCAAATTTCGTATTCCAATTCATCCGCTCTGTGCTCGAGTCTTTGGGTCAAACTGTCGGCTTTGGAGCATAAGGTGGTGACAGTTTCAGCGAAGTTTTGCACGTTTTCGATCTTGTAACTCGATGGGCTCCTCTGAACCCGTACCTTCAGGTCTTGAACCTCGGTCCTGTGTGAGTTTTTTTCTCGTGCGTCCTGTTGTCCTGATGAAAACGAATGGAGAAAAAGATCAGGTTTGCCCCATCGATAACCATGGGGGGTATGATTTTGGTGGCATCTGGGGAATCCATCCCCATGTTCTCAACCGAACCTTGTTTCGTGGCGTGAGGGAGCCTGTGTGTTGTGTTTGAAAACTTTCTGAAAGACTTGGCGAAACTATGAAAGCAGTCGGAAAGGTCCTCTCGGCTTGGCTCGGTGCCTATTCCAATCTTCACTGCGCCGTATTCATGCATCAGCAGTTTTCTGCCCATCATTGGCAGCTTGATGAACGCCTGCATAACGTTTTTGCCATGAAACACCACAGACTGAAAGCGCATGACTTTCTTTTGGGCGGCGAAGTCCTCCTGTCCTTCATCGATTGCGACTGTAACCTTCTCGTTTGGGGGTAGGACCTGTGTTTTATCTGGAAAACATTTCCTGGAGCACATAGTGGACAAGCTTCCCTTCACTTCGTTTAAATTCCCCATATGTAGATGGAAACACGTCGATCTCTCCGAGGCCTGCTCCCTCACTCCGCAAAGAGTTCCAGTCTCAGCAGCAATGGTGGTGCAGGGGTGGATGGGGGGGCGCGTGTTTTTATCAAACCTTATCAGGACCAGGACCCTCTCAAATCCGATCAATGGAAACGCCTGTGAGTTCAGACAGGGGGAATCGTGGGTGGGCACCTCCGACAAAACCAGCATTGGCCCTTGCGTCTTGACATCTTTCATTGAATCGATTTTCACCACGCCGTCGCCTTTCTCATTTTCTCCCAGTCGATGTGTCTCCCATATTTTGCCATTATTCATCCTCAACCCCAAAACAGGGCTTTGTTTCCCCACTTCTGATCTGTTGGAGTAAAATTTGGAGTGATTTGGAGTGAAATTTGGAGTGAAATGTTTAAACATATTATGCGAAACGATGCGAAACGTCTCCAATTTGCAAAAAAAAAAAAATTCAAGTGAATTGTCGATCCTTACTTTTTCACTCCTGATATTGACGTTTTCTTGGTCGTCCATGTATCCCCTGTGCTACTCTGGAGAGCTAGAATATTTTGGTACTTTAGTAGACGGTGTAAAATCCAGCTCTGATTTCGAGGGTCAGGTCGATGAGGAGCTCGAACGACGGTCTGTAAAAGACTTGTATGCAAGGGACCTCCACATTGGAGAAACTTTTGCCTGGTTTCCTTCCAAAAATCCCAAAACACTGGGATTTCCTCTGAGTCTGGTGACAATAAACTGGAGTCGGTACCAATGACTTCCTTTTTGAAACGTTGATTCATTTGTAAAGTTCTGTCTGAACACCCCGGTGGGGTGAACACTCCGCTGCAGTCATTTAGGAGTGTCCATTCCTTGGCATCCTGGGATTTGTTGAAGTTTCGATGCCTTGGCAGATTGAAAACCTTCAGCGTCTTGGAAAGCGCTCCCACTGTTTCCAGGCATCTTCGGCGGACGAAACCTTTCTCATCCATCGCATTTGCACCATCTGCTTGGACGTTCCATGAAATCGTTTCACAGCTGTTCTGGTCCAGCGCCTGTCGCCTATATCCTCTAACCTTCATTCGCTGTTCGAAACCTGGAAAACGGCATTCCCTGTCTCACTTTCGGTGGACCAAAGTTGCATCTCTCCATGCAAAATATACAGACAACTTCTCGTTTTTCTCTTTTTCGAGCACTCATATCCACGTCGAACTGTTTTATTCAGACCAGAGCGATGCTTGCGGTTTCCAATCAATTGACAAACAACTTGTGATATCTATTTCAAGCGATTGACTATACTCACCTCTAGGTCTCTATTAGCTGCGACGATTTTTTCCAGTTTTACAGTGGCCCTCAGCACACGGAGCTGTTGAACAAGAAAAACATTTAAACAGTTAGAACACTTTAAACATGTAAACATTTTCTATGTTTAAAATTGGAAACGTATATTCCAAATGTCACCTAAATCGAGAAACCTATTTTCTAAAATATACGTATTTTCAGAAATATATTTTTCTGACTGAAAAATATTACCGCCGCCCACGCAGGATCTTCGAAGAAGTTGTGTGGTGTCGATGGAGGGACGGGATAAGGGTCACTGATCGAAAGGGAGGTCTCTGTTGTTCTGAAGAGGTCTTCTTCGTATCCGTCGTCCGAAAAAATTGGGGCCTGCTCCTCCACAATCACTGGCGCTTGCTCCTCCGCAATCACTGAAGAAGCTTGGTGGTCGGAAACTATTGGCAGGTCTTTCGGTGGTTTACCACAACACAGTTTGCGAATCCAACCCAACATCATCGAAGGTGGAGCCGTCCTGTGGATTCCTTGCTTATGTAGAGCCCTGAAGGTCAAACAAAGATGGTTACGCAGGTCAGACCGTCCATATAACCGCCAACCGTGGGAAAGAATACAGTTTTTTGGCGGCGGATAGTCAGAATACTCATGGATATTTTTGTCTCCTTGCCTATTCCACTGTCGTTCTCTATGGTAACCCCCCCTCACCCAAATATAATACCCCCGCCGCCCCTGGAGCAAACGGGGAATAGTGTACCCCCCTGAATTTTTTTTCCAAAGTTTAAACTAATACAGTAACGAATACAGTACCCCGGGGTACAATAATTAAAATTTTATTATTGTACCCCGGGGTACTGTATTCGGGGGGGGGGGGGGGTTATGTCTCAAGAGGCTGTTTTATTGAATCGACTTTTATTGGATGGTGGCTAAATTTTCGATGCTTTATCTTTGCTTTGTCGCCACCGAAGAGCAGTTTGAACAATTGCTACAATTGTTGGATGCTGATAATATTTGTTGAGTTGCCTCTGGGTGGATCCATGCTCCGGATGAGTTTCCCCCCTCCATTGTTCTGAGCTCTTTAGTGTTTCGAAATTCGCCTCATGCTACTCATAAATTTCACGAACTTGGTATTATTCAGACCAACAACGGATCTCTGGTACCGAACCAATCAAAAGTACTACAAGACATGCCAGGCCACAGCCTATGGAATCAGGGGGATTCAAAAGGAAAACCCTCAGCAAGCAAAATTATCTGCATAACATCAGAATCAGGCAGATTCCCTCTCGACACCCCTCTCGATGCTTTGGTCGGTTCTCTCAGAGCACATCATCTTCTGCAGGCTCAAACAAACGCGCGATAAAACGAAACACTTTATGTATGTTGTCTCTCTGTAAGTATACATGACGATGTGGGTCTTCGATACACCGTTTCTTCGCACTGTCTCATAGCAGTTCCCTACTCTTGATCAAGAGTGCTCCCCTTTCATTATGTGGCAATTCACTATTGGTTGATTGATCGACCCATTGTCTCTCTAGAGTCGCATCTCAATCAACTCCAACAACTTCCAGGGCTCATAAAAATCAACAGGCTTTCTCAATTTTCAACCAGAATTGGGCCACTCGTGGTCAAAAAATTCAGGCATGCATTTTTTTGAGAAGATGGATCAAACACAGCACTCCTCGTTTGCACCAGCAAAAATTTGGAAAGACTTGAAAAGTCTAATATTTTCATCTTGTGGAGGTGATCGTAAATGATTGCCAAGAATCGCTGAAACCGGGAGCCAAAGCGTCCAGAAAATTATCAGCTAGAAGTCTACCGCGCATCATTGTTTTTTCGACATTCGCTCTTATTATCTCCTCTCTGCGTCTGATCACTTCGTCTTCCTCCTTGAATTGTTTCTGCTTGAGTGTTTCGAGTTCACCTGCAGCAGAAAAAGAGAGCGTGTATCCGCACTGTTTCGTTTTCTTACTGGAAAATGTGCAAGTTGTAGAGACAGAAATCTTAAGGGTACACACTGGTGTGAAGGGGAGGTTTATTTCCTGGGAAATGTACCAGGTCGATCTCTGGGTTCTTGTGTCCTTAGTGTTGCTGCGCAATTGTATGGCTAAAACACAATGTAGCTAAAAGTTGAGAGGAATGCTGTTGCTTTTTTCGTTGAACCCTTACACAAGTCAAATACGGATGAAAGCGTTTTTCGTTCTTGGTATCGGGGCAACATACCTCGCAGAGCTTCGATTTCATGCTCCTTGGAAACTCTGTGGGCGACGTTCTCCTCGAGGGTCGCTCGAAGGGATCTTATCTTATCAGTTTTCTTCTTCAACTGCCCCACTTTAGCCTGCAGCTGCTCATTAAGGGAATTCACCATGGCCCTATCTTTTTCGAGACACTCCAGGAGAGACTTTATCGTCGTATCTCTCTGATCAATTATGGCGTCCCTCGCAGATATACAAATATCCTTTTCTTCCAGTTGCTTCAGAACATCGTGCAGATGCTTTTCTTTCGCGTCGACGGTGACCTGAACGACCGCACACAAACCGAAAGTTTTCCTCTAGCCTTGTATAGTTCTTGTCGAGTTCAGCTGATCAAGAGGAGCTAGACTGTTAGAGTACCTTGAGCAAGTGTATCGTTTCAGACACGTTGTTGACTCTCATCAGCGTTTGCTGCATCCTCGACCCTGGGGCACCTGAGTTGCACACTAGGAAAGAAGATTCTTAAATCATTTTATGAGCGAACGGGGTCTTTTGGAGACACAGTTCACGAATCAGGAACAACACCCCGATATGTTCACTCCGTTGAACTGAAGGCGAAACGGGAGAACAAAATGGAGTCGTACATAAAAACTGTAACGGCCCTGTCATCTTCAACGAACTCCAGCACAAAATGTGAACAAGGCAAGCGACAAGTGGCGCAGACCAGCGCACTGTGGCCGGGTGAGAAAATTCCTCTCACCTAGCACAGGGTCCTCTTGAGAACTGCGCATGACCTCCCTGGGAACATCAGCGTTGCCTTCCAGTCCATTGAGACGGTCAGGAAGATTATCGCATTCCACTTCAACGTCTAAAGTCTCCGAGCAGTTCCCTGCATAAAAGCACACTGTGGGCCCCTGACTACAACAGTTCCAAAACATCCAGAAACAACTCGTGAGGAAGCGCGCGCATTTGCTGGCTGAAAAGACACCAGGACCGAACTAGCCAACTTTTCATAACAACGCGGAGCTTCAAAGGTGTCGCTATCGTGGGCTGAGAAGGAAATATGGCTATGGTATCGCTGCTGTGGTAGCCGCGTCCCTTTCGTGTGGCGAAAAAACCAGGGAAAATGGGTGCGAACATGTTTAGTTACCTTGCAAGGGATGACTCTGATCGAACGACATGGCCGCCCTGCAAGCCTTTTCTTCCACCGTTCCACCTCAACAGTTCCTCCGACTACTGAGGGGAGGCTCGCCTGTGTCAACAACTCGTTTGGAACTGCGGAGCTCCAGAAAAACTATGAGCTTCCAGGGCGCGTAGTCGCGTGTGTTGCTGGCGGTCGCATTTTGAGGGAACACTCGCAAGTATGTAGCTTCCTTCCATCGCTTCAGTGAGCGAACCCCACCCAACCCTCACGTTCCCCCATATTTTGGATAGTCAGGAATCCCCTTTTTGTGACCAAAAAGAAGACCGGAAGGAGGCGAAAAGCCAAAGGCGGCACGACACCTTTTTTTGCCATGTAGACCAGATGCCAATCCTGCAACGGAAATCCTTGCGTTAATTGTTTGGTTTGGCCCTGCCTTCAACTCTTCGTTCATTGATTTACTTTGTTCTTATTCCTGGTTTGTCTTCCTTAATTTTATCAACAGGCCGGGCCAAAAAAACGGACGCGCGAACTCATTGGTTCAAACTTTCAAACAGCAAGACGCTTGAACGCAGACCTTTTTAGGTGTTTGCCCAACATGTTCGTGAGCGCCGCCTGTGAAACGAGTGCGGAAGAAGACCTCGACCCACGACCTCAAAAAACGGACTTTCAGTTTTTGCGATTGTTGGTTTTTTTTGTTTTTGTTTTTATCGAAAATCGAAAGCGCGTTCATCCCCCGGCTGAGGTCGGGTGAGAATGGTGGAGCCCTCGAAATGCGATGGGTCATGGGTTGGGCAGTTGAAGAACCAGATGTTGGTTGGGTTGGTTCTACGTATCGTTAACGACGACGGTTATCCCCGTCGATTAACGGTCAGGCGAAGAGCAAGAAGGACGCAGGTCCACTCGTCTTGCTTCCTACTTTCGACGCTCAGACCGCAGGACAAATCCAGAGGTGGATATCCTGAACACCCAAGGACCAACAAGGTAAACGATCTCCATGCACTTGCTTGCAGCACCCAATTTGATGAATTTTTTTCTCCGGAGGTACTTCTTAGGTATCCATTGGAACACTGCCAGTCACAGTCTACTCAAAGGTTAGCTCTTTGTTCTGTAATGAAGCTCGTAGGGATGCAGGTAGCCATACTGACGAGATAATCCACACTCCAATTCCATGATAGAATCTTGTTGTTCTTCTGAACCATTCATTGTGTATTTGAAAACCAGGATGGTCTACTTTTTCTTCCACCAAGTATCAGGATCGACAACTCATGGGGACGACGAAGAGACCTCCATAGAACCCTTTTTTAATTCTCCCAAGAGAGGTGTTGAGGACCAGGTGTCGACTTCTCGACATCAACCTTGTGGTGTGTTTTCCCAAGTATTTCCAGGGAAAGAAAAAGTTGCCTTGTCGAGAACTGAACTATCCCTCAATACATATGAGATGCTCATTTGTTGGTTTTGATATGAACCTCCCAGATATCGATCTAATCTGTAGAGAACTTCAATCTGACAAGAAGAATATGCCTTATTGGAATACAGATGGGGGTTAATGGTGTATTATCTGACGGGTGACTCCTTTATCACCATGCATGTTGTATTTCAGAGTCCCAAGAAGAGAGGAACGCAGCCCCCAGCTACGTCGACGGTTCTGAACCCCAAAAAGCCATGCAACAAAACAAAGCTGATTTCTTGAACTGGCCAGAGTGCCTTGCAGTTTCTGCTGAAGATTCCAGTGAGGGGGACGCACTGGATATCGTCGCCAATCGAAAGGTTCATACCAAATCGTAGCAACAACTGACCATGTCTTGTTGTTTTTTCCTCCCCGCACCCGCCCTCTTTTCGAAAATTGCCCGGGAAAAAAGAAAGAGTTAATATATTTCCACACCTTGACCCAATGCTCATCTGCGTGCGATGAAAATGAATAGGGAAGTCCAACGCAAAAAAAGGATGAAAATGCTACAAGAGATTCGATGAACAACCGTACGGATTGCCCTACTGAGTGCATGAGGGAAGGTGTTTAAACTCACGCAGCCACCCCAGAAAAAGTAGTGGGTGTCCGAAAAATCCCTTTGACGACTAGTGTCAGTGAAGGGGTAAAAAGTAAGCAAGGCCCAGGAAAATCATACCCACTGCGGGGTGAGAAGGACCGAGAACTATATGCTGTGGAGGAGATGCCTGCTCGAGAAAAAACTATGGGAGGCAATGATGAGATGGAAACAGACTTGACAAGCAAGGATGATCGAGAGGCGGTCGTCTATGACCCAGAAACGAAAGTGGAAAGTCCAAAAGGTTGGGAGGTGGTTAGAAATGTTGAAGAGTACGAATATCGATCCGATGCTCGTGGAATGCAGAAGAGTGTTGATGAAAGTGAAATTGAAATAAGGAATGAGGAGGTACATTCTTATGAGCGGGAGTTTCAAATCCCCTTTAACAGTGTGCCCTGTTTACACCCAGATGATAATCCCTGGTGTCCGATAGCTTCTTTCGACCTGTCGGCACAGGTGCAACTCCAGGATGGGCCCAGAAGTTCACCACCAAAACCGACACACTACCAAAACGAGGGAGAGGCTTCGCACAAAGATGTCGGAACAGTAACCGAGGTCGTGGAGAAATCAGTTGCTGACCCCAACACCACCCGCGGGAATCTTCAGGGCAGTGAAGGTGAAAGTTCATTCGATGCGGTGTAAAACCAAGCCAAAATTCGCGTCTACGGCAGTGCAAACTGAGGAGCTGGAACAGCGACATATAAAAACCCAAACCCAGGCCGAGAAGAACAGAAGGAGGATTCTCCGGAGGGAGGGAAACAAATTCGTGGTAAAACGACACGGGAAAGGGGGGGGGAAGTAGTGCAGCAAGGAAACTTAAAGGGTTTTCTTGCAGCTGTTGGAGAGTTGTGTGAAGCCATTATTGGCGATTTTCTTAAAGTTTTTGTTGTTTTTTAGTATGTTTTTCCTGGGTTTCTTTCGTGCAGTTTGATTCGCTGCAATCACTCTTCTCAAATGGCAATGAAAGCCACCCATCCTGACATACGTTCACGAACATCGGTCCAAGTCGGGCATCAATTACCATGTTCGTTTAACAAACAAGCCAAGCCAAACCAAACAAAACAAGCCAAGCTTCCAGCCTTCTTCTTTTGAATGACATTCATTGTTTGTAGAAACGGACTTGTGTAATAAAGCTTCCAGCCGTTGACGATTTGATGAGGGTATATGTCGTACAGGTTACGTGAGCGTTTCCAACTCGTTCGAAACGCTGGTGTGTGCGCTGAAAGTGCATTCTGATCGCCCACGCCTGGGTGACAAGAGAGGCTCCTAAAAGCAAAGAAATTACCAAAAAAAAAAATGTTGCACGTCGCAACACAAACCAGCCGTATCGAAGCTTGGAAACTGACGTGTCGTACGTGCACACGTCCAGCATTGTGCTGTGTAGCAACGGACACAGCAGACGCAATAAAAAACTCTCGCAGCTCCACAGTTTCAAACCAGTTTTGTGGATTGGCTTCCGCCCCGCAGTCAAGGGGTGAAGCAGGCGAAGACGCGCTTTGCAACAAACCCATGTCAGACGATATGGATAGTTCCATCCAAGGTAACACCACCTCCTCTTTCGACTAAAAACGTTGCTACTTCTTCCCTTGTCGAACGCACAAAAGCGACGTCTTAGAAACTCCGCGTTGTTTTTCCGTTTTCTAAAGCGGTCTTGGTGCCTTATCGACCAGAAAACGCGCGCGTTCTCACCCTTGTTTTTTGAAGTTTTCGCACGGTTGTAGTGAGGGGCCACATTGTGTTGTTTTGCGGGGAAAGGTTCGGGTGAGCGTGAGAAGCCAGATGCTCAACAGATAACGCGCAGTTGTCAAGAAGATCCTGTAGAGGGTGGGCTGTTTAGATGTTCCAAAAATTTGTCAATCTGGGGGATGACAAATCTCTGTCCGTGTGCAACACGCCCAAGGGTTGAGTCGGGTTCGTTCACTGAAAAGATCAAAAGGAGAGAAACGTGTTCGATCACTGCCTCAGACAAAGATGGACAGCGACAGACGCGACGAAGCACCCTGGAATCTCCTGTATTTCTCCAGTTTTAGCTATTTTTTTTCTGACACAGGCAAGGCTTCCCTCCCGCTGCAATCAAATACTCGGAGTAACTCTTGGGGTGAAGCAGTTGGAGGCAGGGTTTGCAGCGCGGCCATGTCGGGAAATCAGGATCGTTCCTTGCAAGGTAGTTGTGCTTTGGACGCGGTTTTCTTCAGCCCAAGAAGTGGTGGCGGCTCCCATAACAGCCACAGCATAGTTTTCTTCACCCACTCCCCCACCCCTGCTGGGGCTCTCAAGTACTGGGGGTATTATATGCGATTCCACATTGTGTTTCAGCTTCCCCCTCCAGCTCAGGGGCTATATCGATATATCCCAATATCGGGGTGTTGTTGCTCATTAGCGACCTGTTCGTACAGAACGTTTTGCTAAACTCTCCCTTTTTGGCTTGCCCCTCAGCTACCCCTGGGTCGAGGTTGCAGCAGTCGTTGATGAAGGTCGACAACGTGTCGGAAGCGATACACTCGCTGCGGGTACTCCAATCGTGTTACTTCTCTTGATCAGCTCAACTGGACATCAATCATACAACGCCAGAAGTGGATTGTTGTTTTTTGTGTGCGGACCTTCAGGTCGCAGTTGACGTGAAAGATAAGCAGCTGCACAACGTTCTGAAGCAACTCGAAGAGAAAGACAAATGCATATCTGCCAGGGACGCGACGATCGATGAGAGAGATGCGTTCATTTCGAATGCACTGTCTGACATAGGAAAAACACAAGCACAAGTTGCGAATCTCGTAGAAAATCAATCCATGGCGGACTTCCTTCGCGAGGAACTGAAGGAGGTACGTGGGCAGCTGAAGGAGAGAGACCTTCAGATCGCTGCTTTTGGTGAGCGGTTGAAAACGGCCGAGGATGAAGTTTGCAAGAAAGAGACGGAGATTGAATCTGTGCGAGGTATGCGCAGTGCCCACTCTATATTCCAGGAACGAAAAACATCTCATCCAAACTTTATGTGGAGTTGCACAGTTTCTACTCTCAGTCAGTGAAAAAATGGTATTGGAAAAGGCTTTTTTTTACTCGTTTTAGGTGAGTTTGCAGCACTCGAACGTGAAAAAGAGTCGATGGTTTCGTTGCTTGAGGAAAGAATCAAGGAGCAAGACGGAGTGATTGGCCGGAAAGAAGAGATGATAGAAGCGCATGCTGACAGTTATGAGCAAAAAGAGAAAGAGATCATCCAAGAAAAAAATGACGAGATACGAGCGTTGCAAACAGTGGTTGAGAACACAAGTATGGCTTTGTTCATATATCTACCCAACGTTGATTTCCTTTTCTTGGCAGATGCGCTATTTTTCAACAAGTTCTCCATACTAAATTTTTGCTTGCTTATCCCAACAGACTGAAACTGAGAAACAAGAATTGATGCAAGTAAAAATCACCCACAAATTTGTTTGCCTCTCCAATGCATCAAATACTTCAGTGCTAAGAAGCATAATTCTTTTGTTGTAGAGAGACTTGTTCAATGTCATTTCAAGGTGGGGGAAGCAACCTGACCATTTGTTGCAAATTTTTCTCAATATTACATCTTCTTTCTTTTGTTCAGGGGTAAAACGCTCAGTTTGCCTGTTTTGAAACAGGAGACGGATGTTGAATCGTTCTTGGAGGCTGTGAGGGGTGGTGACCTTCAAAAGGTCAAGGTAATAATAAAAAAATCTAATTCAGTGCCGCAATCCATTTGTTTCTTGATACCACAACATGTGATAATGTTTCCTTTTGCGTGTATCCTTTTTATTTTGTGCAATGCACTTTCCTAGGATTTTTTGTCCATGGGATTCAATGCAAATGTTCATGATAAGAAGGAGCGGACCCCACTCTCTTATGCAGCCGGAGGAGGTTATATTTCTGTCGTCGAAACACTGCTTTCGACAGGTCAGTCAAGAGCATCAGGAGATTGCTGCAAGCGTTTTTCGACTTCAATTTTCACCTCGCCAAAAAAGTGTGACAGTGGCGGCTGTAACAAAAAGGGTGGAAACATCTCTTCAAGAATTCTTGCATAAAATTTTAAGTCTATCTGGAACCATTTATTGCACACACCAAACATACATGAGTTGTCTTTGAGTTATTTCGGTGCGGCCCGAAGGATTTTGAAAAAAAAATAATAAAACGGACTATGATTAGGTTTCCACGTTTGAGCTTAGAAAAAAATCCGTTGTGTGAAAGAGCCGCGTGGACATAAAGATAAAAAATAATAATAATCATAAAAAACGTCAAAGATAAACTGAATTGATTGTGCCATTTGGTTATGTTTGTTCAGGGGCATGTGTTGATATGAAAGACAAATGGGAATATACTCCACTGCATCGTGCATCTAAAAATGGCCACGACGAAGTGGTCAAGGCTTTGTTGCACGCAGGCAGGCACTTGTATACACTTTCTTTTGAAACGAGAATTGCGTTGGATGTTTCGTTTTTCTTTGCCTTGGGACATCAGGAGAGCCTTTTTTGAGTTTGTGTCATATCGATCATTCCAGAAAAGTCAGTTGTGAGCTGTGCATTTTTGAACTTTATTTTTCCCTGGCAATCTTCAGTGGCTTCCTGAAAAGCGATTTGCTTTTTTTTTTTCCCAGAAAAACTGTTGTTCTCCAACGTCTTTAGTTTTTGTTTATCTTGAGCTCGAGAATTGAAAAAGAAATTGACAGTTTTTCTTGGTCGTGCGTGTTCAGGGGCCGATGTCGATATGAAAGATAAATGGGAAAGAACTGCGCTACACCAAGCATCTAAAAACGACCACGGCGAAGCTGTTGACGTATTATTGCACGCTGGTAAACTTCGTCTTGCTTTTCTTTCCTTTCCGACCAATATTGAAAAACAACCGGGACACTTCTGCTTGTTGAAAAAGAACATTATTGCACTTGAAAAAAATAGGATCGAAGAAAGTTCTGTTTTTTTCTCCCCTTTTTTTCTGTACGATTCTCAACGTGGACTTCACAACCATACACTTCGAAACTGACCCGACTTGATCAATTTTTGTCTTATCCTTAGTTTCCAGGAAAGAGCTCGATGTATTTGTCTTCTTTTATCCGTGTGACAAGATAAAGAATGAAATTTTCTGAGATCACTGTTTTCAGGGGCTCATGTCGATGCTCAAAACATCACCGGTAGAACCGCACTGCATTTGGCCTCCATGGTTAGCAACGTGGACATTTCCAGGAAATTGATCAAGGCTGGTACGTCCACTTAGATTTGCTAAATATTTTTTCTCAACTGTTAATTGTGTCAGTCACACCAAGATAATACGGAGTTATGCACAAATTTGATTGTGGAGGAAGTTCCTTAGGAACCTAGGAACACCCAAAACAGAAAAAAAACCCCTCTTTTATTACACAAGATATGCTTATGCTGTAGATTAGAAAGTTTTTTCTTCTGGCAATCTCAACTGGAAACATCACAAATTCGTGAACGGATTCGAAAAGTGAGTCTTTCCTTGTGTGCGATACAAAAAGCCTCGAATCCATCATTTTAAAGAGATGATTTCGCTGGCTTTCTTATTTTCAAAGGTGCGTCGCGAGACATCTGCGAGAATGAAGGAAAAACGGCGGCCGAGGTTGTGTGCAAAGAGAGAGAGGATAGCGACGATACCATCAAATACGAGTTGGAAAAGCTTCTGAAAAAAAATTGAACAGACGAGGAGTCGCACTTTGACTGTCCTGTGTTTCTCCTACTAGACGTATGGCCGTCAACAAAAAATATCACCTCTGTGGTGTGTTGTTGTTGTTTTTTTCAAGGGGTTTCTTCCATTGTGTTTCTGTTGAAAAAGTCTTCTGTGGGACAATGCTCCTCCTCCAGGCAAGTGTCTGTGAGTTGAGCGAAAGAAAGATTGAAGCTCTGACTCAGAATTCATTGTTTGAAGCACTTCCTCAACTGTTCCGCAGTGTCACTCTATTTCTCGCTTTGTTTCTTTCGGAGGTCAAAAAAGGGCCTCAACCCATATCGTTTGTTCTTAAATAGCACGGTCAGTTATCACTGTTTTCCCATTTCTTTCCCAAGTGGGATCCTGTACTGTGGGGCATGCTTTTTTTTCTCAGGCAGACACGTCCATGAATCAGACATGTGATCCGTCACGCTGACGTGCAGCTTCGTTTCCGTGCACAGGGAGATCTCTTGGCGCTTGTCGTCACCCCTTTTGTAAAAATTGTAACACAAGACACATCGTTGTCTGTAGCTCAACGTCCCAGCTTCTTGGAAAAACTGAAGGCCATCCTCCTGGACGGCCATCTTCTTTTCTTTCCAAAACACGTTGTTGTAGGGTGTGTTCCGGCGCTCGCGTTTGTTGCAGGCGAGGTGTAGCTGATATTTTCGTTCCCGCGAAAAGCATCGCAAGCACGAAGCCTGGGTGAAAAACAAATTGGGGACAAAGGCCGACCTGTTGCTATTCTGGGGTTTGAAACAAATGAGCGATTACGTAAGTGTTGAGTGGGAGCTCCCGATCGGCGTTCTCAGTCGAATTTTCGAGGGGCTCTGCCCAAGGGCTTTAGCCAAGTGCTCGTGTGTCGCTAAGGCTTGGAAGGATGTCACAAAAGAAGACAGTTTCGCTAGAAAACTCTGTCTAGAGAGAGCGTGGCGAAGTGGTACAGTTGTGCCGAAGTGTATCGAGCTCCCCAAGAATCGGTCGACTCAATTCGACAGATGTGTTATGTGGGGCAACTTGCTTGCGATCATGCAGTGGGGAGCGATTGTGTTGGTGAACGTTGAAAACGGCGAGGTCTCCACTCATTCCATGGAGTCAGCGTGGGGCTGGACTTTGTGTTTGATCGATGGAATGCTCCTGTGCGATTGTAATGACCAAAACGTGGAAGTGCTGGAAATACCTGGATTCAAAAGAGTCGCGTCTCTTATGCTTAGTTTCAAAGTTTATGCGACGGTGGACGTCGGAGAACACGTGGCCATTGGTGGTGCAGGTGGGGGTCTGGAATTGTGGAGCAAGGAGAGTTGGAATCGTGTCAAGGTCTTGAATGATGTGGTTGACGGTTGGGAGGGGAGGGAAAACAGTATCAGGTGTGCGGCTTTTGCAACGGAAGCAGATTTGTTGGTGTGTGGATTGAGTTGTGGAGATCTCGAAGTGTGGAGCTTGGCGTCGTGCCATCGCGTTGCAACGCTGAAGGGGCACTTTCGCTGTGTCGGGTGCGTTGATGTAAACAAGAATCTGATCATTAGCTGCTCTATGGATGGCACCGTCCGGATATGGGTTCAAGAAACCTTTCAGTCTTTGAGGGTTGTTCATATGGACGACTATTGGTTGTGCGGTGTTGTGGCGCTGAGCGAAAACAAATTTGCCCATTGTGGACAAAGTCACCTCGACGTGGTGATTCGCGATATTGCCGAGGGCTGTTGCCTCAGCACGCTTAATGTGGGAGGTGGCTTCATGGGTTTTTTCTTGACGGAGGACGAGCTCACTGTTGTGAGGCGTGATGGGAAAATCTTGGTGTGGGACTTTTTTGCCCACTGCTCTAAGGAGTGAGAAATTTTGGTCTCGGATGAAGGAAACTTTATACATGGTTTGCCTGTGTGGTGCTGTTGAAACCTTGCAACAAGTCAATGAGTGCTTTTTAACCGGAGAGGGATTTGAGCATCCTACATCAGGGAGGTGTCTATCAAGAGTTACTTTGTTTAATTTTTGACTTGGTGATGTCACAGATCACACTCTGGTCTTTCAAAGTTTCACGTAGCACTGGACTTCACACGATGTGGTAAACCTTTTTTTGGTTTCTCTTTGTTGACCTTGGGTCTCACTGGAGGAAATAAAACATAAAAAAAGAAAACATCACACCAGGAGAAAATGCTCTTTGTGGAATGATCCGAAGGAAAAAAAAAACAAAAGTTTTATGTCTTGAACAAAGGCCAAAGTTCCGTCTTCATCACTTCACAGGCAGAATTCCACAAAAAACACTGTCGCCAGGGCAGGAACTCCCCACAAGTTCAGAAACGAGACCATTGGGGCTGCATTGCCCGTTTTGTTCGCAGTCTCCTTCCCCTCGCCGCCGTTGAGGCTCCCCTCTCCCCCAAAGCACCTAGGGATCTCATTTACTGCTTCACCAAAAGCTTCACAAACAACGGTGACGTTGTGCAACTCCAGATGGTTCAGGAGAACCGGCGACCACGAAGCTCCATCCCCCAAGAAAGCTGGAAGGCTGACGTCGAACTGAGCGAAGAATATGCCAGCTCCCTCAAGTTTGTTGATCGAGAACGAAGGGGGGGCGATGGTGAGATTTCCGTAGTCCCTCTTGACGAAGTGTTCTTTGAAATCCTCCAGCGAAGCGATGAATCTGTCCAGGTCGAGGTTGGAAGGACATCTTTGATACACTATCGAAACATTGGCTATTTGAACAAGCGAGTCTTGGAGAGCGAACGGGTAGGGAAGATACAGCGGCCACTGCAGCAAAGTGACGTTCGATTTTCAATAGCTTTCAGGATGCGAAAGATAACTCGTGCTGGGGTTTGATCAGGAAAACCACAGCTCAAACCACGATCAAGCTCACCTTGTAAAAGTAATCTTCACCATCACAGAACTGGAATTTCCAGTCCGTTTTTGAGAGGAAGCCCGGTTTGAAGCTCTCCAACTCTAATTTGATGTTCGTCAGCTGGAGCGTAAATACCCAAAGCGCCTTGATCAAGACGTCATTTGTTAGGAACGCAAGGGCTGCGTGACTCCCATCTTCCAAGCGCCCATCGATCGACAATCTTGTCCCTGTTCTCGCCTCAATCGTGAAGGGGTTCGACCACTGATGCTCGTAAACTACCACTTTCCCGAGCAAATGTATTTCCAGGATTTGAGGATCGGAGATCATTCCACCAATAGCAGCCACAAGCTGACGACTGTCGGCCTGCACACACACACACACACACACACACACACACTCAATGAGAACTTCAAAAATGATGCCTTGCAATCATGTTGTGACCAAACGTTGTGAAGCTTGCCTTACCGTGGAGACTTGCACGACTGGAATATCCTGCAGGCGATCGTTCATCTTGCACTTTTCAGAGCATGATAAAGAGGTGTTATGAAAATGGATGCTCCCTGTGATCTTGCTGGCATCCCACTCTTGGGGAAGCACACATCCTTCGTAATACTTGTATGTGTGGAAGGGCTCTTCCGCGTCTGGAAACGGGCAAGAGTCCACACCGAGTGCGCTGAGAGCTGCCTTCGACGATGGCACGATTATCCTCAAATCATCAGAAATAGAGGTGCACACTTCTGGGGGAAAGCAGCAGGTGGAGTTGTGGATGTGGATCGATTGGGGAGCATTCACACGGAACAGATTCATGATGATGCCAGCGCCTCCGGATCCGGAACCCCCAAGCGCGAGTCGGTATATTCCATGAAGCTGCAGGTCATGAAAATGCAATTCCCCAGACGGCCCGCTCACAAAAGCCAAATCGGAGCCTCCACCAAGATCCAAAACGAAGTCTTCTGTGTGCTCCAATGGTCGAATCTCAACCTGAAAATATCAAATATGAAAACAGACACAGTCAAAGAACTTGTTCAGATTAGATTTTAGCCTGTGGTGAGCAAAAGATTTATTTTGGAGGGATACTGTGCATATTTTCTCCATATCATATTTATATATGCGCAAGCGCTTTCGTCGCTGGCGGAGCATCTATTACATCCGACCCATTAATCACGATTACCCAGGTGCCCCAGTCTGAGTCTCCACGGCCAGTTTGATGGCAGCTTGGCGACTGACGCCGAACGAAAGCCATCAAGCGCGCTAATAGAAAGTCGGGGACTGGGAGGTAAGGGTGAGCTATTTTTTTATGGACGGTTTGACCGTGTTGACCCAGTGGAGTCGAACACAAAACGCAGGTGTGACATCTTTGGGATGGCGCCGAAAAGTTTGTTCGGTGGCGGGATAAAATTGAGGGGGTCTCGGACGCACTGGAAACGGTCCAGAATGACGGGGTTCGACTCCCCACTGCGTTTTGATAAAAACTGGAATGAGTGACAGGAGGAGGTGGGGAACGTGGGTTCGACTCCCACACCTCCTCACCACGATTCTCTCGACATGTGGGCCAGAAAATAGCGAGGGACAAGTTTTACACACAAGCCAGGACGAAGCCTGTGGCAATTAGCGATCGAGGGAGGAAAGATCTAATGGAAAAGAGATTTTTTGGAAGGAAAAAGGAGAGTGAGAGAACGGGGGAGGGGGGGGGCTGGATCTGGGACAGAGAAATCGGACCTCTGGCGATTTGGTTCACAAAGATCACGTTTGGTCGCGAAAAACTCTAATATTTTTTAAACTTTGTTTTCTTTTTTTCTAACGATCAAGGGAGATTGTGGGAAAAAAGAGTGCCTACATGGTAGAGCATGTTTGGAGGGCTGACGAGCCTGTTTGGGGAGCTGAAGAGGGAATTTTGACGGAAACAGTATCTTTTTACAAGGAAAAAGAAGAAGGTGAGGTAGCGGGGGAGTGGGTTGAGGGCGCCTGGGACTGGGGAAGACAAAAAAAATGTCCCAAAACACAGATAGTCTGCAGGACAGGGTTTTGAAGACTCTATGCGTTGTGGAAAAACTCTTAAACCCTGTGAGGAAAACTACAAGCGGTGACCTTTGGAAGAAGCTTTTAATAATGCCCTTAATACTTTCTTCTCTGTATTTTTTATTTGAACCCAAGAGATACGAAGAAAAAGAACATTTTCATCAGGCTTCAATCTGTTGTAAAACAAAAAAATAGATGTAGGTATTTTCTTTGAAAGATAAACAACTATGTTTCGAGTGAAAAGAACAAGGTGAGAGAGCATTGGGGGGAAGGGGGGAGTAGGGAGTGGACCTGGAAGTTCCAGGCTGGAAATGAGAGAGAGAGAAAATTACACTTTACTTGGGGTAACATATCACAATCAAATGCACAGTTTTCCAGAACTTGGGTAGAAAAGTACAGTCCAAGATTTAGTGATTTGATTGTCGCCCCGGATCTGGAAATAGGGTGTATGCAGCTCGAATGGGCAGGTGATTAGATGGCAATAGGTCAAGAAGAAAAATAACTCAAAAAAAGGAAGTTACTTTGGGAAGTTTTGAGGGTGGTGTCTCGGATCATTATACGCGGATATCAGTGTGCACACGTGCATTGTCAACTCAGCAATCGAGACATTTCTTGAAAAAACAAATAAAATGGGTTGTGGTGTAACCTTTTTTTCCTTTCAAAATTTAAAAAGGAACGAAATGTTACAAAGAAGGGAAGAAAAACACAAATGTGAGGTATTTCATTCTGTGGGGATGTTTTTTGTCGAACAATTTTCTTCAAATAAACATTAGCTCTTATAGCTGTTACAGCCGTATGCGTTCACAAACGCAACTCAAAAGTTTTAAGATTAAAAGAATTTAGCTAACCCCATGAGTTATTTTACTTGCAAGCGAAGCTGCAACGGTCCTCCTAGTCATATGATAATTTTGGTCCAATTACCCCGTCTTTTGACGTCCGGCCTCAAGAATCCCCACTCTTCGCCTGATACAGTGAGAGGGTGCTGAAGATATATCGCATCGATTCGTGTGTCATACAGCGCCTTGCAAAACTCTTTGGTCGTCCTGACGACCGTGCTGTTCTGTGACGTCACGAGCTCCACTGTGGCCGTGAACACAAGGAGAAACCAGAGAGCGTTGACGAGCCTCCACATCATTGACATCTCTGGGCTTCTGTCGGTGGTGAGAGGGGTACGAAGAAGAAACTGAGTCGCACGGTCGAATTTGATATTCTAGGCGATTGGTGAAGCGCGTCTCAAGTTTGACCACCTTTGTTTTCCACGTTTCCAGGACCTCCTGATTTTGTGGCTTTCGTGGTACGAACAGGTACTTCCTGAAGTCGTCGACCGTACCACGAGACCGATTTTTTGTTCACATGCTATTTAAACCAGGGCCAGTATGTCTGACAACATTACACTCGTTTGACCTAATAAAAATATCTGTGTAACCGTCATCAGTAAAATTTTTTCTGCCATCTCTTTAGATTTCTCAGAACACAGCTTTTCCTTGTTTAGGGGGCCTAGATCGACGGGATCTTAGCGGTTTCAAAAGCTTCCCACCAGAAGGTCCAACATTCTCTCTTCTAAATCACATGCGTAGACGAGTCTGATCTCTCTTGGATTTCTGTCCCAAAAAGGTGGTGTCGAGAGGAGCCCAGTCATGGTTAGTTGGGAAAACCAAGCCATGCTTCCGACGCTCAGCAATCGTTCACTTTTTTTTTTTTCTCTCAATGAAGAAAAACTTCTACGCTGTATGGTGTTAGTATAAGCACCCACACTCTGTGCGACTTCTGGAACGTTTCACGATGGACACTAGCAGCGAATCAAACATCTCCCTCACACCGACACTAGTTGGGAAAAAATTCGCCTCATGATCTGTATGGCTTTCAGTATTTCACAACCAAACTTGAACTTAATTTTTTGGTTCCTGATCGATCAGGTAGCCCGCAAAACAACCATTCCAAAATGACCCACGCACCCCAGACTCTTTCTCTACAACACAGTGTACAATTTCTCCATTTTCGTTTCCTCCTTTGTCCATCAATCCGCCAAAAAATCAAAATGTAAAAAATATAGTGAGTGTTTCTTATGGGCTGGTCATCCATCCCCCCCAACCTTAAAACAAACTGAACAATGAGGTTGGAGTGTGACTATTTGGGCTGCCCTGTTTGATTTTTTTCATATCCTCCAGCCCGAAGTCCACTTATCTTGTCAGGACCTTCACCATGGGGGCTGTCATTCGACAAAGTTCCCTTCTCGAAACCCAAGACCACCACGTTTGTTCGGGAAGTCCTGTCCACTTTCCCTCGCCTGCTCTTCCTTCTCAGCTCAGCAGTTTCGGACTCCAGGATGTTGTTGGATTTGTCGCCCAACACCTGCCTCCTTTCATTATCTCTGAGCTTTTTCGAAAAGTTGAGCGTCCTGGGCGAGCAATTGCCTTTTTCTACCAGACGTTTCCAAAGATAAGGGGGGCCCACCCAGCTTGAAGAGAGTCGCATTTCTGTCTCTCTCGGCCTGACGCTCTGCAAGCGATTCCTTGATAGTTTCATCATTCGTGGTTGACCCACGCTCGCCAAAATTTGTGGGTGGAGCAGTGGGTGGAGCCACATCCTGTCCAGGATTGACTGCAAATGAGTATGCCGGGAAGACGGACCCTGGAAGGTCATGAACTGTGACTGCTGTAAGTTGAGGAGTTGGCAACTTCGATTCTCTGGACATCGACGAGGTTCGGCAGCTCCCCCCGCTGAGGACTACTCGAGCGGGTGCCTTGAGTGTTTGAACCTGTTTGTCTGTCTCCATCTTCATTGAACGCGGCTCCTCCTGCATAGCCACAAGCTGTAACAACAGAGACACCTTCCCAGGTTTCAAATTATCGTTTTTTCTCACCAAGTGTAGTTTTGCTCAAAAACAGCACGGGCACTCATTCGTGCAACGAAAACAGTATTCAAGGTTTCAACAAGCAGATGAAATTTCCTTTCGACAAGAGGTCTTTCGCTCGGATTTTCACTCGGTTGGAAATAACCTGTCCAACACCTACTGAAATAAGTAAATGATTCATTGAACTTGATCAGAACGAATGTTCATTTTTTTTCTCTGACCAGTGGAGCAACACAACATGATTACATATTGAAAACCCCCTCACGTGGCAGTGGTTCTCTTCAACGGCATTTGCAGTGCATTTTATTTTTAATTCTTTCGTCGTAGCAGCATTCTCCAGTTTTTGCAAAGTATCCAAACCCTGGGATTCCAACCGATCTCTCTCTGAAGCGGAGGACTCCTATGATAGACACACAAATAGATGCACAATCTTTCCTTCAAAGAGAAAATTCCGTTTTTCTACGCTTTATCAAGTTTTCACTCCGGAAAGGAAAGAATGTTGCAAGCCGCGGTGAATATAAAACATTCTCTCCTTTTTTCCTTTTCTAAACCACTGTGATCTGTACCTGTTCAAAGACAATTTGAGCTGCTCCCTGCTCATAATCAACATCGTTTGTGAAAGCTTCATTACTGTAAATGCAAAAGGGGTCGGTTTCAAAACCCCCCTTGGAGGAATCTCCAGAACGATTTGGTTCCTCCTCCCATGATGATCGAGCTGGGGCGCTGGACCTCTCCTTGTCAGTCCCCAATAATTCATTCAAACGCAAGACTTCGGCTTGCGAGGCTGTCACCCTGTCCTCCAATCGATGGACCACCAGCTCTATGGATGCGATTTCCTTCAAAAAAGAAAAACCGGGAGATGTGGATACTCAATCCAACAAGACGTCACGACATGAGTATTTCCAATTGAAAAAAACTCGGGTGGATTCGGAAAAATGTGTTTTTTCTTGCTACCGGATCTATTGTAATGTGATATTTTCACCCAGCGTTCTGGACTTCGGCCACGTTGTATCTCAAAAGGGAGAATCGCTCCTTGTGTGTTGCTTTTTTCGCTGATAATATGCCCTACCTGTTGGAGTTTTTCCACGGTCGAACTGAGGATCGATGACTTCTTGCATTCTGTATCCAGAGCTGCCTCTTTCGAGGCCAGCTGCTCAGATAATTCCTTCACTTCTTCTTTCAATTCCTCTCTCTGACCATCAATGACTTCCGTCTGGAACGAAATTGGAGGAAAATGTCAGAAGGAGTACACACGCACCAAACTGGCCTGTCTATCTTCTGGAATTTGGCGTTGCTGAAGCAAGCCCTGCTCTCATATGCGCTGAAACGCGACATGTGATACGTGCACCCTTTCTATTCGACGATACTATGATTCAACACAAATTCATAAGCTCATATTTGATCTGAAGGACACAGTGCATGGACAGATTTCTGCAAAACACTTGTGGAGAAAAAGAACACGAGTGCTTTATCAACACTAGATTCCCCCTCCTCTTTAACCTTAGATTTCCATTCTTCGAGCTCATTCAAAAGGTTTTCACGCTCAGCTTCCAGCTTCGCGAAGGCACGGTCCACCTCCCCCTTGAAAAAACGCACGCCAACTCTGGGATATAGACTACAGTGGGGTGTGGATACTGCCATACTTCTCCCAAATCCAAAGCTCAATGATCAGTTTCTTTTGGGTTTTTGGAGGGTATTGATCGAAAGGGTTCGAGAACGGGAGAAGTTTTTCAATGCACTTCCATCGAAATAGAGCGGAACACCTCTGTGCTGATTGAACAACACCACCACTGTTGAAAAGTCCTTGGCTCACCTCTTCATATTTCTTCAGCTCAACCACGGCTTTTGCTTCATCCATCGAGCGACTCAGGTCACCTTGCCGGCTCAAAAAATGTTTCTGCTGATAGCAAAACGAAACAAACGTACAATGTGAGGAACGACCGAATGTACTTTTTTTTTCTTGAACGACACCATTAGCTTTTTCGATTCATGAGTCCACTGGAGTCTCCCACATCCTGTCTTCTGCGAGGAAAAATTTCTTTTCCAAGGATTTCTGTCCAAATGAACCTTTTGCTCCTGAACAAGCTTCGGTACTCAATCGTGTGACTCAGACAAAACCGCAACAGCCACCACAAGCACACCTGTTTTCGCACTACACCACCCTTGAAATTTCCCTCCAGCACAAGCCCGTAATTTGCTTGAATATCACCCTCCACATCCTCTTCCTCCTCACCATTTCCTCCAAAAACTTCTGTCCCAGAGATCACTTTCTCACTGATTTGCTTTCCCTCCACCCTGACGCTAGGTCCCGACCTGAGCGTCTCAATTTCCTTCCGCAAGTTTGCTACCTCCTCTTGGCGTGACGCAAGCTCTTGCTGCAGCGCAGCCTTTTCAATAACCAGTTCTTCATTGGCTTTCTGGAGGTGCTCTACCTGTTGTGCGACAAAGGACACCTCAAGATGATGGACCTGAATTTCTACCGATGCCTCTACACCACACACAAATCTGAAAAACCTAGAAAAACATATAGATTTATTTGTTTTAGAGTCCTTCAATCCCTCACTGGAGTGGCAAGTTGTTACTGTAAGTACTCCACCTGCACTTCATGTTGCGACTGCGACATTTCCGCCTTCGGCTGCTTGGACTTGTCTGAAATGGAATACATCTCGTTCCCCTTTTCTTCAAGGACTTCGTCAAGATCATCCAGCCTCTTTTCGACCAACCCATTCACAGCTTGCAAGCTCAATTGAGCTTTCCCACCTGCGAAAATCCACAGATCAAGACGACCTTATCAAATTCTCCATAGACATATTAGTCCTAAACCCGAACAGGCAAAAACAATCCCAATATCGCCACGCTGGCGATATGTATATGTCTGTGTCCTTTTCTATTTCTCTCTGGGTTTCGTGTGTGTGTGGTGCATTTGTCTTTGTACCTTCCCCATCCACAGATGATTGCCCCATGGAGCTACTTCTCTCTGCAATCGGATGAGAGTCAGACAGACTCCTCAATCCAAGTGTGGAACAGCAGCCTGAATCGAATGGCTTCACTTCCAACGCGGCGTGGAGTCCATTGAAGTTCGGAATTGAGGAGCCGCCGACATGATCGTGGTCCAGGTTGAGTTGAGTGTCGTAGGATGGGTTCGTTCTGGCCACGAATAGGGGGCTTTGGCTGATGGGCTCGTCAAGCAGCGTGAAGGCGTCCTGATTCGTCACGGTCGATCGCCTCGGCTCCTCCAGCTGCTCCGTTGCTTCTTGCAACGGTCCTGCATGCTCAACGCACGACAACGAAACCCTCAGACCCGTAGTGTCCCCTACATTCGCACCGTTGCCCATCCCAGTTTTGTTGTCTTCCGAAACCTCCTCCAACTGCTCTGGTCTTTCTTCGCGCAGAGTGTGTCCCAAGTCGCTTTGCTCGCTGGAAAGTGTGGGTAGGCTGTCCAAGGGGATGAGCAAGCTCTGGAGACTGAGATCGATGCATGCCAGAATAGTTGGAGGCTGGTCTCCATCTGGATGTACATTGTCAACATAATCCGCGATAGAATCACCCTGCATTCACACCCCTCTGAGCTTAGGATCACGTGCAACGCAAAATGCAAAAAATATCCTCATTTCTTTTTTACATTAATGGTACTTTACCTCTCCATCAACACAGGTGTCCCCCCCCTTCTATACCTTGTGCCTGCATATTTCGTGGAGAATCTCCTTGACCATTTGTAAGCTTTTTTCCCCTTCCTCGCTCGGCTTTCCAATTGCACGTGCATCAACAGCTGTGAAATACACGTGAATGTCCGCCAGAAGCTCCCTGATATTGAATTTTCCCTGCTCGTTGCCTTCCGCCAGCAAGCTCCCCATCGACTTCGTCATCTTGGTCAGACATTTGATAACCAGGCTAGCAAATTTCTGCTGGGTGGCGGCCGAGCTCCTCTGGACTTGATGCGGCGGATCTCTCAACAACTCAAGTAGTAAGTTGAAGGAAGAGTTCGCGTTAAAAGTTTCCAGCGCCTTTTGAAGTAGAGCATCGATCGCTTTGGCCTCACGCACGACAGAAAGTCTATAATCCACCAAGAGAGTCAACAGGCACGAGACTGTGTGTTTGACAGTGGATCTGCAAACACTCTGAGTCGCCTCTGGGATTCCGAAAAGTACCATCAAGGTGTTGAGAGTGTGTTTGAATGCCAACTTGGGGTGAGAACCTGGAGCGGAATTTGTTTCGGCGGCGGCGGCCTCACAGATCATCTACATCATAAACACAGGTGCGGTTGCCTGGAACAGATCAAGTGCTCTTTTCAAAAATCGTGTTGAGTCGACCGTGGTTCGACGATATTAAGGTGTTGCCATCACACAATCGAATTTGGTTTTTGCTCAAACGAGCACTGCGCATATCAGTGGAAAGAAGGAGAAAAACGCAAGCTGTCCCTTTGGGAATCTTGTGTATTGAGCTCCCGGAACATTCAGAACTTCGTCCACTTATCGTAACTTGTAGCCCTCACCACATCGAGTAGTGTCATTAATTTCTTGATAAGCTCGTCAGCACGATCCATCAGGACATCCATAAAGTCCTCGTGAGATCCGTCCTTCGAAGCATCCATCAAACCGGAACAAAACACCTTGAACGTCTCTGCAGATTTTTCTGATGGGCTTCCCACCACCGGTTCAATTGTTCCTGGCGAAATGTTCTCGGTTTTACCACATGTTGCCCGATCTTCTACTTGAAGAGTTTGCCTGCGGAAACCCGGGGTTATTCCTTCCCTCGTAAGCTCTGCTTTCCTTCTCTCTATCCGCTTCTCGATCAGATTCTGTTGCTGGTCTGTGAGTGTCCCCAGCAGCTTCCAAATTCTGTCGCCCTCGAAGCTGTAGATTACCTCCAGGGTCCCAAGAGCAGCTTGCCTCAATTTTATGTCCCCAGCAACAGATTTTGCCAGTACACGCAGCGTTCTGAAAAGAAAAGAAACCATTGCTTACTCGTTTCATGAAGAATTTGTCACTTTTCTCAGTTCTGCGCAAGGGACGTCGACAGTCGTCCGCAAGAAGCGCGATCCCATTCAAGAGAAAGTCTCATGAATTTTTCTCCAGTTGATATGGTATGTATTTTTCTCGTTTTTCAGCTCGTCGACGAGCTGAAAAAAATGCAACATTCCCGTGTGTATCAGAAGCACAGGCGTCGTTGGATGCGAAAAACAACACCTTGCAGAAGCACCAATACAACGCACTCTCAGCAACTCACTGGATTAACTTGTTACTTCCAATGGCGGCCATGCCCTCACTGTCGATTATATCTCCGATTGCTTGGGCGCACTCCACCTTTGTCCTGTTGTTCTTGCAGTTCATTCCTTTTGCCAAGTACGAGAAAACCTGAGGAAGGGGTAAAACTTTAGTCATCAACATCAGGAGCTCTCTATGCGCCTTTCTAATCCTGTCTTGATTGTGGCCGCTATTTTCCACGAGGACCGTCATTAGAATGCGACCTTCGTACTCGCTCATTCTGTATCCTCTCTTTGTCATGGTCCCCAGCAAGGTCCTCAACATGTCCAATGTCTTTACCAGACTCTGGGTGTTGCCTTCCACGATTCGCATGGCCGCCCATCTGCAAAACCAGTAAAAAAAAAAAACCTTCTCAAACCTCCCACTGAAGCTCTATTAGAAAATGCAAAACCAAAGAAGGGGAAATTGACGTTTTCTGGTATTGAGATAACACACAATTCTAAACACTCAGCAGAAGAGACTCATGTTGCGCGAGCAACAGAAATTTATCGGCACAGTTGTTGTGTTCCCAATTTTCCCCACACCTGAAAATGAGATCCACGCAAGATAGGACTTCATCATATTGAGTGTCAACAGACGCTTTTATCCTGTCCGCTGCTTGACACTTGTGTTTAAACTCTTTGGAAAAGAGCAACCGTCCGATCGCTGGAGATACCAAGGGCTCCAAATCACGTCTCAGCATCGTTTCATGCTTGAGCGTGAATCGCTCAAACTTTCCTTTTCCATTATTCTGAAACAGCACACAATACAGCAACACGAACGACGGAAATTAGAGAGCTGGAATCTTCCGTTGACTTACCTCTACGCTCCAAAGTATTTTCAAGGAATAGGCTGTTGATAAAAAGCACTACTATCTTCTCACCCATCTTTTTGTCGCTCTAGCATCTTTTTGAGCGTTCAGGACGAAAAGGGATTGCTCGGCGGCTGTCAAACAGTCGCAAGATTCGCACCTCGTCGACAACGCGTTCATTTCAACGAGTGTGTTTCCCTGACAAGTTGCAACACTTTTGTATGGAGGACAGCAACTGGGTCAAAAATACTCACGTGGGTTGAAATCTGGAATGCTGACGAATGACGGTTTTGACGTCACTTCATCCTATGATTTTGTTGTTGTTATGATATAAATTCGACGACCTTGCCAGTTCGGGATACTTTTCATAAAGAAGAACAAACAAGACATTGACGATTTGGTTTTATCCAAACACTGACGACCAGTGCCAAAATGAAAATGAGAATAGAATCTTTGTGACGACAGTTAGGGAAACGACCCGATCGAGTCGACGACTTCCAGAAGGCGGCGGACGTAGTTCGGTTACCATTGAATAAATAAGCATGTTTTTTCACCCTGTGTGGAAAGAATCTGGACTGGAGGATAGGAATGTCTGCTTTGTTATGAAAAAAGTCTCACATTAGGCTGTCTTCCCAATTCTTCCTCTTCCTGTTCCCCTTGAGATTTGGGAAAAAAGAACTCCAAAAAACACAATAAAACGTGCTATTCTTAGGTTTTTTGAAATGTGTTTTGTTTTTCCAGATTTGCATTTCAGTTCCATCATCAAGAGGTGTCCTTTTGCACAGCAGGTGGAACACCTCCAGCAAGCCAACGATATATATATCGAAAAAGGTCACGTGCAATAGAGCTGACGGAGTACTGAAAGAAGCTGAAGATCTTGGGAAAAGAAATTGACACGTTCAGGTTAAGCCCGAGCGTCCGGGGTGTGGGAAGAAGACATGGAGAGGAGGTGCCCTCTAGGACAGAACCAGAAGTTTTTGGATGCGAGGAGTGTGTGGATTCGGTAATCAAGCGAATCACGGGGTTGTGACGGAGGGAGGGTTTGCCACGCGAAACAAAAGTTACATTGGGAGCAGAGCAGTGCACTTGAGGCCCCAAAGCCAACCCATTTCCAATTTTGCCTGTTCACTCAACTCGTCTCAAGTAAAAAACGACCAGCCCCCAAAAAGAGTTTTACAAACAAACAATGAATGAAAATCAAAGACGCAACATATCCAGGGAGCAAAGTCTCCCCAAAGTCTTAACTATTCTGGCAAAACTACATCCCAAGCTAAAAAATCCCCATTCACCAATACGACCTTGAGCGACTCAGCACTGTGGAACTGTATTTTCTCCCACATTTCGTTTTTCGGCTGTGCGTGTGGCTTCGTCCTGTCGCAAAACTGTATCCCACAACGTTTGGTCCGTCGGTTGACAACTCTCTTGATCCAAACCATCCCGATTTTGGGGCCAAGGTCCACCGCGATTCCGCTGCAGCCCTACACAGATGCTAACACTACCTGCGACAAAAGTCGTTCTGTTCGAGTCAGAAAAAGAATCGCATCAAGGGTAGAAAACGCATCAGTTAGTCATCACAGAAAAACTAGTTCACAGCAGTCGAGAAGCTGAGCAGCGCTTAAGCTTGAACGAGCGCTTCCAATTGGCTTCGCGTGACAAACAAGTGTAACGTATTTGGTGCAGTTCTTCAAGGGCTTCATGGCGGCGTACCAAGGGGCTACACTTAGCCACGATATGCTGCACTTGTTCGCGAGTGCTCGTGTGACACGGGTGCACCATGTCACATGGTCTACATTGTCGTACTGTGGACGGGTGGAACAGAGTTTCAATTGGGGGTACAGTGCTCCCTCGATTTAATGCCGCTCGATTTAGTGCCAACCCCGATTTAGTGCCGCTTTTTTTGGCTTGTCACGACTTTTGACGTCTCCTATGACGATTATCACATGCTACGACGATTTTGACGATTCTGCTCATCAAGGGCAGTGTTCCTATAAAAACTGTTACTAATTACGAAGCTATTTCTTTTTGGCGTTCGTTTCTGATGTGGCAAACATATTTGTGTGGCCAATCTTTGTTTGGTTGCTTTTCTGTTGGTGTTGTGATGTGGCGAAGGAAGATAGTTTGGATGGTTGTCGAGGTACAGGTTGGCAATCAAGCGCACGGAGCGTGTGGGTGGGGTGGCGGATTCTGGTCGCTGAACAGGGGATAAGTCGTTTGTGTGTTTTTTTCTCCATGTTTTGACGGTGGCAAGCTGGACTGTATATTTCAAGAGTGGTTGGCACATACTCACATCTTGCCTATGCCGTCTAACCATTGTTTTTTTCACAGCAACCTCCTGCCCACTTACACCTCTCCCCTTTGCGTCTGCTTCCGCAAAGAGTGTGAATGACTGCCGCCATTTCTATCACAACGTCCCCGCCCCTACACCATGGACAACTATCCCCTACGTACTCCCTTCACCATATTAGAACACTAACAAGGTTAATAATCCTTTGAGGGATTATTTTTCGATTTTTTCACTTTCAGGGTGTTTGTCGTACGTTCCGTGATTAGTGCCAACCCCGATTTAGTGCCGCCTTTTTCGGCTTGTCACGGGGCGGCACTAAATCGAGGGAGCACTGTACGAGACAATCGGACTCACGTGAGCAAAAAGCTTAGTCATGCTGGAAGGAAACTTTGTTGGAGTCGTTTCCTTCCACCGACTCAAGATAGCAGCGCCACAGCAGCGCCTCAGTCGAATTCGATCCGCATGTGCTTTAGCGCTCTAAGCAAAGAGCAACGACAAGCGGAAAACGGAAGGAGGGGGACCAAAACGAGGGATTTTCGTACATTATCACGGGTTCCGGAAGTTCCGAATCGGAACCCGATCAGAACGTGCGCGCAAAATGGTACAATGAGGGTCAAGCGTGGGCATACCTCCCAGCTGCTCCGAGTATGAATGTCTTACAAGTGGCCATAACCCCCCCCCCCCGAATACAGTACCCCGGGGTACAATAATTATAACTTTGGCAAAAAAATTTAAGGGGGTACACTATTTGGGGGGGTGTTCTATTTTTAAAGAGGGGGTTGGATCTTATAGGGGTATTGTATTCGGGAGGCAGGAAGGGGGCTAATGAGTAAGAAGATTTTTAACATTGCATAAAACCTATTATACTCAAGGGAAGATCTTGCTTCATATCAATCCATGAAAAAATTGTTACAAAAAAGAACCCAGTCTTACTGCCTTTTGAAAAAGTCTGCGATTGATCTTTGCTTAAGACCTTTGGAGGGTCCCCTAGAGGGAGCTTGACGTGGCTGATCTTCTTCCTCCTCAATTTCCAAATCATCTACATCCGGAGAATACTTGTAATTGGGCAATGATCGCAAGGAAACTTGATTGGATCCATCACCCCAAGTGTCATTCCAAATATATCCTAGTTTTTTGAAAGATTCCAGAATATTTTGACCCGCTAACGCTCTTTCCACAGCATCAGCAACCCATTCCGTGACTTTCACCCTTTTTTCTGCAACCGATATTTTCGACCCACGTCTCTCGAACAAAAACTCCTCACTAATGCAAGAATACTCTTTTTTGAACCGGCCGAAAAAATTCAAGTCGAGGTACTGAACATGCAAAGTACAACCACCAGGAATAGTAGCATGCAAAATGCTATTGTTCCTCATGGCTTGCTTTGCGTGTTCGGTAGTATGAGCTCGAGCCGAGTCAAGGATTAGGAGTTGTCGTTCTTCACGACTACCCCGTACTTTCCTCCAAAGAGGCACATACTGATTGACGAAAAGGTTTTCATCCATCACACCGCATTTCTGAAAACATACGACAACTCTTTTGTCGTATTTTGCTCTTTCATGGGCGGAGATTTTTTTCCCCAAGCCCTTGAAGATGATCAAGGTTTTCACAGGCTGCTCCTCCCGAGGGAACACCGTCGGTATCACGGTGCAAAATCGTTTTGTGTCGACGGTTGACCCGACCACTTCATTTGGCGTACACTTTTCATTGAAAGAAAAGTGTCCCGAAGAATCGAAAGAAAGTGGGCATTCATCCATATTTCCCACGTTTTTCGCCAAGAGAGGGAAAAGCCCTTCCCTATGCACTTTCCGTACATATTTATGAAACTTCCGAATTTTCGAAGAAGCTTCCGTCACGCTGACGCTGAGGTATCTCTTGACGCTATGCTTCGCAAAATTGTTACGTCGTCGAAAGCCATCCAACCATTTTTCTGTAACCTCAAAATCATCACCAATAGTTTTTGCAACTTTCTTTGCAAGATTAAAAATAGTCACCTTCGTGACCTTTTTTTTTTTCCTCAAACACTCACGAAGTTCTTTCACCAGCTCCTCTTCCACTTTCATATGCACTGGTTTTCTGCCCCCACCGGACACACGCCTTCTTTTTCTACAAACATTTTTTAATTCCAAGAGTTTCTCTTCCTCTTTGAGGTACCTCCTTACTTGGACAGGCTGCAAGCCATGCCTCCTTGCCGCTGCCTTAATTCCCATCCCTCTTTTCACCTCTTTCACTATGGCAAGCTTGTTGACAATAGGAATTGATCTCCTACTTTTCTTTGAAATGGCGGGAAAATCTATCCCCTCATCTTGGCTTGGAGCACCCTGACCCTCACTTGCCGCGGTTTCCTCATTGTCCTCTTGACTACACCACCCCATGTCAACTTCCTCCTGGCTGTCCCAATTGGACTGGTGCAGCCAGTCCACCTCCACCTGACCTGTCCCATCATCCCCTTCCCCCTGGCTGTCCCAATTGGACTGGTGCAGCCAGTCCACCTCCACCTGACCTGTCCCATCATCCCCTTCGGCTTCCTCCTGGCTCTCCCAGTCCGCCTCCACCTGGTCTGTACCATCGTCTTCGCCTTCCTCCTGGCTCTGCCAGTCGGACTGATGGAGCCAGTC
This sequence comes from Bryopsis sp. KO-2023, assembly GCA_030272585.1. Classification (NCBI taxonomy): domain Eukaryota; kingdom Viridiplantae; phylum Chlorophyta; class Ulvophyceae; order Bryopsidales; family Bryopsidaceae; genus Bryopsis; species Bryopsis sp. KO-2023. Next base: position 2,489,767 of record BSYQ01000002.1, read on the forward strand.
CACCTCGTCTTCCACCCTGCTGTCATCGACCTCGTCTTGCTCGTGGCTCCACCACTCCACCCCATCGCTTTGATCTTCGGAGAAGCCCTCGTTCGAGGACGACATTTGTGATTAATCAAACGAGGTGACGAGACACAAGAAAGCGCTCCACAGACGAGGTGACGAGACAGGAGAGAGGAAGCCACAGACAAGCGCAACACTGACACGAAGTGGAATGTTGTTACAATAGAAAAATCACTCAGATCACCAAGGTGGGGAGAGTGGGGTTCTCATTGAAAGGAAAGCACACGCAGTGCTGGAGCTTCCACGTTCCACTCTGTGTACCTCGTTATCAGGCACGCAGAGTGTGCTGGAGCTTCACAGAACTGACATTCGGTTTTGTCGCCAGCACTCTAGTTCCACCTGAAAGCCTGGAAATGACGTGAGTTAAAATGGTACAATAAAACGTCGAGCAGGGTAGCGCCTGCTTATCACCCAAGCGGGGACTGTTGAGCGTGGATCGAAGGTGTCTGTCTTTGGTCCGGTGCTGAGCGTTGATGGTGTATCCTTTCCAAGGGGTGGGTCTGTTCTGGCACCTTCTCTGAGGAGTGGGTGGTCGAATGGTTGAAGTGTCAGGCAAAGCGCCAGGCGGGAAACCGAGCAGCGATCACTGGCCGCCTGCCTTGGTGGGAGGACAATGCACCAGAGCAAAGCACAGGATTAATCATCGACAGACAGGCAGAGGGACCGTTCAATTTATCTTTTGTAGTGCTCAAGTATCCTTCATTCTGGACAACCTTCATCCTCATTTGTGGCGCTTTTCTATCGACCATGGAAAGCAAGGGAGCAGGGGTGCTCAGAGGAGGAACAGAGAGTGGTTCGATTCAGATGGATACTTCAATTCCGTTGTCCTTCCGCTTTGTTGTTCATGGAAATATAAAGGAAAACTGACATCTCAATATTCCTCCTTGATCTCAACGAAGTGCAATTCACAAAGCCTCCTTATAAGGGTTTCAAAAACATGTACCACTTAGAGAGGTGTTCTCCTGATCAGTCCTGTCGACCAGAGAAAACGGTTCTGTCAATTTGAACTGCTGAGCAAAAGCCTTTCAATACACCAACTGTGGGGATCTGAACAGCGTAGTCACACAGCTTAACGATGATCGCTGGTCATACGCAACCATATTTGCAACATCCCTTCAGAATACAAAAAAAAGAGTTGAAATACTTGTACAAATAGTGGGTACCAAACCATTGCATTCTAATGCCAAAAAGCAACATAACCTAAACAGCAAAGTCAGCAAAAAAGCCCTTTTAACATTTCTCAATAATATCCAGGGATTACGAGACAGTCTCGAAATGTCTATTCCTCAGGCCTGAGGGGAAAAACATTGCGCCAGCGTTGATCACATGGTGTTTGGCCAGGATGGAGGCCTTGCATTTACTAACAGTTGGAAGTCGGAAACGCTCAGTCGAGTAGCTCATGCAGCTCGTTCTCGGTTTCCTCATCACAAGGATTGAACGGACAAGTACAAATAGCATCCTTCGCAGTCTCCCCATCCGAGTCTTTCGCGTTTTTATCGAGCCCTGTTCAAACGATCGCCCACTCAACGGTACTCCTAATTCACAAGATCGTTCGGCGTCGTTTACTTGTCAGTAAAATTTCACTTTCTTTGTTCAAACATGCCTCTCATATCTCGTTGAACCTCAAACAGGATACATCAAGGAAGAAAACACACATTTATTTCGTTGTTTCCTAAATGTTCTTCGCTTTGAGGGATATTTCGCTTCGCACCTGCTCCAAGAAGGGTCTTGACAGCCACGACACTGCCGTTCATAGCAGCCGTGCCCAACAAGAAATAAGTACCGGAGTCGGCACCTAGCAATCGCAAAAGAAAAGCGACCTCAGTTGCTCATCAACTGCTCCAGATCACATCTTGGAAGAAATAAGGCAGGAAAGTAAATGATCAAAGTCGAGCATATACCCGCTAGAAGCAAGTACTCCACAACTTCAGAGTGGCCGTTCTTGGCCGCATCGAGCACCGCGTTGCCGCCAGCCTCAGCCTCCACGTTTGCCCCACGGCGAACAGACTCCTGAAAATATTGAATGAGGGTATGGTTTCGTGAGTTTGTGCTGATTTCGGTTCGCAAAGTACAATTCACGTATGATATTCAAGAAGGAGAACCGCCGCTTCTTTCCACCAAAGTACCACCAACAATAAGATGTTTAAAATGGTGGGATTACCTTGACTTGGGCGAGATCTCCATCGCGGGCAGCCTCCAAGAGCATTTCATCAATATCCTTGAAACCAAACACGCCTCAGCAAATTTTTTTGTCATTTTTTAGCGCACCAGTGACGTTTCAGTGAAACCAGAGCATTTGAACGGAAGGTGAGGATACCTCTTGATCATCTGCTGATAAAACAGTAGAAGGGGATGGAGGTCCAGCAACCTCCTCCAGGGAGGCCTCTAATACCGACTCGAGCTCCAGATTCATATCAGCCTTCAGGAACGAGCGAACACATACTCATACACGAAACAGAAAAGATAAATCTCGTAGAAAGACAAAAACGTCAAAGTGAATGAAGGATGTCCGCATACGCGCGAACGCACGTCACATGGAGAGGAGGAGTCTCGTTATGATTCGAAGGAAACGCAGCAATGCTGGGAAGATTCTGTTCACCTCATTTTGGAGTAGTTTTCTGAAATCGCGGTGAGGGTGCGTGGAGGGTGTGGAGCCTCCTGTGGACACAAGTAAACACGTTGAAAAAGAAAACGTGAAGATATCGATAGGACCAAAAAATGGAATGCCACACACACCCGACTCATAGATTCAGCAGCTCTGATGGAGCGAAATCAAGGCTAATGCTCCCTTCTTCTTGCTGGGACCACGAGAAAGAAAAATGAAGGCGTTTCAAGGACCCCAATCATTCAATCTTCATTTTGCGCCGACCTGAGCGTAGCGCTTGCGTCGGTTTGCTCACCGGATCGAAGCTGTCCCATCGATTCAAGACAAGGGAGAGCTGGCGTCGTTTCCACGATGGTGGACGCCAGTAAAAGAAGAAGCGTTGTTGTTGGAGCGGTCATCATCCTGGCCGAGATGTCGCTTCTCGTCGTGAGCAGTTCGGCGGGACGGGGAGAAAACTCTTCCGAAAACAAGTCTTTTGAGCGGGGAACAAAGAGCTACGCAAAATCAAATCGAAAAGAAAGTCTGTGGTGCTGGGAAGTGGGCGGCTGTTTCTTGTCGTGGTCGTTGCGGGAGCGTTACGACGCCTTAAAAAGTCCCGCTGGCGACGCGGAGAATGGAGGATGTAAACCCCCCCCCCGAATACAGTACCCCCCCCGAATATAGTACCCCCCCCAAATATAGTACCCCCCGCCGCCCCTGGAAGCAAACGCGGAATAGTGTACCCCCCGAAAAGTGCACCCCCCCTTGCCTACCACCCAAAACTCGAAATAGTGTACCCCTCAGGTCGCTCTCTAGTCGGACGAACGGTTACTTTTGGGACGACGTTCGAATTTCTAGGCGCCGCCTTCCTCCTCCAGCATCACTCATATTCTGGTTCCACTACAGCCATTCACTGTCGCCACAAACACCGCACCACCAATAGTTGCACATATCCATTTCCATGGTTAAACTCATGACCATTGTAAAAGCGACCATGATGACCTTTATGTAAGTCCTTGCGTCGCACACTCCTTGCTTCAAATTCCACCACTTCGTGTCAGTGGACCGACACAAGTCTACCAATGTTTGTGCGGCGCTTGGATACATATTCTTGCGGCTCAGTGTTGAACACCCGCGCGTTGTTTTGAAAAGAACGACAGATTGGCATCAAAACACTTGATTGAATGCGACGGCTTAACCAGGACACCAGACGTCTTTGTTGATGTCGACATCAATGCCAACCCAACGACAACCCAACCCCAGCTTAAACCCGCCTCGGCTGGGTTAAACGCAACAGCGACTCCTGTCCTGGGCTCTAGGGCCAGAAGCGAAATCGTCTTCTCAGTGGCCGTTTCGTTCCCGTCATCGCTTGTTGGTTGTGGAGGCCAGGTACGAGCTTTCCGTATCCTCGTCGTGCTTTTTTTTCCGAACCCTCATCATCCACAACGAAGCTGGTCGCTGTTTCTCAAGAAATCCCATAACAATACAACGCAGGGCGTACATTCGTTTTCACCTCGAAAATCGGAGCATCGTGTTGGCGGAAAAGTGCTGCGTTTTCATTTTCTGAACCTGAACACGTCGCATCTTACCACGGAACGGGGACCTCTCTGCTCCTCTGAGTGAAGAAGCGACCACGTTAACGTTAAACAACGTTGTTTCGATTGTGAACCTAGAATCCTAGGGAAGGGCCTAGCACGTCGGCGTTTCCTGGCCTTAGCTAAGGCCACTATAGTGTCTGTGAAGGAGGAGCTCCTTCGGACAGGAATATGTGGGATGGAGAGATGGGAGAAGAGCCTCCACTCCTGAACGCATGCAGAACCAAAGATTTCCGGACTGCCAGGGTAACAATTGATATTTGTCGTGTGCAAAAGACATGTGCCTCTTCATTCAACCAAATCAAATCAGCACGTAGACAGAACCCCCCCCCCCCCACACACACACAAAAAAGGAGTGTTTTCTCTGTTTTTTCTTGCGTGTCTTTCTGGTAATATTTGCTGGCTGAGGTTTCATGTATTCCCTCGAACTCTATAGGCTCTGGCCTGGCATGTCTTGTAATTTATTTTTGGTTGGTTGGTTCTAGCAGGCACTTATATTGTTGGGCGCGGATGTGAACGTGGCAGGTGACTCTCACTGCACACCATTGCACTGGGCGGCAACTGGGAAAGACGTCTCAACAGTCGGGCTGCTTCTGGAGAAAGGTTTGTACAGGAAGAAACAAAATCACATGCACAGATGCAGCCTGGCATGTGTTGCGCAATAAAAATAAGGTTTTTCGAAAGGTTTCTAACTAAAGAAAGAATAAAAAATGCTCTTTTTTTTAATTTTAGAAGAGCTTTCGGATTGACCACCCTGCAGTAGTTTATGCATCCGGTCAGAGAAATCTCTGCCAGGAAATTTATTGTGTTGTGTTTTTCAACCTTCATCTTTTTGTCCTGAGAACATAAGGGGCACATGATTTTTTTTGTCTCAATTTCTACGAGGGAGGTAAACACAAGAACTTTTTTTGCACCGTGTTTTTTTCAGGGGCTGATGTCAATGCTCGATGCGACACTCAGAACACTCCGCTGCATTTTGCGTCCAAGTTTGGTTCTTTTGACATTGCCGAAGAGTTGATAAATAAAGGTGGGTGCACTCTGAGTCTGTGAGCTTCTATGAGCAGAATTTACCTTTTGTTTATTTCATCGGTGCGTCGAGGTGAGAGCTGCAACTTTTTTGAGACGTTTTTTTTTTTTCAAAGGGGCTGAAGTCAATGCTCAGAACGACCAGAAAAGAACTCCGCTGCATTTGGCATCCATGTATGGCCATCTTGATATTGTCAAGAGGTTGCTGGGAGCAGGTAGGATGCACTTCAATTTTTTTTTTTTTTTGATTAAATTTGCCACCTCTTACTCTGGATTTTTACTAAAAGGGGTTGTGAAAATTGTCCCCAAATATGGGAAAAAATATAAATAATTGAAATTAATATGGGACGCTTCTCAATATGCAATATCTTTTATTTCTGCATTAGAAACATTATCTCTCTCTTTTTGTGTATCAGGAAACCACTGATGGACATAGGTGCAAATGCATGCTAAAAAATGTAAGATGTGAAAAGAATCAGCTCGCATCCCATTTTTATTTTTATTTTTATTTAATTCATTCCATCGACCTCATGTTTATGTAATCGAAACCTCTAAAGACAGTTTTGCGTCCGTATTTTTTTTTGAAGATGCAAGCAAAACTATTCGGGATGAGAAGGGGGACGTTGCTGTTGCTGTTATTTGCACAGAGTAGGCGGGAGAAGATGACGATACGATCAAAAAGAGAATCGAATAAAACGTTATTAATGTCTCCTACGCTGTTGTGCTTTTTCTTTCAGACAAGAGATTTTTTTGGCTTCGTTTGAATACAATGCTATATGAAATAATATGAAATAATATTGTATCATAAACTTGCATATTACTACGTGGGTTCTGCTGCTGTTGTTGTTGCCGTCTTTTTGGATGTGTTGAGCTTTGCTCATGAAAGACTTTTTTCGGTTCCTTTTTTTATTCTTCTGGTGTTTTTCTTTCTTGATTGGTTTTGTTTGTTCGTTTTTTTTTGGACGGGGGTTTCGGTCCTTATGTTTTTTCTATCTTTGTGAGAAAATAAATGGGTTTACAGACTTTTCATCGTTATTGGTGCCGATCTGTCAGGGATGAGGGGGAGAACAAAATTTCCCCTCAGATTTTGGAGTCCAGGAGACGATTGTCGCCACCAGTTCAATTTTGATTTTCTGGATATGCTGCTGTAATACCACCAGTTCGATTTTCATTTTTTGATATGCTCCTGGAATACCACCAGTTCGATTTTCAGTTTTTTTATATGCTCCTGGAATACTTGTTTTATATATATAAAGAACAGTGCTTGTACTATATGCAACAAGATATGAGAAAGATTCGTTTATTTTTGTTTTTTTTGGAGGCATGTTTTCAGGGAAGAGAGGGCTTTGTTTGGAAGATACATTCCTCTTATTACCTAGCTTTGAGTAGCTTGTTTTCTGCTGTGACTTTGAAGCTCGTTTTTTAACAAGATATTAGGGACGAAACTTACAATAGCTAAATATCTGAAGAATTACAGGGATGATGTCGTTGTAACGCACTTTTGAGCAAATTTTTTTGTTAGAATTTTTGATCTTTGTTTTAACGCAATTTAAGCGCAATTTTCCCACCAACAAAGAAAAGGAAATTTTTTTGGGGGGGAGGGGCATGCTCGGGGGGGCGGTTCAGTACATGCTGGCACCTTCTTCCATTAATGGAAATATTCCCATCTCCAGGCTGGGTTAAGTTCCACTACTTTCGTTTTTGGACTGATAAATCCATCCTTGAAAGAGATGAGTTTTTCAGTGGATGCTTGGTTCCTTGAGCACCTCCTTGAGCAACTTTTCTGCTCGAAAGTTTGCGACGGCGCTGATACAGTACTGTAACACTAGTGTTTCTGTAGAAGCTATGTCTGTTTTTTGCGGCGGTGCACGAGTGGCGGCGGCACAGGATGACTGGGGGCAGTTTTCTTAGCAATACATATGACCAACCGAAAAACGAAAAGTTTTTTCTGTTGCCCCTCCCAACAAAATATCACACAACCGCAACGAGTTCTAAAATTACCCGCACGACATCGTGTCTGCACCACTGAGGGACAAAACCTCTTTCGGCTGAGGTTTTAACCGTTCATGCATTCAAGTGGATTGCATATAAGAACCGATAGAAGCTGTTTCGGTCTGGTTAGAAAGAACCTTGCATCGACCGCCAATCGATGCTGTGAACTCCGAGGGTGATCACTAGCCTTTTTTGAAGCAGAGGATTCACCGTCGGCACACAATCAACGAAACCATTCTCATCACCTTTACTACTGTGACTTTGGGAAGATTTCCCCCAGATTTAGCAGCGAAACGGGCGAGCTGAAAAAAGAATTGAGCAAAGAGTTGATGTGTGTCCACGTGGCCTACTGGAGAAGGTGTCTGCCTCCGGAGCAGAAGACTGCAGGTTCAAGTCCTGGCGTGGACGCATTGCATTGCTTTTAATTTCAATAAAATGTGGGAAGATCAGCTGGATTTGGATCGGACCTCGCTGGGATGCGAGGTGGTAACTCATCTTTGAGTATTCTTGGTAGATTTCTTTCCGCTGGATACTATTATTATATTTTTCAACTGAGGCATGGGCTTCTGAGAGTGTAATGTTGATTATGGATTGGTAGCTCCCGAACAGATCGGAGGCCTGGTCAGTGGCTAATGAATGATACCTCTTCACAAAAAATAAGACCTGACATATTTCTTTCCAGACTGTCACTAACCATAATCACCCACATTCCATAATGCCATGAAGTAGCCTGAACTGTTCTCTTTTTGATACGTTGCATTCAGGTGGAGGGCTTTTACACGCTTTCTCTTTTCTGATTGATAAAGTATCATGACAGTGAACCTTTCGTTTGTTTTTTCCTCTTTGATGTCTTGAGTTACAAATGGGAGAGTGAATTTGCCCTGGCCCTGAACATGCCTTGGAAATAGCTTTAAAAGTAAAAAAAAAGGGATTTTATCAGCGCTTCGGGAGTTGAACCCGAACTGAGCCACACCGCTGCTTGTCTGTCATGGGCGCACGATCACAGCGGCAGTGCAAGACTGCAACCATGCCGTGCAGGGCAAATGCAAGCATCTGTTACCCCCGCACCCCATGAAAAATCAATTTAATCGTCAAGGGATCGAATAGATCCCATATCAGCGATTAAACTGATAAGAACAGATACTACACTTGATCTTAGCCAAAAGGCCGAGAAAGGTATGAGTTTCAAAAGAAAGGCACCTGTGTTGGTAGCAAAAAAACCCTTGCTTTTCTACCTTTTTTGCGTGTTGGAGAAAAGCGCTTGAGAACGACCCTGGTGGACGGTGCAAACGCCTGTGCCTCTGCTCGAGGTTCCTGTGCCGAGGACGTCTATGGGGTTCTTCAAGGAGGGTCTCTTTCAATCGATCGGTCAATCGATAGGTATCAGTGGTTGAAACTCTCAACTAGTCACGTGATACCGCCGTTACTGGGGTTCCAGTCACTTCGGCATGGTGGTACTTGGTACTGGTGGAGTTTTTTCTTGGAACAACGTTCCACTCTGTGTACCTCGTTCTCCACCACGCAGACTGTGCTGGAGCTTTGCAGAAGTGACATTTGGATTTGTCGTCTGCACTCGAAAAAACTAATCATAATCATAATTACCACAAAATTCAAAAGAGAGCCATCACCCTCTATGATGCAAAGACAAAAAGGAAAGAAAAGAAAGAGAAAAACAAAAAAAACAAAAACAAAACAAAAACCTTAGGATTGTAAACTGCACTCGAACTCCATCCCAAAGTCTGAAAATGGCGTGCGTTGAACTGACACAAAAGAATGTCGAGCAGGGTAGCGCCTGTTTATCACCCAAGCGGGGACTGTTGAGCGTGGATCGAAGGTGTATGTCATTGGTTTAGTGTTGAGCGTTGATGGTGCATCCTCTCCAAGGGGTGGGTCTGTTCTGGTGCCTTCTTTGAAGAGTGGGTGGCGGAATGGGTGAAGTGTCAGGCAAAGCGTCAGGCGGGAAACCGAGCAGCGATCACAGGCCGCCTACCTTGGTGGAAAGACAATGCACCAGAGCGAAGCACAGGATTCACCACTGGTACACATCCAGAGAGACCGTTCAATTTTTGTCGTTTGATGGGTTCTGTTGGCACTTCTTGATCATTTTTCCTTCATTCTTGTCTTTTTTTGCACCTTCAGTTACTTGCACATGAATATTAAGTGATGCAAAGACTGGGGCGCCGAACCGTTCCATCTGAATTTGGGTGGACCTTTCTGGCTGATGGTGCGTTGTTTGTTGCCCACCAGCACTGCAGGCATTAACCCCGTTATTGGCATTGCAGATCTAGTAAATAGGTTTCGTCTCCTCAGCGCTTTTAGAATGTGCACAGTCGTGTGCTATGAGGCTGCCAGCACTCAAGTATAGGCACTGCCATCGTCTGCAAGTTCTCAGTTCTCGGGGTGTCCAAGCATATGGTGGAATGGTGAGGGTTTTCAGCTCACAACAGTTATGGGGTTCAAAAAAACACAAGGAAAGCAGTTCTATGAGTTGATAGAAAATGAGCTCACAACTGATCTAACTGAGTTTCTAGATACAAACGATTTTAGTGGCTGAGATGATGCACCGATGTGTTTTAAAAGTGAAGTTCATCATTCCGTTACGATACTTGACCACCCTTGGTAGTTTGGGTGGTGGAACACATGATTTTCGTATCGAGAGAACATCAGCTTCTCAAGACCATAAATTCGAAGATTACCACCATGGATTGTTAAGTGAAGACAAAGAAACGACAATCAGAACAATTTCAACATTGAGAAACCTCGCTACGTTTCACGTGATTAACTATTGAAGCAAGAAATCCCAAAATGTAATCGTGCCAACAACGTCGACCACCACAAGCTCACTACGATCTACCCACAAGCATAAAGATGTGCGCTCAACACCAATAGATCTTATCAGCTTTTGCTCAACAATGTCCCAAATATCTACCGTGCTCCCCCTCGATCCGATGACTATTCGAGAATCATCTAGATCAACACATTTGACCCATTTAAGGATTCGGTACGTTTGATTAACCTCTCCATCTTCTAAACTCCAAATTTTAACACTATTGTCAAACGATCCGCTCAATACCCAATCTCCATGAACAACAAGAGATAGCACACTTGAGGAGTGCACTTGAAAACTTTGAACACATGCCGCTGTGGAGATATCCCACGCACGAATACTTCCATCGAGGCATCCAACAAGTAAGATTTTCCCATTGCGAGCTGATGCCAAGGCCCGAATATGGCAAGAATCTTCAAGTAGTTGTTGTTCGCACTCCCAAGTCCCTGGCCTCCACAACCGAACCCTACGATCATCTCCAGCACTTGCCACCATGTCTCCAGCCTCGACAATGCAAGCCACCATTCCCATATGTGCCATGAATTGTGACAATAAGACGCTTCTCTCGATACTCCACACATGTATGCGGCCCCCTTGGTTTCCGCTCAAAACCACGTCCTCCAACAAGCATAAAGAACAAGACCTCGTTCCCGTTTCGATCACCTTCCTGATTTCTCTCTTTCTCAGGTCCCATATTTTAATCCACCTCTCACCCCCTACTCCGATCAGGTTGTTTCTTTTTACGGCACAATAAACTTCTGAAGCAACATTTTTCAACACAAATGTGATAGGTTGTACATCTCCAGCCCTCCAAGATTTTTCCAAATCCACTTTCTTTTTCAAGCTGGGATCAGAAGCTGCAACCATCCATGCCGAAGCTACACAAGCGCATTTGGCGACCTCGCTAGGTGGCAGAGGTCCCAGAATATGAGTGATGAGATCTACAGGTAAATCCCACTGATGTTGAGCTGTGGATTCCATCAGGACCTGTGGTGATCATTGGAACAAAAGCAACAGTGAGGTTTGCACCTCATGAAACTAGCAACTCTGATCCCAGCAAATCAAAAAAATCAATATGGCGCAGAAGAACGACAGCTGAGGCCTTTTTCGTGGGTTTTTTTTTTTTTTTTTTTCGGTAGAGTGACGCCGTTTCGTTGGTTCACATCACGCAATGGTTTTCTTTTGGTTTCCCCACCTGACAGGCGCGCGTGCCACCCGTCGTCGACAGCGGAACTGGAATGGGTGGCTTTGCTGACTGAAGGAGTGGCGTCTGGTTAGCAAACAGCACCCTATTTTGCTTGTTTTTCAGTTGCGGATGCTTTAGGGGTGTCGCTTTTTCCTGACGTAATTTTATGCTAATCCTCGCTTCTGTCGAGACCAAATCGTGGAAAGTTCGTGAATGAATTGATCTTTTTTTGGCTGTGGAAAAAGAGTGATATTTCGAACAAGATCTAACTGCTTGACAACATTTCTTCAAAAAAATAACAATATATATATATCTTGGCTGATATACAGTTCATTTCTTTATCATGTGCCACCATTTGAATCATAAATGCATGCATGCATCCATCTCCAGCATGAAACTTGGGGAAAGAGATCTAGTGAGTACTTTTTGGCATTGGGCCCCAATATATATTGTTTTTCAATTGTTTTTCAATTTTCAAGCCTTCCACAGTGGAGAGGGCTAAAAGAAAAGCACAACCAGTTAACAGGTCTTGTTTCAAATGTGATGCCAGATTTTTTTGTTTTTGTTGGCAATCTTGGCTGAGAATTCAAAACCAAAAGTAATGCGGAACCTGTGAATCACCATCGAAATAGAAAAAAAAACAAACATTGCTACAGGGAGAAAAATGCCTGGAGAAACAGCTCAGGCGATCACAACATCGCTCTTTTCCTTTTAAGGGTGATTCTGAAAGACAAACTGTAGCTCTTTCAACGAAAGGATTTTGAGATAATGGTCAGAGAAGGCTCGTATCAACCAAACAATGTAATCATTCAGAAACATAACTTTTGGTTGAGCAAACAAACAAGAAATCTTGTTTTTATCATGCCACCAACAAAAAAAACTCCATCTTGGGGACCTCGTGGATGATCAGGGGAGTGTATGCAAAATAGATACAAAAATGGGGCTCGTTTTTTTCCGTTTTTTTCCGTTTTTTTCCTTCTTCCAACCAACAAGGTTAAAATCTGCAACAAAACTCAAAGTGATCCCCCTTCTCATGCGACCACGGGACGCCGCCTTCTTTCACGCAAACGAAAGGGTAAAAATTGCAATCAAAAGCAACGTAGCAATCGCGGCACCAATCCTCTCCTGCGAAACACGATGGTTTTTTCACGTTTAACGCTTTTTACAGCCTAAACCTTCGAGCACACTGAGGAAAAGAACGAAGAAAACGCCAACCAACCAAAAAATCTACAAGACATGCCAGGCCAGTGCCTACAGCATCGGGGAAAGAAGAAAACGCTGCACCAAGAGATAACTCCTTTTTTTGCATGGAAGGATCCCGAGAGACCATGCTGTCTGGAAAAGGGCTAAACCGATCTGGATAAGTGAAGCGTTGGAAACAACGCAACCCACCTGTCGTAGGAGCTAGTGGCCTGGAAAACGAACCCACTGTCAAAGCCATGAGGATCAAAAGAGCGAGCGCGGTCGATTTTGACATTGTGGAGTAGTCTCAGTGTGCGGTCTTCTTTTCGAGGGGCACCAGTGAAATGCTCTGAATCGATCGCCTCTGCGTTTTGCGTTGGCGATTTGTGGACGAGGGGGCCCTCACTGTTGGAGGAAAGCGGCTTCATCGGGATTTGGTCTAGGCCCTTTGGGGCGTCGTTTTCAGCTCCTTGGAGCGCCAAGTTCAAATCTAGTCATGATCACAAACGAAGAAGCCGCTCGGCTAAGGAGCGCCGAGTTGATATCGTCTACTCACAGTCATCTTTGGACTGTTCTGGTAGCTGCCAAACAAACAGGTTCTTCCCCTCGAATCGTGTTCTTTATTGTCGCCAGCGAACCCTTGTTCCCCTGTCTCTGGTTCAGCCAAAAGTTTTGGAAGGCTCACACTCTCGTGCGTCCGAAAATGAAAGTGTGTAGAGGAGGAATCGAACCCCCGCCAATACCCTAGGTCACCGTTGATCTGAGACTAGATCCGGCCAGAGTTAGGTACCAAGTCCATGTACTGAAGGTGCTATGGAACATCCACGTTCATTTTGACAACCAACTCCAGTGATCCCAAATGGGTCGGTGGCGCAAACTAAAGTATCTCCCCAACCACAAAAACTGAGCGGTCCCTCCGCCTGTCTGCCATTGGTGAATCCTGTGCTTTGCTCTGGTGCATTGTCCTTCCACCAAGATAGGCGGCCAGTGATCGCTGCTCGGTTCCCCGCCTAACGCTTTTCCTGACACTTCAACCATTCGACCACCCACTCTTCAGAGAAGGTGCTCGAACAGACCTACCCCTTGGAAAGGATGCTCCATCAACGCTCAGCACTGGACCAAGGACACACACCTTCGATCCACGCTCAACAGTCCCCGCTTGGGTGATAAGCAGGCGCTACCCTGCTCGACATTGTATTATAGCGGTTGGAGGCAGGTCATTTTTGTGCTCTGGGTTGGATTTGGAGCGCTGGCGACAAAACCAAATGTCAGTTCTGTGAAGCTCCAGCACACTCTGCGTGGTGGAAAACGAGGTGCACAGGGTGGAACGTTGTAACAATAGAAAAATCACTCAGATCACCACGCTGGGGAGAGTGGAATCCTCAATGAAAGGAAAGCACACGCACTGCTGGAGCCACGTTCCACTCTGTGCACCTCGTTCTCCACCACGCAGAGTGTGCTGGAGTCTTGCAGAACTGACATCTGGTTTTGTCGTCTGCGCTCTAGTTTCACCTGAAAGCCTGTAAATGGCGTGCGTTAAATTGGTACAATAGAACGTCGAGCAGAGTAGCGCCTGCTTATCACCCAAGCGGGGACTGTTGAGCGTGGATCGATGGTGTGCGTCATTGGTCCAGTGTTGAGCGTCGATGGTGCATCCTTTCCAAGGGGCAGGTCTGTTCTGGCACCTTCTCTGAGGAGTCGGTGACGGAATAGGTGGAGTGCCAGGAAAAGCGCCAGGCGGGGAACCGAGCAGCGATCACTGGCCGCCTGCCTTGGTGGGAGGATAATGCACCAGAGCAAAGCACAGGATTCACCAATGACAGACAGGCAGAGGGACCGCTCAATTTTTTAATTTTTTAAATTATATATATATATATATTTCTTGTACTCCTCATCGTTTGGGAGGATAACTGTGGACAAACTACATTCTCATTCGTGGTGGGATCGAGCAAGGGAGCTCAGAGAAAAACAGAGAGCGTTCTTGGAGGGTTTGCTTCAGGTGCATACTTTACTTCTGTTGCCGCTTAACAATCCCTAGATTGTTATCCATGGAAATATATTTCTCCATTTTGGAAACTATTGTTCGGGGGAGGAGGGAAATTCTTATAGAAACACTTTATTCCTTTTGGTTTCAGGTAGTTTTATGTTGCTTCATGAACGAGGTGCAATTCACGAAGGTGCCTTAGAAGGGTTTCAAGAAAATGTACCACTTAGAGAGGTGTTCTCCTGATCAGTCCTGTCGACCAGAGAAAACGGTTCTGTCAATTTGAACTGCTGAGCAAAAACCTTTCAATACACCAACTGTGGGGATCTGAACAGCGTAGTCACACAGCTTAGCGATTATCGCTGGTCATACTCAATCATATTTGCAACATCCCTTGAGAATACAAAAATAAGAGTTGAAATACTTGTACAAACAGTCGGTACCAAACCATTGTATTCTAGTGCCAAAAAGCAACATAACCTAAACAGGAAACTCAGCAAAAAAACCCATATAACATTTCTCAATAATATCCAGGGATTACGAGACAGTCTCGAATTGTCTTTTTCCTCAGGCCTGAGGGGAAAAACATTGCGCCAGCGTTGATCACATGGCGTTTGGACAGGATGGAGGCCTTGCATTTACTAACAGTTGGAAGTCGGAAACGCTCAGTCGAGTAGCTCATGCAGCTCGTTCTCGGTTTCCTCATCACAAGGATTGAATGGACAAGTACAAATAACATCCTTCGCAGTCTCCCCATCCGAGTCTTTCGCGTTTTTATCGAGCCCTGTTCAAACGATCGCCCACTCAACGGTACTCCTAATTCACAGGGTTGCTCGACATCGTTCACTTGTCAGTAGCACTTCTTTGTTCGAACATGCACCCCATACCTCGTTGGATCTTCAGGGAAGATCAAAGAGGCAAAACACATTTAATTCGTTGTTTCCTGAATTTTTTCACTTTGAGGATTTTTCGCTTCGCACCTGCTCCAAGAAGAGTCTTGACAGCCACGACACTGCCGTTCATAGCAGCCGTGCCCAACAAATTCAAAGGACCGGAGTCGGCGCCTAGCAATCGCAAAAGAAAAGCGACCTCAGTTGCTCATCAACTGCTCCAGATCACACCTTGAAAGAAATAAGGCAGGAAAGGAAGCAAAATCGAGCATATACCCGCTAGAAGCAAGTACTCCACAACTTCAGAGTGGCCGTTCTTGGCCGCATCGAGCACCGCGTTGCCGCCAGCCTCAGCCTCCAAGTTTGCCCCACGGCTAACAAACACCTGCAAATATTGAAAGAGGGCATGGTTTCGTGGGTTTGTGCTGATTTCGGCTCGCAAAGTACGATTCACGTATAATATTCAAGAAGAAGAACCGGCGGTTGCCGCTTCTTTCCACCAAAGTACCACTAACAATAAGATGTTTTAAATGGTGGGATTACCTTGACTTGGTCGAGATCTCCATCACGGGCAGCCTCCAAGAGCATCTCATCAACATCCTTGAAACCAAACACGCCTCAGCATATTTTTCTGTAATTTTTTAACGCACCAGTGACGTTGAAACTAGAGCATTTGAACGGAAGGTGAGGATACCTCTTGATCATCTGCTGATAAAACAGTAGAAGGGGATGGAGGTCCAGCAACCTCCTCCAGGGAGGCCTCTAATACCGACTCGAGCTCCAGATCCATATCAGCCTTCAGGAACGAGCGAACACATACTCATACACGAAACAGAAAAGATAAATCTCGTAGAAAGACAAAAACGTCAAAGTGAATGAAGGATGTCCGCATACGCGCGAACGCACGTCACATGGAGAGGAGGAGTCTCGTTATGATTCGAAGGAAACGCAGCAATGCTGGGAAGATTCTGTTCACCTCATTTTGGAGTAGTTTTCTGAAATCGCGGTGAGGGTGCGTGGAGGGTGTGGAGCCTCCTGTGGACACAAGTAAACACGTTGAAAAAGAAAACGTGAAGATATCGATAGGACCAAAAAATGGAATGCCACACACACCCGACTCATAGATTCAGCAGCTCTGATGGAGCGAAATCAAGGCTAATGCTCCCTTCTTCTTGCTGGGACCACGAGAAAGAAAAATGAAGGCGTTTCAAGGACCCCAATCATTCAATCTTCATTTTGCGCCGACCTGAGCGTAGCGCTTGCGTCGGTTTGCTCACCGGATCGAAGCTGTCCCATCGATTCAAGACAAGGGAGAGCTGGCGTCGTTTCCACGATGGTGGACGCCAGTAAAAGAAGAAGCGTTGTTGTTGGAGCGGTCATCATCCTGGCCGAGATGTCGCTTCTCGTCGTGAGCAGTTCGGCGGGACGGGGAGAAAACTCTTCCGAAAACAAGTCTTTTGAGCGGGGAACAAAGAGCTACGCAAAATCAAATCGAAAAGAAAGTCTGTGGTGCTGGGAAGTGGGCGGCTGTTTCTTGTCGTGGTCGTTGCGGGAGCGTTACGACGCCTTAAAAAGTCCCGCTGGCGACGCGGAGAATGGAGGATGTATGGCCACTTGTAAGACATTCATACTCGGAGCAGCTGGGAGGTATGCCCACGCTTGACCCTCACTGTACCATTTTGTGCGCACGTTCTGATCGGGTTCCGATTCGGAACTTCCGAAACCCGTGATAATGTACGAAAATCCCTCGTTTTGGTCCCCCTCCCTCCATTTTCCGCTTGTCGTTGCTCTTTGCTTAGAGCGCTAGAGCACATGCGGATCGAATTCGGCTGAGGCGTTGCTGTGGCCCTGCTATCTTGAGTCGGTGGAAGGAAACGACTTCAACGAAGTTTCCTTCCACTATTACTGAGCTTTTTGCTCACGTGAGTGCGCTTGTCTCGTACCCCCAATTGAAACTCTGTTCCACCCGTCCACAGTACGACAATGTAGACCATGTGACATGGTGTAAACGATTATCCGTCCGACCGACCGACCAACCGTCCAGCAAAGAGTGATAGTAACCAAGAGTCTTCGAACAGAGTTCGAAACGAACAACAGCGAACCTTAGAGTGACACCAGACGAGACCAAACGACACCAAACCAACCGAACTTTACCAAGCCAAAGAATGTTTACAGCCCCAGAATAATCCCTATATCCTTCCTGTACTGCCACACATCCAGAGAACTCCCACCCCAGTAATTTCCCAACAAATGTCTCCCATTAAACCCCAATTTACATTGATAGACCACTCTTCTTTTGCAATGGTACACTGGTGTACGAGCACTCGCGAACAAGTGTAGCCCCTTGGTACCATGAAGTCCTTGAAGAACTGCACCACATACGTTCCACTTGCTTGTCACGCGAAGCCAATTGGAAGCGCTCGTCCAAGCTTAAGCGCTGCTCAGCTTCTCCACTGCTGTGAACTAGTTTTTTTGTGATGACTAACTGATGCGTTTTCTACCCTTGATTCGATTCTTTTTCTGCTCCGACTCGAACAGAACGACTTTTGTCGCAGGTAGTGTTAGCATCTGTGTAGGGCTGCAGCCGAATCGCGGCGGACCGCGGCCCAAAAATCGAGATGGATCAAGAGAGTTGTCAACCGACGGACCGAATGTTGTGGGATACAGTTTTGCGACAGGACGAAGCCACACGCACAGCCGAAAAACGAAATGTGGGAGAAAATACAGTTCCACAGTGCTGAGTCGCTCAAGGTCGTATTGGTGAATGGGGATTTTTTAGCTTGGGATGTAGTTTTGCCAGAATAGTAAAGACTTTGGGAAGACTTTGGTCACTGGATATGTTGCGTCTTTGATTTTCATTCATTGCTTGTTTGTAAGGCTCTTTTTTGGGGGCTGGTCGTTTTTTACTTGAGACGAGTTGAGTGAACAGGCAAGATTAGAAATGGGTTGGCTGTGGGGCCTCAAGTGCACTGCTCTGCTCCTAATTTACCTTATGTTTCGCGTGGCAAAACCTCCCTCCGTCACAACCCCGTGATTCGCTTGATTACCGAATCCACACACTCCTCGCCTCCAAAAACTTCTGGTTTTGTCCTAGAGTGCACCTCCTCTCCATGTCCTCTTCCCACACCCCGGACGCTCTGGCTTAACCTGAACGTGTCAATTTCTTTTCCCAAGATCTTCAGCTTCTCTCAGTACTCCGTCAGCTCTATTGCACGTGACCTTTTTCGACATATATATCAATCAATCAATGATTACAGATATATATATATATATATATATACTAGCAGGCCGTTGCAGCTTCGCTTGCAAATAAAAACGCCTCATGCCTCTTTGAGATCGATGGGACAACGATACATTTTTATTAATGGCACACACAAACAACATGTAATAAATCTTGTGGAGTTCAAGGTTAGAAGAGAGAAGCGAAAGAGCATTCAAAAGTGTTTCTTTGGTTTTTTTCCTTACAGCCCCTAAGTTTTCTTTTTCCTACTCCTAAGATCAATGTCAAGTTTGGTTTTTTTCTTCAAATTTTGCACCCTTTTGTCTTCTCCCTTTTTTCTTTTTTTAGCCAATTTTTCTCTTTCTTCATCTTCTTGTTTAAGCTTATTTTTTTCTTTGGGGTGATGGCGTACTTTTGATTGGGTGGTGGGTAGTTTGAATTGGTGGCGGCGGCCTCCTTGAAAGTAGAGGATTTGAGTGGGGAGTTTGGCGTCAATTTGAAAAAATACCCGAAGCAGTTGCTGGGGATTGGCAACACAACTTTCGATCCGACGACCATAGTTTTAAACCCTTACAATGTGCAGTGCAAGGTCAGTGAACTTTTTGGGGGGTTCAGAAATAGAAGGCAAGCCTTGTGAATGTAGTAGAGTCCACGTAAAAAACTGATAAATCTGTTAAATCAGGCATTCCACTTCTCCCACCACTGGTTTCAGTTCTAACGAACTTTTAGTCAAATGCGACAAAAAACACGAAAGCCAACCTACCGAAATCTCAAAACTCCCCATCCCCGTCAGAGGAAATCTGCAAAATCTACCCTCCAACATATCATTGTATCCACTGGAAATTCGCAAAAAATCTCCCAAGGGAAAAGAGATAAAACACCCCCACAATAATATCCACCCTTCACTGCAGATTCACCAACTTTGCAGATTCACCAGCTGGGTAGCTTTGATTCCAGAGTATTTCCAGATAGGGGCATTCAACGCCTGCCTGAAGCATCAGTGATTCCAACTCAGTGTCCTTCTGATCAACCCAATCCCAATCAGCAACTGCCTTCAACAAAGGTGTTTTCAAGCCTCCTCACAGTTTTCAACAGGCCTCTGGTGAGGTCTTTTTCTCTTCCCTTTTCCAGCCAAAATTTTATCTTTCTTTTTCTCTGTCTCTGTCTCTTTGCTCTGAAAAGTTTTTTTTCCAGCTCTCCCGCCACAGGTATCAGATATATAAATATGATGTGACAAAAACAAAAAACACGAAAGTCAGTCTACCGAAACTCAAAACTCCTCATCCGGACAGGGATCCCTGTCATAGGAAAATCTGCAAAATCTACCCTCCAACAGAGCATTGTATCCACTGGAAACTCCCAAAAAATCTCCCAAGGAAAAAAAAAAATACCCCCAAAAAAATATCCAATCAACTATCCACCCTTCACTGCAGATCCACCAACTGAGTAGCTTTGATTCCAGAGTGTTTTTTTGGTCTTTTTTTCACCTCTACACGTTAAAGTCTTCTTCGGGAAAGCTGCTTTGAGTTTGCTTTGAGTGGAGGCCAGCCTCTTCAGACATCATCTTTTCGGACCACCCGCTGAGTTGAGCGAGGAGTGGCTGCGCTTGCTCGACCATCACACTGCATTCAAGGAGATGATCGCTGCCTTAAAAAAAAAACAATCAAAGGAAGCCAGTCCTGTGGCAAAACTCTCCATTTTTCTGCAATTTTATTCTCTATTTCATTCTATTTATGGCTCCAACACTCCACAGTTATTTGCATATTTATTTTTGTGGACCTCATTGAAACTTACACCCAAGTCTTTTGTCCCTCTTTTAGTCCATGCGGCCTACAGCGCCTGGGCTGAATGCTCTATCCCATGTGGACGAACTTTAATTTTTCAAAGTCAATGAGAAAAACAACACCCCAGCAGATTTTCCCAAAACAATCGTAGTGGCCCCACCTTGTGCCTAGCCGTAGTCGCACGCGGATTCGCCATCAATGCTCCACCACTCGTTATTAGCCTTCTTCAGCTTGCTCTGAGAGCCGCTGACAGCCTGTTTTTTTTTTGGCCGGTTTTATTCTTATCCCCACTTCTTTTTCGATCTGGAGGTCACACCAAAACTTAACGGTTTGACCGTGTTCCTCGACGATTTGAAACCCGTCGATCAAAACGCAGTGGGGAGTCGAACCCCGTCATTCTGGGCCGTTTCCAGTGCGTCCGTTTCCGATTTTCACGAATTCAAGGCGCCACAGCGCCGCCGCCATCCCCAAAAAAATCAGTCCTTGAAGTGAACAGAGCCACAAATTCACTCACATAGGTCTTCAGTAAAAGCGACTGCAGATTTTATACCTGTCGACGCGTTCGCACCATTCCCACTTCGTTGTAGCACTCGCCAGAGCTCCTCTGATGCGTCTTCCTCTGCGTTTGACCGAGGGTTGACCAAGCGTTCGACCTTCGACAAAGAGCTCAGCTAAGCTCGACCTTCGACAAACAGCTCATCCAGGCTCGCTCAGTCTGTGGTGAAGACTGGCGTGAGCGTCCGAGACCTGACGACTGGGGTTGAGCGTTTCAGAGGCAGCAAGACTCACACAAACGACATGAGAAATAATGATGACATCGATACTTAAATGCTCCGCCAGCGACGAAAGCGCTTGCGCATATATAAATAAGATCGTTGGCTTGCTGGAGGTGTTCCACCTGCTGTGCAAAAGGACACCTCTTGATGATGGAACTGAAATGCAAATCTGGAAAAACAAAACACATTTCAAAAAACCTAAGAATAGCACGTTTTATTGTGTTTTTTGGAGTTCTTTTCTCCCAAATCTCAAGGGGAACAGGAAGAGGAAGGATTGGGAAGACAGCCTAATGTGAGACTTTTTTCATAACAAAGCAGACATTCCTATCCTCCAGTCCAGATTCTTTCCACACAGGGTGAAAAAACATGCTTATTTATTCAATGGTAACCGAACTACGTCCACCGCCTTCTGGAAGTCGTCGACTCGATCGGGTCGTTTCCCTAACTGTCGTCACAAAGATTCTATTCTCATTTCATTTTGGCACTGTCAGTGTTTGGATGAAACCAAATCGTCAATGTCTTGTTTGTTCTTCTTTATGATAAATATCCCGAACTGCCAAGGTCGTCAAATTTATATCATAACAACAACAAAATCATAGGATGAAGTGACGTCAAAACCGTCATTCGTCAGCATTCCAGATTTCAACCCACGTGAGTATTTTTGACCGAGTTGCTGTCTTCCATACAAAAGTGTTGCAACTTATCAGGGAAACACACTCGTTGAAATGAAAGCGTTGTCTACGAGGTGCAAATCTTGCGACTGTGAGTCGCGAATGAGCAAGACAAAGAAGCAAGTCGAGGAAGGGGGGCCTGGCGCTAGTGACAAGGGACAGGAGGGAAATTTGACAGTCGCCGAGCAATCCCTTTTCGTTCTGAACGATCAAAAGATGCTAGAGCGACAAAAAGATGGGTGAGAAGATAGTAGTGCTTTTTATCAACAGCCTATTCCTTGAAAATACTTTGGAGCGTAGAGGTAAGTCAACGGAAGATTCCAGCTCTCTAATTTCCGTCGTTCGTGTTGCTGTATTGTGTGCTGTTTCAGAATAATGGAAAAGGAAAGTTTGAGCGATTCACGCTCAAGCAGGAAACGATGCTGAGACGTGATTTGGAGCCCTTGGTTTCTCCAGCAATCGGACGGTTGCTCTTTTCCAAAGAGTTTAAACACAAGTGTCAAGCAGCGGACAGGATAAAAGCGTCTGTTGACACTCAATATGATGAAGTCCTATCTTGCTTGGATCTCATTTTCAGGTGTGGGGAAAAATGGGGAACACAACAACTGTGCCGATAAATTTCTGTTGCTCGCGCAACATGAGTCTCTTCTGCTGAGTGTTTATAGAATTGTGTGTTATCTCAATACCAGAAAACGTCAATTTCCCCTTCTTTGGTTTTGCATTTTCTAATAGAGCTTCAGTGGGAGGTTTGAGAAGGTTTTTTTTTTTTACTGGTTTTGCAGATGGGCGGCCATGCGAATCGTGGAAGGCAACACCCAGAGTCTGGTAAAGACATTGGACATGTTGAGGACCTGGCTGGGGACCATGGTTAAGAGAGGATACAGAATGAGCGAGTACGAAGGTCGCATTCTGATGACGGTCCTCGTGGAAAACAGCGGCCACAATCAAGACAGGATTAGAAAGGCGCATAGAGAGCTCCTGATGTTGATGACTAAACTTTTACCCCTCCCTCAGGTTTTCTCGTACTTGGCAAAAGGAATGAACAGCAAGAACAACAGGACAAAGGTGGAGTGCGCCCAAGCATTCAGAGATATAATCGACAGTGAGGGCATGGCCGCCATTGGAAGTAACAAGTTAATCCAGTGAGTTGCTGAGAGTGCGTTGTATTGGTGCTTCTGCAAGGTGTTGTTTTTCGCATCCAACGACGCCTGTGCTTCTGATACACACGGGAATGTTGCATTTTTTTCAGCTCGTCGACGAGCTGAAAAACGAGAAAAATACATACCATATCAACTGGAGAAAAATTCATGAGACTTTCTCTTGAATGGGATCGCGCTTCTTGCGGACGACTGTCGACGTCCCTTGCGCAGAACTGAGAAAAGTGACAAATTCTTTATGAAAGAGTAAGCAATGGTTTCTTTTCTTTTCTTTTCAGAACGCTGCGTGTACTGGTAAAATCTGTTGCTGGAGACATAAAATTGAGGCAAGCTGCTCTTGGGACCCTGGAGGTAATCTACAGCTTCGAGGGCGACAGAATTTGGAAGCTGCTGGGGACACTCACAGACCAGCAACATGATCTGATCAAGAAGCGGATAGAGAGAAGGAAAGCAGAGCTTACGAGGGAAGGAATAACCCCGGGTTTCCGCAGTCAAACTCTTCAAGTAGAAGATCCGGCAACATGTGCTAAAACCGAGGACATTTCGCCAGGAACAATTGAACCGGTGGTGGGAAGCCCATCAGAAAAATCTGCAAAGACGTTCAAGGTGTTTTGTTCCGGTTTAATGGATGCTTCGAAGGAGGGATCTCACGAGGACTTTATGGATGTCCTGATGCATCGTGCTGACGAGCTTATCAAGAAATTAATGACACTACTCGATGTGGTGAGGGCTACAAGTTTCGGGCTATAAGTGGACGAAGTTCTGAATGTTCCGGGAGCTCAATACGCAAGATTCCCAAAGGGACAGCCTGCGTTTTTCTCCTTCTTTCCACTGATATGCGCAGTGCTCGTTTGAGCAAAAACCAAATTCGATTGGGTGATGGCAACACCTTCATATCGTCGAACCACGGTCGACTGAACACGATTTTAAAATTTTGAAAAGAGCACTTGATCTGTTCCAAGCAACCACACCTGTGTTTATGATGTAGATGATCTGTGAGGCCGCCGCCGCCGAAACAAATTCCGCTCCAGGTTCTCACCCCAAGTTGGGATTCAAACACACTCACACCTTGTTGGTACTTTTCGGAATCCCAGAGGCGACTCGGAGTGTTTGCAGATCCACTGTCAAACACACAGTCTCGTGCCTGTTGACTCTCTTGGTGGATTACAGACTTTCTGTCGTGCGTGAGGTCAAAGCGATCGATGCTCTACTTCAAAAGGCGCTGGAAACTTTTAACGCGAACTCTTCCTTCAACGTACTACTTGAGTTGTTGAGAGACCCGCCGCATCAAGTCCAGAGGAGCTCGGCCGCCACCCAGCAGAAATTTGCTAGCCTGGTTATCAAATGTCTGACCAAGATGACGGAGTCGATGGGGAGCTTGCTGGTGGAAGGCAACGAGCAGGGAAAACTCGATATCAGGGAGCTTCTGGCGGACATTCACGTGTATTTCACAGCTGTTGATGCACGTGCAATTGGAAAGCCGAGCGAGGAAGGGGAAAAAAGCTTACAAATGGTCAAGGAGATTCTCCACGAAATATGCAGGCACAAGGTATAGAAGGGGGGGGACACCTGTGTTGATGAAGAGGTAAAGTACCATTAATGTAAAAAAGAAATGAGGATATTTTTTGCATTTTGCGTTGCACGTGATCCTAAGCTCAGATGGGTGTGAATGCAGGGTTTTGATTCTATCGCGGATTATGTTGACAATGTACATCCAGATGGAGACCAGCCTCCAACTATTCTGGAATGCATCGATCATATTCTTCAGAGCTTGCTCATCCCCTTGGACAGCCTACCCACACTTTCCAGCGAGCAAAGCCACTTGGGACACACTCTGCGCGAAGAAAGACCAGAGCAGTTGGAGGAGTTTTCGGAGGACAACAAAACTGAGATGGGCAACGGTGCGAATGTAGGGGACACTACGAGTTTGAGGGTTTCGTTGTCGTGCGTTGAGCATGCAGGACCGTTGCAAAAAGCAACGAAGCAGCTGGAGGAGCCGAGGCGATCGACCGTGACGCATCAGGACGCCTTCACGCTGCTTGACAAGCCCATCAGCCAAAGCCCCCTATTCGTGGCCAGAACAAAGCCAGCCTACGATAGTCAACTCAACCTGGACCATGATCATGTCGGCCGCCCCTCGATTCCGAACTTCAATGGACCCCATGCTGCGTTGGGAGTGAGGCCATTCGATTCAGGCTGCTCCACAGTTGGATTGAGGAGTCTGTCCGACTCACATCCAATTGCAGAGACAAGTAGCTGCATGGGGCAATCATTTGCAGATGGGGAAGGTACAAAGAACTATTCACCACAGACACACACACACACGAGACCCAGAGAGAAAAAAAAGAGGACATATACATACACATATCGCCATTGTGGCAATATTGGGGCTGTATATGCTTGTTCGTGTTTAAGACTAATGTGTATATGGAATATTCGGTGAGGTCGTCCTGATCTGTGGATGTTCTCAGGTGGGAAAGCTCAATTCAGCTTGCAAGCTGTGTATGGGTCGGTCGACAAGAGGCTGAATGAACTCGACAATGTCCTAAAAGAAAAAGGGAATGAGATGTGTCTCATGTCGGACATGTCCAAGCAGCCGAAGGGGGCGAAAATCTCGCAGTCGCAACATGAAGTGCAGGTGGAGTACTCACAGTAACAACTTGCCACTCCAGTGAGAGAATGAAGGACTCTAACATAAATAAATCTATATGTATATATATTCTTAGGTTTTTTCAGATTTTTGTGTGGTTTGGAGGCATCGGTAGAAAATCAGGTTTATCCTCGTGAGGTGTCCTTTGTCGCACAACAGGTAGAGCTCCTCCAGAAAGCCAATAAGGAACTGGTTACTGAAAAAGCTGCGCTGCAGCAAGAACTGGCGTCACGCCAAGAGGAGGTAGCAAACTTGCGGAAGGGAATTGAGACGCTCAGGTCGGGACCTAACGTCAAGGGGGAGGGAAAGGAAATCGGTGAGAAAGTGATCTCTGGGACAAAAGGTTTTGGAGGAAATGGTGAGGAGGAAAAGGTTGTGGAGGGTGATAATCAAGCGAATCATAGGATTGTGCTGGAGGGAAATTTCAAGGGTACTGTGGTTCGAGAACAGGTGAGCTTGTGTCGCCTGTTGCGTTTTTTCCGAGTCGCACGATTGGGTGCCGAAATTGTTCGGGAACAAAAGGTTCATTTAGGCCGTACCGAAATCCTTGAAAAAGATACTTTTCCTCAAAGAAGACAGTGGACAGTGGACTTATGAATCGAAGAAGCCTTTGGCACCGTTCGAGAAAAAAAGTACATTCGATCGTTCCTGACATTGTAAGTTTGTTACGTTTTGCTATCAGCAGAAAGATATTTCGAGCCGACAGGGAGACGTAAGTCTCTCGATGGATGGAGCGAAAGTCACCGTTCAGCGGAAGAAAGATGAAAAGGTGAGCCATGGATTTGTCAACAGTGGTAGTTTTGTTCACTCAGCACAGAGGTGTTGCGCTCTATTTCGATGCAAGTGCATTGAAAAACTATTTCCATTATCGATTCTTTTCGATTTTTTTTCAGCCACGTCTCGTAGCTAGGATGAATAATGATTAATTACCCTCAAAAAAAGCAAAAAAAATTATTCGTTGAGCTTTGACTTTGGGAGAAGTATGGCAGTATCTAGACCCCACTGTGACCTATATCCCAGAGTTGACGTACATTTTTGTCAACCTTTTGAATGAGCTCCAAGAATATAAATCTAAGGTCAAAGAGGAGGGGGAATCTAGTTTTGATAAAGCACTCGTGTTTCATGAGTGTTTCGCAGAAATCTGTCCCTATACTATGCCCTTCAGATCAAATGAGAGCTTATGAATTTGTGTTAAATCATAGAATCGTCGAATAGAAAGGGTGCACACATCATATGCCGCGTTTCAGCGAATATGAGAACAGGGCTTGCTCAAGCAACGCCGAGTTCCAAATTTTAGACAAGTCAGCTCGATGAGTATATATACTCCTTCTAACACTTCCCTTGCAATTCTGTTCCAGACGGAAGTCATTGAGGATCAGGGAGAGGAATTGAAAAACAAAGTGAAGAAATTATCTGAGCAGCTGGCCTCGAAAGAGGCGGTCCTGATTACAGAATCCAAGAAGTCATCGATCCTGAGCTCGACCGTGAATAAACTCCGACGGGTAGGGCATATTATCAACGAAAACGACGCACAAGGACCGATTCTCCCTTTTAAGATACAACGTGGCCGAGGTCCGTAACGCTGGGCGAAAATACCACAGCACTGTCGTTTCTTACAAGAATACAACTAAATGTATTTTTTCATATATTTTCCGAATCCAACTGAGTTTTTCGAATTGGAAATACTCTAGTCGTGAGTTCTTGTTGGATTGGGTATCCACATCCCCCGGTTTTTTTTTCCTTTTTTGAAGGAAATCGCATCCATAGAGTTGGTAGTCCATCGATTGGAGGACAGGGTGACAGCCTCGCAAGCCGAAGTCTTGCGTTTGAATGAATTATTGGGGAATGACAAGGAGAGGTCCAGCGCCCCAGCTCGATCATCATGGGAGGAGGAACCAAATCGTTCTGGAGATTTCTCCAAGGGTGGTTTTGAAACCGGCCCATTCTGCATCTACAGCAATGAGGCTTTCACAAACGATGTTGAATTTGACCAGAGAGCAGGTCAAATTGTCGTTCAACAGGTACAGATCACAGTGGTTTTGAAAAGGAAATAAAGAGGGAATTTTTTTCAGTGCACCGCGGCTTGTAACACTGTATCTTTTTCGAAGAGAAAACTTGAGGAAGCATAGAAAGAGGGGTTTTTCTCTGCGAAGGAACGATTCCGCATGTATTTGTGTGTCTGTCATAGGAATCCTCCGCTTCAGAGAGAGATCGGTTGGAATCCCAGGGTTTGGATACTTTGCAAAGACTGGAGAATGCTGATAAGACGAAAGAAGTGAGAATTAAGTCCACTGCAAACGCCGTTGGAGAGAAGCACTGCCAGGTGAGGGGGTTTTCAATATAAAATCCTGCTTTGTTACTTCACTGGTCAGAGAAAAAATGAACAAGCGCTTTTATCAAGTTCAATGAATTATTTACTTATTCGATCAGGTTTTGGACAGGTTATTTCCATGAGAACAATCCGGGTTAAGGCACTCTATTGAAAGGAAACTTCTTCTGCTCGTTGAAACCTTGAATACTGTTTTCGTTGCACGAATGAGTGCCGGTGCTGTTTTTGAGCAAAACTACACTTGGTGAGAAAAACAATCATTTGAAACCTGGAAAGGTCTCTCTAGAGATCTGTTGTTACAGATTGTGGCTTTGCAGGAGGAGGCGCGTTCAATTCAGATGGAGAAAGACAAACAGGTTCAAAGACTTGAGGCACCCGCTCGAGTAGTCCTCAGCGGGGAAAACTGCCGAACCTCGTTGATGTCCAGAGAATCGAAGTCGCCAACTCCCCAGCTCACAGCAGTCACAGTTCATGACCTTCCAGGCTCCGTCTTCCCGGCTTACTCATTTGCAGTCAATCCTGGACAGGATGTGGCGCTACCCACTGCTCCACCCACAAATTTTGGCGAGCGTGGGTCAACCGCAAATGATGAAACTATCAAGGAATCGCTTGCAGAGCGTCAGGCCGAGAGAGACAGAAATGCGACTCTCTTCGAGCTGGGTGGGACCCCCTTATCTTTGGGAAAGTTTGGTAGAAAAAGGCAATTGCTCGCCCAGGACACCCAGGTGCTCAAGTCTCCGCAAGAGCTCAGAGATAATGAAAGGAGGCAGGTGTTGGGTAAAAAATCCAACGACATCCTGGAGTCTGAAACTGCTGAGCTGAGAAGGGAGAGCAGGCGGGGGAAAGTGGACAAGGCTTCCCGAACAAACGTGCTGGACTTGGGTTTCGAGAAGGGAACTCCGTTGAATGACAGCCCCCATGGTGAACATCCTGACAAGATAAGTGGACTTCGGGCTGGAAGATATGAAAAAAATCAAACAGGGCATTTCAAATAGTCACACTCCAACTTCATTGTTCAGTTTATTTCAAGGTTGGGGGGGATGGATGACCAGCCCATGAGAAACACTCACTATATTTTTTACATTTTGAATTTTTGGCGGACTGATGGACAAAGAAGGAAACAAAAATGGAAAAATTGTACACTGTGTTGTAGAGAAAGAGTCTGGGGTGCGTGGGTCATTTTGGAATGGATTTTTTTGCGGGCTACCTGATCGATCAGGAACCATAAAAATTAAGTTTAAGTTTGTTTGTAAAACACTCAAAGCCATACACATCATAAAGCGAATTTTTTCCCAACTGGTGTCGGTGTGAGGGAAATGTTTGGTTCGCTCTCAGTGTCCATCGTGAAACGTTCCAGAAGTCGCACAGAGTGTGGGTGCTTATACTAACACCATACAGTGTAGAAGTTTTTCTTCATTGAGAGAAAAAAAAAAACAAAGTGAACGCTTGCTAAGCGTCGGAAGCATGGCTTGGTTTTCCCAACTAACCATGACTGGTCTCCTCTCGACACCACCTTTTTGGGACAGAATCCAACAGAGATCAGACTCGTCTACGCATGTGATTTAGAAGAGAGATTGTTGGACCTTCTGATGGGAAGCTTTCAAAACCGCTAAGATCCTGTTGATCTACGCCCCCTAAAAAAAGATATATATATATATCTTTTGCAGATCTTTTTCAGTTTCCTCCACCTCGTTTTCAGCTTCCCGAGCCACAGCCACAGAAATAGCCACGGCCGCAAGCTTAACAAAACGGGAAAAAAAGCATACGCTGCCGAGTCGTGTCACCCCCATTAGTCAAGGAATTCTCGGACGTGTATGGTGAAGCGTACCATTGACGACTGAAGCGTACCACTGGTGGGTGAGACGTCTGAAGCGCACATACGAGTTACGCTTCAGGGTACGCGTAGACCGGTGGATATGCCCTTGAGGTCCACTAGGTCGAGTCCACAGCAAGACTCAGAGAGACACAGCAAAAAATCATAAACGAATCAAAACAAGATGCCCGGTTCCAAAGCAGAGGCCGCCCGCCAGCGGGCGCAGCAGGCGCGTAAGGACCGCGCGGCGGGCAGGGAGGACCCCCGCGTGCCTGTCACCGTGCTCACTGGTTTCCTCGGATCCGGTAAGACCACGCTGCTGAACCACATCCTGTCCAGCAAGGAGCACGGCATGCGTTTCGCCATCATCGAGAACGAGTTCGGGGAGGTCGGCGTTGACGAGAAGATCATCGCCCAGCAGATGGCTGAGGACGGCAATGCGGACGGGGGCAAGCTGGCCGCGGAGCTGAACCGCAAGACCGAGGACGAGGTTATTGAGGTCATGAACGGGTGCATCTGCTGCACTGTCCGCGGCGACCTGGTGGAGGCGCTGAAGCGCATGCACAAGCGCGTTGAGAAGTTCGACGCGGTGCTGATCGAGACGACTGGCCTGGCGGACCCCGCCCCCGTGGCGCAGACTTTTTTCGTGGACGAGGAGATCGCGAAGAAGTACAAGCTGGATGGGATCGTGACTGTCGTTGACGCGGCGCACGTGGAGCAGCACCTGGACGACGAGAAGCCGGAGGGCGTCGAGAACGAGGCGGTCGAGCAGCTGGCTTTCGCGGACCGCATTCTGCTGAACAAGGTGGACCTTGTGGGGCTGGAGAAGAAGGAGGGGGTGGAGGTCGCTGTGCCCGCCAAGAAAGAGGGGGACGACGTAGCGAAGGGCGAGGGCGCCGTGGAGATCAAACAGAACGTGAGTGACATGGGCGGGGTCAGGGACGAGAAGAAGGCCGAGGAGGAGCTCGCCCGGATCGAGAAGCGCATCAAGGCCATAAACAACCACGCGGACGTCTTCCGCACGCAGCAGTCGGAGATCGACCCGACGAAGCTGCTCAACCTGAACGCGTTCGACATTGACCGCGTGCTCGAGCTGGAGCCCGAGTTTCTGGACGACGACGGGGAGCACGAGCACGACGACCGCGTCTCCTCCTGCAGCACCGTGATGAAGGGGGAGCTCAACGTGTTCAAGCTGCAGAACCTGATCCGCTCCCTCATCGGCTCGCCGGAGTCCGCGGGTGACCTCTTCCGTTACAAGGGCGTGATGGCGGTCAAAGGATGTGAAGACAAGTTCGTCTTCCAGGGTGTGCACATGCTGTTTGCCGGTAGTTTTAGCGAGAAGCACCAGTGGGGTGAGGACGAGGAGCGGGAGTGCCGCTTCGTTTTCATCGGGCGGAACCTGGACAAGCAGAAGCTGATCAAGCAGTTCGAGGCCTGCAAGGCGGAGGACCTGTTGCGGTTTGCGCTGGGCGCCAAGGTGATGGCCAACTGCTCGGGTGGCCGTGTGAAGGGCAAGGTGGTTGCGCATTGGGACGAGGGGAACGCATACAGGATCGAGCTGGCTGATCGTGACAAGACCAACATCTGGGCGCCGATGGACCATGATATGTTCGTGAAGGCTGTGTAGGGGGCTAGATATTTTTTCTTGTTTTAGATCTCCTTGAGATATCTTTTTTTAGGGGGCGTAGATCAACAGGATCTTAGCGGTTTTGAAAGCTTCCCACCAGAAGGTCCAACAATCTCTCTTCTAAATCACATGCGTAGACGAGTCTGATCTCTGTTGGATTTCTGTCCCAAAAAGGTGGTGTCGAGAGGAGACCAGTCATGGTTAGTTGGGAAAACCAATCCATGCTTCCGACGCTTAGCAAGCGTTCACTTTGTTTGTTTTTTTTCTCTCGATGAAGAAAAACTTCTACACTGTATGGTGTTAGTATAAGCACCCACACTCTGTGCGACTTCTGGAACGTTTCACGATGGACACTGAGAGCGAACCAAACATTTCCCTCACACCGACACCAGTTGGGAAAAAATTCGCTTTATGATGTGTATGGCTTTGAGTGTTTTACAAACAAACTTAAACTTAATTTTTATGGTTCCTGATCGATCAGGTAGCCCGCAAAAAAATCCATTCCAAAATGACCCACGCACCCCAGACTCTTTCTCTACAACACAGTGTACAATTTTTCCATTTTTGTTTCCTTCTTTGTCCATCAGTCCGCCAAAAATTCAAAATGTAAAAAATATAGTGAGTGTTTCTCATGGGCTGGTCATCCATCCCCCCCAACCTTGAAATAAACTGAACAATGAAGTTGGAGTGTGACTATTTGAAATGCCCTGTTTGATTTTTTTCATATCTTCCAGCCCGAAGTCCACTTATCTTGTCAGGATGTTCACCATGGGGGCTGTCATTCAACGGAGTTCCCTTCTCGAAACCCAAGTCCAGCACGTTTGTTCGGGAAGCCTTGTCCACTTTCCCCCGCCTGCTCTCCCTTCTTAGCTCAACAGTTTCGGACTCCAGCATTTTGTTGGATTTGTCACCCAACACCTGCCTCCTTTCATTATCTCTGAGCTCTTGCGGAGACTTGAGCACCTGGGTGGCCTGGGCGAGCAATTGCCTTTTTCTACCAGACGTTTCCAAAGATAAGGGGGGCCCACCCAGCTTGAAGAGAGTCGCATTTCTGTCTCTCTCGGCCTGACGCTCTGCAAGCGATTCCTTGATAGTTTCATCATTCGTGGTTGACCCACGCTCGCCAAAATTTGTGGGTGGAGCAGTGGGTGGAGCCACATCCTGTCCAGGATTGACTGCAAATGAGTATGCCGGGAAGACGGACCCTGGAAGGTCATGAACTGTGACTGCTGTAAGTTGAGGAGTTGGCAACTTCGATTCTCTGGACATCGACGAGGTTCGGCAGCTCCCCCCGCTGAGGACTACTCGAGCGGGTGCCTTGAGTGTTTGAACCTGTTTGTCTGTCTCCATCTTCATTGAACGCGCCTCCTCCTGCATAGCCACAAGCTGTAACAACAGAGACACCTTCCCAGGTTTCAAATTATCGTTTTTTCTCACCAAGTGTAGTTTTGCTCAAAAACAGCACGGGCACTCATTCGTGCAACGAAAACAGTATTCAAGGTTTCAACAAGCAGATGAAATTTCCTTTCGACAAGAGGTCTTTCGCTCGGATTTTCACTCGGTTGGAAATAACCTGTCCAACACCTACTGAAATAAGTAAATGATTCATTGAACTTGATCAGAACGAATGTTCATTTTTTTTTCTCTGACCAGTGGAGCAACACAACATGATTACATATTGAAAACCCCCTCACGTGGCAGTGGTTCTCTTCAACGGCATTTGCAGTGCATTTTATTTTTAATTCTTTCGTCGTAGCAGCATTCTCCAGTTTTTGCAAAGTATCCAAACCCTGGGATTCCAACCGACCTCTCTCTGAAGCGGAGGACTCCTATGATAGACACACAAATAGATGCACAATCTTTCCTTCAAAGAGAAAATTCCGTCTTTCTACGCTTTATCAAGTTTTCACTCTTAAAACTTTCATTCATTCTTTCATTCTTTGCAATGAATGTTGCAAGCCGCGGTGAATATAAAACATTCTCTCCTTTTTTCCTTTTCAAAACCACTGTGATCTGTACCTGTTCAAAGACAATTTGAGCTGCTCCCTGCTCATAATCAACATCGTTTGTGAAAGCTTCATTACTGTAGATGCAAAAGGGCCTGGTTTCAAAACCACCCTCTGAGGAATTTCCAGAACGATTTGGTTCCTCCTCCCATGCTGATCGATCTGGGGCGCTGTACCTCCCCCTCTCAGTCCCCAACAACTCATTCAAACGCAAGACTTCGGCTTGCGAGGCGGTCACCCTGTCCTCCAATCGATGGACCACCAGCCCTATGGATGCGATTTCCTTCAAAAAAGGAAAAAAGCAGAAGATGTGGATAACCAATCCAACAAGACGTCACGACAAGAGTATCCAATTCAAAAAACCCAGTTTGATTCGGAAAAATATACTTGTATAAAAATAATAATATGTTTAGTTGTATTTTTGCTAAGGAACGACAGTGCTGTGGTATTTTCACCCAGCGTTCCGGACCTCGGCCACATTGAATCTCAAAAGGGAGAATCGCTCCTTGTGTGTTGTTTTCGTTGATAATATGCCCTACCCGTTGGAGTTTATCCACGGTCGAACTCAGGATCGATGACTTCTTGCATTCTGTATCCAGAGCTGCCTCTTTCAAGGCCA